>CM038142.1:455397005-456719716 GCA_021437245.1 Aegilops speltoides
AGTCAAACCCGCAAGCTTCGGGAGCTTCGGCCCCTCCCCACTCCCTGCCAGGCCTTCTCGAGCCCAGCGTGGCGGGCTGTGCAGCCTAGGTGGTGCGGTGGCACTCCACGTTGGTGAATCCATCGCCCGTGGCGAGGCGGAGCCTGAGGCGGGAGCTTTGAAGGCGGCGGCGGCGGGCATTAAATGCCCTTGTCCCCTACATCAAAAGTAGGTAGAATCCTTTGTTCAAGCACTTGTAGCTACCTTTGTTCCCTTGTTCCTTACCACCTCTTTACATTTTACCCCTTTCTCCTCGTTGACTGTTGGTGACCCCTTGGCACTATAAAGGAGGCCCATGCACAGCGTGGGGGTTCGACTCATTGCAACTCCACGCTCGGTGTGGCTGCTCTTGTAGCTCTTCAAGCTCCGAGCACAATACAACCTAAGCAGTGGTGGGGTTTCTGGCGTCCGTCAGCGGCCAAGCTGGTAAAAACCCTTCGCGTGCATCGCCTCGATCTGCTCTCTGTGCCTCCTCCGCCCTCGTTGCACTCACGAAGGGGCCCGGCCCCATAGGTGCTTTCGCGGTAGCGAGCCTCCATCCATCCACTCCGTCCCGACACCTTAGCTCGGAAGTGCTTATGGCATCGGACCTTTTCGCAGCCAAGTCCATATCTGGATCCTCCGAACTCCTTGCCGCTCAAATTGAGCATACTTGGCATCCATAAACGGCGACGCGCCGAAAACTTGCCAACGCGATCTCTCCGGCTTGGCGCAGCTCCTCCTTCGCATCGCCCGCATTGCGAGCCGGCATCCTTAACCTCGGCGGTGGCCTTCTTTAGGTCTTCCCGCTCCGATGGCGCTCCTTTTCAAGAGCCTCATAGCGGTCGGTAGAATCCTTTAATTTCTTGGCCAATTAAGCCTCCCTACTCTTGAAGCGATGCGCGCCTTTCGACCTTCAACTCCTCGGCCGCCCTAGGCGGCAGCGTCACTCCTCGGGCTTGCTCCTTAGCTAGAAACAAGTTAAGCGAAAACTCTCCACTACAACACCATCTGTATACGGCATATAATTTATCGGTGGGCTTGACCCCCATTGATAATATAAAGCTGTGGGGAATTTATTTACCTTGCGACTCGTCAAGTCCTTTGGTTGACAAGTGCGATGTCGACATCTGCCCACGTCAAGTTGTTGACTCAATTGGCAAACTCATTAGGTCAATGGCCCCCGGACTATCCGCATCTGTTTGAGTGGCGGTGTTCAAATATCCGAGATGTTGAGATTTTTGATCCTCGACGCTGTCGTCTTCGACAACCTACCCAGTCTCGAGGGCTACTATCTATCTGAGGCACATTTTCATATGCTGGCTGTTAAAAAACACAGTGCGTTATTTTCGCATACCTCAAAACCGCCCAGCAAGCTCATGGCGGCGTCCGCAATCCGCTTTCGGACGAAATCCTTCAATCACCATACGCATTAGCATACGGTGATCTTAGAAATGGGCGCCCTCTCAAGCAGACTCTTCCAGTTCTCGGCCGGCCACTGCTGGGGCCGAACTCTCTGGGCCCTCCCGGACTCGGGGGCGCCTTGGTGGACACGCCGAACTCTTTTGCCTCATCTGGCGGTAGCGGAAAGCAGGCGTATCGCTCTCCATCATCTCCGGAAGAAGGTCCCCGAGGATGAACTCATCCTGGGGCAGCTGCAGATCCGAACTGCGATATGAATATTTCGATTTACCTCTGAAGCGTAAATGAAGGTACTTTATTAATTAACTTCCTCTTTCATACTTACGGCTCGTTGGAAGCTGGTCCTTGGCGATGATTGCGTCCGGATTCTCTCGGACGCCCGGACCCCGTGAGATTTCTCCTCACGTTTAGAACTTTGGCCTCCGGATCTTGGGGCGGTCCTCTCTCCCTCTGAAGGAGGATCCTTGGTTCCCTCCTCTTGATGCTTCTTAAATAGTATTAGCTCCTTTATTTTCCCCGTCGCCCCCCCTCGTAGGCGCGACCTCCAACTATTCGACCAGCCTACAGGCTCCGGTCACGGTCTGCAGGGAGGGCGGACACCTTATCGGCCTTGATTCGCCACCCCCATTCACCTTAAGGAACAAAGGTCGGAGATGAACTTTTGAAAGGCATACAAATAGAAGTGTGGGGCTCTGAGCTATTTACACGATTATCCAGGCGATCGCGGCTCGGGCCTGCGTCTCGGCTGAATCAGGACCGCCCTGCGGTCCGAAAAACAACATACATCTCCATGGGCGTCGCACCATAAAATGCTGGAGAATCGAGGTCCCTCGGTTGAATTCCATAAGCAGTAGAAGACGGCGTTTGGGGTAGGAGGTGCCTTATTAGCATGACTGCATCACCCTTTGAGGGAGTCTGGACTGGGGGTGTCGGACAGCGGACTATCAATATCCGCGGACTCCCGGACTACGAAGATAGAAGATTGAAGACTCGGCTCGTGTCAGGAAGGTACTTTCCTTGGCGTGGAAGGCAAGCTTGGAAATCTGGATATGTAGATCTCCTACATTTGTAACCGACTACATGTAACCCTAGCCTCTCCGGTGTCTATATAAACGGAGGGCCTTAATCCGTGGGACACAACATACATCTCAGCAATCATACCATAGGCTAGCTTCTAGGGTTTAGCCTCCTTGATCTCGTGGTAGATCTACTCTTGTACTACCCATATCATCAATATTAATCAAGCGGGGCGTGAGGGTATTACCTCCATCGAGAGGGCGAACACAGGTAAAACATTGCATCCTCGTCTCCTGTTACCATCGCCTAGGCGCTTGATTCGGGACCCCCTACCCGAGATCCGCCGCCAGTTTGACACCGACATTGGTCCTTTCATTGAGAGTTCCTGCGTATGCGTCACCGATAGGCTCGATGGCATCTTCAACCATCAACGCTGTCCAGGCGAGACTTTTCTCCCGGACAGATCTTCATATTCGGCGGCTTTGCCGCTGCGGGCAATTCCCTTGGCCATCTGGAAGCCGAGATCAAAAGCTTCGCCCTGCCGTCGAGTCAGATTAGAAGCTTGAACTTCACGGCCCGATGACGCGGGGACTTGATCTTGACGGACTCGAGCCACAGCAACCCAAGCGCGCGCACTGTACGATGGGCATGATCTAACTTTGCCGCGGAGCGGTGCTTTGGAGGCCGCTTCGGATCCGCTCCGGCCACTGGCGGGCCGATTGCCCATGTCATGGGTCGGTGGATGAAGCGCCGCCTCGGGGCTTCAACATCCGCACGGCGATGGGCGAATACCAATCTTGTCCCTGCGAAACTTCGTGATCGGAGGCCGGACTCCTCGCGGACTCCGAGCCCCGCGCCGGCCAATTAAACTAGGTTGGCGCGGTTATGGAATTCACCGCGCGGACATCTTCGGCCACTCGCCTTTTGGCGATATCCTGAATTCTGAAGCATCTCTCGCTATCGGGAGAATCTGGCGGACTATGGCGAGGGCGGTTGGAGATTGGACGACAAAGAAATTGAGCCCACCACCACCCACTTTGTAGCCAGCAGCCGAGGATCTAACCGACATGCTAGACTACGACTCCGATGACATCGGCGCTATGGGCGATGATGCGAGACAAACGAGACCAGCACCTACGGGGCCTTTGGAAGACCACCTCGTCATATAGCGTCTACATGGTGGATACCCCAAAAGAAGGATGGCGAAAAGCAGCGGAGGAAGATTCTCTAAAGAAACAGCCCAAGCGCCCGGCGTCGTGGCGCGCTCTAAATCCCGCCACAACAAGAATGGAGATTCGGCACAGGAAAAACAATACTCGAGAGTGCGAAGACAAACCCCTCGGCAAGATTCAAGCGGGAGGATGAAGAAGCAAGCCCTCACGAAAGGCGGCGGAAGAAAAGGTCGAGGATCACAATTATATACCTCCCTCCGAAGAAGAAACAAGCCCCAATGACGGCGAACTCGAGGAGCCCGTCGAACAAGAGCTTTTTAAGCAGGGCTCATCGCTATAGCAAGCTTTGAAGAAGGAAAAAGCGAGAGCTCAACCAGCGAGAAGCGCTCCGAATAAGATGGAGCAAAGTACTCAAGACCATGAGATAAACACAGCGGCGGACCGCAATCGAAGAGATACGAGCGTAACTGCTCCCGCAGTTGACGAGGAGGCCATAAAGCCCCCACCGTCCAATGGCCCAGCCAGTCCATCTGGGACCCAAAAGACAGCCCAAATAAGCAAAGGAATACATCAAGTGTCCGAAGATAGCAGCGCATTACAAAATGCAAGGGTGCCGCACACCACTATGCTTCACCGACGCAGGTCTTTGGATCATAATTCCCAGCGGGGTTTAAACCCATAAATATAGAAGCCTATGATGGAACAACGGACCACAGATGCGGATAGAAGACTATATCTTGCATATACAAATGGCAAGAGGAGATGATCTCACGCCATAAAATATTACCCCTCAAGTTCAAAGGCCAGCCCGTCATTGGCTCAAAAGCCTCCCGAAAATCTTTGTTGGAAGTTGGGAAGAGCTCGAGGCGTTTAGAGCAAATTTTCAAGGAACTTATGTCGGCCTCCGGATCTGAGATGACCTAAGTCACATAACTTAACAGCCCGAGAGTCGGTAGCGGAAGTTCAGGAACAGGTTCCTTACCAAAAAGAAACAAATAGTCATTTGTCCGGATGCGAAGCCTTAGCAGCTTTCAAGCACAATGTCAAGACAGAATGGCTGCTTGAGACACCTCGGTCAAGAGAAACCGAGGACAATGACCGCATTAACAAGCCTCATGACCCGCTTTTGTGCAGGAGAGGATAGCTGGCTGGCAGATGCAGCACCGGCTGACCAAGTACATCGAGATAAGAGATGGAAATGGAAAATCACGGCGCGAGAAAAGAGCAGCCCGGAATAAAGAGAAAAGCCCAAAAAACTGTGATGCGCCGGTTTAAAGCTCACGGCCAAATAGTAAAGCTCAGCCCCTCAAGGATGGCAATGACGAATGTCTAACCTACACAAAATCTGGTGGATATGCCGGATCCACGATACCCCGGAAGGCCCGCAAATCACACCCACGAGGATTGTTGGGTTTTCAAACAGTCCGCCGATTAAGCGCCCGAACACAAAGGGGCTCGACGTAGCGTCAAAGAAGATAAACCCCGCCAGCAGGGCACCGAAAAACAAAAAACTTTCCCACAAGGGGTCAAGGCAGTAAACTCACTTCACGTGAGGACAAGGAAAAACAGTGCGGCACTTTCTAAAAAGAGCTTCGCACGGTCCAGCCCAGCAAACTATAGAGATTGGATATAAAAACCAATCACTTTCGACCACCTGGATTATTCCAGAAGCGTTCGAAACGCGGGAAGGACTCCCCTGATTTTGAATCCGATCATAGACGGATTGCAATTCACAAACTTCCTAATGGACGGAGGCAGTGACTTAAACCTGCTATATTCAAACACAATCCGTCGGATGGGGATAGACCCTACCAAAATCCGACACAGCCGCACTTCCTTCAAAGAAGTGACGCCAGTCCCTTACGCCAAGTGCACAGGCTCGATATTACTCGAAGTCGTGTTCGGATCGCCGAACAATTTTCGATGAGAAAAGTTAATTTTCCATATCGTCCCATTTGAAAGTGAATATCAAGCTTTGTTGGGACGAAAGGCTTTGTCGCTTCAGCGCCATACCACATTACGCGTCTCTTACACTTAAGATGCCCGGTCCCCATGGCGCCATTTCAGTGCGAGGGTCATTTAAAGACCCCGGACTCGGATAGACGAATCCGGACTCAGCAGGCTAGGGGCTCCCAAGCCGCATACCCTTTCACAAGGGGCTGAGCGCACAACTAAATGCGGTTTCCTATAAACCCAGCTTTAATTATTTACACTTATTCTTTTGCATATTTTTCGCACAAACTGTTTCTAAAACTAAAACGTTCCTCTCTTTCTGAGATGAACAAGCGTGCGTACCGTCGAGGATTACGGCGCAAGCGGAGACCTGAGGTACGAGATGTGCGATGAGGGACCCGTCGCAAGATTCTCTTTGATTAAGACCCTCGTGAGACCTTTTTATTCTTTGTCTCTTGTTGTTAATCTCCTCGGCTTCTTCCTATAGCCAAAGCGAACTGGCGCTTTTCGCATCGGCGCGTCGAAGACAATGCCCGTACACGGACACAAGGGGCTTAGGGCATAATTCTGCCCGTTATCATAAAGTCCGAACACCTTCGGGAGTGTTGGCGTCTCAAGTTAGGCATTATATGCATCAGCTCGAATCATGTCTTTGGTCAAATGTTGGGTTTGCCGGCTCACGTGTTCTGCTGCCTCCGTTCGTATCACCCGGCTAACGCGGCACCAGGAGAACTCTGCGATTGTGCCCGAGCCGGCCGGGCGAGCACCTCGATGAAAGCCGAAAACTACTTGTCATGACATAGCGAGTCTAGTCAGCCACTTGATCGACTATCGGAATGTTTAGAATTCCCGCTTTGTGAAGGACCGCTTCCGGTCAGAACGCATCGCACCCGAATCCGGAGATGTGCGGTGTCATTAGGGTTATATCGTAGCCCACCCTCGAGCTCCATTGGCTAAGTGAAAGAGATAAAGCATTATAGTCGGATTGCCTCGTTTGCTCGCTACCAGCTCCTTATAACGAGGACGAGGCGTCGGATTAAAGTGTGGCGCACCATTTTGCGAACACCCCAGCACCTTGTGCGAGGGGGCTGAAGCCGAAGACTGCATCTTTCAGGTCATACACAAGTATATTTAAACGGCCGCAAGGAGAAGTTCTACTACTTGGAAGCACAAGTATAAAAAGCATTCATACTATAATCATTGATTTAAAAGATATTGCGTTCATTTGAACGTTACATTCTTTGAGCATCTGCGCCTCTACTTTCTGAGCACCGCATGACTTCTCGAAGTAGTGCTCGGCAGGAACCGACTTTCATCGGACCACAGGCGCAGCGGCGGTGGCATCCATGTCCGGATAATGCGCCTTCACACGGGCGAGCCATCCGCGCCCTCGATGCTGAGCCAACCATTTCATCTCCTTGATATGCGGCACCGCTTCAAGGCTGCTGTAGGCGAAGTAGCTCGTCGCCTTGGACCTTTCGGCGCAGACATGGGCCACGATGTCGGTCATGGCGGTCCGGACAGTCTATTGATTCGGCCCATTCGGCCAACACTGTCCGTCGGAGGAAGAAGCGCGATCCGGGCTGTGGAATTGAGACCAACACAACTCTTCGCCTCGTGATCCCCTTGGCTCCGGAAGTGTGCGACATCAGCCCTTTTCGCAGCCAAGTCCATGTCACGGATCCTCCGAACTCCACAGCCGCTCAAATTGAGCGTGCTTGGCATCCATAAACCTAGCGGCGCATAAGAAAAGGCTTGGCAGCCACGATTTCTCCGGCTTGGCGCAGCTCCTCCTTCATAGCCCGCATTGTAGAGCGGGCATCCTTAACCGGCGGTGGCCTTCTTGGTCTTCCTGCCCGATAGGTGCTCCTTCTCAAGAGCCTCGCTTCATATCGGTAGCATCCTTTAATTTCTTGGCCAATTCGGCCACCTCCGCCCTTAGGCGGTCGCAGCCTTTTCGCCTTCAACTCTTCGCCCTCGCGGGTACGCATCACTCCGGGCTTGCTCCTTAGCTTGTGCAAGCTCGGCCCAAGGCTCTCCACAAGCAGCAAACCTTTCTCAGATAAACAGATATAACTTATCAAAGGAGGGCTTTAACCCACTCAATAAAGCGGCTGCGGAGAATTTCTTTACCTTGCGACTCGTCAAGTCGCTGATTGACAAGTGCGATGTCAGCATCTGCCATGTCCAGTTGTCGACTCAGTTCGGCAAACTAATCAGTCCGGCTGGCCCCCGGACTATCCGCCACCTGTATCAAACGGCGGTATTCATTCCTGAGATGTTTAGATTTTCGATCCTCGGCACGCTATCGTCTTCGACAACCTACCGAGTCTCAGGGGCTACTATCTATACAGGGCGCATTTTTTATATGCACAACTGTTAAAATACAAAGGGGTGCGCCATTTTCGCATACCTCAAATCCCGCCAGCAAGCTCATGGCAGCGTCACACAATCCGCTTCCAGTGGACAAAATCCTTCCAACCACCATACGCATTAACGCACGGTGACCTTCTGAAATGGATGCCCTCTCAAGCAGACTCTTCAGTTCTCCCGGCCGGCTTCTGCTGGGTGCCGAACTCTCTGGCCCCTCCGGACTCGGGGACGCCCTCCAGGACGACACTTCAGGCTCGCCCGCTTCATTTGGCGGCGCCGCGGACGGAGGCTTATCACTCTCCATCATCTCCGGAAGAAGCTCCCCCGAGGATGAACTCATCGGAGACGGCTGCAGATCCGAACTGCGATATAAATCTTTCGGTTACCTACAGAAGCATAAACGAAGGTATTTCCTTATTAATTAATTTTCTATTTCATACTCACGGCTCGTTGGAGGGCTGGCCCTTCGGCGATTATTGCGCGTCCGGATTCTCTCCGGACGCCGGACCCCCCGGTGAGGATTTCTTCCCACGCTTAGGGGCTTTGACCTCCGGATCTCCGGAGGCGGTCCTCTTCTCCCTCACGAAGGGAGGATCCTTGTTCCCTCCTCTTGATCGCCCTTCGGCGAAGTATTAGCTCCTTTATCTCCCCGTCGCCGCCTCTATGGGCGAACCTCCAACATTCGACCAGCACGGGCTCAGTGGCGGTCTCGGGGGGGGGCGGACACCTTATCAGCCTTGATTGCGCCACCCATTCCTGTAAAGAATAAAGGGTCGAGACGATCTTTTGAAAGGCATACAAATAGAATGTCCGGCTTTGAGCTATTTACCGAGTATCCGGCGACGCGGCTTAGTCCAACATCCTCGGCCAAATCCGGACACGCCACCTGCGGTCCGAAGAACAGCTCGTACATCTCCGAGGGTGTCGCACCCATGAAATGCTGGAGGATACGAGGTCCCTCCGGATTGAACTCCCATAAACGGAGAGGACGACGCTTGCGTGGTAGGAGGTGCTCGTTAGCATGACCTGCATCACCTTGACCAGGTCGATCTCCCTTGTTTGGAGGTCTCGAATCCAGCCCTGTAGTGCGGGCACGTCCTTGGACGGCCCCCAGTTGAGCCCTTGGTTGACCCACGACATCAGCTGCCGTGGAGGTCCCGGGCGGAAAGAGGGCGGCGGCTTTTGCTTGCTGCCCCTAGGAACAGTGATGTAAAACCACTCCTGCTGGCACAATCCCTGTTCCTCTTGGAAGGAACCTTCGAGCCACGGGGCATCGACCTTCCTGCTTATTGTCGCCCCGCCGCACTCCGCTTGGCGCCCCCCGATCATCTTTGGCTCCACCTTGAATGTTTTCAACCACAGGCCGAAGTGGGGGATGACGCAGAGGAAGGCTTCGCAGACAATGATAAATGCGGAGATCTGGAGGATGGACTCCGGAGCCAAGTCGTGGAAGTCCAGCCCGTAGTAGAACAGGAGCCCCCTCACGAAAGGATCCGTCGGGAAGCCTAATCCCCGACGGAGGTGAGATGCGAAAACGACGTATTCGCCGGGCTCTGGTTGGCACGGCCTGCCTTGGGCAGAGCAACTCAGTCTGAAACTTCAGGGGCAGGTACTTGGCCTCACGCAACTTCAATATGTCCTCCTCCGGCATCCACCGGCCCTGGAGGTCGGAGCCGGACATTGTTATGGATCCGAAGCGCTTGAATCTGAAGCTCTAGGTGTTGGAACTGGGAGCAGAGGAAAGATTCGATGCAAGGTTGAAAGACAAGGACAGGCCTTGGTCCTCTTATAAAGGGGAAATAATACCAAGGGCCGCCCCTCCGTGACCGCTTGAGATTCCCCTTGATAGAGGAGGCGGCGACGGAAGTTGGGTTACCCACGCACGTATTGATGAGGATCCCGGAATAAAAGGGGACACGATCTCCGCTTCGACAGGACGTGCCAAGGAAACCGCCTCGCTAAACGTGCTGAGGCGGAATAATAAAAACGACTCAAACGAGGGCTTGGCTGCGGTGTGATATCATGCTGCATAATACGTCAACAGATTGGATCAGTATATGTGTTTTATTCTCTCTACGTTTGGAATGTGGAATTTATTTTGCAGAGCCGGACACTATCCTGGTGTTCATTGTTTTCTCCGAATTATTCAAGGAGGGGAACCCGCCTTGCAATGCCGAACATTATGCACGCCGGACTTATCGTCATTGAAGACCGGTTCGGGCTACCGAGGAGTCCTCGACTAGGGGTGTCCGGACAGCCGGACTATCAATATCCGCGGACTCCCGGATCACGAAGATAGAAGATTGAAGACTCGGCCGTGTCGGAAGGTACTTTCCTTGGCGTGGAAGGCAAGCTTGGCAATACGGATATGTAGATCTCCTACCATTGTAACCGACTACATGTAACCCTAGCCTCTCCGGTGTCTATATAAACCGGAGGGCCTTAGTCCGTAGGACACAACATACATCTCAGCAATCATACCATAGGCTAGCTTCTAGGGTTTAGCCTCCTTGATCTCATGGTAGATCTACTCTTGTACTACCCATATCATCAATATTAATCAAGCAGGACGAAGGGTATTACCTCCATCGAGAGGGCCCGAACCTGGGTAAAAACATTGTGTCCCTCGTCTCCTGTTACCATCTGCCTAGACGCACAGTTCGGGACCCCCTACCCGAGATCCGCCGGTTTTGACACCGACAACCTTGACCAGGTCGATCTCCCTTGTTTGGAGTTCTCGAATCCGGCCCTGCAATGAGGGCACGTCCTTGGACGGCCCCCAATTGAGCCCTTGGTTGACCCACGACATCAGTTGGCGTGGAGGTCCCGGGCGGAAGGAGGGCGGCGGCTTTTGCTTGCTGCCCCTTGGAGCAGTGATGTAAAACCACTCCTGCTAACACAATCCCAGTTCCTCTTGGAAGGAACCTTCGAGCCACGGGGCATCGACCTTCTTGCTTATGGTCGCCCCGCCGCACTCCGCTTGACGCCCCCCGATCATCTTCAGCTCCACCTTAAATGTTTTCAGCCACATGCCGAAGTGGGGGATGACGCGGAGGAAGGCTTCGCAGACAATAATGAATGAGGAGATATGGTGGATGGACTCCGGAGCCAAGTCATGGAAGTCCAGCCCGTAGTAGAACAGGAGCCCTCTCACGAAGGGATCCGTCAGGAAGCCTAATCCCCGACAGAGGTGAGATGTGAAAACAACATATTCGCCGGGCTCGAGGGCTGGCACGGCCTGCCCTGGGGCAGGCAACCTGTGCGAAACTTCATAGGCCAGTTACTTGGCCTCACGCAACTTCAATATGTCCCCCTCCGTGACGGAGGAGGGCACCCACCGGCCCTAGAGGTCGGAGCCGGACATTGTTGTGGATCCGAAGCGCTCGAATCTGAAGCTTTAGGTGTTGGAACTGGGAGCAGAGGAAAGATTCGATGCGAGGTTGAAAGACAAGGACAAGCCTTGGTCCTCTTATAAAGGGGACGAAATACCAAGGGCCATCTCCGTGACCGTTTAGGATTCCCCCTTCGATAGAGGAGGCGTGGCGACGGGAACGGTTGGGTTACCCACGCACGTATTGTTGAGGATCCCGGAATAAAGGGGACACGATCTCTGCTTCGATAAGACGTGCCAAGGAAACCGCTTCGCTAAACGTGTTGAGGTGGAATAACTAAAGAGAGCAATTCAAACAAGGGCTCGGTGGCGGTGTGATGACGCGCCGCATAATACGTCAACAGATTGAATCAGTGTATATGTTTTATCCTCTCTACGGTGGAATGTGGAATTTATTTTGCAGAGCCGGACACTATCCTGGTGTTCATTATCTTCTCCGAATTATTCAAGGGAGGAACCCGCCTTGCAATGCCGAACATTATGCACGCCGGACTTATCGTCATTGAAGACTGGTTCAGGGGCTACTGAGGGAGTCCTGGACTAGGGGGTGTCCGGACACCCGGACTATCAATATCCGCCGGACTCCAAGACTACGAAGATAGAAGATTGAAGACTCCGGCTCGTGTCCGGAAGGTACTTTCCTTGGCGTGGAAGGCAAGCTTGGCGATACGGATATGTAGATCTCCTACCATCGTAACCGACTCTGTGTAACCCTAGCCTCTCTGGTGTCTATATAAACCAGAGAGGCCTTAGTCCGTAGGACAAGATACATCTCAACAATCATACCATAGGCTAGCTTCTAGGGTTTAGCCTCCTCGATCTCGTGGTAGATCTACTCTTGTACTACCCATATCATCAATATTAATCAAGCAGGACGTAGGGTTTTACCTCCATCGAGAGGGCCTGAACCTGGGTAAAAACATTGTGTCCCTCGTCTCCTGTTACCATCCGCCTAGACGCACAGTTCGGGACCCCCTACCCGAGATCCGCTGGTTTTGACACCGACAAACCTATTCCAGAATTTGCGCGCTGACTCTCCGGGCTGTTGAGTTATGTGACTTAAATCGTCTGCATCCGGAGGGCGGACATAAGTCCCTTGAAAATTTGTTCTAAACGCGTCCTCGAGCTCTTCCCAACTTCCAATAGTATTTTCTCGGGAGGCTTTGAGCCAATGCCGAGCTGGCCCTTTGAGCTTGAGGGTAGATATTTTATGGCGTGAGATCATCTCCTCTAGCCATGTGTATGTGCAGGATGTAATCCTCAATCCAAACTCGGGTCTGTTGTTCTGTCAGATGCCTCTATGTTTACGGGCTTGAATCCCAATCGAAATTATGATCCAGCACCTCGTCGGTGAAACATAGTGGGTGCTTGGCGCCCAGATTTAGGCGTGCTGTTATCTTGAACATGCGACGTGTTGTGTTGCTTCCTGGGGCCTTCTTTTTTGGCCCATAGTTGGACCTGACCGGACCATCCATTTTGCGAGGATATTTATATGTGTCATGTGCTGGCTTATGTGCGGTGCCGCTTGCCGCCCTGGCTCATTATCCGTCGTCAATCCGCCAGCGACCTCTTTGCTTTTTTGTGGGGGCTCTATGGCCTCCTCGTCGGTCTCGCAGCAGCTTGTGCTTCGGGTAGCTCTTTGTTTGGTGGCCATTGCCATATTTGTCCGCGGTCTTGAGTACTTTGCTCCACCTCATTCTGAGTATGTCTTCCGCTGTTTTGAGCTTCCATTTTTCCTTCTTCAAACTTCTTGCAATGGCGACAAGCCTTTTTTGGAGGTTCTTGTGCTCCGGTGGTGTGTTCGGCGTGAGATCGTCCAGACTGTTGTTTTCGCCGAGGATGAGCTGGTCGTCCGGTTCATCCTGTTTCGATGGCTTCTTGGTTGCACGCTCGTCGCCCATTGGTTTGCCCTGCTCTATGGCTGGGTCATTATGGGTGCTGTTGATATCGAGGCGGGACTTGGGGCGGTGCTTGCGTCGCCGTTTTGGTTGTTTTTGGGGGAATTATCCTTCTTCGCGTCCCATTGTTCCTCGTTATTGCTCCCTTTTGGGGTGTCCACCATGTATACATCATGAGTGGGCTTCCAGTGCTCGGTAGGCGCTGGTTCTTGATTGTCTCCGGCATCGTCGTCTGTACCGTCGATGTCTTTGGAGTCGTAGTCTAGCATGTCGGTTAGATCGTCGACAGTGGCTACAAAGTGGGTGGTGGGTGGGCTTTGAATTTCTTCGTTGTCCGCGTCCCAACCATCCTGACCGCAGTCCGGCCAGGGCTCTCCTGATAACGAGAGATACTTTAGCGAATTCAGGATGTCGCCAAAGGGTGAGTGCTGAAAGATGTCCGCAGCGGTGAACTCCATGATCGGCGACCAATCGGATTCGATTGGCAGGGGCGCCGGAGGTTCGAAATCCGGCAAGGAGTCCGGTACCTCGGAGTCACAAGCTTTGCAGGGGACAAGGTCAGTATTCGGCTCCATCGCCGAGGAAGTTGCAGCCCCCGAGGCGGTGTCCAGCCACCTTTCCTCGATCTGCTGTGGTCGGCTCCGAACTATGGGTCGAGCGGACTCGTATAGGGCCTCCAAGGTAATTGTCCGCGGCAGAGCTAGATCATGCCCATCGTGACAGCGGCGGCACGCCGGCTGTGGCTCGAATCCATCAATATCAAGTCTCCGCGGATGTCGGCCGTGAAGTTTAGGCTTCAAATCGACTGATGGCCAAGGGCGTAGCTTCGATCTGCTCCACATGGCCAAGTGAATTAGCTCGCAGCGGCCGCCAACACGAAGATCTGTCCGGGAGAAAAGTCTCACCGACGCGGCGTTGTTGTTGATTGAAGCCATCAAGCCTATCGGTGACGATAACCGAGGAACTCTCAATGAAAGCACCAATGTCGGTGTCAAAACCGCGGATCTCGGTAAGGGTCCCGAATCTGCGCCTAGGCGGATGGTAACAGAGACAATGGACACGATGTTTTTACCCAGGTTCGGGCCTCTCGATGGAGATAAAACCCTACTCCCGCTTGATTGATATTGATGATATGGGTAGTACAAGAGTGGATCTACCACGAGATCAAGGAGGCTAAACCTAGAAGCTAGCCTATGGTATGATTGTTGTAATGGTTATCATCCCCACGGATTAAAACCCTCCGGTTTATATAGACACCGAGAGGGCTAGGGTTACACAGAGTCGGTTACACGGTAGGAGATCTACATATCCAGACGCTAAGCTTGCCTTCCATGCCAAGGAAAGTCCCATCCGACACGGGACGAAATCTTCAATCTTGTATCTTCATAGTCTTGGAGTCCGGCCGATGATGATAGTCCGGCTATCCGGACACCCCCTAGTCCAGGACTCCCTCAGTGATCGCCTCCGCCCTGTTGACAAGCTCGGCCTCCACCGCCGCTAGCTTTCGCGCTTCAAATGAACGTGGCCAATCGGGCTAAGTCCATCTCAGATACCACGCCTTGGTGAACTCCAAGGCTCAAGGCCTCGCCTCGGGCTGAGGAGCCCTTCCACGCTTCAGAGCAGCGGCCGCCACCTCCAGCCAGTCGGCAGTCTGACTTGGGGTGCGCGGAGCCGGCAAGACTGGCCAGAGGGTGGAGACCGCCTGGGCTCCAATGCGCTGGAGGTGGCGTAGCATGGGATGAGCAGGCCGAAGCCGGGCCTGAATGCTGAGGACCTGTTCGCCAAGAGTCCGGGGAGCATCAACGGCGATTTGCGCACCCTCCGCCCTTTGCTCCTCGCGCTGGGCCTCGATCATTTGGATTGCGGCTACATAATGGCCCGGGAAGAAGTCTATCCGGGCGGAAGAAGAAAAAGACCAAGGCTATAAGCAAGGGCCGACAGTTCAAAACAAGAAATCAAGAGAATGAAGCCTACCATCGAGCAAGTCTTCGATGTTGCTGAAGCAGGCCATCATCTGGGCCTCCTTGTCGGCCCAGGCAGAGCGCTCGATCTCAAACTCGGCAAGGAGGTTGGTCTCCGTCGTCTTCAACTTCAGCTGGGCCGCCATGAGGGCTTCCGCCTGCTCGGCAAGTTGAGCAACCAGGCGATCCCGCTCCTCGGTCAGCTTGCCGCACTCCGACTCCTTGCCGTGCAGAGCAGTGTTGGCCTGCCCAGCTGCTCCTGCAAGGCGGCGTGGCCTCTGGAAAAAGTGAAAGAGAAAAAGGCATCAATCAAGCGGACAAGACAAAGAAAAGAAATAACTGAGGAGATTCGGCCCGACTGCTCAGCAGTCGGCCCGAACATCGGGGACTACAGCCCGCGGGTGTGCAATCGCGCCCCCGTGGAGAAAAAGTGGTTGATGAAGAAAAGAAACAACTGAGGAGATTCGGCCCGACTGCCAAAGGTGCCGGCTCAACTCGGGACTATAGCCTGATGGCGCTTATCGCCGCTTCGTGAGAAGAAGTGGTTGACGAAGAAAGGAAACAACTGAGGAGATTCGGCCCGACTGCCCAGAAGTTGGCCCGAACCTCGGGGACTACAGCCCGTGGGTGCGCCAGCGCGCCCCCACGAAGAAAGGAAGATAGAAACTTACTCCGGTGATACGTCTTGTTGGGGAACGTAGTAATTTCAAAAAATTTCCTACGCACACGCAAGATCTTGGTGATGGCATAGCGAGAGGAGAGTGTTCATCCACGCACTCGTGAGACCGAAGCGAAGCGTTAGCACAATGCGGTTGATGTAGTCGACGCCTTCACGATCCGACCGATCCAAGCCCGAACGACGGGCCTCCAAGTTCAGACACGCTCAGCTCGATGACGATCTCCGCCCGCGATCCAGCCGAGCTCGGAGATGAGTTCCACAAGACGACGCGTGGTGACGATGATGATGTTCTACCGGCGCAGGGCTTCGCCTAAACTCCGCGACGATATGATCGAGGTGGAATATGGTGGAGGGGGGCACCGCACACGGCTAAGAAACGATCCGTTGATCAACTTGTGTCTATGGGGTGCCCTCCGCCCCCGTATATAAAGGAGGGAGGGGGGAGGTGCGGCCGGCCCCTAGGGTAAGGCCGAGGAGTCCTACTCCACCGAGTAGGACTCCCCCTCTGCCTTGGTGGAGAAGGAAAGGGGAGGGAAAGAGAAGGGGGCCCCCCCTTCCTTGTCCTATTCGGACTAGGGGAGGGCGCGCTGCCTGCCCCGGCTGGCCCTCCTCTTCTCCCTCTTGGCCCACTAAGGCCCATTATCCCCGGGAGGGTTCCGAACCCCGTGTTCCAAGAAAACCCGATTTCACCCGAACCATTCCGATGTCCAAACATAGGCTTCCAATATATCAATCTTTATGTCTCGACCATTTCGAGACTCGCCATGTCCGTGATCACATCCGGACTCAACAAACTTCGTACATCAAAACTTATAAACTCATAATAAAACTGCCATCGTAACGTTAAGCGTGAGGACCCTACGGTTCGAGAACTATGTAGACATGACCTAGAACCATTCTCGGTCAATAACCAATAGCAGGACCTGGATGCCCATATTGGTTCCTACATATTCTACGAAGATCTTTATCGGTCAAACCGCATAACAACATACGTTGTTCCTTTGTCATCAAGATAGTTACTTGCCCGAGATTTGATCGTCGGTATCCAATACCTAGTTCAATCTCGTTACGCAAGTCTCTTTACTCGTTCGTAATACATCATCTCATAACTAACTTATTAGTTACAATGCTTGCAAGGCTTAGGTGATGAGTATTACCGAGAGGGCCCAGAGATACCTCTCCGACAATCGGAGTGACAAAACCTAATCTTCAATTATGCCAACCCAACATGTACCTTCGGAGACACCTGTAGAGCACCTTTATAATCACCCAGTTATGTTGTGACGTTTGGTAGCACACAAAGTGTTCCTCCGGTAAACGGGAGTTGCACAATCTCATAGTTGTAGGAACTCTGTATAAGTCATGAAGAAAGCAATAGCAGTATACTAAACGATCAAGTGCTAGGCTAACGGAATGGGTCATGTCAATCACATCATTCTCCTAATGATGTGATCCCATTAATCAAATGACAACACATGTCTATGGTTAGGAAACATAACCATCTTTGATTAATGAGCTAGTCAAGTAGAGGCATACTAGTGACTATATGTTTGTCTATGTATTCACACATGTATCATGTTTCCGGTTAATACAATTCTAGCATGAATAATAAACATTTACCATGATATGAGGAAATAAATAATAACTTTATTATTGCCTCTAGGGCATATTTCCTTCAGTCTCCCACTTGCACTAGAGTCAATAACCTAGATTACATAGTAATGATTCTAACACCCATGGAGTCTTGGTGCTGATCATGTTTTGCTCGTGAGAAAGGCTTAGTCAACGGGTCTGCAACATTCAGATCCGTATGTATCTTGCAAATCTCTATGTCTCCCACTTGGACTTGGTCCCGAATGGAATTGAAGCGTCTCTTGATGTGCTTGGTCCTCTTGTGAAATCTGGATTCCTTTGCCAAGGAAATTGCACCAGTATTGTCACAGAAGATCTTCATTGGTCCCAATGCACTAGGTATGACACCTAGATCGGTAATGAACTCCTTCATCTAGACTCCTTCGTTTGCTGCTTCCGAAGCAGCTATGTACTCCGCTTCACATGTAGATCCCACCACGACGCTTTGTTTAGAACTGCACCAACTTACAGCTCCACCGCTTAATAAAAACACGATCCGGTTTGTGATTTAGAATCTCTCGGATCGTGTCAAAGCTTGCATCGACGTAACCATTTACGACTAGCTCTTTGTCACCTCCATATACGAGAAACATATCCTTAGTCCTTTTCGTATTTCAGATGTTCTTGACCGCTGTCCAAAGGATCCACTCCTAGATTACTTTGGTACCTTCCTGCCAAGCTTATTGCTAAGCATACGTCGTGTCGGTACACAAGATTGCATACATGATAGAGCCTATGGCTGAAGCATAGGAACATTTTTATTTTATCTCTATCTTCTCGTTGTGGTCGGGCATTGAGTTTGACTCAACTTCACACCTTGTAGCACGTGCAAGAATCCTTTCTTTGCTCGATCCATTTTGAACTTTTTCAAAATTTTGTCAAGGTATGTGCTTTGTGAAAGTCCTATTAAGCGTCTTGATCTATCTCTATAGATCTTGATGCCCAATATGTAAGCAGCTTCACCGAGGTCTTTCATTGAAAAACTTTTATTCAAGTATCCCTTTATGCTATCCAGAATTCTATATCATTTCCAATTAATAATATGTCATCTACATATAAAATTAGAAATGCTACAGAGCTCCCACTCACTTTCTTGTAAATACAGGCTTCTCCAAAAGTCTGTATAAAACCATATGCTTTGATCACACTATCAAAGCATTTATTCCAACTCCGAGATGCTTGCACCAGTCCATAAATGGAACACTGGAGCTTGCACACTTTGTCAGCACCTTTTGGATCAACAAAACCTTCCGGGTGCATCATATACAACTCTTCTTCTAGAAATCCATTCAAGAATGCACTCTTGACATCCATTTGCCAAATTTCATAATCATGAAATGCAGCAATAGCTAACATGATTCGGACAGACTTAAGCATCGCTATGGGTGAGAAAGTCTCATTGTAGTCAACCCCTTGAACTTGTCGAAAACCTTTTGCAACAAGTCGAGCTTTATAGACAGTAACATTACCATCAGCGTCAGTCTTCTTCTTAAAGATCCATTTATTTTCAATGGCTTGCCGATCATCGGGCAAGTCAACCAAAGTCCATTCTTTGTTTTCATACATGGATCCCATCTCAGATTTCATGGCCTCCAGCCATTTTATGAATCTGGGCTCATCATCGCTTCCTCATAGTTCGTAGGTTCATCATGGTCAAGTAACATGACTTCCAGAATAGGATTACCGTACCACTCTGGTGCGGATCTTACTCTGGTAGACCTACGAGGTTCAGCAGAAACTTGATCTGAAGTTTCATGATCATTATCATTAGCTTCCTCACTAATTGGTGTAGTTGTCACAGGAATCGGTTCTCATGATGAACTACTTTCCAATAAGGGAGTAGATACAATTATCTCATCAAGTTCTACTTTCCTCCCACTCACTTCTTTCGAGAGAAACTCCTTCTCTAGAAAGGATCCATTCTTAGCAACGAATGTCTTGCCTTCGGATCTGTGATAGAAGGTGTACCCAATAGTCTCTTTTGGGTATCCTATGAAGACACATTTCTCCGATTTGGGTTCGAGCTTATCTGGTTGAAGTTTCTTCACATAAGCATCGCAGCCCCAAACTTTAAGAAACAACAACTTTGGTTTCTGGCCAAACCACAGTTCATAAGGCGTCGTTTCAACGGATTTTGATGGTGCCCTATTTAACGTGAATGCGGCCGCCTCTAAAGCATAACCCCAAAATGATAGCGTAAATCAAGAAGAGACATCATAGATCGCACCATATCAAGTAAAGTACGACACGACGCTCGGACACACCATTTCATTGTGGTGTTCGGTGGCATGAGTTTAAACTATCCCGCATTGTTTCAAGTGTAGGCCAAACTCAGAACTCAAATATTCACCTCCACGATCGATCGTAGAAACTTTATTTTCTTATTACGATGATTTTCCACTTCACTCTGAAATTCTTTGAACTTTTCAAATGTTTCAGACTTGTGTTTCATCAAGTAGATATACCCATATCTGCTCAAATCATCTGTGAAGGTGAGAAAATAACGATACTGCCATGAGCCTCAACATTCATTGGACCACAAACATCAAGATGTATGATTTCCAACAAATCAGTTGCTCACTCCATAGTTCCGAGAACGGCGTTTTAGTCATCTTGCCCATGAGGCACGGTTCATAAGTACCAAGTGATTCATAATCAAGTGATTCCAAAAGCCCATCAAGATGGAGTTTCTTCATGCGCTTTACATCGATATGACCCAAACGGTAGTGCCACAAATAAGTTGCACTATCGTTATCAACTCTGCATCTTTTGGTTTCAACACTATGAATATGTGTATCACTACTATCGAGATTTAGTAAAAATAGACCACTCTTCAAGGGTGCATGACCATAAAAGATATTACTCATATAAATAGAACAACCATTATTCTCTGATTTAAATGAATAACCGTCTCGCATCAAACAAGATCCAGATATAATGTTCATCCTCAACGCTGGCACCAAATAAAAATTATTTAGGTCTAAAACTAATCCCGAAGGTAGATGTAGAGGTAGCGTGCCGATCGCGAACACATCGACTTTGGAACCATTTCCCACGCGTCTCGTCACCTCGTCCTTAGCCAGTGCTCGCTTATTCCGTAGTCCCTGTTTCGAGTTGCAAATATTAGCAATAGAACCAGTATCAAATACCCAGGTGCTACTACGAGCTCTAGTTAGGTACACATCAATAACATGTATATCACATATACCTTTGTTTACTTTGCCATCCTTCTTATCCGCCAAATACTTGGGGCAGTTCCGCTCAAAGGACTACCGCTTGCAAGAGAAGCACTCGGGCCAGGCTTAGGTCCAGACTTGGGTTTCTTCTCTTGAGCAGCAACTTGCTTGCTGTTCTTCTTGAAGTTCCCTTCTTCTTCCCTTTGCCCTTTTCTTGAAACTAGTGGTCTTGTTGACAATCAACACTTGATGCCCCTTCTGATTTCTACCTCGCAGCTTTTAGCATTGCGAAGAGCTCGAATAGTCTTGTTCATCCCTTGCATATTATAGTTCATCACAAAGCTCTTGTAGCTTGGTGGCAGTGATTGGAGAATTCATCAATGACACTATCATCGGAAGATTAACTCCAGCTTGAATCAAGTGATTATTATACCTAGACATTTTGAGTATATGTTCACCGACAGTAACTATTCTCCTCCATCTTGCAGCTATAGAACTTATTGGAGACTTCATGTCTCTCAATCCGGGCATTTGCTTGAAATATTAACTTCAACTCCTAGAACATCTCATATGCTCCATGACGCTCAAAACGTCGTTGAAGGCCCGATTCTAAGCCGTAAAGCATGGCACATCGAACTATAGAGTAGTCATCACTTTTTGCTCGCCAGACGTTGTTAACGTAAATCGGTTACATCAAGAAGAGGTTCGGCACCCAGCGGTGCTTCCAGACGTAACTTTTCTCGTGCAGCAATGAGGATAATCCTTAGGTTATGGACCCAATCCGTGTAATTGCTACCATCATCTTTCAACTTTGCTTTCTCAAGGAACGCATTAAAATTCAACGGAACAACAAAGACGAGCCATCTATCTACAAACAAACATAGACAAGCAAAATACTATCAGGTACTAAGTTCATGATAAATTTAAGTTCAATTAATCATATTACTTAAGAACTCCCACTTAGACAGACATCTCTCTAGTCATCTAAGTGATTACGTGATCCAAATCAACTAAACCATGACCGATCATCACGTGAGATGGAGTAGTTTTCAATGGTGAACATCACTATGTTGATCATATCTACTTTATGATTCACGCTCGACCTTTCGGTCTCCGTGTCCCGAGGCCAACCTGAGTATTCTGCGTGTGCAAAACTGGCTTGCACCCGTTGTAGATGGACGTAGAGCTTATCACACCCGATCATCACGTGGTGTCTGGGCACGACGAACTTTGGCAACGGTGCATACTCGTGGAGAACACTTCTTGATAATTTTAGTGAGAGATCATCTTAAAATGCTACCGTCAATCAAAGCAAGATAAGATGCATAAAGGATAAATATCACATGCAATCAATATAAGTGATATGATATGGCCATCATCATCTTGTGCTTGTGATCTCCATCTTTGAAGCACCGTCGTGATCACCATCGTCACCGGCGCGACACCTTGATCTCCATCGTAGCATCGTTGTCGTTTACGCCATCTATTGCTTCTACGACTATCGCTATGGCTTAGTGATAAAGTAAAGCAATTACAGAGCGTTTGCATTTCATACAATAAAGCGACAACCATATGGCTCCTACCAGTTGCCGATAACTTCGGTTACAAAACATGATCATCTCATACAAGAAAATATAGCATCACGTCTTGACCATATCACATCACAACATGCCCTGCAAAAACAAGTTAGACGTCCTCTACTTTGTTGTTGCAAATTTTACGTGGCTGCTACGGGCTTAGCAAGAACCGTTCTTACCTACGCATCAAAAAACACAATGATAGTTCGTCAAGTTGGTGCTGTTTTAACCTTCGCAAGGACCGGGCGTAGCCACACTCGTTCAACTAAAGTGAGAGAGAGAGACACCGCAAGCCACCTTTAAGCACGAAAGTGCTCGTAACGGTGAAACCAGTCTCGCGAAGCGCGCTGCGTAATGTCGGTCCGGCCGCTTCATCTCACAACACCGCCAACCAAAGTATGACATGCTGGTAAGCAGTATGACTAGTATCGCCCACAACTCACTTGTGTTCTACTCATGCATATAACATCAACGCATAAAACCTAGGCTCGGATGCCACTGTTGGGGAACGTAGTAATTTCAAAAAATTTCCTACGCACACGCAAGATCATGGTGATGGCATAGCAACGAGAGGGGAGAGTGTTCATCCACGTACCCTCGTAGACCGAAAGCGGAAGCGTTAGCACAACGCAGTTGATGTAGTCGTACGTCTTCACGATCCGACCGATCCAAGCTCCGAACGTATGGGGCCTCCGAGTTCAGCACACATTCAGCTCGAGCCTCTGATACAGCCGAGCTCCGGAGATGAGTTCCGTCAGCATGACGACGTGGTGACGATGATGATGTTCTACCGGCGCAGGGCTTCACCTAAACTCCGCGACGATATGACCGAGGTGGAATATGGTGGAGGGGGGCACCGCACACGGCTAAGAAACGATCCGTAGATCAACTTGTGTCTATGGGGTGCCCCCCGCCCCAGATATAAAGGAGGGAGGGGAGGTGCGGCCGCCCCTAGGGGTGCGCCGAGGAGTCCTACTCCCACGGGAGTAGGACTCCCCTCTTGCCTTGGTGGAGAAGGAAAGGGGAGGGAAAGGGAAGAGGGGCCGCCCCCCCCCGCTTCCTTGTCCTATTCGGACTAGGGGGGAGGGGGCGCGCGGCCTGCCCTGGCCGGCCCTCCTCTTCTCCCTCTTGGCCCACTAAGGCCAATTATCCCCCGGGAGGGTTCCGGTAACCCCCCCGGTGTTCCGGTAAAATCCCGATTTCACCCGGAACCATTCCGATGTCCAAACATAGGCTTCCAATATATCAATCTTGATGTCTCGACCATTTCGAGACTCCTCGTCATGTCCGTGATCACATCCGGGACTCAACAAACTTCGTACATCAAAACTTATAAACTCATAATAAACCGCCATCGTAACGTTAAGCGTCACGGACCCTACGGTTCGAAAACTATGTAGACATGACCTAGAACCATTCTTGGTCAATAACCAATAGCGGGACCTGGATGCCCATATTGGTTCCTACATATTCTACGAAGATCTTTATCGGTCAAACCGCATAACAACATACATTGTTCCCTTTGTCATCGGTATGTTACTTGCCCGAGATTTGATCGTCGGTATCCAATACCTAGTTCAATCTCGTTACCGGCAAGTCTCTTTACTCGTTCCGTAATACATCATCTCATAACTAACTTATTAGTTACAATGCTTGCAAGGCTTAGGTGATGAGTATTACCGAGAGGGCCCAGAGATACCTCTCCGACAATCGGAGTGATAAAACCTAATCTTGAATTATGCCAACCCAACATGTACCTTTGGAGACACCTGTAGAGCACCTTTATAATCACCCAGTTACGTTGTGACGTTTGGTAGCACACAAAGTGTTCCTCCGGTAAACGGGAGTTGCACAATCTCATAGTTGCAGGAACTTTGTATAAGTCATGAAGAAAGCAATAGCAGTATACTAAACGATCAAGTGCTAGGCTAACGGAATGGGTCATGTCAATCACATCATTCTCCTAATGATGTTATCCCATTAATCAAATGACAACACATGTCTATGGTTAGGAAACATAACCATCTTTGATTAATGAGCTAGTCAAGTAGAGGCATACTAGTGACTATATGTTTATCTATGTATTCACACATGTATCATGTTTCCGGTTAATACAATTCTAGCATGAATAATAGACATTTATCATGATATGAGGAAAAAAATAATAACTTTATTATTGCCTCTAGGGCATATTTCCTTCATGTCTCTAATGTATCTATAATTTTTGATTGCTCCATGCTACTTTACCTACTGTTTTAGGCAATAATGGGCTTTATTTTCCACTTTTATATTATTTTTGGGACTAACCTATTAACCGGAGGCCCAACCCAGAATTGCTATTTTTTCCCTTTTTCCGTATTTCGAAGAAACAGAATATCAAACGGAGTCCAAACGGAATGAAACCTTCGGGAACGTGATCTTCTAACCGAACGTGATCCAGGAGACTTGTACCCTACTCCAAGAAGTGCCAGAGGCGGTCACGAGGGTGGAGGGCGCGCCCCCTGGGCGTGCCCCCTACCTCGTGGGCCCTCTGACTCTCCACCGACGTATTTCTTTCACCCATATATACCTACGTACCCTAAAACTTCCAGAACAGAAGATAGATCGGGAGTTCCGCCACCGCAAGCCTCTGTAGCCACCAAAAACCTCTAGGAGCCTGTTCGGCATGCCGACGGAGGGGGGATCCTCACCGTGGCCATCTTCATCATCCCGGCGCTATCCATGACGAGGAGGAGTAGTTCACCCTCGGGGCTGAGGGTATGTACCAGTAGCTATGTGTTTGATCTCTCTCTCTC
Organism: Aegilops speltoides; assembly: GCA_021437245.1. Lineage (NCBI taxonomy): Eukaryota > Viridiplantae > Streptophyta > Magnoliopsida > Poales > Poaceae > Aegilops > Aegilops speltoides. Next base: position 455,422,070 of record CM038142.1, read on the forward strand.
TCTCTCTCTCTCTCTCTCTCTCTCTCGTGTTCTCTCGTGTTCCCTGTATGGCACGATCTTGATGTATCCCGAGCTTTGCTATTGTAGTTGGATCTTATGATGTTTCTCCCCCTCTACTCTCTTGTGATGAATTGAGTTTCCCCTTTGAAGTTATCTTATCGGATTGAGTCTTTTATGAGAACACTTGATGTATGTCTTGCCGTGATTATCTGTGGTGACAATGGGATATCATCTGCCACTTGATGTATGTTTTGGTGATCAACTTCTGGGTTTTGTGACATTGGGAACCTATGCATAGGGGTTGGCACATGTTCTTGACTCTCCGGTAGAAACTTCGGGGCACTCTTTGAAGTACTTTGTGTTGGTTGGATGAATTTGAGATTGTGTGATGCATATTGTATAATCATGCCCACGGATACTTGAGGTGACAATGGAGTATCTAGGTGACATTAGGGTTTTGGTTGATTTGTATCTTAAGGTGTTATTCTAGTGCGAACTCTTTTATAGATCGATCTGAAAGAATAGCTTTGTGGTGGTTTCGTACCCGACCATAATCTCTATGTTTGTTCTCCGCTATTAGTGGCTTTGGAGTGACTCTTTGTTGCATATTGAGGGCTTGTCATATGTTCTATCTATGTTATTATTGTTGAGAGAACTTACACTAGTGAAAGTATGAACCCTAGGCCTTGTTTCCTATCATTGTAATACCGTTTACGCTCACTTTTACCGCTTGTTACCTTGCTGTTTTTATTATTTCAGATTACAATTAAATTTATCTACTATCTATTTTGCACTTGTATCACCATCTCTTCGCCGAACTAGTGCACCTATACAATTTACCATTGTATTGGGTGTGTTGGGGACACAAGAGACTTTTTGTTATTTGGTTGCAGGGTTGTTTGAGAGAGACCATCTTCATCCTACGTCTCCTACGGATTGATAAACCTTAGGTCATCCACTTGAGGGAAATTTGCTACTGTCCTACAAACCTGTGCACTTGTAGGCCCAACAACGTCTACAAGAAGAAGGTTGTTTAGTAGACATCAAGCTCTTTTCTGGTGCCGTTGCCGGGGAGGCTAGGTAAAGGGCACTCACTCACACCCTGTCAACTAAGCTCTTTTCTGGCGCCGTTGCCGGGGAGGTGAGTGCTTGAAGGTATATCTTTAGATCTTGCAATCGAATCTTTTTGTTTCTTGTTTTAGCACTAGTTTATTTTATAAAAGAAAATTACAAAAAATGGAGTTAAGTTTGTATCAAACGCTTCACCTTTTTAATATCTTTCGTGAGTATGATGGAAAGGAAAATTGTGCCAAAGTGTTAGAAGAAGAATTACATAGAATGCTTGGCGTGAAATATGTAAATGATGAGCATGATTGCAATGTTGTTAGTATGAATTCCTTGAATATCCATGATGCTAATGATATGCAAAGCCACAAGCTTGGGGAAGCTATGTTTGATGGAGATGATATTTTTTGTCCCCCAAGCTTTGATGAGCAAATTTACTATGATGAAAGCATGCCTCCTATTTATGATGATTATTGTGATGATACGTATGCTATAAAGAAGAAGTTTGCTTATGTGGAGAGTAGAAAATTTTCTATGCTTGTAGATCATGAAAAGAATGCTTTAGGTGCTGGTTATATTGTTGAATTCATTCATGATGCTACTGAAAATTATTATGAGGGAGGAACATATGCTTGTAGGAATTGCAATAATGTCAAGTTTCCTCTCTATGTGCTTAAATTCTTGAAGTTATGCTTGTTGTACCATCCTATGCTAGTTGATTATTGTTCCCATAAGTTGTTTGCTCACAAAATCCCTATTAATAGGAAGTGGGTTAGACTTAAATGTGCTAGTAATGTGCTTCATGATGCTCCCGTTATGTTTCAATTCTTATCTTTTATGTGAGCATCATTGCCATCATCATGCCTAGCTAAAAGGCACTAAAGAAAAGCGCTTGTTGGGAGACAACCCAATATTTATCCTTAATGTTTGTGTGTGTCCACATGATTATGCTACTGTAGTAATCATGTTTTATAGCTTTTGTTTCAATAAAGTGCCAAGTAGAACCTTTGGGAAGACTTGGGTGAAGTTTATGTGATCTTGCTGTGAAAAACAGAAACTTTAGCGCTCACGAGAATAGCTTCCATTTTTTACTGGAGAGCGCTTTTAGGTTGATTCTTTTTGAAGATGAATAATAGACAAATTTCTCAGGTCCAGCAATTTATTTCATAATTTTTGGGGTTCCATAAGTATACGTTTTATACAGATTACTACAGACTGTTATGTTTTTGACAGATTCTGTTTTCTATGTGTTGTTTGCTTATTTTGATGAATCTATGAGTAGTATCGGAGGGTATGAACCATAGATAAGTTGGAGTACAGTACATATTACACCAATATGAATTTAGAATGAGTTCATTACAGTACCTAAGTGGTGGTTTTATTTTCTTATACTAACGGAGCTTACGAGTTTTGTTTTGAGTTTTGTGTGGTTGAAGTTTTCAAGTTTTGGGTAAAGATTCGATGGACTATGGAATAAGGAGTGGCAAGAGCCTAAGCTTGGGGATGCCCAATGCACACCAAGGTAATATTCAAGGAAAACCAAGAGCCTAAGCTTGTGGATGCCCCGGAAGGCATCCCCTCTTTCGTCTTCGTTCATCGGTAACTTTACTTGGAGCTATATTTTTATTCACCACATGATATGTGTTTTGCTTGGAGCGTCAATTTATTTTGTTAGTTTTTGCTTGCTGTTAGTTATAATTGTGTTTTGTATCTTTAGTTTCAATAAAAAAGTAAAGGATAGCCTTTGCCATGCTTATTTTGCTAGTTTACATGTTGCTGTTTGAAAACAGAAAGTTTACCGCTGTTACAAAAATTCCCTAGAAAAGTCAGAGAGTGGTATAGTGTTGAATCTTTTTGCATATTGAGATCTGATAAATTTATTACAGTGGGAATTTTAGTTCATAATTTTTGGAGTTAGGGAATTATGATGAATCTTGCATTCTTTACAGATTGTACTGTTTTGGCAGATTGCTGTTATGGTTGCATTGTTTGCATATGTTTGCTTGTTTAATGATTCTATTTGAAGATAGGAGTATTAAATATGCAGAGGCATTTAGTATGCAATGTTGAATAATAATGTTAGTGATTTGTTACAGTAGAAAATGATAAGGTTTTGCATTGGTTTATACTAACCTATCTCACGTGTTCTTGTTGAGTTTGTTGTGAATGAAGGTTTTGATAAAAAGAGAAACCATGATATGAGAGGAATTAAGGAGACACAAAAGCTCAAGCTTGGGGATGCCCAAGGCACCCCAAGATAATATTTCAAGAAGTCTCAAGCATCTAAGCTTGGGGATGCCCCGGTAGGCATCCCACCTTTCTTCTTCAACAACTATCGGTTAGTATCGGTTGAGCCTAAGTTTTTGCTTCTTCACATGAGTTGTGCTATCCTTGCAATGTAGTTTTCTTTAGCTTTGCTTGCTGTTTGAATAAGTATCAAGATCTGAAATTCTTTAATGAGAGAGAGCCTTACACAAATTGGAATTTGCTAGAATACTCTATGTGCTTCACTTATATCTTTTGAGCTTAATAGTTTTTGCTCATAGTACTTCACTTATATCTTTTGAGCGTGATAATTTTTGCTCTAGTACTTCACTTATATCTTTTAGAGCACGGTGGTGGATTTGTTTTAAAGAAACTATTGATCTCTCATGCTTCACTTAGATTATTTTGAGTCGTTAATAGCATGGTAATTTGCTTAATATTAATATACTTGGTATTCAAGATATGTGAAACTTTCTTTTGAGTGTGTTGAATACTAAGAAAAGTTTGATGCTTGATAATTGTTTTGAGATATGGAGATGATAATATGAAAGTCGTGCTAGTTGGGTGATTATGAATTTGAGAAATGCTTGTGTTGAAGTTTGCAAGTCCCGTAGCATGCACATATGGTTAAAGTTGTGTAACAAATTTGAAACATGAAGTGTACCTGGCTTGTGCATCCTTATGAGTGGCGGTCGGGGACGAGCGATGGTCTTTTCCTACCAATATATCCACCTAGGAGCATGCGCGTAGTACTTGGTTTTTGATGACTTCTAAATTTTTGCAATAAGTATATGGTATCTTTTGACTAATGTTGAGTCCATGGATTATACGCACTCTCACCTTTCTGCCTTTGCTAGCCTCTTTGGTACCGTGCATTGCCCTTTATCACCTTGAGAGTTGGTGCAAACTTCGCCGGTGCATCAAAACCCCGTGATGCGATACGCTCTATCACACATAAACCTCCTTATATCTTCCTCAAAATAGCCACCATACCTACCTATCATGGCATTTCCATAGCCATTCCGAGATATATTGCCATGCAACTTCCACCATCATCATCATGACATACATTACTTTTGTCATATTGCCATTGCATGATCTTGTAGTTGACATCGTATTTGTGGCAAAGCCACCATGCATTATTTTCCATACATGTCACTCTTGATTCATTGCACCATCCAGGTACACCGCCGGAGGCATTCATATAGAGTCATATCTTGTTCTAAGTTTCGAGTTGTAATCCTTACGTTGTAATCAATAGAAGTGTGATGATCATCATTATTAGAGCATTGCCCAAAAAAAAGAGAAAGGCCAAAAAAAAGAAAGGCCCAAAAAAAGAGAAAGGCAAAAAAATGAAAGTCCCAAGAAAAAGAAAATAAAAAGGGCAATGCTACTATCTCATTTTCCACACTTGTGCTTCAAAGTAGCACCTTGTTCTTCAAGTAGTGAGTCTCATATATTGTGCTTCAAAGTAGCACCTTGTTCTTCATATAGTGAGTGTCATAAGTTGTCTTTTTCATGCTAGTGGGAACTTTTCGTTATAGAACTTGGCTCGTATATTCCTACGATGGGCTTCCTCAAATGCCCTAGGTCTTCATGAGCAAGCAAGTTGGATGCACACCCACTAGTTTTCTTTTGTTGAGGATTTATAGCTCTAGTGCATCCGTTGCATGGCAATCCCTACTCCTCATGTTGACATCAATTGATGGGCATCTCCATAGCCCGTTGATTATCCTCGTCAATGTGAGAATTTCTCCTTTTTTGATTTCTCCACACAATCCCAATCATCATATTCTATTCCACCCATAGTGCTATATCCATGGCTCGCGCTCATGTATTGCGTGAAGGTTGAAAAAGTTTGAGATTATTTGAGTATGAAACAATTGCTTGGCTTGTTATCGGGGGTATAGAAGTTGGGAACATCTTTGTGTGACAAAAATGAAGCATAGCCTAGCTATATGATTTTGTAGGGATGAATTTTCTTTTGCCATGTTATTTTGAGAAGACATGATTGCTTTGATTAGTATGCTTGAAGTATTATTATTTTTGTGTCAATATGAACTTTTGTCTTGAATCTTTCGGATCTGAATATTCATATCACAAGTAAGAAGAATTACATTGAAATTATGCCAAGTAGCACTCCGCATCAAAAATTCTTTTTTATCATTTACCTACTCGAGGACGAGTAGGAATTAAGCTTGGGGATACTTGATACGTCTCCAACGTATCTATAATTTTTGATTGCTCCATGCTACTTTATCAACTGTTTTAGGCAATAATGGGCTTTATTTTCCACTTTTATATTATTTTCGGGACTAACCTATTAACCGGAGGCCCACCCAAGAATTGCTATTTTTTTTGCCTCTTTCAGTATTTCGAAGAAACAGAATATCAAACGGAGTACAAACGGAATGAAACATTCGGAAACGTGATCTTCTCACCGAACATGATCCAGGAGACTTGGACCCTACTCCAAGAAGCGCCAGAGGCGGTCACGAGGGTGGATGGCGCCCCCCTGGGAGTGCCCCCCTACCTCGTGGGCCCCCTGACGCTCCACCGACGTATTTCTTTCACCCATATATACCTATGTACCCTAAAACTTCCAGAACAGAAGATAGATTGGGAGTTCCGCTGCCGCAAGCCTCTGTAGCCACCAAAAACCTCTCGGGAGCCCGTTCCGGCGCCCTGCCGGAGGGGGATCCCATCACCGGTGGCCAGCTTCATCATCCCGGCACTATTCATGACAAGGAGGGAGTAGTTCACCCTCGGGGCTGAGGGTATGTACCAGTAGCTGTGTTTTGATCTCTCTCTCTCTCTCGTGTTCTCTCTCGTGTTCCCTCTGTGGCACGATCTTGATGTATCCCGAGCTTTGCAATTGTAGTTGGATCTTATGATGTTTCTCCCCCTCTACTCTCTTGTGATGAATTGAGTTTCCCCTTTGAAGTTATCTTATCGGATTGAGTCTTTTATGAGAACACTTGATGTATGTCTTGCCGTGATTATCTATGGTGACAATGGGATATCATGTGCCACTTGATGTATGTTTTGGTGATCAACTTGTGGGTTTCGTGACATTGGGAACCTATGCATAGGGGTTGGCACACGTTCTTGACTCTCCGGTAGAAACTTTGGGGCACTCTTTGAAGTACTTTGTGTTGGTTGGATGAATTTGAGATTGTGTGATGCATATCGTATAATCATGCCCACGGATACTTGAGGTGACAATGGAGTATCTAGGTGACATTAGGGTTTTGGTTGATTTGTATCTTAAGGTGTTATTCTAGTACGATCTCTTTTATAGATCGATCCGAAAGAATAACTTTGTGGTGGTTTCGTACCCGACCATAATCTCTATGTTTGTTCTCCGCTATTAGTGGCTTTGGAGTGACTCTTTGTTGCATATTGAGGGCTTGCCATATGTTCTATCTATGTTATTATTGTTGAGAGAACTTACACTAGTGAAAGTATGAACCCTAGGCCTTGTTTCCTATCATTGCAATACCGTTTACGGTCACTTTTACCGCTTGTTACCTTGCTGTTTTTATTATTGCAGATTACAAATACCTTTATCTACTATCTATTTTGCACTTGTATCACCATCTCTTCGCCGAACTAGTGCACCTATACAATTTACCATTGTATTGGGTGTGTTGGGGACACAAGAGACTTTTTGTTATTTGGTTACAGGGTTGTTTGAGAGACACCATCTTCATCCTACGCCTCCTACGGATTGATAAACCTTAGGTCATCCACTTGAGGGAAATTTGCTACTGTCCTACAAACATGTGCACTTGCAGGCCCAACAACATCTACAAGAAGAAGGTTGTGTAGTAGACATCATCCGGCTCTCGGCCAGATGGGCAGTTTGCGTCTCCAGCTCCTGGACCCTGGAGTTGTAGGCCGTCGAGCGAAGATTGTGATAGTTCTGCAGAAGAAACACCAGACGAAATCAGCAGTCGCCAATTGCAAGATAAAGTTCCGGCCCGCCTGCTCAGCAGCAGTCTTGGAACTTGGGGACTACACCCAGTGGGTGGATTTGCGCGCCCCCACGAGAGAAGCAAGAGGACCATCCAAAGAAGAAAGTCAAAGATAACTTACGTGGATGGCGGTTTGAGACTCCAAGAAGGCCTCGTTGCAGCGCCTGAGGGCCTTCGCTTCTGCCCGGAGCTTGGCCTGGACGTCAAGAGACGCCTGGTTCAGGGCGCCCGTCCCGCCCCCGTGTATCCAACCCACGGGTGTGGCGCTGGTCGCCTCGGTGTCGGGGACCGACGAGCTTGCGGCGCCTACCTCCTGCGGCCGCGGTGCTTAGGCCGCCTTCTCAAGACGGCGCGCGTGGGTGTGCGGACCATAGGAATCAGGTCCATCACCACCGAGTGTTCAACCGGTGGCACCGGCGGCACAGCCGGCTGCTCGTCCCGCGGCTCGCTGGCTGGCGGAGGCGGCGGGGGCGGTGGCGGCGGCACGAAGACGTCCAGCATGGCCACGTCGCCGCCCTCCCGCTCCCGGATCGGGTGGTCGTCGCCGGCTCCTCCGGCCGTCGCCACAAATTCAGGCGGAGGCGGCGCGGTGTTAAGGGGCGCCACGAGCAGCGGCTCTTGGCGGCATATGGCATCCGCGAGCCGCTCCTTCTCCGCGGCTTGGGCTTCCGCCTGCGCCGGCGGTCTCTCAGTAGACGCGGTGGCCTTGTCCACCTGCTCCTTGGCCAGGCGGTCGGCCTCTGCCTCACGCACATTCCGCTCTGTTGCCTCCCGGAGGTCGGCGGCTGGGTCGATCCGCTGGCTGGTCGAGGAGGTCACTGCCGACCTGAGGACCGAGGCGGCGCTCGACTTCTCGAGGGTTAGCGGGGCCCTAAAATAAGAAGACAAGTCAGAAGGCTCTCACGCCAGATTGACAAGAAGACGAGAAGTAAGGAATATATTCTTACACCACACCATAACGGGCACCTTCGGCTGCCTCTGATACTTGGCCACCTTGGTCGTGGCTTCTTTCCACCTGGTCGCCGCGGCCGGGTTCTTGGGCTTCTTCGGGGCGCTGCCGAACAGGACAGCGCCCTGCTTCCGCTTGCGCTTGCTGCCGCGGGCGGACGGCCCGGAAGAGGGGCCGGCGCCGGTAGTGGCGGAGCTCCGGGCGGGGCGCGGTTCGTCTTCATCTTCGTCGTCGTCGGGCCAAGTCCCCACGCCGCCGCCTTCCTCGGAGCCGCCTGCTCCACCGCCGTCGTCTGCTCTGCCGCCGCCGCATATTGCATCGTCTGACAGGCGGCCGCCCCAAGTCGGGTCGCCCGGGTCGCCATCGCTCGTCTGGCTGGAGGTCATCGCCCGGCCCCAGGAGGGCGGCCATTGCCGCGGACATGTAAATCTACAACCAAGAAAGAGCTGCATCACGACGAGAAACGAAGCTGAAGAAAATAGATCAAAGGACAAAATGAAGAAACTTACAGCAGGCAGCGGGTTGTGGCGGGAGTACGGCCGCTTCCCGTACCGCCACTCTTCGTCCGACACCTTGAGGTCGAAGATCTCATTTACCATCCGCGTAACCTCGGCGGGCGGCATCCCTTTCGAGCACAGCCGGCACGGATCGCGGTGTCCGCCCATCCGGAAGATCGGATGAGGGCGGCTCTGGAGCGGGAGGACCCGGCGCTCGACGAAGGCGACGAGGAGGTCGGAGGCCACAAGGCCCTCCGATTCCTGGAGCACTTGGAGTCGGCAGATGGCGGCCGCCGCGTCCGCCGACACCGGCTTCAGTTTGTACCCCCAGGTGGGCCGAGTCCCGGTGGGGGGGGCCTTGTAGGCCGGCAAGTTGAGGAAGTCGGCAGCCGAATCTACGTTCTCGACGTAGAAGTAGGACTGCTGCAATATTTTCACCGACTGCGCCAGCTTGATGACGGGGAAGGCGTTCCTCTTCCCTGGTCAGCGCACGGCGATGAAGCCCCCGCACTCGGCCGCCGTCTCCCTGGTGGAGGTGCCGAGCTTCACATAGAAGAATGCTCCCCATAGATCCAGTGTGGGGAGGACGCTGATGTAGCCCTCGCACACCGTGACGAAGGCGGAGAGTAGAGTCACAGCATTGGGCGTGAGCTGGTGAGGCTAAAGATGGTAGAAGTCGAGGAAAGAGCGTAAGAAGCCGCTCACCGGGAGGCCGAAGCCGCGGAGGAAGTGCGAGCGAAAGACGACCCGCTCGTCTCCCCACGGCGCCGGCAAGATCTCTTCCTCCGGTGGCACACGCGCCGTGACGAAGGTCGCGCTGGGCATCCGACGCGTGTCGCGGAGGAAGGAGATGTGATCCTCGATCATGGTCAATCCGTCCCAGTCGCTGCCCTTCTCGCGCGCCATGGCTTCCGGCTGGCTGCGTGAGGAGGAGAAGCGCCAACAAGCGGGCGACGGCGGCAAAGACCGCCGGCGCGGCAGTAATGAAACAGCAGCGGCGATGTAGGAGTAAGCAGAGGAAGAAGAAGAGTGGGAGGGGGCGCGAGAGCTTTGCCGCACCCCTCCCATCTCCCTACTTATAGCCCTCGGGCTATGAAGCCTAGGGGGCGGGACGTGGGTCATGGGATTAACTGCGCCCACGACCCGATGACCCCCATTTATCGCACGCGTTCACCACGCCATAAACGATCGTGGGAATGGCAACTGTCCCCTTCGGCGCAGTGCATCCGCCCGGTTGCCGAGGCACGGTAGTGGCGGGCCCGGCCCATTGTCACGTCCCATCGGGGGCGTTGGGTGGCAGGCTGACGTGTGCCGCGTGGCGCGTCTGTGGCGGGCGGTGGCCCCGGAAGCTTAGCAGGCACGCCAGCTGTTTCCCGCCTTGAAGTTCAAAACCAGCCGTGCAAGCTCCGTCTGCACGAGGCCGGCCTCAGCAATCGGCTGGCCGCAAGACGGACCGACGTCCTCCCGGAGCCCGGTGAGAGGGGAAGCCACTGAGACTTCGCAGCCCCTCGACCGCAATGCCTCACCGTCTTCGGGGACTACTATCCGAGTAATGGGCCACGGGTAGGCTCACCCGAGTCCCTAAATTTATCAAGACTTTGGGCCAGCTCCGCCTAGCTGGACCCCGAGCTGAAGCTCCGCCCTCTGGGAGCCGGCTGGCTCAACGGCTGGCTGCTAGAGGGCATCCAACCCAAGCCTAGGCGCTCCGAGTGGCCGGCTCCTGCCAGCCAGCCTCCAGGGAGGGCGGCATCGGGCAGGCGGCCACCTCGCGGCTTCGGTGCGGCCGAGCCCCCATCGAGAGTACGAGCAGAAGCATGGCTATAGTGAAGCACGTCGCCCTGACGCACGGGACAGTCATGGCTACAATACTCCGTATAGGAGGAAATCTTCACACGGCGGGGCACTATGCCATGTCTCCCCTGACGTCGCCCCAAGCAGGCGGAACCCTGTTCCCCACAACAGCTTCTCGGTACGGCCTGCCAGCCGCAGGCCCTACCGGGCAGTGACCCACGAGAAGATGGCGAACACCCGGCCAGTCAGGCGCGGGAGGGGCCGGCATCCAGCAGGCGGCCATCCCTCGTCCCGAGGCAAGCGCGCCATTAACCTGATGAGACCAAGCATGGCTACAGTAACCTCCCGTCAGCCGGCGGGACTGTAGCCACGATAAGAAGACCAAGCCCTCGTCATAAACGGCACGGCTACAGTAAGCAGCCACCAACCAGGCGGCGGGCCCCAGTAGTCGGCGGAGAAGCCGGAGGCTGGAGACACTGACAGACAGGCCCCAACAGCCGACCCAATTACCATTGTACCCCTGGGGGCAGGCCTATATAAGCCCCCCAGGTCACCAATGCAAACGGTTCCAACTCTGATAGAACTAACCAGTTACCTAGGGCAGCGAGGAGCTAGCCTTGCCTTCCCCTACCTCTAGACACAGCTCAAGGAGCACCTTGTATCACTAGTGCCTTAGTGATCATGCGGAGACCCCGCAGAGCAGGAGTAGGGGTATTATCTCCACGGAGAGCCCCCAACCTGGGTAAAGTCCGACGCCGTACGTGTCTACACCTTATCCCGCTTCCAGGCACCGGCGACGTTCTACTTGCTCCGACCATGATAAGCCATCCTTTGGCATATGTCGCATCCAACCCCCGACAACGAGGGCCTGATAGCGGGCTTGAAAGCTGTAGCCGCCTTGGGGGTAAAGCGCCTCATCATCAAGGGTGATTCACAATTCCTTTTCAATTTCTCCAACAAGGTGTACGAGCCGAAGGACGAACACATGGAAGCATATCTCACGGAGGTCCGCAGGATGGAGAAACAGTTTTGGGGGCTGGAGTGGCAGCATGTGCCTCACGACACCAATCAATTGGCTGATGACATCGCCAGGAGGGCGTCCAGGCCGTTGCCTCAGGAGCCTGGCGTCTTCGAGGAACGACTCTTCAAACCTTCAGCGGCACCATCACTATCGAGCACAGCACAGCCTCGGGAGGAGCTCCCTCAACCGCCTGCCTCGGGAGCTCCGGCCTGTGGCCCGACCTCAGGGGCACGCCTGCTCCTAGCGCTGGAACCGCAGGAGGGATGTTGGACCACGGAGTTCAAGGATTACTTGGTGCAAGGGATTCTGCCGGAAAAGGAGGAGGATGCGTAATGCGTGGCATGGCAGGCCAGGGCCTATTTTATCAAGGACGTAGAGCTCTACCGAAAGCGGTCGAATGACGTTACCCTACGTTGCATCTCCACGGAGAAAGCGAAAGAGTTACTGGCAGACATTCACGGTGGAGACTACGGGCACCACTCGTCTTCACACACACACTCGTCGGCAAGGCGTTTCGCAGAGGGTTCTATTGGCCAATGGCACTCAACGACGCAGTCGAGCTGGTGAAGGCTTGTGAAGCCTGTCAATTCCACGCCAAGCAGATTCATCAGCCAGCTCAGGGCCTACAGACCATTCCCCTCTCATGGCCATTCGCTGTTTGGGGACTGGACATCCTTGGCCCATTTCCTCGGGCGCCGGGGGGTAACCGCTACCTCTACGTCGCCACTGACAAGTTCACAAAGTGGGAAGAGGTGGAAGCTGTCCGGACCATCCTGGCTGGCTCAGCGGTCAAGTTCATCAAGGGCCTCGTGAGCCGGTTTGGGGTACCTAATCGCATCATCACTGATAACGGTTCGCAGTTCACCAACAATCTCTTCAAAACGTATTATGCTAACCTTGGAACGCAGATATGCTACGCTTCGTTGGCACACCCCTATTGGGGAACGTTGCAGAAAATTAAAAAATTTCCTACGGTTTCACCAAGATCCATCTATGAGTTCATCTCAGCAACGAGTCATGGGAGAGAGTTTGCATCTACATACCACTTGTAGATCGCGTGCGGAAGCTTGCAAGGTGATGATGGAGTCGTACTCGACGTGATTCAGATCACCGATGTCCAAGTGCTGAACGGACAGCACCTCGCGCTCAACACACGACGGACGGGAGACGCTCCTCCTTCTTGATCCAGCAAGGGGAAGGAGAGGTTGAGGAAGCTCGCCCAACGGCAAAGACGACGGCGTGGTGGTGTTGGTGCAGCAAGACTCGGCAGGCTTCGCCAAGCGCTTACGGAGGAGGAGAGGTGTTGGGAGGGAGGGCTGCGCCTTGGAGATGGGTACAGCAGCCTCCCCACCCCCTATATTTATAGGGAAGGAGCAAGGGGCCGACCCTCTAGATGGGATCTAGAGGGGGCGGCGGCCATGGAGGGAGGCTTGCCCCCAAGCAGGCGCCTCGGGTTTCCCCCAACCCTAGGCGCATGGGCCCAAGGTGGGGGCGCCCAGCCCTCCAGGCTGGCTCCTCCCTTGCAGCCCATGGGCCCTCCGGGAGGGGTGGCCCCTCGGTGGACCCCGGAACCCTCCGGTGGTCCCAGACATTACCGATAGACCCCAAACTTTCCGGTGTCCGTATGACAACTTCCCATATATAAAACTTTACCTCCGGACCATCTCGAACTCCTCGTGACGTCCCGGATCTCATCCGGACTCGAACAACATTCGGTAGTCACATACTAGTCTTCCTAATAACCCTAGCGCCACCGAACCTTATGTGTAGACCCTACGGGTTCGGAGACACATGCACATGACCGAGACGACTCTCGGCAATAACCAACAGCGGATCTGGATACCCATTTGGCTCCCTACATGCTCCTCGATGATTTCATCGGTTGAACCACGATGTCGAGGATTCGATCAAACCTCAGATACAATTCCTTTGTCAATCGGTACGTTATTTGCCCGAGACTCGATCGTCGGTATCCCAATACCTTGTTCACCTCATTACCGCAAGTCACTTTACTCAGAACGTAATGCATGATCCCGTACAACACCTTGGTCACCTTGAGCTCATTATGATGATGCATTACCGATCGGGCCCAGAGATACCTCTCCGTCATACGGAGTGACAAATCCCGCCTCGATCCGTGTCAACCCAACAGATACTTTCGGAGATACCTGTAATGCACCTTTATAGTCACCCGATACGCCAGACGTTTGATACACCCAAGGCACTCCTACGGTATCCGGAGTTACACAATCTCATGGTCGAAGGAAGAGATACTTGACATTGGCAAAGCTCTAGCGCATTTAACTACACGATCTTTATGCTATGCTTAGGATTGGTCTTGTCCATCACATCATTCTCCTAATGATGTGATCCCGTTATCAACGACATCCAATGTCCATAGTCAGAAACCATGACTATCTATTGATCACAACGAGCTAGTCAACTAGAGGCTCACTAGGGACATATTGTAGTCTATGTGTTCACGTGTATTACGATTTCGGATAATACAGCTTATAGCATGAACAAAAGACAATTATCATGAACAATGAAATATAATAATACTCTTATTATTGCCTCTAGGGCATATTTCCAATAGTCTCCCACTTGCACTAGAGTCACCAATCTAGTTACATTGTGATGAATCGAACACCCATAGAGTTCTCGTGTTGATCATGTTTTGCTCATGAGAGAGAGTTTAGTCAACGGATCTGCGACATTCAGATCCGTGTACTTTGCAAATCTCTATGTCTCCATCTTGAACATTTTCACGGATGGAGTTGAAACGACGCTTGATGTGCTCGGTCTTCTTGTGAAACCAGGCTCCTTGGCAAGGGCAATAGCTCCGGTGTTGTCACAGAAGAGTTTGATCGCCCCGATGCATTGGGTATGACTCCTAGGTCGGTGATGAACTCCTTCACCCAAATCGCTTCATGCGCTGCCTCCGAGGCTGCCATGTACTCCGCTTCACACGTAGATCCCGCCACGACACTCGCTTGCAGCTGCACCACCATCGCTCCACCATTCAACATATACACGATCCGGTTTGTGACTTAGAGTCATCCAGATCTGAGTCGGCTTAGCGCCGACGTAACCCTTTACGACGAGCTCTTCGTCTCCTCCATAAATGAGAAACATGTCCTTTGTCCTTTTCGTGTACTTCAGATATTCTTGACCGCTGTCCGGTGTTCCTTGTCGGGATTACTTTGGTATCTTGCTATCAAACTTACGGCAAGGTTTACATCGGTCCGGTACACAAGATGGCAAACATAATAGATCCTATGGCTGAAGCATAGGGATGACACTCATCTCTTCTTTATCTTTTGTCGTGGTCGGTGATCGAGCTGAGCTCAATCTCACACCTTGTAACATAGGCAAGAACCCTTCTTGGACTGATCCATTTTGAACCTTTTCAAAATCTTATCAAGGTATGTGCTTTGTGAAAGACCTATGAGGCGCCTCGATCTATCTCTATAGATCTTGATGCCTAATATATAAGCAGCTTCTCCAAGGTCCTTCATTGAAAAACACTTATTCAAGTAGGCCTTAATGCTGTCCGAAGTTTTGTATCATTTCCCATCAAGAGTATGTCATCTACATATAATAGGAGAAATGCTACAGAGCTCCCACTCACTTTCTTGTAAACGCAGCTTCTCCATAAGTCTCAAGATAACCCAAACGCTTTGATCATCTCATCAAAGCGAATGTTCCAACTCCGAGATGCTTGCACCAGCCCATAAATGGATCGCTGGAGCTTGCATACTTTGTTAGCGTTTTAGGATCGACAAAACCTTCCGCTGCATCATATACAGCTCTTCCTTAAGATGTCCGTTAAGGAATGCCGTTTTGACGTCCATCGCCATATCTCATAATCATAGTATGCGGCAATTGCTAACATGATTCGGACGGACTTCAGCTTCGCCACGGAGAGAATGTCTCGTCGTAGTCAATTCCTTGAACTTGTCGATAACCCTTAGCGACAAGTCGAGCTTTATAGATGGTAACATTTCCATCCGCGTCCGTCTTCTTCTTAAAAATCCATTTGTTTTCTATCGCCGCCGATCATCGGCAAGTCTGTCAAAGTCCATACTTTGTTTTCATACATGGATTCTATCTCGGATTTCATGGCTTCAAGCCATTTGTTGGAATCTGGGCCCGCCATCGCTTCTTCATAGTTCAAGGTTCACCGTTGTCTAACAACATGATTTCTGTGACAGGGGTTGCTGCACTCACTGTGCGGAACGTGTCCTTGTGGACGACGAAGTTCAAGAGCAACTTGATCCGAAGTGCCTTGATCATCATCATTATTTTCCTCTTCGCTGGTGTGGGCATCACAGAACGGTTTCTCGCGCTGCACCACTTTCCTGCTCAAGAGGTAGTACTTCATCGAAGTTCTACTTTCCTCCCACTTACTTCTTTCGAGAGAAACTTTTTCCGTAAAGCATCCGTTCTTGGCAACAAAGATCTTGCCTTCGGATCTTAAGTAGAAGGTATACCCGATAGCTTCCTTAGGGTATCCTATGAAGACGCATTTTCCGACTTGGGTTCGAGCTTTTCAGTTGAAGTTTCTTGACATAAGCATCGCATCCCCAAACTTTTAGAAACGACAGCTTAGGTTTCTTCCCAAACCATAATTCATACGGTGTCATCTCAACGGATTTAGACGGTGCCCTATTTAAAGTGAATGTAGCTGTCTCTAGAGCGTATCCCCAAAAAGATAGCGGTAAATCGGTAAGAGACATCATAGACCGCACCATATCCAATAGAGTGCGACACGACGCTCGGACACACCGCTATGCCGAGGTGTTCCAGCGGCGTGAGTTGTGAAACGATTCCACATTTCCTTAATTGTGTACCAAATTCGTGACTTAAGTATTCTCCTCCCCGATCCGATCAGAGGAACTTTATCTTTCGGTCACGTTGATTCTCTACCTCACCTGAAATTCCTTGAACTTTTCAAAGGTCTCGACTTGTGTTTCATTAAGTAGACATACCCATATCTACTCAAGTCATCAAGGAGAGTGAGAACATAACGATATCCTCCATGAGCCTCAACGCCATTGGACCGCACACATCGGTATGTATGATTTCCAACAAGTTGGTTGCTCGCCCATTGTTCCGAGAACGGAGTCTTGGTCATTTTGCCCATGAGGCATGGTTAGCATGTGTCAAACGATTCATAATCAAGAGACTCTAAAGTCCATCAAGATGGAGCTTCTTCATGCGCTTGACACCAATGTGACCAAGGCGGCAGTGCCACAAGTATGTGGGACTATCGTTATCAACTTTACATCTTTTGGCATCCACACTATGAACATCTGTAATATTACGCTCGAGATTCATTAAGAATAAGCCATTGACCATTGGAGCATGACCATAAAACATATCTCTCATATAAATCGAACAATCATTATTCTCAGACTTAAATGAGTAGCCATCTCGTATTAAACAAGATCCAGATACAATGTTCATGCTCAAACTTGGCAACAAATAACAATTATTAAGGTTCAAAACTAATCCCCTAGGTAAATGTAGAGGCAGCGTGCCGACCGAGATCACATCGACTCTGGAACCATTCCCGACGCCAAGATCGTCACCTCGCCCTTCGCCAGCTCTCCGCTTATTCCGCAGCTCTCGCTGTGAGTTACAAATATGAGCAACGGCACGGTATCAAATACCGGGAGTTACTATGAGTCTTGGTAAGGTACACATCAATTACATGTATATCAAATATACCTTTGGTGTTGCCGCCTTCTTATCCGCTAAGTATTTGGGGCAGTTCCGCTCCAAAGGACCCTTCCCTTGCAATAAAAGCACTCGGTCTCGTGCTTGGGTCCATTCTTTGACTTCTTCCCAAGAATCGGCTTACGGTAGCGGCAACATCCTTGCCGCCCTTCTTGAAGTTCTTCTTGCCCTTGCCCTTCTTGAACTTAGTGGTCTTATTGACCATCAACACTTGATGTTCTTTCTTGATTTCAGCCTCTGCTGACTTCAAAGATCGAGAACACTTCAGAATGGTCTTTACCATCCCTCGCATGTTGTAGTTCATCACAAAGCTCTTGTAGCTTGGTGGAGCGATCGAGGATTCTGTCAATGACCGCCTCATCTGGGAGGTTAATGTTCAGTTGGGTCATACGGTTGTGCAACCCAGACATCTTCAGGATGTGCTCACTGACAGAACTGTTTTCCTCCATCTTACAACTATAGAACTTGTCGGAGACATCATATCTCTCGACCCGGGCATGAGCTTGGAAAACTAGTTTCAGCTCTTCGAACATCTCATATGCTCCGTGATGCTCAAAACGCTTTTGGAGCCCCGGTTCTAAGCTGTAAAGCATGCCGCACTGAACGAGGGAGTAATCATCAGCACGAGTTTGCCAAGCATTCATAATGTCTTGGTTCTTTGGGACGGGAGCGTCACCTAGCGGTCCTTCTAGGACATATTGCTTCCTGGCAGCTATGAGGATGATCCTCAGGTTCCGGACCCAATCCGATAGTTGCTGCCATCATCTTTCAGCTTGGTTTTCTAGGAACGCTGAAGTTCATGTTGACATTAGAGTTGGCCATTTGATCTACAAGACATATTTGCAAAGGTTTTAGACTAAGTTCATGATAATAAAGTTCTAATCAAATTATGAACTCCCACTTAGATTAGACATCCTCTAGTCATCTAAGTGTTACACGATCCGAGTCGACTAGCCCGTGTCCGATCATCACGTGAGACGGACTAGTCATCGCCGGTGAACATCTTCATGTTGATCGATCTTCCATACGACTCGTGTTCGACCTTTCGGTCTCCGTGTTCCGAGGCCATGTCTGTACATGCTAGGCTCGCAAGTTAACCCTAAGTGTTTTCGCTGTGTAAAACTGTCTTACACCCGTTGTATGTGAACGTAAGAATCCATCACACCCGATCATCACGTGGTGCTTAGAAGCGACGAACTGTAGCAACGGTGCACGTTAGGGAGAACACTTCTTGAAATTTTTAGGGATCATCTTATTTACTACCGTCGTCCTAAGTAAACAAGATGCATAAACATAATAAACATCACATGCAATTATATAGTTGTGACATGATATGGCCAATATCACATAGCTCCATTGATCTCCATCTTCGGGGCTCCATGATCATCTTGTCACCGGCTTGACACCATGATCTCCATCATCATGATCTCCATCATCGTGTCTCCATGAAGTTGTCACGCCAACGACTACTTCTACTTCTATGGCTAACGCGTTTAGCAATAAAGTAAAGTAGTTTACATGGCGTTCTCCAATGACACGCAGGACATATAAAAAAATAAAGACAACTCCTATGGCTCCTGCAGTTTGTCATACTCATCGACATGCAAGTCGTGAATCCTATTACAAGAACATGATCTCATACATCACAATTCATCATTCATCACAACTTCTGGCCATATCACATCACATGATCAATCGCTGTAAAAACAAGTTAGACGTCCTCTAATTGTTGTTGCATCTTTTACGTGGCTGCGATTGGGTTCTAGCAAGAACGTTTTCTTACCTACGAATAACCACAACGTGATTTTGTCAACTTCTATTTACCCTTCATAAGGGCCTGTTCATCGAATCGCTCCAACTAAAGTGGAGAGACAGACACCGCCAGCCACCTTATGCAACTAGTGCATGTCAATCTGTGGAACCGGTCTCACGAAGCGCACGTAAGGTTGGTCCGCCGCTTCATCCCACAATACCGCTGAAGCAAGAAAAGACTAGTAGAGGCAAGTAAGTTGACAAGATCCATGCCCACAACAAAATTGTGTTCTACTCTGCATTAGAGAACTACGATAGACCTAGCTCATGATACCACTGTTGGGAACGCTAGAAAATTAAAATTTTCCTATGGTTTCACCAAGATCCATCTATGAGTTCATCTAAGCAACGAGTCATGGGAGAGAGTTTGCATCTACATACCACTTGTAGATCGCGGCGGAAGCTTGCAAGGTGATGATGGAGTCGACTTGACGTGATTCAGATCACCGATGTCCAAGTGCTGAACGGACAGCACCTCGCGCTCAACACACGACGGGACGGGAGACGCCTCCTTCTTGATCCAGCAAGGGGAAGGAGAGGTTGAGGAAGCTCGCCCAACGGCAAAGACGACGGCGTGGTGGTGTTGGTGCAGCAAGATCTCGGCAGGCTTCGCCAAGCGCCACGGAGGAGGAGAGGTGTTGGGGAGGGAGGGCTGCGCCTTGGAGATGGGTACAGCAGCCCTCCCCACCCTCTATTTATAGGGAAGGGCAGGGGGCCACCCTCTAGATGGGATCTAGAGGGGGCGGCCAGGAGGGAGGCTTGCCCCCAAGCAAGGGGCGCCCCTCAGGTTCCCCCAACCCTAGGTGCATGGGCCCAAGGGGGCGCGCCCAGCCTCCAGGGCTGGCTCCTCCCTTATGCCCATGTGGCCCTCAGGAGGGGTGGCCCCTCCGGTGGAGCCTCGAACCCCTCCGTGGTCCCAGACATTACCGATAGACCCCAAACTTTCCGGTGTCCATATGACAACTTCCCATATATAAAACTTACCTCCGACCATTCCGAACTCCTCGTGACGTCAGGGATCTCATCCGGACTCAACAACATTCAGTAGTCACATACTAGTCTTCCTAATAACCCTAGCGCCACCGAACCTTATGTGTAGACCCTACGGTTCGGAGACATGCGACATGACCGAGACGACTCTGGGCAATAACCAACAGCGGATCCGGATACCCATGTTGGCTCCTACATGCTCCTCGATGATTTCATCGGTTGAACCATGATGTCGAGGATTCGATCAAAACCTCAGATACAATTCCCTTTGTCAATCGGTATGTTATTTGCCCGAGACTCGATCGTCGGTATCCCAATACCTTGTTCAGTCTCGTTATCGGCAAGTCACTTTACTCGCATCAGTAATGCATGATCCCGTACAACACCTTGGTCACCTTGAGCTCATTATGATGATGCATTACCGAGTGGGCCTAGAGATACCTCTCCGTCATACGGAGTGACAAATCCCAGTCTCGATCCGTGTCAACCCAACAGATACTTTCGGAGATACCTGTAATGCACCTTTATAGTCACCCATTCACGCCAGACGTTTGATACACCCAAGGCACTCCTACGGATCCGGAGTTACACGATCTCATGGTCAAAGGAAGAGATACTTGACATTGGCAAAGCTCTAGCAATTTAACTACACGATCTTTATGCTATGCTTAGGATTGGGTCTTGTCCATCACATCATTCTCCTAATGATGTGATCCCGTTATCAATGACATCCAATGTCCATAGTCAGGAAACCATGACTATTTGTTGATCACAACGAGCTAGTCAACTAGAGGCTCACTAGGGACATATTGTAGTCTATGTGTTCACACGTGTATTACGATTTCCGGATAATACAGTTATAGCATGAACAAAAGACAATTATCATGAACAATGAAATATAATAATACTTTTATTATTGCCTCTAGGGCATATTTCCAACAACCCCCGCAGCAATGGCCAACTGAACGTGCCAACGCAGAGGTCCTGAAAGGCCTCAAAACCCGGACCTTCAAGAAGAAGCTGGAGGCCTGCGGCAAGGGCTGGCACGACGAGCTTCAGTCCATGCTATGGTCCATCCGCACTACCGCTACCAAGTCGACCGGCGAAACCCCGTTCTTCCTCGTCTATGGTGCTGAGACGGTCCTTCCTCACGAGGTCAGGCATCGCTTCGTGCGGGTCCTGGCTTTCGACGAAGCACAGCAGGACACCATGCGGGGGGTGGACCTCGTGCTTGGGGAGGAACACCGTCGAGAGGCTGCGCTTCGGGCTGTGAGATACCAACAGGCGCTGCGGCGGTACCACTACCGCAGCATCCGCCCCAGGACCGTCGAGGTAGGTGACCTCGTGCTCAGACGGGTGCTCTCCAGGGAGGAGCTGAACAAGCTCTCGCCCATGTGGGGGGGCATTCAAGGTTGTTCATGTCTCCAGGCCTGGTGCCGCGCGCTTGGAGACTCAGGAGGGGGTGCCCATCCCGAACACGTGGAACATCCAGCACCTCCGGGAAGTTCTACCCTTGAAGAAAGGCCCAGAGCCTGTAAAGAAGGCCCGGCGCCTGTGAGGATAGACGAACCGAGAAAGGTCTGGTGCCTGTGAAGAAGGCCAACGCCTGTGAAGCTCATCTCCCTGAGAAAGGCCCGGAGCCTGTGAAGAAGGCCAATGCCTGTGAAGCTCGCCGCCCGTGACACTCTCACGTAATAATGAGTTGGGGCTGTACACGCCCCAGAGTCTCCGGAGAGCCGCCCTCGGGCCTCGGGGGCTCCTGCCCACGCCCAGTGGCAGCACTTACCTCCGCGCTGGTGAGAAGACGTCGAAGACTAGATTAGTTGCCGGACGCGGCTTTTTCATTTCCTTTCTGCAGTTGGCTTGTTTGTCCCTATTTGAAGTTTTATTGGAGTTGCTTCCGTCCCTGACGTGTACCACTTTGTCTTTTTCGCTGACTTGATTTGTTTTCTCTCTTGCGAATCTCGCGAGGGGGCTACGCGGGTGCCCTCGCGAGTGTTTTCTGACCTAGTCTTGTGAGGCTTCCCTATCCAAGTCCACTACAGGAGCACCCCTCCCGGTCCATGGCCCACGGGCATCGCGACACAAACACAGGACCTGAGTCGGTCGCCCTTGCAACCGATACCATAAGTTACCTCTCCTGACTAATCCTTGCAGGACATAAAGCGTGCGACGAGGCCTCAGCCTTGGGAAGCGAAGACTGCGGCAAGTTTCCCCGAGCTAAGTAATTCCTACACTCGAGCATGCGGCACCGAAACATAGCACAGTAGTAGCAGAAACAGCATAATAGTTAACGGCAACAGTCCAGCACGCCCCCACGGGGCCCTACACTACCCTCTCTTTATGCATGGAAGGGAGAAAAACAAAATAGGCACGACTCGCTTGGCACCAACTCGCGGCGAGGGCTCATACTGCCTCCGGAGCTCAGTCAGACTCCTCCTCGTGCTTCACCAAGGCGCGACGGCGGACTGACCCGCTACCTCCCTCAAGGCGAGCGCGACGGCGTGGAGGCTGGTCGCGGCCACTGCTGGAGGAGCCACTGTCCGAAGGGGAGCCGCCGAAGCTTGGCGAGCCACGAACGCCGCCGACCATGCGCCTGCCTTCATCTTCATCCCGACCCTCGCTGAGGCTGGGTACCCGGCCGCCATCATCGTCTTCAGGGCAGCACCCAGCGTGGTGGCGTCTTCTCCGAACACCCTCACGTAGAGGGTGGAGTCGCCGTCGAACTTGAAATGCAGGGTGCACCGCTGGCTCAGGCCACGCGCACGGGCAAACGTTTGCCAGCCGCGGGTCAGGGCAACATTCCTGGCGACGGAGACCTCTAGCGAGGCCCAGGAGGCCCTGCTGCAGCACCCGTCTGCTTGAAGCCAGAGCCCGCCAGGAGCGCCGGCCGGAATTTCACCTGCGAAGAAGCGGGGAAGCTGGAGCCAGTTGCCGGTCGGGTCCACGGACCACACGACGAACTCCGGCAGCACTTCCGCCGAGTGGAAGCATGGCCTGGGGGGCCGAGTAGCCACGACACGCCTACCTTCACCCACCAGGCGCTCATCGCCGCGCAGGAGATCGCAGCCGCGACCGTGGGGATCCGCTGTAGGTGACGCAGGATGCTTGCGGGGACGAGCCCGGCCGCGCTTGGGCGCGGGAGAGTCAGGCCCTTCCCGGCGAGCCTTTCCCTTCTCCGCGGCTGAGAACCTCTTCGGCGGCGCCATAGAATACGACGAGCGGCTAGGATGGGGAGAAAGAAGGAAGCGGGGAGGAAGATGTACAGTGGGGGCTTGCGCTCTCCCGCATTTATAACCGGATGGAGGCCAACCGTCGGCCTCCACGATCATAGGTAATCATGACCCATTTTCTGCATGCAGGGACTTGTCAAGTCGAGCAGTTGCCGAGGCGGCGTGGGGAAGCAGAGACGCCCATGTCCAATCAACCGCCACGCTGGCGCCCGAAATCAGCAATGCGCCAATTGCAAGATAAAGTTCCGGCCGCCTGCTCAGCAGCGATCTTGGAACAGGGGACTACACCGATGGGTGGTTGCAGCGCCCACAGGAGAAGCGAGGACCATCCAAAGAAGAAAGTCAAAAGATAACTTACATGGATGGCGGTTTGGAACTCCAAGAAGGCCTCGTTGCGGCGCTGAGGCCTTCGCTTCTGCCGGGCGCCTGGACGTCGAGAGACGCTGGTTCCAAAGGCGCCCGTCCGCCCGTGTATCCAACCCACGGGTGTGGCGCTGGTACTTCGGTGTTCGAGACCCGGCGAGCTTCATGACGCCTACCTCCTGTGACGCGGTGCTTGAAACTTCGCCTTCTCAAGGCGGTAGCGTGGGTGTGCGGACCGCCAGAATCAGGTCCATCACCACCAGTGTTCAACGGTGCTTTTGGCCAGCACGGCCGACTGCTCGTCAGCGGCTCGCTTCGCTGGGTTTGGCGGGCGGCGGCCAGTGGCACGAAACGTCCAGCATGCGTCGCGCCCTCGCTCCCGGATCGGGTGGTGGTCGCCAGCTCCTCGGCCATCGCCTAAATTCAAGCGAGGCGGCCTTGGTGTTAAGGGGCGCCACGAGCAGCTCTTGGCGGCATGGCATCCATGGCAGCTCCTCTCCCGCGGCAGGCCACCGCCTGGCGGTCTCTCGATGAGCCCAGTGGCCTTGTCCACTCCTTGGCCGGTGGCCTCTGCCTGCGCACATTCCGCTCTGTTGCCTCCCGGAGTCGGCGGCTGGAGTCGATCACTGGCTGGTCGGAGGTCACTTTGCCGACTGAGGACGGCCTTCGACTTCTCGAGGTTAGCGGGGCCCTAAAATAAGAAGACAAGTCGAAGGCTCTCACATGGGTTGACAGAAGGCGAAGTAAGTGCTCATTCCACCACACCATCTTGGGCACCTTAAACTGCCTCGATATAGCCACCTTGGTCGGCCAAGCCTTTCCACCTAGTGCTTGGGTTCTTGGGAAAGCTTCTTGGTGCTGCCGAACAGGACAGCGCCTACTTCGCTTGCGCTTCTTTGCCTTGGGCAGCGGAAGAGGAAAAGGCGCGGTAGTAAGCGGAGCTCAGGCGAAGCGCGGTTACGTCTTCATCTTAAATCGTCGTCGGGCCAAGTCCCTTTTTACGTGTTCCATTTATGGAAACAGCGTTTGTATATTCGACTACTCTTCTGTGCATCAGCCATTTGAAGTGGTGATGGAAGTATAAGGTGAAAACAAGGTATTGAGCGGCTTGATGCTACCTGCTTTGAAGCGAGACATCTTAGATTCTGAAGACTCCTCGAGAGGAGATTGATGATGAATAGTCCTATTTCCCCCACAAGGGCCTATGCTCAAACTTAAGCGAGTTATATTACCCATGTATTGCATGTTGTCTTGCATTGCTTAGTTTTTACATCATATATGGATTGCCATCTGCTTATTTGCTTACTATATAAATCACATATGGATTGCCATCTGCTTACTTACTTAGTTCAATTACTTTTCTTGTTTATCAGCCATTTGAATTGGAGAGCGTGATGGCGGTATCTAAGAGGAGTAACAACACGGTCTTGGAAAAGATTTTGCACCGGTTGATCTGCAGATAGAACCACGGTTTATGTATGTTGCCCAAGGACGAGATCCACCACACATAACCCGAGACTCTCATGATTGTACCCCTACCCGGTGGGACAAAAGAACCAACTACACCCTGAGGTCACGGACTAGGGGTGTCAGGATAGCCGGACTATCATCATCGGCGGACTCCAAGACTATGAAGATACAAGATTGAAGACTTACGTCCGTGTCAGGATGGGACTTTCCTTGGCGTGGAAGGCAAGCTTGGCGTCTGGATATGCAGATCTCCTACCATTATAATCGACTCTACGTAACCTAGCCCTCTTGGTGTCTACATATAAGCGGAGAGTTTTTAGTCAGCATGGGGCCTGACAACAATCATACCATAGGCTAGCTTCTAGGTTTAGCCTCCTTGGTCTGTGGTAGATCTACTCTTGTACTACCCATATCATCAAATATCAATCAGCGGGAAGCGGGGTTTTACACTCCATCGAGAGGGCACGAACTGAAAAACTGTCGTGTCCCTTGTCTCCTGTTGCCATCCGCCTGAGGCAGCATAGTCGAGGACCCCCTACCGAGATCCGCCGGTTTGACACCCACATTGGTGCTTTCATTGAGAGTTCCTGCAATACTTGTCATCGCGATAGGAAGGATGCCTCTTCCGTCTTTAAAAGGCGGTATCTTCATCAAAAGGAGCCTTGGCGCAGGCCAAACTATCTGGTGGGTGGTTTTCTCATGACCGCCTGTTAATACCGCTTCAACATGACCTCTCGAGTCGCCGAAAGCAATATTCACGTCGACTCGGGATTGGCCAAGCAGGCTGGATCAATAGAGCTCTGCGTCCATAAGCGAGCTCTTGGACCCGCGTCGCCCGCCACAGGAGTCACTACGGACTACAATCAGATTGGGCTTAAAACCGATCAGAGAGATTAGCTCTCCCAGTTTACCCACCATGTTGCGGTGGTAGAGAAGACAGCAGCGGCGACTCTTCTCTGTATTGAAAACTAGTCATGTCCGGACTCCGAACCCTCCATGCGGGATCCAGCGGAGGAGCGGACTTCGATCGAAATGCCCCAACCTTAAGTCAAGCATCGGACCCGGACTCGTTGGATAACGTCCGACAATCCAAGCTTCAAATTTGGAAACTTTTCAGCCCATGAGCCTCGAGATGGGTAGGGTTCGGACTCAATTCCACCCACCCACCCTAGACATATCACGATCTATCTCAATCTCACAGAAGCCAGCTGAAGCAGGTACATCACTCTTTGGTGATTCCTCCTGGTTATGGGCGGGGATAAAGACTGCCGAAGTGAAGGGCGCAATTTCAGTTTTGCCAATAATTGCCGCAGACGAAGAATCTTGAGCATACGTCGATCGTCGCGAAATTACGCTTCAGGCGACCTGGCATCCATAATGCGAAAATCTTGTGCGATGGAGAGTTCGAGAAAACCGAAACTAAGTTTTGGGACAATCCACCCCGAACACAACCCTAGTCCGAAACAAAGGGTGCATCACACTCGAGGCACAGTACAAAACCAAAAGCAAAAAGCCCATAAAGAAGACGCGGAACCGTCTTGGAGGTTGGCTCAGCGGACCTGTAAAATTCATAATCTGAAAGGCATCACTCCAACACATAGCCTAACCGAGCATGTTGGATACTTTAGCGAGGTGGCCAAA
Source organism: Aegilops speltoides (assembly GCA_021437245.1). Classification (NCBI taxonomy): domain Eukaryota; kingdom Viridiplantae; phylum Streptophyta; class Magnoliopsida; order Poales; family Poaceae; genus Aegilops; species Aegilops speltoides. The sequence continues at coordinate 455,448,886 of CM038142.1, forward strand.
AGTGGCGAAAGAGCTTCTAGCCGGGAAGCCACTCCAACAATACGATCACTGGTGTCAGCAGTCTTGAGACTTTCGCATCAAACAATATCGCAACGAACAATCCGCAGCCTCGCAGAAGTCTACCAAGTAGCAACAACAAATCCATGGGCGACACGGCCATCACCTTCAATGCCAGCGCAGACCTAAATTCGAACAGCCCGAGCACCAGCCGCATTGGTCCTCGGTCCAATAGTGGGCTGACTTCGTCGACCAAGGTACTCATGGATGCGTGACGGCGGACTAAACCTCATCGTGAAGAAACTCTTCAAAAAATGGAAATAGGCTGGAGCCGCATTGGCGAAGTAGCACAACCTTTAGAGGAATAATCCTAGCGGGAAGCGCGCTGCCAGGGGAAAAATCACACTTGATGTGGTGTTATTTCATGAGACAATTACAGGTCCGAAGAAGTCACGTTCCAAGTGGCCCGTTCAGCGGCGGATATCACGCTATATTGGGGCGAGAGGCATTCACAATTTTTCAAGCCATACCCCATTACGGGTACATGAAGCTTAAGATGCACGGGCCCGTGAATAATCACTCTCGTTAGTGGTCGGGACATAGCACTCCGCGCCGAAAACAAAGACAGCCGCATTATACGGAGGCACTATCAAAAGCCCTAGCGGCGAGAACTCACTACGCTGCGCTCTCACGGTGAATAGGGACGATGTGATACTCGATAAGAGATCCGATCCACCTCCTTTAAACCAGCGGATGAAATAGCCAAATTCGAGTCCATCCAACGGACCCAACAAAACGGCCACCATCGGGGCACAATTGAACCACGATGTAGATGCCGCCTTGCGAAATTCGCCGGGAAAATTGGGACATCTTTGCACAGCACCGCCGAGATATGCGAAGAATCCCCTGCATTAGCGAGAACACGCCTAAACATCCTCAAAGATTCAAGCCGGTCAGCGAGGCTCTTGGCGATTTTCGAACCCAAAAGACATGCAATGGGAGAAGAAGCTAGCCAAACTACTAGAAGCGGATTCATCGAGACATCAAACTATCGGATGGCTAGCAAACACTGGTAATGGTACCAAGAAGGACAAATCCACGGCGCCTATCTGCGTCGATTTTAAAGACCTCAACAAGGCCTGCCCAAAGGATCCCTTCCCCCTTCCTGCATCGACCAAATAATCGATGCTTCGGCAGACGACGATTCATTGTGCTTCCTCGGCGCATACTCGGCTACCATCAAATCAAGATGGCTGAAGCGGACCAAGCCCATGACGGCATTCATTACTCCATATGGACCATTACGCTTCAACATGGTGCCCTTCCCAGGACTCAACGCGCCGCAACATATCGGCGCATGATTCGGACATGTCGGCTACCCGGATCGGCAAAGCAGTGAGAGGCATATGTGAGTGACGTGGTCGTCAAAAACAATTTCGCGTCCGAAACTCTAGTAGGCGATTTGAGGCTCTCATTCGACCTACCAAGCATATGACATTAAGCTGAATCCGGAAAAATGCGTTTTGATGTACCCGGAAAGGAGCTCACAGGCTTCATTGTATCCGTTAGAGGAATTGAAGCAAACCAACCAACATCAAGCTCATGTCAGCTGGATATTCAAAAGACCTCAAACAAATACAAAAATTATTTGGATGGTCAGCGGCTCTAAGCGCTTTATCTCCCATTTTGGGAGAAAAGGCATTGCCCTCTATCGCCTCCTCGGAGGCACGAACGCCAGTGGACGGATCACGCCTTGCGGACTCGAAGAAATAAAAGCCATATTGGCAACAAATCCGGTCCTGGCTCGCCTAACTTGGGCGAACCAATGTTGTTATACATCAGCTGACCACATCAAGTTGTAAAGCGTGGTACTGCCGTCGTCGAGCGAAAAGCGAAGGGCATAAATTCCCTCTTCAAAAACCAATTATACTACGTGTATCTTAACTCCTGCAAGTCCCGTTACCCGCACTATCAAAAGATAGCGTCGCTGTGTTCATGGCATCCCGGAGGCTCAACACTACTTTCAAGAGTGTTCGATAACGATGGCCTCCGAAGTGCCCTCAGCGACATCATAAACAACGGCGTAGCGATGGGCAGGATTGCAAAATGGGCCATTGAGCTCTTACCATTCGATATAACTTACAAACCTGGCGAGCTATAAAGTCACAAGTCTTGGCTGACTTTATTCATTTGAGTGGGTGAAAACGAACTCCCTAAAGAGTGCATGCGCATACTCAATGGATTATGAATTTGTGGCTCAAAATGTTGGTGGCTTGGGGCTGGCGTCATGTGGCGTCCCCAACCGGGGATACAGTCCAATACATACCGGATAATGTACCTGGACTCAACAATGCAGGCGAATCCCGAGGCCCTCCTACATGGCCTCCGGATGGCAATCTCCATGGGCATTCAATGCCTAGAGGTCTTGTGAGGATTCAAACCTTGCAATATCCCAAGTAAATGGAGACTTTGGCATGAGATCCGAAAATAGCAGCCTATCGTGCGCTGTCCTAAAAATATCAGCTCGGTTCGAAGGACTCTGAATTCCTGCGTGGCAGGGATAATAACCAAGCAGCGGCGTGTTAGCACGCGCCAGTAGCAGAGCATGCGCTGTCCTCAAACATCTTCCTGGAATGGCTCTTCAAGCCATCCGTACTTTGGGAAGAGGAGTCCGGAAATAACAACCCGGAAGCAACCACAACACCCAACACAGAACAGTCTACCATAATCGGTGGTTTAGCCGATGAAATAACACCTTCAGCCCACGAAATGATGGCAGTAATTGCCCCGTGGACAGAACCATTCCTAGCCTACTTGATTAGGCAGGAGCATCCCAAAGCCCAAAACGAGGCTCGCTGCATAGTTCGGTGGTCTAAAGCCTACAAGGTCCATGAGGGAACTTTAAGAAAAGCTGGGAGTCCTTCAAGGTGTATCTCCGAAGAGGAAGGCGAAACCTCACGGCTGAAATTCATGCGGACTAGGCGGACCTTGCCGGCAGAGGCCCTTGTGAACAGGGCATTCCATTATAGGATTTTATTGGCCGGGCGAAGCGGATCTTCGGGACTTAGTCAAGATCGTCGGTTGTCGACTCTTTGCTAATCGAGCCATATACCACCACGCCCTCAAAACTATACCCATTACAGGTGGATTTCGGTGCAGGGGCTTGACATGGTTGGACCCCTTAAAGGGGAACCCACAACAAAGGTACCTATTGGTCATGGTGGAAAAATTCACCAAATGGATAGAGGCCAAGCCGATTAAAGCAGCGAGAGGCCGGACCCGATGATAGACTTCATATCGGGGTAGTACACCGTTATGGCATACCTCATGGCGTCATCACCCGATAACAGCACGAATTTCATGGCGGCGACGGTCAAACTGCAGTGCAAAAATATGGGCATCAAGCTCGATTACGCTGATCTATCACCCTCAAACCAACGGTCAAGTTGAAGCGAGCAAATGGTCTAATAATGGCGGCATCAAACCCAGACTAGTGCGGTCCCTTACGGAATCAACACGCCTTTGGGTAGAGGCTCGACTCCGTACTACGGGGACTGCGGACCCGCTAAACCGTACTACGGTTCACACCATTCTTTATGGTATCACGGTGCGAGAGCAGTTTGCCTGCGACATAATTCATGACTCACCTCAGTGCGCGTATGCGAAGAAAGAAGCCGAGCTGGATCGTCGAGGACAGCTTGGGCCAGATGGAGGAGGAGCGCGATGTGGCAAAGGCCCGTTCCGCATTCTATCGATAACGAGCTCGAAGATATCAAGCGGAAATGAGGCTAAAACTTACAATGTTGGCGAACTAGTTCTATGCTGCGGACAAGAAAAGGACAAACTCAAGCCCAAATGGGAAGGTCCCTTCATCATCGACCAAGTCGACCGGCGGAACATCCGTCTGCGAATTGCACCGGACAACGACTCGAGCGAACCCATGGAGCAGCCCGCCTCCAAGAAGATTTCGCCTAAGCGGCGGGACTAAGGTTCGTTTCCTTCCTCCGTCCACGTTTTTACACTTCAGCTGTCTTTTATTTCTCTCTTTTCTCCCACTTTTTTCATAAAAGCCCTTAAAGGCCTACTTGCGTATTGTTCGCACACACTTGATGTGCTATCGCACTCATTATACACAGGGCTTCTTTATCGAGCTTACTTATCGGGCTTCATGCCCGGCACATATGTCAAACTTCCACATGTGCCTTTTATTCACCATTATATGCATCGATATGACTTATGTTTTGGCCAAGCTGGGTTGCTGGCTCTGTGCTTACCCTACATTCTGATTGTTCGGCTAGGAGGTAAAGGAGCACCTCTGCGATTATTCTTGCGGGTCGGCGGATGTGTACCTCAGGCTGGGTGAAGCCTAAAGCTAAGCGTTCTTAAGGGAATATTGATCGGTGACTTGAAGAGCGATTTTTACACATTTATATATCTGCCCCAGATGTTTTCCTGCTTTTTACATGTCCGGACATGCACTTTAGGGCATGCCTCGAGAAAAGAACCATAGCGGAACTATTCTCCTGAAGATGTTTCTTACTAACCATGTAATATAACATTACTAGTTGGGCACTTATGCGATAAAGCACTAATGACCCCTCGCCTAGTCTCCATGCATGGCGGTTTTTTCATAACCGGAAGGTATTCGGACACTCTCGACCCTAGGGTCTCGAATTGAAGGCGAAAAAGTTAAGCAAAGCAAGCGATCTACAATCCGGCTGGAAGGCATTTTACATTTCATTTCAAATACATCGTCGATCGGTTGTTGTACTCCTCCTCGATCCCGTCTAATAGGCTGTCTAATTTCTTGTCCGTTGGGAATATTTAGCGACCAACTCTACTTGATAGTACACTAAGCTCACGGGGATCTCCTTCCCGCCGGGCCCCACTGAGTCGAGCTCGGCCATGTGGTTGGGATCCGCCTTCTTGTACAGCGTCTTCACCATGGCCCGAGCCTCCCACGGCACCTTGGCGGCAGGCCGATATCTTCCATAAGCGGAGCTGCGCTCTCATGGCTTCTCATAAGCTCTCCAAGTCCCTAGGGTAGGAGAGGGGCAGCCACAAGGCACAGGCGATGCCGCTCATCGCTTGCAGAACACGTTCGGCAGTTGCACCGGCTCGGGAAGTTGGTCACCCGTCGGCGGGCATTTCCTCCATGAGGCGACTGTGGCGCACCTACAAGACATATTTACGTCAATAGGCTTCCTCGCGAACTCTTCTTTTCAAAGAATTTGCTCAAGCACTTACCATAGATGCTGCGGCAGAAGCGCTGATTCTCCTTCACGAACCGGAACAGCTCGGCCCGAACACCTTTCAGCTCTTCCGCAAGCTGGGTGTGGGCATCTGAGGTTGTTCCTCTCTGCTGTACCTTCATAAGCACCCTCTACGCGGCCTTGGTGGCGCGGTAAATGTTGCTTGTCGGATCGATCCGGCAACATCACTGCAATATCATTGTCGGACTTACGCCGCCGCTGCACGCTTATCTTTTGAAATAATGTGTTACGGGGAGGGGTCTCTGCGTCTCCTCTACTGACAGCAAGTCTTGACCTCAAGTTGGGCCTTACACTCTTGTAGCTCTGGGACAATTGGGTATTCTTCTCTGTAGATCCTGCAATTTAAAAGATCCTTAAATCAGTTATTTCAACTACTTTAAGTCTCGGGGGCTCTTGGCATATACGCTATTATAATCCCTTACCCATATGTCTTTTACATCTGCTCTGTAGCTCTGGTCAAACCATCTTGGCAACGCAGCAGGAGTGCACGTCTCCCGCGTTAAAGGCATTCAACGCCTCAGGTGAGAAATACGCGTGACGAAAAACTGTCCGGCGGTGCCTATGGTTCATGGCGCTTTCCACCTTGGACTCTGTGGCGGACAGTCTGTCGGCATCCTCCGTTGGAGGAGTGTCAGAACTGCGCCTTCTTGCTTCGCCTCGCCTCTCGGACCAGTGTCGAACACTGGCTGGCAGGCGTGGGTGCAACCTCTCGCCGGTCGCGATCCCATGGCGCTCTTTCTCTTGAAAAGTCATGAGCATTAATACACCCCTAGAAATCTTTTCTAAATAATGGTGTAAGTTATACCATTGCGGTGGCGTTTCGATTCGCACGCACCCTCTTCCGCCTGCTTGAAATCGAACTGACCCTTGTTGGTCGGCCGCTTGTGAGTTAAACTTCCCTTGAAGGCACTTCCTGCAAGACATCATTGTATCGATGGGCGAGGAATGCATGGATAAAATAATGGTGTTAGGACTTGGTCATAAGTACACAGAAGCCGGTAACAAACGGGGTAGTCGGCCGTAATGGCGACTAGAGCATTATCCATGCTGAGTTGGTGGTACACCCCATCGATTAGCTCCACCTTTATGTCGGATCCTCTTGGGAGGCGGATCAAGGATCTTCACGGATCCTCGGGTTGTGGAGCGGACTATGTATGCCCTCCACATCCCCGCGCAGCTCCTGCGTCGAAATATAAAGTAAGGTACTTAAACTTTGAAGGCATGGGTTGGATAAATAAAATGTCCGCTTACCCAGCGCCGAGGTTATTCATGGAGAACCCGTTCAATGGGCTGTCGGAGAAGTCCTCCTTCTCCCCCTTATGCGGGCAGGACGAATCTTCACCCAGATCTTTGGCGATTACGGCCGCTAGCGACCATGACGGGTGACATCATTTTCCCGTTGAAATCCCACATGGGGCGGCCCTGTATTGCGGTGGCTGCACCCCGCGATATGCTGCGTGGCCATGACTCAATCATGGTCAATCATGAATGGGCGAAACCTTATCCGGCCCATCAAATAATGGGCGCCCTTGTCTTCCTCTAGTTGGCGGCTCATGGCGCCAACTTCAGCGTTTCTTCGGAGGCCCAGCTGAACTCTGGGAGGCCGATCGGGCAGGTCGGCGGTGGGCGTCTTCTATGTAAAACCATTCAAAGGCTAGTCTTTGGGCGCCTTCTTTAGGGTTAGGATGGATATCCGGTCCAGCGATCGCCATATTCGGCACGCCCTTGATATATTGACCCCTCGTGAGAGCAGTGCGGCGAGAATAGCCTCTTCCACGGTGCAAAATGGGGCTCGGCCCAGGAATAGCTTCATGAGAGCTACAAAACCAGCGATATGCATAATAGGCGGGCGTGAGGTGATGGAGATGGAGTCAGTAGAACTCCGAGGCCAGCGGAGGAGCGGATGTCAGGAAATCAAGGCCCCTTATCGAGATAGGGGCGAAGCACACCGCTCTCCTTTAGAGGGGCTAGGGTGGCCTCCGCACTTCCCACCTTTGTGGGTGGCCAGCCGCTCGAACCGGGACCATAAGGCGGAGGAAGATATCCCTCCGGCAAGCTTCACCAGCTTCGTTGTCGCGGAACTGAACATCTCCTCAATCTCTGGCGGAGGGCTGGGAGTGCGAGAGGAGGAGCCGCGTCGACGGTCCATGATGGAATGGGTTTCCGGTCGGAAGTGCTCCGATGAATACTTGCGGAAGGATGATGGTGTGATTTGGATCTGGATTCCTATCTCTTTTATAGACAGATTATTTGCGTAGCTAGGGGTAAAACATAAAAGATATCCTGGCTTTTCGCATTTGTGCGACGCGTGGAAGAGGGCCATTATTGGGCGTGGAAGCCAAGGAGCGCAACATTTGTAAGGGAGCCGGACTATATACGCGCTGGACTTGTCGTCATTATTGGGCGTGGAAGCCAAGCTACTGAGGGAGTCCTGGACTAGGGGGTGTCCGGATAACCGGACTATCATCATCGGCCGGACTCCAAGACTATGAAGATACAAGATTGAAAACTTCGTCCCGTGTCCGGATGGGACTTTCCTTGGCATGGAAGGCAAGCTTGGCGATACGGATATGTAGATCTCCTACCATTGTAACCGACTCTGTGTAACCCTGGCCCTCTCCGGTGTCTATATAAACGGAGGTTTTTAGTCCGTGGGGCGAACAACCATTACAACAATCATACCATAGGCTAGCTTCTAGGGTTTAGCCTCCTTGATCTCGTGGTAGATCCACTCTTGTACCATATCATCAATATCAATCAGCGGGAGTAGGGTTTTACCTCCATCGAGAGGGCAGACACAGGTAAAAAACTGTCGTGTCCCTTGTCTCCTGTTGCCATCCGCCTAGGCGCACAGATTGGTACCCCCTACCGAGATCCGCCCGGTTTGACACGACAACCCCTTCTAACTAACCCGGCGGATAGTAACCCGGTTCCGAGTTGACACTGCACCGTCTCCACCATAGAGCACCCAAACACGGCAGTTAGTAAAGGCTACGGTGCCCAAAGCACGAGGACCACCACTCGAATCCCAACTCAATGCTGAAAGGAGAAGAAGATTTGTTCTCGAGTCGAGGTTACTGTAGCTATGGTTCATATTCCTTTGCTCTTGCATTCTGTATTTACTCATACCAACTATTTTCAAATTTGAAGGATGGGCCCGAAACTCCAATGGCATAGCGGTATGTTTTAAACCTGTTTCTTTAAGCTGGTTTGCTATTGTAACCTGCTCTATGTTGATTTCAGTTTAAATTGAATAAATAGTTATGTTCTCATGTCATGCACATTACAAGTGTTGTTATTGCTCTATAGTTTCCCACACTTATATTCTGTCTATTCTTCTTTGTCTTGAACAAATATTATTTGAACTGTGTCTCTATCTTGATTTGGCAACAAAAACTAGAATGATATAGACCATAAAGTAACCATGGTACATAGATATATGTTTATTTCATGTTGTTATCCTGTCCACTTTACTACTGAACTCATTTACCCAAATGAGTTTCATATACAACATGGTAAACATGTGATGTGTCTGCTTGTTTCTCTTTTAGAATGCGGACAAAATATTGGAGAATAGTATCGTGTTATCCAATGGTAAAGGAAGTAATGCAGATAAGGTTCAAGATAGTGAGACATCCCTGTTGGTTTCCAAGAAAGCTCGTAAAAACTACCTTGACAACAGTGAGAGAACCCAAAAGTCCTGTCTTGATGTAGTTTTCGAGTTCTTGGCCCTCTGGCTTTGGCACAAGCTCTTGAACTTCTTTGCTGAATCGGTTCGTCTTCTTGAGTCTCAACTTCAAGTTGAAAGACATCAATTAGATGTGCTTCTGACGGGAAGCTAAAGGACTAAAGAAGTCCTTGCGAATTCAGATGCATATTTCACGGTGCAGCTGACAAGCGGCTGGAGGATTTAAGCGCCAAACAAGAGAAAGTTAATATGCTTGCTAAGCATCTTGCCGACATTATGGGTACCGGGATATTGTTTCTTGAGATCTTACGAAGTGGTTTCAGTTCTGGATTTGTTTTGCTGCGGTGTTTATTTCGCTGGTCACCAACTTTGACAACGATTGTGTATATGATATCTTTGCTTTGTTCCCTATATTTACCTTTGGTGGTGAACTTTGATGCCAGATGGATGTAATATAATGTAATAAGCGTGATAGCCTAGCGTTAGTTGCTTGCTTATTTGTTTCCTTGTTGTCTTGTTTATTTGTTTGCTTGTAGTCATTGTAGTTCTTTTTCCGCGGTTTGCTAGTGGCTGCAATAACCTATTTTTTAAAACTAGGCCACAATAACCATGGGCTAATATTTACTGTAGTGACACTGGGCCTCCTACGGGCCGTGGAAACAGTGGGCCTTCTACGGTCCATAGAAACAATGGGCCTTCTATGGGCCGTAGAAACAATGGGCCTTCTGCGGGCCGTATTATCAATGGCCCTTATACAGGCCGTATGATCGATTGGCCAAACAGACCGCATTATGGTCGTAAATGGGCTAGAGTTGGAATGCACAATCTGTCGTGAGGAGCGAGCACCTATGGGGCGAGGGGCCTCTGGTGCAGCAGGAGGCGGAGGCGCCTGAAGAAGCAGTCGAGGTCAGACGCGCGGGAAGATTTTACCCAACTTGGAGCTCTGGAGAGATAAAACTCCCTCTGCTGCTTTGTGTTTGTATTTGTTCTTGCTCGGCGTGGGTATCTTTGTGGTCTCGAATGGGTCGAACTCGGCCGAACCCCTTCTCGTCTTGCAGGCCTCCTTTTTATAGTCTAAAGGGTGCGACAGTGCACAGCGTAGGGAGAGGGTAGAAAAGGTAAGCGGGTTGGTACAAGCTGCTATCTATAGTGCCCCCTACCTAACTCGGCGGCGAGGGGACAAGAGTATTTAATGCCCGTCCGGTCGCTCCAACGATTGCAAAAAGCGACCGTTAGGGCGTTACCGATATCGCCCACGATGGCCTCCTAGTCACCTTCGCTCGCCACCTCGCACCGCTAGGCTGCACAGACCACCGCCACGTGCACCAGGAGTGATCCTGCGGCGACACGTCGTTGGGTGAGGCTGGGCGTGAAGCAGTGGTGGCTCTGCGGCGACAGCGCCTTACGCGGATCTTTGTCTTCATCGCACCCGCAAGCTTGCCGCTCGTCGGGTCTTGCCGGGGCCAGCCAGTCAGCGTCGCGGCAAAGTCTATTGACATGCCTTTGTTGGCCTTCCCGGCAAGCTCCTCTTGCGGGGTCTTGTTCTTCCAGGAAGCTCCTCTTGTCAGGGTCTTGTCCTTCGGCAAGCTCCTCTTGCAGGGTCTTGGCTTCAAAGTTAACACTTTGTTCTTGAATGGCGATAAATGGGAATGGCGAAGGGTCTTGGCGGGCGTCAGGCAAGCCTTGCCCGTGAGGCACTTCTTTGCCGATGCACAAGTTGGTACTAAGGTACCCCTATTTTAATCTACACCGGCAAGGGCCCCGAACTGGGCCATACGGTGCCAAGCCTGTTGGGCCAGGCCCAAAACAGCTGCAGAACGCAGCGGCCTGGGTCCAAACCAAATCCGCTCCGTATCCACCTGGCCCCGTAGCAGCCGCAGCGTCAATCGCGGCGTCGTGGGAGGCGTGGGTGGCGTCTTGTGATTTTCCGGCGCCCACCCCGTGATCCGCAGGGGTGGGCGTAATCACCTCATCCGTCGCCTCGGCTCTGCATCCCGCCACGCGGCTCCCATGCGTTTGGGGTCCGAGCGGTGGGAGTGGGAAACTAGGCCGTCGCGCGGAGGAGGCGTGAGTGAGCCCGATTCTCTGCTTTTCGTGCCTTGATTGGCTGAGTGGGGGGCCGAGCCCCCACCTCGCTCCTTAAAAAGAGTGGAAGAGGGCCGAGAGCCCCGCTCTCTCATCTCCTCCTTTCTTGACTACTGCTCCCCTTCCTCTCATTTTCCATGGAGGAGGAACCTGATCCTTCGCCGGTGGCGGCGAGGAGCCGGCCAGCCGCCCCTCCTATCCAGCGCTCGTGGCGGAGAACCAGCCACAAGGGGAAGAGGGAGGCGAGTCGTGGGCGAGTCGGGGGCGAGGTCGAGGCGCTTCGAGGAAGGCGGGCGTGGCGGTGCACCATCTCCGCCTCGTCGTGAGGTCCCTCTCCCAGCGGCCGGTCCACGAGGGGCGACCCTTGCGAGTTCTTCGTCGAGCTGCCCGAGCGCCTCGTCGTCGCCTCGGCTTCCGGCTCCGTTCTGGCCGCGATGGAGTTGGAGCCGCCGAGACATTGAGATTGCACATGAGGGGCTGCGGAATCAGCGACAGCGAGTCCACGTTGTATTCAGCCCCTAATGTGATGTATCTTGATCGTGGGTGGAAGGCGTTAGCCCGTATCCACAGCTTGGCGGCGGGGTTTACCCTCCATTTTAAGTTAATGGAGGCGACCTTCTCTCCGTCGGCCTTTGTAGATAGCGATTGTACCAACCAGCGTTTTTACCTTTATACCCCTCTCCCTACGTTGCCACCTGTCGGTGACCCCTTTAGACTATAAAAAGGAGGCCCGTGCGCATGTAGAAGGGGTTCGGTCGAGTTCGACCCATTCGAGACCACAGCATACCCATGCTTTCGAGCAAGAACAAATACAAACACAAAGCAGCAGTAGGAGTTTTATCTCTCCGGAGAGCTTCGAAGCTGGGTAAAATCTTCCCCGCATGCCCGACCTCGATCTGCTCTTCGCGCGCCCTCCGCTCCCTGCCGGACCAGAAGGGGCCCCCTGCCCCATAGGTGCTCGTTCCCCACGACATCTTTGGCGCGCCAGGTAGGGGACAAGAGCATTTAATGCCCGTCCGGTCGCTCCAACAGTGCATGAAACGACCGTTAGGGGCGCCACCGATCGCCACGATGGCCTCCTAGTCACCTTCGCTCGCCACCTCGCACCGCTAGGCTGCACAACCACCCGCCACGTGCACCAGGAGTGATCCTGCGGTGACACGTCGTTGGGTGAGCTGGAGCATGGGCGCAGAGTGGTGGCTCTGCCGTGGCAAGCGCCTTGCCGCGGTCTTTGTCTTGTCGCACCCGCAAGCTTGCCGCTCGTCGGGTCTTGCCGGGACGCGCGGTCGCGTCGCGGCAAGTCTCTTGACATGCCTTTGTTGGCCTTCCCGGCAAGCTCCTCTTGCCGGGGTCTTGTCCTTCCCGGCAAGCTCCTCTTGCCGGGGTCTTGTCTTCAAAGTTAACACTTTGTTCTAGAATGGCAGTAAATGGGAATGACGAAGGGTCTTGGCGGGTGTCCGACAAGCCTTGCCGCGGGACGCTGCAACTGCCCGTGCACAAGTTCGGGGTACTAAGGTACCCTATTTTAGTACCAGCAGGAGCCCAGACTGGGCCATACGATGCCGGCTATGTTGTTGGGCGGGCCCAAAAGCGGGCTGCGAGACGCAGCGGCCTGGGTCCAAACCAAATCCGCTCCGTATCCACCGCGGCCCCCCGTAATGGCGCGCGTCAATCGCGGCGTCGTGGGAGACGTGGGTGGCGTGCACGATTTTCACCCCCGTGATCACGGGGTGGGGCGAGGTCACCTCATCCGTCGCCTCGGCTCTGCATCCCCGCCACGCGGCTCCCATGCGTTTGGGGTCACGAACGGTGGGAGTGGGAAGCTGGGCCGTCGCGGCGGAGGCGGCAGGTGAGCCCGATTCTCACTTTTCTCATGCCTTGATTGGCTGAGTGGGGCGGCGAGCCCCACCTCGCTCCTTAAAAAGAGTGGAAGAGGGCGCGAGAAGCCGCACTCTCTCATCTCCTCCTTTCTTGACACGCTCCCCTTCCTCTCATTTTCCATGGAGGAGGGAACCTGATCCTTCATCGGTGGCGGGTCGCCGCGCCGCGGCAGCAGCCTCCTATCCAGCTCGTGGCGTGCAGAACCAGCCACAAGGGGAAGAGGAGGCGAGTCGTGGAGGTCGAGGACGAGGTCGAGGCGCTCGAGGAAGAGGCGGGCGTGGCGGTGCAACATCTCCGCCTCCGCCGGCGGTCCCTCTCCCCGCGGTGGTCCACACAGGGGACGACCCTTGCGAGTTCTTCGTCAGGCTGCGCCGGGCGCCTCGTCGTCGCCTCCGGCTTCCAGCTCCGTTTGCGAGCGCGATGGAGTTGGAGCCGCCCGAGACATTGAGATTGCACATGAGGGGCTGCGGAATCAGCGGCACGCGAGTCCACATTGTATTCCAGCCCCTAATGTGATGTATCTTGATCGTGGGTGGAAGACGTTCGCCCGTATCCATAGCTTGACGGCGGGGTTTACCCTCCATTTTAAGTTAATGGAGGGCGACCTTCTCTCCGTCGGCATTGTAGATAGCAGTTGTACCAACCCGTGTTTTTACCTTTCTACCCCTCTCCCTGCGTTGCCACCTGTTGGTGACCCCTTTAGACTATAAAAAGGAGGCCCGTGCGCACGTAGAAGGGGTTCGGTCGAGTTCGACCCATTCGAGACCACAGCATACCCACGCTTTCGAGCAAGAACAAATAGAAACACAAAGCAGCGATGAGGGTTTATCTCTCGGAGAGCTTCAAAGCTGGGTAAAATCTTCCCCGCGTGCCCGACCTCGATCTGCTCTTCGTGCGCCCTCCGCTCCCTGCCGGACCAGAAGGGGCCCCCTGCCCCATAGGTGCTCGTTCCCCACGACATCTTTGGCGCGCCAGGTAGGGGACAAGAGCATTTAATGCCCGTCCGGTCGCTCCAACAGTGCAAGAAACGACCGTTAGGGGCGCCACCGATCGCCACGATGACCTCCTAGTCACCTTGCTCGCCACCTCGCGCCCGCTGGGCTGCCAACCACCGCCCGTGCACGGGGGTGATCTGCGGTGACACGTCGTTGGGTGGTGGGCGATGGGCGCGAGTGGTGGCTACTGCGCGGCAGCGCCTTGCGCGGTCTTTGTCTTGTCGCACCCGCAAGCTTGCCGCTCGTCGGGTCTTGCCGGGACGCGCGGTCGTGTCGCGGCAAGTCTCTTGACATGCCTTTATTGGCCTTCCCGGCAAGCTCCTCTTGCCGGGGTCTTGTTCTTCCCGGCAAGCTCCTCTTGCCGGGGTCTTGTCCTTCCCGGCAAGCTCCTCTTGCCGGGGTCTTGTCTTCAAAGTTAACACTTTGTTATTGAATGGCAGTAAATGGGAATGACGAAGGGTCTTGGCGGGCGTCCGGCAAGCCTTGCCGCGGGACGCTGCAACTGCCCGCGCACAAGTTCGGGGTACTAAGGTACCCCTATTTTAGTACACCGACACGTCCGTTCATGGGCCGACCATAACGTGCCATCGTTAATAGGCGTGTTGATGGTATTATAAGCGGTTAGCGTGATAACGGACCACAAATGGGCTGTTTGTAACCACGGGCTGAATTTGGCCCTAAGCAGCAAATAGCGATACCGGCCGTAAGTAAGCGAATCTGGAAATGAGCCCAAGAATAAATGGGCTCACGAGAAGGCGAAAAGATAACATGGGCTGGAAAGCATTAGCGGAATAATGGGCGTTAATGGGTATAAGGTGATACACTATTCATTACGGGCCAGTTTCACCATGGGCCGTTAATGGGTGTAAAGTGATGCACTGTTTGGAAGCTTGAACTATACTGCCGACATCCGCGGAGACTTGATCTTCGATGGATTCGATCCCATGTCAAGTGCGCCAAACAGTCACGATGAGCATGACTTAGATCTGCTATCGGACAGTGTTCGGGAGATCACACATGTGGCTGCCCCGGCCCTCAATCCGGAGCAGATCGTTCCATCCAAGGACGGGCGGATGGACCCCGTCACGGAGGCCGCACACACAGTGGCGATACAGCTGAAAACTGACTCCACCTCCTATGAGGCCGGTGTCATCGGACCCTCAGACTCGTCTCCGGCCATAGGTTCGGAACCACGTGCATCCATGCCTATCGAATCTGATTGGTTACCGATCATGGAGTTTACCTCCGCGGATATCTTTCAGCACTCGCCCTTGGGCGACATGCTAAACTCATTAAGGTCTCTCTCCTTGTCAGGAGACCCTTGAGTGAACCGTTAATTTGAGTGGAAGCAGACGATGAAGAAATTCGTTCCCCACCCACCACCCACTTAATAGCCACTGTTGATGATTTAACCGACGTGCTTGACTTCAACTCCGAAGACATCGACGGTATGGACGACGATGCAGGAGAAGAACAGGAACCACCGCCCACAGGGCGCTGGACAGCCACCTCATCATACGATATATATATATATATATATATATATATATATATATATATATATATATATGGTGGATACGCCCAAAGTAGACGATGGCGATGAGGCAATAAAGGATATTCCCCCTGAGAAGCAATCTAAGCACCGGCGTCATAAGCGCCGCTCTAAGCCCCACCAGAACAAAAATAGCGATACCGGCACAAGAGACGATAGCAATCCGGATGGTGCTGAAGACGAAAATGATCCTGCCCAGCTAGGCTTCGAGCTGGCCGAACGGGAGGATGGGCAAGCTAGCCCTAAGGAATAGGCAACAGATGGAGGATCAGAGGATGACGAAGTGAGCCTTGGCGACGAAGAATTCATCATGCCTGAGTATCCCGTCGAGCAGGAGCGCTTCAAGCGCCAGCTTATAGCCACTTCAAAAAGCCTGAAGAAAAAGCAGCAGCAGCTTCAAGCTGATCAAGATCTGCTAACTGATAGAGGGACCGAGGTCCTGACTGTTAACGAATATGGACTCGAGCGCCCAACCAAAAGTTACCCAAAGCGCAGGTTGCTACCTCAACTCGAGGAGGAGGCATTAAAGACCGCACTACCAGCACACGATGCGGCGGACCGGCCACCTCATGGCCGAGACAAAGTGGTGTTTCAGCCCGAAGTCCAGCCCGCAACCCGATGCCAAACAAGCAAAAACACGAAGGCCTGGGGCTCCACGCATGACTTGCAAGACAAATTGAAAAAAGCAGGACAACCCAGATCGATCTACGGATCACGGGGGTGAGCCCCAATGTGTGACGATGATTGCCACGCCGGATATACTAAAAACAAATCCGGTCGGGCCGAATACAACAGACCAGACCCATTTGAACTACGTCGTGATGCAGCCCGACATAGAGGTGCCGCACACCCCCTATGCTTCACTGATGAAGTAATGGATCATGAATTCCCAAAAGGGTTTAAACCCGTAAACATTGAATCATATGATGGTACTACAGACCTCGCGGTATGGATAGAAGATTTCTTCCTCCATATTCACATGGCCCGCGGAGATGATCTACACGCCATCAAGTACCTCCCACTAAAACTCAAGGGACCAGCTCGGCATTGGCTGAATAGCTTGCCGGCAAACTCCATCGGGAGTTGGGAGAACCTGGCAGACGCATTCCTAGACAACTTCGAGGCAATTATAATGCGACAAACCAGGATCTTGATGATCTAAGTCACATAACCCAACAGCCCGGAGAGTCAGCCAGGAAATTTTGGACTCGGTTCCTAACTAAAAAGAACCAAATTGTCGACTATCCGGATGTCGAAGCCCTAGCGGCCTTTAAGCATAACATCCGTGACGAGTGGCTCGCCCAACATCTCGGCCAAGGAAAGCCAAAGTCCATGGCATCCCTCACGACACTCATGACTCGCTTTTATGTGGGTGAGGATAGCTGGTTGGCTCGTAGCAACAACACAGCAAGCAATCCTGGCACATCAAAAGCCAGAGATAGCAACGACAAACCACGACGCAACAAACACAAGCGTCGCAAAAACAGTGATAGCGCCGAAGACACGGCAGTTAACGCCGGATTCAGTTGCTCTAAGTCCGGTCAGCGGAAAAAGCCATTCAAAATAACAATTCGGGCCCGTCTAGTTTGGACCGCATACTCGACCGTCCATGCCAAATTCATGGCACCCCAAGAACACCAGCCAATCATACCAACAGAGAATGATGGGTCTTCAGACAAGCCGGTAGGAAAGGTGCGGAAAACAAGGGGAAGGGGTCTCAAAGCGACGATGACGACGAGGAGACCCGATCACTGAATATAGGAGGGCAGAAGAAATTTCCGCTACAAATCAAAACAGTGAACATGATAAACGCCACCCACATTTCCAAGCTGGAACGGACGTGCACTCTTAGGGATGTCGACTTAACGGAGCTAGTCGCCCTACAATATAAACTATGGTCGATCACATTCGATCATACGGATCGTCCGGCCAATACCAATCAGGGCAATTCAGCTGCACTCGTCCTTGACCCAATAATCAACAGGTTCCACCTCACACAAGTCCTTATGGATGGAGGCAGCAGTCTAAACCTGCTGCATCAGGACACAGTGCGCAAGATGGGTATCGATCATTCGATGATCAAGCCCACTGAGACCACCTTTAAAGGTGTTATACCAGGTGTGGAGGCCACTTGTACATGCTCCATCACCCTGGAGGTAGTCTTCGGATCACCGAACAATTACCATACCGAAGAGTTAGTCTTCGACATCGTCCCCTTTCGAAGTGATTATCAGTCACTGCCCAGACGAACCGTGTTCGCTCGATTCAACGCAGTGCCACATTATGCCTATCGTAAGCTCAAGATGCCTGGTCCGCGAGGCATCATCACGGTTAATGGAAGGGCCAAACTTTCCCTCGGTGAGAAAAAGCATACAGCTGCGTCAACAGCAGAAGCAACGAGTGGCATCTTTCAATCAAACCTCGAGTCAACGGCCAAGCTCACGGACACCGTCAAAGGAGTCCGAACTACTTCACGGCCGGATAGCCCGGCTCGTACGGAGCTCAATTAAACACTCTGGCAAAAGCTAGGACAGGCCACATACTGCGGCTCAACCGCTCTGTGGCACACAAACATTTCTTGCATTTTCTTTGCAGGTTCGCCCTTGCGTAGGCCAGGACTGGCGACATGGAAACAGCTTGAACACGTAAGGGTACCTTTAAATGTTCGCCTCGATGATCATCCGACTACACTCCGGATCCGCACACAGCTTCCTCCCACCTGGTCTCAGCAGGTTCCGCAGTCATATTTCTTTTTATCACATTACCCGTACTCATACGCATCAACGTACTATTCAAATACAACATGTGGATTCATATGATGCTTATCTGCTGTTACTTCTTATTGAAACTCTTTTGTCAAAAGGCAGCCACACATCATGATATGCCTGAATATGCCAGGGGCTTCATTGTACCCATAATACGGCAATAAAGTCCGAACACCTTCACGGTAGTTCGGCACCCCGAACCTATAGCATTATATGCATCAGCTCCGAATCATGTTTAGGGTCAATAGTTGGGTTTGCCTGGCTCCCATGTTTTGGTACCTTACGTTCCGCTATATAGGCTAAGGTAGCACAGGGAGAACTACTGCGATTGTGTCCCGGTTCTTCCGGACGAGCACCTCAGTAGAGAAAGCCGAAAACTAACTGTCATGATACAGTGAGAGCTGGTCAGCTGTTCGAGAGGTTGTAAAATCTTTAAGGATTTCTTCCGCATAATGCAATAACTAATGCATCGTGCGATGGATCGGCTTTTCTTCCGATCAGGTGCTTATAGAGCCCCTCGTGCGGTCTTCCGAACACCAGGGGTTGCGCCTACCTTCCTTTTGTCAAACTCCTATGGCTAAGTGAGAGTGATAAAGCCCTATAGTCCGATTGCCTAGTTCGTTGTGCTGAACACCTCCTTCAAGGACCCAAAACTAGGATAAAGAGTGCTCAGGTTTATCCTGAACACCGCCGTACTTCTTACGTGGGGGCAGAAGCCGACGACTGGCCAACTCTCAGGATTAATATATAAACAGCCGCATAGGAGGGAAAACTTTCAAATAACAGACAATAACTAATAGAAATGACCTTGTTCAACATTACAAAGGACGACATGACTGTATTCATGGAAATATAACGTCCTTGGTGCATTGCTCTGCCACAAGGCGGGCCCCTTTCAGGAAACTATCTTAATATAACTCAGGCTTGCGGTGCTCCTTCCCCTCCGGTGGTCCCTCGGTCATCAGCTTTTTAGCGTCCATCTTCCCCCAGTACACCTTTGCACGGGCGAAGGCCATTCGCGCACCTTCCATACAGACCGACCGCTTGATGACATCAAGTCAAGGGCAGGTACTCACAAGCCGCTTCACGAGCCCAAAGTAGCTGCCTGGAATCGGCTCGGCGGGCCACAGCCGGATAATTAAATCCTTCATGGCTAGTTGGGCCGCCTTATGCAGTTCAATCAGCTGCTTCAGTTGATCGGCAAAAGGCACCGGATAATTCGGTGCCAGATACTGCAACCAGAAGAGCTTAATTATCTGCAGTATTCCTTTCTTTGGCCCGGTAAAATTGGGCGGCATTAGATATTTTGTCTGGCAGCTCCGCAAATACACCTGGAGAAATCCGAACTCGAACTTAGAAACATGATTCTCACCTTAAATACTTGCTCTACATAGAAAAAGCCTTACCCGCCGCGATCTTCCTTGCCTCTTGGATCTCCTGCAAGGCGCTTTGGGTTTCCCCCCGGGCATCGCGTGTGGTTTGATGAGCCTTGGTGAGTTCGGATTCTTTTTTCGTTAAACTCTACTCCAAGGTCTCGCATTTCTTCGAGGCCTCTTGAAGCTCTTGCTCAGCTTCAATAACCTTGGCCTCATGCTTCTCGCGAAGAGCCTGCTCTGCGGCTGCCTTCTTCTCGGCTTCGGCCACAACCTTCTTAAGAGCCTCAATTTTGCCCGTTGCCCCTAGAACACATCATAAAAATATTTTCATCATGCACACTTATTCATTTGTGCTAAATTAACAAGGTTTATGCATACCTTGGTTATCCTCCAACTGCTTCTTCACTC
Source organism: Aegilops speltoides (assembly GCA_021437245.1). Classification (NCBI taxonomy): domain Eukaryota; kingdom Viridiplantae; phylum Streptophyta; class Magnoliopsida; order Poales; family Poaceae; genus Aegilops; species Aegilops speltoides. Next base: position 455,468,906 of record CM038142.1, read on the forward strand.
GGCCAAGTTCTCCTTCGACCCGCTCCAAACTCTGCCTCAGTCCGGATACTTCTGTAGTATGAGAGGTGGCAGTCGCTACAGAAGCCTGCTTATAAAATAAGAGAGATAGATGTCATCAAGTGAGTCTCCTGCGAACAAAAATTTGATCCTTTGTCCGTCTCTTTCTTTCACCGAACAGTGTATCAGGGGCTACTATCTATACTATGACACTCTTCAAAACCTCATAAAACATACCTCCAAGCCTCTTATAAGGCTGATACAGGATTCATTCAGTCCACTCTCAGCATACTGAATCTTCTCAATCACCGCACCCATAAGAGCACGGTGTTCATCGACGATGGAGGCACTTTTCAGCGCTGTCGATAAAGTATCCGGACCTCTGGTTGGACAGAGGTTGCCGGTGGGACAAGCACACCCCCTCCAGCCGAGGGAGGCAGCCTGCCCGATTCTTGAGTCGTATTGGTCTCCGGAATTGTGTCCGGCTAGGGGCCAAATTCAAGATATCCCCTGCCGTCGACGTCCATGGGAGCCTCCTCTCCCATGTGTCCGGCCCATAAAGTTTGACCTCCCAGCGCCACCTTTACAATCTCCCCCCCTCCTCCGCCGAAGTCCTTCCGAGACGAAATCACGGTGTCATTCACATGTTTGGGGAAGGGGCCTTTGGGGGTGTCCCACTCTCCATAGCATCCAAACCTAGCAAATCCTCTGACGAAGATTGTTTGGTGCAGGACCTCGCCGGACTGCAAAAAAAGTACGGCTCAGATTAAAATATCATGACATTATGAGCCTAGACGCATAAACGTGTTTGGAGTTTATATACTCACGAGTTACCCGGGGACTGGGCCCTCGGATCCCACTCCGGGCTGCTATCGGCGGCGGCGGTGGACTCCTCTGGGAGAGGAGTTTTTCCCCTCTTAGGTGACTCGGCCTCGAAGGATACGGAGGCCGTCCTTTTTTTCTTCCCCCCTCTGGGGATTCTTCTTCCTCCTCCTCCTCCTCCTCATCCTCTTCGGAGGCAGAACGGGCATTGGAGTCTTCTGACATTGCGTCCGAGGCGCCACGGCGACGGAGGCCGCCCCTGGTCTTTTTGGCCTCCTTCTCGACCTTCTTCTTCGGCGCCTTGTAAGGCGTCGGGACCAGCATCTTCGCTAGAAGTGGGTCGGCCAGTTCTTCAGGCAGTGGGGCCGGACAGTAGATCCGCCCCACCTTCTTAATCCATCCCTAGGAGAGTTGTGGAATAAAACATCTAATGACTTACCGAACTTGCAGGGCGGGACAGTTGGTACCGGCGGTCCTCGGCTAAGTCCGGCCAACATTTTCTGGACTTGAAAAGCACCCTCCAGATGTCTTTGTGCGAGGAGCCAAAGAGCTCTTGCAGGGTCTGGTGCTTGGCCGGGTCGAATTCCCATAAATTGCAAGCCCGGTGCTGACAAGGAAGGATCCGGCGAACTAACATCACCTGGACCAGATTGAAAAGTTTGATATTCTTGTCTTCCATCTCCTTGACGCGCGTCTAGAGCACCGACAGTTCGTCGGACGAAGACCAGTTCAGGCCCTTCTTGGGCCAGGACGTAAGCCGCAGGGGGGGTCCAGATCGGAATTCAGGAGCAGCGGCCCATTCTGCGCCGCGTCGCTCAGTGATGTAAAACCACTGCTGCTGCCACTCCTTGACGGAATCATTGAAAGTACCCGTTGGCCATGCGGCGCTGGGCATCCTACTCACCATGGCGCCCCCCGCACTCGGCGTGCTCACCGCTTACTACCTTGGGCTTCACATTAGAGATCTTCAGCCATAAGCCAAAGTGTGGCGTGATGCGGAGAAAGGCCTCGCACATGATGATGAACGTCGAGATGTCGAGGAAGGAATTGGAGGATAGATCATGAAAATCGATCCCGTAATAATACATGATGCCGCGAGCGAATGGGTGGAGGGGAAACCCCAGCCCGCGGACAAAATGAGGGAGGAATATAACCCTCTCGTGGGGTTTCGGAGTAGGGACGATCTGTCCCGTCGACGGAAGGCGGTGGCTGATTTTCTTGGCCAGATACTGATGTCTACTACACAACCTTCTTCTTGTAGACGTTGTTGGGCCTGCAAGTGCATAGGTTTGTAGGACAGTAGCAAATTTCCCTCAAGTGGATGACCTAAGGTTTATCAATCCGTAGGAGGCGTAGGATGAAGATGGTCTCTCTCAAGCAACCCTGCAACCAAATAACAAAGAGTCTCTTGTGTCCCCAACACACCCAATACAATGGTAAATTGTATAGGTGCACTAGTTCGGCGAAGAGAAGGTGATACAAGTGCAAAACAGATAGTAGATATAGGTTTTTGTAATCTGAAATAATAAAAACAGCAAGGGAACCAAAGATAAAGGTGAGCGTAAACGGTATTGCAATGATAGGAAACAAGGCCTAGGGTTCATACTTTCACTAGTGCAAGTTCTCTCAACGATAATAACATAGATAGATAATATGACAAGCCCTCAACATGCAACAAAGAGTCACTCCAAAGCCACTAATAGCGGAGAACAAACGTAGAGATTATGGTAGGGTACAAAACCACCTCAAAGTTATTCTTTTGGATCGATCTGTAAAAGAGTTCATACTAGAATAACACCTTAAGACACAAATCAACGAAAACCCTAATGTCACCTAGATACTCCATTTTCACCTCAAGTATCCATGGGCATGATTATACGATATGCATCACACAATCTCAGATTCATCCAACCAACACAAAGTACTTCAAAGAGTGCCCCAAAGTTTCTACCAGAGAGTCAAGAACATGTGCCAACCCCTATGCATAGGTTCCCAATGTCACGAAACCCGAAAATTGATCACAAAAACATACATCAAGTGGAACATGATATCCCATTGTCACCACAGATAATCACGGCAAGACAAACATCAACTGTTCTCATAAAAGACTAAATCCGATAAGATAACTTCAAAGGGGAAACTCAATTCATCACAAGAGAGTAGAGGGGAAGAAACATCATAAGATCCAACTACAATAGCAAAGCTCGGGATTGAGGGAACACGAGAGAGAACACAAGAGAAAGATAGATCAAACACATAGCTACTGGTACATACCCTCAGCCCCGAGGGTGAACTACTCCCTCCTCGTCATGGATAGCGTCGGGATGATGAAGATGGCCACCGGTGATGGGATCCCCCCTTCCGGCAAGGTGCCGGTAAGGGCTCCCGAGAGGTTTTTGGTGGCTACAGAGGCTTGCGGTGGCGGAACTCCCGATCTATCTTCTGTTCTGGAAGTTTTACGATACGTAGGTATATATGGAGTGCGAAGTGCGTCGGTGGAGCTACGGGGCCCCACGAGGCAGAGGCGCGCTGGGGTGCCCCCACCCTCGTGGGCAGCCCGTTGAGGAGTCTGGACAGGGGTGTCCGGACAGCCGGACTATCATTATCCGCCGGACTCCAAGACTACGAAGATACAAGAGATAAGACTCCGTCCCGTATCCGGATGGGACTTTCCTTGGCGTGGAAGGCAAGCTTGGCAATACGGATATGTAGATCTCCTACCATTGTAACCGACTCTGTGTAACCCTAGCCTCCTCCGATGTCTATATAAACCGGACGGCTTTAGTCCGTAGGACAACATACATTACAACAATCATACCATAGGCTAGCTTCTAGGGTTTAGCCTCCTTGATCTCGTGGTAGATCTACTCTTGTACTACCCATATCATCAATACTAATCAAGCATGGCGTAGGGTTTTACCTCCATCGAGAGGGCCGAACACAGGTAAAAACATCGTGTCCCTCGTCTCTGTTACCATCCACCTAGGCGCACGATTCGGGACCCCCTACCGAGATCCGCGGTTTTGACACCGACATTGGTGCTTTCATTGAGAGTTCCTCTGTGTCGTCACCGATAGGCTTGATGGCATCTTCAACCAACAACGTTGTCCAGGGTGAGACTTTTCTCCCCGGACAGATCTTCGTATTCAGCGGCTTTGCACTGTGGGCCAATTCACTTGGCCATCTGGAGCAGATCGAAAGCTACGCCCCTGGCCGTCAGGTCAGATTTGGAAGCTTGAACTTCACGGCCGATGTCCGCAGAAACTTGATCTTCGACGGGCTCGAGCCACAGCCGAGCGCGCCGCACTATGACAATGGGCATGATCTAGCTCGTCATTGAACGAGTGCCTTGGTAGCGCACAAGGATCGCTTGACCATTAGCGGGCCGATCGCCCAGATCGAGGGCGGTGGATGGATACCGCCACAGGGGCTTCAACATCCACGGCGATGGAGCGAACACTAATCTAGTCCCTGCGAAACTTCGTGATTCGAGGCGCGGACTCCTTGCGGACTCGAACCTGCCGCGCCCCTACCGGTCGATCCGGATTGGGCGCGGTTATGGAATTCACCGTGGACATCTTCGATACTACGCCTCTTGGCGATATCTTGAATTCACTAAAGCATCTCTCGTTATCGGAGAGTCTGGCGGACTATGGCGAGGATGGTTGAAATGCAGACGACGAAGAAATTGAGCCCACCACCACCCACTTTGTAGCCTTGTCGGCGATCTAACCGACATGCTAGACTACGACTCCGGCGACATCGGCGCTATGGGCGGCGATGCGGAGATTTAACGAGAACCAGTGCCTACAGGTCTTTGGAAGACCACCTCGTCATCGACATATATATGGTGGACACCCCAAAAGGCGGGGATGGCGAAGAAGCGGGAGGCATACTCTCTAAAGAAACAGCCCAAACGCCCGACGTCGGTGGCGCCGCTCTAAATCCGCCACAGCAAGAATGGAGATTCCGGCACAGGAGATAATAATACTCCGAGAGTGCGAAGACAATCCCCTCGGGAAGACTCGGCGCAGGAGGATGCGAAGCAAGCCCTCATGAGGCGGCGCAGATGAAGAGGTTGAGGATCATAACTATATGCCTCCCTTGAAGGCGAAGCAAGCCTCAACGATGATGAATTAAATCGTACACGAGGATCGGTCGAACAAGAGCGCTTCAAGTGCAGGCTTATCGCCACGACAAACAGCCTAAAGAAAAGCAGCAACAGCTCCAAGCTGATCAAGACCTGCTGGCGATCGATGGACCGAGGTCCTCGTGGCGAAAAGTATAAACTTCGAACGCCCCTCAAAAGTTACCCAAGATGCAAGCTGCTCCCCGATTAGAGGAGGAAGCATACATACCTCCATCACCAGCGACGATATGGCCGACCGACCACCCCGTGGTCGTGGCGAAGGCATCGGGCCCCAGCCAAGACCGTACCCGGCATCGCTCCAAAAGTCTGAAGCCAAGAGGGAGCGCGCGCGGACTTGCGAGACATATTGGAGGACAAGGCAAGGCAATCCAGATCCATCTACGGATCATGTAGGCGCCCTCGACCCACAGCGAATACCGTCGCGCGGATACAATAACCTCGGCGGGCGAACACAGCGAGCAGCGCTCTCTCGAGCTGCGTCGCGATATTGCTCAATCTGAGGCGCGCACACCCTCTATGCTTCAGCGGCGAAGTAATGGATCATCGAGATCCCGAAGGTTTAAACCCGTAAACATCGAATCTTACAATGGCACAACAGACCCAGCGGTTTGGACGAAGACTATCTTCTCCACATCCATATGGCCCGCGGTGATGATCTCCATGCCATCAAGTATCTCCCACTCAAGCTTAAAGGACCAGCTCGGCATTGGCTAAACAGCTTGTCCGCAGAGTCAATTGGGTCTTTGGGAGGACACTGGAAGCCGCATTCCTCGACAACTTCCGGGGCACATATGTGCGACCACCGAGCGCCGATGACCTAAGCCACATTATTCAGCAGCAGACGAATCGGCGGACAATTACGGACACGGTTCTTGACAAAGAAAAACCAAATCGTCATTGTCCGGATGCAGAGGCCCTTGCAGCCTTCAAACATAACATCCGGGACGAATGGCTAGCCCGGCACCTAGGGCAGGAAAAGCCAAAATCCATGGCAGCCCTCACATCATTAATGACCCGCTTTTGCGTGGGAGAGGACAGCTGGCTAGCCCGTAGCAACAACCTCCGCAAAAATTCTGGCAGTCCGGATACCAAGGACAACAACGGCAGGTCACGTCAAAACAAAAACAAGCGCCGCATTAACAGCGACGATAAGGAGGATCTGGCGGTCAATGCCGGATTCAAGGCTCTAAACCGGTCGCGGAAGAAGCCATTCAAAAGAACCACTCCGGGTCCGTCAATCTGGACCGAATACTCGACCGCTTATGCGGATACATGGCACCTCTGAAAAGCCAGCTAACCACACCAATAGAGATTCTTTGGGTGTTCAAGCAGGCCGCAAGTTAATTGCGAAAACAATGACAAGGGGCTACGGCGACGGCGAGGAAGAGACCCATTGCCGAACAACGAGAGGGCGAAGGGTTTCCCCCATAAGTGCGGACGGTAAATATGATATCTGCGACCCACATACCCAAGAGGAGAGAAAGCGCGCACTAAGGGCGTCTATGCGATGGAGCGATCGCCCCAAAGTTCAATCCATGGTCCTCTTGTCCGATCACTTTCTATCGAAGAGACCATCCGACCAGCATCGCCATGGCGGATTCGCCGCATTGGTTTTAGACCCAATCGTCGATGGATTTCACCTCACGAGAGTCCGATGGGCGGCGGCGTGCTGAACCTGCTTTATCGGGATACGGTCGCAAAATGGGCATAGACCCATCAAGGATTAAACCTACAAAGACAACCTTTAAAGGTGTCATTCGTGAGTGGAAGCCAAGCTATGCAGGCTCGATCCTGCTGGAAGTGGTCTTGGATCCCGGATAATTTTCGGGCGAAGAGTTAATCTTGACATAGTCCCGCTTCGCGGCGGCTATCACGCTCTGCTTTCGGACGAACTGCGTTTGCAAAATTCAGCGGTGCCGCATTATGCATACCTAAAGCTCAAGATGCCAGGCCCTCGTGGAGTCATCACGGTCAATGGAAATCGGAAAACTCCTCCGAGCGGAGAGAACATCTGGCGGCTCTCGCGCGAAGTCTGAGCAACCTCTTAAGGCAATTCTCGAGCCCGGCCGTTAAAAGGCCGGATACAGCGAAACGCGCCCGGAGCAATGCCAATCAAGACCACCTGGCGCGGTCAGAGCATGCGTAGCAATGCGGCCCCAACCCTCGCCCGCGCATGACCGCAAAAATAACCCTCCGCGTATATCATTACGCTTTGGAGATACCATGGGCGCAGTGAAAGGGGCACGATCACAATGGACCCAGAGTGCGGCTCGACCACACCAGGGGCTCGCAAGTGTGCCCCCCATCTTTTCTTTTTCAGTTTACTACTTTGTGTGCATAGGACTCCGTTAAGCAGAAGCCCTGTCCAGTGGCGAACCTGCCGAACTCATGATGCAACAGTTAGGGACTAAAGAAGGCCGCGACAAACATTCAGGTGGTCTCAATTACAAGCATTAAATTCGATTATATCCACCAAGTCTGCAGCTCATCCCTGGAGGGGGACATGTTTATTTAGTCCAAATCCCTTACTTACCGCACTATTTGTATCAGTCCGCTTTACTAGCAGACCCTCTTTCATAAATAATGCAGCACCTTTTTATTGCACTTGCATTATCTTTTATATATATGTTCATTACATGACATCTTGCACCCGTATATTTTAGTGCGGCTGAATCGCGAGGGCTTCGTTCCCCAAATTATGGTGTGATAAAGTCCGAACACTTTCACAAGTCGGCACCCGAACTTATAGAATTATATGAATCGGCTCGAATCATGTCTTGGGTCAATAGTTGGGTTTGCCGGCTCCCACGTTTTGGTGCCTTACGTTCCGTTCTGTCGGCTAAGGTGGCCTTGGAGAACCACTGCCATTGCGCCCGGTTGAGCAGGCGGCGCCTCGATGGAGAAAGCTAAAGCGGCGGCATGATAAGGCGAGACTGGTCGCTGTTCGAGAGGTTTTGGGTCCTTAAAGACTCACGCCGCTTGAGCGAAGTTCGGATAATGTCCAAGCGAAGGCGTGGATAAGCATACTGGATTACATCTTGAATACCGGGGCTTCGCGAAATTAAAATTATAGAATTCTATGGCTAAGTGAGAGTGTTCAAGCATTATAAGTCCGGTTGCCTTGTTCGTCGTGTTGAGCGCCTCCCTAGATGGACCCAAAAATGGGAACAAGAGTGCTCAAGTTTATCCCGAACACCCCAGCACTTGTGGCTTGGGGGCTGAAGCCAACGACTTGCCATCTCTAAGATTTTACAAACGGCCGCACAAAAGGTAATATTTTAAATTAAACAAGCGTTGCTCATGGCGCATATGAACGAAGTTTTCAGCGCACAGGATAAATACATAGCGAGTTCACTCAGAGATTACATTTCGAGAGCACTCATCAGCAATATCGCAGGCTCCCTTCAGGACAATTTTATAATACTTCTCCGGCGTGCGATACTCCTGCCGGTGGCGGTGGGTCCGTGAAGCTTCTCCGCATCAACTTGCCCAGTGCACCTTTGTGCGGGCAAGGGCCCGACAGCGCCTTCAATCTGGCGGGCGCTTGATGACCTCCACCGAGGGCATGCATCCACCAGCCGCCGCCGAGGCCAAAAGTAGCTCCGGGCATGGCCTGTCGAGCCACAACCGGACTATGAGGCCCTTCATGGCCTCCTCGGCTACCTTGTGGAGTTCGACCAGGCTGCTTCAGCTGGTCGCTTGGAAAGCACCGGATGGCGGCCTCAGCGTCTTGAGACGAAGACCTTCTCCGTCGAGCTCCCTCCTCGCCACAATAGAATCTGGCGGCATCGAGGCGCCTCTGGCGGCAGATCTACAAACGCCACGAGAGCTCCGAATGCGGGTAAGTGTCGGGTAGTTCACATTAACATGCACTGCTTTGCATGAAAAATGCCTTACCGCCACTATCTTCTTTATGTCCTCAACCTACGAAGGGCCTTATGGGCCTCGGCCTTGGCGGACTTGGCACTTTCGAGAGCCGAGGCAAGCTCGGACTCTCGAGTCTTTGAGTCACGCTCCAAACTCTCATGCTTCTCCATGAGAGCCTGGAGCTCTTGACGTACTTCCGCCACCCATGCCTCCTGCTTTTCTCGCTCGGCCAGTTCCGCAGCCGCACTGCGTTCGGCCACGGACACAGCCTCCTTCAGGGCTGCCACCTCATTAGTGGCCCCTGCAATACCCGCATTATCCTTGTTAATTTTATTGCAACCGAAATCCTTTTACAGAAGGTACTAATTCAAATTGGTGTTACTCACCTTCTTTTCCTCGAGCTGCCTCTTGGCATGGCGAGCTCTTGCTCGGACCGCTCGAGATCCTTCTTCAGCACATCGACCTCCGCCGTTAGTGCGGCAGAGGTCAGCAAGCACAACCTGCAAACCCATATTGACATATTTTAGGCAACCATGCGTATATCTTGTTAGATCCTCATTCGGCTTTTCTTTCCGAACACGGCCCGAGCATCGAGGGACTCTTGTCTATGCGGTATTACATTACATAATTTTAACTTCTTACCTCAAAGCCTGTTAGAAGGCTGCTGCAGGCTTCGGTCAGCCCGCTCTTAGCGAGCTGGACCTTCTCAATCACCGCACTCATGATAGTGCGGTGTTCTTCCTCGATGAAGCGCCTTTAAGCGCCTCCAACAGGTTATCCGGCGCCTTCGGTTGGACGGAGGCCGCCGGCGTCACGGTCCTGCCCTTCTTTCGAAGGGGCCGCTTGCCGGACTCTGGAACCACTACAGGTTCCGATGTAGAGTCCGGCACAAAGTCCGGGAGGCTGCCTGACGGCGCCTCCGGAGCCTCCTCCTGATGGGTCCCTCTCTGGGATCCTACCTCGGCGTCTTCGCCACGGGGGGTAGTGGCGGTCGGAAGTGAGTCCACATCCGACGGGGCCAATGACCCGCTTGATGAAGCGGGAAGATCATCATCGACCGGACTACGGACAGAATGCGGCATTAGAAGGACACCACGCGACATAAAAGAAATTACACATCAAGGATCCGGATACTTACGATCTTGCCGGACGCCTGGCCCTTGGAGGCCACTCATCCTCGCCAACGCTGGTGTTGGCGAAACTGTCCGGGGGGATAGTTCTCCCCCTCTTGGACCCTTTGGCCTCCCCGATTGGGGAAGCCTTCCTCTTCTTCTCTCCCTCCTCCGGGAGAGAATACTCCTCCTCCTCGTCTTCGGGGGAGGAGTCGCGTCGTCATCGGGCCTTTGATTGCGGAACTCTTCGAGTCCCCGGCCACCTTCTTGGCCTTCTTCTGCGGCACCACGTGCGGGGCGGAACCAGCAGCCCTGATGGCGGGCGTCCACTGGTCTTCGGCATGGGAGCCGGGCTGAAAAGCAGCAGCCTTCTCCATCCATTCTGTCAAAGGAAGAGGCAGAATGAAACCCCACTAAAAGTTAATTTAATTATCACAACTGTCCCGTGATGGGGTTGAATCACTTACCTCGTCGGTTGGATCTGCGAGCTGAATCCATGATCTTCCGTCGCGGATCTGAGACTTCAGCGCCCTTGAACAACACCCTCCAGGCGCCTTCGTATGTTGTATCGAAGAGCCAGCTTAGTGCCTGGTGCTGTTCCGGATTGAACTCCCACAAATTGAAGGCCCGTTCTTGGCATGGGAGAATCCGCCGGATGAGCATGACTTGGACTACGTCGACAAGCCTAAGCCTATTGCTCACCATCTTCTTGATACAGGCTCGGAGTCCCATCACCTCCACCGGATTGCCCCACTGCAAGCCCTTCTCTTTCCAGGAGGTGAGCTGCGTGGGGATGCCAGATCTAAACTCCGGGGCCGTCGCCCATGTGGGCTTCTGCGCGGCTCGGTGATGTAGAACCACCCGATTGCCACCCCTTGGCGGAGTCCACAAAGCCCCTTCGAGCCATGGGGCGTTGGGCAATTTGCCCAACATGGCGCCTCCGCATTCGCTTGCGTGCCCTTCACAACCTTGACAGCGTTGAAGGTCTTGAGCCCGAGCGAAGTGGGGCGGATGCGGAGGAAGGCCTCACACACGACGATAAGCGCCGAGATGTTGAGGATGAAGTTGGCGCCGGATCGTGGAAATCAGGCCGTAGTAAAACATGAGCCCCGGACGAATGGATGGGCGGAAAGCCCAGTCCATGAGAGGAAGTGGGGAGAATCGACCCTCTCATGAGGCCCGGGGTAGGGATGAGCTGCCCTCGTCAGGCAGCCGATCGTGATATCGCTGGAAAGGTATCCGGCGCTGCGCAGCTTGGTGATGTCCTCCTCCTTAGCGGTGGAGGCTAACCATTTACCTGCCGCTCCGGACAAATTCGGAGAAGGTTGAGGCGAGATGCGCAAGCTTGGGCGTTGGAGCTTGAGTGCGCGGAAATGGATAAGCAAAAGAGGAAGAAGGCATAGGTGAGAAGGTGAGTCCTTATCCCTTATATATAGGCGGACGAAAACTATGCGTCCCCATCGGCCTGGTAAAACTCCTTATCTCCCAAGCGCCACCATCAATGGCGCGGTTGGGTTACCCACGTCCGTATTGATGAGGATCCCGGAATAAGGGGAACACAATCTCTGCTTCGACAAGGCGTGCCAAGAAACCGCTTCGCTAAGCGTCTTTGGCGGTATAGTAAAAAAGATTCAAACAAAGGCTTGGTTGCGGTGTGATGTCACGCCGCATAATACGTCAGCAGATTGAGCTAGTGTATATTTTATTCTCTCTACGGTGGAATGTGGAAATTATTTTTGCGAGCGGACACTATCACGGTGTTCATGATCTTCTGGATTATTCAAGGGAGGAACCCGCCTTGCAATGCCGAACATTATGCGCGCCGGACTTATCGTCATTGAAGCTTTGGTTCGGGGCTCTTGAGGAGTCTGGACTAGGGGTGTCGGACAGCCGGACTATCATTATCCGTCGGACTCCAAGACTACGAAGATACAAGATTGAAGACTCCGTCCGTGTCCGGATGGGACTTCCTTGGCGTGGAAGGCAAGCTTGGCAATACGGATATGTAGATCTCCTACCATTGTAACCGACTGTAACCCTAGCCTCCTCCGGTGTCTATATAAACCGGAGGGCTTTAGTCCGTGGGACAACATACATTACAACAATCATACCATAGGCTAGCTTCTAGGGTTTAGCCTCCTTGATCTCGTGGTAGATCTACTCTTGTACTACCCATATCATCAATATTAATCAAGCGGGGCGTGGGTTTTACCTCCATCGAGAGGGCCCGAACACAGGTAAAACATCGTGTCCCTCGTCTCCTGTTACCATCCGCCTAGACGCACAGTTCGGGACCCCCTACCCGAGATCCGCCGGTTTTGACACCGACACCCATATCTCCCCTGATGTGCACTCCAAGTTCCCCGGGTTGCTTTCCTTCCAAAAATAACTTCTCCAGTTGATTTCGTTCCTTTTTGACTCCGTCTGATATTCCTTTTCCTCGAAACACTGAAATAGGCATAAAACAGCAAATCTGGGCTGGGCCTCCGGTTAATAGGTTAGTCCCAAAAATAATATAAAAGTGGATAATAAAGCCCATTATTGCCTAAAATAGTAGATAAAGTAGCATGGAGCAATCGAAAATTATAGATACGTTGGAGATGTATCAAGCATCCCCAAGCTTAATTCCTGCTCGTCCTCGAGTAGGTAAATGATAAAAAAGAATTTTTGATGCGGAGTGATACTTTGGCGTAATTTCAATGTAAATCTTCATAATTGTGATATGCATATTCAGATCCGAAAGATTCAAGACAAAAGTTCATATTGACATAAGAAATAATAATACTTCAAGCATACTAATCAAAGCAATCATGTCTTCTCAAAATAACATGGCAAAAGAAAGTTCATCCCTACAAAATCATATAGTTATGCTATGCTTCATTTTCGTCACACAAAGATGTTCCCAACTTTTATACCCCCGATGACAAGCCAAGCAATTGTTTCATACTCAAATAATCTCAAACTTTTTCAACCTTCACGCTATACATGAGCGCGAACCATGGATATAGCACTATGGGTGGAATAGAATATGATGATGGGGATTTTGTGGAGAAGACAAAAAGGAGAAAGTCTCACATTGACGAGGCTAATCAACGGGCTATGGAGATTCCCAACAATTGATGTCAACATGAGGAGTAGGGATTGCGATGCAACGGATGCGCTAGAGCTATGAATGCTCAACAAAAGAAAACAAGTGGGTGTGCATCCAACTCGCTTGCTCATGAAGACCTAGGGCATTTGAGGAAGCCCATCGTAGGAATATACAAGCCAAGTTCTATAATGAAAAAATTTCCCACTAGTATAAAAAGATAACTTATGAGACTCACTATATGAAGAACAAGGTGCTACTTTGAAGCACAATATATGAGACTCACTACATGAAGAATAAGGTGCTACTTTGAAGCACAAGTGTGGAAAAAGAGATAGTAGCATTGCCCTTTTTTTGGGCCTTTCTTTTTTTTGGCATTTCTCCTTTTTTTTGGGCCTTTCTTTTTTTGGCCTTTCTTTTTTTTTTCTTTTTTTTGTTTCGGCAATGCTCTAATAATGATGATCATCGCACTTCTATTGATTACAACATAAGGATTACAACTCGAAACTTAGAACAAGATATGACTCTATATGAATACCTCCGTGTGTCTTAGGATGGTGCAATGAATCAAGAGCGACATGTATGAAAAATAATGCATGGTGGCTTTGCCACAAATACGATGTCAACTACATGATCATGCAATGGCAATATGACAAAAGTAATGTATGTCATGATGATGATGATGGAAGTTGCATGGAAATATATCTCGGAATGGCTATGGAAATGCCATGATAGGTAGGTATGGTGGTTGTTTTGAGGAAGATATAAGGAGGTTTATGTGTGATAGAGCGTATTGTATCACGGGGTTTGGATGCACTGGCGAAGTTTGCACCAACTCTCAAGGTGAGAAAGGGCAATGCACGGTACCGAAGAGGCTAGCAAAGGTGGAAAGGTGAGAGTGTGTATAATCCATGGACTAAACATTAGTCAAAAGAACTACGAGCATGCTCCTGGGGGGATAGATTGGTAGGAAAAGACATCGCTCGTCCCCGACCGCCACTCATAAGGATGCACAAGCCAGGTACACTTCACGTTTCAAATTTGTTACACAACTTTAACCATATGTGCATGCTACGGGACTTGCAAACTTCAACACAAGCATTTCTCAATTTCATAATTACTCAACTAGCACGACTTTGATATTATCACCTCCATATCTCAAAATAATTATCAAGCTTCAAACTTATCTTAGTATTCAACACACTCATAAGAATTCTTACAAATCTTTTATGCTTGGCATATTAGGATTTTAAGCAAATTACCATGCTATTTACGACTCTCAAAATAATCTAAGTGAAGCATGATAGTTTATCTATTTCTTCAAAATAAAACTACCACCATGCTCTAAAAGATATAAGTGATGCACTAGAGCAAATGACAAACTACTTCGAAAAATATAAGTGAAGATCAATGAGTAGTCGAATAATTATGCAACTATGTGAAGACTCTCCCATTTAATAATTTAAGATCTTGATACTTTATTCAAACAGCAAGCAAAGCTAAAGAAAACTACATTGCAAGGATAGCACAACTCGTGTGAAGAAGCAAAAACTTAGGCTCAACGATACTAATCGATAGTTGTTGAAGAAGAAAGGTGGGATGCCTACCGGGGCATCCCCATGCTTAGATGCTTGAGACTTCTTGAAATATTATCTTGGGGTGCCTTGGGCATCCCCAAGCTTGAACTTTTGTGTCTCCTTAATTCCTATCATATCATGGTTTCTCTTTTTATCAAAAGCTTCATTCACAACAAACTCAACAAGAACTCGTGAGATAGGTTAGTATAAACCAATGCAAAACCTTATCATTTTCAACTGTACCAAATCACTAAAATTATTATTCAACATTGAATACTAAATGCCTCTGCATATTTAATACTCCTATCCTCAAATAAAATCATTAAACAAACAAACATATGCAAACAACGCAAACATAACAGCAATCTGTCAAAACAGTACAGTCTGTAAAGAATGCAAGAGTCATCATACTTCCCTAACTCCAAAAATTATGAACCAAAAATCCCACCGTAATAAATTTATCAGAGCTCAATATTCAAAAAGATTCAACATTATACCACTCTCTGACTTTTCTAGGGAATTTTTGCAACAACGGTAAACTTTCTGTTTTTCAAACAGCAACATGTATACTAGCAAAATAAGCATGGCAAAGGTTATCCTTGACTTCTTTATTGAAACTAAAGATGCAAAACATTAATATAAACAAAATCAAGCAAATACTAACAAAATAAAATGACGCTCCAAGCAAAACACATATCATGTGGTGAATAAAAATATAGCTCCAAGTAAAGTTACCAATGAACGAAGACGAAAGAGGGGATGCCTTCCGGGGCATCCCCAAGCTTAGGCTCTTGGTTATCCTTGAATATTACCTTGTGGTGCCTTGGGCATCCCCAAGCTTAGGCTCTTGCCACTCCTTATTCCATAGTCCATCGAGTCTTTACCCAAAACTTGAAAACTCCACAACACAAAACTCAACAGAAAACTCGTAAGCTCCATTAGTATAAGAAAATAAAACCACCACTTAGGTACTGTAATGAACTCACTCTAAATTCATATTGGTGTAATATCTACTGTACTCCAACTTATCTATGGTTCATACCCTCTGATACTACTCATAGATTCATCAAAATAAGCAAACAACACATAGAAAACAGAATCTGTCAAAAACATAACATTCTGTAGTAATCTGTAACAAACGTATACTTCTGGAACTCCAAAAATCCTACCAAATTAGGAAGTCCTAAGAAATTCATGTACCAATCCGGAGCAAAAAGAATCAGCTCAGAAGCACGTTTCTGTGAATTAAAACAACTAATTTACTGCGTGCAAAAGTTTCTGATTTTCAGCAGAATCAACACAACTATCACCGTAAGCCATCCTAAAGGTCTTACTTGGCACTTTATTGAAACAAAAACTATAAAAAATGATTAATAAAGTGGCATAATCATGTGAACACACAAAAACAGTAAGGATAAGTATTGGGTTATCTCCCAACAAGCACTTTTCTTTAATGTCTTTCTAGCTAGGCATGATAATGACAATGATGCTCACATAAAAGATAAGAATTGAAACATAACGGGAGCATCATGAAGCATATGACTAGCACATTTAAGCCTAACCTACTTCCTATGCATAGGGATTTTGTGAGCAAACAACTTATGGGAACAACAATCAACTAGCATAGGAAGGTAAAACAAGCATAGCTTCAAAACTTGAAGCACATACAGAGGAAACTTGACATTATTGCAATTCCTACAAGCATATGTTCCTCCCTCATAATAATTTTCAGTAGCATCATGAATGAATTCAACAATGTAACCAGCACCTAAAGCATTCTTTTGATGATCTACAAGCATAGAAAATTTACTACTCTCCACATAAGCAAATTTCTTCTCATTCGAAATAGTGGGAGTATCATAAGAGACTTGAACACTAAAAATTGTTTCCACATTAAAAGAGTAATGTTAAGAAAAAGGGTAATCATAATCATGACAAGATTTGTAAATATAATCATCACTACTTTTTATAGCATAAGTTTCATCACAATAATCATCATAAGTAGCAACTTCGTTCTCATCATAATCGATTGAAACCTCTCCCAAGGTAGTGGAATCACTAAATAAAGTTGACACTCTTCCAAATCCACTTTCGTATTCATCACAATAAAATTCAACATCCTACAAAATAGTGGGATCACTACTTTCTAAAGTTGAATGTCAATATAATCATCATAGGTAGGAGGCATTCTATCATCATAACAACTTTGCATATCAAAACTTGGGGTGCTAAAAATATCATCTTCATTAAACATAGCATCCCCAAGCTTGGGACAAACATTAATTCCAGCAAATGTATTCTCAAATATTTCATCCTCATCAAACATAGCTTCCCCAAGCTTGGGCCCTTTCATATCATAAGCATAATCACACTCATCATTAAAAATATGGATAGCACCAATAGTATAGCAATTATCATCATCACAAGTAGTAGTAGGAGCAACATCATTTGGGAGTGATACCTTTTTACCTTTGTTGCTCCTTCTTTTCTTTTTCTTCTTCACATTATGTGTAGGTTCAACCTTCCTCTTTGAGCTCCTTATTGATGAGATTGGTTGAATATAAAGCTCCTCCTCGTTACCTGATTCATCATAAGAAATAATAGGAGATTGGGAAGTCTCTTCCCTTTCATTAGTATTCTCTTCATCTTCTATTTGCTTTATTTTCTTTATGTAATTGGCAATATAAGGATTTTCCATGCAATTCTCCGCACAATACATATAAATCTTCTCTAGATCAAAATCAAGAACTTTATCAAGGGCAAATTTTGGAATATCCTTAGTTATACGTTTCATTTCTTCATAACCCAAAACAAGGCTAAGCTCTTTATGATCCTCATGGGTAATCAAATTATCACAATATTTGGAAACGACTTGATCATGAAACAAATCGCATTGGAGCTTTAAATGACCTTGTTCATTGCAAAGTTCACAAGGGGCGCGAAAAATATTGAATCTTTCAGCACATTCATCTAGCTCTTCTTGCAAAAAATTGGTTTCTAAGTACTTATGCCTCTTGCAATAGATATCTTCTCTATTTGGTGTGTTCATGCAAAAATGCACTCCAGAAAAGTTGACATGCTCATAAGAGATATTTTCATCATAACTAGTGCAATCATCATTAGCATCATGGATATTCAAAGAATTCGTACTAACAACATTGCAATCATGCTCATCATTCAAAGATTTAATGCCAAACAATTTAGAGATTTCTTCTTGTAGCACTTGAGCACAATTATCCTTTCCATCATACTCACGGAAGATATTAAAAAGGTGAAGCATATGAGACAAACTTAACTCCATTTTTTGTAATTTTCTTTTATAAAATAAACTAGTGCTAAAACAAGAAACAAAAAGTTTCGATTGCAAGATCTAAAGATATACCTTCAAGTGCTAACTTCCCCGGCAACGGCGCCAGAAAAGAGCTTAGTTGATAGGGTGTGAGTGAGTGCCCTTTACATTTGCCTCCCCGGCAACGGCGCCAGAAAAGAGCTTGATGTCTACTACACAACCTTCTTCTTGTAGACGTTGTTGGGCCTGCAAGTGCACAGGTTTGTAGGACAGTAGCAAATTTCCCTCAAGTGGATGACCTAAGGTTTATCAATCCGTAGGAGGCGTAGGATGAAAATGGTCTCTCTCAAGCAACCCTGCAACCAAAGAACAATGAGTCTCTTGTGTCCCCAACACACCCAATACAATGGTAAATTGTATAGGTGCACTAGTTCGGCGAAGAGAAGGTGATACAAGTGCAAAATAGATAGTAGATATAGGTTTTTATAATCTGAAATAATAAAAACAGCAAGGTAACCAACGATAAAAGTGAGCGTAAACGGTATTGCAATGATAGGAAACAAGGCCTAGGGTTCATACTTTCACTAGTGCAAGTTCTCTCAACAATAATAACATAGATAGATAATATGACAAGCCCTCAACATGCAACAAAGAGTCACTCCAAAGCCACTAATAGCGGAGAACAAACGTAGAGATTATGGTAGGGTACGAAACCACCTCAAAGTTATTCTTTCAGATCGATCTATAAAAGAGTTCGTACTAGAATAACACCTTAAGACACAAATCAACCAAAACCCTAATGTCACCTAGATACTCCATTGTCACCTCAAGTATCCGTGGGCATGATTATACGATATGCATCACACAATCTCAGATTCATCCAACCAACACAAAGTACTTCAAAGAGTTCCCCAAAGTTTCTACCGGAGAGTCAAGAACGTGTGCCAACCCCTATGCATAGGTTCCCAATGTCACAAAACCCGCAAGTTGATCACCAAAACATACATCAAGTGGCACATGATATCCCATTGTCACCACAGATAATCACGGCAAGACATACATCAAGTGTTCTCATAAAAGACTCAGTCCGATAAGATAACTTCAAAGGGGAAACTCAATTCATCACAAGAGAGTAGCGGGGGGGAAACATCATAAGATCCAACTACAATATCAAAGCTTGGGATACATCAAGATGGTGCCATTGAGGGAACACGAGAGAGAGATAGATCAAACACATAGCTACTGGTACATACCCTCAGCCCCGAGGGTGAACTACTCCCTCCTCGTCATGGATAGCGTTGGGATGATGAAGATGGCCACCGGTGATGGGATCCCCCCTCCGGCAGGGTGCCGGGAAGGGCTCCCGAGAGGTTTTTGGTGGCTATAGAGGCTTGCGGCAGCGGAACTCCCGATCTATCTTTTGTTCTGGAAGTTTTACGATACATAGGTATATATGGGTGCAGGGGGTACGTCGGTGGAGCTACGAGGGCCCCATGAGGCAGGGGGCGCGCCCCCACCCTCGTGGGCAGCCCGTATCTCCCCTGACGTGCACTCCAAGTTCCCTGGGTTGCTTTCCTTCCAGAAATAACTTCTCCAATTGATTTCGTTCCGTTTTGACTCCGTCTGATATTCCTTTTCCTCGAAACACTGAAATAGGCATAAAACAGCAAATCTGGGCTGGGCCTCCGGTTAATAGGTTAGTCCCAAAAATAATATAAAAGTGGATAATAAAGCCCAATATTGCCTAAAACAGTAGATAAAGTAGCATGGAGCAATAAAAAATTATAGATACGTTGGAGACGTATCAGATACCCGGCCTCCCGAAGCTTTTTGATATCCTTCTCCCAGACGGTAGAGGCCATCCACTTGCCTCCTGCTCCGGATCCGGAAATTTTTAGAAGGCCTTTGTGGGCGGAGAAGATGAACGCTCGGGCGCTAGGGCTCGAGCAAGGGGGAATGGATGAGCAGACGAAGAAGAAGGCGTGGGTGAAAAAAGGGAGTGCCGGGGCGAACTCTGTGCGTCATGAGCACCTATGGGGCACAGGGGCCCTTCTAGTCCGCAAGGAGGCGGAGGCGTCTGTGAGCGGATCGAGGTCGGGTCTTGTGGGGAAGGCAGGCGATTTTACCAAGCCGGAGCTCTCGGAGATAAAACTCCTACTGCTGCTTTGTGTTTGTATTTGATCTTGCTCGAGAGCGCGAGCGTATGGTGGTGTTGTGGGTGTCGAATGGACCGAACCCCTTCTACGTGCGCATGGGCCTCCCTTTTATAGTCTGAAGGGGGCACCAACAGGTGGCAGCGTAGGAAGAGAGGGTAGAATCGTAAAAACGCAGGTTGGTACAACAGTGACCAACAGTGTCCCCTACCTAACTCTGACGGCAGGGGACAAGGGCATTTAATGCCCGTCCGGTCGCCCCAACAGTGCGGAGAAACGACCGTTAGGTGAGCCACCGGTTGCCACGATGGCGTCTCTGTCAGCTCCGCATGCCACCTCGCTCCGCATGGCTGCGTATTGCCTCGCCACATGCTCCTGGGGCAGCCCCGGGGCGACACGTCATCGGATGCGCTGGAGCGCAGGGTGACAGCCTTGCCGCGGCCCTTCTCTTCTTGTCTTGCGGCAAGTTTGCGGCTGCCGGGCCTGCCGAAGCGCTTGAAGCGCGCGGCAAGTTCCTCTGAGTAGCCTTGGTTGGCCTTCCCGGCAAGCTACTCTTGTCGGGGCCTTGGTTTTCTCGGTTGATACTTTGTTCTTGAATGGCAGTAACAGGAAGTGACGGAGGGTCTTGGCGGGCGCCCGGCAAGCCTTGCCGCGGGGCGCTGCGACTGCCCGTGCACGAGTTCGGGGTACTAATGTACCCCCTACTTTAGTACACCGACAGGAGCCCCCGGGCCTGGGCCGCCTACGGTGTCGGCGCTGTTGGGCGGGCCCAAAGCGTCTGCACGCAGCGGCCTGTGTCCACACGAAAACCTACTCCGCTTCCACCGCGTCCTCCTGCAACGTCACGCGTCGATTGCGGCGTCGTGGGAGGCGTGGGTGGTGCGCGTGATTTTCAGGGCGTCCACCCCTTTGATCACGGGGCAGGGTGAGGTCACTTCATCTGTCGTCCCGGCTTCGTGTCCCTGCCACGCGGCTCCCATGCGCGTGGGGTCGTGGGCGGCGAAGGTGGGAAACCGAGCTGTCACGGGCGGAGGTGGTGGGCCGGCCCCGCTCCTCTGCCCTCCTCGCGCTCTGATTGGCTGAGCGGGGCAGCCGAGCCCCCACTTCGCTCCATAAAAAGGGGTGGAAGGGGAGCGCAAAAATCCCACACTTCCTCATCTTCTCCTTGCTTCAACTTCTGCTACTCTTCCTCCCCTCTGCCATGGAGGGAGGGAACCCTGGTCCTTCAACGGTGGCATCAAGGGTCACTTCCAGGCAGCGCGCCTCTCCCTATCCCACGCCTGTGGTGGCGGAGCCGGCCACGAGGGGGAGAGGGAGGGGGCGAGGCCGCGGACGAGGTCGAGGACGGGGTCGGGGCGCTCGGGGAAGAGGCGACCGGGGCTGTGCGCCACCCTCGCCTCCGCCGGCAGCTCCTCTCCTCGAGGCGGTCCACACCGGGGACGACCCATGGGAGTTCTTCATCAAGTTGCACCGAGCACCTCGTCGCCGCCTCCGGCTTCCGGCTCCATTTGCGAGCGCGATGGAACCGGACCCGCCCGAGATGTTGTAGTTGCGCATGAGGGGCTGTGGGATCAGCGGCACTCGAGTTAGTGTCGTATCCCCAGCCCCCGGCGTCATGTACTTCGATCGAGGGTGGAAGACATTCACTCGCATCCACTGCTTGACGGCGGGATTCACCCTCCATTTCAAGTTAATGGAGGGCGACCTTCTAGCCGTCAAGGTCTTCGGGGACTCCGGAACCCGGGTGAGATGCTGCGTGGACAGCTCCTCCGATAGCAAAGACTCCCCCTCGAGCGAGAGTGACGAGGAGGAGAGCGACAGCGACGACGACGGCGGCGGTGAATCCGACTAGGCGCCGGCCGTCGCTTCGCGCGCCACCGGCGACCCCATCATCCGGGTCGCCAGCCTTCTGAACTCCCCGGGGCCGTCTCCTTGGGCGGCTGGCGTAGGGAGGCTGCGGAAGAGGAAGAGGGGTGGAGGCAAGGCCGTCAAGTTGGAGTACGTGGGCGAGGTGACCTTGACAGCGTACTGACGTCCCGCCACCCCGTCTTCGAGCTCTGCTTCCGGCGCCTCCGTCTCCGCCAAGCTCCTGGCCGGCCCCTGGGGTGTTCTCTTGGTGTCTTCTGGCGCCCGTAGCTCACCTAGGCGCCCCTTTTGCCCTTCCCAGCAAACTTCTCTTGCCGGGGCCTCCTTGACCTACCTCCTGGAGAGAGAAACAGGAGAGGGATTACGGGCATCTTATCTTTTTAGTTTGTAAGCCTTCGGGCCTTAGCTGCATTTAAAACTTGTAATCCTCCCTTTCATGTTGTTCATCCTCTATGGACTTGTATTGGAATGGGATGTTTTTTAATGAAAAGAGGGGAATGCTTGCCGGGTTACGTCCTTTACTTGATCCTGTGCCTTGTATGTTTCCACCCTACGCTTCAAGGGAACTTGCCGGCGCAAGCACACTTGCTGAGTGCGGAACATCAGCAGCCCGCTGGCGGTGCTGTTTCCGGCAAGAAACCTTGTCGGGCCGGTTGCAGCGCACTTGTTTTGTTGAGCGGACTCGAAAACAGATCAAGGGCGCAACTCAGCCATGATTCGGCTCCTCCGCGCACGGGTTTTCTCATACAAGGCATGCTCGTTCAAGGACACAGCCTCGCATCCCCCGGTCCATAGGAGGATGCATGAAGAGGGATGACAAACTTATCTGATATCTCAGCCCCCAGCAACTCTGGCTTGCCGGGACATAGGAGCCTGCACCCTTTTCCTTTGTTCTTGCCGCTGGCATCGCAGCCCCCGACGTCTCTGGCTAGTTGCGAGGGAACTTTTTGGTGCTCGCAGCCCCCAGTCAACGCCGGTTTGCCGGGGCCCAGGCGCCGGCGCGCCCTTCTGCTTTTTCCTTGGCACTGTCATTCCAATTATGAGAATAACTTAGACACCGCTGTAATATGTTGCTTTTGTAACTTAATTTCATGTTGGGCAACGCAGTGCCATGTTTCGTCCCTTGTATGTTTATACTCTACGCTTTTAGGGAACTTGCCGGCGCATACACGCTTGCTGAGTGCGGAACGTCAGCAGCCTGCCGGCGGTGCAGCCTCCGGCAAGAAGCCTCGTCGGGCTTAGTTGCAGTGCGCTTTCATCGTTTGAGCGGACTCGAAAATAAATCAAGGGCGCAACTTAGCCATGAGCCGGCTCCTCCGCACACAAGTTTCTCATACAAAGGACGTCTCACGGCAAGGCTTGCTATGTTACATCCTCTACCCTGTTGCACCCCTTGTATGTTCCTACCCTACGCCTTTAGGAAACTTGCCGACGCTAACACACTTGCTGAGTGCGGAACATCAGCAGCCCGCTGGCGGTGTTGTCTCCGGCAAGAAACCTTGTCGGGGTAGTTGCGGCGCACTTGTTTTGTTGAGCGGGCTCGAAACAAAGCAAGGGCGCAACTTAACCACGAGTCGGTCCCTCCGCGCATGGGTTTTTCATACAAGGTACGAACGTTCAAGGAATATAACATAGAAATTTAAAGCTAAGAATGTTCTGCACTCAAACTTGGGCAACTTAGCTTTTTCATCTTCTGTGCTTCGGCGGGGCCGCACTCCTCCCCGGATATCCTCCCTTGTACGCTTTCTCCCTCACGCTTTCAGGGACCCCGCCGGCGCAAACACACTTGCTGAGTGCGGAACATCAGCAGCCCGCTGGCGGTGTCGCCCCCGGCAGGAAGAACTCGTCGGGCTAGTTGCGGCGCGCTCTCATCGTTGAGTGGACTCGAAACAGATCAAGTGCGCAACTTAGCCACGATTCGTCCCCTTTGCGCACAAGTTTTCCGTACAAGGTATGGACTTCCAAGGAATACGACTCAAAAATTTCGAGACTGACTGCTCTCTCAGCCCTGTTGGCCGGCAGAGCTCGATTGCACGTCCTCGACGGCGGCGCAGTACTCCGGAGAGGTGCGCTTACCGGAGCAGGTACCAGAGCCGTTCTCACCGGGCTTGGTCTTTGGTGAAGTTATCCTTGCCTTCTTGCACTTGCCGGCGGAGCTCGATGGCGCGTCCTCGACGACAGCGCAGCGCTCCGGGGAGGTGCGCTTGCCGGAGTGGGCACCAGAGCTATCCTTGCCGGACTTGACCTTCTTCTTCCCCCGGGGAGCTTCAGCGGCAAGTGGCTTGCGCTCTGCGGCGGCTGTAGCTTCCCGGTAGATCTTGTCGGTGCAGATAAGAGCATCCTTCTTGTCGCCCTAGACAGAAATGACACTTATTGGACCAGGCATCTTGAGCACGTTGTAGGCGTAGTGAGAGGCTGCCATGAACTTGGCGAGCGGAGGACGGCCTAGTATCCCATTGTAGGGCAACGGGATATCAGCAACATCAAATGTGACTTTCTCTGTCCTGAAATTCAGTTCGCTGCCAAACGTTACTGGCAGTGTGATCTTCCCCTTTGGCTTGCTCCTTCCCGGATTTATCCCTTGAAAGGTACCAGTTTCTTCGAGCTCACTGTCGGGGATCTGGAGCTTCTTGAGCACTGCTGAAGAGATCAGATTCAGGCCGGCCCCGCCGTCAACCAATATCTTCGTGACCTTGAGGTTGCGGATTTTTGGTGAGACCAACGTCGGCAGGCACCCGACTGCAGTGATGCGATCAGGGTGGTCCTCGACATCGAAGATGATGGGCGTGCCGGACCACTTCAGAGGCTTGCATGACTCGACGGACGGCTCTGCTGCGTTCACTTCTCGCACCCACTGCTTGAGTTGGCGGTGAGAGGCATGCAGAGAGGCGCCGCCGTCGATGCACAACACCTCTGTTGCCTTCTGAAACTCTTGGTCATCAGTCTCATCTTCCTCTATTTCATCATCCTCATCTTCATCTTCATCCTTGTCGCGGCCACGGGAGGCCTGTCTCCTTGCCGCGGCTTGGCCTTGCCGCGGTGCCCTCCCCGGGCGGGAGGCTTCTTGCCGGATCCTCCGCCGCCTCCCTGGGCCCTCTCCTTGTCGTGGCGCTCGTACTCAGCTTTCTGTAGCTCCGCCATCTGCTCCACTTTCTTGCAGGTTTGGAGGTCATGACCCTTGGTGCGGTGGATCTTGCAATACCGCTTGCCGGAGCCATCCGGCTTGTCGGCGGCCACCACAGCCTCGCCGGAGTCGTCGGCTTTGGCCTTGTCGGAGCCGCCTCCGTTGCTGGAATGCTCAACAGCTAGCACATCCTTAGCCTTTCTTTTCCTGTTGTTGCGCCTCTGGTTCTTCCTTGCCGGGGCAGCATCCTCACTGTCAGATCCTTCTGCTCCTGCTATCTCTCCGGGGATTTTCCTCCCCTCCTCAGCTCATGCACACTTGTCGGCCAGAGCATAGAGCTCGCTGACATCTCTGATCTTGCACATCGCCATCTCCTCCCTCATCCTGCGGTTATGCACGTTACGATGGAGCGACCGATATCGCGGCGGGGTGGGCGTCTGGGATGTTGCGCTGCACTGGCTGAATCTCTGTATGTACTTGCGGGGGCTCTCCTCCTTACGGGCGGCGGATCAGATCGCTCTCTGGCCATGGGGTTTGTGGCGCTGTGAAAGCGCCGACAAACTGATGACCTGAGTCCGCCCATGAAGAGATGGAGCCGTCCGGCAAGTGCATGAGCCACGATCGGCGTTGGGCTTGAGCACCAGCGGAAGTAGTTGGCAAGGATCTTCTCGTCGCGCCCTCCAAAGCAGCCTGCACGCGATGGTGTAGATCTTTGAGGAACTCCGACGGATGTATCCTGCCATCATACTTCTCGGGCACGTCGGGCTTGAAGTTCTTGGTCTTGGGCCACTGGACTTGCCGCAGCTCACGGGTGAACGCAGGGCAACCTGCCGCATACGGCAAGTCGCCTGGTTCCCCTGGCGCCTACATGTCGACAGTGGGCCCAGCGCGCTGGTCAGATTGACGTCGCGCTTCCCTTCTGCGCTCGATGCGGGTGCGAGCGTCTTCGTGTTGTCGTTCTTGGAGAACGTGGCGTTGATCACGACGAGTTCACGGGTCCGATGACGCAGTGGAGTCGGCGTCGGGGTTGGCCCGGCGAGCTGGCGATCTTGGCCCTCGGGGCTGGGAGTGCATGGAGGTGGCACCCCCAGCGGTCTTGTCGGCGCCGGCTGCGCCTGGGCGCCTTGCCGGGGCTTCGACGCGCTCGGTCGCCAGGGCTTGTCGCCGTTGGCGAAGCCGATGAGGCTGTAAATGGTCATTCTCCAGTCGTCAATCTTGTGCGGCGCCGGAGGGTAATCTAGAAGCAGCTGGGCTCGGGCCAGCGCTTCCTCGCTATCTTAGGTGCGGTGGCGGCAAGCGGCGCGAGGCGGATGTGCTCGGACTCCCAAGCTGGATTAGGAGGAGCAACACCCGTCCGGCGACCGTACCTCACTTGCGCCCAGCATGTTGGCGTGCATGCTGACCTCGGCGTCGCGACCCACCAGCAGCCTTGCTCCAATGCAAGCGCGGTGCTAGGAGCACCGGGCGTTATTGACCTTGCACCTCCAGGGAAGGTGCGGCGTCTGCACCGTCGCCGACGCTTGCGGGGCCTTGTTCTTGGATCTGGTGACGACGTGCGTCCCACCGTCGGCGCCCGCTCCTCCGCCGGCATCCACTCCACCGCCTGCTTGCTCTGGCGGTGGTGGTAGAATCGATGTAGACGGAGCGGCCACCTCCGAAGGCTTCTTCTTTGGTGGCATGTTGATGAAGGCGTTGATGCAGTGCGCGCGGAGACCGGATCAGATTCTCACGACCTCGACGCGCCCCCTACCTGGCGCGCCAAAGATGCCGGGGCGAACTCTGTGCGGCCGCGAGGACCTATGGGGCACGGGGCCCCTTCTAGTCCGGCAAGGAGGCGGGCGTCGTTGCAGAGCAGATCGAGGTCGGGCGCTGGGGAAGGCAGGCGATTTTACCCAGCTTCGGAGCTCTCCGGAGAGATAAAACTCCTACTGCTGCTTTGTGTTTGTATTTGATCTTGCTCGAGAGCGCGAGCGTATGGTGGCGTTGTGGGTGTCGAATGGACCGAACCCCTTCTACGTGCGCATGGGCCTCCCTTTTATAGTCTGAAGGGGGCACCAACAGGTGGCAGCGTAGGAAGAGAGGGTAGAAAGGTAAAAACGCAGGTTGGTACAACAGTGACCAACAGTGTCCCCTACCTAACTTTGACGGCAGGGGACAAGGGCATTTAATGCCCGTCCGGTCGCCCCAACAGTGCGGAGAAACGACCGTTAGGTGAGCCACCGGTTGCCACGATGGCGTCTCTGTCAGCTCCGCATGCCACCTCGCTCCGCATGGCTGCGTATTGCCTCGCCACGTGCTCCTGGGGCAGCCCCGAGGCGACACGTCGTCGGATGCGCTGGAGCGCAGGGTGAGAGCCTTGCCGCGGCAAGTGCCTTGCCGCGGCCCTTCTCTTGCTGTGCCGGCAAGTTTGCCGGCTGCCGGGCCTTGCCGGGGCGCGCGGGGCGTCGCGGCAAGTTCCTCTGAGTAGCCTTGGTTGGCCTTCCCGGCAAGCTCCTCTTGTCGGGGCCTGGTTTTCTCGGTTGATACTTTGTTCTTGAATGGCAGTAACAGGAAGTGACGGAGGGTCTTGGCGGGCGCCCGGCAAGCCTTGCCGCGGGGCGCTGCGACTGCCCGTGCACGAGTTCGGGGTACTAATGTACCCCCTACTTTAGTACACCGACAGGGAGTCCTTATCTCCTTATAAAGCCAGCAGGGATCCCGCGCCTCCCCACTTGCCTGGTAAACTCGCTTATTCCCCAAGCGCCGCGTTGATGGCGCGGCTAGGTTACCCACACCCGTATTGATGAGAATCCCGTGATAAGGGGACACGATCTCTGCTTCGACAAGACGTGCCAATAAAACCACCTCGCGATATGTGCGGTGGCAGGTTGAGAAAAACGGTTCACATAATGATCGGGTCGTGGCGTGGTGTCACGCCATGAAAAGTTGTCAGCAGATTGGATTTGTGGAATATTGTGCTCTCTACGGTGGTATGTGGAATTTGTTTTGCAGAGCCAGGCACGATCCTTGTGTTCAAAATCTTCTATGAAGTATTCGGAGAAGGAACCCGCCTTGCAATGCTGAAGACAATCTGCGCGTCGGACTCATCGTCATTGAAGCCTGGTTCAGGGGCTACTGAGGGAGTCCTGGATTAGGGGGTCCTCGGACAGCCGGACTATATACTTTGGCCAGATTGTTGGACTATGAAGATACAAGATTGAAGACTTCGTCCAGTGTCCGGGTGGGACTCTCCTTTGCGTGGAAGGCAAGCTTGGCAATTCAGATATGTAGATCTCCTTCTCTGTAACCAACTCTGTGTAACCCTAGCCCCCTCCGGTGTCTATATAAACCAGAGGGTTTAGTCCGTAGGACAAGAACAATCATAATCATAGGCTAGTGATGACCCACAAGTGTAGGGGATCTATCGTAGTCCTTTCGATAAGTAAGAGTGTCAAACCCAACAAGGAGCAGAAGGAAATGATAAGCGGTTTTCAGTAAGGTTTTCTCTGCAAGCACTGAAATTGTAGGTGATAGATAGTTTTGTGATAAGATAAATAGTAACTAGTAACAAGTAAATAAAGTAAATAAAGTGCAGCAAGGTGGCCCAATCCTTTATGTAGCAAAGGATAAGCCTAGACAATTTCTAATAATGAGAAAGGAGCTCCCGAGGACACATGGGAATTATCGTCAAGCTAGTTTTCATCACGTTCATATGATTCGCGTTCGGTACTTTGATAATTTGATATGTGGCTGGACCGGTGCTTGAGTACTGCCCTTACTTGGACAAGCATCCCACTTATGATTAACCCCTATTGCAAGCATCCGCGACTTCAAAAGAAGTATTAAGGTAAACCTAACCACAGCATTAAACATATGGATCCAAATCAGCCCCTAACGAAGCAACGCATAAACTAGGGTTTAAGCTTCTGTCACTCTAGCAACCCATCATCTACTTATTACTTCCCAATGCCTTCCTCTAGGCCCAAATAATGGTGAAGTGTCATGTAGTCGATGTTCACATAACACAACTAGAGGAAAAAAACATACATCTCATCAAAATATCGAACGAATACCAAATTCACATGACTACTAATAGCAAGACCTCACCCATGTCCTCAGGAACAAACGTAAATGCTCACAAAGCATATTCATGTTCATAATCAGAGGAGTAATAATATGCATTAAGGATCTGAACATATGATCTTCCACCAAGTAAACCAATTAGCATCAACTACAAGGAGTAATCAACACTACTAGCAACCCACAGGTACCAATTTGTGGTTTTGATACAAGATTGGATACAAGAGATGAACTAGGGTTTTGAGAGGAGATGGTGCTGGTGAAGATGTTGATGGAGATTGACCCCCTCCCGATGAGAGGATCGTTGGTGATGACGTTGGTGATGATTTCCCCCTCCTGGAGGGAAGTGTCCCCGGCATATTAGCTCCGCCGGAGCCCTAGATTGATTCCCCCAAGGTTCCGCCTCGTGGCGGTGGAGTTTCATCCCGTAAGCTTGCCCACGGTTTTTTCCAGGGTAAAAGACTTCATATAGCATAAGATGGACACCGGGGGCCCACCAGGGGGCCCAGGAGACAGGCGGCGCGCCCAGTAGGGGTGGGCGCGCCCCCCACCCTCCTGGGCAGGGTTTGGGCCCCCTGGTTTATTTCTTTCGCCCAATAGTTCTTATTAATTCCAAAAACATGTTTCGTGAAGTTTCAGGATTTTTTGGAGCAGTGCAGAATAGGTTTCCAATGTTTGGTCCTTTTCCAGCCAGAATTCGAGCTGCCGGCATTCCCCCTCTTCATGGTAAACCTTGTAAAATAAGAGAGAATAGCCATAAGTATTGAGATATAATGTGTAATAATAGCCCATAATGCAATAAATAGTGATATAAAAGCATGATGCAAAATGGACGTATCAACTCCCCCAAGCTTAGACCTCGCTTGTCCTCAAGCGGAAGATGATATCAAAAGATTGTCCACATGTTTAGAGATAGAGGTCTTGCTAAAACTAAAATACAGACATGAGGGCATCATGATCATTCTTATAACAACATATATACATATTATCATATGATTTCTTATGCTCAAGTAACAATCAATTCACAATGTCAAGTATGGTTCAAAAACTTCATTGGGAACTAACAAACTATAATCTCAGTCATTAAACCAATTGCAATTTATCATAACATCAGAAAGAGTCAACAATAGAGCTTTTCAGCAAGTTCACATACTCAACTATCTTGTAGTCCTCTATAATTGCTAACACTCACGCAATACTTGTGGTTATGGAGTTTCAGCCGGACACTGAGAAAGATAAGGGCTTATTGTGTTGCCTCCCAACGTATTCATCATTAGGTGATGTCAACAATAATAGCCCATGCTAACTTACATCCAATTGGATATATATATCATGATCTTTCAAACACGAGGAGCTTGCCAAAGGATAAAATGAAAAAGGGAAAGGTGAGGATCACCTTGTGATGCGGAGCATCCTATGGACATCACCATGTCAAGAGTCCGTTCGGCAAGTGACACGTGCGACATGTACTTCACATACACAAAGGTGAATCATCTCCTTTACACGTGCTCACTTGACCCCTTCGAGGATGGTATACTACTTGACACTCCACTCGTGTGCATGCATAGGTATTGTCGAACACTAAGGGCGGACGAGGAGGAGTCAAGCGCCAAGGAACAACTACACCATCCGCGAGGAAGCCAGAAGCGGCGACGAAGAAGACCAGGACGGCGGTACTACCCCCCGTGGCGGTACTACCGCTGACCAGCGGTACTACCGCCCACTGCCGCTTCGCCACTACCGCTCAACCCGGCAAATACTAGTGTTCGACGATCCGGGCCCGTACTACCGCCCAGCCCAAGCGGCACTACACGCTTGAGCGGTACTACCGCCCTTTGGCGGTACTACCGCCCTGCTTTCGCAGAGTCGGGCCAGAGGCCCATGTATCCCTCCTCACTTCCCCTTCGTGGACATATGCTATATAAACTCCCCACCTCCTCCTAGCTAGGGTTAGCACTGGATTAGCTCATGTTTGTGTGAGAGCCTTTGCTCATCCACTTGGTTACTTCTCCTCGGAGTTCACGACCTCTTGGAGAAGATCCCCAAGCGGATTCAAGACCCTTCTAGGGAAGAACATCAAGGCCTCCTCTTGGAGAAGAACGGTTCCTTTGTATCCTTACCTTTGTTGACTTTGGATCTCGTGAATCTCTTATGTGTATGATGATCTAGCACTTGTGTGATCGATTCCCTTGTTGGTTGAGTGATTCTCTCGTTTTCCCGTGTTTTCCTTGTGCTTCGCGTGTTCTTCGTATTCCTCCGTAGGATCCCTCCAAACGTGAAAGATCGGCGAATTAGGGTTCCACCTACATCATATGGTATCATGAGCCACGTTGATCACGTTTTTGGAGCCCCTACCCGTGTTTTCTAGCTTGATTTTGTTGTTTTCGTCCTAAATCCGAAAATCCCCACCAAAAATAGCCCCAAATTTTTTGTGATTTGTTGGTTTGATGATGTTTTGTTGATTTTGATCCATGGATTTGCTTGGTTTCAAGTGGATCTAGCATTCCCCAAGTTTCCCCTTTCCATCCACAAAATCCATCGAATTTTGACCCGAAATCACCCATTTCCGCCCAAAATCGCGAAACAATTGACAGCCGAGAAAATCCCGACCGAGTGGTACTACCGCCCTGAGAAGCGGTACTACCGCTGTGACCTCGAGCGGTACTACCGCCCCGCGAGCGGTACTACCGCCAGGTCCCTCCCAGCCGAAATAGTCGAAAAAACCCGACACGAGCGGTACTACCGCCCTTCCCAGCGGTACTACCGCCCTGGCCTGTTTCAGCTTTCCGAGTTTCACCGTTTTGCCCATAACTAATTCATACGAACTCCGATTTTGACGTTCTTTAGCTCGTTTTGAAGCTATTGACATCCCCCTTCCCACAATAATACCACCAACATCATTTGACTCCATAATATTTTCTGAAATTTGGCAAGTTTGCCTAGGCCCCCCACCATATCATCCGCATTACCACCACCGACTTCCGCAACCTAACCCATTTTGTTCCCCATAGCATTTGAGGTTGTTTGAGTAGTGACTTGAGTCTCCTAAGGTGTTTTGGCTACTTAGGGACGGTTGCTTCTTCATCAACCACCACCACCACCACTTCCACATAACCTTCCCACCATACACTTCCGACAACCCAACTTAACCCAATTGTTGTTTGAGCTTTTTCGAGTTGTGGCGTGTGTCTCCTAAGGTGTTTCGGCTACTTAGGGACCGTGTGCTTCCAACTCTTACACCGTGTATAGCCCATCATCCCACTTCCGCATTGCCTAGTGCAACACCACCACCGCTTTCCGCTACCACCATTTGACATTTGTCATTTGAGATTTTGAGTTTGCGGTTTTTCCGTTTCCTAAGGTGTTTCGGCTACTTAGGGACGAGTCTCCATCATCTTGGTATCTACACCAAGAACACCTCCACTCATCATCGCAAAGGACGGTAACCTCGACGACACCTTTGTATATACCCTTGCAATTGCATTGTTAACCCCTAGCCCATTTTGCGTCACTTACCTATCGAGACTAGCCATTTGAGTATTGCCGGCAACGTTACTTGTGCACATTAGTGATCCACCATAAATTGCATACATACCATATCATATTGGTATCATATCATCCATTGTGCCTCAAGTTTGTTCCCGCATATACACAATTGCTATCTTGGTTTGTGCATTGTACAAAAGTGGCCATAGAAAAAAAAGAGAAAAAGCTTTTAAGCAAAAAGAGAGCAAAGAGCTCGTGAGCAAGTGCCATAGCATCATACCCCCATTGCACATAAGATTGTCAAATCCACATCATATGATATCATGCTTGAGAGAAACACCGGGAACCATACATACATAGATACTTGGGATAGAAAGAATACCCATTTTGCATCTTATAGGTTGTGCACAAGTGTCGTATCCGCCTATTGAGCAATCGTGCTAGCGTCTCTCTTGAGTTGTGCAACACGAGCGTTTTGGTGGATTCCACATTTTGAGCTCATTCCTTGGTTGCACGACCCCATTTATCTATCCGTGTGTGTGTTTCCGTGTACCTCTCATTGCTATTGGTCTACTTGTTTCGCTTGCAAATTTGTGAATCTCTTTCAACATTATTGACTCTTGCTAACATTTTGCATTAAATTTTTGTGCCACTATCCTCACCGAGCTCCACTATAAGCCTTACTTGTGTAGGTGTGAGAATCGACAAGGATCGGTACCAATAGTGCTATTTCATTGTCCACATTTGAGTGAACTTGGTTCATCTTCAACTTTGGTCAAAGGTACATTGGTATTAGTTCTTCTCTTTCTCCCACTCATATTTGCTCGAGTCTTGTGATGGATAGGCAAGGCATTTCCTCTCCGGTCTACGACAACAACGACGGCGTGAACAACTACATCAACAAAGCGTCATCTTCGATCTACAACGACAAATACAAGGCGCACAATCAAGATTGCGAGCGCGATCGAGAACATCTCCATCGACATTCGTCACTCGAAGCAAGGAAAAGGGACTACATCGACAAGAAGCTTGCCGCACATAAAGAGGAGCAAGATGCAAGGATGGAGGAGATTAGAGCCTTGATCAAGTCTTCTTCCCTTCACCATCCTCAAGGCGACGACGGTCAAGCCACAAGTCTTGGGCGCAAACACGATGCAAGCGCAAGTCGTCCAAGTCAACATCTACATGGCGACCACCATCACATTCGTGATCCACATCGTCATGAAGGGCAAGTCACCTCCAAGCAACATGTGCACGACGACGACGAACGCCTACGAGCTCAAGCACGACAACGACATCATCATCATGAAGATGCTCCTGGCGCAAATGCACAAGTCCCAACAAGCCCTCCATCACGCCAAGTCCAAGCTTCAAGAGCACAAAAGAAGACCGCGAGACGACCACCACCAAGACGGCGCTACGGCTACATCAACCACTTCGGCATCTTCGCCAAGTGTTCTCAAGGCATCTTCGCCTTTGGACGTACGGCATCTTCGCCTACTTCCCATGTGTACGCCTACATCGACTTCATCAAGTCCAAGGCGACCACCTACGAGCGAGGGTGACACTTCCATCTTCGGAAGCCCCTCAAGGAAGATGGCCGAGCATGGGAAACTCCCTTCGGTTATGGAGACGAGCTATGAGGTGCCACATCATATGGACCTCCAACAACAAGACGACGACGAGATGGCCGAGCATGGGAAACTCCCTTCGGTCATGGAGATGAGCTATGAGGTGCCACATCATATGGACCTCCAACAACAAGACGACGACGAGAAGGTCGAGCAAGGGCCATCCCTTGACCACGGCGTCTGAGTTGAGCATGGAGACATTTGCACCTACACCTCTCCGACACCCACATATGTCGAGATGCCCAAAGTGCCATGTGAGGAGAGCCACCACCCCATGAGAGAGGCAGTGACTCCACCATATGTGACATTGAGAGCATTTCCTTTGAGAGGATGAGTGTGACCACCACTAGCCCCACACATGAGAGCATGCCACACATCCTATGTGAGGTTGGCGCCACTTGAGTGACTCCACCAGCCATATGGTGAGAGCATCCTTGAGGGAGTGAGTGAGCCTGGCAGCTTAGTGAGTGAGGTAGTTGACACGGCATGTGAGGCCACTATGATTTCTAACGCCTTAACCTCTACTCCTAGTGTGTTTTCTTCATTGGTGCTAGGTCTCCTACATGACGACACGCCTACCATTGATGAGTCCATACCTCCTATGGAGCAGCGATGGCCATGGTGGGCGATGATGCACCCCACATGGTTCCATCAAGATGAAGATGACAACGAGGCGATCTTCAACACCTCACCTACAACACATGAGCGGCGCTCCAAAGGTAACATAGGTGATGGTGCTTCTCTTGTCCGACTAGTGGACTATCTTGACATCGATTGCTCCCATGATGTTGACAAACCTATTGCCATGCTTCATGCTAGTGAGACTTCTTCATGCCTTGACTTACCTATTTATGATGAATATGATGATGAGCATGTTGAGTTGCCTAGTTGTGATGCTATGCTTCATAGGATATCATCTGAAAATTCTTTTGGTCACATCATGTTTGACAACCCATTGAACTTGTCATATGCTATGAGTGAGATCTCCCATATTGCATCCCTACAATCTCAACATAGTATCTATGCATGCCCCATTAAAATCAATCCCATTTGCACTTATGGCATAGATGACGAGATGATGGTCATTGGCTTTTGTTTTTCATGTGATGATATTGCCATGCTTCCTTTACATGATTTGTGCAATTCATCTACTATGACATGCCATGATCATGTTGTTCCAAATATGCATTGTTTTGTATGTTGTCAATATTGTCCATGTGATGTTGCTACTCATGCTCATGAGGAGATCCCCATAGTTTCCTCATACATATTAGGAGATCTTGATGCATTCCATACTTTGCATGATTCTCACGATTGCGTGCACCATATGCATTCCATGAATAACAATACTATAGATATTACTCGTGATGCATTAAACAAATTGAGTCTCCATTATGACATACATAACAACAAACCTATCATGATGGATGACATGTTTCTATATCACGCATCTCATTTATTTGAGCGTTGGATATTTTGTGCTAACAAACACACGCACGTGCGCATCATGATGGATGACGTGTACATCTACCACGCACACACAATTTTTCCTTTATCTTTGTCTTGTGTAGGTACTCACGTATACTCGTCAACCTCTCAATCCCAAGAGTTGACGAAGCGAGCTCTTGAGAGCAAAGATGACTTGGGATCCCGTGGACTATCCTTACCACCATTCCCTTCGCGCAAGGACTACGCGCAACTCCTCTACTTGGCTCTCACACGGCTATGGGCAATTTACCACTTCTCACATTATGCTCATATTACCGTGTTCACTTTGCATACTATGCTTGCTTCTATGCCTTTGCCATGCAATTGTGACCCTTGCTTGCATTTACCCATGATTCACAATTATGCTACTCCTATGTGTATTTGCATGCTTGGTGGAGATCCTTGTTGCTCTTGCCATGTTTATCATGTGCCCCATACTATTGATGCCTGTTGTGTTGGGAGAGTCATTATGCCTTATTGCTATTTACATATGGCTTCTCACCGAGATATTCATGCTATTTTTCTCACATCTTGCTTTCATGCTTGTGCCATGTCTTGTGAATTATTCATGCACACTATTTGCACCAATGACATGCTTGCCATGATTCCTTCTAGTACGTTGCATCTTTGCACTACTAGCTTGCTTGACTTGATAGCTATGATTGCTTGCTATGTTGCATCACCCATGTTCCACTATTACTTGCTTTCTTGGGTTGATGACATAGATGTTGATGCCTCTCACTTGATTTGTCATGATCATTGTCTCTTGTCTCCATTAGTTGCATCTCTCATATCACCTTGTATTGAGTGCCAACTTACTATGCTTATTGATCTTGGAGATTTGGACACTTTACTTGTGATGCATGCTTGTTTGATTGAGCCTATTGCACATGGTTGTTCTTGCATCATATGCCTCCATACTATGACACGCTCCCTTGTACTTTCTTATGATGAGCATGATGCATACACTTGTTGGGTATCTTACCACTCGAATGATAGGTTTTGCATTTCCGCTAACCTCATTTGTTTTTCAGTGTTTGTCATGTTCTTTCAATTTGGAGGTTTCACAAGTTGATGCCGTTATCGACATATTGGTTATGTGAAGGCATACATGATCGCTGGCACCAACATTTTGACATTCTCATAAAGGTGAACTCCTTCTCTTTGAGCAATCCTCAAATATGCATATTGGATGGGTCACTCTTTCATTGTTGTTTCCTTCTTGTTGTCTACATGATACATCTCGTGAGAGGAGGAGCGACATTGGAGATTGGCTACATGGACCTTCACATTGAGGAGCGCTTGCACTTATTGGATGCACCTTCGACACTCCACTCATGCCTCGACATCGAGCTTTGGTACACCAACACCTTCATATTTGTTGATTGTGCTCACACATGTCATGCTCGATGGACGTATCATACTCACCACAAGTTTGCACACTATGCATGGATTGACTCACATTGTGATTGCCTTGTTGCATCTTGTATTCCCATGTCATCCATGATATATGAGCTTGCACACTTCTTTAGCAAATTTGTTGTGATCTTTCTTGATGGCATATTCATACATAATGATCACATTGCCTACCATCAATTGCATGATAACATAATCATATTGAGCATCCATTGCCATATTCATGCTATTGATAAACCGTCTCACTGTGACATCATTTTGCACCGTGGTTGCCTTGATCATATTCACAACACATTTGTGTGCACAATGAATGCTTTTGCTCCCATGAATGCTTTGCATCTCATTCTAGATCATCTTGATAAGCTTCATGCGCTTTGTCACGACCAATCTTACCGCACGGACTCATTCTTACATGGTGGACATTTTGTGTGCGCTAACCATTGTATTTCCGAGTGTTGCTTGTGTTTGCTCTTTTTGCATGTCTATCACTCCGGCGACACCTTGGGCTACTTGGATTGCACCATGTCTTCAACTTCTTCCAACTACAAGTCCGTCTATGACAACCGTTTCCGTGGTGATGAGGATCACGATCCGAGGTCGGATCCTTCCCAAGGGAGGGGAGATGATGCGGAGCATCCTATGGACATCACCATGTCAAGAGTCCGTTCGGCAAGTGACACGTGCGACATGTACTTCACATACACAAAGGTGAATCATCTCCTTTACACGTGCTCACTTGACCCCTTCGAGGATGGTATACTACTTGACACTCCACTCGTGTGCATGCATAGGTATTGTCGGAACACTAAGGACGACGAGGAGGAGTGCAAGCGCCAAGGAACAACTACACCATCCGCGAGGGAAGCCAGAAGCGACGACGAAGAAGACCGGGACGGCGGTACTACGCGCCCCATGAGCGGTACTACCGCTGACCAGCGGTACTACCGCCCCCTGCCTTCGCCACTACCGCTCAACCCGGCAAATACTAGTGTTCGCACGATCCGGCCCAGTACTACCGCCCAGCCCAAGCGGCACTACGCTTGAGCGGTACTACCGCCCTTTGGCGGTACTACCGCCACTGCTTGCAGAGTCGGGCCGAGGCCCATGTATCCCTCCTCACTTCCCCTTCGTGGACATATGCTATATAAACTCCCCCACCTCCTCCTAGCTAGGGTTAGCACTGGATTAGCTCATGTTTGTGTGAGAGCCTTTGCTCATCCACTTGGTTACTTCTCCTCGGAGTTCACGACCTCTTCGGAGAAGATCCCCCAAGCGGATTCAAGACCCCTTCTAGGGAAGAACATCAAGGCCTCCTCTTGGAGAAGAACGGTTCCTTTGTATCCTTACCTTTGTTGACTTTGGATCTCGTGAATCTCTTATGTGTATGATGATCTAGCACTTGTGTGATCGATTCCCTTGTTGGTTGAGTGATTCTCTCTCGTTTTCCCCGTGTTTTCCCTTGTGCTTCCGCGTGTTCTTCGTATTCCCTCCGTAGGATCCCCTCCAAACGTGAAAGATCGACGAATTAGGGTTCCACCCTACATCACCTTGACTCAAGCATAAAGTAAAAGATAGGCCCTTCGCAGAGGGAAGCAGAGGTTGTCATGTGCGTTTAGGGTTGGATGCACAAAATCTTAATGCAAAAGAACGTCACTTTATATTGCCCCTTGTATGTGGACCTTTATTATGCAGTCCGTCGCTTTTATTACTTCCACAACAAGATCGTACAAAGCTTATTTTCTCTGCACTAATAAGTCATACATATTTAGATAGCATTTTTTATTGCCTGCAACATGACAACTTACTTGAAGGATCTTACTCAATCCATAGGTAGGTATGGTGGACTCTCATGGCAAAACTGGGTTTAAGGATGTTTGGAAGCACAAGTAGTATCTCTACTTGGTGCAAGGAATTTGGCTAACATGAGGGGGAAAGGCAAGATCAACATGTTTGGAAGGTCAATGACAATATACTTTAACTGAGATGTGAGAAAACATAAACCATTACATTGTCTTCCTTATCCAACGTCAACTCTTTTAGCATGTAATACTTAATGAGTGCTCCCAATCATAATAGGTGTCCAAGATAATATATTTATATGTGAACCTCTCTTTCCTTATC
Source organism: Aegilops speltoides (assembly GCA_021437245.1). Taxonomy (NCBI): domain Eukaryota; kingdom Viridiplantae; phylum Streptophyta; class Magnoliopsida; order Poales; family Poaceae; genus Aegilops; species Aegilops speltoides. The sequence continues at coordinate 455,508,152 of CM038142.1, forward strand.
ACTTCCTATTAATTGCAACAATGACCAAAACTACGTTTATCAACTCTCAACAATTTTTATGCATCATACTTTCTATGTGTGAAGTCATCACTAACCATAGGATCAATATGAACTCTTTTATTCTTTCTACTTTCTCAAGATCATAGCAACATAGCAAAGCCCTTGACTCAACACTAATCTTTATTATAGATAGCTCACGGACTCGATTACATAAAGAGATCACAAAGCAAAACTCAAAACTACTTGATATCAAAACTTCAATCTACTAGATCAAGATACTACTAAAAGGATCAAACTAAATAAAATGGTAAAGATAGGAGTGTGATGGTGATACCATACCGAGGCACCTCCCCCAAGCTTGGCAGTTGCCAAGGGGAGTGCCCATACCCATGTGATTATTTCCTCGAAGGTGGGGAAGTAGGAGTTGTTGATGATGTAGGCTTCTTCCTCAATTTACGCTTGAGTATAGCATTTTGCTCTTTTAGGTCCTCAATCTCCTGCTCAAGGCTTAATACTCTTTTGCACAATTCCTGTTTATTTTCCTACAAGAGACGAAAAGGGATAAACTCGATCTTTGGCTTCTTTGCTCTATCAGGGAGGCTTGACTTTTTAAACTCCATATGCATGTCCCCAGGTTGAGGTAATGGGGTCTCGTCCTCGTCTGAACTCATCTCCTCTTTTCCTTTAGGCTCATAGTGTTCTTCTTCTTCAGAGGTCCAGCCGTCATGCTCCAAGTCCCCGTAAACCATAGGGTTTGCAAGGTAATCAGCCACATAGCTTTCCCCTTCCGAATCCTGAAATGACATAATGCTCTAAATCTGCAACAGAAACAGCTCGAAACGAAAACAGAGGATATTTGCGTGATACGGTGGTCAAAACCTTCGGGAGTATATATAATGAATTTTACCGACCAAAATACGTAATGTGCAAGAAAACAGAGTCCGGGAGGCACACGAGGTCTCCACGAGACAGGGGGCGCGCCCAGTAGGGGTGGGCGCGCCCTCCACTCTCGTGGGGGCCTCGTGTCCCTTTCGGACTACTTATTTCATCCTAAAATTCTTAAATAATCCAAAACTTGCCATTGGAGTTGTTTTGGAGTCGGTTTGCTTACCGTACCACATACCTATTCCTTTTCGGAGTCTGGAACGTTCTAGAAAGTGTCCCGTATGTATTCCTCCGGGGTTACGGTTTCAATAATATTAGTTTCAACATTGATCGGATTACCTGAAATATAATGTTTAATTCTTTGACCGTTTACCACCCTCAGACTTGTGCCTTCGAAGTTGTTGATTTTTATGGCACCAGAACGAGAGACCTCCTTGATAACGTAGGGACCTTCCCATTTAGAGAGAAGTTTTCCTGCAAAAAATCTTAGACGAGAGTTGAATAATAACACATCATCTCCTATGTTAAACTCACGCTTTTGTATCCTTTTATCATGCCAGGATTTGACTTTTTCTTTGAATAGCTTGGCATTCTCATAGGCTTGGGTTCTCCATTCATCGAGTGAGCTAATGTCAAACAACCTCTTCTCACCGGCAAGTTTGAAGTCGTAGTTGAGCTCTTTAGTAGCCCAATATGCTTTATGTTCAAGTTCAAGACGTAAATGACATGCTTTTCCATAAACCATCTTATAAGGAGACATACCCATAGGATTTTTGTATGTAGTTCTATAGGCCCATAATGCATCATCAAGTTTTTTGGACCAATTCTTTCTAGATCTATTCACAATGTTTTGCAAAATTAATTTGAGCTCTCTATTGCTCAACTCTACTTGACCACTAGACTGCGGATGATAAGGAGATGCGATTCTATGATTAACATCATACTTAGCAAGCATCTTACGGAAAGCACCATGAATAAAATGTGAACCACCATCAGTCATAAGATATCTAGGGACTCCAAACCTCAGAAAAATAACTTCTTTAAGCATTTTAATAGAAGTGTTATGATCAGCACTACTAGTTGGAATTGCTTCTACCCACTTAGTAACGTAATCAACACCAACTAAAATATGTGTATAACCATTAGAGGCAGGAAAAAGTCCCATATAATCAAAGCCCCAAACATCAAACGGTTCAATAACAAGAGAGTAATTCATAGGCATTTCTTGACGTCTACTAATGTTACCTACTCTTTGACATTCATCACAAGATAAGACAAACATACGAGCATCTTTGAAGAGAGTAGGCCAATAAAAACCAGATTGTAGTACCTTGTGTGCAGTTCTATCTCCAGCATGGTGTCCTCCATAAGATTCAGAGTGACACTTGCGTAGGATCTGTTCCTGTTCATGCTCGGGCACACAACGTCTAATAACACCAGCTACTCCTTCCTTATAAAGGTGTGGATCATCCCAGAAGTAATGTCTTAAATCATAAAAGAACTTTTTCTTTTGCTGGTATGTGAAACTAGGCGGTATAAATTTAGAAACAATGTAATTAGCATAATCAGCATACCAAGGAGCAGTACGAGAAGCATTAATGACTGCTAATTGTTCATCAGGAAAGCTATCACCAATAGGCAGTGGGTCATCAAGAACATTCTCTAACCTAGACAAGTTGTCTGCAACGGGGTTCTCAGCTCCCTTTCTATCAATAATATGTAAATCAAATTCTTGGAGCAAGAGAACCCATCTAATGAGCCTAGGCTTAGCATCTTTCTTTTCCGTAAGATATTTAATAGCAGCATGATCAGTGTGAATAGTAACTTTGGAATCAACAATATAAGGTCTAAACTTATCACATGCAAACACAACTGCTAAGAACTCTTTTTCAGTAGTAGCATAATTTCTCTAGGCAGTATCAAGAGTCTTACTAGCATACTGGATAACATTCAATTTCTTATCGACTCTTTGCCCTAGAACGGCACCTACAGCATAATCACTAGCATCACACATAATTTCAAAAGGTAAATTCCAATCAGGTGGCTTAACAATAGGTGCAGTGATCAAAGCTTTCTTAAGTATTTCAAATGCTTCTACACAATCATCATCAAAGACAAAAGGAATATCTTTTTGCAATAAATTAGTTAGAGGCCTAGAGATTTTAGAAAAGTCCTTAATGAACCTCCTCTAAAAATCGGCATGACCAAGGAAACTTCTTATACCTTTTATGTCCTTGGGACATGGCATCTTTTCAATAGCATCAATCTTGGCTTTGTCAACTTCAATACCTCTCCCAGAAATCTTGCGCCCCAAGACAATGCCTTCATTAACCATAAAGTGACACTTTTCCCAATTCAGGACGAGACTAGTGTCTTCGCATCTCTGGAAAACTCGATCAAGGTTGCTCAAACAACAATCAAAATAGGATCCATAAACGGAGAAGTCATCCATGAATACCTCACAAATCTTTTCACAAAAATCAGAGAATGTAGCCATCATGCATCTTTGAAAGGTAGCAGGTGCATTACATAAACCAAAAGGCATATGTCTATAAGCAAAACTACCAAAAGGATAAGTAAAAGTAGTTTTTGATTGATCCCCAGCTGACACAGGTATTTGAGAGAAACCAGAATAACCATCTAGAAAGCAAAAATGAGTGTGTTTGGATAGTCTTTCTAGCATTTGATCAATAAAAGGTAAAGGGTAATGATCTTTCTTAGTAGCTTTATTTATTTTACGGAAATCAATTACCATCCTATAACCTGCAATAATTCTCTGTGGGATCAATTCATCTTTATCATTAGGAACAACGGTAATACCTCCCTTTTTAGGAACACAACGGACAGGGCTTACCCAATCACTATCAGCAACGAGATAAATTATAACTGCCTCAAGGAGCTTTAGTATCTCCTCTCTTACCACTTCTTTCATCTTGGGATTCAGTCGTCGTTGAGGATCTCTAACTGGTTTGGCATCGTCTTCCAAATTAATTTTTTGTTGGCATAACGTGGGACTAACGCCCTTAAGATCATCCAGAGTATATCCAATAGCAGCTCGGTGCTTCCTCAGAGTTTTCAATAATCTTTCTTCTTCTTGCTATGAAAGGTTAGCACTAATAATAACAGGATATATTTTCTTTTCATCAAGATAAGCATTCTTAAGATTATCAGGTAATGGTTTGAGTTCGAACATGGGATCACCCTTGGGTGGAGGAGGATCCCCACGAATTTCAACGGAAAGGTTATGTTTCAGCACATGTTCCTGTTTAAGGAACACTTCATCTATTTCCCTTCTTTCCTTCATAAACATATCGTTTTCATGGTCTAACAAATATTGTTCTAACGGATCAGTAGGAGGCACAGCAATGGAAGCAAGACCAATAATCTCATCCTTACTAGGTGGTTCCCTATCGCGAGGTTGTCTACGAAACTTAGCAAAATTAAACTCATGAGACATACCATCTAAGTCAATGGTGACAGTATCTTTTTCACAATCAATCTTGGCACTAGCTATATTCAAGAAGGGTCTACCAAAAATAATGGGACAGAAATCATCTTGTGGGGAGCCAAGAACGAGAATATCAGCAGGGTATTTAATCTTCCCACACAAAACTTCAACATCTCTAACAATCCCAACTAGTTTAATGGTATCCCTATTAGCAAGCTTAATAGTAACATCAATGTCTTCTAATTCAACAGGTGCAATGTCATGCATAATTTCTTGATATAAGGTATAAGGTATCGCACTAGCACTAGCACCCATATCGCATAAACCATGATAACAATGATCTCCTATTTTAACAGAAATAACAGGCATGCCTATGACAGGTCTATGTATCTTAGTTTCTGGTCTAGCAATATTAGCAGATTCATCACAGAAATAAATAACATGCCCATCTAAATCATCATCCAAGAGATCTTTAACCATAGCAATACTAGGTTCAACATTGATTTGCTCAGGAGGTGTATAAGTCCTAGTATTACTCTTACGAACAACAGTCGAAGTTTTAGCATGATCCTTTATCCTAACAGGAAAAGGAGGTTTCTCAACATAAGTAGTAGGAACAATAGGATCACTATAGGTGATAGTCTTTTCATCAACTGTAATAGGTGCAACTACTTTCACTTCAACAGGAGGATTATATTTAAACTACTTCTCCTTAGGGAGATCAACGTGAGTAGCAAAACATTCACGGAAAGAAGCTACTATCTCAGAGTCAAGTCCATACTTAGCGCTAAATCCATGGAAAGCATCGGTATCCATAAAAGATTTAACACAATCAAACTTAGGTGTCATACCTGACTCCTTACCATCGTCGGAACCCCAGTCTTAAGAGTTGCGTTTAATTCATTCCAATAAGTCCCATTTGAAATCAATAGTCTTCAGCATATAAGAACCAGCATAGGAAGTATCGAGCAGGTTGCGATCATTAAGAGAAAGCCGAGCATAAAAGTTTTGAATAATCATTTCCTGGGAGAGCTCATGATTGGGGCATGAATATAACATTGACTTAAGCCTCCCCCAAGCTTGAGCGATGCTTTCTCCTTCGCAAGGCCAGAAATTATATATGTAATTACGATCACGATGAACAAGATGCATAGGATAGAACTTCTGGTGAAATTCCAACTTCAATCGTTTATAATTCCAAGATCACGTATCATCACATAGCCTATACCATGTCAATGCATCTCCCTTCAAAGATAAAGGGAAGACCTTGCTTTTAACAACATCATCGGGAATACCCGCAAGCTTAAATAATCCACAAACTTCATCCACAAAGATAAGGTGTAAATCGGGATGCAATGTTCCATCTCCTGCAAATGGATTAGCTAGCAGTTTATCTATCATACCCGAAGAAATCTCAAAGTAAATATTTTCAAAAAGTTCAGCAAGTTGAGGAGCAACTCTTTGCTCTTCTGGTCGGGGTGAAGATACCCCGAACAAGCCCCTCAAAGGATTAGTTTCCATAGTGACAAGTAACAGAAAATTTCAGCACACTATATAAATGTTTCCTTACCAAGTTCCACTCACCAAAAGCTCTACACTCCCGATAAGTAAGAGTGTCGAACCCAACGAGGAGCGGAAGGACATGATAAGCGGTTTTCAGTAAGGTTTTCTCTGCAAGCACTGAAATTGTAGGTGATAGATAGTTTTTTGATAAGATAAATAGTAACGAGTAACAAGTAAATAAAGTAAATAGAGTGCAGCAAGGTGGCCCAATCCTTTATGTAGCAAAGGATAAGCCTGGACAATTTCTAATAATGAGAAAGGAGATCCCGAGGACACATGGGAATTATCGTCAAGCTAGTTTTCATCACGTTCATATGATTCGCGTTCGGTACTTTGATAATTTGATATGGGTGGACCGGTGCTTGGGTACTGCCCTTACTTGGACAAGGATCCCACTTATGATTAACCCCTATTGCAAGCATCCACAACTACAAAAGAAGTATTAAGGTAAACCTAACCACAGCATTAAACATATGGATCCAAATCAGCCCTTAACGAAGCAATGCATAAACTAGGGTTTAAGCTTCTGTCACTCTAGCAACCCATCATCGACTTATTACTTCCCAATGCCTTCCTCTGGGCCCAAATAATGGTGAAGTGTCATGTAGTCGACGGTCACATAACACCACTAGAGGAAAAGACAACATACATCTCATCAAAATATCGAACGAATACCAAATTCACATGACTACTAATAGCAAGACTTCACCCATGTCCTCAGGAACAAACGTAACTACTCACAAAGCATATTCATGTTCATAATCAGAGGAGTAATAATATGCATTAAGGATCTGAACATATGATCTTCCACCAAGTAAACCAATTATCATCAACTACAAGGAGTAATCAACACTACTAGCAACCCACAGGTACCAATTTGTGGTTTTGATACAAGATTGGATACAAGAGATGAACTAGGGTTTTCAGAGGAGATGGTGCTGGTGAGGATGTTGATGGAATTAACCCCCTCCCGATGAGAGGATCGTTGGTGATGACGTTAGTGATGATTTCCCCCTCCAAGGGGGAAGTGTCCCCGGCAGAACAGCTCCGCCGGAGCCCTAGATGGATTCCGCCAAGGTTCCGCCTCGTGGCGGCGGAGTTTCGTCCCGTAAGCTTGCCCACAATTTTTTCCAGGGTAAAAAACTTCATATAGCAGAAGATGGACACCAGGGGCCCACCAGGGGGCCCAGGAGACAGGGGCGCGCCCAGTAGGAGTGGGCGCGCCCCCACCCTCCTGGGCAGGGTGTGGGCCCCCTGGTGTATTTCTTTCGCCCAATAATTCTTATTAATTCCAAAAACACGTTTCGTGGAGTTTCAGGATTTTTGGAGCAGTGCGGAATAGGTTTCCAATGTTTGCTCCTTTTCCAGCCAGAATTCTAGCTGTCGGCATTCCCCCTCTTCATGGTAAACCTTGTAAAATAAGAGAGAATAGCCATAAGTATTGAGATATAATGTGTAATAATAGCCCATAATGCAATAAATATTGATATAAAAGCATGATGCAAAATGGACGTATCAGCTAGCTTCTAGGGTTTAGCCTCTACGATCTCATGGTAGATCAACTCTTGTAATACTCATATCATCAAGATCAATCAAGCAAGAAGTAGGGTATTACCTCCATCGAGAGGGCCCGAACCTGGGCAAACATCATGTCCCCCGCCTCCTGTTACCATTAGCCTTAGACGCATAGTTTGGGACCCCCTACCCGAGATCCGCCGGTTTTGACACCGACACAGGGCATTATGGATGGATGAACTATTTCCTCTCTTGTAAAAAGAATTATTCCCTCTCGGTGTATATTGATATAGATGGACTATTTCAATGGTGTGCATGTCTTCGGAACAAGTGTAGCGTGGGTCCGCTTGACTACAAGGAACTATTTATCCACCAAGCTTTCTCTACTACTCCTTCCAGTGATCGGTATGCAATGCATGTGTCCGTAGACATGACAACTTGTCCATGAAAGTTCAACTACGACGACCATCATGTTTCTTCCACTGCCACCCGCGATTCCCACAATGCCGCTCCAACCCACGGCACCATGTCCCCCGACCTGTGCCTCACCCCTCTCGGTCGCACCGCCCCTGTGCCTTTGTGTGCATGATATGTGGGCCAACTTAAATGCGGTGAGCATCAAGTTTCTATCACATCCACACGTGATTCCCACGATGTCGATCAAACCCATGACACCGCACGTTCCCCAACCTGCGGCTCACCCCTCTCGTCCCCTCTGCCTTCGGGAGCATTACATGTGGACCAGCCACCTATCAGGTCCACATGTTATTGAATCAAAGGCAGGTATAGAAAGGCACTGAAGCTCAGTCCCGAGGGCCCTGAGAGGGAAATGTAACTCATGCGCCAGGCCTTCTGGTGCTACCGCTGCACGAACTCGTGCCAAACTCGAGATTTGTTTCTTTACTATACATGCACACAATGATTTAGTGGACATTGTAACCTCAACATGTGATGGGGAGCTGTAAATTTGAATTTGGAACTTACAAAATGAAAAGATTCAAAACAAATAAACTGGAAGAGAGGGAGTATACCATAGGATGTGTCCCGTACGAAACAAGTCTCCTGGTTTGTCACCGCGAAGATGCGGTTAGAAAGGAGCACAGCGTCTTCGTACTCGTACGGCAACAAATCGGCCGCAGACAGCATGGTCCACCTTTGACTGCCATGTGCAAGGTTCATGCTATCTTCTTCAATCTCACCGTGGTTCCATTGTACCAATTCATGCGGTGGCCATTGCATGGCTGATCGCAATGTTGGACAAAGGTTCTACGGGAATGGTGTCACCGTTGTAAATGTTGTGCAAATTGATGTTGGTACCCTCCCGTACATATGCAAGCCAATCTCCAATCGCACCGAGCCTAACCTGTGAAACAGTGGGCAGGGGGAGAATTAGGAAATGGACACAGAAGTAGTCTTTAGAATGCATTTACTATGTGATCAAACTCTTCTTACCTGCTCATCGGAGGAAATCCGAGTGCCCCTCAACGTCGGCATCTCAAGGGGCATCAACTTGCAACTACGGCCATGCCGTGCTGGAGAGACCCCCAAGGAAACATCCTCGTGCATTCCACGGAACATCAATATGCATTTGTATGAGTAGTTTATCTTGAGAGAGAAAAGGATGAATGAGGGAAGGCCTCTAGAGATAGAGACTACTATTACCAATGTGCTGGCCCGTGCGTTGCAATGGATCCAAAGTAGTGGAATAATACTTGTTCATGGGCTTGAAATATAAACACTCTAGTTTTGATATACATGTGTCAGCAGACATGACAACTTATCCATGGAAGTTGAACCATGGCAACCATCACGTTTCTTGTTCCTATCACTGCCACACCCACACGCGATTCCCACGACGCCGCTCCAACCCACGGCACGACGTCCCCCAACGTGGACATGGATCCTCAGACGTAGCTATCACTGCCTTACCCTGCCTTTCCTTCTCTGAGAGGTGGGACCCACGCTTGGGGGTACCCACATGTCAGAGACCCAATGGTAGGATTGTTCATGCAAGGGGATCCTCATCCACCCGACGTGCGCCTCATCCCTCTCGGCCCCACCGCTCCTCTCCCTTTGTGTGCATGACATGCAGGCCAGCTGAACTGCGGCGAGCATCAACTTTCTACCACAGCCACACCTGAATGGACACGGTTTGCCTGCTCCGCTGCTATGCTCCGATCCGTACTCCCGCACCATCGAATTTTCATCCAGCGGTTGTGACACATTTCCTCCCTGGCATCAATCCTCAGCTGGAGTACTTCTGTACTATAGGTAGTACCCGCCGGTGTGGCCATCTACGCCTTGTAACGCCCTGATGCCTAGCTGTGGCACCCTCGCCACAGCCACGCCACCACCGGCCGGTTCATCTCGAATGAGTGAGTCGTGAACCACGCCACCACCATGAGAATGACATGTGGGCCAGCCGCATTTAAGGTCCGCATGTCATTGACTCATAGGCCGGTGCACTAATCCACTCAAGCTCGGTCCTGTGGGCCCCGAGAGGGAAATGTAACTCCTGCGGCAGGCCTTATGGTGCTCCCACAGTATGAGCTCGTGCCAAACCCGGAATTTGTTTCTTACTACTACCAACTAGTAAGGTACACGTGCATTGCACGCATGAGATTCTGGTGGTTTGTGCATTATGCTTAAGGGATTGTTTGGTTTGCAGCCTAAGGTTGCCACGCCTAAGCTTAGGCGTGCCACATTATCTTAGGCATGTGTTTGGTTCATTGCCACACTTTTCTAGCTACATAGTCCACATGTCATAGACTCAACTTCTTGCCAAATCTTGCCACACTTGTGGTGGCCATTTTGTTATCCACACTTTTTGTGGCAGCCACACTTTACCTAAGCTTAGTTGTGGCAAAGTTAGTCATGAACCAAACAGACCCTAAGTTCAACCATGGAGTCTTGTAGATTCTACATGTGGCAGAATCTTGTGGAATGTAGACGATATCCAATGGCCAGTAGTGCTCAGATTTGCCCTCTTTGTAGCGTCGGATTGGCTTCATCCAACGACCAACTTTCAAAGTTATTCACACACTATATAGGGGTATAGATGTTTGGTTTGCAGCCTAAGGTTGCCACGCCTAAGCTTAGGCGTGCCACAATATCTTAGGCATGCGTTTGGTTCATTGCCACACTTATGGCTTGCCACACTTTTCTAGCTACATGGTCCACATGTCATAGACTCAACTTCTTGCCAAATCTTGCCACATTTGTGGTGGCCATTTTGTTAGCCACACTTTTTCTGGCAGACACATTTTGCCTAAGCTTAATTGTGGCAAAGTTAATCACGAACCAAACAGACCCTAAGTTCAACCATGGAGTCTTCTAGATTCTACATGTGGCAGAATCTGGTGGAATGTAGATGATATCCAACGACCAGTAGTGCTTGGATTTGCCATCTTTGTACCGTCGGATTGGCTTCATCCAACGACCAACTTTCAAAGTTATTCACACACTATATAGGGGTACAGATATAGATGTGCCGGCCCGTGCATTGCAATGGATCCAAAGTATATCTATAGTGGAGTGCACTCTAAACACATTATCTATTTATTTTTCTCTAACCTTTCGTAGCCATGCAACCAAGCCACATAAGCTTCATGGATTCCCCCCCCCCCCCATGTCATATTATTCATACTACGTTGACTGAAAAAGATAAATCATCCAAAACAAGATCTTCCCCTTTTTTGTTCCTACGATGCTGTGACGTGCACGTACCTAGTTGTATAGTGGTAGTACTAGTTGTATAGTACAAACTTGGTACTAGTAGTAGTAGTAGTACGGAATGCTCCTACTCTATCAATGATCCCCATTTGACACCAAATTTCTTGGCTTCCGTTCTACAACTAGATCTTCCCCTCGTTTCTGTTTTCCAACCCAGCTGCGGGCGGAGTGCGGTTTGCCAATAGTCGGTTTGCTCAATGGCGGTCCTACATGAAAGTGAAAATGCTAGGCAACACGCCTTCCCTAAGCTATGTGTCGTGTCGGACGGGCCGTGGAGTACTCCCGATTCCTGGGCATGTGGGGGTGCAGCGTGAACGCGGCAGGCCTTTTCCTTTTACTAGCAATGTGCCCATGCGTTGTGACGGATCCAAAGTAGTAGAATAGTGGTACTTGTTCACAAAATTGAAAGAAATCACTCTTGTTTTGATATACTCCTAATTATTACTTTGCACTCAAAATATATTTCTCAGGCTGTTTTGATGAGGTGAGGGAGGGATGTGGTTGCTTTCAAGATAATAAGGGGTTTTCTGCAAATTGGAGCAGAGAAGTGGGCTATTGTTGCAAAAATGCCACAACTTACCTCATATCCGTTAGATGCAGATCTAATGGTCAGAAACGACGGATGGCAGACACACCACCATCACCAACTGAGTCTTTTATAGGAGTAGGAGTAGAGAAACATGTATAAATTGTAACATTTGGTTCTGCTCGCCCGATCGATAGATAGAAATAACGATTGGAAATGCTAGGGCGGGGCTATTTCCGCCAGATAGGCAGGGTACATAGTAGCTAGGTTGGCGCATCATCGGTTTGGTCACATGCGGTCCGACATTTTCTAGTGTTTCTAGCAAGATGCCCGCACGTTGCACGAAGTTGATGGAAAAGGTAAGCACAACTTATAAATTGACGGATGGAGTACTAGTTACAGTGATGCATATAATTAAGCAAAGGGATCGCACATGTCGGTATTGACTGGAACGAGAATGCAATAGCACAATAAGAATTAAGGCCACGATGATGCGATCGTAGTGGTGGTTACAGCAAGCACGAAGAAAGATGCATCCATCAACGTACGCCCTCCTCCTCCTCAACTTACTGCACCGGGCCACCAACCGGCGGCTAAGGAGCGGCGGCTTTTGTGGCGAGGTCAAGGTGCTTCTCAGCAAAGGCATCCAAGGTTTCCAGCCGGTTGAGGAAGGCCAATGTCGTAGCATCCTCACTGTCCTTGTAGATACCTATGTACATGATTTGCTTGTACACGTGGATGTGTAGGTCGACAAATTCTTGCAGGGCAAGGCACCTCGTGGCTAGCGCGAGCTCCAGGTGGACATTCTTCGTGTCGTGGGCGGGCAGTCATAGGGCCACCAGTGGTTGAAAGAGGTTCCGGCCATGGAGCCCAATTAGGGTGGCAGGCAATGAGGTGCCCGGGTGCGCGGGCTGGAAGAGTACGGCGATGTCGTCCGCGAGCTTCTTGAGGATGGTGAACTTGTTGGTGGTGGCAACGATCATCTGGTCCAACTGAGAGTCGTACTTGGCGTTGACGGCGGCCATCCACCAGCCGGTCTCCAACACCGTTTGGAGACGATCCTCGGCGCCATGCCGCAGGCCGGCGTCGTGGACCATATGGCACAGCCGCTGGCCGCTCGCGCGCATCGCCGCCATGGGTCTGGAGTGAGCACTTTTGCACTTAGTGTAGGTGCATAGGAAAATGCATAGGTGCGTACGATGTTGTAGATGCATTGGAATGGAGGGTCGCCTTTATATGAGAGCAAACTGCGTTGCATTCATGATGTCTACTATGCAACCTTCTTCTTGTAGACGTTGTTGGGCCTCCTAGTGCAGAGGTTTGTAGGACAATAGCAAATTTCCCTCAAGTGGATGACCTAAGGTTTATCAATCCATGGGACGCGTAGTGAAGATGGTCTCTCTCAAACAACCCTGCAACCAAATAACAAAGAGTCTCTTGTGTCCCCAACACACCCAATACAATGGTAAATTGTATAGGTACACTAGTTCGGCAAAGAGATGGTGATACAAGTGCAATATGGATGGTAGATATAGGTTTTTGTAATCTGAAAATATAAAAACAGCAACGTAGCAAGTGGTAAAAGTGAGCGTAAACGAAATTGCAATGCTAGGAAACAAGGCCTAAGGTTCATACTTTCGCTAGTGCAAGTTCTCTCAACAATAATAACATAATTGGATCATATAACAATCCCTCAACATGCAACAAAGAGTCACTCCAAAGTCACTAATAGCGGAGAACAAACGAAGAGATTATTGTAGGGTACGAAACCACCTCAAAGTTATCCTTTCTGATCGATCTATTCAAGAGTCCGTAGTAAAATAACATGAAGCTATTCTTTCCGCTCGATCTATCATAGAGTTCGTACTAGAATAACACTTTTAAGACACAAATCAACCAAAAACCTAATGTCACCTAGATACTCCAATGTCACCTCAAGTATCTGCGGGCATGATTATACGATATGCATCACACAATCTCAGATTCATCTATTCAACTAACACAAAGTACTTCAAAGAGTGCCCCAAAGTTGCTACCGGAGAGTCAAGACGAAAACGTGTGCCAACCCCTATGAATAAGTTCACAAGGTCAGTGAACCCGCAAGTTGATCACCAAAACAAATATCAAGTACATCACGTAAATATCCCATTGTCACCACTGATAAGCACATGCAAGACATACATCAAGTGTTCTCAAATCCTTAAAGACTCAATCCGATAAGATACTTCAAAGGGAAAACTCAATCAATTACAAGAGAGTAGAGGGGGAGAAACATCATAAGATCCAACTATAATAGCAAAGCTCGCGATACATCAAGATCGTGCCAAATCAAGAACACGAGAGAGAGAGAGAGAGAGAGAGAGAGATCAAACACATAGCTACTGGTACATACCCTCAGCCCCGAGGGTGAACTACTCCCTCCTCGTCATGGAGAGCGCTGGGATGATGAAGATGGCCATCGGTGAGGGATCCCGCCTCCGGCAGGGGGCCCGAACAGGGTCCCGATTGGTTTTTGGTGGCTACAGAGGCTTGCAGCGGCCGAAATCCTGATCTAGGTTATTTTCTAGAGTTTTCTCTATTTATATGAATTTTTGGCGTAGGTCTCAACTCTGGGGGGTCTTCGAGTCGTCCACAAGATAGGGGCCCATGCCCAGGGGGGTAGGGCATGCCCCCCACCCTTGTGGATGGCTCGGGACTCTTTTGGCCCAACTCTTTTACTCCGGGGGCTTCTTTTGGTCCATAAAAAATCATCAAAAATTGGCATGTCAATTGGACTCCGTTTGGTATTCCTTTTCTGTAGAACTCAAAAACAAGGAAAAAAACAGAAACTGACACTGGGCTCCAGGTTAATAGGTTAGTCCCAAAAATCATATAAAATAGCATATAAATGCATATAAAACATCCTAGATGGATAATACAATAGCATGGAACAATCAAAAATTATAGATACGCTGGAGATGTATCAGCATCCTCAAGCTTAATTCCTGCTCATCCTCGAGTAGGTAAATGATAAAGACAGAATTTTTGATGTGGAATGCTACCTAACATAATTATCCATGTAATTTTCCTTATTGTGGCATGAATGTTCAGATCCATAAGATTCAAGACAAAATTTTAATATTGACATGAAAACAGCATACTAACAAAGCAATCGTGTCTTCTGAAAATAACATGGATAAAGAAAGCTATCCCTACAAAATCATATAGTCTGGCTATGCTCTATCTTCATCACACAAAATATTTAAATCATGCACAATCCCGATGACAAGCCAAGCAATTGTTTCATACTTTTGATGTTCTCAAACTTTTTCAATTTTCACGCAATACATGAGCATGAGCCATGGACATAACACTATATGTGCAATAGAATGGTGGTTGTGGAGAAGACAAAAAAAGATAGTCTCACATCAACTAGGCGTATCAGCGGGCTATGGAGATGCCCATCAATAGATGTCAATGTGAGTGAGTAGGGATTGCCATGCAACGGATGCACAAGATCTATAAGTGTATGAAAGGTCAACAAAAGTAACTAAGTGGGTGTGCATCCAACTCGCTTGATAACGAAGACCTAGGGCATTTTGAGGAAGCCCATCATTGGAATATACAAGCCAAGTTCTATAATGTAAAATTCCCGCTAGTATATGAAAGTGACAACATAGGAGACTCTCTATCTTGAAGATCATGGTGCTACTTTGAAGCACAAGTGTGGTAAAAGGATAGTAGCATTGCCCCTTCTTTCTTTTTCTCTCATTTTTTTTGTTTTTTTGGGCCTTCTCTTCCTTTTTTTGGCCTCTTTTTTTATTTTTCATCTGGAGTCTCATCCCGACTTGTGGGGGAATCATAGTTTCCATCATCCTTGACTTAGGTGTAAGCTTGTCTGACATAAGTCGCTTGACAAATGCTTCATAACCCCAAATCTTTAAAAAAGACAAACTGGGACTCCTCCCGGTCCACATCTCATGTGGTGTCTTTGCTACCTCTTGAGCACTGCGTTGGTATTCCCTTGAAGAGGAAAGGGTGATGCAGCAAAGTAGCGTAAGTATTTCCCTCAGTTTTTGAGAACCAAGGTATTAATCCAGTAGGAGGCTCCTCAAAAGTCCCACGCACCTACACAAACAAACAATAACCTTGCAACCAATGCGATAAAGGGGTTGTCAATCCCTTCACGGAAACTTGCAAAAGTGAGATCTGATAGAGATAATAAGATAATATAAATATTTTTGGTATTTTTATGATATAGATTGGAAAGTAAAAGATGCAAATAAAAGTAGATGGAAAAGTTTTATGATAAAAGATAGACCCGGGGGCCATAGGTTTCACTAGTGGCTTCTCTCAAGATAGCATAAGTGTTACGATGGGTAAAAAAATTACTGTCGAGCAATTGATAGAAAAGTGCATAGTTATGAGAGTATATAGTCATGATCATGTATATAGGCATCACGTCCGCAACAAGTAGATCGAAACGATTCTACATCTACTACTATTACTCCACACATCGACCGACTCCTGCCTGCTAGAGTATTAAGTTCATAAGAACAGAGTAACGCATTAAGAAAGATGACATGATGTAGAGGGATAAACTCATGCAGTATGATATAAACCCCATCTTTTTATCCTCGATGGCAGCAATATAATACGTGCCTTGCTGCCCCTGCTGTCACTGAGAAAGGACACCGCAAGATTGAACCCAAAGCTAAGCACTTCTCCCATTGCAAGAAAGATCAATCTAGTAGGCCAAACCAAACTGATAATTTGAAGAGACTTGCAAAGATAACCAATCACACATAAAAGAATTTAGAGAAGATTCATATATTTCTCATAGATAAACTTGATCATAAACCCACAATTCATCGGATCTTGACAAACACACCGCAAAAAGAGTTACATCGAATAGATATCCAAGAAGATCGAGGAGAACTTTGTATTGAGATTCAAAGAGAGAGAAGAAGCCATCTAGCTAATAACTATGGACCCGAAGGTCTGTGATAAACTACTCACAACTCATCGGAGAGGCCTTGGAGATGATGTAGAGGCCCTTCATGGTCGATTCCCCCTCTAGCGGAGCGTTGGCGAAGGCTCCAAGATGGGACTCGCGGATACAGAAGGTTGCAGTAGTGGAATTAGATTTTCGTGGTGCTCCTGGATGTTTTCAGGGTACGTGGATATATATAGGAGGAAGAAGTATGTCGGTGGAGCCACGATGGGCCCACGACGGTGGGGGCGCGAAGGGCACCCTCGTGGCCGCCTCGTTCGCTTCTTGATGTCCACTCCAAGTCTCCTGGGTTGCGTTTTTTCCAAAAAGATCGCTCCCGAAGGTTTCATCCCATTTGGACTCCGTTTGATATTCCTTTTCTTTGAAACACTAAAATAGGCAAAAAAAAAACAGCAATTCAGGCTGGGCCTCCGGTTAGTAGGTTAGTCCCAAAAATGATATAAAAGTGTAAAGTAAAGCCCATAAACATCCAAAACGGGTAATATAATAGCATGGAACAATCAAAAATATATATACATTGGAGACGTATCAAGCATCCCCAAGCTTAATTCCTGCTCGTCCTCGAGTAGGTAAATGATAAAAACAGAATTTTTGATGTGGAATGCTACCTAGCATAATTCTCAATGTAATTTTCTTTATTGTGGCATGAATGTTCAGATCCAAATGTTTCAAAATAAAAGTTCATATTGACATAAAAACAATAATACTTCAAGCATACTAACAAAGCAATCATGTCTTCTCAAAATAGCTTGGCTAAAGAAAGTTATCCCTACAAAATCATATAGTCTGGCTATGCTCTATCTTCATCACACAAAGTATTTAATCATGCACAATCCCGATGACAAGCCAAGCAATTGTTTCATACTTTAGTATTCTCAAACTTTTTCAACTTTCACGCAATACATGAGCGTGAGCCATGGACATAGCACTATAAGTGGAATAGAATGGTGGTTGTGGAGAAGACAAAAAAGGAGAAGATAGTCTCACATCAACTAGGTGTATCAATGGGCTATGGAGATGCCCATTAATAGATATCAATGTGAGTGAGTAGGGATTGCCATGCAACGGATGCACTAGAGCTATAAATATATGAAAGCTCAACAAAAAAAACTAAGTGGGTGTGCATCCAACTTGCTTGCTCACTAAGACCTAGGGCATTTTGTGGAAGCCCATCATTGGAATATACAAGCCAAGTTCTTTAATGAAACATTCCCACTAGTATATGAAAGTGACAACATAGGAAACTCTATCATGAAGATCATGGTGCTACTTTGAAGCACAAGTGTGGTAAAAAGGATAGTAACATTGTCCCTTCTCTCTTTTTCTCTCATTTTTTTATTTGACCTTTCTCTTTTTTTTATTTGGCCTTTTTTTAAGTCCGAAGTCTCATCCCGACTTGTGGGGGAATCATAGTCTCCATCATCCTTTCCTAACTTGGGACAATGCTCTAATAATGAAGATCATCACACTTTTATTTACTTACAACTCAAGATTACAACTCGATACTCAGAACAAAATATGACTCTATATGAATGCCTCCGTCGGTGTACCAGGATATGCAATGAATCAAGAGTGACATGTATGGAAGAATTATGAAGGTGGCTTTGCCACAAATACGATGTCAACTACATGATCTTGCAAATAGCAATATGACAATGATGATGCGTGACATAATAAACGGAACGGTGGAAAGTTGCATGGCAATATATCTCAGAATGGCTATGGAAATGCCATAATAGGTAGGTATGCCGGCTGTTTTGAGGAAGGTATATGGTGAGTGTATGGTACCGGCGAAATTTGCGCGGCACAAGAGAGGCTAGCAATGGTGGAAGGGTGAGAGTGCGTATGATCCATGGACTCAACATTAGTCATAAAGAACTCATATACTTATTGCAAAAATCTACAAGCCATTGAAAACAAAGTACTACGCGCATGCTCCTAGGGGGATAGATTGGTAGGAAAAGACCATCGCTCGTCCCCGACCGCCACTCATAAGGAAGACAATCAATAAATAAATTATGCTCCAACTTCATCACAAAGCGATTCACCATACGTGCATGATATGGGAATCACAAACTTCAACACAAGTATTCCTCAAATTTATAGTTACTCCACTAGCATGACTCTAATATCACCATCCTCATATCTCAAAACAATTATCAAGCATCAAATTGATCATAGCATCCAATTCACTTTCTATGATAGTTTTTATTATACCCAACTTGGATGCCCATCATTCTAGGACCAAATTCATAACCATAAAAAATACGATGCTGTTCTAAAAGACTCTCAAAATAATATAAGTGAAGCATGAGAGATCAACAATTTCTACAAAATTAAGCCACCGCCGTGCTCTAAAAGATATAAGTGAAGCACTAGAGCAAAAATTATCTAGGTCAAAAGATATATGTGAAGTGGATAGAGTATTCTAATAAATTCCAAATCAAATGGGTCTCTCCCAAAATGTGTGTACATCAAGGATGATTGTGGTAATCTAAAAAGCAAAGACTCATATCATACAAGACGCTCCAAGCAAAACACATATCATGTGGTGAATAAAAATATAGCTCCAAGTAAAGTTACCGATAAATAAAGACGAAAGAGGGGATGCCTTCCGGGGCATCCCCAAGCTTAGGCTTTTGGTTGTCCTTGGATATCTTGGGGTGCCATGGTCATCCCCAAGCTTAGGCTCTTGCCACTCCTTATTCCATAGTCCATCAAATCTTTACCCAAAACTTGACAACTTCACAACACAAAACTCAACAGAAAATCTCATAAGCTCCGTTAGTGCAAGAAAGAAAAAACACCACATAAGGTACTGTAATGAACTCATTCTTTATTTGTATTGGTGTTAAACCTACTTTATTCCCACTTCTCTATGGTTCATACCCCCCTATACTAGCCATAGATGCATCAAAATAAGCAAACAACACACGAAAAACAGAATCTGTCAAAAACAGAACAGTCTGTAGCAATATGTAACTTTAGAATACTTATGGAACTCTCAAAATCCTACCAAAATAGGAAGTCCTGGGAAATTTATCTATTGATCTACTTCAAAAATAATCAACACAAAATCACGTTTCTGTTATTTATTAAAATTGTTCTCGTGCGCGCAAAATTTTCTATTTTTCAGCAGAATCAAATTAACTATCACCGTAGGTTATCCTATAGGTTCTACTTGGCACAAACACTAATTAAAACATAAAAACACATCTAAACAGAAGCTATATAGATTATTTATTACTTAACAGAAGCAAAAATCAAGGAAAAAAATAAAATTGTGTTGCCTCCCAACAAGCGCTATCGTTTAACGCCCCTAACTAGGCATAAAAGCGAGAATAGATGTAAGTATTGCCATCTTTGGCATTCAATTCATAAGTAGCTCGCATGATAGATTCATAAGGTAATTTGACTTTCTTTCTTGGAAAGTGTTCAATGCCTTTCCTTAATGGAAATTGGAATCTAATATTCCCTTCCTTCATATCAATAATTGCACCAATCGTTCTAAGGAAAGGTCTACCAAGAATAATAGGGCATGAAAGATTGCAATCTATATCAAGAACGATAAAATCTACAGGCACATAATTCCTATTTGCAACAATAAGAACATCATTGATCCTTCCCATAGGTTTCTTAATGGTGGAATCCGCAAGGTGCAAATTTAAATAGCAATCATCAAAATCATGGAAACCTAGCACATCACATAAAGTTTTCGGAATCGTGGAAACACTAGCACCCAAATCACATAAAGCATAGCATTCATGATCTTTAATTTTAATTTTTATAGTAGGTTCCCACTCATCATAAATTTTCTAGGTACATAAACTTCCAATTCAAGTTTTTCCTCATAAGATTGCATCAAGGCATCAACAATATGTTTGGTAAAAGCTATATTTTGACTATAAGCATGAGGAGAATTCAACACAGATTGCAACAAGGAAATACAATCTACTAAAGAACAACTATCATAATTAAATTCCTTGAAGTCCATAATAGTGGGTTCAATGGTATGTAAAGTTTTGACCTCTCCAATCTCACTTTTACCAAATTTAGCATCAAGATCTAAAAACTCTGAATCATTGGGACACCTTCTAACTAAAGTTGACTCATCTCCAGTCCCATTATTATCAAGATTCATATTGCAAAACAAAGATTTAATAGGGGACACATCAATAACTTTTAGATCTTCATCATTATTTTCCCCTAACCCTTCTGGTTTGGCAGCCATCTTATTAACTAAGGTGGCTTGCTTATCAGAGATTTGGGCTATTGATTTTTCAAGACGAGCAATCTGAGAATTCAAACCATAAAATTCCTTAGACATATCATGAAGCTCTTTATTCATGTACTCCATAAAGCTTTTTTGTTCTTTAATCTCTTTTCTAAAGAAATTATTATGCTCAAATTGTAAATTCATAAAGCTTCTAATATTTAATTCAATCTCTTCCAACCTTTTAAGATGGATATCAACGTTCTTAGGCAAAGCCATAAAGGCAAACAGGCACACGAGAGGCAAGCGAAAAAGAGAGGTGAACGGGAAAGAGAGGGCGAATAAAACGGCAAGGGTGAAGTGGGGGAGAGGAAAACAAGAGGCAAATGGCAAATAATGTAGTGCGAGGGAGATGAGTTTGTGATGGGTACTTGGTATGTCTTGACTTGAGCGAAGACCTCCCTGGCAATGGTGCCAGAAATCCTTCTTGCTACCTCTTGAGCACTGTGTTGGTTTTCCCTTGAATAGGAAAGGGTGATGCAGCAAAGTAGCGTAAGTATTTCCCTCAGTTTTTGAGAACCAGGGTATCAATCCATTAGGAGGCTCCTCAAAAGTCCCACTCACCTACACAAACAAACAACAACCTCGGAACCAACGCGATAAAGGGGTTGTCAATCCCTTCACAGAAACTTGCGGAAGTGAGATCTGATAGAGATAATAAGATATGATAAATATTTTTGGTATTTTTATGATATAGATTGGAAAGTAAAAGATGCAAATAAAAGTAGATGGAAAACTTATATGATAAAAGATAGACCTGGGGCCATAGGTTTCACTAGTGGCTTCTCTCAAGATAGCATAAGTATTAAGGTGGGTGAACAAATTACTGTCGAGCAATTGATAGAAAAGTGCATAGTTATGAGAGTATCTAGGCATGATTATGTATATAGGAATCACGTCCGCAACAAGTAGATCGAAATGATTCTGTATATACTACTATTACTCCACACATCGACCGACTCCTGCCTGCATCTAGAGTATTAAGTTCATAAGAACAGAGTAACGCATTAAGAAAGATGACATGATGTAGAGGGATAAACTCATGCAATATGATATAAACCCTATTTTTTATCCTCAATGGCAACAATACAATACGTTCCTTGCTGCCCCTGCTGCCACTGTGAAAGGACAATGCAAGATTGAACCCAAAGCTAAGCACTTCTCCCATTGCAAGAAAGATCAATCTAGTAGGCCAAACGAAACTGATAATTCGAAGAGACTTGCAAAGATAACCAATCACACATAAAAGAATTCAGAGGAGATTCAAATATTTCTCATAGATAAACTTGATCATAAGCCCACAATTCATCGGATATCGAAAAACACACCGCAAAAAGAGTTACATCGAATAGATCTCCAACAAGATCAAGGAGAACTTGGTATTGAGATTCAAAGAGAGAGAAGAATCCATCTAGCTAATAACTATGGACCCGAAGGTCTGTGGTAAACTACTCACAAGCCCCCAAACATTTTCCTAGGGTTTCAAGTGGCAGGGCGGTGCACGAGGCGATCTCGAGGGCGCAAGTTCTAGGGTTTCATGATCGCCGGCATTCAGCTATCCTGCTGATCCTGCTCCTGTTGTCCGCCTACTCGGGGTGATCAAGGGGGGACCTTGCGTACTTTCCTACCCTTGGTGG
The DNA here is from genome assembly GCA_021437245.1 of Aegilops speltoides. Taxonomy (NCBI): domain Eukaryota; kingdom Viridiplantae; phylum Streptophyta; class Magnoliopsida; order Poales; family Poaceae; genus Aegilops; species Aegilops speltoides. The sequence goes on from CM038142.1 coordinate 455,530,724, forward strand.
TGCTATACGAGAGGGGTCAGGGTTGGAGGGCCGGCCGAAGAAGATGGCGGCGGAGACTAGCGCCATGGGAGGAAAGAGAGGTCAGTACAAGGGGACGAAGACGGTGGAGCATATGATGGATCGGCTGGAGCTGACGGACAAAGAGAGAGCAAAGCTAGTCATTGATGATGAGGAAGAGAATACGGAGGAGGAGATTTATGCACTGATCGGCAAGGTACTACACTGAAGGGTGCTCCATGTGAATACCATCGGAGATGCGCTACGCCCAGCGTGGGGCAATCCGAAGGGGTTGAGTTTTAGGCCGTCGGGGGAGAGCGTTTGTGTGGCTAGCTTCATGAACAAAAGAGACAGTGATCGGATCTTGGAGGGAGGTCCATGGATGGTTGGAAAGCACTGTGTGGTGTTGGAGAATCAGATAGCGGCCCTCTGAACTCAAGTTTGATAGGATCAAGATTTGAGCGCGGGTGGTTAACCTCCCATTCAATCTGTTGTGTCCGCCATAGCCGACGCGCATTGCAGCCATGGTAGGGGAAGTTGTTACCCTGGATGCTGATGGGAAGGGCTATGCTTTCGGAGATTATCTCAGATTCAGAGTGTGGATTAAGGTAGATGAGCCTTTGATGCGTTGGGTGCAACTGGAGAAAGCCAAGAAGAAGGAGACTGAGTTTTTAACATCCAATATGAGAACTTGCCCTATTTTTCCTTTTCCTGTGGTAAACTGGGGCATGCAAAGTTGGTATGCCCTACTCCAGCAGGGAGAGATGAATATGGGAGGCCCCCATACCGTGAGGCCTTGAGGTTTTTGGCAAATAAGAACAAGAGTTGGGGCAGTGTACCAACCTATAAATACGAGGCCACCGGAGATGAAGGGAGGCACAATGCATCAGAAGATATGCAAGAGGAAGTTCAACCAGGTGATGAGGTGACCTCACCAGAGAAGACAGGAAGGGGCAAGGTGAGGAATGTGATCTACCAATTTAATGCTAGAGGCAGAGGCTCGAATGGAAGGGGTGGGCACACGGGACGTGGCCACAATGGGGTGTATCGGCGGGTTGATATGAATAGTGTGACTGCGCATAGTGGAGAACACAACAAGTTGCTTCTGCAAGATTCTGAGACTGTGTTAAGGAAGAGGCAGAGTGAGGTGCACGAGTCATCGGACTCAAGAGAAGATAGTCGTGATTCCAAGAAAAAGAAGGCAGAGGAAGAGACTGCAAGAGTTCTCGCGGAGGCTGATAATCAGCCCCGCGGGCCGCAATGAGATGCTTATCTTGGAACTGTCACGGGCTTGGGAACCCGGAGACAGTTCGAGAACTTCACGACCTCGTGAAGATGGAAGTCCCCGTCTTGGTCTTCTTGTGTGAGACAAAGATCGAGGGGAAGCGTGTAAGCGAGTTGACGGTCAGGCTTGGTTTTGAAGGGTGCTACCAGTGAGTAGTGATGGGCTTAGTGGAGGTTTAGCTTTGTTTTGGTCAAAAGAAGTGGATGTAACCCTCAATAATTACTCGAACCAACATATTGATGTAATGGTTAAGAACATCGGGGGTGATAATAAGATTTGGCAGTTCACTGGCTTCTACGCTAAGGCTAGAAGAAGTGAACGCGTCGAAAGCTGGAACCTATTGAGATGGCTCAAATCTCAGCATAATGTACCGTGGATTTGTGGTGGTGACTTTAATGAAATCACAGACAATTCTGAGTATTTTGGAGCTCATGATCGTCCAGAGTGGCAGATGGATGGTTTTCGTCAGTATCTTGATGACTGTGAATTAATAGACCTAGGTTTCCAGGGGGTCCCGTTCACGTGGGATAACATGCAGCAAGGCGACTACAATGTTAAGGTTCGGCTGGATAGATTCCTAGCGAACCCGGCAAAGATGAGTTTGTACTCACATCATTTGTTAAGCATGTTCCCTCCCCAAAATCGGATCACTGTATGCTGGCATTGCAAATGTTGGCATCACCACAGGGGGCAGGGGAAGGGAGACGTAGATTCATATATGAGGAGGCGTGGCAGCTGGATGAAACGTATAATGATACAGTGGTCCAGGGTTGGCCCCAGGGAGCGGGGTCGCAAGGTTTGCAAGGGCTAGGAGAGGCCCTATCGGCAATGCAGATCCGTCTAATAGACTGGAAAACCAAGAAGTTTGGTGATGTGAAATGCAAGATCAAAAAGATTCGTAAGGAATATGAGAAAGAAAGATCGAACTCCTTATTCAGGGGGCCGACAGGAAGAGAAAAAGACTTAGCATGACAGCTCTCTGATCTCCTACACAAAGAAGAAATCATGGCTCGTTAGAGATTGAGGGCCGATCGGCTAAAGGCAGGTGACCGCAATATGGGCTTTTTCTAGGCGCGAGCGGCAGCCCGCAAGAGTAGGAACCGTATACGCGGTCTCCAAGCTGCGGATGGTTCGCAATGTGAGACCAAGGAAGTGATACATGCTGAAAATCAGCAGTTTTACACTGACTTGTACACGGCTCAAGAATATACAAAAGTTGAAGCAGTTCTTCATCATGTGCCACATAAGATTACAGATGCTATGAATGAATGGCTTGTCAGACCATTCAAAGAGGAGGAAGTGAAGGCTTCATTGTTTGCTATGGGACCTACAAAGGCGCCCGGATGTGATGGGTTCCATGCTGGATTCTACCAGAAACATTGGGAGTTGATTGGCCCAGATGTTATGTTGGCCGTCCTCAACTTTCTAAATGGAGGACAAATGCTGAATGAGGTGAACAGTACGGTTATTGTGCTTATACCCAAGGTGAGAAACCCGCAGAATATCACACAGTATAGGCCAATTTCTTTGTGCAATGTTCTTTACAAACTTTGTTCTAAGGTGCTAGCTAACTGGTTGAGGGAGATTCTTGATGATATAATTGCAGAGGAGCAAAGTGCTTTCGTTCCGGGGAGACTTATTACCGACAACATCCTAGTCGCTTATGAGTGTGTTCATTCCATGAGGAGGAAAAGGTGGAAGCAGGGATGGTGTGCGGTCAAAATAGATATGATCAAGGCATATGACCGAGTAGAATGGGCATATTTACATGGAATTATGCATCAACTTGGTTTTCATGAACTCTGGATATCACTTGTTATGTCTTGTGTGACCAGCGTGAGTTTCCAAGTGAAGGTGAATGGTGAACTACTGTCGGCTTTCTCGCCCTCTAGAGGATTTTGATAGGGAGATCCCATCTCGCCCTACTTGTTTCTCCTATGTGGGGAGGGCCTCTCCTGTATGTTGCAAAACTATGATGGAGGGTGGACTGATAGGGGCATCAGAGTTAGTAATACTGCCCCATGGATCTCGCATCTCTTATTTGCAGATGACTGCTTGGTTTTATGAAGGCTGATTCCAGAAGTGCCACTAGATTGAATGAGATTTTGGAACAATATAGTGTGGGCTCGGAGCAAAGTGCCAATAAGATGAAAAGCTTTGTATTTTTTAGTCCGAACAGCGGGCTTCTGTTAAGAGGGGTGTTAAAAATGCTCTTCAGATACATCGTGAGGCTATCTCGGAAAAGTACCTTGGCCTCCCTACGGCAGCGGGCAGAATCACGGAGCAAAACTTTGAACATATCAATGAGCGGCTGCGGGCAAAGGTGCAAGGGTGGTGTGAAAGGAAGATGTCTTGTGCTGCAAGAGAAGTTCTCTTAAAATCTGTTGTCCAAGCTCTACCGGCCTTCTCTATGAGTTGCTTTAAACTCACAAAAGGCTTGTGCAAGAAACTGACAATGAACATGTCAAAATATTGGTGGGCTGGATCACTAGATAAAAAGGGAATGCATTGGCAATCTTGGGAGAAAATGTGCATTGCAAAGTCAAAAGGAGGATCGGTTTTCGTGACCTTGAGACTTTCAATGACGCAATGCTAGCAAAACAGGCATGGAGAATACTTGAGAACCCAAACAGCTTGTGTGCTCGTGTGTTAAAGGGAAGGTACTTCCAAAATGAGGAGTTTCTTGCAGCCGGGTGCCCCGCGAGTGCATCAAAAACCTAGAAGGCTATTATAAAAGGAAGGAAAATGCTCAAGTCGGGTCTTATTCGGCGAGTGGGAGACGGGACTACGACTGAGGTTTGGCACGATCACTAGATCGATGGAATTTTTTCCATGATACCATTGGGAGCTCTGAAGCCAAACTCCATTCAGCTAGTCTCAGATTTGATTGATCCAGTTTCAAACCAGTGGAAGACTGAGCTGATCAGGTCGGTATTCTTACCCCCTGATGTGGATGCATTTTTGGCTATGCCACGGTCGAGGACAGGCGGAGCAGATATCTGGGCATGGGCGTGGGAGAAGTCCGGCATGTTTACTGTACGCTCAGCGTATAGGCATACAATGGAAGAAAAGCGGCAGATGACGGTGATAGAGGGCTCATCGGCTGGTGATGAAGGAACATGGCGAGCTGTGTGGAAGCTTAATGTTCTGCCCAAGATTAAGGTATTTTGGTGGCGAGTGCTAAATGGTTTCCTACCCAGCTATGGAGAACTTAAGCGTCGGCATATAAAGCAACTACCAAACTGCCCAATGTGTGGCCATGATAATGAAATGCTGTTTCATTCATTGATGGAGTGTGACCATGCTAGACGCTTCTCGGAGGCGGCTGAGCGTTTCTTTGATATAGCAATGTCGAGACTCAACCCAATGACTTGGTCCCAGGATATACTGGACCATAACATGATAAAGAAGGAGACAGCGGCAATCATGATCACAATGATGTGGGTAGTGTGGCATTCAAGAAACAGCTATACACATGGAGAGCAGCAGTACCAACCAATGCAATCCATGAGAACCATAGAAGAGATTGTTCGAGCTCTTGAGGTTCCAGCAACCGGCAGACTTCAACCTACTATCCAACCAAGATGGCAGCCACCGGTTGTAGGGTGGGTGAAAATCAATCACAGATGGAGCTACGGACTCGGAGCATGGCAAAGGTGGTGTAGGTTTTGTCGTCTGAGACCACCAGGGAGTGTTCGTGAGAGCGGGGTGTTCAAGTTACGATGGAGTTTCAGACCCCCTCATGATCGAGCTTCTCGCTTGCAGAGATGCACTTGTAACAGCGCAGAATTCAGGGCTTCGGTACGTGGAAGTGGAGACGGACTGTTAGCAAATTTAGAATCTATGTGAAGCTCCACAGAAGTCAAGTTGTTTCCATCTCATCAGAGAGATGAGGGATATGAGCAATTTCTTTCAGGGATTCAAGCTTCGGTATGCTTGCCGTCGGACTAATTCGGCAGCCCACCGTGTATCTAGGCATGCTTTAATGCTTTCTGTATCTACGCTTGTGTACGATGTAATCCCTGGGTGGCTGACTAAAACCTTGCAGTCAGACATGCTAGCGCCTGATGAATAAAGAGCCGGAAGGGCGTTTTAGCTCAAAAAACTACTCACAACTCATCGGAGAGGCCATGGAGATGATGTAGAGGCCCTCCATGGTCGATTCCCCTCCGGCGGAGCACCGACGAAGGCTCCAAGATGGGATCTCGCGGATAGAGAAGGTTGCGGTGGTGGAATTAGGTTTTCGTTGTGCTCCTGGATGTTTTCAGGGTATGTGGATATATATAGGAGGAAGAAGTAGGTTGGTGGAGCCACGAGGGGCCCACGAGGGTGGGGGGCGCGCCGGGCTCCCTTGTGGCCGCCTCGTTCGCTTCTTGACGTCCACTCCAAGTCTCCCGGGTTGCGTTTGTTCCAAAAAGATCGCTCCCAAAGGTTTCATCCCGTTTGGACTCCGTTTGATATTCCTTTTCTTCAAAACACTAAAATAGGCAAAAAAAAATACAGCAATTTGGGCTGGGCCTCCGGTTTGTAGGTTAGTCCCAAAAATGATATAAAGTGTAAAGTAAAGCCCATAAACATCCAAAACGGGTAATATAATAGCATGGAACAATCAAAAATTATAGATATGTTGGAGACGTATCAGTCTTGTCTACGGATTTTGATGGTACCCTGTTAAGTGTTAAAATTGCAGTTTCTAGAGCGTATCCCTAGAATGACAAGGGTAATTCCGATTTGCTCATCATAGATCGGACCATGTCCAACAAGGTCCTATTCCTCCGTTCTGACACGTCGTTTCTCTGTGGCGTACCCGGAGGTGTGAGCTGAGGTACTATACCTCGGCTTTTCAGATGATCATCACACTACTGGCTCATGTACTCACCTCCACGATTTGATCGTAGAAGTTTTATAGTCTTTCCGAGCTGATTCTCAACCTCGTTCTGAAACTCTTTGAACTTTTCAAAAGTTTCCGACTTATGCCTCATCAAATAGATATATCCATATCTACTCAAGTCGTCGGTAAAAGTCACGAAGTACTGATAGCCACCTCTGGCAGTTGTGCTCATTGGACCACACACATCACTATGTATACGTTCCAATAGCTCGGACGCCCTGTGGCAACTCTTTGCGAAAGGAGACTTAGTCATCTTGCCAAGCAAGCATGATTCACATGTCTCGAACGACTCATAGTCGGATGAAGTTAGGAGCCCATCATCATGGAGCTTCTTCGTGCGTTTTAGACTAATGTGTCCAAGCCGGCAATGCCAGAAGTATGTTGAATTTATCTCATTAGGCTTATGCCTCTTGACATTCACGTTATAGACCGGTTCCTATTCTAGATTCAATATAAAAAGCCCATCAACAATGGGTGCATAGCCGTGGAACATACCATTCAAATAAAATGAACAACTGTTGTCCTTTAAATTGAATTCATAATCCTGACTCATCATGCATGAGGCAGAAATATTGTTCCGACTAAGTGCAGGAATGTAATAACAAATATTCAATTCCAAAATAAATCCAGAAGGAAGCTGGAGCTGCATCGTGCCGACCTCCAACGCAACAACTCTTGCTTTGTTGCCGACCCTGGTGTCAATCTCCCCTTGTGCCACATGCCTAGTTCTTACCAGCCCCTACATCGAGTTGCAAATGTGAACAACCATCCGGTATCAAATACCCAATAGCTACTAGGTATGTCAGTAAGGTAAATGTCTATAACATATGCAACAAGTCTACCTTTGCCCAACGAAGAATTTCCGGCCATCTTGCCATGCTCTGCAAGCCACTTGCTACAGTTCCTCTTCTAGTGACCGGTCTCCTTGCAATGATATAAAACAGTCTTCGAGTTCGGTCCAGACTTTAGCGCAGCAGCGGAGGTTACTATCTCCGTGCCCTTTGCCTTAGCCTTTTTCTTGGACCAACTCTTCTTGAACTTAGCCGATTTCTGCACCATTAACACTTGATGCATGCCTTTCTTAATATCCTGCTCTGCCACTTTGAGCATCCCATGCAATTCAGTGAGCTTCTTATCCATGCCATGCATATGATAGTTCGAGATGAACGTCCCATAGCTGGGCGGAAGAGAACCCAGAACTGCATCAGTAGCCAGCTCATCCAAGAGCGGGAAGCCCAACCGATCCAAAGCTTGCACAAATCTGATCATCTTGATCACATGAGGACTCAGTGGATCACCTTCCTTCAGCTTACAATCCATCAAGGATCGCCAGACGTTGAACCTTTTGGTCCTAGCCTGCACCTGAAATCTTTGAAATGTTGCTGCAAATCGGGCTCCATACAAACCAGCATGAGGCAGCTGATATCGTTTGGTTCATCAACGAGTTTTTGGTAGGCATTCCTGGTTGTGGTATTAGCATTATCGGCAGGTTCCTCTGGAAGTGAATCCTCTAGAACATGTTCCTTTTTATCATGCTTGAGAACAATTCTCAAATTTCTATACGAGGTGGTAAAGTTTGTTCCATTCAGTTTATCCTTTTCCGGAATTGATTTCAATGCAAAGTTGGGTTGAGCAGGTGGTGCCATTGATCTACAACAGAAAATATGCAATCACTAAGCAATGTGTTTATGTAGAGTAATTATAGCCATAAATAGAAATACTCCCACTGAAGTCGGCATCCCTCCGCAAACTCTCAGTGATTCAGGATCCGACTAGCACATGTGACTAGTGAGCTTTAGCATCACTGCTAGACAACATGCTTATCAAGCAACTCCTTGCTAATTGTATCTCTATATGACCCCTGTCGGTAGGGAAGGTATCTCATACCCCGGCACCCAACCTTATTTGCCACAAGGCCCAAAACCATTTTAATAGCCTTGTCAAGTTAACCTGATGCAGTGCATGTCCGTGTCTGACACGAACCCTTCAGTTCAAGGACACCTAGTAGTACCCCAATTTTATGAGCCCACTACTAGATGTACTTGACATGCGAAGGTGCAACATCGGGGATGGCAATTCGCTTGATACTCATGAGGGATCTTTCTACCATTCTAACATGCATAGAAACAAAGAAGCATAACAATCACAAATAAAAACATATTGTGAAATAGTATGGCTCCTTCATGGACATTCTTCCAAGTCGGCTCCGGCCCCGATGACCATCTAGGAACTCCATCTTGTTTGTCACGCCGGGATGCCGAGCCACCAACCTGATCTCTATTATCCAACTACTACAACTAGTAATGAATTTTACATAGAGTCACAAGTCGACACGTAGGTCATTATACATTATAACGACAACACTTTGGCTCCTGCCGGCTGACAAACATGACACGCAGACCATGTATAATTTACACACATGCATCACATACACATGAGCCATACTATTCACATCAAACCCTGCAAAACAAAGTTACGCATAGAATCACATTCTACCGGTTTGAGTGATCGTGTATGAAATAAAAGGCGCTACGCACATGGCGGTCCCAACGTTTTTAGAAATCATAGATCACATCTGAACTTCGATCATGCCGAATTTTCTGATCTCACCGATCTTATCGATCATCGCGAGTCCGATTCAGATTTACGTTTCACTGTTAACACTGACGGCAGATACCGACCGGTAGGGGTAGGTTGTGGACCTCATCGACTCTGATCATCAGAAAACATAGCCTCTTCAATCCCCATGTGCAATTGATCTCATCAACCATGCACATAGCCGATCTCATCAACGACAACAGATCTCATCTACTGCCTCCACATATCTAATATGCATACGATCTGAATCCCAATCCTATAGTGGATGCTCTGATACCATTGTTGGGATCTATGGTAGGGTGCGTCGACTGCAAATTAAAAAATGTCCTACACGCAGAACAACCAAGAACATGCTACCGGAGATGGATCACAGATCATTACCACTAGACACGCAGTGTCGTGCAGCGGAAGTAGAGTTGTGGCAGCGCGATCCCGGAGTCGCCTCGCGTTCCCGGAGTCGTCTCCTCCTTGCCGGTCTCCCACATAGCCAATCGGATCCCGCGAACAGGTCCACCGGAGCGGCACAAATGCACCGCCTCTAACGGTATCCATGCGTGCAGGAGGAACATCGTGCGGCGGACTGCTAGGTCCGATCACACAACCAGCGGCGGGTGGAGGTGGCTACTTGCAACACATGCAAAGCCCTAACAACGGCGCTGAAGCGATCAACTGAATAAGTGTGCTGCACCTCCACTATTCATAGGCATCCATCGCGGGCTCAACACCTGGGCCTTGCACGGATCCTAAAGCTCAAAGTCTACTCGGTCGCGTTCCTAGTCCAGTTTGGATCCTATCCGACCAGTGTCCTCTGAACCGACCTCATAGGTTCCTTCCCTTAAGCGCGCGGCACCTTAGGTTCAAGTCGGCTTGGTCACAGTTCGGATCACCTCCGACCTGCACAGTTGGTAGCGGCCTCTAGCAAGGCATGCCGACCACCAAGCAGACTATGAAGCTAGTTAGGCGAACCTATACAATGTGTAACACTTCTTTTCCCTTTGCCTCACGATATATGTTGTTGGGCTCAAGGCGAGACTGTCATCCTTGTGCTAGCACGACCTCTTTCTTGTTCCAGTGATACCGACCACTAACCAGATTATCTCATAATCCTTATCGCATGGCCATGCTTATCCTGGTCAGATCACACGAGGGGCCCAGAGTATATCTCTCCTGATCAGAGAGGCAAATCCCAGTTTGCTCGACCATGTCTCGCAGCATGGGACTAGACAAACCCGAAAGCTACCTTTGTCACTACCCAGTCATGGAGTAGCGTTTGGTCGGCCCAAAGCAAGTCTGTCACCATCCTGAGTACATGCGTCAGCTCAAGTCTTAGGACATAGAGCGTATGTTGTACTAGAGACTCACAGATGACATATCGCTACGTCTCATAGTTGGGTATCTCCGACTCACACCTTATCTCGACTCGGATCCGACTACGTCTAATCCGACCAGATCCTTCTGAGTCCATATTATCCGGTTAGCATCCAATGCTCCATGGCTAGTGAGACCAAGCCATCCACCGTGTCATATGCCAGTCTAGTTGGCTGCGCGTCCACACAGCTCTTTCGACTAGGGACCTTTTAGGACAGTAACCATACAATGCATAGTCCCACAAAAAAGTCACGTACTTGCTGATATACATCATTGATAATGTCCAAGGACTATCTTTATTCATAAATACAAGGAAATATCATCATACATGATTGCCTCTAGGGCATAGCTCCAACAGTTTGGTGACGATATAAGTATAGTTGACTCATTATGGTGGTTACTGAAGGTTGCTCGGAGTCCTGGATGAGATCCCGGACGTGATAAAGAACTCCGAAATGGTCCGGAGGTGAAGATTGATATATTGGATGAAGGGTATTGGAGTCCGAAAGTGTTCCGGGGGTACCAGGTGATGACCAGCATGACCGAAAGGGGTTTCGGGAGGCCCCGGTAAGTGTTGGGGGCGTCATGGGCCAAAGGGGAGGGAGCACACTGATACGTCTCCAACGTATCTATAATTTTTTATTATTCCATGCTATTGTATTACCCGTTTTGGATGTTTATGGGCTTTACTTTACACTTCTATATCATTTTCGGGACTAACCTACTAACCGGAGGCCCAGCCCGAATTGCTGTTTTTTTGCCTATTTCAGTGTTTCGAAGGAAAGGAATATCAAACGGAGTCCAAACAGAATGAAACCTTCGGAAGCGATCTTTCTGGAACAAACGTGATCCAGGGGACTTGGAGTGGACGTCAAGCAACAGAGGAGGCAGCCACGAGGGAGCCCGACGCACCCCCTACAGGTGGGCGCGCCCCCCACCCTATTGGGCCCCTCGAGCGTCCACCGACCTACTTCTTCCTCCTATATATACCCATGTACCCAAAAACCATCGAGGAGCACCACGAAAAACTATTTCCACCGCCGTAACCTTCTGCGTTCGCGAGATCCCATCTTGGAGCCTTCGCCGGTGCTCCGCCGGAGGGGGAATCGACCATGGAGGGCCTCTACATCATCTCCAAGGCCCTGCCGATGAGTTGTGAGTAGTTTACCACAGACCTTCGGGTCCATAGTTATTAGCTAGATGGCTTCTTCTCTCTCTTTGAATCTCAATACAAAGTTCTCCTCGATCTTCTTGGATATCTATTCGATGTAACTCTTTTTGCGGTGTGTTTGTCAAGATCCGATGAATTGTGGGTTTATGATCAAGTTTATCTATGAGAAATATTTGAATCTCCTCTGAATTCTTTTATGTGTGATTAAGTTATCTTTGAAAGTCTCTTCGAATTATCAGTTTGGTTTGGCCTACTAGATTGATCTTTCTTGCCATGAGAGAAGTGCTTAGCTTTGGGTTCAATCTTGCTGTCCTTTCCCGGATGTTAGGGCAGCAAGGCACGTATTGCATTGTTGACATCGAGGATAAAAAGATGGGGTTTATATCATATTGCATGAGTTTATCCCTCTACATCATGTCATCTTTCTTAATGCGTTACTTTGCTCTTTATGAACTTAATACTCTAGATGCATGCTGGATAGCGGTCGATGTGTGGAGTAATAGTAGTAGATGTAGGCAGGAGTCGGTCTACTTGTCACGGACGTGATGCCTATATACATGATCATGCCTAAATAATCTCATAATTATTCGCTATTCTATCAATTGCTCGACAGTAATTTGTTCACCCACCGTAATACTTATGCTATCTTGAGAGAAGCCACTAGTGAAACCTATGGCCCCCGGGTCTATCTCTTATCATATAAGCTTTCAATCTACTTTTATTTGCATCTTTTGCTTTTCCAATATATATCATAAAAATACCAAAAATATTTATCTTATCATATTATCTCTATCAGATCTCACTTTCGCAAGTGGCCATGAAGGGATTGACAACCCCTTTATTGCGTTGGTTGCGAGTTCTTGTTTGTTTGTGTAGGTGCGAGGGACTTCTGAGGAGCCTCCTACTAGATTGATACCTTGGTTCTCAAAAACTGAGGGAAATACTTATGCTACTTTGCTACATCACCCTTTCCTCTTCAAGGAAAACCAACGCAAGCTCAAGATATAGCACATACCAGCCCACTAAGGGGTTGTGCGCCCCAAGCCCGTTTTCCCACATTGCTTGAAGAGGTGGGGCGCCTCCCTAGGGTTTCCTCCACTTGCCTTGGGGGCCAAGGCACCTAGGGGGAGGCGCCCAAACCCATCTAGGGTTTTTCCACTTTCCTGGATGCCACTCCTAGATTGGATCTACGGGAGCCCCCTCCATCCACCCATCCCCCTATATATAGAGGAGAGCAGAGAGGGCAGCCACACGGATACAGATCTATTTGTGCCACAGGGCTGCTCCTCCTCTCCCTCATAGCTATCTTCTTCTCCGTCAGCGAAGCTCTGCTGAGATTTCTCCACCACCACCGCTGTTGGGGAACGTTGCAGAAAATTAAAATTTTTCCTACGGTTTCACCAAGATCCATCTATGAGTTCATCTAAGCAACGAGTATTGGGAGAGAGTTTGCATCTACATACCACTTGTAGATCGCGTGCGGAAGCTTGCAAGGTGATGATGGAGTCGTACTCGAACGTGATTCAGATCACCGATGTCCAAGTGCTGAACGGACAGCACCTCCGCGTTCAACACACGTACGGGACGAGCAACGTCTCCTCCGTCTTGATCCAGCAAGGAGGAAGGAGGGTTGAGGAAGACAGCTCCACCGGCGGCAGACGACGGCGTGGTGATGGTGGAGAAGCGATCTCAAGCAGGGCCGCAAGCGCTCGCGGAGGAGGAGAGGTGTTGGGAGGGAGGGCTGCGCCTTGGAGATGGGTACAACAGCCCCCTCCTCCCCCTTTATATAGGCCCCACTGGAGGCGGCCCTGGAGATCCAATCTCCGGGGGCCAGCGCCAAGGGGGTGCAGTGCCCCCAAGCCAAGTGGGCGCCCCACCCCTAGTGTTTCAACCCTAGGCGCAGGGGGTGGGCCTAGGGGGGCGCACCAGCCCACTATGGGCTGGTTCCCCTCCCACTTCAGCCCATGGGGCCCTCCGGGATAGGTGGCCCCACCCGGTGGACCCCCGGGACCCTTCCGGTGGTCCCGGTACATTACCGGGAAACCCCGAAACTTTCCCGATGGCCGAAATACCACTTCCTATATATTATTCTTTACCTCTGGACCATTCCGAAACTCCTCGTGACGTCCGGGATCTCATCCGGGACTCCGAACAACATTCGGTAGTCACATACTTGACTTCCTACTAACCCTAGCGTCACCGAACCTTAAGTGTGTAGACCCTACGGGTTCGGAGACATCTGAACATGACCGAGGCGACTCTCGGGCAATAACCAATAGCGGGTGCGGATACCCATGTTGGCTCCCACATGCTCCTCGATGATTTCATCGGTTGAACCACGATGTCGAGATTGATCAAAACCCCATATGCAATTCCTTTGTCAATCGATGCGTTACTTGCGAGACTCGATCGTCGGTATCCCAATACCTTGTTCGGTCTCGTTACGGCAAGTCACTTTACTAAATCCGTAATGCATGATCCCGTACAACACCTTGGTCACCTTGAGCTCATTATGATGATGCATTATCGAGTGGGCCCGAGAGATACCTCTCCGTCATACGGAGTGACAAATCGATCTCGATCCATGTCAACCCAACAGATACTTTTGGAGATACCTGTAATGCACCTTTATAGTCACCCAGTTACGTTGTGACGTTTGATACACCCAAGGCACTCCTACGGTAACCGGGAGTTACATGATCTCATGGTCGAAGGAAGATATACTTGACATTGGCAAAGCTTCTAGCAAACGAACTATACGATCTTTTATGCTATGCTTAGGATTGGGTCTTGTCCATCACATCATTCTCCTAATGATGTGATCCTGTTATCAACGACATCCAATGTCCATAGTCAGGAAACCATGACTATCTATTGATCACAACGGGCTAGTCAACTAGAGGCTCACTAGGGACATATTGGGGTCTAAGTGTTCACACGTGTATTACGATTTCCGGATAATACAGTTATAGCATGAACAAAAGACAATTATCATGAACATTGAAATATAATAATACTTTTATTATTGCCTCTAGGGCATATTTCCAACAGTCGCCACCACACCGTCGTGCTGTCGGAGGACTCAAGCACTACTTCACCATCGCTCACTAGATTAGGAGGTGAAGGTGTCATCAAGCTGTACGTGTGTTGAACGCGGAGGTGCCGCCCATTTGGCACTAGATCGGAGTTCACGGGACGGATCGTGATTGGATCGGGAAGATGTTCGACTACATCAACCGCATTTCTTAGCGCTTCCGCTTAGCAATCTACAAGGGTATGTAGATCCAATCTCTCCTCTCGTAGATGGTCATCTCCTAGATTGGATCTTGGTGAGCGTAGGAATTTTTTTGTTTCCGATGCAACGTTCCCCATCAGTGGCATCAGAGCTAGGTCTATACGTAGATGACATCACGATTAGAACCTAAAGGAGTTTGTGGGCGTTGATATTCAAAATGCTTCCTTCCTTGGTCTTTTCTTGATTCAGCGGTATTGTGGGACGAAGCGGCCCGGACCAACCTTACATGTCCACATACATGACACCGGTTCCATCGACAAACATGTGACTTTGTTGCATGGCTGGCGGGTGTCTGTCTCTTCAACCTTAGTTGAATTGGATTCGACAAAGGCGGTCCTTGTAGAAGGTTAAATAGCAACTTGCATATCACCGCTGTGGCTTTGCGTAGGTAAGAATCGTTATTGCTAGATACCCATAGCAGCCACGTAAAACATGCAACAACAATTAGAGGACGTCTAACTTGTTTTTCCAGGGTATGTTGTGATATGATATGGCCAAAGACATGATGGAATATATTTTATGTATGAGATGATCATGTTTGTAATAGTTTATATCGACTTGCATGTCAATGCATATGGCAGGAGCCATTGGGTTGTCTTTAATTATTGTATGACATGTGTGTCAATCTTTAAGCACTACGTAATGCTTTACTTTATCGCTAAGCAGTAGCAATAGTAGTAGAAATCATGGTTGGCGTGACAACCCCGATGGCGACACGGTGATGGAGATCATGGTGTCATGCCGGTGATGATGGAGATTGGTACGTCTCCAACGTATCTATAATTTTTGATTGTTCCATGCTATTATATTACCCGTTTTGGATGTTTATGGGCTTTACTTTACACATTTATATCATTTTTGGGACTAAGCTACTAACCGGAGGCCCAGCCCGTATTGCTGTTTTTTTTTGCCTATTTCAGTGTTTCGAAGAAAAGTAATATCAAACGGAGTCCAAACGGAATGAAACCTTCGGGGGCATGATTTTTGGAACGAACGTGGTCCAGAGGACTTGGAGTGCAAGTCAAGAAGCAGTCGAGGCGGCCACGAGGGTGGAGGGCGCACCCACCCCTACTGGGCGCGCCCCCTATCTCGTGGGCCCCTCGGGTGGCCACCGACCTACTTCTTCCTCCTATATATACCCACGTACCCCGAGAACATCAAAGGCGACCACGAAAAACTATTTCCGCCATCGTAACCTTCTGTATCTGTGAGATCCCATCTTGGAGCCTTCGTCGGCGCTCCGCCGGAGGGGGAATCGACCACGGAGGGCTTCTACATCAACACCATAGCCCCTCCGATGAGTTGTGAGTAGTTTACCATAGACCTTCGGGTCCATAGTAATTAGCTAGATGGCTTCTCTCTTTTTGGATCTCAATACCATGTTCACCTCGATCTTCTTGGAGATCTATTCGATGTAACTCTTTTTGCGCTGTGTTTGTCGAGATCCGATGAATTGTGGGTTTATGATCAAGTTTATCTATGAGAAATATTTGAATCTCCTCTGAATTCTTTTATGTGTGATTAAGTTATCTTTGCAAGTCTCTTCGAATTATCAGTTTGGTTTGGCCTACTAGATTGATCTTTCTTGCAATGGGAGAAGTGCTTAGCTTTGGGTTCAATCTTGCGGTGTCCTTTCCCAGTGACAGCAGGGGCACCAAGGCACATATTGTATTGTTGCCATCGAGGATAAAAAGATTGAGTTTATATCATATTGCATGAGTTTATCCCTCTACATCATGTCATCTTTCTTAATGCGTTACTCTGTTCTTTATGAACTTAATACTCTAGATACATGCTGGATAGCGGTCGATGTGTGGAGTAAAAATAGTAGTAGATGCAGGAAGGAGTCGGTCTACTTGTCACGGACGTGATGCCTATATACATGATCATGCCTAGATAATCTCATAATTATTCACTTTTCTATCAATTGCTCGACAGTAATTTGTTCACCCACCGTAATACTTATGCTATCTTGAGAGAAGCCACTAGTGAAACCTATGGCCCTCGGGTCTATCTTTTATCATATAAGCTTTCAATCTACTTTTATTTGCATCTTTACTTTTCCAATCTATATTATAAAAATACCAAAAATATATTTATCTTATCATACTATCTCTATCAGATCTCACTTTCAGTAGTGGCGTGAAGGGATTGACAACCCCTTTATTGCGTTGGTTGCGAGTTCTTTGTTTGTTTGTGTAGGTGCGTGGGAATTTTGAGGAGCCTCCTACTAGATTGATACCTTGGTTCTCAAAAACTGAGGGAAATACTTACGCTACTATTGATGCATCACCCTTTCCTCTTCAAGGAAAACCAATGCAGGCTCAAGACGTAGCAAGAAGGATTTCTGGCGCCGTTGACGGGGAGGTCTTCGCTCAAGTCAAGACATACCAAGTACCCATCACAAACTCATCTCCCTCGCATTTACATTATTTTCCATTTGCCTCTCGTTTTCCTCTCCCACACTTCACCATTGCCGTTTTATTCGCCCTCTCTTTCCCAATCTCCTCTCTCTCTTTCGCTTGGCCTCTTCTTCTTCCTCGCTTTTGTTTGTCGTTATGTTTGAAATTGGGGAGATTATCGTCGATATGGACAATAATGATAGCATGGAAAATTCTGATGCTCCGGCTGAAGAACCCCCTATCTTGCATACTAAAAAGTTTCGAATCGGTAGTGGTAACATTATTGGAAAAGGGGTTATTCAAGATTTATTTACTTGTGCCGGTGCTTTACCTTCTATGGGTGGATCTATTCTTCATAGAACTAGTAGTCTTGCAGATGCTATCGCTATGCTTGTAGTTGAGCTTGAAAGACAATTTATGCATATGCATCCTTGCATACAAAGAATTTTCCAGGAATTTTCTAATATTGAGCATTCTTCTATTAAGCATGCCGTTACTA
Organism: Aegilops speltoides; assembly: GCA_021437245.1. Classification (NCBI taxonomy): domain Eukaryota; kingdom Viridiplantae; phylum Streptophyta; class Magnoliopsida; order Poales; family Poaceae; genus Aegilops; species Aegilops speltoides. The sequence continues at coordinate 455,548,230 of CM038142.1, forward strand.
TCTTTTTGGCTCATGAGTTTAGATTTAAAATAAGATAGGCCAAAGAAATCTTTGCACACTATAGGGTGGGCACCGGTCGTCCTCCCATAAAGGCGATCCTCTTTGATCAAGAAGAAATTAGGCGCTTTCAATCTTTGAACTATGTTGCTTTTGATGAAAACCTTAGGGAAAAGGTTCCTACCAATGTCCTAATTGATAGAATTTCCGAACTTAATAATGATTTTGCTCTTCGAAACAATGAGCTAGGATACTCTCATGAGTATAAGCTCACGAAATTCTGCCAAAAGAATGCTTATAATGATGAATTAGTTGTGCAATATGAAGGGCCAAAGGAGGAACCCATTCCTCCTGTGATTGATCTTGGGGACTTTTGTGCCATTAAATTTAGCCCTTTTGATTACTTTTGCTTGCCTCAAAGAAAACTTGCTGCTGAACATAGAGAATATGAGATGAGTTTTCAAGATCTATCTTATTATTATGGCACTACTTAGATCTATCCTCGCTTTTATGCCTAGCTAGGGGCTTTAAACGATAGCGCTAGTTGGGAGGCAACCCAATTTTATTTGTTTTTTTTGTTCTTGTTCCTGTTTAGTAATAAATTTTGCTTCTACCTTCTGTTTAGATGTGTTTTTATGTTTTAATTAGTGTTTGTGCCAAGTAGAACCTATAGGATAACCTATGGTGATAGTTAATTTGATTCTGCTGAAAAATAGAAACTTTGCGCGCACGAAATTAGTTTTGTTAATTCACAGAAACGTGCTTTTGCATTGATTCTTTCTTCTGTAGATTAATAGACAAATTTCCCAGGACCTCCTATTTTGGTAGGATTTTTAGTGTTCTAGAATTATTCGGGAGTTACAGATTGCTACAGACTGTTCTGTTTTTGATAGATTCTGTTTTTTGTGTGTTGTTTGCTTATTTTGATGCATCTATGGCTAGTATTAAGTGGTATGAACCATAGAGAACTTGAAATACAGTAGGTTTAGCACCAATATAAATAAAGAATGAGTTCATTACAGTACCTTATGTGGTGGTTTTACTTTCTTTCACTAACGGAGCTTATGAGATTTCCTGTTGAGTTTTGTGTTGTGAAGTTTTCAAGTTTTGGGTAAAGATTTGATGGACTATGGAATAAGGAGTGGCAAAAGCCTAAGCTTGGGGATGCCCAAGGAACCCCAAGATATTCAAGAATAGCCAAAAGCCTAAGCTTGGGGATGCCCCTGGAAGGCATCCCCTCTTTCGTCTTCGTTCATCGGTAACTTTACTTGGAGCTATATTTTTATTCGCCACATGATATGTGTTTTGCTTGGAGCGTCTTGTATGATATTAGTTTTTGTTTTTAGTTGAACACAATCATCCTTGCTGTACACACCTTTTGGGAGAAGCCCACTTGATTTGGAATTTATTAGAATAATCTATGTGCTTCACTTATATCTTTTAAGCTAGATAGTTTTTGCTCTAGTGCTTCACTTATATCTTTTAGAGCACGGCGGTGGCTTAATTTTGAAGAAAGTTTGATCTCTCGTGATTCACTTATATTATTTTGGAGAGTCTTTTAGAACATCATGGTATTTGTTATGGTTATAAAATTGGTCCTAGAATGGTAGGCATCCAAGTTGGGTATAATAAAAACTATCATAGAAAGTGAATTGGATGCTATGATCAATTTGATACTTGATAATTGTTTTGAGATATGGAGGTAGTGATATTAAAATTCATGCTAGTTGGGTGATTATGAATTTAAAGAATGCTTGTGTTGAAGTTTGTGATTCCCGTAGCATGCACGTATGGTGAACCGCTTTGTAATGAAGTTGGAGCACAATTTTATTTATTGATTGTCTTCCTTATGAGTGGTGGTCGGGGACGAGCGATGGTCTTTTCCTACCAATCTATCCCCCTAGGAGCATGCGCGTAGTACTTGGTTTTTGATGACTTGTAGATTTTTGCAATAAGTATATGAGTTCTTTATGAGTAATGTTGAGTCCACGGATTATACGCACTCTCGCCCTTCCACCATTGCTAGCCTCTCTTGTGCCGCGCAACCTTCGCCGGTACCATACACCTACCATATACCTTCCTCAAAACAGCCACCATAGCTACCTATTATGGCATTTCCATAACCATTCCGAGATACATTGCTATGCAACTTTCCACCGTTTCGTTTATATGACACGCATCATTATTGTCATATTGCTCTTTGCATGATCATGTAATTGACATTGTATTTGTGGCAAGGCCACCTTCATAATTTTCATACATGTAACTCTTGATTCATTGCATATCCCGGTACACCGCCGGAGGCATTCATATAGAGTCATATATTGTTCTAAGTATTGAGTTGTAATCTTGAGTTATAAGTAAATAAAAGTGTGATGATCTTCATTATTAGAGCATTGTCCTAGTGAGGAAAGGATGATGGAGACTATGATTCCCCCACAAGTCGGGATGAGACTTCGGACTTTATAAGAAAAAAAGGAGAGAGAGAAAAAGAAGGCCAAATAAAAAAAGGAAAAGGCCCAAAAAGAAAAAAATGGAAAGGAAAAAAATGAAATAAAAGAAAAAGAAAAAATAATGAAATAAAAAGAGAGAAGGGACAATGCTACTATCCTTTTACCACACTTGTGCTTCAAAGTAGCACCATGATCTTCATGATAGAGAGTCTCCTATGTTGTCACTTTCATATACTAGTGAGAATTTTCATTATAGAACTTGGCTTGTATATTCCAATGATGGGCTTCCTCAAAATGCCATAGGTCTTCGTGAGCAAGCGAGTTGGATGCACACCCACTTAGTTTCTTTTGTTGAGCTTTCATACATTTATAGCTCTAGTGCATCCGTTGCATGGCAATCCCTACTCATTCACATTGATATCTATTAATGGGAATCTCCATAGCCCGTTGATACGCCTAGTTGATGTGAGACAATCTTCTCCTTTTTTGTCTTCTCCACAACCACCATTCTATTCCACATATAGTGCTATGTCCATGGCGCATGCTCATGTATTACGTGAAAGTTGAAAAAGTTTGAGATTACTAAAGTATGAAACAATTGCTTGGCTTGTCATCGGGGCCGTGCATGATTAAATACTTTGTGTGATGAAGATAGAGCAACAGCCAGACTATATAATTTTGTAGGGATAACTTTCTTCAGCCATGTTATTCTGAGAAGACATGATGGCTTTGATTAGTATGCTTGAAGTATTATTATTTCTTATGTCAATATGAACTTTTATTTTGAATCATTTGGATCTGAACATTCATGCCGCAATAAACAAAATTACATTGAGAAATATGCTAGGTAGCATTCCACATCAAAAATTCTGTTTTTATCATTTACCTACTCGAGGACGAGCAGGAATTAAGCTTGGGGATGCTTGATACGTCTACAACGTATCTATAATTTTGATTGTTCCATGCTATTATATTACCCGTTTTGGATGTTTATGGGCTATACTTTACACATTTATATCATTTTTGGGACTAACCTACTAACCGGAGGCCCAGCCTGTATTGCTGTTTTTTTGCCTATTTCAATGTTTCGAAGAAAAGGAATATCAAACGGAGGCCAAATGGAATGAAACCTTCGGGAGCGTGATTTTTGGAACGAACGTGATCTAGAGGACTTGGAGTGCAAGTCAAGAAGCAGTCGAGGCGGCCAAGAGGGTGGAGGGCGCGCTCACTCCTACTGGGCGCGCCCCCTATCTCATGGGCCCCTCGGGTGGCCACTGACCTACTTCTTCCTCCTATATATACCCACGTACCCCGAGAACATCAAAGGCGACCACGAAAAACTATTTCCACCACCGTAACCTTCTGTATCCGCGAGATCCCATCTTGGAGCCTTCGTCGGCACTCCGCTGGAGGGGGGATCGATCATGGAGGGCTTCTACATCAACACCATAGCCCCTCCGATGGGTTGTGAGTAGTTTACCACAGACCTTCGGGTCCATAGTTATTAGCTAGATGGCTTCTTCTCTCTTTTTGGATCTCAATACCATGTTCTCCTCGATCTTCTTGGAGATCTATTCGATGTAACTCTTTTTGCGGTGTGTTCGTCGAGATCCGATGAATTGTGGGTTTATGATCAGGTTTATCTATGAGAAATATTTGAATCTCCTCTGAATTATTTTATGTGTGATTAAGTTATCTTTGCAAGTCTCTTTGAATTATCAGTTTGGTTTGGCCTACTAGATTGATCTTTCTTGCAATGGGAGAAGTGCTTAGCTTTGGGTTCAATCTTGCGGTGTCCTTTCCCAAAGGATGTTAGGGCAGCAAGGCACGTATTGTATTGTTGCCATCGAGGATAAAAAGATGGGGTTTATATCATATTGCATGAGTTTATCCCTCTACATCATGTCATCTTTCTTAATGTGTTACTCTCTTCTTTATGAACTTAATACTCTAGATGCATGTTGGATAGCGGTCGATGTGTGGAGTAATAGTAGTAGATGCAGGCATGAGTCGGTCTACTTGTCACGGACGTGATGCCTATATACATGATCATGCCTAGATAATCTCATAATTATTCGCTTTTCTATCAATTGCTCGACAGTAATTTGTTCACCCACCGTAATACTTGTGCTATCTTGAGAGAAGCCACTAGTGAAACCTATGGCCCCCGGGTCTATCTTTTATCATATAAGCTTTCAATCTACTTTTATTTACATCTTTACTTTTCTAATGTATATTATAAAATTACCATATTTATCTTATCATACTATCTCTATCAGATCTCACTTTCGCAAGTGGCCGTGAAGGGATTGACAACCCCTTTATTGTGTTGGTTGCGAGCTCTTTGTTTGTTTGTGTAGGTGTGTGGGACTTTTGAGGAGCCTTCTACTGGATTGATACCTTGGTTCTCAAAACCTGAGGGAAATACTTACGCTACTATTGCTGCATCACCCTTTCCTCTTCAAGGAAAACCAACGCAAGCTCAAGACGTAGCAGAGATCATGCCGGTGCTTTGGAAATGGAGATCAAAAGCATGAATTGATGGCAATATCATGTCACTTATGATTTGCATGTGATGTTAATCCTTTTATGCATCTTATTTTGCTTAGGGCTACGGTAGCATTATAAGGTGATCCCTCACTAAAGTTTCAAGATAAAATTGTGTTCTCCCCAATTGTGCACCGTTGTGAAAGTTCATCATTTTGAAGCACCACGTGATGATCGGGTGTGATAGACTCTACGTTCGAATACAACGGGTGCAAGCCAGTTTTGCTCATGCGGAACACTTGGGTTAAACTTGACGAGCCTAGTATGTACAGACATGGCCTCAGAATACAAGAGAGCGAAAGGTCGAACATGAGTCATATAGTAGATATGACAACATGGAGATGTTCACCATTGAAACCACCTCATCTCACATGATGATCGGACTTGGGTTGGTGAATTTGGATCATGTTACACTCGAATGACCGGAGGGATGTCAATTTGAGTGGGAGTTCTTAAGTAATATGATTAATTGAACTCATTATCATGAACAATAGTCTAAAGTTGCCTTTGCAAATTTATGTTGTAGATCAATAGCCTCCGCTGTAGCTCCCTGTTTTAATACATTCCTAGAGAAAGACTAAGTTTAAAGATATTTTGAGCAATGATGCGGACTAAGTCCTTAGTCTGAGGATTGTCCTCACTGCTGCACAGAAGGTTTATGTCCTAGATGCACCGCTCGGTGTGCCAACCCCTCTAGCGTCATCTGTGGATGTTGTGAACATCTGGCAGACACGTTCTGATGACTAGTTGATAGTTTAGTACGCCATGCTTTACGACTTAGAATCGGGGCTCCAAAGACGTTTTGAACGCCATGGGACATATGAGATGTTCCGAGAGCTGAAATTTATATTTCAGGCTCATGCTCGTGTTGAGAGGTATGAGACCTCTGACAAGTTCTTTGCCTACAAGATGGAGGAGAATATATGTATCACTACAATCGAGATTCTATGTTGGTGTAAAACACATGAAGAAACTCTATGTTGATGGACTTTTGGAGTCACTTGATTTTGAATCACTTGACACATGTGAACCATGCCTCATTGGCAAGATGACTAAAACCCCGTTTCTCGGAACAATGGAATGGGCAAGTGACTTGTTGGAAATCATACATACTGATGTGTGTGGTCCGACGAGCATTGACGCGCGTGGTGGATATCGTTAGTTTCTCACCTTCACCGATGACTTGAGTAGATATGGGTATATTTACTGAATGAAGCATAAGTCTGAAACGTTTCAAAAGTTCAGGCAATTTTAGAGTGAAGTTGAGAATCATCGTAATAAGAAGATTAAATTCCTAAGATCTGATCGAGGGGGAGAATATCTGAGTTATGAGTTTGGCAATCACTTAAGACAATGTGGAATCGTTTCACAGTTGACGCCACCTAGAACACCACAGCGTAATGGTGTGTGTCGGTGTCAAAACCGGCGGATCTCGGGTAGGGGGTCCCGAACTGTGCGCCTAAGGATAATGGTAACAAGAGGCGGGGACACGATGTTTTACCCAGGTCCGGGCCCTCTCGATGGAGGTAATACCCTACTTCCTGCTTGATTGATCTTGATGATATGAGTATTACAAGAGTTGATCTACCACAAGATCGTAGAGGCTAAACCCTATAAGCCAGCCTATGATTATGATTGTTGTCGTCCTACGGACTCAACCCTCCGGTTTATATAGACACCGGAGGGGGCTAGGGTTACACAGAGTCGGTTACAGAGAAGGAAATCTACATATCCGAACTACCAAGCTTGCCTTCCACGCAAAGGAGAGTCCCATCCGGACACGGGACAAAGTCTTCAATCTTGTATCTTCATAGTCCAACAGTCCGGCCAAATTATATAGTCCGGCTGTCCGAGGACCCCTTAATCCAGGACTCCCTCAGTAGCCCCCGAACCAGACTTCAATGACGATGAGTCTGGCATGCGGATTGTCTTCGGCATTGCAAGGCAGGTTCTTCTCCAAATTCCCCAGGGTACCTGTTGTAACGAGCAGTGTTCGGCTTCCCATTAATGTTGCACTCCTCGGCTTTTGTGCTTTAATAATGGTTGTCTCCACGTGTCGAGCGAATGCGAGAAGTCGGGCATCTTTACATTTGCCACCCTGACCATGTGAGTAAATCGTCTATTTAAAGAGACGGGGATCCTCAGATCCAAATCACACCATCTCCTCCCAGCGAGTATCTATCAGAGCGCGCCCGAAAAAATCCATTACACCATGACCGGCCATCGCGGCTCCTCCTCTTGCTCCCGTAGCACTAGGCCAGGCGATTGGGAGAAATGTTCTGTCCCCCACAGCCGATTAGTAGAGTTGCAGACCAACGGGTTTCTCCCGCCTGCGTACATGGTCCCCGTCCGAGCTGGACTAGCCACTTATAATGGCGGGGAGCAAGCGAAGAGTTCTCCAAACCCATCCAAGGGGGAGCGGGTATGCTTTGTCCCTATTTGCTGAGGGGACTCGGATTTCCAATTCATCCTTTCCTCCGCGGGCTCCTGGAGTTCTACGGTCTCCAGCTGCATAACTTTACCCCAGCCTCCATACTGCATATCGCAGGCTACGTTGCCTTCTGCGAACTATTTCTAGGTTGCGAAGCTCATTTCGAGCTGTGGAAGAGGCTATTCTGCCTCATACCCCACACTCAGGAGGGGCTGGTATATCAAGTGGGCGGAGCCGAAATATGGCGCATCGCCGGGACCGGATACCTGTCCGGTACCCCGAAGAAGACATCCGAAGACTGGCCTTCGGAGTGGTTCTACATGGAGGACGTCCCTCTTCCAGACCCTATTCGGAAGGGCCTTCCCGAGTTTGTAAACGCCCCGTTGAAGAAACGCCACAGCTGGCGCCCCCGGAGCACCCAGGAGGAAGATAACAGAGAGATCCTTTTCCTGATGGACAGGATAAAGACGCTGGCCAAATCAGGATTGACAATAATTGAGGTTATGTCCATATGTATAATGCGGGGAGTGCAGCCACTTCAATATCGGGGGAAACCCATGTGGCACTTCAATGGAGAAGATGATGCCACCCGCTGTGGCCGTAGAGGTCCGGACTCCGCCGCCGCTCTGGCAAAGATATTGTCCGATTTGTACAAAGGAGAAGAAGAGGAGTTCATCCGTATCAAACCACGGGATGGATTCTCCATGTACAACCCCCCAAGCTGGGTGAGTTGCTATCTTGTATTCCGGTCTTTCCCGCGTTCTGTAGCACAAATATTTACCTTGCCAATTCATAGCAGGAACTACGAAAAGCTATGAGGGAGGTTCACAGCCCGTCTCCACAGCCAGAGGACCCCAACCGGGCCCTCGACCCCGGACTCGAAGAAGATCCGGACACATTTGTGGAGCTCGTCGACCAGACATTTTATCAGTTAAGCTACGATGGTGCGTTGGTGGCCATCATAGCTGATTATCCTGGCCTACTCCCTGTATCACATGTAAGTAAAACCGGAGTCCCAACTTCCAAGAAGGATTCCCTCTTTGCGCCTTACCCACCGCACATGTATTGCGTTTTACAGGGAAGGCCATCGGGACGCCATGCCAAACCCGCGGTGACTCGTCAACAAGGGGCACCGAAGCCGGGTAGGCTAAAAAGGAAGGCGATCAGGACCGAGACGCCATTGCAACGGTATGTTTAAAAACCTGCCACGTAATTATCATCGTTAAAATATAACAATGTCCATTGTCTTCTGGCAGAAAAAGCGCTTGCCCGACTATATCCAGAGAGCCTGTCAGCCACGCCTCCACCAGCCGGACTCCGAGGCCGGACTCAAGGGCGGGGACAACGTTGGACGATCCTCCTACAGAGGATGTGGATAGATTCTCCGCTACAAACTCCAAGGTGGAGAGCGCCATGAATCATTGGCGCCGACGGGCCACACTACACGACCCTAATTTCTCTGAAGAGGTGTTCAATGCCTTCAACTTAGGGGACGCGTACATCCGGGCTGCTCAAGGTAGCCTCGCCAGAGCCACGGACCAGTATGTAAAGGATATACGGGTAAGAAAATTTGATAAGTATGTATATCAGTAGCCCCTGAGACTTGAAACAGTTAGCACAACTGATTTAAGGATCCTCGTGTGCATAGGTTCTGACAGAGAAGAATACCTAGCTGTCTAAAGAGCTGGAGGAGTGCAAAGCCCAACTGCAAGCCGCAATTGCCGGAATGGAGGAGTCCACGAAGGCCCCATCTGGTAATACTTGTTTTGATCGAATTAATATAATGGTATGTACCAGTTAGTATTCGGCACGAATGCAAATCTAACAATAGATTCTACAGACAATCCCGGAGGCAATCCAGAGATCATACCAGAGGATGAGCAATATGCTCAGCGACAGCTGAAGGCTGGCGAGCGTGTGCTTACAAAGGTTATACAGGAGAAAAATACTCTCTAGGATGCGAACACCCGATTGGACGTGGAATTAAAGGATGTTCGGGCCCAGCTTGCTGACTCCATGAAGGAGAATAAGAGGCTTCGACGCGGCATATTTGGTAAGTGCTCTAACGAACCACTATAAAGTTCGGCGAAGAGGCGCGCTAACAGAATTATGTCTGTAGGTTTGTTGACAGGTCGTCCTGAAGAGGAGATGCCCTGATCTGCAGGCGATCTTTTGCAGGAGCTCTCACAACTTCATGAACAAGCTTGGCAGGTGATGCAGGGCATTGCCCAGGCCTTGTGGCCATCCGCCTCCCTGCCAGGAGGCATGGGGAGCTTGTGGAGATGCTCAAGGGAGCGCGGTGGCGCTTCCGATTATGGAAGATATTGGCCTGTCGACAAGGTGCAAGGGAAGCCTGGGCCATGGTGAAGACGCGATACACCAAGGCTGACCCAAACCACATGGCCGAGGTCGGACATGTAGGGTCAGATGGGAAAGAAATCCCTGTAAGTCTGGTAAATGACCAGGTAGCATTAGCCGCTAAGTATTCCCAACAGGATTGCAGGCTGGACAGCATGTTGGATGGTATAGAAGAAGAGTTTAGTCATTCTAAGTGACTTTGTACTTCAAAGGACATATTATTGTCCCTAGCCGGATTGTATATCATTTGTCTTGGCGGACCTTTTCGCTTCAACCTCTAGACCCGACAGTCCGGAGTGTATCCAAATACCCGCTCGGTTATGTAAAAACAGGGGCACGCGTGGAAACCAGGCGTAGGGGTCATAAGTGCTTGAACAGACAAGTACCCAACTAGTTATGTTATATTACATGGGTAGTAAGAAACATCTTCCAGGGAGAATAGTTCCGTTAAGGGTTCCTTTTCCTGGATGTGCATGCATTAATGTGCATGTCCGAACTGCGAAAAATGACGCATGATATAATCATCTGGGGTCATGTTTTGTAATAAGTAAAAGACATCTTTTGTTCACCGACCGAATATTCCCTTAAGAATGCTAGCTTTTGGCTTCACCCAGTCTGAGGTACACATTCGGCTAACCCGGCAGTAACAATCGCAGAGGTGCTCCCCTTATGCCCTAGCCGAATTAACGGGAACGTAGGGCATAAACACAAGAGCCAGTCAACCCAGCTTGGCCAAAACTTAAGTCATATCGATGCATATAGTGGTGAAAAAAGGCACATATGGGGAAATGACGCATATGTGATGGGCATAAAGCCCAGAAGATAATTATATTAAACTTATGTATAAGAAGCCCCCATGTATATTGAGCGCGCATAGCGCGGCATGAGTGTGCGGTCAAAGCATACTTGAAGCTTTTAAAGCTATATATATAAAAAGAAGAGAGAGAGAGAGATGATATAAATTAAAAGGGAAGACGGAGGTAAGGAGACAAACACAGAGTTCGGCGCTAGGCATAGAATCTTCAGAGTCTTGCCGCGTTCCATGGGTTCGGCTCGAGTCGATTATCTGATGCATCACGCAGACGGTACGCTCCTCCGGTGAGAACTTTATCGATGATGAAGGGACCCTCCCATTTGGGCTTGAGCTTGTCCTTTTTCTTCTCTAGTAGGCGTAGAACGAGTTCGCCAATGTTATAAGTTTTGGCCTGTACTTCTCTACTTTGACACCTTCGAGCCTGCTATTGATAGAATGCGGAACGGACCTTTGCAATGTCGCGCTCCTCCTCCAGGGCATCTAAGCCATCCTGCTGAACCAGCTCGGCTTCTCTCTCTTCGTACATGCGCACTCGAGGTGAGTCATGGATGATATTGCAGGGTAGCACTGCCTCTGCGCCGTACACCATAAAAAATGTGTGTATCCGGTTGTGCGATTTGGCGCAGTTCGCAGCCCCCATAGTACGGAGTCGAGCTCCTCGACCCAGTGCATATCTGATTCCTTCCAGGATCGCACTAGTCTGGGTTTAATGCCGCTCATGATAAGACCATTCGCTCGTTCGACTTGATCGTTTGTCTGGGGGTGATAGACGAAGGCATAATCAAGTTTTATGCCCATTTTGTCGCACCAGGCTTTCACCTTGTCGGTTGTGAAGTTTGAGCCGTTATCGGTGATGATGCTGTGGGGCACACCGTAATGGTGTACAACCCCAGATATGAAGTCTATCACTGGTCCGGACTCGGTCGTTTTAACTGGTTTGGCTTCTATCCATTTGGTGAATTTATCGACCATGACCAACAAGTATTTCTTCTTATGGCTTCCTCCTTTAAGGGGTCCAACCATATCGAGCCCCCAGACCGCAAAGGGCCAAGTTATGGGGATTGTTTGGAGAGTGGTAGGTGGCATATGGCTTTGATTCGCAAAAAGCTGGCAACCGACGCAATGTTGGACAAGGTCATGTGCGTCTGCCCGGGCTGTAGGCTAGTAGAAACTTGTACGGGAAGCCTTGCTTACGAGCGCCCGGGCTGCGGCGTGGTGGCCGCCGAGTCCGGGATGAATTTCGGCCAAGAGCTTCCGCCCTTCCTCTTCGGAGATGCACCTTTGGAGCACTCCAGCCGCGCTTTTCTTATAAAGCTCTCCCTCATGGACTTTGTAGGCTTTAGAGCTCCGCACAATGCAACGTGCCTCATTTTGGTCCTCAGGGAGTTCTTGCCTATTTAAGTAGGCTAAGAACGGTTCTGTCCACGGGGCGATGATAGCCATAATCGCGTGGGCCGAAGGTGTTATTTCGGTGGCGGAGCCTCCGATTACGTCAGATTGTTCGGGATCTGGGGTTATGTTCGGATCTGGACTGGTATTGCCGGTCTCCCCTTCCCATATCACGGATGGCTTGAACAGCATTTCCAAAAAGATATTAGGTGGGACGGGGTCGCGCTTAGCACCGATGCGGGCGAGGATATCTACCGCTTGGTTGTTTTCCCGGACCACATGGTGGAATTCGAGCCCCTCGAACCGAGCTGACATTTTGAGGACGGCATTGCAGTAGGCCGCCATTTTTGGGTCCTTGGCGTCAAAGTCTCCATTTATTTGGGATATTGCAAGATTTGAATCCCCACGACTTCCAGGCGGTGAATGCCCATGGAGACTGCCATCCGAATACCATGCGACAAGGCCTCATATTCGGCTGCATTGTTGGAATCTATGTATAGTATTTGGAGTACGTATTGGACTGTATCTCCGGTGGGGGATATCAGGACAACGCCTGCCCCTAGACCAGCCAGCATCTTAGAGCTGTCAAAGTGCATGATCCAATTGGAGTACGCGCCGTACTCGCCGTGGTTTGTATGTAATGTCGAACGGGAGGAGCTCGATAGCCCATTTAGCAATCCAGCCCGTGACATCGCGGTTATTTATTATGTCATTGAGTCATACTTCGGAGGCCACCGTGATTGAACACTCTTGAAAGTAGTGTCGTAGTTTTCGGGATGCCATGAAGACCGCGTATGCTATCTTTTAATAATGCGGGTACCGTGACTTGCATGGAGTGAGGACAGTGGATACGTAGTATACCGGCTTTTCAAGCGGGAACTTGTGTCCATCTGTCTCTCGTTCGACGACGAGCACTGCGCTTACTACCTGGTGTGTTTCAGCTATATATAGCAACATGGGTTCGCCGACATTTGGCGCGGCCAGGATTGGATTGGTGGCCAAGAGGGCTTTTATTTCCTCTAGTCCGGCCGTAGCCGCATCCATCCAGTCGAAGTGTTCGATGCGTCAAAGAAGGCGATAAAGAGGTAGCGCCTTTTCTCCTAATCGGGAGATAAAGCGGCTTAGGGCGGCCACACATACAGTTAATTTCTGGATTTGCTTGAGGTCTGTTGGGGTAGCCAACTGTGACAGAGCTCGGATTTTATCCGGTTTGCTTCGATTCCTCTATTAGAAATGATGAAGCCCAAGAGTTTTCCGGCAGGTACGCCGAAAACACACTTTTTCGGGTTGAGCTTGATGTCATATGTTTAGAGATTGTCGAACGTACGCCTCAAGTCGTCTATTAAAGATTCGATGTGTCTGGTTTTGATGACCACATCGTCTACGTATGCCTCCACTGTTTTGCCGATCTGTGTTTCCAGGCATGTCTAAATCATGCGTTGATAGGTTGCACTGGCATTTTTGAGCCTGAAAGGCATGGTGTTAAAACAGAAGGGGCTGCATGGAGTGATAAATGTCGTTGCGGATTGATCGGACTCCGCCATCTTGATTTGATGGTATCCGGAGTATGCCTTATTGAGGTCCTTGAAATTGACGCATAGGCGCCTGGATTTGTCCTTCTTTGGTACCATCACCAGGTTTGCTAGCCAGTCCGGATGTTTAATTTCTCTGATGAATCCGGCTTCGAGTAGCTTGGAGCTCTTCTCCCATGGCTTGTCGCTTGGGTTCTGAAAAGCGCCGAAGAGTCTGCTTGACCGGCTTGCATCCCTTTAGTACGTTTAGGCTATCTCGGCCAACCTGCGTGGGATACCTGGCATGTCTGAAGGATGTCAGGCGAAGATGTCCCAATTCTCGCTCAAGAACTCTCGTAGTGCAGCGTCTATTGTGGGGTTCAGCTGTGCCCCAATTGCTGTTGTTTTTGTAGGGTCCATTGGGTGGACCTGGAATTTCACTATTTCGTCTGCTGGTTTAAAAGAGGTGGACTTGGGTCGTTTGTCGAGTATCATGTCGTCCCTGTCCACTGTGGAGCGTAGCGCGGTTAACTCTTTAGCCGCGATGGCTTCGGATAATGCCTCCAGGGCTAGTGCGGCGATTTTCTTTTCGGTGCGGAGTGCTATGTCCGGATCACTGGCTAGAGTGATGATTCCATTGGGCCCCGGCATCTTAAGCTTCATGTACCCGTAATGCGGTATAGCTTGGAAAATTGTGAATGCATCCCGCCCCAAAAGGGCGTGGTATCCACTGTTAAACGGGGCCACTTGGAATGTGATTTCTTCAGACCTATAATTCTTCGGCGTGCCGAATACCACATCTAGTGTTATTTTCCCCGCGCATAGTGCCTCCCGACTAGGGATGATTCCTCTGAAGGTCGTGCTGCTTTGTTCAATGCGGCTCTTATCTATTTTCATTTTGTTAAGAGTTTCCTCATAGATGAGGTTTAATCCGCTACCGCCGTCCATGAGCACTTTAGTAAGCCGGAAGCCATCCACAATTGGACTAAGGACCAACGTGGCTGGTGCTCGGACTGTTCGAAATTGAGGTTCGTCATTGGCATTGAAGGTTATGGTTGTATCGTTCCACGGGTTTATTGTTGCGACGTGGCAGACTTCGGCGAGGCTGCGGAGTGCTCGCTTGCGCCTATTGTTTGAGGCGAAAGTCTCGAAGACTGTCAGTACTGTATTGTTGTTCTCTGCAGGATGGTGCTCTGCGGTATTGTTGATGAGAAGGTCCTCGCTGCTCTTGGCCACCTGCCGGAGTATCCAACATGCTCTAAGGCTGTGTGTTGGTATGATGCCCGGTGTGCTGTGAATTTTGCATGGCCTGTTGAGCCATCCCTCCAGTGCGGTTCCACGCCTTGTAGAGGGCTTTGGCTTCTTTGTAATTGGATTGGGTGACTTGCGCGAGCGCACCCTTTTGGTTCGGACGAGGGGTTTAGTTAGAGCCGGAGGATCCCAGAATTTTGTTTGGGTTTTCCAGGCGCTTTCCATCGCACAGTACTTCTGTACTATGGCCGCCAAGTCGGCGAAGTGTGCTATGTCACGGCGACTTATGGCATTGAGAATCCCCTTGTCCATGCAATTTTTGCAAAAGAATGAGATTGCGTCTTCCTCGTGCTAGTCCTTAACCTTGCTCATTACAAGGAGGAATCTGGCCCAGAAGTGGTGTACTGTCTCTTGGGTCTCTTGTCAAATGTGGGAAAGATCACTTGTGTCTGGGTGGGTGGGTAGACTTAAGTCCACATCCTGATCCGATCTAAGACCCAGGGGCAAAGGAGTTCCCGAGCTTGGCAGCTCGGGCTCCAGGATGTTGCCCAATATTTGTGGCCTGTTGCCCGATTCTAAGTTCGGAGCCTGGGACATGTCCTCCCGTAGATGGGTATCCGGCTTGGAGAGCTCGGGAATTCGGACATAGTTCGTCCTCAAAATAGAGGAAGAATCGTTGTTTTGTTCCTCCACCACCGCTATCTGATGGGTGACCGGCGGAGAGTTAATCTCCCTTTGGTCGGGTTTAAGCCTGATCCGATCATAGTCCGTAGTGACTCCCAGGGCGGCGATGCGATCCAAGAGCTTGTTCAGGGAGGAGAGCTCCATTGGATCCATCTGCTCGGTGAATTCCGAGCTGACGTGGAGGCTGTTCTTGATGACCTGAGAAGTCATCGTCGGCGTGGCAGCCGAACGGGCGGCCATGACGAAATCGCCCAGCCGGAGAGTCCGGCCTACAGCCAGGGATCCTCCAGAGGTGATGCTGTCCTTGACAACAATGCGAGCCATCAAGCCCTATCGCGATGGCACAGTGGAACTCTCATTGAAAGCACCAATGTCAGTGTCAAAACCGGCGGATCTCGGGTAGGGGGTCCCGAACTGTGCGTCTAAGGCTAATGGTAACAGGAGGCGCGGGACACGGTGTTTTACCCAGGTTCGGGCCCTCTCGATGGAGGTAATACCCTACTTCCTGCTTGATTGATCTTGACGATATGAGTATTACAAGAGTTGATCTACCACAAGATCGTAGAGGCTAAACACTAGAAGCTAGCATATGATTATGATTGTTGTCATCCTACGGACTAAACCCTCCGGTTTATATAGACACTGGAGGGGGCTAGGGTTACACAGAGTCGGTTACAGAGAAGGAGATCTACATATCCGAACTACCAAGCTTGCCTTCCACGCAAAGGAGAGTCCCATCCGGACACGGGACAAAGTCTTTAATCTTGTATCTTCATAGTCCAACAGTCCGGCCAAACTGTATAGGCCGGCTGTCCGAGGACCCCTTAATCCAGGACTCCCTCAGTGTGTTCGAACGTCGTAATCATACCTTATTAGATATGGTGCATTCTATGACGTCTCTTGCCGATCTGCCACTACCATTTTGGGGTTATACGTGATAGACAGTTGCATTCACTTTAAATAGGGCACCATCTAAGTCCGTGGAGACGAGATCGTATGAACTGTGGTTTGGCAAGAAACCTAAGTTGACGTTTCTTAAGGTTTGGGGCTGTGATGCTTATGGCTTTAGCCACAAAAGCTCAAACCCAAAGCAGACAAATGCGTCTTCATAGGATACCCAAATAAGACGGTCGGGTATACCATCTATCTCAGATCCGAGGGCAAAGTGTTCGTCGCTGAGAACGGGTCCTTTCTCGAGAAAGAGTTTCTCTCGAAAGAATTGAGTGGGAGGAAGATAGAACTTGATGAGGTTGTTGAACCTTTACCTCAACCAGAGAGTAGCTCAGTGCAGAAAGATGTTTCTACGACACCTACGTCAGTTGAAGAGGAACCTAATAATAGTTATCATAAAGCTTTGGATCAAGTTACTATCAAACCTCGTAGGTCGACAAGGATACATAATGCTTCTGAGTGGTATGATAATCCTGTCTTAGAGGTCATGTTGTTGGACAATGATGAACGTATGAGCTATGGGGAAGCGATGGTGGTCCCGGATTCCAACAAATGGCTAGGAGCCATGAAATTCGAGATAGGATCCATGTGTGAGAACAAAATATGGACTTTTGTGGACTTGCCCGATGATCGGCAAGCCATTGAGAATAAATGGATCTTCAAGAAGAAGACAAACATGGACGGTAATGTCACCGTCTATATAGCTCGACTTGGGACAAAGGGGTTTTCAAAAGTTCAAGGAGTTGACTACGATGAGACTTTATCACTGGTAGCGATGCTTAAGTCCGTCAGAATCATGTTAGCAGCTGCTGCATTCTCGATTACCAAATATGGCAGATGGATGTCAAAACAAAGTTTCCTTAACGGTTTCCGTGAGGAAAGGTTGTATGTGATACAACCAAAAGGTTTTGTCGATCCTAAGGATGCTAAAAGGTATGCAATCTCCAGCGATCCTTCTATGGACTGGAGCAAGCATGTTAGAGTTGGAACATACGTTTTGATGAGGTGATCAAAGCTTTTGGGTTTATACAAAGTTTGCAAGAAACTTGTATTTACAAGAAAGTGAGTGGGGGCACTATAACATTTCTAAGAAGTATATGTGGATGACATATGTTGACCAAAAATGATGTAGAATTTCTGGAAAGCATAAAGGGTTGTTTGAAAGGAGTTTTTCAAAGGAAGGTCTGGGTAAAGCTGCTTACATATTGGGAAACAAGATCTATAGAGATAGATCAAGATGCCTGATAAGAATTTCATAGAGCACATACCTTGACATGATTTTGAAGGAATTCAAAATGGATCAGTGAAAGAAGGAGTTCTTGCTTGAGTTGTAAGGTGTGAAGTTGAGTAAGACTCAAAGCTCGACCATGGCAGAAGAAAGCGAAAGGATGAAGGTCGTCCCCTATGCCTTAGCCATAGGCTCTACATGGTATGCCATGCTGTGTACCGCACCCGATATGTGCCTTGCCACGTGTTTGGCAAGGGGGTACAAGAGTGATCCAGGAGTGGATCACTGGACATAGGTCAAAATTATCCTTGGAGGAATAAGGCAATGTTTCTCGGTTATGGAGGTGATAAAGAGTTCGGCATAAAGGGTTACGTCGATGCAAGCTTCAACACCTATCCGGATGACTCTGAGTAGAAAACCGGATACGTGTAGTGGAGCAACCATTTGTAATAGCTCCAAGTGGAGCGTGGTAGCATCATCTACAGTATGGCATAGAGATTTGCAAAGTACACACGGATCTGAATGTTGCAGACTCGTTGACTAAAACCTCTCTCACAAGCATAACATGATCAAACCCCAGAACTCACTGTGTGTTAATCACATGGTGATGTGAACTAGATTATTGACTCTAGTAAACTCTTTGGGTGTTAGTCACATGGCGATGTGAACTATGAGTGCTAATCATATGGTGATGTGAACTAGATTATTGACTCTAGTACAAGTGGGAGACTAATGGAAATATGCCCTAGAGGCAATAATAAATTGGTTATTATCATATTTCCCTATTCATGATAATCGTTTATTATCCATGCTAGAATTGTATTAATCCGGAAACTCAGATGCAAGTATGGATACATAGACAATAGCATGTCCCTAGTAAGCCTCTACCGGACTAGCTCGTTGATCAAAGATGGCTATGGTTTCCTAGCCATGGACATGACTTGTCATTTGATAACGTGATCACATCATTATGAGAATGATGTGATGGACAAGAACCAAACTATAAATGTAGTACAGGATCGTATCAAGTTTATTGCTACCATTTTCTGCATGTCAAGTATATATGTCCCTATAACCATGAGATCATGCAACTCACTGGCACCGGAGGAATACCTTGTGTGTACCAAACATCACAACGTAACTAGGTGACTATAAATGTGATCTACAGGTATCTTCGAGGGTGTTTGTTGAGTTGGCATGGATCAAGACTGGGATTTGTCACTCCGTATGTCGGAGAGGTATCTCAGGGTCCACTCGGTAATACAACATCACAAGAAGCTTGCAAGCAATGTGACTAATCGTTTAGCCACGGGATCTTGTACTACGGAACGAGTAAAGAGACATGCCGGTAACGAGATTGAACTAGGTATGGAGATACTGACGATCAAATCTCGGGCAAGTAACATACCAATAGACAAAGGGAACTACATACGGGATTAGCTGAATCCTTGACATCGAGGTTCGACCGATAAGATCTTCGTAGAATATGTAGGAACCAATATGGGCATCCAGGTCCTGCTATTGGTTATTGTCCATAGAGGTGTCTCCGTCATGTCTGCATAGTTCTCGAACCCGCAGGGTCTACACACTTAACGTTTGGTGATGATATAAGTATAGTTGAGTCGTTATGGTGGTTACCGAAGGTTGTCCGGAGTCCCGGATGAGATCCCGGACGTGACGAGAAACTCCAGGATGGTCCGGAGGTGAAGATTGATATATTGGACGAAAGGTATTAGAGTCTGGAAGTGTTCCGGGGGTACCGGGTGATGATCAGCATGACCGAGAGGGGTTTCAGGAGGCCCCGACAAGTGTTGGGGGCCTCATGGGCCAAAGGGGAGGGAGCACACCAGCCCACTAATGGGTTGTGCGCCCCAAGACCCTTTTCCCACATTGCTTGAAGAGGTGGGGCGCCTCCCTAGGGTTTCCTCCACTTGCCTTGGGGGCCAAGGTACCTAGGGGGAGGCGCCCAAACCCATCTAGGGTTTTTGCCCTTTATTGGCCGCCACTCCTAGATTGGATCTAGGGGCGCCCCTTCCTCCACCCTTCCTCCTATATACAGAGGGGAGAGAGGGCAGCCACACGGATACAGATCTATTCGTGCCACATGGCTGCTCCTCCTCTCCCTCATAGCTATCTTCTTCTCCGTAGTGCTTAGCGAAGCTCTGCTGAGATTTCTCCACCACCACCGCCACCACACCGTCATGCTATCGGAGGACTCAAGCTACTACTTCACCATCCCTCGCTGGATCAAGGAGGTGAAGGCGTCATCAAGCCGTACGTGTGTTGAACGCGGAGGTGTCATCCGTTCGGCACTAGATTGGAGTTCGCAGGACGGATCGTGATTGGATCGCGAAGACCCTTAATGCTTCCGCTTTTAGCGATCTACAAGGGTATTTAGATCCAATCTCTCCTCTCGTAGATGGTCATCTCCTAGATTAGATCTTGGTGAGCGTAGGAAAAAAATTGTTTCACATGCAACGTTCCCCATCAGAGGACCCTCATGGCGGTTCACTCATGGGAAACTTCGAGCAGCGCCTGACGCATATAAGGAAGACTCCACAAGACTTGGCGCACAAGACGAGGACTCTCCGAAATCCTAGGCCTCCGGTGTATTATATAAGCCGAGGCCAGGCTAGTCAATAGATCAACTCATATTCATTAGAACAATCTCATGGTAGATACATGTACTTTGTACTACACCCCATATGAATACAATCAACAGCAGGATGTACGGTATTATCTTTTCGAGAGAGCCCGAACCTGGGTAAAATCATATGTCTGTGTTACCATCGATCCAAGACCCACAGTTCCGACCCCCTACTACGAGATATGCCGGATATAGAACCGACAACGCACACCTGCCCCCAGACCTCATCGACAACTGGAGGTACGTCGTCAACTTGCCGCTATGGGATATGTGGCTCCGCAACGAGCACAATAACCAGCGATAGTCGTTCTTTGCAGGCCATCCACCGAGCCCGCAGCGATCAGCGCTCGACGCCTTGCCAAGGCCCCAGCCCGCCCCAAAGCTGGGCGCAGCTGGTTCGCGGCCTCACCCCTATGTCGTCGCCATCTCCGTCCTCGCCACCACCCGAGCCAATGACGGCCGCCGAGGAGGAGGACCTCATGAGGCAGGTGATGGAGGACTCGCTCCACACCCACGACGAGCGCCAATGCCAGGGCCTCGAGGAGATGATGACCCTGTCAGCAGCCGGCGACGTCGCCTTCCCCGAGCTTGACGCCTACGTCGAGGTGGAGGCCATGGAGGAGGTGCGGCCAGAGGCAGCGAAGGAAGAGCCGAGGGGATGGAACCCGGCATTGGTCGGGCAGTCCTGGACGTGGACAGAGACCGTGTCGTGCATGCCCGAGGTGGACGCCGGCCATTGGTCACCATCCCCGCCG
Organism: Aegilops speltoides; assembly: GCA_021437245.1. NCBI lineage: Eukaryota > Viridiplantae > Streptophyta > Magnoliopsida > Poales > Poaceae > Aegilops > Aegilops speltoides. The sequence continues at coordinate 455,569,246 of CM038142.1, forward strand.
CGAGAAGAGGTCGTGCAGGCGTCACCGCAGCATGCACAGCAGGCGCCTACGGCCTGGCAGGGGCCGCCATCCCACCTCTGGCAGCCACCTTCATACGTCGACCTCACCGGCGACGACAACGACGAGTAGACCGCGGCTACAGAAGGCAACGGCGGCCCTTATCTAGTTTTTAAAAATGTTTTTGTTTATATTAATGTGTTGAACTTGGGTAATGTGGATGTTTTGGTGTTTATATTAATGTTTTCTAGTTATTTCCAATGTTTATTTGATTTTGGGGTTCAAATTCACGTCAAAAAACAGACGGTTTAGGATACGATTGGAACGGGCGCACCGACGGCCGCACGACCGCAAGTGAACGACTGTGTCCGTTTTCTTAGTCCAAACAGACAAAATCCAAACGAAACGAACGTCCGTTTGGGATCGTTCGTTGGAGTTGGCCTTAGAATTACTCTTGCAGGATGTATCACAAGGAATTCATGTGACCATGCAAGATGCTTTTCTGAAAGCTCCCAAACACCAGCCGGCGCCTTCAAATCGCTCACGAGCATCGTTGCCATCGTATCCCACTCGTATACGTACGCTACGCGGGCAGCTGGTCCTGTGGCCGAAACAGAATACAGCTCAGTACGTACTGGTATCTCGCGGAAAAGACGAGGCGTCTACCGTCACGTGGTGCGTCACCGGCGAGCGAGCGGCCGGCCGCGACGACAGCTGAGTTTCTGGCCGACGGGTAGCGCAGCACAGCATGCATGCTGTCCGCAGTGTCCGGTGCATGATGGCGCCAAGACGGGTCCGGTCGGTCCTTTGATCACTTTCTGCAAAGCAAACGACGACGACCCCTGCGCTGCCCGCACTTTTATGGCGCAGAGCCCTCCAGGCCTGCCGCTGCCGGGCATCAGGGGTTCAGGTATCAGGGGTCGCCAGCGGCGTACACAGTATTCTACGGGTACGCACGTGTCGACCTCCCATTGCCACTGGGATACATGGTGCCATACGTGGCCAGGGGCCGAGGACTGCCGCGTGGAAGTCCTGTCGCCTTTGCTTCTGAGAATGTAAAAAGGGAAGAGAGAAAAGATCCGCACTGTTATCAGGGAATCTCTAGGACGCCGGCCCGGCCCCTACATTGTACGTACTTCCCATTACAGTGTTGTACTTTGTACCGGAAGTAGAATCCTAGCGGTCGCTGGCCGCTGGATCGATGTTGACGAACGGCCATGTTATTAGGCTGGTAAGGTCCTTTCCAGTGCTCTACGGTGTACAGGTGCTAAGCACGCCACATAAGCGAGAAAATGGCATGACACAACAATTAAGGAGGAGAAAGGTCACTTTGATGACCCCAGGAAGAATCAATGCCAAGCGCGTGAACCTAGGCAAACCACTTAAATGAAACAACTTGACCAATGGATGAAAGACTTTAGGTGCTCACTCATTAAATATAGTGTACTTAGCAACAACAAGTTAAGCACCTATGCATTGGGAAGTTGAGTTGCTAAGGTATTTAATGCACTTAGCACCTCATCTAAGCACCTTTGCATTGGAAGAGGTCTCATAGTGAAAGTAACATAGGTAGTAACATACATGCCACATAAGCAAAAAAGATGATGTGTCATGCAATTAATGAAGAGAGATGCAAATAGAGTAACATAATATGTTGCCATCACATAGCGCTTTTCAATGCAAAATGAGTCTACAAAGCAATAATTGAAAATTTATATGTTATCACACTTATGTTACACTACTCCTCAATATGAAGATAGTAACATAGACTAGTAACATGTGCATGTTACTAGTCTAAGTTACTCCCCACTATGACCAGCCTTAGTAGTACGTACGGATCAGATAAAGAGAATATATAGTGTTGTCTTGTCGTATGGAGCAAACTTAATCCTTTTCGTCTGATCACCATCACAAGTCAAATGTTATTCTAACTTGTTGCCGCAACAAAGGGGTCCCCTGTTGGCACTTGGCACAAGCAGGGGCTGTAGTGAATCCCCAACTTAGCCGTCCTCGTCTCAACTGGGCACCGGCCCATAGTGTATCGACTCGTTAAGTAAATCGAGGACAAGGACATGTTCTTTTTTCGTGTCTAGAAGTTCTTGGCAACACGTTGACGGCGATGGTGTTTCGTTTTCTGCTTTCAACCGCTTGTATTTTTCACGTGGAAACAAGCTAAGGTATGCAAGACCAATAAATGCGTTCCAGACCATGGGATGCACTTAAATCTGTCCCCCTCAATTTCTGTGGACAACGTTCCAACATTTTTGTGGACATCTCCAGATCCTATATACTTCCTCCATTTACTTATTCAAGGCCACTATGAAATTTTAGTATTTATATGCATGCAGTCATAATGATATTCAACTACTTCCTCCACTCAGTTTTCTTGCATATATGCGGTGTATTAATGATTCCAGTAAACAAAAATAAAAACCGACTTACAAAGCAAGAATGTTACACTGATACATGTAATCTGAGTTTGCGGCCTTGTATATAAAAATGGAGGGAGTACCAAATAGTTAATCCTCTCAATTTTCTTAACATGCAGCTATGCTAAGTTACCATGCCATCATGAATACACCACTAAATTTAGTTATCTTATTATGCAACTATGCCAACTCGCCATGTCACTATGCATGAAAAAAAAACTCTATGCACCATCCATGCAACTCATAGTATTCAATAAACATCTTACAACTATATAATAATTAGATATTGTGCTCTCTTTGTTTGTATTCACTTCGCATATTAGTTTTGTCTCGAGTCAAATTTCTATACTTTAGCCAACTTTATACAAAAAAATTATTAACATCCATCATACCAATTCAATAACATTAGTATCATCATTCGAAAGTTTGGCTTAGGTCAAAGCTAATATGTAGACTAAATAAAAAATGAAGGGGGTAAATTTTATGTAATTTAGTTTTAATTCTCATATTGCTAATTCAAATACTAAAATTTCATACTGCCAAATCTCGTAGAAATAACTGCATCCAATTTTTGCAGCAACGCGCAGGGTACCATCTCAGACTTATGGCGGTACCAATTGAGATAGCCTAGTTGTCCACCGCCTTCTTTCAAGGGCCAAAATTTTGTCAAATATGACCAAACAACATTCAAATTAAATGACAAACATAGCTAAACTAGAACATAGTCTAAGGATAATTAGACATATACATCATCATAGTACGAGAATAAATATACATAGAACATAGTTAATCTATAAAGTAAAACATGCAGAACGATGAGTCTCGAGTTTAACTTCGACGACGATGCCACCGCCGGCATCGTCGGATGAGGAGATGCTCCGATTATTATCGTCGTCGTGTTCTGAGGTCGTGGCGACGACATTAGCATTTATACGGTTGTAGCGGACATTTGATTGGATGGTGGTCATATATACTAGTGGATCTCCTCAGGGACCCGCCTCTCCTTCGTCGACACGAATTCCTCGATGAACCATACCTCTGCAACCACCATATCTCATTATACGCCGTCAGAATACATGATGCGCGAGCTCCATGCACTGTGGTTGTGGTGGGGACGGGGCGCGGCTGCTGGATCGACACCGTGGTAGTGGCGACGAGGCACGACTGTTAGAGCATCTCCAGCCGTTGGCACCCCCATGAGGCATAAAAGTCGCCGCCTGGGGGCGAGGCGGCGGTATAATCGGCTCTGGGGGCGGTTGGGCACCCAGCCGTCGCCCCCAGCTTGCCCCCAGGCGCCGATATCGGCCCATTTTTCGGCCCAGTTTCGGCGAAAAATGGCCCGATATCGGCGCGAATCGGCCCATATTTGGTGTGGTTCGGCATCAATTCTCAACATAATTTTTTTATCACATAGTTCATCACAGAAAATCAATAGAAATCAACTAGTTCAACAACAAATAGTTCAATACAAATTATATAGTTCAACAAATAAAAACTCATATTTCATCACACGTCGAGCCCGGCGTCGCCCTTGATCCTCCATAGGTGCTCCACCAGATCCTGCTGTAGTTGTGAATGCACCTGTGGGTCTCAGATCTCCTAACGCATATTGAGGTAGGCAGTCCGGGTTGTCGGTAGCTGGGTGATCAACTTGGGCAAGAGGACCCTGCCTGTAGTATGGTTCGGTGTCAAACACTGGCTCTTCCTACTTGAGTGAATCACCGAGAGCTCTGTATGCAAGCATCCTCATAGCTGTCGTGCACTTCTGGATTGAGGTGAATCCAAGTGTGCCGGTGCAATCCTTCTTGCACTTTAAGTAGCTGTCGAACTCCCGGATGGAATTCACAATCCTGAGGAAAAGCTTTCGGCTCATCCGATAACGGCGCCAAAATGTTTTCTCGTCGTGCAACGGAGCGTAGGCGAAGTAGTCGGAGTAGAGCATGCAGTAGCCTTCCAGACGATGCCGGTTCTTTGCTTTCGCCCGCCCCGGCGCCGACCCACCTCGTCGCGGCTTTCATTGCTCGCGAGCAGGCCGGCGAGGGCGGCGAGCACCATGAGATGCTCCTGCTCCTGGACGTCGGCTTCGGCTTCCTCCTCCAGCAACGCCGCGAGCGCCTCCTCGTTGTCCGAGTCCATCGCCGCCCCGGGCAGACAAATCGCCGAACACCTTGCGGGCGTGTTGGGCGCACACCCGCCGGTGTAGGCGGTGGAGAGGCTGCCGCGGCGAAACCTCTTCTCTTTTCAGGCGGGGAATGGCCTATCTAGCTGCGGTTGGTGGTTATCGGCGCCGGGATCGGCACGGTGGTGGCCGAGCGCGGGGGGTGGGAGGCGGATCTGGACGGTCGGTTTTACTTTTCGCCTGACAGTGTGGCCCCAAATGTGCTTTTCCCTTGCGCTGGAGCCCCGGAGCGCCCCCTAGTGCGTCGGGTTTGACCTGCGATTGTCGGGCCCAAAAATGGGCCGAGCCGGTGGAATTCGACGTCTTGGGGGCGCGACTGGGGCATTTTTTTGGCGCCGACGCATAATAAGTTGCCTAGGGGGGCCTGTTGGGGGCGCGACTGGAGATGCTCTTAGATCCGTGTGTGTGGTTGCCATAATAGGAGCATGACAGCTGAAAGTGACGTGGTGGCGACGATAGGCCTTGTGATGCTTGTCCACCGGCCATGCGGAATTGCAGTTGCACACTCGCACATCAACACGCTATTGCAGTTGCATGCCTCCAGTTGTCCATAATTACATGTCCATCGACCATGTGCAACTATATTTGTATGCCCGCCGGTCGTGCACAACTGTGTCTATGTATTTTCTAAAAAAGAAATGTAGAAATTAGACAAAAATTTTGAAAGAAAAGGAAAAAAGGAAGGCAATAACAATAAAATCATAAGATGTGTCGTGTGTTTTCTCATTGGGGGTGGGGGAGTTGTTGGCTCAAAATAAAACATCAAGGGATAGAAACATAATGAGCACACAACCGGTCTCTGCATGAGTACAATGTACACAGCCAACGCTAACACGCACACACAAAGATCACACCTTCCAAGAGAAAGTCATCCAAGACAAAATATATGCCTACGCCGAGTGAAAATAACTCTGAAGCAATGAAAACATCGTTCGTCGAACGATGGCAGAGCTACAAACTAAGAGCAGGGTGAGCCAATCTAAAGAGTATTAGCAAAAATTTATGAAATGGCATTCTGAGTTGGGCGGGGAGTATTTGACAAAAAACTACCACATTAGGGTTAACCGTATCACAGAACTACCACTTTTAAGAAAGTGACCGAAAACTACCGAAAATTTCTAATTTTGTGATAAAAAACTTCCAAGTCACGTTGATTGTCGTTTTAACCAGTTTAAGTGCTTTTCTGACAAGGCTAGCCCACATGGCAGGCCGACACGTGCCCTAATGACTAACGGCGCCCACTCGCGGCCGTTAGTGGCCCGGCCCGATCGGAACCAAGCCAGGTCCAGGTCAAAACGGCCGACCGACCGGCGGAACTCACTCCTCTCTCCCCCGAGCTCTATCCCTAGGCGGCGGCGGCAATGGCGGCTGTGGATCCAAACTCTGGCGGTGATTCATTTGGCGGCCAACCTCCTGACGTTGTTGGGGGCCGCGACGACCTGACAGAGGTCGATACCTGGCTAGGCAGCTCTAGCTTTGCGGCACAACAGCTTGCATCTGAGCCATCCCAGGAGTTGGCGGCGGCTCCACCAACGTCGTTGACAAGAAGTGCACCTCGCGGCCGGCGCAAGCTTCCTCATGCGGGAGGCGGCAGGTACAACATATCTTCTTCTTTTTCAGTTTTATTGACATTTGTAAATATGATGTATTTTAGGTCAGTTTCCAAAAATGTATGACAACAGAGTAATTGCAAATTGTTAGGAACTTTAACATTGTGCATTATTTATAATAATTCATTTCATTTTTTTTCTAGTATCGATGACCCAAAATGGGGAATTTGGGTCCATTTCCAAGGCAAAGATTCTATTGTCAGAAACATGTACCAGTCAGACATATCATTTGGGACTCTGGTATCTCTTATTAGGAGTGAGGGTTGCTGCTCTGATGATTATATGTACTATGTTAGTGATGATCATAAAGGAATAGAAGGCTTAGAGAAAATATCTTCTGAAGATGATGTGCAGTAGATGTTGCTCCACTCTCTAAATGAAAAGATTGTGAACATAAAAGTTGTGAGAACAAATGAGCTATGTAATGCAGATGAAAACAGAGATTATTATTTTGTTGATCATTGCATTAACACCCAACAAAGTTGCACTAAGTTGGTGGATACAAGCATGGACAGAAAGGAGTAGCTTAAGAAAAGTATTCTTCAGAGAGAAGCTGACCTCAATCATTTCAAAGGTGACACTGATGTGTCTGAATTTCTCTCTGATTCAGATGGCAACAATGTGGAACTGCAAGCAGTTTCTTCCTCTGATGATGAAGATAGACCAATGGCACAGAAACTGAAGCCAGTGAGAAATCCTGGTCCAACAATTAGATCACACAATGAGGCTGAGAAAATGGAAAAACCAAATTGGTTGCCTGAAGCTGATGAAAAATGTTTTCCTGGTGATTATGGCATTAGTGATGAAGAAGATGAGCCTGAAGGATCCTATAAACTACCAAGTGGTAGGAAGAGAAGGAATATGAAGTTGAAGGAAAGGGTATGGTTTGATCCCAAACTACCAGACCCAGAAGAACAGTTTTGTAAGGGATTGTGCTTCACCAGTGTTTATGAGTACAGAGATGCACTTAGGGATTTTCGCATTAGGACATTGAGGAACTTTCAATACCATAGAAATGCCCCAGATAGGATTATTGTTTGGTTCTCAGAGAGAGCACAGGGATGTGACTTTTATATCACTACTTCTAAGATAGCTCATGAGAAAACTTTCTGCATCAAGAAGTGTGATATTGTGCACACTTGTGGAGCATGTGCAAAGTCCACAAAGGTTACTACAAAATGGTTGTCCAGATCAGTACATGAAGCATTGAGAGAAGACATTAGATCTCCTGTGGATGCATTAATTAAAAAGATAAAGACTGAAAGTGCAACTAATCCCCAGGTGGTTTTGGTAATTAATAACAACATATATATCATTGAACTAATCATTTCTTGAGAATATTTCAGAAAGTTCAGTGATATGGGTATGGCAATGACTGATGATGTGGACCCCTCAAAATGCTAAGGAAAACATTGGCAAAAGCTCAAGACTCCATTTTTGGTTTAGTGATCCAAGATCACATTGAGTCCATAGGAAAGCCAATACTATTAAAAGGGGGTGAGGTTATGATGATGATCTGGTTGCTCTAAAGTGCTTAGTGACTTATCTCTCAAACAATCAGCAATCTTTCATTCCAACATAAACTCATAAGTAATCTCGGTCCCACCGATTCCAAACTCACCACACCGAGATGAACCACCTCACCATATAGCCAAACCCTAAGAATCTCGGATTTTCCGATTCCAAACTCGGTCATTCAAATTGGTGTTGCCAAGCTTCAGAACCTTCAGACTCAAATCGGTGTCACCGAGATGAGAAAGTCGGTCCCACCGATATTGGCAAACCCTAGACTTTGGAAGAATCGGTCTAACCGAGATTGTATTTTCGGTCCCACTGAAAATCCCAACGCTCACAAGATTTGAACTTTCGGTCCGACCGAGTTGTCAACTTCGGTCCGACCGAGATTGCTCAAATGTGTGTAACGGTTGGATTTTGTGTGGAGGCTATAAATACCCTCCACCTCCTCTTCATTCGTGGAGAGAGCCATCGAAAGAACTACCACTCCTACCTTACATTTCGAGAAGAAAACTACCTACCCTTGTGTTGAGATCAAGTTGCTCCACTCCCACCATATGAAACTTGATTTCTAGTCTTTCCAAGTTGCTTTCCACTCAATCCCTTCCTCCACCACAGCCAAATCAGTGAGGAGAGTTGAGTGTTGGGGAGATTATCATTTGAAGCACAAGAGCAAGGAGTTCATCATCACCAACCCCATCTATTACCTTTTGGAGGGTGGTGCCTCCTAGATTGGTTAGGTGTCGCTTGGGAGCCTCCATCATGATGTGGAGTTGAACCAAGGAGTTTGTAAGGGCAAGGAGATCGCTTACTGTGAAGATCTACCCGAGTAAGGCTAGTCCTCCGTGGACGTAAGCCATTATGGCATAGACAAGGTTGCTTCTTCGTGGACCCTTCGTGGGTGGAGCCCTCCGTGGACTCGCGCAGCCGTTACCCTCCGTGGGTTGAAGTCTCCATCAACGTGGATTGACGATAGCACCACCTATCGGAACCACGAGAAAAAATCTCCGTGTCTCCATTGCGTTTGCTCTTCTCCTCCTCTCATTTACTATACGTGCAATTTACTTTCCGCTGCCATAACTCTAGAATTGCATGTGTAGGGTGATACTTGACTTGGTTATCATTGTGAACTTGCTAAGAAACTACTCAAATCAAAAGGCAAAACTTTTAAGTTGTCAAGTAGTCTAATCACCCCCCCTCTAGACATACTTCCGATCCTACAAGTGGTATCAGAGCTTTGGTCTCCATTTGATTGGTTTCCATTGCATTGACTCCATAAGCTTGGTTTCACAACCTAGGAGAGTATGGCGCCTAGTGAGGGTAATTTTCGAGAGGTCCTTACTTTGATGGTTCAAACTTTGCTAGTTGGAAGCATAAAATGAAAATGCATATTCTTGGACATAACCCTGCCGCATGGGGCATTATTTGTGTTGGCTTGCAAGGTGAGTTCTTCGAGGAAGGAAAAGTTCCGGATCGCGAAGCTACTGCGGATGAGTTGCGGATGTTACAGAACAATGCTCAAGCTTGTGACATTCTCTTCAATGCTTTGTGTCCCGAGGAGTTCAACAAGATCAGCCGTCTTGAGAATGCAAAAGAGATTTGGGATACTTTGGTCGAAATGCACGAAGGTACCGAGTCCGTGAAGGAATCAAAGCTAGATGTTCTTCAAGGTCAGCTTGACAAGTTCAAGATGAAGGAAGGTGAAGGAGTCGCTGAAATGTACTCTAGGCTTGCTCTCATCACCAATGAGATGGCAGGCTTAGGAAGCGAAGAAATGACCGACCGATTCATCATCAAGAAGATTCTCAGAGCTTTGGATGGAAAGTATGACACCGTGTGCACTTTGATTCAAATGATGCCAAACTACAAAGATCTCAAGCCTACCGAAGTCATTGGAAGGATTGTTGCTCATGAGATGACACTTAAAGATAAGGAAGAGCTTCACAACAAGTCAAGTGGTGCTTACAAAGCTACAGTTGAAGCTCCCACATCCTCAAGTGACAAGCTAGTTTCCAATGAAGAGATAAGCCTAATGGTGAAGAACTTCAACAAATTCTACAAGAGTAGAAGCAAGGAAAGAAGCTCAAAGTCTAGATCATATGATGAAAAGAGATCTTCTAGTCGTGATCGAAACTGCTACAATTGTGGAAGACCGGACACTACTCAAATGAGTGTTCGACTCCCCACAAGAGAAGAGAAGAATCTCCAAGAAGAAGAAGCTCAAGAGAAGAGTCGCCTCAAAAGAGAGAAGGAGTAGAGATGATCGATATGAACGAAGATCCTCTCGGAGAAGCAAGGATTCGGAAAGGAAGGACAAGTCATCAAGGAGCTACACAAGAAGAAAACATCAAGCTCATGTTGGTGAATGGGTTTCGGCCCGACTCCGACAATCACTCCGAAAGAAGCTATCACTCCAACTCCGAATCTGATCAAGATGAAGGTGTTGCGGTCTTGCTCTCGTATCCTCCAACTCCAACTCCTATGACATATTTGATTCACCAAATGAGGGAATTGGAAGATGCTTCATGGCAAAAGGCCCCAAGGTATCACATCCTGAATTTATTGACTTTGATAGTGATGAGGATGACTTGCTTGGTGAAGATGAGCTTTTACATGATAAATCTAGTGAGCTTAGTAATGATGAACATGCTAGTAGTCTTTATAGTCGAGATGAGTCGAATGACAATGCTATGAAGGAGATTGAGCGTCTAACTAAAGAACTAAACACTCTTAAGTTAGCTCATGAAACAACTCAAGAAGATCATAGAGAGCTCCTAAGATCTCATGAGAAGCTACGCCGAGAAGCTCAATCTAGAGCAAGAACATGAGTTTCTAAAAGCTATCAATGACGATCTTCAAAGAAGAGTTCTTCATATCTTGCCAAACGACTTCTCTTGTCTAATTTCTTGCCACCTATCAAAACTAAGCATGACAAGCATAAGAAAAATTCTTCATCTAGTAGTAACAATAATCATGTTAAATCAAATGTTGTTACTTCTAGTAATTCTCTTGATTCCACTAACAATGTTTCAAGCCAAGTTTCACTTGAGCAAGAAAATAGTCTATTGAAAGGATTATAGAGAAAGGTGTCTACAAGAGTCTTGCGGAAGCAAGAGCTTTGAGGAAATTGTTCGCAAACAAGGAAGACACCGGAAGAATCAAGGAATTGGTTTTGAGCGAAAGTTCAACGCCGAGGGTGTTGAATGGGAAGAAGGTCAATATCCCACTCCAAAGTTTGTCTCTCAAGAGGAGAAGTATGATCCTACTTCTTCCAATGAGGAACAAGCTCAAGATGACCTTCCACCACAAGACCACAAGCTAAAAGGCAAGGACAAGCTTCAAGAGGAGATTGATGCATTCATTGAAGCACCCAAGGCCATGGTCAAGTGGGTTCCCAAGGCAACTTCAAGTTCTACTTCAACGAGCTCAACTACTACCCCAAGGATTCCCATCAAGATGATGTGGATCCCGAAGAAGAAGAACTAGAGAGTTCTTGAGGGTGACTCCGCCAACATACTTCACTCATATTTATTTTGGCAAGGACTTGTGCAATCAACTTCCACATCTTGCACTAGTTCATGGAGTCACAAACCCTCTTGTTGGTAAGTCAAGGGACAAGGTAATCATTGCTTTCATGGACATCATCTATTGTGAACTTAAATCTATGTCCATGGATATTCTTGTTTGTTCCTTGTGGGACTAACCCATGTAGGTATTGAAAGTGCCCGAATCCAAAGGATTGCTCCCAACTCTTGATGATCTTCATCAACATTGAGCATCCACATCTTCAACATCTACATGAAGTCTTCAACGACAACCCAAGGTTAGTTTGACCCTTTAAAAGGGGTTCTCACATCAAGGGGGAGCTTTGCTCTAAAGAAATGAGCTAAAGCATCTTCTAATGATGTGAACACATTAATGCTTTATGGAAAAGTGGTAACCCCACTTGTGCTTAAACGATGAGTATGACCTATGATCAAATGTTCTCATTTGACTCCTAAGTCAATATACTCATATATAGATGACCTAGTCATCGCCAAATTGTGTGCTAACTGTTAGTGTTTTGTTTGTGCATGTTTGACACATATTTCATTTGCTATCTTATTGTGTGAGCATGTTGGATGCATGATTTTATCCATTCGAGGACATCCATTTGTTGCTTTGGTCTTTTTGGATATTTTCTTTTTGACCAAATGGATGGACAAGAATGCCTAAGTTCCTCCCTAGCTATCTATGCTTTCTTGTCTCAAACTCTATTCATGCTTATATCACAAACTTTGAACAAGACTTTTTCGGACAGACCGAGTGAGGAGCACTCGGAGCCACCGATCCGTCAAAAGCCTAACTTCCAAAACCTTCTAAGTACTTTCGGTCAAACCAATATACTCAAATCGGACAGATCAAATCACTTGGATTGATCTAGGTTTTCACCTCGGTGAAACCGAAGTTTCAAATTCGGCGTGATCGAAGTGTGTAATCGCACGCAGCTAACCATCTCGGTCCCACCGAAGTTTTCAAACTCGGTCCCACCGACACCGAAGGGTATATATACTCGAGGACAGAGCGTTGATTACTTCTTCAAACGCCGCCTCAAACCCTTAGCTGCCGTCGCCTTGGTCTTCGGATCGTCTCCGCCGTCGCCTGTGCGCCCTCGCCGCGGGTCTCCATCGCCGTCAACGGACTTTCTCATCGCGCCGTTGCCGCCGTAGTGAATCTCCACCACATTGGGTGAGTTTCATCCCTCTCGTGTTCCAATCGCTGATTCTATGCACGATAGGCGTTGCCATGTTTCTTGCCAAGATTGAGATCTTCCTATCCAGCCGTTTAGGTCATAGAACAAACTTCGAGTGAAAATTTTAGGGTTAGGTTTCCGCCGAACACATCTCGGTGTGACCGATTCAACATTTTCGGACTGACCGATTTGGCCTCTGGCCATTAGACCGCACTTTTCGTGAAACCGAAGTTGTGCAAATCGGTAAGACCAAGTGAAGATTCATGAAACCCTAGTAGTCTCGGCTAGACCGAAACCCATTTCGGTCCAACCGAAAGTGGTGTATGTGGTCTGTTTAGACATTTCGGTTTCACCGAATTGATAGACTCGGTCAGACCGACATGTATTCTGTGAAAACCTAAAACTAAAGTTTGAACTCATTCCTTTTGCAAAATCCTCTGCAGTTTGTGATAACTCTTCTATTCTGCCTATATCTATTCCATTCACAGGTTGTCAGTCATGTCTGAAGGAAGTGACAATGTAACAGTCCGAGATGCCGTTGAGATTCCAGAGGCAGCTACAAGTCCAGAGGCAAGCAGTTTTTCAGATGATGGAGAGAGAAGCACTCCAAGTGGACTGCCTGCAGCTGCCACCAGGGCCAGGAGGAAGAAAAATTCAGATGAGGAAGATTCAGATTTCATTGCTGATGAGGAGATTACTTCAAAGCCTAAAAGGCAAGTGGTTGCCAAGAGCTTTCAAGGGCAACATTCAAAGAAAGGCACAAGCAAAGTGGCTAAATCCTCATTGCCTGAAGCTCAAGATGGAAGAAACCTCCAAAGAAGATCAAGAAGACTTCCAAGAGGAAGAGGAAAGTTCATGAAGAGACTGCTGATGATGATGATGATTCTGATGAGGAAGCACCTCAGCCTCCTCAGAAGCAGAAGTTGATGGGTGATGCCATCAGGGCAGGAGCACCCACAAAAGCTAAGCAATCAGCTCCAGCAAAGGCAGCCCAAGCCAAACCAGCTGCCAAGCCGAAGAAGACTGTGAGGAACATTCCTGCTTCGGAGAAGAAGAAGGACAACGTGCCACCTGCAGAATCAGATGATGAGGCTCATGTTTTGCTCAAGCTCAGACAGAAACTGCCAGTTCATAATGAAGCTCATCCTCGAGCTGAAAATATGAAGGAGAGAAAGGACAAAGGACTCAGGCTATGGAGGCAAACAGATCCATATGCCACCAGGAGAAGAACTGCAGTTGACTCAAGATTCCACACTAGAGAGCAACAAGACTTTTATGAGACAGTGCTCATGGACAAGAAGCCAATTGTTGCTGACACCAGATACGTTGACTGGGAATACATCGACAGTGAAGAGCACAGAGACTTTTCCCACATGTGCATGAAAGCTTCACTGCTTGTGGGATTGCAGAGTTCGTTGGTCGAAATTGACCGCTGGAACGATGAGATGATCATGCAGTTCTATGCCACCGCACACTTCTATCCGGATGGCGAATTGTATGGATGATGAGAAGGCGGAGATTCCATTCTACTTGTTGAAGAATGGAGAGCGTTCTTGAATGCACTGTTTCAAGGGAAGATGATATTGATGTGTATGGCATTCGAAGAAAAATCACGAGTCAATGAAGAACAAGTATAATGAGGTAGATGAGAAGGATGTAGAGATATGGAAGCTTGGTTGATCTACTACCTTCAGTGCAGGTCTCCCAACCACCAACACCATTCTCGAGGCATACTTTGATGCCTAAGTCGAGGACCACCGCATGATAAGAGGGTACTCTATCAACATGCTGCACATTCTAGATCGAAGACACCTTTTAAGGTGATGGACCCGATAGTCGAGACTATCAAGAGGACATGAATGACCGTAAGAGGTCGTGTGGGTTTGCTCCGCATATTCAGATGCTCATTAATGCCAAGTTTGGCACGGACACCTACTGTTGGATAGACCCCACTTGCCACCGCAGCTGAACATGAGGACAACGAGGTTGTGATGTGAGAATGCTCCCACATCCGTAGAAGGACATGCTAAGTCTGAAGCTGCCAAACAAGCTAAAGCCGAGAAGGAAGCAAAGAAAAGCCCAAGAGCGTTGCAGAACAACTTCTTGAAGCCACTCAGAGAATTGAGCTACGCCTGCCAGCATAGTGCGTCTCGGGAGAGCCTTGAGAGGATCGTTGAGGATAAGTTCCATGCTCGACGCTGTCGATCAAGTGAAGTCAGGTCACCGTCAACAAGCTTGATGCGAGACATCGAGGAAGCTAAGAGGAGAAGGCAGAACTCATGAAGGAGATGGAAGGTGACATGGTCCAGATGACTATGAGCAGCCTGCTGAAGTGCCCACAAAGCCCAGATCATTTGCTATTCCGAAGATCGATCCTGTGGCTACTACATCAGCACCTCCTACAGCTCCATCGGCCCAAAGACCAGCCCAAGATCCACTCCTCCAGCTCCACAGACTTCAGCAGAAGCTTTGCAGATGCAGCTATCTCCACTCCATCGACGCAGACAGAGCCGCCAGCAGAGTCCCTAGTGACGATTAGCTCTATACCTTCGAACTTTTGGTAACTTGTTGCCAAAGGGGAGAAATTGTATAGATCATAGGGCTTCGAGAGAGAGTGCTCGTTTTTGCTCTTTCGTTTGCGGTTTTCCTTGAGATACCTTTGAGTTCTTTGAGATATTTCGTGTGTTTGATACTACGTTTGCTCTATCTTGATGAGTGCTTGATCATACTGTGCTTAATGTGTGCTTGATGCTTATCATATTCTATTCATATCTTGTATGATCACTTACTCATGTCTTGGTGATTGGGTGCATGTTATTCATTCTTATCATTTTGTGCGCTCCACCAAGATGTATGTGACATGGAAGAGTAACCCATGATCCTAATCGATTGTGCATTTGCATTCAAACGCAAATCTTAAATAATGCACAAATTTAGGGGGAGCTCTTGCTTATCACATACTTCTCAAAGCGACGATGTTATTCATTGATTATATCATTTGTCGAAGCTTTGATCTATATGTTGTCATCAATTACCAAAAGGGGAGATTGAAAGTGCAACTAATCCCGGTGGTTTTGGTAATTAATAACAACATATATATCATTGAACTAATCATTTCTTGAGAATATTTCGAAAGTTCAATTGATATGGGTATGGCAATGACCGATGATGTGGACCCTCAAAATGCTAAGGAAAACATTGGCAAAAGCTCAAGACTCCATTTTTGGTTTAGTGATCCAAGATCACATTGAGTCCATAGGAAAGCCAATACTATTAAAAGGGGGTGAGGTTATGATGATGATCTGGTTGCTCTAAAGTGCTTAGTGACTTATCTCTCAAACAATCAGCAATCTTTCATTCCAACATAAACTCATAAGTAATCTCGGTCCCACCGATTCCAAACTCACCACACCGAGATGAACCACCTCACCATATAGCCAAACCCTAAGAATCTCGGATTTTCCGATTCCAAACTCGGTCATTCCGAAATTGGTGTTGCCAAGCTTCTGTAACCTTCTGTACTCAAATCGGTGTCACCGAGATGAGAAAGTCGGTCCCACCGATATTGGCAAACCCTAGACTTTGGAAGAATCGGTCTAACCGAGATTGTATTTTCGGTCCCACCGAAAATCCCAACGTTCACAAGATTTGAACTTTCGGTCTGACCGAGTTGTCAACTTCGGTCTGACCGAGATTGCTCAAATGTGTGTAACGGTTGGATTTTGTGTGGAGGCTATAAATACCCCTCCACCTCCTCTTCATTCGTGGAGAGAGCCATCGAAAGAACTACCACTCCTACCTTACATTTCGAGAAGAAAACTACCTACCCTTGTGTTGAGATCAAGTTGCTCCACTCCCACCATATGAAACTTGATTTCTAGTCTTTCCAAGTTGCTTTCCACTCAATCCCTTCCTCCACCACAGCCAAATCAGTGAGGAGAGTTGAGTGTTGGGGAGATTATCATTTGAAGCACAAGAGCAAGGAGTTCATCATCACCAACCCCATCTATTACCTTTTGGAGGGTGGTGCCTCCTAGATTGGTTAGGTGTCGCTTGGGAGCCTCCGTCATGATGTGGAGTTGAACCAAGGAGTTTGTAAGGGCAAGGAGATCGCCTACTTCGTGAAGATCTACCCGAGTAAGGCTAGTCCTCCGTGGACGAAGCCATGATGGCATAGACAAGGTTGCTTCTTCGTGGACCCTTCGTGGGTGGAGCCCTCCGTGGACTCATGGCAATTGTTACCCTCCGTGGGTTGAAGTCTCCATCAACGTGGATTGACGATAGCACCACCTATCGGAACCACGAGAAAAAATCTCCGTGTCTCCATTGCGTTTGCTCTTCTCCTCCTCTCATTTACTATACGTGCAATTTACTTTCCGCTGCCATAACTCTAGAATTGCATGTGTAGGGTGATACTTGACTTGGTTATCATTGTGAACTTGCTAAGAAACTACTCAAATCAAAAGGCAAAACTTTTAAGTTGTCAAGTAGTCTAATCACCCCCCCTCTAGACATACTTCCGATCCTACAAAGACCAAGTTTTTAGTGGATGTGTCAAGGAGTGTGGCATATAGGGCAAGGAGGAAGGCTGTTGATGTGGTGCAAGGTGACCACAAGCAGCAGTACTTGAGGTTAAGAGATTATCTTCAAGCTGTTCTTGATACAAACCCTGGGAGCAGGTGTATAGTGACAACATTTGAAGATCCAGAAAACCCAGCACCTACTCCTAGATTCAAGTATCTTTTCTACTGTTTAGCAGCTTCAAAGGAAGCTTTTCTTTTGTTGTAGACCATTTATAGGTAATTTTTAAAGATTTAACTATTCTTAATTAGTGGTTTCCTAGAAGTTCTATGTTGTAGCTAATTTGTCACTTAATCCAGGTCTTGATGGATGCTTCATCAAGTTAACCACTAGACAACAAATACTTGCAACCATAGGAAGGGATGGCAACAACAACATCTACCCCATAGCTTTTGGTGTGGTTTACATGGAAGATGGAGAAAGTTGGACTTGGTTTTTAACTCAGCTGACATGTTGCATTGGTAGTGGCAACAAATTAGGAACATCCACCATCATATCTGACAGGCAAAAGGTTAGTATCTTATGCACAAATATGTTTGATCAGTGTGGTTTTAGTGCATGTTGGAATTATTTAAGTTTGATCATGTGCATTACTAATTTGTTAATGTACAGGGCTTGCTTAAGGCAATAAATGAGGTATTCCCTGATTCACCTCAAAGGTATTGTCTTAGGCACATATATGCAAATTTCCAATCAGCTGGATTTAGAGGGCAGGAACTAAAGAAATGTGTTGACAAGGCCAGCTACTCCTACACAAAACATGGTCATGAATTAGGGATGGCAGATTTGAAAGCACGGTGTGAGGAAGCTTGGAAATGGCTCAAAAAGATTGAAGTTTCTGCTTGGGCTAGGTTTGCTATGGATCATACTTGCAAAATAGATCTAGTGGTGAACAACCTGAGTGAAGTGTTCAACAAGATGATACTGGATGTTTGGGCTAAACCTATAAGGACAATGTTCGAAGGGATTAGGACCAAGCAGAAGCAGATGATCAAGAGGCAACAGACTAGAGAGAAGTTACAGATTAGCAGGTGGACAATCACACCCAACTACGCAGAGATTTTAGAAGAGAACAAGAAATATGCCAAGTATTGCCAGGCCGATAGAGAAGGTCCAACAATATGGCAAGTTACTAGCAAAGAAAAACAATATTGTGTTGACATGGAAAAATATACCTGTGATTGCAAGAGATGGGACATGTCAGGAGTACCTTGCAGTCATGGCATATCTGCAATGACAAAGCAAAAACTGCATCCTGAGGACCATGTTAGCGACTTTTTCAAGAAGCCATTATATTTTGAGACATACAAAGAAATTATATACCCTGTCCCTGGTCCAGATTGTTGGCCTCAAACAAGCACACCAGACATTGAGCCTCCTGTTTTTAAAGAAAAGGAGGGGAAAAACAAACTGCAAGGAGGAAAGGGGAGTTTGAAGTTCCTGGTCCAAGAGATAGTAGTAGGATGGGGACTATAACATGTAGTAACTGTGGGCTAGAAGGACACAAGTATACAAGTTGCCAGAAGGCTCTGAGGCCTAAGCTTCAGATGAGGAAAAACAAACATCAGGTAATTACATGACTCACAACAAATTTTCCTTTTTACATGATATTTACCTCCCTAAATGTCATGGTTCTTACATGCAGGAAAACATGGCAGTTTATGCAGATACACCAGCTCCAGGCCCTGCTACAACTGCAAGAAGAGCCAATCCTACCATATCAGGCCCTGCTGCAATAGCAAATTCTGCTCCAGGCCCTTCTGCATCAGCACCAGCCTCTATTGGTACAACCAGAAGGGGCGGGCCTCCAGGTAGAGGGACAAATACTGGTTTCAGTGCACCAATATCTGCCACAACTTCCTCAGATGGTGTGGCGGGGACCAAAAGGAAGAGGTATCCAAGCTCTAAATTGAAGGGCTACTTCTATGCAAGTGGTAACTAATGGTAAGTCTGAACTTTTCTAAACTTAGTTCTGTGCATGAACTTAGTTGTCTGCATGAGCACTTGTCTGAAGTTGTCTGAAACTGCATGTAGTTGTATGACAGTTTATTTAAGATGGGCCTGCTGCCCTGTTATGCTTTATTAAATTGGGCCTGGTACTGGGCTCGGTTATTGGATCTCTCTAGCCCCCCTCCCAAGCCAGCCATTATGTCTACAAAAGACGCAGCAATCATATGACCTCTTTCCCCTAACCCAAAACCTAGCCGTCAGGCAAGCACGCGGACCCTAGTTCAGCCAGAGATGGATCCAGCATTAGGAGAGGTAGTGGATGAGCATGTGGAGGTTGCGGAGAGGGCTGCTATGAGCGCCAATTGCATAGCGCAGTTGCTGGAGCGACGACGGAGGCTGGCTGCCAAGATTATGGCAGAACGCAACTCCAACGATGTCAAGCAGTTCAACGAGCTGTTCCTAGAAGGAACGCACATCACAGATGATCTTGTCATTTGGTGCGCGAGAGACGGGGCAAGCTTCCACCGATTCCAGGTAACAAGGACTCGGTGGACTAGGATGTTGGATGTGTTCGAAGGAAGAGATGATTAGTTCTCTGCTTGTTCAGTATTTTCTGCTACTGTCTAATAATGTATGTCTCTGAACCTAATTCATCGTTTATACTGCATTTGCCTGCACTTATTGCTGTTACTTCTGAATGTTCAGAGCGGGAGCGCGTCGTCTTCGTCGTCTGCAGAGTGAGTGAGCAAGGAACAATGGAGATGGAGCAGCAACTGAAGTGTCGATGCTACTGTATCAGTACTATATTTGCTTTAATAAGTTCGAACCAGCCATGTTTTATGTGTTTTCTTGCTTGTTCGGAGTCTGCTTGTTTGCTACAATCAATGTCTAAGTGTCAATGCTATTGAATCTTGTTTATGTTTGAATTTTTAAGTTTATGTTTGAATGTCGTTTAAGATAATGAATATGTGTAAATATTTGAGCAATCTTTTAATGTTTGGTTCCATTCCAATTTGTGTAAATTATCACAAGTTTCAACACACTGAAACTGTGACCATTAATTACAGCACATCTACCACCTATACAGGGTAGTCAAATCTCACCACTCCTCACTATTACTTCTCCACTGCCACACAACACCTCCACTTACCTCCTCCTCTACTTAACTACTACTCCAACACCTATCCACCTCACTTCTGTCGCACTCCATATCTCCTCTCCTAGCTCCAACCATGGCTGGTTCTTCCTCTTCCCAAGACCCATGGCTAAACCCATTCCCAACTGGCAAGGGATGGGTTGCCATGCTTTTTGGTTCAGCACGCGGTGATGAAGAACTCTTCCTAGACTACATGAAGGTTGCCATAAGGTACACCAGTGTTCTTGGGCTGGTAGATGCAGCAGAGGAAGTGAGGAGGAAGAAGACTAGTGAGGAGAAGCAGCGCATGGAGCAACGCTATGGAAACCCAGGTAAGGTGATCATGCCCATCGACATGCTCCTATGGGCAATGAAGGAGGCCGACTCCGGCAATGCTGGGCAGAGGCAGCGGTGGGCAGACCACCGCTATGTTGCTCCAGCACAAGCTGCATCACATGCAAATGCAGCAGAGGTGCACGAAGACGACGACGACCTACAGATCATCGCACTGTGAGCAATGCAGGCTTGCCACCGTCCTCCTCCCATCATCGTCATCGATGAAGACGAAGAGGAAGGGAAGGTGGAGCCAAATCCCACCCAACTGAAGCAAGAGGTATGACGATCAGGACGCTTAGCAGGACAGACACCTAAGTGAATCTGAAACTGTAAGTTACAGATTCAGTTTCGTCAGTTATTCCCAGTGTCACTTATCTTTAGTGTTAGCAAGATTTAGTTATTCTGAGACAGTAATGTGCTATCTATGTAATGCTACCTATGGTGCCTCTTATGTGAACTACCTACCTTTGTTCATTGTTACCTAGTGTGTGCAATATGTGTAATGTTACAACTAACTTCTCAGGACCATATTGCAGGCAGGGGATGCAACCACTTAGGATAAAAATGACAGATAGAAACTTCATCGGGCTTAGATAATAAGGTTCTTAACTTAGCATCAGGGCTTTGAACATAACATCATCTTAGAGCATTACATATCAAGGCCATTACAACACCCCACACCACAACCAAAATGATCTGAAACCATAGAAAGTGCTTAGGCAGTTCATAGATAATATTAGTACTGAGATGCATATTTGCATCAGACTCCTTCATTGCTAGGCCAGTTATATATATAGGCCTCATATTTACTTACCAACCATGGCTAAAAACTTCACTCCTCCATGACAACTTTTTTGATCTTGTCCAGCTTTTCCTTGCACCCATGACCAGCCTTCAGTCGCTCACAAATGACTTGCTCCAGCTTCTTCTTCTCTTCTTTAAGGAGGTCTCTCTCCACTTGTATCTCCTTCATGGCATTCCTGGTGTTTTGAATGATATCAGCTTGACCCTGCAGGATGCACTTCTGTTCTTTCTTGAGCTTAAGCTTCTCCATTTGAACCTCAATCTTCGCCTGCTCCTCAAGCTTATGCTTCTTCTCCTTAAGTTCATTGATTATCTGGCTTGTGCAATCCATGTGATGGGATTTCTGCCCATCCTGGTAATCAAACAGCTTGGATACATCATCGACAAGTTGACTGTACTGATTTCCAAGAGAATCCAACTCCTTCAGTTTTGCAACCTCTATCTCATGAGCCTATTTGTCCTAGACTCTACCAAGGTTCTCCTCACGATACATTTCCCACAGCTTGGTTAAACACCTTTGCAAAATTACTGGCCAAGGGGCATCTACCCACTCCAGAACACCACAGTTCACACCATCCTGAAAAGTCAGAAGTGAAATATTAATGCTAACTAAATCCAGTCAAATTCAGTTACAGAATTCATACTGAAACAAACAAATTCAGTTAGATCATTTTTAGGTGCTGCCCTAGATTAAGTTACTATAAGAGATTTAGCTAACACAAGAACACCACACCAGCTATGTACTTAAGTTTTCAGTTATCAGATACTGAAACAATGTACCACCAAATAAATCTACAGATGAACACCACTATTGTTTGCTCTTACCGTAGTAGCACATCCAACGAACCTCCTTCCAGTGTCAGTCCCTTCAAATGCCACAAACCTGCCTGGTGTCTACCTGTGCAGGATGCACTTACGATCAGATTCAACTACAAGCCCACAGAAACTTGGATCTATCACCGTGTCAGGAGTAAGCTCTAGTACCAACCCCATACATATCAGGCACAACACCTCACACGTAAGAACTAACATGGAAGAAATCAAGAGCATCTTCAAACCCTAACCCTAACCCTAGCATAGGAGAGAACGGAGTGAGCTCACTTACAAAATACTCCATCTGCATGCTGTTGTACTCGTCATCGTCAGCCTCCGATGACTCGTTGCTGTTGGTCCAGGAAGGCATCCTCGCGCCGCCGCGTCGCAGTCGCCGGAGTTGAGAAAGAAGGGGAAACAGATAAAGAAGAGAGCTCGGGGGAGAGGAGTGAGTGGAGTAGACAGAGAGGAGTGTCGGTCGGCCGTTTTGACCTCGAGGGAGTGCTCGTTCCGACCGGACTGGGTCGGGCCACTAACGGCCGCAAGTGGGCGATGTTAGCCGTTAGGGCACGCGTCGGCCTGCCATGTGGGCCAGCCTTGTCAGAAAAGCACTTAAACTGGTTAAAACGACAATCAACACGACTTGGTAGTTTTTTGTCACAAAATTTGAAACTTTCGGTAGTTTTCGGTCACTTTTTTGAAAGTGGTAGTTCTGTGGGACGGTAATCCGTAATGTGGTAGTTTTTTTGTCAAATACTCGTTGGGCGGGCTATGGCACGGTTTGGCCACTAGGGTACTCCTCCAATGTCAACGAACTACAACAACGACCATCCACATCAATGACATTCTAATATCACAAGGACAACGAGAGAAGGGAAGAACGCGGAGGTAGGAGGGGTTTGTTGGTATTGTGTATAGTGAAATTTAATTAGGTCTCATCCAAAGGAGAGCTAAAGAAACTTGAAAAAAGATAGCGTGCAACAAGGAAGATAAACAATCGAAAATTTTGTGACAATATTATGGAGGAAGGAGTAGTTCTCAATTTTATGGAGGAAGGAGTAGTTCTCAATTTTGATTGAAAAATAGCAATCAGGAGTATATGTGTCCGACGTCTTCTTCTAGTCTAGTCTAGTATATAAGAAAGAAAAGAAGAAGCAAACCAATATATGATTGGATAATTAGGAGGACATTGTTATCCCAGGCCATCAGAGTTTAAGTCCTAGACGTGACATTGGTGCTCGCATTATTTCTGAATTTATTTTAGACCTTCTGACGATGTGTCTTCGGTGCGAGGAGACGTTTCCGTCGACTACAAAGGCGTCAGTGACAACTTCGTTAATCTCAAGATGATGTGACGGCTTAGTCTCTCGAAGGTGCTCATATGGATAAGGTGCGCGTGCATGTGTTAAAAAGGGTGAGTATATATGCACATGTATAAATGTCTGCGGCTAGACCAAGTCAATAACGCAGTCGCTGCCGCCTCCTCCTAAAAAAAACTAGGTTTCGTGCCTCTCGCTGGCGCCGACACAGGTCTGCCTTGCCTTCGATGGCCCTAGGGCCATGGGAGCGCGGTGGATCCTGGCAAGGGCTGGCGGGAGGGCTCCGTTGTTAGTCGGCCCTTTGATTTTTGTTAAGATTTGTGTTCTGCTCAGGAAGGCGAGACGACGGCGGCTTTCTGAAAATGGAATAAAGGTCTCTCCGCCTAGCCTCCGTTCCGATGATGCGTCTAGCATCTTTGGTGGGCATGTGGAGGTGTGTATCCGGCGGATCTATCCTCGCTGGATTTGCTCGAATCTGGTTATTGTTCGTCTATGTTCGTGTGTCTTCGGGGTGGAACCTTTCGATCTACGTTATTCTTCATCGGCGGCGGTTGCTGTTCTATTGCGCTGGTCCTATGAGGCCTTAGCAGGACGGCTTTCCGACTGTCTACTACAACAAGTTGTGCCCGACTCCTGCGAGGGAGGGGTGACGACGGCGACGCGCCTTCGGCTCGCTTCATTACTTGTAGTCGTCATTAAGTAGTCTATGCGTTTGTACTGTTTTAAAAAAGAAAGGAAAAGAAGAAAATTACTAAGCCGAGCGAGGCTTCTGCGGTCGCAAGCAAAGACTTTGAAACGGTATTCCCGGGTAGGGCGTCCCATGGTTAAAACGACCCGAGCAAGCGAGGGAGGTGACATGACATGACACGCCGACGTCGTCGCCTCGTTGCCACTTGGTACTACACTAGTTCGGAACGGTTCAATCTTGAATGCGTGGGTCGCTCGACGGGAGCCGCGGCGGTGGTGGACTGGCGCCCTGCGGCCAACCGAGCACGGAGACAGGGAGACGTCGCGTGATGGCGCTGCTTCGGAGTCACCGGAGTGGACGTCGCTTGCCCCGCCGCGACCGTCGTAACGGTGGCCGTGCCTCCCACGGCCACGGAGCACACTCTCCACACCCAGTCAGTCTGATCTTTCCAAAAAAAAAAAAACTGTCAGTCTCAGAGGCCATAAAGACCATCTGCCTTCCTCTCGCACGCTACTCACCTAGCTCTCACCTAAACCTTGACGAACAGGCGAGCTCCATTGTCGGGTTGTGGTTCCTTGTTACGTATCAACTTCGTAATTTCAGGACGGTGGCCGTACAGTTAGTTTCGACGTCCGTGTCTGCATGAGTGGTGATGGGCAGCGCAGAGCGGGGAGCAATGCTGCCTAGTCACGCCCCGCAAATCTTCCGGCAGTGTTTTAGATCGTGTTGTAGTAGAACGGCTTGACTTGGGGGTATGAATGCACGGAACATGGCAGCCGGTGTACCGACACGTCCCGGAGAGCGAGAGAGGGAGAAGCTTGCACACTTGTTTCGTGATCTGTACAGCTCTCGCCGAGCGGCCCTGGCACGTAGCTATCCCCTGCTCTTTTGAAAGAGTAGCCATCTTCTTTTTCACTTCAAACAACCGACCGACCCTTCCCGGAGGAGAAAAAAGTGAGCTTCGCTGTGCACCCTTGCCATTTTCCAATGTCAAACAGCACCAACTCTGTTCACATGAACGAAAGATCCGGAGTATTGACTTGTACGTTTATTCCTCTTTACTACTACTAGTATGCACTGTTGTCACTTGAAATTTATTTGGTTGAGAACAGATGTGGTCAATTCCAAATCTGTTTGCTTTCCCTGGATGCTGTTTCCGCCCACCATTAAATACCATCCATGGTTTTCAAAGACTATGGAACCATGCCAGGACAACATAATCAATTTCCTCCGTTCCCTCGGATTGAAGCGAGTTCAGTTACCTGAAGCCATCAAGCAATTAATAACGTATATAAAGGAGGGAACACGGTGAACTACCAGCAAACATATCGAACCTTTATTCCAGAAATTCATGGTGATCTAAGAATCTAAGAGTATCTTTTCCATCTCCAGAAAGGCCTTCAGAGTTCAGACTGCTGCTGCCGTGTTGATTCCTTGGGAGGTGATAAATGTGTTTGCTTTCGGCGGCAATTTTTTTACTGCATTATCCCTGCTTAGATCAAACGCAGCTAATTAATTAATTAATTAGTCGAATGGTATTGGGTTCCAGTTTTTACATCCATCCATTTGCCAAATGCCTGGATCATCAGCAGAATAAAAGGTTCTGAGCATCGGCTTGTGCGGTGTCCCTTGTCTTGCGTCCACATTTGGAGACAGGCGTGTCTAATTTCTGTGATTCCCGGGCAACGCTAACTCCTTCCGTCAATCTGGGCAACAAGTGTTCGTCTATTTTTAAGGCAACATGATGTGTCTACAAGGCACAGCGACAACGGCACATGCCTGCTGCATCGCCAAATCATTGCATCTCTTTTCCGCAAATGATTAATTCCATATCTGAAAAAAGAGGGTGTTTTCCCGTTCAGCTCTTTTTCGGGAACAGTATGATCCACATCTGAAAAAGATGAAGGCATTGACTTTGCCACACCATTGCATCCACCGAATCCCAGCCTTTAAGAAAAAGATACTTACTCTGGGAGGCTACACAATTTGCAAAATCGTAAACTGCAAGCCACGACATATATATAAGTATATATGATTATTGAGCGAAAAATGCTTTTGGAGCTCGGCCTCCATGGAGGCCTGTTTTTGAACAATTCAAAATTCAACAAAATTCATATTTTTTTACATTTCAAAAAATTCTGAGAAAAATACATACATACATGGAGGCATGACACAAATGTGTGTAAATTTTATGACGAAATAGTTGAAATGAAGGCTTTGCAAAAAAGACAAATCAGGGCTTTTCAACACATTATACTGTTCATCCCAAAGTCTATGAATTTGTTCTTTTTGCATATATCGCATCTTAAGGTATTTCATTCTGAAATTTTACACGCGTACACATCACATCCTTATATACTTGTACAATTTTTTCAGATTTTTTTTTGAAAGCAAAAATTATGAATTATGAATTTTCCAATAAATTCGGCTCCAAACTGTTGTTCTGATTATTGAGTATATATATAATTATTGAGCGCGCACGCGCACACACACACTCAGTAAAATGAGGTATTATGATATCACACCTACAAAAAATACATCTGATTTGTTTTCTATATGAAACGCAAAAGAAGGCCCACAACACTCCCATCCTCCTCCTGCTGTCGCCGGAGGACGGTGGGGTTGCCTCCTCATGCCCGTGGCGTTGGTCGTTGGCTGTGACTTGAGGGATGTTTGGTAACCTACCCGGCGGTGGCAACAACAATCGGTAACAAGGGCTGCAACACGAGATGGGGCAACCCAAAGGCGGGGGGAAGCGACTATGGCTTGTAGCGGCCACAAAGTTGACGTCGTGTCAGCTACCCCTACCAAGGTGGCTTTAGAGCACACGCTTGTGAGTTGAATATTTTGATGATGTTCGCCTCTTCCCATTTTGCGGCTTATGCGTTCCTGAGCATGGATTTCAGTGCATGATGATGTCCACGACATGGACCTGCACGCGAGTGGCTGCCTCTGGGAAATGGCTAAGACTTCAATTTCCCATGGACATGGTGTGTGGGCTCGTCCATTACAACATCGTCTTCTTTGGAAAGGGGTGCGGCAACACACAGTGACTTCGTCTTGGTGGTGATCTTCGAGCACTCGGTGTCAATGGGCTAATGCCGACACCAATGGAGTTTGAGAATAGGGTTTAGGGTTTTTCGTGGGACAAAGCCTCTCCACGTCTTTCTATATATATAACAATCAGCATACAATTACATACGTACAATGATACGTGTGCGTGACATACTAGACCTATTTCAACACTCCCCCTCAATCTGAACTTCTACTCTGTACAAGGTTTAGATTGGTACTAAAACGGTCTAGCATCTGTCTGGTGGCTGGTTTAGTAAACACATCAGCCAGCTGATCGTTAGAAGAAATAAATCTGACCTCGAGAGCTCTAGAAGCAACACGCTCACGTACAAAGTGAAAATCAATCTCGATGTGCTTGGTACGTGCATGGAAAACTGGGTTGGCAGTCAGATATGTGGCCCCTAAGTTATCACACCAGAGAACCGGAACACGCTGCTGAGACACTCCAAGCTCTTTGAGTAGTGACTCTACCCAGATGGCTTCAGAGCTCCATTCGCCAAAGCTTTGTACTCGGCCTCGTGCTTGATCTCGACATCGTTGGTTGTTTCTTGAACTCCGTGAAATGAGATTTGGTCCAACGAATATGGCGAAACCTCCAGTTGATCGGCGATCATCCGGACAACCTGCCCAATCTGCATCAGTGAAGATACTAATGCTAGTAGAGACAGCCTTGCGAAATTTCAGCCCTGTGTGCAACGTTCCTTTCACATAGCGTAAAATCCGCTTAACTGCTTCCCAATGAGCATCAGTGGGCTGTGAGAGAAACTGACACACCTTGTTCACGGCAAATGAAATATCCGGACGGGTGAGCGTTAAGTACTGCAGTCCACCAACAACACTACGATACTGGAAAGAATCATCGGTACTGAGAGGTCGTCCAGACACTCGTGCAAGCTGCTCGGAAGTAGACAGCGGTGTGGAAGTAGGCTTACAATTCTCCATGCTCACACGGTGTAAAAGATCCAAGGCATACTTCCGTTGAGTCAATGTCATCCCCCAAGAATTGTAGGACGCTTCCAAACCAAGAAAATACTCCAGCGGCCCAAGGTCCTTGATAGGAAAACTGGCAGCGAGGGCGTGAACAAGGCCATCAACCGCGCGTGGAGAAGATCCAGCAATGACAATGTCATCCACATAGACAAGCATATAGATCTGAACATCACGATAGCGGAAGTAAAACAGAGATGTATCTGCTCTGGAGGAGGCAAAACCCAAAGCGAGGAGGCGAGCACTGAGCCGAGCGTACCATGCACGAGGGGACTGCTCGAGTCCATAGAGGGCGCGCTGAAGCTTGCACACATGCGAGGGAAAACGAGCATCCTCGAAACCAGGTGGCTGCTGCATATAGACGTCCTCGGAGAGATACCCATGAAGGAAAGCATTGCTGACATCAATCTGCCGAAGACTCCAGCCGCGAGAAACAGCCAAGGCAAGAACCAAACGAACAGTGTCCGGCTTGACAACCGGGCTGAAGGTATCACCATAGTCAATGCCAAGCTGCTGTGTGAAACCTCGGGCGACCAGACGAGCTTTGTACTTATCAACAGTACCATCCGGACGGTGCTTGGTCTTGAAGATCCATTTGCTCCCGACAACATTGACACCGCGCGGCTGAGGCACAAGAACCCAAGTCTTGTTGTGATGCAAAGTAGTGAGTTCATCAATCATCGCGGTACGCCAGGCAGTCTCACGGAGAGCGCCACGATGAGAGACAAGCACCGCAAGAAACGCTCGGCGACGGGGATCATAGCGGATAGTCCCGTCAGTAGGAACAAGGGCACGCCGAGTATGATCACGGGTGCGGGTAACCATGGTGTGTGCCGGGGCAGCTGGGGGCGTCGCGGTCAAGGGAGGTGAACTCCCCTCGACAGAGGGCGATGCGAGCTGCGGTGGCGATGACGGAGCCGCATCCTCGAGTACCGGGACGGAGGACACCGCGTCACCGCGCGGCAAGGAGGCCGCGGAGGAACCGGGCGCGGCGGTCGGGCCGGGCGAACCGGGCGCGGCGGTGGCTGATGGGCCAGCCAGGACGGGCGAGGCGGTGACTGAGCCGGGCGACACGGGAGCCGAGCCAGGCAATGCGGGAGCCGAGCGGGGAGACGTGCATGGCCCATGCACGTCGATCGCCGAGGAGGGCTGGACGTCAGCCACGTGGGGGCGGCGGGCAGAGGGCGTGGAAGCGCCGTGCACGTTGGACGCCGGAGAGGGCGGAGCTGAAGAATCCTGCACATAAGCAACAGGGCCTGGGACAGGCGTGTCAGTAGACAAATAGGACAAGTCGTATTTGCGCATATGGTCACCCGTAGCCTGTTCAGTGGGAGGAAAAGAGAGAACATCAGCCAAAGAAGAGACATCGATGGTGACCCCAGGAGTGGCATAGGGAAAAACAGACTCGTCGAAAACCACATCACGGGAGATGTAGATACGTCCCGTGGAACGATCAAGACACTTGTATCCCTTATGCATCGGACTATAGCCCAAGAAAACACACATGGTAGATCGGAAAAGCAAGTTTGTGTGCATTATATTTGAGCAAACTGGGCCAGCATGCGCACCCAAAAGTGCGAAGAAAGTTATAATCTGGGTGCACCTTAAGGAGACGATAGATGGGTGTATCGTGTTGAAGAACAGGTGTGGGCATGCGATTAATAAGATAGCATGCCGTAAGAAAGGCCTCATCCCAAAAACGCAATGGGAGAGAAGAATGAGCCAGCAAAGCAAGACCTGTTTCAACAAGATGACGGTGTTTGCCTTCAGCAATGCCATTCTGCTGAGACGTGTGTGGGCACGACACACGGTGAGATGCCAGTGCGTTGGAAATAACGATGCAACCGGTGATACTCACCACCCCAGTCGGACTGAACAGCGAGGATTTTAGTGTAGAGAAGACGCTCAACATGGGCCTGGAAGGCATAAAATACTTGCTCAATGTCAGACTTATGCTTAAGGAGATAAATCCAAGAGAAACGAGAGTAATCGTCAACAAAGCTCACATAATATTTATAACCTCCGGAAGAAGCAATAGCTGGCCCCCAAACATCCGAATGAATTAACTCAAGAGGCATAGTGGAAACATGATGTGATAAATTATAAGGCAATTGTCGACTTTTAGCACGCTGACAAGAATCACACACGGAAGTCTGACGTTCAGAAGAACACACTAAATCATTATTCCTAACAACGTGTTGAACAATATTATTTGAGGGATGACCGAGACGCGGGTGCCACTGGAACGGGGTGGTCTTGACGCTGAGGGACGCTTGGCGGGTGGAGGATGATGATGCGCGACCAAACGGTATGGGGTAGAGGCCACCATGACATCTACCGTGAAGAAGGATTTTCTTCGTGACCGTGTCCTTGACAAGGAAAAAGAAACAGTGAAATTCCACAAAAATATCATTATCAAGGACGAGACGATAAACGGAGAGGAGATGTTGATGAATGTGTGGTAGACGAAGAATATTGCGTAAACGGAGAGATGAACCGGGTATAGTGGAATGACCAATATGCGAAATAGACAAACCTGCACCGTTTGCCACTTGCACTTGATCCTTCCCGCCGTAGCGCTCGTGGAAGTGCAGACGATCAAGATCATTCGTCAGGTGGTCCGTCGCACCGGTGTCCAGGATCCAGTGCGGTGGCTCATGGGAGGAGGATGTGGACGCAGAGTTGGCGGCGCGGTGGTCATGATCATAGCGGCTGCGACATTCGCCAGCCTCATGACCCCAATTCTTGCATATCTGGCACCGGGGCCGCCAGCGGCGGTTGCGACCACCCCCGTTGTCACCTCCGTTTCCTCCTCCATTGCGGGTATTGCCGCCGTTGTTGTTACGACCAGAGGCGTTGCCCTGGTTGTTGCCGTAGCCGCCCGAGTTGGGCGGGAGGGAACCGGCGGAGGGGCGGCCACCGCTCTGGCGGCCAGAATCGGCGGCTCGGCCGGAAGTGTTGTTGTAGACCGGCCGAGACGCGGATGACTGCCAATCCTCGAGCTCGGACTGCTGCTGCTGAAGGGCCTCGTAGTGGAGAACACTGGAGTAGAACGCGGGAAGCGTGATTGGAACACCCGCGAAGTTCATGGAGGCGGCAATGGGGTTGAACGCCGAGCCGAGCCTGGTCAGCATATAGTCGATGATCTCATCATCGCGAAGAGGAGAGCCAGCGGCAGCCATCGAGTCAGCGAGGGCCTTGACCTTCTGCATGTACTCGCCGGCGGGACGGTCTCCCTTGCGCAGCGCCAGAATCTGGCGCCGGAGGTTGCGCACGCCGACGCTGTTCTCGGCGGCGAACATGGTGTGCACAGCCGCCCAGGCGGCGGCGGCCGACCTGCAGCCGATGAGCTGCGCGGAGATCTCCACGCTCATCGAACCAAGGAGATGCCCGAGAACCTTCTGATCCAGCGTCCACCATTGCTCGTAGTCGGGGTTGGACACGGTGCGGGCGGCATCGCCGGTGCCTGTCGTCACGGTCGGCGCCGGCGCGGTGGCGAGCCGTCGAGGAAACCGTCGCGGCGGGTGGGGCGATGACGGGGGCGATCGGGACGAGCGCGGAGGGAGTGGTGAGCATGAGCGCAGAGGAGGGAGTCACCGTGGATGCCGGCGCGGTGGACATCGCGGCGGCCGCGAAGAAGCTGCGGCGGCGGCGGGAGGAGAGGCGGCGGCGGCTAGGGTAGGCTGATGCGGAGCATCCTTCCATCATCCCCATGGACTCTACATCGACACATCCAACCCCACAAGGACCTATGACTCGAGCACGTGCAAGAGCTCTTGAAACCGAGGTGACATCACTCCTCTCACAATTCCCTTTCGATTCACATGAGACATGGTTACTACCTCAAACGGAAATGCTATGCATGCTTAGGTACCAAGGAGTCAACCTAGAAGAAGCTACGGCTCAAAAGGGACATCAAGAGCGAGAGGAGGAGCTGCAGAGTCCAGCACGAGCGGTACTACCGCTCCAGCCAAGCGGTACTACCGCTGAGTCAAGCCAGGCGGCACTACCGCTCGAGATCCGCCCTACGCCCGCCGAACCCGACAAACTCCAGGAATCGAACGGCGCCAGAGCGGTACTACCGCCCTCCCGAGCGGTACTACCGCTGAAGCACCTCGGCGGTACTACCGCCCTCAGAGCAGTACTACCGCTGAAGCACCTCAAGCGGTACTACCGCCCTCCCGAAGCGGTACTACCGCCCTGCTGTGTGCAGCGTTTGGGCCGAGGCCCATGTACTCGTTCGCCCCAACTTACCCCTTGGAGAACCTAGACTATAAATAGACCATCCCATCATCCTTTCTAGGGTTAGCACTGGATTAGCTCATGTTTGTGTGAGAGCCTTTGCTCATCCACTTGGTTACTTCTCCTCGGAGTTCACGACCTCTTGGAGAAGATCCCCAAGCGGATTCAAGACCCTTCTAGGGAAGAACATCAAGGCCTCCTCTTGGAGAAGAACGGTTCCTTTGTATCCTTACCTTTGTTGACTTTGGATCTCGTGAATCTCTTATGTGTATGATGATCTAGCACTTGTGTGATCGATTCCCTTGTTGGTTGAGTGATTCTCTCGTTTTCCCGTGTTTTCCCTTGTGCTTCGCGTGTTCTTCGTATTCCTCCGTAGGATCCCTCCAAACGTGAAAGATCGCGAATTAGGGTTCCACCCTACATCATATGGTATCAT
This sequence comes from Aegilops speltoides, assembly GCA_021437245.1. NCBI lineage: Eukaryota > Viridiplantae > Streptophyta > Magnoliopsida > Poales > Poaceae > Aegilops > Aegilops speltoides. The sequence goes on from CM038142.1 coordinate 455,602,074, forward strand.
GAGCCACGTTGATCACGTTTTTGGAGCCCCTACCCGTGTTTTCTAGCTTGATTTTGTTGTTTTCGTCCTAAATCCGAAAATCCCCACCAAAAATAGCCCCAAATTTTTTGTGATTTGTTGGTTTGATGATGTTTTGTTGATTTTGATCCATGGATTTGCTTGGTTTCAAGTGGATCTAGCATTCCCCAAGTTTCCCTCTTTCCATCCACAAAATCCATCGAATTTTGACCCGAAATCACCCATTTCCGCCCCAAAATCGCTGAAACAATTGAGCAGCCGAGAAAATCCCGACCGAGCGGTACTACCGCCCTAGAGAGCGGTACTACCGCTGTGACCTCAGCGGTACTACCGCCCATGAACGGTACTACCGCCAGGCCCTCCCACCGAAATAGTCGAAAAAACCCGACACGAGCGGTAGTACCGCCCTTCCCAGCGGTACTACCGCCCTGGCCATTCAGATTTCTGAGTTTCACCATTTCCACCATAACTTCCACATCCGAGTCCGATTTTCGCGTTCTTTAGCTCGTTGAGTAGCTATTGACATTCTCCATCCACCTAGATAGGTTGCAACACCATTGGACACCATCTAATTTTCCCAATATTGGCATCTTTGCCTAGGGCTTTCACCACATCATACGCTATACCACCTCCACTTTCCGCTACCACCATTGTTGCCTTTGTTCTTTGAGAATTTGAGTTGTGGTTCCGTGTCCTATTGTGTTTCGGCTATATAGGTGCGGTTCGACGTCAACATCACCACCGCTCATCTTCGACAAGGACTCATCATCGCCAGGGACGGTAACCTCGGCGACATCTTTGTCATCTCTCGCAATTGCATTGATAACCAACATAGCCCATCTTTTGCGTTGCTTACCCATCGAGACTAGCCATTGAGTATTGCCGGCAACGTAACTTGTGCACATTAGGGATCATACTCCATAGCATACAGACCATAGCATAGTGGTGCATATCTTGAGATCCACTTGTGTGTCACAAAGTTGTCATCGCATACACAATTGCTATCTTGGTTCGAGAAGTTTGCATAAGAAAAGAGCTCAAAAGAGAAAGATAAGCAAAGAGCTTATAAGCAAGAACCATAGCATCATACTACATTAAGATTGTCATATAAGATCATCTTGGATCATTGCACCGAAATACCATACATATAGCATACTTGGGATAGAGATCGTTGCATTTTTGCCTAGTAGGTTGTGCACAAGTTCCGTATCCGCCTATTGTGCAATCGTGCTAGCGTCTCTCTAGTATTGTGCAACAAGAGCATTTTCGTGGATTCCACATTTTGGCTCACTTTTGGTTTGCACAATCCCATTTATCTATTTGCGTGTGTGTTTCCGTGTACCACTACTTGCTTGGTCTACTTGTTACATTTGCGAATTTGCGAATCTTCTTCAACATTTTGAGTCAAGCTAACGATTACAATCAATTTTGTGCCACCATCCTAACCAAGCTCCACCAAAAGCTTTTACTTGTGTAGGTGTGAGAATCGACAAGGATCGGTACCAATAGTGCTATTTCATTGTCCGCATTTGAGTGAACTTGATTCATCTTCAACTTCGTCAAAGGTACATTGGTATTAGTTCTTCTCTTTCTACCACTCACAATTTGCTTGAAATGATGGATAGGCCAAGTTCTTCTACAAACCCACTCTTCATCGAGCAAGACGACGACATGTCATCATCGTCACCAAGAGCCACCTCTTGGCGCAGAACGAGCTCTCCATCAAGAGCAACAAGCAATGAGCGAACGATCGACAACCTCTCCACCGACTTGCGACTCTCGAGAAGCGTACAAGAGATTACTTCGACAACAAACTCGGCAAGACAAGAAAGAGAATGATGCAAGAATGGACGAGATCCGCGCCTTGTTGGTGAACCGGCGTACTTCTACCTCTTCACCCTCAAGACGGACCACTCAAGTCGCCACTCCGACGACTCCTTCTCCGACACAAGTACACCGTCATCGAACACTCTTCGACGAGCCGCGCGTCAAGACCGTCATGCATCTCGCAACCCGCTACACGACAAGAATTCCCAAGAGCAAGTGGATGAACAAGTTCCTCGTCCTCAATCAAACCAAGTAGCGTTTGCTCAAGCTCAAGAACGACAACGTCTTCGTCACCAACAAGAACAAGAACGAGCGCGCCTACACCAACAACAACAAGACGCCGAGGCCCAACGTCTTCAACAACAACAACGAGAAGCACAAGCTCTTGAGGCGGAACGCGCCCTTCAAGCATCAAGTCGAGCTATCGCCAACCGCAATCGTGAAAGGCGCATTCAAGAGGAAGCCCTTCGAGAAGAAATCCAAGAGAGGAACTACCATCGGCGTGCGCAACGTCAAGCTCCTCAAGCTTATCCTCAACCTCAAGGTCAACAAGAGCAAGTTGATCATGGACTTCCTCCTCGCCGAGAGCAACATGAGGATGATTACCCTCCACGTCAAGAACGTCATCATCAACATCGACCTCAAAACAATGAAGAACATCGCTATGGCAAGCTCAAGTTCACAATGCCCAAGTTCAATGGAACCAATGATCCCGAAGAGTACCTCTCATGGGCATTGAAGGTCGACAAAATCTTTCGTTTGCACAACTATGAGGAAGAGAAGAAGATCGCTATGGCATCACTTGAGTTCCAAGACTATGTGCTCATATGGTGGGAACAAGTCCTTGAGCGCCGACAAGCAAGAGGTGAACCTCCAATCACCACTTGGGCTCAAATGAAGGATGTCATGCGAGCACGTTTTGTGCCCACCTACTACAACCGTGATCTCTTCAAGAAGCTACAACTACTCAAGCAAGGAACAAAGAGTGTTGAAGAATACTACAAAGAAATGGAGATTGCCATGATTCGAGCCAATGTCAAGGAAGATGAGGAGCAAACGATGGCACGATTCTTGAATGGACTCAATCATCCCATCAAGAAGATCGCCGACTTCCAACCCTACTCCAACCTCATTGAGCTCGTGCATCAAGCTACAAAGGCGGAACGTCAAGTACAAGATGACTTCAAGTACGCCAAGTACTCCTCCAAGATACACGGCTTCTCCAACAACCAAGCTTCAACAACTACTCCCACATCGACATCAATCAAGCCTTCTCCACGCAACGACGACAAGTCAAGTTACAAGAAAACTTCTACAAGTTCAAGTCATCTTCCTCCTACTACAAGCAACTTCAAGCCGCGTGCTTCATCATCTACTCCAACCGATGAGACCGTCAAGACAAGCTCCTTCAAGTGTTTCACTTGCGGCGGCCGAGGCCACAAGTCCTATGAATGCACCAACAAGCGCACCATGATCCTCAACGACGATGGCACATACGACTCAATGAGTGAAGATGAAATGGAAGCTATTGAGCAAGTGGCCATGCACCGGCGCGTGAATGAGGATGAAGATGATCAAGTCTTTTGTGATGAAGATCGAGCCCGCTCTCGTTGTCTCCAAGGTCTTGACACTTCAACATAACCAAGAAGAAGACCAACGATGCCATATCTTCCACACAAAGGCCGGCATCAATGGGAGATCCGTCAAGGTCATCATCGATGGAGGTAGTTGCCACAACTTGGCAAGCGAAGAACTATGCTCCAAGCTCCAATTGGTCAAGAAGAAGCATCCGCAACCATACAAGGTTCAATGGCTAAGTGACTCGGCACTATACGAGTTGAGCATACGGTCCAAGTATCCTTCAAAATCGGTGCATATGAGGACACTTTGGAGTGTGATGTGGTCCCAATGACCGCTTGCCACCTCCTCCTTGGTCGGCCATGGCAATTCGACCGTGGTGTCTACCACAATGGGCGTACAAACCACTATAGCTTCAAGATGAAAGGCAAAGAATATGTCCTACGACCTATGTCTCCTAGTCAAGTGATAGCCGACAAACAAGCCACCAACCAAAGAGAGAAGAGTGAGAAAGTGAGCCACCAAAAGTGAGTGAGAGCCACAAGCCAAATTTGGCGCCTCTTAGCCTAGAGAGAAAAACCTCATACTATTAGCCACCAAACATGAGATGAGAGAAGTGTGTGAGAACCCATCGAGTGTGATGCACTTTGTCCTAGTGTGCAAGGATGGAGAACAACAAACTAACACCACTCATGAGCTACCTTTGGTGTTTCAATCTCTTTGCAGGAATTTCAAGATGTTTTCCCGATGAGCTACCTCCGGGTCTACCTCCTCTCGAGGCATTGAGCATCGAATCGACCTCATTCCCGGAGCGCCACTTCCAAACAAAGCTCCCTACCGTGTCAATCCCGAAGAAACCAAGGAGATTCAACGGCAAGTACAACAACTACTCGACAACGGTCATGTACGTGAAAGCTTAAGCCCTTGTGCCGTGCCCGTTATACTTGTGCCTAAACCCGATGGAAGTTTCCGCTTGTGCTCCGATTGTAGACCCATAAATGCTATCACCGTGCGCTATAGGCATCCCATTCCTCGCTTAGATGATATGCTTGATGAACTTAGTGGAGCCAACTTTTTCTCAAAAATTGATCTTAAAAGTGGCTATTATCAAATCCGCATTCATGAGGGTGATGAATGGAAAACTGCTTTCAAAACAAAATTTGGCTTATATGAATGGTTGGTTATGCCCATGGGTTTGTCGGAAGCTCCCGGAACTTTTGTGCGACTTATGCATCATGTGCTTAGACCTTATATTGGAATCTTTGTTGTGGTTTACTTGATGACATTCTTGTGTTTAGCAAAACCATGAAAGAGCATCTTGATCACGTTAAGCTTGTTTTGCAAACGCTTCGAAAGGAAAGTCTTTATGCAAACTTGAAGAAATGCACTTTTGGAGTTGACAAAGTGGTTTTCTTGGGTTTCGTTGTCTCCTCCAAGGGTGTCCATGTTGATGAAACTAAGATCAAAGCAATTAAAACTTGGCCCCAACCCACCAATTTGCAACAAGTGCGAAGTTTCCTTGGTCTTGCAGGTTTTATCGCCGCTTTGTGAAAAACTTTAGCACTATTGCAGCCCTTTGCATGCTTTGAGTAAGAAGAATACTCCTTTTAGTTGGGGACCTTTGCAATCAAACGCTTTTGATGAGCTCAAGTCTTTGCTTACTCATGCTCCAATTCTTGCTTTGCCCAACTTTGACAAAACTTTTGAGGTTCATTGTGATGCAAGTGGTACCGGAATTGGCGGAGTTTTAATGCAAGAAAAACGAGTCATTGCTTATTTTAGTGAAAAACTCTCCGTGCTCAACTTAACTATCCGTGTATGACAAAGAATTGTATGCTTTAGTGCGTGTACTACATGTTTGGGAACATTATCTTAGGCCTCATGAGTTTGTCATCCATACCGATCATGAAACGCTTAAGTACTTAAAAGGTCAAACTAAATTGAACAAGCGTCATGCTAAATGGAGTGAATTTATTGAATCTTTTCCATATGTGATCAAGTACATTAAGGGCAAGGAAAATGTAGTTGCCGATGCACTTTCACGCATATGCACGCTTGTCACCCAACTTGAGTTGAATGTTATTGGCTTTGAGCACATAAAAGATTTGTATGCTAGTGATCCATCTTTTGCACCTCATTATGCTAAATGTTTGACGCATACATCTTGGGAACAATATTACCTCAAGGATGGTTATCTTATGAGAGCTAACAAACTATGCATTCCCGAGTCTTCTCTTCGTTTGCTACTTTTGCAAGAGGCTCATGGAGGTGGACTCATGGGACATTTTGGACGCGACAAGACCTTCGCCACGCTCTCCAAGAACTACTTTTGGCCAAAGATGTTTGAGATGTCTCTCGCTTTACCACCCGATGCTCTACATGCCGCAAAGCTAAGTCAAAAGCTCAATCTCATGGTCTTTACATGCCTCTTCCTATTCCTTATCAACCTTGGGAAGACATTAGCATGGATTTTGTACTTGGTTTGCCTAGAACTCAAAATGGAAAGGATTCCGTGTTTGTTGTTGTGGACCGATTTTCTAAGATGGCACATTTCATTCCTTGCAACAAGGTGACGATGCTTCACATATTGCAAATCTCTTTTGTAGGGAAATCTTGCGCCTTCATGGAGTACCGAAGACAATCGTCTCCGACCGCGACGTCAAGTTCTTGAGTTACTTTTGGAAGACTCTATGCGCCAAGCTCGGCATCAAGCTCTTGTTCTCATCCGCATACCATCCTCAAACCGACGGCCAAACGGAGGTGACGAACCGGACGCTCTCCACTCTACTTCGCGTGTTGATCAAGAAGAACATCAAGGAGTGGGAAGCATGTCTACCCATCGCCGAAATACGCCTACAACCGTGCAAGACATTCGACTACCGGCAAGTCTCCTTCGAGGTCGTCTCGGCTTCAACCCTTTGTCCCCATTGGACATTCTACCCTTCCTCTACAAGAGCGTACCAACCTCGGCGCAAGTGCCGTGCAAGCTACATCAAGAAGATGCATGAAGATACAAGACACACCATCGAGAGCCGAGTACAACGACTAACGACCAAGCTCAACATCAACAAGCAACCCATGATCTTCAACATAGGCGATCTCGTGTGGCTACACCTTCGCAAGGAACGCTTCCCCAACGAACGCAAGTCCAAACTTCTACCTCGAGCCGATGGACCCTTCAAGGTGCTAGCACGCTACAACAACAACGCCTACAAGCTCGACATACCAAGCGACAAATACAACGTGAGCGACACCTTCAACGTCAAAGACCTCTCGCCTTTCCATGGTGATGAAGATCTTGATCCGAGGTCGGATCCTTTCGAAGGGAGGGGATATGATGCGGAGCATCCTTCCATCATCCCCATGGACTCTACATCGACACATCCAACCCCACAAGGACCTATGACTCGAGCACGTGCAAGAGCTCTTGAAACCGAGGTGACATCACTCCTCTCACAATTCCCTTTCGATTCACATGAGACATGGTTACTACCTCAAGCGGAAATGCTATGCATGCTTAGGTACCAAGGAGTCAACCTAGAAGAAGCTACGGCTCAAAAGGGACATCAAGAGCGAGAGGAGGAGCTGCAGAGTCAAAGACGAGCGGTACTACCGCTCAGCCAAGCGGTACTACCGCTGAGTCAAGCCAGCGGCACTACCGCTCGAGATCCGCCCTCGCCCGCCGAACCCGACAAACTCCAGAATCGAGCAGCGCCAGAGCGGTACTACCGCCCTCCCGGCGGTACTATGGCTGAAGCACCTCGGCGGTACTACCGCCTCCAGAGCAGTACTACCGCTGAAGCACCTCAAGCGGTACTACCGCCCTCCCGAAGCAGTACTACCGCCGCTTTGTGTGCAGCGTTTGGGCCGAGGCCCATGTACTCGTTCGCCCCAACTTACCCCTTGGAGAACCTAGACTATAAATAGACCATCCCATCATCCTTTCTAGGGTTAGCTGGATTAGCTCATGTTTGTGTGAGAGCCTTTGCTCATCCACTTGGTTACTTCTCCTCGGAGTTCACGACCTCTTGGAGAAGATCCCCAAGCGGATTCAAGACCCTTCTAGGGAAGAACATCAAGGCCTCCTCTTGGAGAAGAACGGTTCCTTTGTATCCTTACCTTTGTTGACTTTGGATCTCGTGAATCTCTTATGTGTATGATGATCTAGCACTTGTGTGATCGATTCCCTTGTTGGTTGAGTGATTCTCTCTCGTTTTCCCCGTGTTTTCCCTTGTGCTTCCGCGTGTTCTTCGTATTCCCTCCGTAGGATCCCCTCCAAACGTGAAAGATCGACGAATTAGGGTTCCACCCTACATCATAGGCTCTAATACCAAGTTTGAGAATAGGGTTTAGGGTTTTCCGTGGGACAAAGCCTCTCCACGTCTTTCTATATATATAACAATCAGCATACAATTACATACGTACAATGATACGTGTACGTGACATACTAGACCTATTTCAACAAATGGGACCAAGAACATCATCCTCGAGAGTTAGCTTTAGTTGTAATGGGGATGACCGGATGAGCAATCCCCTCTTTGTTTGCTCCTCCGCTTGCTACCATGGCTCTTAGTGAACATGGCTAAGAGAGCAGGTGTAACTCCGTGTCGTCACTCTCCTTCTATCAATGAGAAGATATAAAACCATTGCGTATTCGGAAAAAATATAGTGAGAAAAAAAGAGCTTGCATCTGAATGGTCTAGATTTTTCTAGAGAAAACCTCCCCATGTTCAAGTCATTTTCACATGTATTTTAAACAACGCTCATCTGATACAATCCTCCCATGACTTTCCTTATAATTATCGATCAAACGACACAGACATCGACAATATCCCTAGTGGACTTTGCTCAAGGTCAAGGCTCTCGAAAATCCCCCTCTGTATTATCAAAAAAACAAAGAAAAGGACAAATCTAATTACGCAACTCCCGTAATAACATAATCCGACCTTGCTCCAAGATGGATAGATCGATATAAGAAACGAGGCTGGCTGTCGCGGCTGCAGGCCTGGCGTTGGCAAATGGCGATATCTATCCACCACCAATTTCTCCAAAAATTAAAAAAAATCATCCAGCACCAGCCGTGGGCCCCTTTGTCAGCACCTGGACCAGACAGAATCCCTGACGGGTGAAGCGCCCCATGTGGACGGCGCAGCTCTTGAACACGAAGCATTTTTTGTCATGGACGCTGAGGACGAGCTCGCCCTGATTAGGCGCTTGGTAAGCTTCAACACCAGACCCGCCCGCCCGGGTGAGGATATCCTAATCCTAGTAATAAAGAAAAAGGAAAAAAACGCCGTGGCGCACTCCCGCCTGTAACAATATTTTTGGCGCCTGCACACACGGCGACAACGAGCGGCGTCCACGGTTCCACCGGTGGCGCGGACGCGCCAAAAAGGGGCGGAACGCGACGACGACGCCCCGCCTCCACAGCCTTTCACTCTGCCGCGTAGGCATCGACAAAACATATGCGAAAATAGCGCACGCGCCCACGGGTTTTGGCCCGCCTCGCCTCGCCTTAACCTTAACCCAGAAACCAAAGGCGCCGATAGACAAATCCCAAGTGAAACGAAATGAGGTCGCCTCGACTGCCGCTCCGTGGATGGATCATATGTTGGCTTCGGCCAGGAGCAACGCAACAAAAAGGGGCACAGTGCCTGGCTCTCCACGACAAACGGGGAGCCGGGCGGGCGGGCAGGCAGGCGGATACATATGTGCTCGCTCGCTTGTCTACGCTCGACCACGAGCGGGCCAATGGCGCCTTGACGCCGGCTAAAAATACATCCAACAAGGCACGTAGGCGGTGGTGTAGGGCGTGGACCATCCGCCGCCCGACACATGCAACCACTACATCGATTCACCGAGGCGGGCAGGCCAACAATGCAAAGATTTTGATGACTCGATCTCTTGTCCAGCGTAAACGATGGACGCAGAAGAGACCTGACGTACCACGGACCTGCATGGCTGCATCTGCATCGCCCAATCCCGGCCGTGCGTCCTGGACCATCCTGCCCGCCCGGTTGGCCCTCGGTCAAGACAACCACGATGCTGTTGCTGCCGCTAGTCCTCATGGACCCCGATAAATTTCCGTGATAGTACTGTAGGTTATATACAATACAGCCACTTGGTCTTTGCAAATTAGTGTAGTGCCCTAAGGTGCATGCACTAATCGAGTTCCCCAATCCCCATGTATGCGCAGGTAAGCAAGCCGCACATACTACAGTACTGCGCATGCATGCATGCATGTTGGCTTGGGCCGGACCTCACACAATGCAAGTTGCAGGGCAGAGAGGCCTAGATTTGCTCACGCGTAACATGGCATGTTGCACGGCGCACCTGTCCAAGATACTAATGATGATGATGAAATCCCTATACGCAGGCCCATATTACTACCTCCGTCCCGGTGAATAAGTCATTCACGTAGTTCTAGGTTGACGATTTAACTATCTAAATATGTATTATATGTGACAAAAAATATATATTTAGAAACTACATCCTTGTAGAAATCTAGTGATGTACTTTTCATAATATATAACACATATTTAATTGCTCAAATCGATGACCTAGAACTACGCGAATGACTTATTCACCTGGACGGAGGTAGTACTATTCTTAGTGTGCATCTGCTCCAAAACCGAAAGAAGCGAGTGGGTTGGGTGAGAGAGGCTACTTGATATGGGTAGCATCGCGGCAGAAATGATTAGGTCGTTGCTGGATTGGGCAAGTGAATACCACAAGTATAAACCACTTGCATCTCCCTCATCACCAACTCACCGAGAGAGAGAGAACCTGCCCGTTGTTTCCCAATCACCTGGTTTTAAGCAAGCTTCTTGCCGCTTCTCACGGCCCAACTACAAGTTCCTGCCTCTTCTTTTATGGGCAAGATGCACCAAGGGCGGCAAGATGCAGAGCACCTTGCCTTAGCTTAGCTTAGTTAGACCCTCACATCGCTACCAGTACTAGCTAACAACAAGCCGTAAAGATTCCAAGTAGCACCATAATTTTACCACTAGCCAACTACTGTGGTAGGTCTGGTTCAATAACTTTTCTCACGTATGGCCGACCCTATTATGACTCATTTGCCGCCTTTACCGACCGATGATAAACATCTTGGGCATATGAAATTCTCTTGATCGTACTAGTCGTTAGCATGAAACAACTATATTCAAGTACGCTAGTTGTGGCTGTGTCTCTCTTCCGAGCAGAAAAATGGGAAAAAGAACACACACACACACACACTCTCTGTCTGTCATCGAAATTCAGGCATTGGTCTAAGGGGCATCAATCTCTCAACTAAGCCATAGCAAGGTTGTACTTTTCCTTTTCAAACAGTTTTTTACAATATCGTTTTGCAGTATTGGAGCTGTATTTTGTGACTAGAAAAGTACAAGATGACAGACACAACAGATGACGGGTATACACATATAAAAACGAAGACGGCATTTGTCTATGGAACCCATTATCTCATGCTGAGCTTCGTATTTTTTAGTTATTCCCGGCCGTCTATTAGCTGCAGGCCGGCGAGGTACGGCGTGATGCCGCCGATTCAGAGACTTTTCTTAGAAAATATGCTGAATCGGTAGGCCCAGTTGACTTTATAATCAAATCTACCTGTATTTTTGCGTTTTCAATACACCAGCCTGCCTGCAGTGGACTTTGTGCTTTCTTTTCTCATCTTATTAAGCCTGCAATTGTCGTTGTCAACGCATAAAAGAAACCATTACAGCTCCAAAGAGATAAGTTGGTTGCCTCTCGCAACGTGGCCATGTATCAGCTCAACGCACACCCGAAAGCAGAACTTTAGACAATGTCATTGTCCCTCCAGGTCTAGTAAAATAACACATTCGTATTCGCTTGTCTACATTTCCTGATAGTTTTGTATGTTGAAAGAACCGGCTTTTAAAAGTTTCAGTACAACGAAGGAATGCGGGTCAAACATAAAGAAGACGGACAACCAAAATCTTGTCCATGCCTACACTACATTCTAATGCACAGCACAGCACTACTTCTCCAGCTTTACTCAAAAAAAGCACTACTACTCCAGCCATAGATGTGAACCCAGCTTTGTTCATATGCCATGTTTTCTATCTGAATATTTTGTCATGGACATGAAAAAATGCATCCGATCAAGAATCCTGTCCAATCCTCTTAAAATTTGGTTAACCGACAACAGCAAAGGTTTTAATGAAATTAACAGTCCTGTCAACTAGTAGGAGTATGATTTATTACCTTACACCAGTGCGACTAGCCTTTGCAGACAATGCTACTGGTGACTGTTACTGAATTAGTTAAGGCAACATTTTCACAAAAAAGGAAAACACAGTTAAAGCGAAGGTGTGTAACTGAAGGGGGGGAAAGGTTGATGCTGTTGCTGAACACGCAGGCACGAGTACAAAGTATCCACGGGACGGAAGAAATGGAAGGTAATTAACACGGGCGGCTCTGGGCTGCGCTGATGGACACGGCAACAACGACAAAACCATCCCGAGAAAGAACTGTCAATTGTAAACGGCACCCCTCTCGCCTCCGGCGCCTATAAAACGGCACCGCCGAGCCTCCCAAATCCCCGCGCGGCGCAGAGCTCCACCAACCAAACACTACCCGCCTCCGTAGAGGAGACAAGGGAGAAAACGCTCCCTCTCTCTCTCTCCCCCCCGCAGCCTCCCCCCAAAACTGAACTGCGTACTTTGAGTAGGCGGTAAATTGCCCGGGAGTTACACCGCCCGGCGCCGTAAAAGCTCCGCGAAGCCGCACGAGCGCCAGGGCGCTCCTCTGTTTCCATCCATGACGTCCTGCGGAGGCGCCACCGCGGCATGCCCGGATGGCTGCGTCGTCACCGCCCCCTTGCTCGCCAAGGCGGGGGAGGTCGTCATCCCGGTCTACGGTGACGAGGCGGCCGCGCCGGTGCTCACGTGCAAGCCGCCCGGCCGGCTTGCCAAGGCGGTGAAGGAAGCCTGGTCCGTTTCTTTGGGCATCGCGCTCCCGATGATGCCGCCCGTGTCGGCCACCGCGGCCCGCGACGAGGCGCGCTCCATTCTCGGCCTCGCATTCCCGATGATCCTCACCGGGCTGCTGCTCTACCTCCGCTCCATGATTTCGATGCTCTTCCTCGGCCGTCTCGGCGGCCTGGCGCTCGCCGGCGGCTCCCTCGCCATCGGCTTCGCCAACATCACCGGATACTCTGTCCTCTCCGGCCTCGCCATGGGCATGGAGCCGATATGTGGCCAGGCATTCGGCGCGGGTAACTACTCGCTCATTGGTGTCACCGTGCAGCGGACGGTGCTCCTCCTCATCGCGGCCGCCGTCCCTATCGGTGGCCTGTGGATGCACATGCGGCCTCTGCTCCTCCTCTGTGGACAGGACGCCGGCATCGCCGCGGTCGCCGAGACCTACATTCTTGCCTCACTGCCTGACCTCCTCCTCCAGGCATTCCTCCATCCCGTGAGGATATATCTCCGGATGCAGTCCATAAACCTGCCACTCACCGTGTGCGCCACGCTCGCCATTGCCATCCACCTGCCCATCAACTACGTGCTGGTGACCGTGCTCGGGCTCGGCGTCAAGGGAGTGGCAATGGCGTCCGTGCTGGCCAACCTGAACCTGCTCCTCTTGCTTCTCGCCTACATCTTCTTCAAAGGCGTCCACAAGCGCACCGGCGGCTTCGCGCTCTCCGCCGAGAGCTTCCGTGGCTGGGGCGAGCTCATCAGCCTGGCTCTGCCGAGCTGCGTGAGCGTGTGCCTCGAGTGGTGGTGGTACGAGATCATGATCCTGCTGTGCGGCCTGCTCCTGAACCCGCAGGCCACGGTGGCGTCCATGGGCATCCTGATCCAGACCACGTCGCTCATATACATCTTCCCTTCGTCGCTCAGCTTCGGCGTGTCGACGCGCGTCAGCAACGAGCTGGGCGCCGGGCAGCCCGAGCAGGCGAGCCGCGCCGCGACGGCAGGGATCATGCTCGGCTTCGCGTTCGGCGCCTTCGCCTCCGCGTTCGCGTTCCTCGTCCGGAACGTGTGGGCGAGCATGTTCACGGCCGACCCGGCGATCATCGCGCTCACCGCGTCGGTGCTGCCGATCCTGGGCCTGTGCGAGCTGGGCAACTGCCCGCAGACGACGGGGTGCGGGGTGCTGCGCGGCAGCGCGCGGCCAAAGGACGCCGCCAACATCAACCTCCGGTCGTTCTACCTGGTGGGGACGCCGGTGGCGCTGGTGCTGGCCTTCTGGTTCCACTACGACTTCGAGGGCCTGTGGCTGGGGCTGCTGGCGGCGCAGGCCACCTGCATGGTGCGCATGCTCCTGGTGATCGGGCGGACGGACTGGGCGGGCGAGGCCAAGCGGTCGAAGCAGCTCACCGGCTCCGACGCACAGGGCAAAGTTGGCGCGGCCGACGGAGACGAGAAGTCGCGGCTGCTTGTCGAGGACGCGGACATCGAGCGGCCGAATGATCGGTGTTGATAGCTACCACCACACAGCTTGAGCCGGGGGGGCGTGTGCATTGTAATCTACTCCCTCTTGTTATTTTTACCATTTTTATTTATTTCCTCCCCCGTTGGCCATATTTTGGGCGGTGGGGGAGGAGCTAGGGGCTGACAAATTTTGTTCACATTTGCTAATGTAGCCATGTAAAGATTTTGCTGATTGTTATTAGAGAAATGTGGGGAAAATATCTACTCCTCCTAGTACGTAGTAGTAGTACTTGTTGGAAGGAAGGAAGGAAGGAAGTTTTGAGACAGAGGAACAATCCGTCCGTCCCCTGCTTCCCTTTCGCTTGCTCCGGGTCGGTGTCTGGTCCAGGGAGGCCGGCCGCGTGACGACCCGGTCGCCGGGCCACCCAGTAAAACCGCACGCGCCACCGGGTCCAGAGTCGCGTGGCTTCCGTCGCTAGAGCATCCCGCAGGCGCCGCTTTGCGCATCGCAGCCGTCGGCCATCGCTCGCGGCTTACTTTGCGCCGGCGGGACCCGCTCAGAAATGAATCCAGTTATATACCACGTGATTTGTTTTTCGCTAAAACCACGTGATTTGTGGAGTAAGCGACTGTTGTTTGACAATTGACATGTATAGCAAGATTTTTTTTTGAACATCATGTATAGCAAGATTTAAAGAGTGATTTATTACCCTAAGCATAACCGTCAGGATATAGTTAAGAAAAAAAAAAGTACGGTTTGATTACATGATTGCTCCGACATTTGCTCCTACTATGATTTTCGAAGAAAAAAAGCATGCGATGTTATCCTGCCAGCTAATGAAACATGATTGGTTCGCCAATATTTCTTGTCAGCCTCACAAAAAGTTGTCAATATTTGGCTAGTGATTGGTTGACTACCGACTGTTCTGGTCAGCCTCACAAAAAGTTGCCAATATTTGGCAACTTTTGATTTTTGCCAAATGTTGGCATCACGCCAATTATGCTCTGTCGACTTTCTAATAAAAAAATACATTTCTGCACCAAATAAATATAAATATAACACGAGGAATGTTCTTTTAGATGATTAGGAGCAACATTGCAAAATTGATTTGGGAAATAAGTTTTCTCTCTCAAATAAAATTATATTTTTGGGCGTCACTAACGTGCAAGTGACGGTTCTCGGGGGCAGCGAGCTAACATTCGCTCCAGCTAGTTTACCGATATGACGCGATTTAGCGGCTAGAATGTTCGCTCCAGTTAGTTTCTGTGCTACGGGCAGCTGAACATAATTCAAGCTACCCGGGAAAACAAAAAGGGGCTAGCCCAATTAGCTGCTTTTAACAAGGAATTGCCACACACCAAAAACGTATTGTCATACAAAAAAAGCAAGAAATATTGATAAGTGCAAAAAATGCATAAAGTTCTCAAAAACCATAGCCATAACCAAATAGTTAAAAAAAATGCATCAATTTTGCAGGGACCCAGAACTGCCATCGAAAACAATCTTAAATGAACAAAAAAAAGCATGGCAAATCTTTGTGTCACGGGATGCCAATTCTTGGACAGATGACAACATTCTTTAGCATGACAATTCTCTATGCTGACAACATTGCCATGTCGTAATATCATGGTAAATTTTGATTTAATTACTCAACAAATCATGGCAACTTCTCTTTTCTACCCTTTCTGCCCTACAATCTACAACAACAAAATTCGCATGGGAATATTTTTAGAAAAGCGATATTTCTAAAAACACCAAGATCTTCCTAAGATAACATGGCAAAACTTTAGAATTTCCGCTAAAATTATGGAAAATTTTGAAAATTATTTCACTAGACTGGCGATAGCTATCTATATTTACATGAAAGATAATGACACTCACTGCAAATTTGGGAAATTTGTTCTCCAACTCATGGAAAATTTATACACATCTCATGGCAAATTTAGACGAACTTGTGTCCTAAATCTTGACAAATTTTGAGAAATGTTGTACTCCCTCCGGTTTTATTTACTCTGCATATTAGAGTTGACTGAAGTCAAACTTCGTAAAGTTTGACCAAGTTTATAGAAAACAATATAGACATTTATCATAATAAATCTATATGATGTGAAACTACATTCAATCATAAATCTAATGTTGTTAATTTGTTATTGTATATCTCAATATTTTTGTTTATAAACATGGTCAAAGTTTGTAAAGCTTGACTTTGACCAAAGCTAATATGCGAACTAAATAAAAACGGAGGGAGTATTGGTCACATGATCAAATTTAGGGGGTTTTCCTCTGAAAGCATAGCAAATTTTGGAAAATGTTTTAGTTTGGTCACAAGAAAGTTTTAGAAAACATAATTTGATAAAGCAAAAGCAAGGTTAGAAAATTTTGTAAAAAAGTCACATGACAAATTTAGACGATATTAATTTCCTAAAGTCGTGGGAAATTAAGAAAAATTGTAATGGTGACATGGCAATTTCTGAAAATATGTAATGGTCACATAGCAAATTTAATTTATATCATAGCAATTGTTTGTACGTAAACTTTGGGAAAAAATCACGGACACTTGGAAAATTTAGGAAAAAAAATGTTGTATGCATGATGACAATTTAAAAAAAAAACAATTTGTTTCTTAACGCATGGCAATTTTAGAAAAAGATGTTTTGGACTGATCAGATGGCGATTTTTTTAAAATGTTTTCTTACCTAATGGCAAATTAAGAAAATTTGTAATGTTGACATGGCAAGTTTAAGATCTTTGTTGAATAAAACATGGCAAGTTTTAGGAAACTATGTGATGGTCACATGGCAAATTTAGTTGTATATCATGTCAATTATATTGTTTGTTTATAATTCTGAAACATAATGGAAACCTGGCAAATTTTGAAAAAAAAATTCTACACAATATGGCACTTTACTAACAAGAATCTTACATGGCAATTTTAGAAAATAAAATACTTTCACTAGTTGCATGGTAAAATTAAATTATATTTTGTACATGATGGCAAATTCAGAAAATGTTGTGATATTTCACATGGAAAATTTAGAGTTTTTTTTCTTGGAACATGAGGACAAATTCAGAAATTGTGTGTTATATTCACAGGGCATATTCAGACAAAATTGCTATCTAGATCATGGCAAATGAGTGGGCAACTCATCCCCGTGCATGATGGCAAATGATCTTAATAGTAACCATGTATGTAAAACTAAGCTTGCTTTGGACGTCCCGATCTGTACTGCACGGTATCCAGCATTAGTTTATGCGTGTTGAGATCTAGATATTTTTTATGCAGTTTGTCGTTACAAGTTTTACTATAAAGTACTACTGTGCGTGCATTTGTTATTTTCTGGTTAAGTAATTTTTTGTATTCTACCACTCTTCTAAATCTGGGAACTAGGACCACCTATTTTTTTAGTTTAAGAAATATTATAGTTCATCGGACAAAGGGATTCACGGGCTGAGATGTCAACCACTTTAAAATCAATCGTCCGGACTGAAGTCCTCAAATTGAAAACGAGCATCTCCGCAGCAACAAACACAAAAATAAAATGGAAGCGAGCAGCCGGGAAAGATTCCTCTGCTGCTCCCGTCATTTGGTTCCAGGGCCGGTCAGTGGCCGCCCCGCGGAGGCAAGGGCGGCCTCGCACGGCGAGCAGCGACGCACCGGGGCCACGTGGATGCGCCCGTCCGCCGGCCGGAAGCGTACAAGGATGTCCGCCGGCCTTAGACCGGTTCAGCTCAGCTCGGGCGTGCGACGGATGGCACCAGCATCCGCATCTGCACATCGGCGCCGGCACCGGCATGGCCGCATTAAAAAGGACTCGCCCGCTCATCATCTCCCCTCCTTTTTTTTGCGGGTTCATCTCCGCTCCTTGGAGCACCGAGAAGATGGGGCACTGTTTCGAGGCCCCAAAGGCCACGGCCGTAGCTTGGCTACGTATAGGCGGCACTGACCATGCTAAAAGACAAAGAAAATTACGCAGCTCCCGTTAGTAACATGCCGAGGAGTAATGTATTTGCATTTTGTTCCGTTTGCACGCATCTGATTTGAGGTCCGGTCGTGTGCACTGGGAAATGCTGTACTGCTGCCAATGTGGTTGGTGTTATGTTGTGCTACTCCCGCCGAATCATGCCGGCATGCATGCATGCCGCTGGCGTGGAAGGAATCCTCCCTCGTGGCCAGTAGCCAACTGTTTAGCTTGGCCTCGTGGATCGAAGGGATTATAATCTGCAGGCTTTAAGAGCAAGTACAATAGGATGACATAGTCGGGCTGTAAGGTTTTAAACATTATATTTTTGATAAGTTGCATAGAGAGAAAAGAAAAGAGAAGAGAAGCGGACTACTTACTAACAACAGACTGTAGCACGTGCTCCTAGACACTCTGTGAGTGAGGGAGATGGACCATGTATCAACAACGCAGTACAAATTTATATGCATATATTGTACTTACCGGCTATAAGGTTGACTATAGATGACGTGACAAGATCATATAGCCAGCAGCTGGCTATACTATTAACCATGCTCTAAGGCTGGTCATAGTGGGGAGCAACTTTATACTAGTGTCATGCATATGACACTAGTTTGAGTTATTACCTTCGTAGTGCAAAGTAACATAGTAATAATGTCATAAAGAACTTCATTTATTAGCTTATACACTCATCTTATCCTGGAAAGCGCTATGTTACAATAACATATTATGTTACCACTTTTGCTTAACTACACGAAACTGCTCCACGCACGATTTTTGTGCCCGATTTGTGCACGACGTGCAATCCAGCGGCCAGTGGCCTTCTCAGTCATATCCATGTCCGGCTGGATTCAACTTCGCCTGTGAATCGTGCAAAAATATGTCGTGTGCACTATGTTAACTTGCCATGTAAGTAATGTTTTTTTTTTTGAAATACACTATGTTACTAGCTAAGTTACTCTCACTATGAATAGCCTAATCGTCCAATTGGCGGATATACATCTGAGAGATTGGTGCCGATGATCCTTTCCCGGCCGGCTCGATCCCGTTTCTGCAAGGTCATGTCCCCTGCTTCTTGGCCAAGCCAGGGAGGTGTCTCCAGGAAATAGAAATGTGTTTATGTCCAGGGGAATCATGGCTCTTCCGTGTCCTCAATGTACTACAGCAGTATGCATGAATCATGACGCGTACATCCCATTGGGGGGAGAAGTTGATTACTCTTCCCACTTTGTACTGTTTGCCAGCGTAGGCTCAATACTTAATCATGCATCGGTAGGAGTACATTGTTCCAGGCCTACTTGATCTAGGTCAAAATTAAGGAACTGCTACGCGACGACCTAAGTTAAATACTCCAATGGGATGTACTCCGCAAGGAAGGAGAGGAGTACCACTTACGTGTGTAATGAGCCATGCTATCAGAAATGTATAGCTTTCACATATTTAATAATTATTATGGGCGAAATATATAGGCTAGCAACGCTCAGAAGTTTTGGGGCATATTTGATTTCCCTAGCCCGTACCTTCAAAGATCTTTTTACTAATGCCCGCTTATACCATTCATCCCATTTTGTTTTTATTTGAACATCAGACATCTATGGCATAATTAGACTATAGCAAAGATGTGCCGTTGTGTCGATAAACCAAAAGGGTGTTTTACTTCTAAAGTATTCAAAGTAAGGTAAGCTCCACATTATAAAGGTTGAAGTATATTTTCTAAGCTAAAAGAACTCATATCTATATAGGAGTATTAAATAAATAAATTGCATCATCAGATGGACAAAAGTACCCGTTTCTTTTTACTGAGATGAAAAGGAAGAAAAATTGGATCTCTAGTCACATGCTATACAATTCAGTACAAATTGGAACCGTTAAGTAGAATTCTCAAATTTTTTCGACTAGAACAAAGAAGGATTTGAAAGATAACTGATGAACCAAAACATACATAAAAAATCTTCGAAGTTGATTCTCCGGCTCCTGGCTTTGTCTTTTGCATTTTGACTTTTTCTCAAGCCAATGGTGGAAAAACTACATAGGACCAGCAAAAGCTAGATTGACCACATAGGTTTTGAAAGGCGGCATGTGTCGCCACCCCAATAGGGGTAAGAACATAATATCATTGAATGCACTATGACCGGAGGAGATGCCCACCGCAAGATAGGATCCTGAATTGTTGTTTCATTACCTTATTTCAAGAAGATTGAGAACACAAGAAATGTGAAACTAGAGAACCACATTGTCCAAACAAACTTGACCCAACACTTGCCCCCACCATCACCATAACATGCCAAATCGTCGGACAATAACCTACTGGGAGAAAAACCATAGTCTTCCCATTGCGTGTCATGTCAGCTACGATTACCATTAGGACGATGGTTGGGCAATGTGACTCTTATTGCGTATGATACGACATTGCCTACATGTCAAGACCTCATACCATAGTCACACAACATATATCATGAAGAAAGACTTACTCCATCCGTTCCAAAATAGATGACTCAACTTTGTACTAATTTTAATATAAAGTTAATACGAGTTGAGTCATCTATTTTGAAACGGAGGGACTAGATTGCAATCCGACACTTCCCCGTCATCCCCATTCCTCTTCCCTTGTTGTTGAAGTGGGTACCGAAGACTAGAAAAACCAGCGGAACATTGCTGGACATTTTATCTGTATTCTTTGATAAAATCGTTAATTATACCGTGTCACCGTTCAACTTATTCCTCCCATGCATCATTGCAGGTGTCCTCTATCACGTCTTGGCCAGCTTATAGACCTTCTCTCATGATAATAATACTATATAGTGAGAAGATTATCGTAAGATACTAGAGGACACAGACGAATCACCGCGTTTCACACTTGGTGTTTATCTCTCTCTTAACGAAATTAGCATTTTGCTTCTTCTAGTTCACCGCCGCCACCTTCGAGTTGCGGCGTCCGTGCATATCTTCACCGATGGGCGATGGAGCCAATCGGCCACGTCGACATCTCGTCCGGATCACATCAAGGGGAAAACAAATACTACAAAAACCTGCCTCGCCCGCACGTTACCATCGTCATGTAGCTGTATGCATGTACGCGTCTCCAAGGCAACTCGACGTTGTTAACAGCTGCACGAGCTGTGATAGATTCGATATTTTTGCTCATCCAAGGCGACAACGGGAGTATTTTACTTGCATGATGGCATGCACCACGTCGGCACGTACGCACGGCCCCTATCTTGTGCCGTCAGGCCAGGTCCTTCCCTTGCGATTTCAATTGTTTCGCTCGTACGTACTCCTTGCGTTGCGTGGCTCCGATTATATATAGAGAAAAAACGAGTCCCTCTAAAAAAAACGAGTCAGCGGTGCAAGTACGGCGGCCGGACCGGCGACCGGCCGCGCAATTCCTGTCAAACTCACGGGACCCAATATCCACCGACTCGTACAGCGACGCCGATAGATCGTACCTGGCCATGCATGCATCCCCGGCGCACGGGCGGCCGGCGGGCGGCTGAATACTAATCGCATCGGATGCATGGCGACTTATTAGTTTCAACGGGAGAACACTCGAAGAAACAAACAGCTTCCTATCCTAGCGGTGGTGGAGCGATGAGAGACCTTCGTCCTTGGTTGGGCGGCGTTTGTGGCCAGTAGGATCCGTGGCTTCCGACGACCGGTTTCAGCTTCCGGGACGCATCCGGAGACTATGACACCAGCTTGACGAGGCAGGGCACGCACGCACGCCATTTTCGTGCGGCAGTGGAAGGAGCGAAAAGCGGTCGATGACCCGTGCACATTAAGATGGACTGATGCCTAAAACACGAACTGTAAACTAGTGTGGTCAATTCAATTCCGCCACGGCAAACCCGCCGGCGAAAAAGAACTCCGGTTACGTGTCTATCTTGCGGCGCCCGCAACACCGCCGCGCTTTGAACAGGGGCAATTGCAAGCTAGGGGGAAAGAGAAACCACGCACGTCGGGAGATATACGGGCTGAGGGCGACGGGCCTCGTGACCCGTGAGCTGGTTTTGCCTTTTCTGCACCGGCCGGGCCGCGGCGGGCGAGGGGCTCGTGATGGCCGTGTCTGGTGGCGGGGAGCACGGGGTGATCCGAGAAAAAATCCAGTCGGGTGATGGTGGATCCGTCCGTTCCGTGCGTCGCTGCTGGCCAGTTGTGGAAGGGGGTGGTGATGGGTCGGGCCGCGTTGCACTTGCACCGGTGGAAAGTCGTGACAGCGAGCGGTTGGTTGGTTGGTGCGTCGGGGCGGGCGCGGGCGGTCATTAGACGGCCGCCGACGACGCGGCGGCGGTCGTACTCGGGGCGGCCAAGCTGGACCGGTGAATTGGTTGCTTCCGAGGAAACATTCAGCGCCGTCGCTCGTCGGCACCGGTCTTTTCCGGTTTCGACCCAACCTTGAGGAAAATGATGGAAAAACCTGAAGAAACTTGCTAATACGAGCCAGCCAGGTGATTCCCCGGTACGTACGTATGACCTAGTCCAAGCACAAGGTTGGCAATGCATGTCTGACCGTACCATGTCGTGTTGCTATCCGTCGTAAAACCTTCCCGCTCTTCAGTCTCGGTCATCTACTCTCGCTCTCCTCCTGATTTGGTCCTTCCAGATGCTGGGTTTAATTTTCTTCCGTTCCCACATGTACGCACGCACGCACGCACGAGGACTTGGTACTGCTGTCAAAATCAGGCTGCAGCAGTTGCTACCTTGAATTACTGTATTAGGGCCATAATTTAAGGTTTGATTGAATCCGGGTTGGGTTCCGTTAACTGCATGAGGCACGCCTCGTCAACCGGCGACGGGTGCAGCGCGGGAGAAGAGGCGGGGAGATATCGTCTTCTTCTCCCCGATTCCTCGTCCCTGTTCAAGCTGCACGTTCGCTTGGCTGGGGAATGTCAAGCTCGACGACCAAAAATACAGAAAGTTAGGTACATAACCCGCAAAGATAAGGTTTTCCATATGGCTACCATGTACTAGTATCGGGTGTAGCCACTCTACTGTACTGCACCTGTCTGCTGCCTAAATCTGTAATGTATGGGCGTGGATAAGCCTTTTTCTTAGTTCAGATCGGTTTGTTTAGCATATCAATCAGCTGGGATAAGCTAGTAAAACAACGTCGC
This sequence comes from Aegilops speltoides, assembly GCA_021437245.1. Taxonomy (NCBI): domain Eukaryota; kingdom Viridiplantae; phylum Streptophyta; class Magnoliopsida; order Poales; family Poaceae; genus Aegilops; species Aegilops speltoides. The sequence continues at coordinate 455,624,968 of CM038142.1, forward strand.
TCTGAGGGATCACATTATCTAGGGCTTCATTCGTCCTAGGACAGAACTGGGCAGAGCAGCCATGAGGGCGAGCAGCGAGTGCCGAATCAGAATCTCGGAAGACGATAGATAATAAAGCAAGGAAAAGGAGCGCTCATGCATATGCATGGAGATGATAGGAGGTGGTGTGTTGACTGTTGATTATGCGCCTCAATAGTTCAGCACTACAGGCTGGTTTCAAAATGATTGGAACTCGCACCGGTTCCGTCCAGGGGGGTGGTCTGCGATGGAGGTTCTGTTGGCTGTGGCGAGTGCTATGGCCGATATACATGCATCTTTGTCAGTGCTCTTGTCAATGCACACTGCTCCGTATTATGGTGTAGTACTTTGCTATGTGCTGTCGTGTGTCAACCGTCCTTGAAGAATCTGTTTCAAGTGAAGGAACTGTACCAGGATGGACAAAGGTAAAGTACTTATCTAGTTATCTGTCAATAGATCAACACTTGCAGTGTTCAGAGCGGAAGTGGCACACCGCACTTGCCGAATAACGGAACATATCCAAAGTACTACTAGTTCGGTAAAGGATCTCCTTTTCAAGGGAAGAAGCTCACTTTGGTTACTTTGGTTAAGCTCACAGCATGCACATTTCCTAAAACTTTATCAGTACCCGCAGAAGCAGAATCATATAAAACAAAAACTTTATAACCGAAAGGAAATCCAGATGTTCAAGAATTTCTTATAAATTCGACAGCTGGTTCTACTCTTGGTGCAGGGGTGAAGGTATTGGAAGACAAGTCACAAATGGGAAAGCACTTGGTAATACTGAACAAGCTGCTAGATGAACAGTTATAATCCTACTGATACAGGTTGAATTCCAGGAATATGCAGTTAACTGAAGAACCATAAATTAAAGGTACATGTTTGATGAAAATAGGAGCGCCACCAAGGTTGTGTTTGACACTGCGGTAGATTATAACAAATCCATTTGCCAAACCCATTTTGCCTACTTTAGAGTTTATTTGACCCATTTGTGCTTACATTTGCATCTAATCCGTACAGCAGATTTAAAAGTAAACGCAGCTAGTACAATCGAGTACTTGCTGAATTCCTTTCCGTATTCTTTAGAATCTGACTTTGCTGCATGTTGTAATATTACGAGCTGTCTCAGGATGTTCTGCTGTTGAAACATCAGTTATAATACACAAACAAAGTCAATGCATAACCAAATCGTCGCAGCTAATCCGGTGTGCATTTCACGCCGTTGACGAATAATGTACTGCTGGATATACTACATAATGTGTGCAAAGTAAAAGAAAGGTCTTTTTTGCTATACACCACAAGCATTATCAGGCCAGGGGTGATCCTCCTTTTCGAGGAAAAAAACCACAAGCATTATATATGTACTAATAATAGCCATGTGTTTTGAGATAGATATATCCATATATCATAAGGAAATGTCCTTAAACAAAAATCAATAGAAGGCCATGCCATGCTTTAGCCCCAAAACGAACTTTCAGATCAGACATGCAAGACCAATCTTTAATCTTTAGATTGTAGAGTATACAATTTTTCAGGATACATTGTAGGGTATACATACTCTCTATTATAAATACAAGTAGAAGGACATACAATAACTTTAGCTCAGCAGCAAATCCAGCTCAGATCTGCAAGAATTTGATGTATACAGCGCAACCCATATAACAGAAAGGTCAATTGACTCTGCTTTTCTATTTGAAAGTAAAATCAGCCTGTACTCTATTCGAAAGCTAGATAATTCAGTTATATACACGTTGATAAGTAGAACATTTATGGCAGAACAATAGATGACAAATCGGTTAGATACACGTTGATAAGTCGGATATTTTTCTGTCTTGAACATTTTTTCGGTATACAAATCGAACATTTTTTAGATACACGTCGAACTTTTTTTTTAATTAATGTTGAAAATTTATCTGAATATGTTTTGTACATTTATAAAACGCACATTCCACTTTTTTTAATACATAATGAAAAAAATTAAACACACATTATACATTTTTCAAAAATATCACAACAATCTTTTAAACGTGTAAACATTTCTTACATGTGAGAACATGTATTTTTAAATCTCGCATACATTTTGAACATTTTTCCCAAGATTGCACGAACACTTATTTACATTTCATGAACATTTTTCTAAAATTTCATGATAGTTTTAAAATTTGTGATCATATTATAATGCCATGGACATTTTTCTGTACCGTATAAACACAAAAAATTATAATTAATTTTTTTCAAAAGTCATGAACAAAATTTTAAATGTGTGAAAAACTTTAAATGAGAAATGTTTTTTAAAAGTACAATGTTTCTAAAAATTGTGCGAATAATGTTTCTACTCTACATGATATGATGTAAATGAGTGGTGAATGTTTTAAAAATTTTGAATGTAATAATTGAAGTAAATAAATGAATCTATACATATGGAATATTTTCGAATAGAAACAAAATAAAAAATTAGACAAAAAGAAAAACAGTGTAGTAAACCTTTTTTAGGGGAACAAAATAAACTGACAAACGAAGGAATGTTGAGCGTGCTACTGGGCCGGCCGACTAACGGGTTACTTCAAGCGAGACTATGATCGGTCTCGTGTAAAGTGTGATATAAGATTCGGTCTCCGAACTCTGAGGGTCTCTTAGATTCAAAAAATGGCTTTGCACCTTAGATGATTGTGTTTGTATCTCGCCTATTGCTTTTTTTAGGTATACCAAAGTTTAGTAAAATTGAACAGTATTCAACGGGATACAAAGAGGGTCATGAGGGGAGAGAAGCCACACATGGCGACCCTGAGGAAGCGATACAATAAATTTTACAATATTATGTGCCTCCTAATTCGAAACTCGACCTTCGAACATAAAGTCATAGCTGGCAAAACATACTCTTCTCCTGTTTGTTATTTCACAATAGTAATATGGGGGCATCCCACCCCTTCTTGATGTTGTCCACAATTGGTCTATAGTCGCAGGAAATTACCAAAGGATCCAAAGATAGACCAGCCACAAGCGCCAAGGCCTCGCGGCATGCTATGGCCTCTAGAGCTGTAGGATTATTAACATTAGGTAAAACAATAGCCGAAGACTCGAGGTACTGGCCTTGTTCATTTCTGCAAATTGTAGCAACAACTCCAACAGTCCCATCATGAGACAGTCCACCGTTTACATGAATTTTAACATGGCCAATCGGAGGCAGTTTCCAAGCTCTTTGCACATTGACCACATGTTTGTGTGTCGCCGGATTGGGCGCATTGGATTGCGTATTCAAGGCATCCAACTCAGCTATGAATTTTTTGATGAATAGGTGAGTTGTCATTGGGCTTTAAAAAATTGACTCATGAATAGCTTTTCTACGTGCAGTCCAAACTACCCAAAGTGTGATGGCCATTTTCACGAAGTCCACATGCGATAATGTATCCATCATAAAAAGGCAGTTTTTCACATTGGGTTCGTGGAGTCTCTTAAATCAGGCCAGTTAACTCTCCATCCCCTAGAGCCCAAACACACCTCAAAAGCGTATAGTCAATCAGTGAGTGCCTCAGGAATCAACAGCCCCGCACAACTGGCAAGAATATGTGTCACACACTTTTCGATGATGTTTCACGCCCTCTGATGGCGAAGAATCCCTTGCCAATCTCCAAAGAAGATCTTTTATCTTGCCAGGAGCTTTAGTGTTCCATAGGGATGTCCAACACCTATCTTCTACCACACCATTGGGACTTTGGGAGTAGCCCCTCTCTGACCTAGCAAATCATCTCGGGTGTTTCTTAAGTTGACCAACAAGCGGTATGCAGACCTAATAGAGAATTCTCCTTTCTTTTCAAATTGTCGTGCCCAGAAATCTATCATGTGAGTCATACAAAGTGGTATGTTTATTGCTCAAACATCACAAAGAAGAAAAACTGCTGCAATTTGTCATCTCTCCATGTTGCCAAGGTACTGTCAATCAACTCACTGACAAGAATTGGAGGATCGCTGGCCAAATAGGCTCGTGGCCTCATTGCCGAGTTTGTCAGTATCCAGTTGTCAGCCCAAACTCAGGTATTTGCATCGTCCCCAATGCACCTTATGATGCCATGTGAGAGCGCATCTCTTTCATCCAAGATAGATCTCCATACTTGAGACGAATGTGATCCCAGCTCGGCATTCAGAAATACCCCGCCTATTGCTAGATATATATACACCGCGCTCACCCTCTTGCACTCCAAAATGGGCCTAGACCCAACAACGGGGCACAAAGATGTGGTTTCATGAAATTACTTTTCTTATTTTGGATTTCTATGTTTTTGGGTCTGGTTTTTTTGAAGGAGATATGCCCTAGAAGCAATATTAAAGTTGTTATTTTATATTTCCTTATTTCTTGATAAATGTTTATTATTCATGCTAGAATTGTATTAATCGGAAACTTAATACATGTGTGAATACATAGACAAAATATTGTGTCCCTAGTAAGCCTCTACTAGACAAGCTCGTTGATCAAAGATGGTTAAGTTTCCTAACCATAGACATGTGTTGTCATTTGATAAACGGGATCACGTCATTAGGAGAATGATGTGATGGACAAGACCCATTCGTTAGCTTAGCATTATGATCATTCAATTTTATTGCTATTGCTTTCTTCATGTCAAATACATATTCCTCCGACAATGAGATTATGCAACTCACGGATACCATTGTAATGCCTTGTGTGCTATCAAACGTCACAACGTAACTGGGTGATTATAAAGATGCTCTTCAGGTATCTTTGAAGGTGTTTGTTGGGTTGTCATAGATCCAGATTAGGATTTTTCACTCTGAGTATCGGAGAGGTATCTTTGGGCCCTCTCGGTAATACACATCATAAGAAGCCTTGCAAGCAAAGTGACTAATGGGTTAGTTGCAGAATGATGTATTACGGAACGAGTAAAGAGACTTGCCGGTAACGAGATTGAACTAGGTATGAAGATATCGACGATCGAATCTTGAGCAAGTAACATACCGATGACAAAGGGAATAACGTATGTTGTCATAACGGTTCGACCGATAAAGATCTTCGTAGAATATGTGGGACCAATACGAGCATCCAGGTGCCGCTATTGTTTATTGACCGGAGTGGTGTCTCGGTCATGTCTACATAGTTCTCGAACCCGTAGGGTCCGCACACTTAACGTTCGATGACGATTTTGTATTATATGAGTTATGTGATTTGGTGAGCGAATGTTGTTCGGAGCCCTAGATTAGATCACGGACGTGACGTGGAGTCTCGAACTATTCGAGAGGTAAAGATTGATATATAGGACGATAGTATTCGGACACCGGAAGTGTTCCGGAGGGTACCGGGTACATATCGGGTCACCGGAAAGGAGTTTCTAGCAACCCCGGTAAAGATATGGGCTTAATGGGCTGAGGGAGGGACAGACCAACCCACAAGGGGCTAGTGCGCCCCTTTCCTGGCAGCAGGCCCTAGAAGAAGGAAAGGAGGGGGCGCCACCTCCTCCTGCCTTTCCCCTTGGTGGGAGAAAGGAAGGGGGGCGCCACCTCCTCCTTCCTTCCCCTCATCGCCAAAAGAAGGAAAGGGGGGCGCCGGCCTAGGGCAGGAGCCCAAGTAGAACCCCTCCTACTTGGGGCGCCCTAGGGCTGCTCCTCCCTACCTCCCACCTATATATACATGGGGGGAGGGGGCGCCACACATAACCCAGATAATTGCCTAGCCGTGTGCGGCGTCCACCTCCATAGTTTACACCCCGGTCATATTCATGTTGGTGCTTAGGCGAAGCCCTGCACGGATCACATCACTATCACCGTCACCACGCTATCGTGCTGACGGAACTCATCTACTTCCTCGACACCTTGCTGGATCAACAAGGCGAGGAACGTCATCGAGCTTGGCTTGTGTAGAACTCGGAGGTGCCATACGTTCGGTACTTGATCGGTCGAAACTAGAAGAAGTTTGAATACATCAACCGCGTTGTCTAACGCTTCCGCTTTCGGTCTACGACAGGTACATGGACATACTCTCCCCCTCTCGTTGCTATGCATCTCCTATATAGATCTTGCGTGAGCATAGGAAGTTTTTTGAAATTGCATGCTACGTTCCCCAATGGTATCCGAGCCAGGTCTATGCGTAGATGATATGCACGAGTATAACACAAAGAGTTGTGGGCGGTGATCGCCATACTGCTTACCACCAATGCCTTATTTTGATTCGGCGGTATTGTTGGATGAAGCGGCGCAGCCGATAGACATGCAACTAGTTTTGCATAAAGGTGGCTGGCGGCTGTCTGTTTCTCCTACTTTAGTTGAATCGAATTTGGCTGTGGCCGGTCCTTGTTAAAGGTTAAAACAGCAAACTTGATAAATGACCATTGTGGTTTTTGTGCCGCAGGTAAAAACGGTTCTTGCTTGAAGCCCGTGGCAGCCACGTAAAACTTGCAACAACAAAGTAGAGGACGTCTAACTTGTTTTTGCAGGGCATGTTGTGATGTGATATGGTCAAGACATGATGTGGTATACATTATTGTATGAGATGATCATGTTTTGTAAAATTTATCGGCAACTGCCAGGAGCCTTGTGGTTGTCTCTTTATTGTATGAAATGCAAACGCCATGTAATCACTTTACTTTATCACTAAGCGGTAGCGATAGTTGTAGAAGCAATAGTTGGCGAGACGACCACGACACAACGATGGAAATCAAGGTGTCGAGCCGGTGACAATGGAGATCATGACGATGCTTTGGAGATGGAGATCAAAAGCACAAGATGATGATGGCCATATCATGTGACATATTTTGATTGCATGTGATGTTTATCTTTATGCATCTTATTTTGCTTAGTAGGATGGTAGCATTATAAGATGATCCCTTAACTAAATTTCAAGGTATAGGTGTTCTCCTTGAGTATGCACCATTGCGACAGTTCTTCATGCTGAGACACCACATGATGATCGGGTGTGATAGGCTCTATGTTCGCATACAACGGGTGCAAGACAGTTTTGCACATGCGGAATACTTGGGTTAAACTTGACGAGCCTCGCGTGTACAGACATGGCCTTGGAACACTGGAGACCGAAAGGTCAAACGTGAATCATATAGTAGATATGATCAACATAGAGATGTTCACCATTGATGACTACTCCATCTCACGTGATGATCGGACATGGTTTAGTTGATTTGGATCACTTATCATTTAGATGACTTGAGGGATGTCTATCTAAGTGGGAGTTCATTGGTAATTTGATTAATTGAACTTTAATTTATCATGAACTTAGTCCTTATAGTATTTGCAAATTATGTTGTAGATCAATAGCTCGCGTTGTAGCTCCCCTAAGTTTTTGATATGTTCCTACAGAAAACTAAGTTGAAAGATGATAGTAGAAATGATGCGAGCTGGGTCCGTGATCTGAGGATTATCCTCATTGCTGCATAGAAGAATTATGTCCTTGATGCACTGCTAGGTGACAAACTTATTGCAGAAGTAGATGCGGACGTTATGAACGTTTGGCAAGCTCGATATGATGACTACTTAATAGTTTAGTGCACCATGCTTTACGGCTTAGACCATGACTTCAAAAACCATTTTGAACACCATAGAGCATATGAGATGTTCCAAGAGCCGAAATTGGTATTTCAAACTCATTCCCGTGTCAAGAGGTATGAGACCTCTCACAAGTACTTTGCCTACAAGATGGAGGAGAATAGCTCAGCTAGCGAACATGTGCTCAGAATGTCTGGGTACTACTATCGCTTGAATCAAGTGGGAGTTAATCTTCCAGATAAGATAGTGATTGACAGAGTTCTCTAGTCACTATCACTAAGCTACTAGAACTTTGTGATGAACTATAGTATGCAAGGGATGATGAAAACAATTCCCGAGCTTTTTGTGATGTTGAAATCGGTGATGGTAGAAATCAAGAAAGAGCATCAAGTATTTATGGTTAACAAGACCACTAGTTTCAAGAAAAAGGGAAAGGGAAAGAAAGGGAACTTCAAGAAGAATGACAAGCAAGTTCTCACTCCCATGAAGAAGCCCAAAGCTGGACCTAAGCGTAAAACTGAGTGCTTCTACTAAAAAGGAAATGATCACTAGAAGTGGAACTACCCAAAATATTTGGCGGATAAGAAGGATGGCAAAGTGAACAAACGTATATTTGATATACATGTTATTGATATGTACCTTACTTGTGCTCGTAGTAGCTCCTAGTTATTTGATACGTGTTCGGTTGCTAAGATTAGTAACTTGAAATAGGAGTTGCAGAATAAATGGAGACTAGTTGAGGGTGAAGTGATGATGTATGTTGGAAGTGGTTCCAAGATTGATATGATCATCATCGCACACTCCCTATACTTTTGGGATTAGTGTTGAACCTAAATAAATGTTATTTGGTGTTTGCGTTGAGCATGAACAAGATAGGATCGTGTTTGTTGCAATACAGTTATTCATGTAAGACAAAGAATAATTGTTGTTCTGTTTACATGAATAAAACCTTCCATGGTCATACACCCAATGTTAATGGTTTATTGTATCTCGATCATAGTGATACACATATTCATAATATTGATGCCAAAAGATGCAAAGTTGATAACGATAGTGCAACATATTTGTGGCCTGCCGTTTAGGTCATATTGGTGTAAAGTGCATGAAGAAACTCCATGCATATGGACTTTTGGAATCACTTGATTATGAACCATTTAATACTTGCGAGCCATGCCTCATGGGAAAGATGACTAAAACTCCGTTCTCGGGAACAATGGAGCGAGCCAATGACTTATTTGGAATATACATACCGATGTATGCGGTCCGATGAGTGTTGAGGCACACGACGAGTATTGTTATTTTCTAACCTTCAAAGATGATTTGAGCAGATATGGGTATATCTACTTAATGAAACACAAGTCTGACACATTTGAAAAGTTCAAAGATTTCAGAGAGAAGTGGAGAATCATCATAACAAGAAAATAAAGTTTCTATGATCTGATCGCGGAGGCGAATATTTGAGTTATGAGTTTGGACTTCATTTAAAACAATGTGGAAGAGTTTCACAACTCACGCCACCTGGAACACCATAGAGTAATGGTGTGTCCAACGTTGTAACCGTACATTATTAGATATGGTGCGATCTATGATGTCTCTTACCGATTTACCACTATCGTTTTGGGGTTATGCATTAGAGACAACCGCATTCAAGTTAAAGAGGACACCGTCTAAATCCATTGAGATGACACAGTATGAACTGTGATTTGGCACTAAACCTAAGCTGTTGTGGCACCCTGGCTCAGAGCGACCGGTTTACCTTGCATTGCCAACCCAGAGATCATGTCTTCTCGCAATACACAACGTCTTGGTACAGAAACCACCGCTTTATTGAAACTAGTGGAAGCATAGTGTGACATTACATCAAGTAGTGAGGCCAAGCGACACACTCGGTGTGGCTGAACAATATGTACATTATTTAGTGAACATAAAGGGGCCTCAAGCACGACATCTACACGGCAGCAGAACGATGACATAGCGGGACTCCATAGCACAGGGACACCGATGTGTACACGGTCTAGACACGGCAGCACTCCGGTCCAGTTAGACTTTCCTGAAATCTGGCATAACATGCCACGTCAATAGATTGAATGTACTTGCAAGCTCACAACAATCGAAACCATAATCACAAACAATATCATGACATTTAAGCAAGTTTAATGCAAATATCAACATCATACTCATGCAGTGACCAAACTTGTGCATTGAGTCACACGGACTCTCTTACCAACAGGTTGCCTCGCAACCAAACAGTGATCATGATGGATCACGAATGGAACCACACTTGGTGTAACAGGTTACCTCGTAACCAAACAGTGATCACTCCGGATCACAAGTAGTACCACAACAGTCAGTCTCACTAACATCATCACAATTCAACTAGTGCAATGCAAAAAGCTTAGTGTGCAAGATTTATTTATGAAAGTTGATCCATGGTGTGACATACTTACGAGCTGGGCCCTTATCCGCGTGCGCGGCTATCGATAGATTAACACACTCTGCAGAGGTAGCGCACTTTACCCACACCACGGAACCCATGGCCTCGCACTCCCATTCGGGTGGACCAACGACATTCTGACAGAATTCTCCCATTGCCATGACACTCTTACGACCACTCTGACCAACTCCCCACTGGGATCAGTCATGGGTGACCGAGCCAACCAAACGCAAAACAACCACCGTCGTGGCAAATAAACAATCCCAAACGGGGACAAGGTACCATAACAACAACATGTCCACAAGGTTATGTCTACTTATCGGGCAAGGGTAACGCACGCCCATAACCCTCCCTTATTGGAGACACCGACAAGAGGCATGAAAACAGAATGACTAATGGCCTCCCCATACTAAGGCAAATGTGGTTGCACTTGTCAGCCCGATTCAGTGGCACCATGACCCGACCAACTTTATGTTCAAGTTCAATTATCATCAGGTTTAACTTGAAAATAAAATGCTCGAGTCACTATATGCCATGCATATGCTACCATATATCATTCATCACATAACACTTAGAAATAACAGATCAACCTTATTCAAAGTCCTACTTGCACAAACTCAAATTTCAACATTTCTGGTCCTTTCTTACTGGTTACTTCTACTCATCACTTTAGTTGGCATTTATCAAATAAAATTCATTATGCATATAGTCCCGATGATCATATTAACATAGCCATGACAAACTTACTTAGATAAACTACTCAAGCTATATCTCACTAGTTCAAGCATTCATTTCAGTTAACTAAGCATTTCGATCATGACAAACTAAATAACACAAGCATTATTTATTTTTAATACTATATGCAGTGAATATCATATGAATTCAAGTAGAAAATCATGGATATTGCAAAGATACCATGACAATGTTGTTGTGGCTTGCCTTAGTGCAGAGGAGCTTCACACTCCTCCTGGATGCCTTCAAGACAAGCCTCACCTTTTGAAAATAAATCAAATGACAAAAAGAAAATATCAAGAACACTTCTGAAAATTACCATAAATTCTAGGCAGCAAGGAAAAATCCCATCTTGGGGGTGCTGCTAGGATTTTTCAGTAAGAACAGCAAAAAGAATCAACTCATTTGGACTTGTAGAATAAAAGTTACAGCTAGTCAAAGTTCTGGTCAAATTTGAATTAAACTTGACTTAAAAAGAAAAACCAGGGGGGTGACGTCAAAGGCGTAAACCTCCTGGGCTCCAGCACTCATACCGCTTCAGCCGCGGCTCGAGTGGATGACAGCGAGCCCTAAGGGTCAGGACGGAGGGGGGAGAGAGAGAGAAACAGAGGCGGGCGACGCGGTGACATCGCTTTCTCCGGTGAGGAGTTCCCGATGACGAGATCTAGAGGGATAGATTGTAGAGGAGATCGAGGCGCACCTGCCCATACCCGTAGCGTTGCTTGGGGTGGCTGGACGGGGTCAGAACGGAGCTCTCCAGTGGCGGCGGCGGGCGGAGCTCGTCGGAGATGGTGGTTCCGGCGACGCAGGGCCAGTCCAGCAGCTCCAACAGCGCCAACACGCACCAGTAGACCACCACGAACATGCCAGAGTGGTCAGCTGAGCTCGAGCGGCTCTAGAGAGGGAGGGGGCAGAGGATGGGGATCGCCGGCTGATACGTCTCCAATGTATCTATAATTTTTTATTGTTCCATGCTATTATATTACCCGTTTTGGATGTTTATGGGCTTTACTTTACACTTTTATATCATTTTTGGGACTAACCTACTAACCGGAGGCTCAGCCCGAATTGCTGTTTTCTTTGCCTATTTCAGTGTTTCAAAGAAAAGGAATATCAAACGGAGTCCAAACGGAATGAAACCTTCAGGAGCGATCTTTTTGGAATGAACGCAATCCAGGGGACTTGGAGTGGAAGTCAAGCAATAAGCGAGGTGGACACGAGGTTGGCTGGCGCGCCCCCTGGGGGTGGGCACGCCCCCACCCTCGTGGGCCCCTCGAGCGTCCACCGACCTGCTTCTTCCTCCTATACATATCCACGTACCCCGAAAACATCCAGGAGCACCACGAAAACCTTATTCCATCGCCGCAACCTTCTGTATCCGCGAGATCCCATCTTGGAGCCTTCGCCGGTGCTCCGCCGGAGGGGGAATCGACCATAGAGGGCCTCTACATCATCTCCAAGGCCTCTCCGATGAGTTGTGAGTAGTTTACCACAGACCTTCGGGTCCATAGTTATTAGCTAGATGGCTTCTTCTCTCTCTTTTAATCTCAATACAAAGTTCTCCTCGATCTTCTTGGAGATCTATTCCATGTAACTCTTTTTGCGGTGTGTTTGTCGAGATCCGATGAATTGTGGGTTTATGATCAAGTTTATCTATGAGAAATATTCGAATCTCCTCTGAATTCTTTTATGTGTGATTAAGTTATCTTTGCAAGTCTCTTTGAATTATCAGTTTGGTTTTGCCTACTAGATTGATCTTTCTTGCAATGGGAGAAGTGCTTAGCTTTGGGTTCAATCTTGCGGTGTCCTTTCCCTGTGACAGCAAGGGCAGCAAGGCACATATTGTTTCCATCGAGGATAAAAAGATGGGGTTTATGTCATATTGCATGAGTTTATCCCTCTACATCATGTAATCTTTCTTAATGCGTTACTCTGTTCTTCATGAACTTAATACTCTAGATGCAGGCAGGAGTCAGTCGATGTGTGGAGTAATAGTAGTAGATGCAGAATCGGTTCGATCTACTTGTCACGGACGTGATGCCTATATACATAATCATGCCTAGATATTCTCATAACTATGCACTTTTCTATCAATTGCTCGACAGTAATTTGTTCACCCACCGTAATACTTATGCTATCTTGAGAGAAGCCACTAGTGAAACCTATGGCCCCCGGGTCTATCTTTTATCATATAAGTTTTCCATCTACTTTTATTTGCATCTTTTATTTTCCAATCTATATCATAAAAATACCAAAAATATTTATCTTATCATATTATCTCTATCAGATCTCACTTTCGCAAGTTACCGTGAAGGGATTGACAACCCCTTTATTGTGTTGGTTGGGAGGTTCTTGTTTGTTTGTGTAGGTGCGTGGAACTTTTGAGGAGCCTCATACGGGATTGATACCTTGGTTCTCAAAAACTGAGAGAAATACTTACGCTACTTTGCTGCATCACCCTTTCCTCTTCAAGGAAAACCAACGCAGTGCTCAAGAGGTAGCACCGGTGAGCTCGGGGCGGGGATGGTGACCGAAGGCCTGCCCGGCCGGGCTGCGGCTTCCTACAGGGATGTGCAGGTGTGCTGAGTGTGTGTGAGGAGAGAAACGAGCTCGGGGAAGCTCTATTTATAGGCGAGGCTGAGGCAGGGATCAAGAGCTCGCCGGAACTCTCTGGAGCGTCGCCCAGCGAAGAATGGAGTCAGTGAGAGGGGGGAAGACGCCGGAGATCACGCGGGGGCTATAAACGAGTTGCGACGAGCACAGGAGCGCGGTACACGACGAGCACAGGGGCACGGGCGCACTAGTGCCTTGGCCGCGCCGTGCCCGTGCTCGCTGCGGCGAGCTCCGGCATTGTCGAGTGCCAGGGTGGAGTTATGGAGGTTCAAACGAAGATGGTGGCGCGGTTTGGCAAGGTGCGGCAGCTTGGGCAGCGAGCACGCGCGAAACAGCGGAGCTGGTGCACCGCAGAGCGCGTCGGACGCATGCCAACCCCCTTGGACGAACGTGGTCACCGCGTGAACTTTGGCATCAGGCTGAGCTAAGCGCAAACACCATGTTTGGCAGTTAGTCCTTAGTGGTTTTGGTCGTTTTGCAAGGTTGGCTGGATCACAAGTGCACTATGGGAGTGGCTATCTTCCTTGCAAATTTCTGGACAGAAACTTGTGAGCTTCACTGAGAAAGATCTAGTGAGAACTAAGGGCTATGCTTTGGGGTTTAGTAATCTCTTAGGAGGGTAATCAAGCTCAGAGAAGATCAGCACCAAAAGATCAAGCAAAAATATACTTGCTATGCAAAGTGATCATTCTATCCAGAACAAAAATGATTTTCTGTAGCAAAAATATCACAAAAAATTATGCAATATTTTCGCTCAGGAAGGCGACCTAAGGTTCAAAGAATATTTGTGAATTTATTCAGGATTTTTGGAGCAAGAAATCTAGGGGTTGCTTTGGAGCCTATTTCTCTGAAGTGATTTTCAGGGAAGAAAATGAATATTTTTCTTTTATGAAAAATATTCGTAGGGCTTTTGTTGGAGTTTTTCAGAGAAGAAAAGGTGAGTTAGAGGTGGATGGGTAACTTGGGTGAAAATCAAGGGTAGGCCCAAGTGTTCAAGTCCATTTGAATTGATTCAAACCTCCAAATCCAAAGCAAATGCAACTGAAAGTCCGAAAAAAGAGGGAAGGCAAAATCCAGGCTGTCACAAACCTCCCCCACTTAAGATGAATCTTGTCCTCGAGATTCGGTTGCTTGGGAAAACAATTCTGGGTAGGTTGTCCTTAAAAATTCCTCTCTTTCCCAGGTTGCTTCTTCTTTGGTGTGATGCTCCCACTGGACCTTGTAAAATTTAATCGCTTTGCTGCGTGTGACCCTTTCTGCCTCATCCAAGATTCCGAATGGTTTCTCCTCATAAGTTAAATCTTTGGCAAGATCAATTTCTGACATATCAGTCCTCTTCTCGGGTGGTGAAATACACCTTCTCAGCTGTGATACGTGGAACACGTTGTGTACTTCCGACAATTCTGGTGGCAATTCCAACTGATAAGCAACTGTGCCAACTCATGTCATGATCGGGAACGGACCAATATATCTTGGTGCCAATTTACCTCGGGTCTGAAATCTCTTGACTCCCTTCATGGGTGTGACTCGGAGATACACGTGTTCATCGGGTTCAAAACTGACTTGCCGATGTTTGGCATCATAATAACTATTCTGTCGTGACTTAGCCAGTTGTAGTCTATCTCGAATTTCCTTGACTTGTTTCTCTGCCTGCAATATGAGATCAGTACCGAAGATATGATGGTCTCCGGTTTGAGACCAATTTAATGGAGTGCAGCACTTACGGCCGCACAAAGCTTCAAAGGGTGACATTTTCAGACTGGTTTGAAAGCTGTTGTTGTATGAGAATTCTGCATATGGCAGACAATCTTCGCATTTGGGTCCATGGGCTAAGGCACATGCTCGAAGCATATCTTCAAGGATTTGATTTACTCGCTCGGGACCGTCTGTCTGTGGATGATAGGTGGTGCTATATTTGAGAGCGGTCCCCAAAGCTTGATGGAGTTGGGACCAGAAGGCAGAGGTAAACAGTGAACCTTGGTCCGAGGTGATTGTTTTTGGTACTCCATGCAAACTGACAATCCGGGATACATATAATTGTGCTAGTTGATCAACGTGCAAGGTGGTGTGGATGGGAATAAAGTGAGCCACTTTATTCAGCGTGTCCACTATGACCCATATAGCATCATTGCCTCGGTGAGTCCTGGGTTGACCGGTCATAAAGTCCATGCAGACATCATCCCATTTCCATTGTGAGATGGGTAGAGGTTGGAGAAGTTCAGTGGGTTTCAGGTGTCCCGCCTTTATTTTGTTGCAGATGTCACAACAAGCGACAAAATATGCGATGTCCCTTTTCATTCCATCCCACCAAAATATCTCTCGAAAGTCTTTGTACATTTTGGTGCTGCCTGGGTGTATCGAATATGAGGATTTGTGTGCTTCTGCCAAAATTTTCTTCCTCAAATCGGCTTGCTCAGGTACGCATATTCTTCCTCAGAACCTGAGTGTACCTAGTGCGTCCTTTAAGAAATCCTGAGTCTTGCCTTCGTGCAGACGTTGGAGATATCCTTGCAGACTCTTGTTGCCAGCCTGTGCCATGCAAATCTCTTCTTCTAGAGTAGGAGTTACTTCCAAAATATTCGCCAGACCGACATTTACAATTACCAAGTTGAGCTGAGCGATCTCTTGCTGGAGTTCTGGAGGCAAAGATTCCAGCATGGTGTTTAAATTGGCAGGCTTGCGATTGAGGGCATCAGCCACCACGTTGGCTTTTCCCGGATGGTAATTTATTCCCAGATCATAGTCCTTGACCAACTCGAGCCATCTTTGCTGTCGGAGGTTTAAGTCTGGCTGGGTAAATATATATTTGAGACTCTTGTGGTCGGTAAATATTTGACATCTCTTTTCAATGAGGTAATGTCTCCAAATCTTTAGAGAGTGCACGACAGCGGCCAGTTCCAAATCATGTGTATGATAATTTCCTTCATGAGGTCGTTGCTGGCGGGATGCGTAAGCTACCACCTTGCCATCTTGCATAAGTACGCACCCAATACCTTTTCTGGATGCGTCACAATACACATCGGAGCTGCGGTAAATGTCTGGGAGAGTCAGTACTGGTGCTGATGTCAATCTGGTTTTTAGCTCGTTAAAGCTCTCCTCGCAATCCTTAGTCCATTCAAACTTCTTGTCTTTCTTGAGGACTTCTGTCATTGGCTTGGCAATTTTGGAGAATCCCTCGATGAACCGACGGTAGTATCAGGCTAATCCAAGAGAACTCCGGACTTCGGATACCGTCGTGGGCGCTGCCCAATCAAGCACATCTTTCACTTTGCTGGGATCCACTGCGATACCTTCTGCTGATAGAACATGCCCCAGAAATCCGACTTGTTTGAGCCAAAACTCACCCTTGCTGAATTTTTCATAGAGCTGATGGTCACAGGGTCTCTATAAGATTGCTCGAAGGTGTTCCTTGTGTTCTTCGTCCACTTCTAGAGTATATGAGAATATCATCGATGAAAACCACCACAAACTTATCATATAATTCCATGAACACCTTATGCATCATATGCATGAAAAAGGCGGGGGCATTTGTGAGACTGAAGGACATCATCGTATATTCATAGAGACCGTAACGGGTAGTGAACACGGTCTTAGGAATATATTCCTTCTTGATCTTCAGTTGATGATATCCCGTCCTTAAATCAATCTTGGAAAATACCTTTGCACCACTGAGCTGATCGAACAAATCATCAATCCTTGGTAATGGGGTAACGGGTATTTTTCTTGATGGTGACATCGTTCAACTGACGGTAGTCTATGCACATTCTGAGACCACCATCCTTCTTGTCCACAAATATTGCAGGTGATCCCCATGGTGACGAACTTGGGCGGATATATCACTTCTGCAGCATCTCATCCAACTACTTCTTTGATTCCACGAGTTCGGAAGAAGGCATCTGATAATACTTTTTGTACAATGGTGCAGTCCCAGGTACAAGATCAATTGCAAACTCAAGCTCTCTGTCTGGAGGCATTTTGGGTAATTCTTCGGGGAACACATCGGGAAATTCACTGACCACAGGAATCAGATCCAATTCTTCAGCTACTGCAGTAAAGACCATTTCCCTTTTGGGTATGCCTTTGTGCGCATAAAATTTTATGGTTCGGCCTTCCTGATTTGTCAGGGTGACTTCTCGGGTCGCACAATTTATGCATATTTGATACTGAGTCAACCAGTTCATTCCCAAAATAACATCCAACTTGGCAGACTCGATGACTATCAAAGTGGTTGGAAAACGGACCCCCTTGATATCAATCTCCAAATTTTTGCAGACCAGATGACTTTTGATTATGGATCCCGGGGATTGAACCAACATACTTTTTCCGAAAAGTGAGCAAGAAAACTTGTTTTGGGCAAAGAAACTCCGAGAAATAGAAGAGTGGGAAGCCCCAGAGTCAAATAAAATTATTGCAGGTATGTTATTAACGAGAGACATACCAATGACGACTTCGGGGTTTTCCAGGGCTTCTTCTGCGGAGAGGTTATGAACTTGCCCTTGGAGGAGCTTCTGGGTATGACATGGCCCCATGTGATTGACTTGCGGTCGGAACGGAGCATTTGACTTCTTGGGACACTACCTGGCATAATGTCCGGTCTGGCCACAATTAAAGCGGGTGTTGTTGCACTGACGCTCCTTGTGCACTGGGCTGGTCACAACATTGTTGACTTGAGTAGTGGTCTTGTTCACATTCTGCTGCCAATTTGGTTTATACTCCGCTTGAGTATGTTGCCAGGTACGGGCTTTCTGAATGGGCTGCCCGTCCTTCTTCGGCTCAAATTTACGCCTGTGTTCATTATTTGCGGGTCGGTTGTCTTGCACAGGCTTGTACTCTCTTTCTGCAATGAGGGCCTTGTTCACCAGAGACTAAAAATCCTGAAAGTCGAGCATACAGAGAGCACTCCTGAGGTGTTGATTTAATCCTCCAACGAACATGCTAATCTTCCTTTCTTCCATGGCCACATTATAGAAGGAATAACGGGGTAGATGGTTGAACTTGTGCAAATATTCACTTACTGACAGATTTCCGTGAGCGAGACCAAGAAATTCGCGTTGCTTGACCTTCATGATGCTAGCTAGAATATGACACTTGAGGAATTGGTCCTTGAAATTAGTCCAAGTAATTTCTTCTCCCGCGGGCCATAAAGCTTTATCATTATCCCACCATAAAGCAGCGGCTCCTTCAAGATAGTGGGTAGCGAACGGAACCTTGTCAGCTTCATCTGTGCGAGCAATTTCAAGTTTCTTCTCAATAGTTCGCAACCAATCATCTGCTTCCAAAGGGTCAACCACTTGACTGAAACTGGGAGGCTTTGTCATTTGAAAATATGATAGCTTGGAGTGATGGCCATTTTGATTTCCATTCCACCCAACCATAGATTGCACACTTTTTAACAGCTCAATCAGATCATTGTTCCTTCTTTCCTTAAACATGCGCATAATTTGTTCAGTGGAGGGTGGATTTGGCGGTGGAGGCGGTGGTTGCGGATACGGCTGGGGGGAGTGTCCTGCCTGTCTTGCCGAATGACAAACAGGGACATCCTCACAAGCCTGCGTGCTGCTGCCTTCCCGCGTCATCCTACTGTTTATTTTTCCCAATTAGAGCAACCGTGACGAGAAACATCCAATCATGGGAAGAAAAGCCAGCGACAAACCCGGAAAAGCAAATGAACGAACCGAGAAACACAATGATCGAATAAAAGGTTCCAACATAATTATACATAGACTCATACATGAAAGGTAGACATCATGACGGGTGCAACTACTCGCATACATGCATCATGACTCATACAACTACATCCGTACATCACATGACCACTACTAATACTCAGACGCTCTAGGACTCTACCGGTGTTGCCGGATCCTCTCCTGAGTCAGACTCAGATCCTGAACTGACGATGCCAATCGAAACCTCTCGGTTAAAGGTAACGTGACGACACTGCCTTGAGGTCTCTCCCTCAGGGGTAGGTGCGGGGTGAGAAGGGATCACGGGAGCTGCGGGGGTAGCAAGAAGAGACACCCATTCAGCAGGAGCACTGTGTGGGTTCACCGTTGAGGTGCCCGAGCTACTCGTGGGAGTAACCGGAGAAATAGGCGAGCTAGAATTGGGCACAATGTAAGGAGTAAATCCCATGAAGGTGGAGTAGGGTAGGATCTAGCGGCGGCTAAAGCAGAACAAGCATGATTCAGTTCTCGAGCCAACTCATGAATCAACAGATAACTAGCAGTGATATATCAGGAAAGGTGGCTAGTGTCACTATCAGACGTCGGATCAATGAAATGAAAACGAACACGACCATCATCATGCAGAGATGGGTAGAAACGAAAACCTCGATGGTTCTGCATCTGAGCCTCAGCATAGCGTAACTCAACAAGAATCTCGAATGCAGCATACTAGACGGCCTAAGCGGCGGTGGATGCATAACTGCTCCGAGAGGTACGAGTGTAAGAACCCGCTGATGAACTGGTGCACAGAGTAACCATGACGTGATACTCATACACGGTGTCGGCTAGACGCTCCCGGTACACCTGATATGCTGGGTCGTCACCGCGAGGGTACAATCAATGCCACACGCTACGAAGGAGATGCAGAGAAGTGTAGGGCATCAGCTGCAACTGACATGGATACAGCACCGGAGCCATCTACACTCACAACCATTAACCGGTTAGAAATAACAATAAGTCTAAGGCATGCAATGCAATGCAGCATCCAGATGCAAATACTAACGACACTCAATTAGCAAACTAACTAACGTTTACTTCACGTGTCGGGGTCTAGCGTGTCCTACAGTCAGCATGGCTCTGATACCAAGCGTTATGGCACCCCGGCTCAGAGCGACCGGTTTACCTTGCATTGCCAACCCAGAGATCATGTCTTCTGGCAATACACAACATCTTGGTACAGAAATCACCGCTTTATTGAAACAAGCGGAAGCATAGTGTGACATTACATCAAGTAGCGAGGCCAAGCGGCACACTCGGTGCGGCTGAACAATATGTACATTATTTAGTGAACATAAAGGGCCTCGAGCACGACATCTCCACGGTAGCAGAACAACAACGTAGCGGGACTCCATAGCACAGGGACACCGATGTGGACACGGTCTAGATACGGCAGCACTCCGATCCAGTTAGACTTTCCTGAAATCTGGCATAACACGCCACGTCAGTAGATTGAATGTACTTGCAAGCTCACAACAATCAAAACCATAATGACAAACAATATCATGACATTTAAGCAAGTTTAATGCAAATATCAACATGCTAGTCATGCAGTGACCAAACTTGTGCATTGAGTCACACAGACTCTCTTACCAACAGGTTGCCTCGCAACCGAACAGTGATCACGACGGATCACGAATGGAACCACACTTGGTGCAACAGGTTACCTCGTAACAAAACAGTGATCACTCCCGGATCACAAGTAATACCGCAACAACCAGTCTCACTGACATCATCACAATTCAACCAGTGCAATGCAAAAAGCTTAGTGTGCAAGATTTATTTATGAAAGTTGATCCATGGTGTGACTTACTTATGAACTGGGCCCTTATCCGCAGGCGCGGCTATCGATAGATTAACACACTCTGCAAAGGTAGCGCACTTTACCCACACCACGGAACCCATGGCCTCGCACTCCCATTCGGGTGGACCAATGGCATTCCGACAGAACTCTCCCATTGCCATGGCACGCTTACGGCCACTCCGACCAACTCCCCACTGGGATCAGTCATGGGTGAGCGAGCCTACCAAAGGCAAAACAACCACCGTCGCGACAAATAAACAGTCCCAAACGGGGACAAGGTACCATAACAACAACATATCCACAAGGTTATGTCTGCTTACTGGGCCAGGGTAACGCACACCCATAACCTTCCCTTGTTGGAGGCACCGACAAGAGGCACGACAACAGAACGACTAACGGCCTCCCCATACTAAGGCAAATGTGGTTGCACTTGTCAGCCCGATTCAATGGCACCATGACCTGACCAACTTTATGTTCAAGTTCAATTATCATCAGGTTTAACTTGAAAATAAAATGCTCGAGTCACTATATGCCATGCATATGCAACCATATATCATTCATCACATAACACTTAGAAATAACTGATCAATCTTATTCAAAGTCCTACTTGCACAAACTCAACTTTCAACATTTCTGGTCCTTTCTTACTGGTTACTTCTACTCATCACTTTAGTTGGCATTTATCAAATAAAATTCATTATGCATATAGTAAAAATAATACCGATGATCATATTAACATAGCCATGACAAACTTACTTAGATCAACTTCTCAAGCTATATCTCACTAGTTCAAGCATTCAATGCTAACTAAGCATTTTGATCATGACAAACGAAATAACACAAGCATTATTTATTTTTAATACTATAAGCAATGAATATCATATGAATTCAAGTAGAAAATCATGGATATTGCAAAGACACCATGCAATGTTGTTGTGGCTTCCCTTAGTGCAGAGGAGCTTCACACTCCTCCTGGATGCCTTCAAGACAAGCTTCACCTTCTGAAAATAAATCAAATGACAAAAAGAAAATACCAAGAACACTTTTGAAAATTACCATAAATTCTAGGCAGCAAGGAAAAATTCCATCTTGGGGGTGCTGATAGGATTTTCCAGTAAGAACAGAATGCAAAAAGAGTCAACTCATTTGGACTTGTAGAATAAAAATTACGGCTAGTCAAAGTTCTGGTCAAATTTGAACTAAATTTGAATTAAAAAGAAAAACCAGGGGGGTGACGTCAAAGGCGTAAACCGCCTGGGCGCCACCATTCATACCGCTTCGGCCGCGGCCTGAGTGTTTGACAGCGGGCCCCAGGGGTCCGGCCGGAGGGGGGAGGGGGGAGAGAGAGAAACAGAGGCGGGCGGCGCGGCGACTACACTTTCTCCGGTGAGGAGTGCCCGGTTGTGAGATCTAGAGGAATAGGATTGTAGAGGAGATCGAGGCGCACCTGCCCGTACCCGTAGCCTGGCTAGGGGTGGCCGGACGGGGTTGGAACGGAGCTCTCGAACGGCGGCAGCGGGCAAAGCTCGTCAGAGATGGTGGTTCCGGCGATGCTGCGCTAGTCCAGCAGCTCCAACTGCACCAGCACGCACCAGTGGACCACCACGAACACGCCAGAGTGGTCATCTGAGCTCAAGCGGCTCTAGAGAGGGAGGGGGCAGAGGATGGGGATCGCCGGCGAGCTCGGGGCGAGGACGGCGGCCAGAGGCCTCCCCGACCGGGCTGCGGCTTCCTACGGGGGTGTGGAGGTGTGCTGAGTGCGTGTGAGGAGAGAAACGAGCTCGGGGAAGCCATATTTATAGGCGAGTCCGAGGCGGGGATCGAGATCTCACCGAAGCTCTTTGGAGCGTTGCCCGACGACGAATGGCGTCAGTGAGAGGGGGGAAGACGCCGGAGATCACACGGGGGCTGTAGACGAGCTACGACGAGCACAAGAGTGCGGTAAGCGATGAGCACAGGGGCACGCGCGCATTGTTGCCTTGGCCGCGTCGTGCCCATGCTCGCTGCGGCGAGATCCGGCGTCGGCGAGCGCTAGGGTGGAGTTATGGAGGTTCAAACAAAGATGGTGGCGCAGTTTGGCAAGGTGCGACAGGTTGGGCAGCGAGCACGCGCGAAACAAAGGAACTGGTGCACCACAGAGCGTGTCGAACGCCTGCTAACCCCCCTGGACGAACGTGGTCACAGCATGAACTTTGGCATCAGGCTGAACTAAGCGCAAACACCATGTCTGGCAGTTAGTCCTTAGTGGTTTTGGTCGTTTTGCAAGTTTGGCTGGATCACAGGTGCACTGTGGGAGTGGCTATCTTCCTGGCAAGTTTCTGGACAGAAACTTGTGAGCTCACTAAGAAAAATCTAGTGAGAACTAAGGGTTGTGCTTTGGGGTTTAGTAATCTCTTAGGAGGGTAATCAAGCTCGGAAAAGATCAGCCCCAAAAGATCAAGCAAAAATATACTTGTTGTGCAAAGTGATCAGTATGTCCAGAACAGAAATGATTTTCTATAGCAAAAATATCATAAAAAGTTATGCAATATTTTTGCTCAGGAAGGTGCCCTAGGGTTCAAAGAATATTTGTGAATTTATTCAGGATTTTTGGAGCAAGAAATCTAGGGGTTGCTTTGGAGCATCCTTCTCTGAAGTGATTTTCTGGGAAGAAAATGAATATTTTTCTTTTATAAAAAATATTCCTAGGGCTTTTGTTGGAGTTTTTCAGAGAAGAAAAGGTGAGTTAGAGGTGGATGGGTAACTTGGGTGAAAATCAAGGGTAGGCCCAAGTGTTCAAGTCCATTTGAATTGATTCAAAACTCCAAATCCAAAGCAAATGCAAGTGAAAGTCCGAAAAAAGAGAGAAGGCAAAATCCAGGCTGCCACAGCTGTCGTTTCTTAAAGTTTGGAGTTGCGACACTTATGTCAAAAGGCTTCAACCTAATAAGCTCGAACCTAAATCGGAGAAGTGCGTCTTCATAGGATACCCTAAGGAAACAATTGGGTACACCTTCTACCACAAATCCGAAGGCAACATCTTTGTTGCCAAGAATGTAACCTTTCTAGAGAAGGAGTTTCTCTCGAAAGAAGTGAGTGGGAGGAAAGTAGAACTTGATGAGTTAATTGTACCTTCTGTCAATTTGGAAAGTAGCTCATCAGAGAAATCTGTTCCCGTGATGCCTACACCAACTAGAGAAGAAGCTAATGATAATGATCATGAAACTTCAGATCAAGTTACTACCGAACATCGTAGGTCAACCAGACCATGATCGACACCAGAGTGGTATGGTAATCCTGTTGGAAGTCATGTTACTAGACCATGGCAAACCTACGAACTATGAAGAAGCTATGGTGAGCCCGGATTCCAATAGATGGCTTGAGGCCATGAAATCTGAGATAGGATCCATGTATAAGAACAAAGTATGGACTTTGGTGGATTTGCCCAATGATCGGCAAGCCATAGAGAATAAGTGGACTTCAAGAAGAAGACTGATGTTGATGGTAATGTTACCGTCTATAAAGCTCGACTTGTTGAAAAAGGTTTTTGACAAGTTCAAGGGGTTGACTACAATGAGACTTTCTCAACCTTAGCGATGCTTAAGTCCATCCGAATCATGTTAGCAATTGCCACATTCTTATGAAATCTGGCAAATGGATGTCAAAAACAGCATTCCTTAAATGGATATCTGTTAGAAGAGTTGTATATGATGCAACCAGAAGGTTTTGTCGATCTTAAAGGTGCTAACAAAAGTGTGCAAGCTCCATGATCCATCTATGGACTGGTGCAAGCATCTTGGTGTTGGAATATATGCTTTGATGAGGTGATACCAAAGCATATGGTTTTATACAGACTTTCGGTGAAGCCTGTATTTACAAGAAAGTGAGTGGGAGCTCTGTAGCATTTCTAATATTATATGTAGATGACATATTGTTGATTAGAAATGATATAGAATTTCTGGATAGCATAAAAGGATACTTGAATAAGAATTTTTCAATGAAAGACCTCGGTGAAGTTGCTTACATATTGGGCATCAAGATCTATAGAGATAGATCAAGATGCTTGATAAGATTTTCAATGAGTACATACCTTGACAAGATTTCGAATGAGTTCAAAATGGATTAGTCAAAGAAGGAGTTCTTGCCTATATTGTAAGCTGTGAAGTTGAGTAAAGACTCAAAAATCGACCACAACAGAAGATAAAGAGAGAATGAAAGTCATTCCCTATGCCTCAGCCATAGGTTCTATAAAGTATGCCATGTTGTGTACCAAACCTGTTGTGTACCTTGCCATGAGTTTGGCAAGGGGGTACAATAGTGATCCAAAATTAGATCACTGGACAGCGGTCAAAATTATCCTTAGGTACCTTAAAGAGGACTAATGAAATGTTTCTCGGTTATGGAAGTGATAAAGAGTTCGTCGTAAAGAGTTACGTCAATGCAAGCTTTGACACTGATCTAGATGACTCTAAGTTTAAATCTTGATACGTATTGAACATCAGAGCAATTAGATAGAGTAGCTCCATGCAGAGCATTGTAGACATAGAAATTTACAAAATACATATGGATCTGAATGTGGCAGAGCCGATTACTAAACTTCTCTCACAAGCAAAACATGATCACATCTTAGTACTCTTTAGGTGTTAATCACATAGCGATGTGAACTAGATTATTGACTCTAGTAAACCCTTTGGGTGTTGGTCACATGGCAATGTGAACTATTAGTGTTAAACACATAAAGATGTGAATTATTGGTGTTAAATCACATGGCGATATGAGCTATATTATTGACTCTAGTGCAAGTGGGATACTGTAACATCCCAATTTTTATTAAATTCGGATGTTAATAGAATCATTCAATGCATATCATATTTCTTTGCATTTTTGGAGTTTTTAAAAATATTCAAATAATATTTTCCACTCGAGAAAAACAAATGAGAGGGATAAGATGACTTCCTCAAAATATAAAAGAGTGGGAAATTATATTTTGAATATTATTTGAAGTTTTGGAGTTTATTTGGTATTTATTTTATCAGCAAAAAGTGCATTAATTGCATTAGGAAATATTTACAAAAATGTTACGTGCGTAATTTAATGTTCATTAGGCTCTAAATATTGCATAGTTATTTTATAAATTATTGTGGTGTTTTTATTAATTCATTTGAATTAATTATGACCACTTTAGTGTTCTGTTAAAAAAACACACGACGACTCACCCGCTGGACCGAACCAGTTCGGCCCGAGGGCCTTGTAGCCAGCCCGAGCCAGCCAGCCCAGCCATTTGGCTAAGGCCAGCCAGCGCCGACGCCTATCGCCCGATCGCCGCCGCGCCCGCCCTCGCTTCGCTACCGCCGCCGCCATCGGTGGTGGGCCCGCTCCACCTCCTCTCCCCAACCTCCGCTTGCCCGCTCGGATGAGCTCGCCGCCAGCTCGCGAATCGCCGGGCGAGGCCCTCGCGGATAACGCTTATCCGCGGCACCGAGCCCTCGCCTCGCCTATATAAAGGCGGGACCCTCTGTCGATCTCGCCACCTCGCCGCCCCACGCCGCCCCTACCGCTCGTCGTCGCCGTTCGCATCTCGCCGGAGCCGCGCCACTCCGTCGTCCGTTTAAGTAAATGCGTGGCACCCCTAGCTCTCCTTCTTTTGTCAATTAGATCACTGCGACAACGCGCATCCATTTGACATCTTTTAAATCGCTTAGGTCCCGGGAGACGACGCCCGACGACGCCCGACCTCGCCGGAGCTCGAGCCCCGCCGTCCTCGCCCCGGCCCGTCCGGACGTCGCCGACGCACGCCGCCACCACCTTCGCGACGCCCTCGACGCGCCGCACCTCCCCGTCTTCTTCCCCGACGCCGAGGACCGCCGTAGCCGCCGCCCCGTTCGACCCGAGCCGCCGCCACCGTCGTCGACATCATTGCCGGCCACCTCCAGCCACTTTAAGCCACCACCCCCACCCTCGCCCGTTCGATCTACCATGAACGGTCCAGATTAGATTAGGTTCTGTTTTTTTTATTTTGCGAAGAGGTACGCGGTTAACCGCGGTTTCCTTAGACCGGCCGGTTTTATTTAAACCGAGCGTCGGTTTTTCTTTAGTCAGCCGCCGCCACTGTTTTTTCTTATTTAGCGTCCGTTCGCCGTATAGCCTCCGCAGCGGACGCTGCTCGGCCAGCCACGAGCCGCCACGTGGCCAGGGACTTGTTCGCGATAGTTTTCTTCTCTGTTTAGTCCCTGTAATTAGCAGATTAGTCCCTGAACTTCGCATAGCCACAACTTTTTAACCGTAGATCCAAACTCGATGAAACCAGCGGTAAATTCTTCGTATTGTTTAGATCTATCCAGTGGTATCCTTTTTGCAAACTTTTGACAGATTCAAATTTGAATTTATTCAGATTTGAATTTGAACTTCAAATGGCCATATCTCCCAAACCGTAGCTCCGATTAAGTTGAATCTTTTTGCACTTTGTCACCGTAGCCAAACCCTATCACCTGGACCTTTGTCACAATAATTTTCACACACTAGAATCTGCCCATTAATACTTTACTAGTATGCATAGTACGCACTATAGTTCACATCACTTTTGAACCATAGGCCTATGTTGTTTTGCACTTAGAATAATTTCGTGCTAGTTAGGTGTGATGTTTGTTCATTTGGTTTTCCGAGACTTTTGCTTTGCATGTTCTTCTTGGTTCTCTTGAATGTTTGCTTATGTTTGTTTATCTCCTTTGCGATAGATTGCGGTCTGAGCGTAATATTTTCGATCTTTAGAATTCAACCGGCAGCATACCAAGGCAAGTTGCATCTTGATCATGTTTCATTACCTATGTTTTTATTATGCACTTAGTTCTTTGCGGTAGGACTGCATGGTAGGACTTGATGCCGCATGACTATGCTTTTCACCCGATAGTTCATTGAGGTAGGTGCGAACCATATGACATTGTCGCCATCGTTTTACATTATGTTGCTTCGCTAAGTAGGCGTGGATTGGGGAGTGAACATCGTAAAGTATGAGTGACAATGTAGTAAGTAGGACCTAAGATAATTAATGAACTACCTGGGCGGAAACTTGAGGGAACGGTGGCGAAGAACAGTGGGGCACGCATGGGAAATCCATGGTGGTGCACCACTAGTGGACCGTCCGCTCAGGCTCAAAGAGATCAATCGTATTCTCATGTCTAGAAGCTTACGTGTGCAGCCACAAGCCAATATGGGCTCTGGCTTAGTTGAGTAGTTAGTGTGACCCCTTCCGGGATGGGCTAGCAGATGTAGAATGATGTAGGTGTACCGCCTATCCGTGGGTTAAGGGGAACATTTTCAAAGACTATGTCTCGATCTTCCGATCATGGAGGTGGTCGAGTCTTGTGGGGAAAAGTCGCAACCTCTGCAGAGTGTCAACCTAATCGATTAGCCGTGTCCCGATTCTGAGACATCTTGAGCATCTAGTAGTGAAAATGCCGGGAGATCTCCTCACCTTTAATTAAACAGTTGGGATTTAAATGAAACTTGGGAACGGATGGAGTTGGGTTTGCCAACTCATCCTATGCAAATGTGTAGTAGTAGAATAACATCTTTTCTAATAGGGAAAAACTAGCTTTATGCAAAAATTAAACTTAGAGCTTTCCACCAGCCAAATTGCATGTACAAGTAGGTTCATTACACTTATGATGTGACTTGCCAGTACATTCAATGTACTGACCTATATGGCTGCAACTTATCACGTTGCAGATATATCCGACGAGGATTAAGGTGCGATAGGTCGATGTTCTACACTCAACCTTGCTCGTGGAGTTGGACTCATTTACTACTTTGCTTCCGCAGTATTTGTTTATTGGCTCTATGCCCTATTTGGTAATAAATGTATTGCTCCTGGACTATCGATGTAATAAAGAGATGTGTGTTATTTCTGTTATTTCATCGAGTACTGTGTGTGCTAGCAAGTCGATCCGGGGACTAGCACGGTAAGCACAGAGACTTCGACTCTTACCGGAGTCGGGTCGCTACAAGATGGTATCAGAGCACACGTTGATATGAGGACGCGACCCTAGAAAATGGAAAAGCCATAAGATAAAAACTTTATTTTCACTTTCCCTATATATCCTTTGGTCTCGTACCTTCTTTACTACATACTAATTTCTTCCCCTTTCAAAATGTAGATGTCGTCCGCCATTGTCGAGTTTGAGCAGCCCGATGAGACCATGCCTTTTGACGGCGGTGGTGAAGATCGTGAAGCACACAAGATTGGGCTTCCCACATTCACGGGACCTTCACCGCCACCGCCCGAGGAGACATGTTGGAGGATCGATGCCCATATCCTGGACGCATCCTCGAAACCGCACCAAGCCCATTGATTTCCATGTGGATCTTGCAACATGGGGCTTGGGCAGGGCATCGCTGCTCACGTTGCTCTCGGACGATTCGGGAGGAGTATGACGAAGACCTCAAGAGGACCTCCTTCGTGATGTACGGACGCCATGACGCAAATGGAGATGTGGTGCGTACACGGAGGACGAGACGATAGCATCCCATATCCAGGACATGGAGGATCACATTCGTATGATGGAGCTGGAGCTGTCTGACAACATGATCGTCATCAAGAACCTCATGACTCGCAAGGCAGATCTCGAGGAGGAACTCCAAGACGCTCGCATCGAGCATGAGGGAGAGCTGGACGCCCTACGGTGAGAAGATCGACGATCCAAGCTTGAGCTTGAGGAGGCCGAGGAGAAGCTGGATGAGGGAGAAAACATCCAGGAGGATCACTCGTATGGTGCCTATGTCAGCCAGGACAAGGACCAGGGTGATGAGCTTGGAGATGATGACACAGACAGTGATGCAAGGACACCTGATGTCAACATGGTTGACTGGTCTTCATCCGACGAGAGTTAGATTTTATACCACCATGAGAGTTAGGAATTTGATTTCGTTATCCGATTAGTTTTATTTCATTTGTGAGACCTTGTCAAATCTTGTGACATGGCTTACCTTAGGTTTGATTGTTCATGTGAACCCCTTTGAGTGAAAATTGAATTGGAGTGATTTGAAGTTTTATTGCTATCATGTGCATATGGGTAGTGTGATCTTACTCCCTAGGCCTTATTCTATTCTGACTTCTCATCCACTCTAAACCCATCAGATGCCTCCAAGACGTGACCTCGAATTCAACTTTCCGCCGGAGCTCGCGGAGTTGATCCAGCAGCAGAATGCTCTTATGCGAGATGGTCATTCGTAACCGAACGTAACAACAACAACCCACCGCCGCCACCCCGGTTGCAGTCTTACCTGTTTTCGAGGCTGAAACCACCCGTGTTCTCCAGCAGCACGGAGCCAATCGTCGCAGATGAGTGGCTCCGCAAGATAGGAAGGGAGCTAACCACGGCAGGATGCAATGATGCTGAGAAGGTGAAGTTTGCCGCCCATTAGCTGGATGGCCCGGCCGCTGCTTGGTGGGAGAACTACACCACCACATACCCCTTGGAGAATGTGACTTGGACTCGATTCAGCAGCATTTCAGACCGCTCATGTCTCAGCTGGAGCCATGAGTCTGAAGAAGAAGGAGTTCCGCAACTTGCGCCAGGGAGGACGCACGGTACCCCAGTATGCTGATGAGTTCAGTAAGTTGGCCCGTTATGCACTGGGGACGGGCCACCGATGCGCCAAGCAGAGAAGTTTGGAGGGACTGAACGATGAGTTGGGAGTTCGATTGGTATGGCGACCTTTGTGAACTATCAGGAGTTGGTTGATAAGGCTACCATTCTCGAAGGCAAGCACCAGCAGATGGAGAATCGTAAGAGAAAGTACGGTCATGGGAAGTATAACTCTGGAGTTCAACAGAAACCCCGCTACAGCCCGTACTCAGGTAGTTCTGGATCAGGAACTAGCAAGTTTGGAGGGAATCATCATAACCATGGAGGCCACATTCAGCATGGAGGAAATGGACACAACCACCATGGTCACAAGCATGGGAATGGCAATGGAGGGAATGGCAACCAGCAGCATTTCAACCCTTCTACACCAATGAAGAAAGATCTGAGTCACATCACTTGCTTCAAATGCAAGAAGACAGGGCACTACTCCAATGAGTGTCCTGAGGCGCAGAATGGAAATGGAAATGGCAATGGGAATTCTGGAGGCAAGAAGCCTAATCCTTTCACTAAGGGGCATGTGAATCATGTCAATGTGGAAGAGGTCTATGAACAACCGACGCAGTTGATTGGTAAGTTCTTGGTTAATTTATTTCCAGCACTCGTTCTTTTTGACTTTGGTGCATCACATTCATTCATATCAAGGGATTCGTGGATAGACATAAGTTGCCTACCGTAGCTCTTAAGGCACCCATTCTAGTGAGTTCCCAGAGCCGAGTCTAGGGCTAGTCAGGGATGCTTCCAGTTGCCTTTGAACATCGGGGGACATGTTTTCCCTACGGATATGATCATACTAGAGTCACAAGGGTTGGATGTAATCCTAGGGATGGATTGGATGTCCAAGTATGAGGGGACCATCGATTGTGCTAGTAGATCGATTTTCTCACCACCCCGAGAAGAAGAGGATCAAGTATGTATCCGTGCTTAAGCCTAAGAGGACTCGGTGAACTCTCTTACGGAGTTGTTCAGAAGAAGTACCGGTGGTGAAGGATTATCCCGATGTATTTCGGAGGAGTTACTGTGTATGCCGCCAGATCGGAGATTGAGTTTTGATTGAGTTGCTGCGAGCACAGGACCTATCTCCAAGAGGCCGATCGGATGCCCGCTAATGATTTGGAGGAAGTCAAGAAACAGATTAAGGAGTTGCTAGAGAAAGGGTATATTACCGAAGTTCATCACCTTGGGGAGCCCCAAGATTTTAGTAGAGAAGAAGGATGGAACCTTGAGGATGTGTGTGGATTACCGCTCTTTGAATGAGGTGACCATCAAGAACAAGTATCCCCTACCGATGATCAATGACTTGTTTGACCAGCTAGAAGGAGCTAGTGTTTTTCCAAGATCGATCTTCGATCGGGTTATCACCTGTGAAGATCCGTGAGAAGGATATACCCAAGACAGCTTTTACCACAAGGTATGGGCTTTATGAGTATACGGTCATGTCCTTTGGTTTGACTAATGCCCCTGCCTATTTTATGAGCATGATGAACAAGGTGTTCATGGAGTTCTTGGATAAGTTCGTTGTGGTATTCATTGATGACATATTGGTTTTCTCCAAGAATGAGGAGGAACACGCTGAACATCTGCGCTTGGTTTTGGAGAAGCTCAGAGAACATCAACTTTATGCCAAGCTCAGCAAGTGTGAGTTTTGGCTCAAGGAAGTCGGATTCCTTGGACATGTTGTGTCAGGTGAAGGGATTGCAGTGGACCCTACCAAGGTCGAGTCAGTCACGGAATGGAATGCACCCACCACAGTCGGCGAGATTCGCAGTTTCCTTGGACTTGCAGGATATTACCGGAGATTTATTGAAAATTTCTCTAAAATTGCAAGGCCTATGACAACGTTGTTGAAGAAGGACACCAAGTTCGTTTGGACTGAAGAGTGTGAAGCCAGCTTTCAAGAGTTGAAGAAACGTTTGGTTACAGCCCCAGTGCTAATCCTACCTGACGTACACAAGGACTTTCAGGTGTATTGTGATGCTTCACGTCAGGGACTTGGAGGTGTTCTTATGCAGGAGGGAAAAGTTGTAGCTTATGCTTCACGACAGCTTCGACCTCATGAGTTGAACTATGCCACGCATGATTTGGAGTTAGCAGCCGTTGTGCATGCACTCAAGACATGGAGACACTATCTTATTGGGAATCGTTGTGATGTTTACACGGATCACAAGAGTTTGAAGTACATTTTCACGCAGAAGGAGTTGAATCTCAGGCAAAGGAGATGGTTGGAACTTATAAAGGATTATGACATGAGTCTGCATTATCATCCAGGAAAAGCCAATGTTGTGGCGGATGCTTTGAGCCGTAAGAGTTATGTTAACACCCTTACAAAGCAGGAGGTTTACCTCGGGAGTTATGTGATGGGCTTAGAGACCTTGATTGGAAATAGTTCCAAGAGGTTATGTTGCCAAGACTTGAGGTACAGATCCACCTTGTTGGGAAGAATCAGAGAAGCCCAGAAGTTGGACCAAGGTATTGCTGAGATAAAGGAAATGATGAGCAAAGGGAAAGCAAAAGGATTCCGTGAGGATGAAAGTGGAACCATATGGTTTGAGCAACGGATTTGTGTACCCAATGATCCAGAGATCAGGAAGTTGATTCTTCAGGAGGCTCATGACTCACCATATTCGATACACCCAGGCAACACCAAGATGTATTTGGACTTGAAGGAAAGTTTTTGGTGGGCCGGTATGAAGAGAGAGATTGCCGAGTATGTGGCGATATGTGATGTATGTCAGAGAGTAAAGGCAGAGCATCAGAAACCAGCCGGTTTACTTCAGCCGTTGCCGATACCTGATTGGAAATGGGATAAACTTGGTATGGACTTTATCACGGGGTTACCCAGGACCCGTTCAGGTTATGATTCCATTTGGGTGATAGTGGATCGTTTGACCAAGGTTGCTCACTTCATTCCAGTGAAGACCACCTATACAAGTGCTAAGCTGGCAAAGATATATATGACCAGGATTGTATGTCTGCATGGAGTTCCGAGGAGCATCGTATCAGATAGAGGAACACAGTTTACCTCAAAGTTTTGGAATCAGTTGCATGAAACTTTGGGTACCAGCTAGAGTTCAAGATGCCTTCCATCCACAGATGATGGGCGATGAGAGAGTCAATCAGATTCTCGGAGGACATTTGAGAGCTTGTGCGCTAGACTATGGGTCTAGTTGGGATGATAACTTACCCTACGCAGAGTTCTCGACAACAACAGCTACCAAGCCGGTTTGCAGATGGCCCTTCGAGGCATTGTATGGCGGAAATGCAGACACCTTTGATGTGGAATGGAGTTGGAGATCGCAAATTGTTTGGACCTGATTTGATCGAGGATTCAGAGGAGAAGGTCAAGTTGATTCGTGATGGACTTAAGATAGCCCACAAGGCGGAAAAGTTATCGATGCTAAACGCAAGGAAGTGATCTATGAAGTGGGAGATAGAGCATATCTTGAGTGTCTCCACTTCGAGGATTAAGAGATTTGGAGTCAAAGGAAAGTTAGCACCACGATTTGTGGGACCATCTGAGTTCGAACGCAGAGGAGAGGTTGCATACCAGTTGGAATTACAGAGGCTTTGACAGGAGTTCATGATGTGTTTCATGTTTCCCGGTGAAGAAGTGTCATGCGAGATGGCGGACATTCCTTTGAGAGATCAAGGCCACTCGAGGCAATTCAGTTAGAGAGCGATCGACTTATGAGGAGAAGCCTATTAAGATTCTTGAGGCTGCAGAGAGGATCACTCGAACCAAAATCATCGTGTTCGCAAAGTTCAATGGAGTCACCACACCGAGGAGGAAGCTACAGGAAAGAGAAGAAGATCTCGAGCGGGACCATCCACACCTTTTTGTCAAGTTAACCGAATCTCGAGGACGAGATTCATCTTAAGGGGTAGGTTTGTAACATCCCAATTTTATTAAATTCGGATGTTAATAGAATCATTCAATGCATATCATATTTCTTTGCATTTTGGAGTTTTTAAAAATATTCAAATAATATTTTCCACTCGAGAAAAACAAATGAGAGGGATAAGATGACTTCCTCAAAATATAAAAGAGTGGGAAATTATATTTTGAATATTATTTGAAGTTTTGGAGTTTATTTGGTATTTATTTTATCAGCAAAAAGTGCATTAATTGCATTAGGAAATATTTACAAAATGTTACGTGCGTAATTTAATGTTCATTAGGCTCTAAATATTGCATAGTTATTTTATAAATTATTGTGGTGTTTTTATTAATTCATTTGAATTAATTATGACCACTTTAGTGTTCTGTTAAAAAAAACACACGACGCGACTCACCCCACTGGACCGAAACCAGTTCGGCCTGAGGACGCTTGTAGCCACCAGCCGGCCAGCCCATCGCCATTTGGCTAAAGGCCAGCCAATACCGACGCCTTCTACTTGATCGACCGCCGCGCCCGCCCTCGCTTCGCCACGCCGCCATCGATCGTGGTGGGCCCGCCCACCTCCTCTCCCCAACCTCCCGCTTGCCCTTTCGGATGAGTTTCGCCACCGCGCTCAAGAATCGCGGGCGAGGCCCTCGCGGATAACGCTT
Organism: Aegilops speltoides; assembly: GCA_021437245.1. Classification (NCBI taxonomy): domain Eukaryota; kingdom Viridiplantae; phylum Streptophyta; class Magnoliopsida; order Poales; family Poaceae; genus Aegilops; species Aegilops speltoides. Next base: position 455,659,961 of record CM038142.1, read on the forward strand.
ATCCGCGGCACCCGAGCCCTCTGCCCTCGCCTATATAAAGGCCAGGACCCCCTCTGTCGATCTCGCCACCTCGCTTCGTCCCACGCCGCCCCTACCGCTCGTCGTCGCCGTTCGCATCTCGCCGGAGCCGCGCCACTCCGTCGTCCGTTTCGTCGTCTGTGGCACCCCCTAGCTCTCCTTCTTTTGTCAATTAGATCACTGCGACAACGCGCATCCATTTGACATCTTTTCGTCGCCTAGGTCCCGCCGGAGACGACGCCCCGACGACGCCCGACCTCGCCGGAGCTCCGAGCCCCGCCGTCCTCGCCCGCCCGTCCGGACGTCCGCCGACGACGCCGCCACCACCCTTCGCGACGCCCTCGACGCGCCGCACCTCCGTCTTCTTCCCGACGCCGAGGACCGCCGTAGCCGCCGCCCGTTCGACCCGCCGCCGCCACCGTCGTCGACATCATCGCCGGCCACCTCCACCACTTTAAGCCACCACCCCACCTCGCCTGTTCGATCTACCATGAACGGTCCAGATTAGATTAGGTTCTGTTTTTTATTTTGCGAAGAGGTGCGCGTTAACCGCGGTTTCCTTAAACCGCCGGTTTTATTTAAACCGAAGTCGGTTTTCTTTAGTCACCGCCGCCGCTTTTTTTTCTTATTTAGCGTCCGTTAGCGTATAGCCTCCGCAGCGGACGCTGCTCGCCAGCCACGAGCCGCCACGTGGCCAGGGACTTGTTCGCGATAGTTTTCTTCTCTGTTTAGTCCCTGTAATTAGCAGATTAGTCCCTGAACTTCGCATAGCCACAACTTTTTAACCGTAGATCCAAACTCGATGAAACCAGCGGCAAATTCTTCGTATTGTTTAGATCTATCCAGTGGTATCCTTTTTGCAAACTTTTGACAGATTCAAATTTCAATTTATTCAGATTTGAATTTGAACTTCAAATGGCCATATCTCCCAAACCGTAGCTCCGATTAAGTTGAATCTTTTTGCACTTTGTCACCGTAGCCAAACCCTATCACCTGGACCTTTGTCACAATAATTTTCACACACTAGAATCTGCCCATTAATACTTTACTAGTATGCATAGTACGCACTATAGTTCACATCACTTTTTGAACCATAGGCCTATGTTGTTTTGCACTTAGAATAATTTCGTGCTAGTTAGGTGTGATGTTTGTTCATTTGGTTTTCCGAGACTTTTGCTTTGCATGTTCTTCTTGGTTCTCTTGAATGTTTGCTTATGTTTGTTTATCTCCTTTGCGATAGATTGCGGTCTGAAGCGAATATTTTCAGTCTTTAGAATTCAACCAGCAGTACCAAGGCAAGTTGCATCTTGATCATGTTTCATTACCTATGTTTTTATTATGCACTTAGTTCTTTGCGGTAGGACTGCATGGTAGGACTTGATGCCGCATGACTATGCTTTTCACCCAAGAGTTCATTGAGGTAGGTCTGAACCATATGACATTGTCGCCATCGTTTTACATTATGTTGCTTCGCTAAGTAGACGTGGATTGGGGAGTGAACATCGTAAAGTATGAGTGACAATGTAGTAAGTAGGACCTAAGATAATTAATGAACTACTGGCGGAAACTTGAGGAGCGGTGGCGAAATGCGATGGGCACGCATGGGAAATCCATGGTGGTGCACCACTAGTGGACCGTCCGCCAGCTCAAAGAGATCAATCGATTCTCATGTCTAGAAGCTTACGTGTGCAGCCACAAGCCAATATGGGCTCGCTTAGTTGAGTAGTTAGTGTGACCCCTTCCGGATGGGCTAGCAGATGTAGAATGATGTAGGTGTACCGCCTATCCGTGGGTTAAGGGGAACATTTTCAAAGACTATGTCTCGATCTTCCGATCATGGAGGTGGTCGAGTCTTGTGGGGAAAAGTCGCAACCTCTGCAGAGTGTCAACCTAATCGATTAGCCGTGTCCCGATTACGGACATCTTGAGCATCTAGTAGTGAAAATGCCGGAGATCTCCTCACCTTTAATTAAGCAGTTGGGATTTAAATGAAACTTGGGAGCGGATGGAGTTGGGTTTGCCAACTCATCCTATGCAAATGTGTAGTAGTAGAATAACATCTTTTCTAATAGGGAAAAACTAGCTTTATGCAAAAATTAAACCTAGAGCTTTCCACCAGCCAAATTGCATGTACAAGTAGGTTCATTACACTTATGATGTGACTTGCCAGTACATTCAATGTCTTGACCTATATGGCTGCAACTTATCACGTTGCGAGATATATCCGACGAGGATTAAGGTGCGATAGGTCGATGTTCTACACTCAACCTTGCTCGTGGAGTTGGACTCATTTACTACTTTGCTTCCGCAGTATTTGTTTATTGGCTCTATGCCCTATTTGGTAATAAATGTATTGCTCCTGGACTATCGATGTAATAAAGAGATGTGTGTTATTTCTGTTATTTCATCGAGTACTGTGTGTGCTAGCAAGTCGATCCAGGGACTAGCACGGTAAGCACAGAGACTTCGACTCTTACCGAGTCGGGTCGCTACAGATACTGAAGGAAATATGCCCTAAAGGAAATAATAAAGTTGTTACTTTATATTTCCTTATTTCATGATAAGTGTTTATTATTCATGCTAGAATTGTATTAACCAGAAACTTAATACATGTGTGAATACATATATAAAACACTGTGTCCCTAGTAAGCCTCTACTAGACTAGCTCGTTGATCAAAGATGGTTAAGTTTCCTAACCATAGACATGTTTGTCATTTGATAAACGGGATCACATCATTAGGAGAATGATATGATGGACAAGACCTATTCGTTAGCTTAGCATTATGGTCGTTCAGTTTTATTGCTATTGCTTTCTTCATGTCAAATACATATTCCTCCTACTATGAGATTATGCAACTCACGGATACCGGAAGAATGCCTTGTGTGCTATCAAACATCACAGTGTAACTGGGTGATTATAAAGATGCTCTACATGTATCTCCGAAGGTGTTTGTTGGGTTGGCACAGATCGAGATTAGGATTTTTCACTCGGAGTATCGGAGAGGTATCTCTGGGCCCTCTCGGTAATAGACATCATAAGAAGCCTTGCAAGCAAAGTGACTAATGATTTAGTTGTAGAATGATGTATTACAAAACGAGTACAGAGACTTGCCGGTAACGAGATTGAACTAGGTATGAAGGTACTGACGATCGAATCTCGGGCAAGTAACATACCAATGACAAAGGGAATAACTATGTTGTCATAACGGTTCGACCGATAAAGATCTTCGTAGAATATGTGGGAGCCAATATGAGCATCTAGGTTCTGCTATTGGTTATTGACTGGAGAGGTGTCTCGGTCATCTCTACATAGTTCTCGAACCCGTAGGGTCCGCACGCTTAACGTTCGATGACGATTTTGTATTATATGAGTTATGTGATTTGGTGACCGAATGTTGCTCGGAGTCTTGGATGAGATCACGGACATGACGAGGAGTCTCGAAATGGTTGAGAGGCAAAGATTAATATATAAGATGATAGTATACGGACACCGGAAGTGTTCCGGAGGGTACCTGGTACATATCGGGTCACCGGAAAGGAGTTTCAGGCAACCACGACAAAGATATGGGCTTAATGGGCCAAGGGAGGGACATACAAGCCCACAAGGGGCTGGTACACCCCTTTCCCTGGCCGCATGCCCTAGAGGAAGGAAAGGAGGGGCGCCACCTCCTCCTGTGCTCCCCCTTGGTGGGAGAAAGGAAAAGGGGGGGGGGGGGCCACCCCTCCTTCCTTCCCCCATCGCCAAAAGAAGGAAAGGGGGACGCCGGCCTAGGGCAAGAGCCCAAGTAGGATCCCTCCTACTTGGGGCGCCCCTAGGGCTGATCCTCCCTCCCTCCCACCTATATATACATGAGGGGGAGGGGGCGCCACACATAGCTTAGACAATTGCCTAGCCGTGTGCGGCATCCACCTCCACAGTTTACATCCCGGTCATATTCACGCGGTGCTTAGGCGAAGCCCTGCGTGGATCACATCACCATCATCGTCACCACGCCATCGTGCTGACGGAACTCATCTACTTCCTCGACACCTTGCTGGATCAAGAGGGTGAGGAACGTCATCGAGCTGAACGTGTGCAGAACTCGGAGGTGTCGTACGTTCGGTACTTGATCGACCGGAACTAGAAGAAATTCGATTACATCAACCACGTTGTCTAATGTTTCCTCTTTCGATCTACGAGGGTACGTGGACACACTCTCCCCCTCTCGTTGCTATGCATCTCCTAGATAGATCTTGCGTGAGCATACCATTTTTTGTGAAATTGCATGCTACGTTCCCCAACATTTTTAGCCTGCTTGGGATATTTTTGCTTTATTTTTTCTCTTTCTGTTTAAATATTTCTATTATTATCCTTTTTGTTTCCTTTTTCCTATATTCCTTCCTTTTTTATTTGAGAAATACATGGATACATTTTTTAAACACTTCAAACTCTTTTCCATAATACACAAGGTTTTATTTAAAAGCTATGAGCACTTTTCAAAATCAAATAGCCAATTTTCTATACGGGATTTTAACTGTTAACATATTTTAAATCTACAAAAAATAACAATAAACATATACCTATTAATTTTTACTATGAATATTTGTTAATTACATGGTTATTTTTTTCTAAAACATGTCATTTTCTAACACATGGTGGAATATTTTTTTTTCTTGAATACGCACGAGTGTGCGTACTATATATTAAAGGAGGATGGGGATTAGAAGACCCCTCCACGTTGGAGCTACATAGTGTTACATAGCCCAACTCCACCTGCATGTCTAGGCTAACTACTCGCATCAAGGCCCACCTCAAAGGCCGCAAAGACTCTATCCAAGTTAGATCTAAACATGCCTGCCGCCTTCCACGCCCTACACTCTACGGCAATCCGGTTAATTACAAAAGAGCTCGAAGGAGCATCTCCATCAAACACAACCGTGTTTCTATGCTTCCAAAGCTCCCAGAAGACCAACAACAACATGGCCCTTGCATCTTTGCCTCCCACGGCCCTGTCCGTGTTGCTCGTGCACCATGCTCCCAAGTTCGATGTAGAGGTCGATGCCCAATCTGGTCTGTCCCAAGCAGCACAGACGCGCGCCCACACTTCCCTCGCAAAGACGCATTGGGGTAGGATATGATTTATGCTCTCTTCCTCTTGATCACAGAACAGTCACGTCTCCTGGTGGTCCAACCCTCATCTTGCCAACCTGTCAGAAGTCCAGCAGCGGTTTTGCAGTGCAAGCCAAGCAAAGAAACGGCATCTAAGTGATGCTTCAGACTTCCATGTGAACTTCGCCGTTGGCACTGTTTCCTTTGCCCAAAACTTCGCCTTATATGCTGATCTTGTGGAGTAGGATCCACTTTCCTCCCAAGTCCACCGAATCGTGTCCAGCACCTCTGGATGTAGTTGCACTATTGCAAGTCTATCCCAGAGCCGCAAGTATTCATGGAGCATTTGCGTATTAACCTCTGGCCCGACGTCCAGTGCCCAAGCTCCATTCGCTACCCCTTGGCTGACCGTGCGATTGTTATGAATCCTTTTCCTCACTGAACCATATATTGATGGCGCCAATTCCTCCACCCTGAAGCATGTCGATCGTCTTCTTGGGTATGTCGAGGGCCATCATCGCATGTACAGGTATCGCACATAGAACGGACTGCACCAAAACCATTCGCCCACTCTTCGGCATATTTGCCGCTTTCCACCCTGGGAGACACCGCGCTAGCTGATCAACTAGGCCTGAGAGCTGTGCGGCCGTCGGCATCCGTAGGGTGACCGGGAGTCCCAAGTATTTGCAAGGAAACGAGCCTGCTGGGCATCCTAGGATTCGGGTCACCTCTGCCATCACATCCGAGTTGCACCGAATTGGTATCACTGCACACTTCTGCAGGTTGGCCTTGAGGCCCGAAGCCTCCCCAAAGAGCCTTAGAATTGATGCACATGCATTGAGATCTCTCTCCTCCGGCTTCAGAAATATCATGATGTCATCAACAAACATAGAAACCCTCTTCGTAAGTCCTCTTTGCGCTAGCGGGGATAGGGCGCCTCGCTCCGCAGCAAGGTCAAGCATCCACTGCAAAGGCTCCATGGTGAGGATGAAAATCATTGGAGATACCGGGTCACCCTGTCACAGTGCTTGTCAGTTGTAGATAGGCTCGCCCGGTACCCCATTCACCATTATTCGTGTTGACGATGTTGCAAGGACTCCACAAAACCAATCAATCCACCTCTAGCTAAAATGTGTTGCATTACTTCCACAATGAACGACCACTGGACCGATTCAAAGGCCTTTGATATATCGAGCTTGAGCATGACAACCGGCTCTTTTAATACATGCAGCTTTCTTGTCGTGCCTTGGACAAGCATGAAATTATCATGGATGGAGCGACCCTTCACAAAAGCGCTCTGGTGATTTCCAACCAGACTCAGTAACTCCACTGTAAGCCTAGTTGAAAGAACTTTGTCGAAAATCTTTATGGCCCCATGAACCAAACTGACAAGGCTGAAATCTCGCACATCCGAGGCCCCGTCTACCTTTGGCAGTAGAGAAATTATGGCCTTGTTGATCGCATGTAGTCCACGCATATCTCCACGGTAAAATGAATCCAGCGCCGCCATGAAATCTACCTTAATAATTTCCCAACACGTCACATAGAAGCGGCCTGTGAACCCGTCCGGACCCGGGGCTTTGTCCAACGGCATTGACTTGATGGTCTTCTTTACTTCCTCTTCCGTGAATGGAACATTTTTCTGAAATACACTATGAATATAATAATTAATACGTGATGTACATCTATCTAATATTAGATAAAAAATTCCTATTTTTTGGAACATTTGAATATATATTATCAAGAGAAATTTTAAAACAAACAGAAAAGAAAACAACAAAACATATGTACATGCTCCTGTAAGCGGTAACGACGAGGCATGGTTCGTGCTCCAGGTGATGAAATAGCTAGGAGCATGCTCCGCGGGAGTGTGAGCTACCGATGGCTTGACTGGGACCTCCTATACCGCGAGTTGCACGCTGGGAGGAGCCGCAACGCGCACCCCTCGCTCCCCCAGGCCAAGTGTGCCCGTTTGCACCGGCTCATTTGCAGGCTCCCTGTTTTCCTTAATTTCATTTATATATGTTTTTTCTATTTTAGATAATTTGGATTTTGAAATTGTTTCGCAATTTTAAGAAATGAGAATTGGAAATAAAACTTTCAAGAAATCATAACATTTTCGTGGATTAAAAAATGTGAACATATTCAAAACAAATCACAATTTTGATTTTCTTTCAGGAAATCAAAAAATGTTCATGTATTAAAATTTATTAATGAAATTGAATAAAACGTTCAACGATTCAAAAAATGCAATCGACTTACAAAAACGTTCTATCAACTCACAAAATAGTTCATCAATTCTTAAAATGTTTGCTGATTCAAAAAATGTTCATGCCCTCTGGAAATGTTTGTAAACACAAAAAAATGTTCGTGAATGTAAAAAATTGTTCCATCTGTTTCCAAAAAAATGTTAGTCGATTCCAAAACAAATGTTTTAAAAATGCTCCCAATTTTAAAAAATGTGTGCAAATTTGTATTCAAAAGTTCAGGAATTCAAAAATTGTTCCTGATTTCCAAAAATGTTCGTGAATTTTAAACGAACCAAAAAATATTAAGAACTTAAAGGAATGTTCAGAATTTCATAAATTGTTTTTATTTCAAATGAATGTTCACAAATTTGAAAAGATGTTCACATAAAATAAAAAGAAGTAAAAATTAAAAATAAAATTAGAACATAAAGAAATAAATAAGGAAAATGTCTGGTTAAGTGAACGTTCAAGAACCTTCCCAAAATAGACACGGAAGAAATTCGAAAATGGGGAGAATCGAAGGCAGAAGAGAAAAAACCCGGTCAAGCAAAGGTTCTAGAACCTTCCCAAAATTGACGGGGAAGAAATTCGAAAATGTGCTGGCCCAAATACAGATCGAAGGCATGAGGGGGCACGCGCTAGGTCACCAGGGCGCGACCTACGCGCCAAATAGGGCAGGCCCATCTATTTTCTTTATTGTATCTTAATTTACAAAAAATGCTTGTCTGTGATTCCAACCTGCGATCTTCCTTATCGATGGCTAAGGGTGCAACCACCACGCCAGCCAAGTGGATCTGGTTTAGTTCAGTTTTCCCTTTTTATTCGTACTTTTTCCATTTTCCATTTTTTCTTTTTTCTTCTTTTTGGTTCTATGAATTATTATCGAATACATGAATGTTTTTCTTCAAATTGATGAAAAAATATTCAAAATCCATTATTTTTTTATTTTGATGATTTTCCCAAATCCAATGATCTTTCTTGAAATTCGACCATTTTTTCATGAATTGGATGAACTTTTCTGAATTCAGCGAACTTTTTTCAAAATTGACGAACTTTTTTCAAATTTGTAGAATTCAAATACAATGATTTTTTTTTTAAAATTGGTGAACATGTCTCCAAAATCAATGAACTTTTTTCATGAACTTTCTTTTTGTGAACTTTCCCCAAATTCAGGAACTTCCTTTTCAAATTCTCAATTTTTTAATAGTCAATTGTCAATGAGTCCACAGATAAACGAACGAAAGAGGCAGGGAAAACAAATTAAAACGAGCGATCTGATTTCTACCGAGAGCGTTTGAGCACGAATTCGGGATTAATGGGTCGGCCCATCTGGCAGTGCACGTGAGTTTTGAAATGTGTGGATAATTTTTTAAATACGTGAGCAGGCAGCGCTGATCACGTGCATGTGAGTTTTCAAAATTAATGGGCGAACCGGCGCGCGCCCATCAGGAGCTCGCCAAATAGGAAACCCCGGCTTGACAATGGTTCATGCACAGGCAAACCTATTCTACGCTCTCTGCGAGACGTATTAGTTCTCGCGTACTGCTGGCACCACTAGAACGATCCAATAGGCGCGTGAGTATTTTTTTCAGTGTTTGTATCGGTTTTTCAGTGTTTTGGATCAGTTGACATTGGGGTTTGTTCGTTTTTTCTCGAGTTTGTTATTTTTATCATTTTTCTTCGTTTCTTTACTTGTTTTTCACCGGTTTTACTCATTTTTTATTAAATACATGATTAACATTTTTCCAACATATATTGTGATGTCTACTTTATTTCATACACATCATATATTTTCTTATACATATAAAACATTTTTATATACATTTAACATTTGTCACATGATTAATATATCTTTAAATACTTATTAAGAATTTTTCAAATACAGTAGATTCTTTTAAATGAAACAAAACATTGTTTTTAAACATAATAAACATAGTTTTGAAATGTGTAGACAATTTTTAAACGTACTGGGCATTTTTTGAATGGTAAAATTGTTTTTTATTACATGGACATATTTCACATTCTATGAAAAGTAATTGAAAATCTGTTTTTTGAAATGCATGATTTTTTTAAGTTTCACATTAAATTTGTTTTGACTGGTACATACATTTTCTAAAATTTAAGGAAACATTGCTTTACATTCGATGAACATTTATTAAATGTGTGATGAACATGTCTAAGAATTTTTTATATATAATATGTTATACAGTATGATTTGAAATATAAACAAAGAGTAAAAAAAGAAAAGGAAAAACTCATACTTGATGTCAGCGTGACAAAACCATGTGGCAACTAGGCTGGCCTACCATCAGGGTACTTGCAGGCGAGCTCGGCTTCTGTCTCTAAAGGCGAGACATAGGGAGCTCTTAAACGACGCTCTCAATGCCTCTTTAGGCTCCTAGCGCGTGAAGGCGAGGGTCATCCCATCAAATTAATGGGCGCAACGAATGGACTCTTGAGCTAGTTCACTCGTAGCAACGACTGCCTCGCGGTCTGGTACCGTCTAAAAATACTGGTTGACAGTTGACCAGTTGAAAGTGTTGGGAAATGTAGTATAAAACACTGTTCAAAAATTCGTCCGATTCACCGATTTATCGCTACTCTTGGGGTGAGCGATAAGATCATGCCTTATCTTCACCATTTATCATTTGGACCAATATCACTATGACAACAGATTTATCTTGCGCTTGCGTTGATTTTTTCCTTGAATAGGAAATGATGATGCAACAAAGTAGAGATAAGTATTTCCCTCAATTAAGAACCAAAGTATCAATCCAGTAGGATGTACACACAAGTCCCCAATAGATGCACCTGCACAAACTAACAAACACTTCCACACAACACGAAAAAGGGGTTGTCAATCCCTTCACGATCACTAGCAAGAGTGAGATCTAATAGAGATAGGTATAAAAGATAAGTAAAAGTGCAAAATAAAGTAAAGGTAAATAAATTGCAGCAAGGTATTTTTGGGTTTTGGGGTTTATAGATCTAAAAAATAATGTGATAGAGAATAGACCCGTGGGCCAAAGGTTTCACTAGAGGCTTCTCTCTTGAAAGAAACATACCGTGGGTAAACAAATTACTGTTGAACAATTGATAGAAAAGTGAATAGTTATGACGATATCTAAGGCAATAATCATGAATATACGCATCATGTCCGTGACAAGTAGACTGAATCCTTCCTGCATCTACTACTATTACTCCGCACATCGACCGCTATCCAGCATGCATCTAGCGTATTAAGTTACCAAGAGTGGAGTAACGTCTTAAGCAAGACGACATGATGTAGATGGTTAGATCCAAGCAATATGATAAAACCCCATCTTTTTATCCTTAATGGCAACAATACAAATACGTGCATTGCTACACCTACTGTCATTAGATGAGGACACCGCAAGATTGAACCCATCACAAAGCACCTGTCCCATTGCAAGAAAAATCAATCTAGTTGGCCAAACCAAATCAATAGATCGGAGAGAAATATAAAGCTATCTTACTCATGCATAAAAGAGTTCAAAGAAGACACAAATAATATTCATAGATAATCTGATCATAAATCCGCAATTCATCGGATCTTAAGAAAAGCACCATAAAAGAAGATTACATCGGATATAACTGCAAGAACATCGAGGAGAACATTGTATTGAAGATCAAAGAGACAGAAGAAGCCATCTAGCTACTAGCTATGGACCCGTAGGTTTGTGATAAACTACTCGCACATCATCGGAAGGGTGGAAAAGTTGGTCTAGAGGCCCTTCGTGATCGAATACCCCTCCGGTAGAGTGCCAGAAAAGGCCCCAAGATGGTATCTCACGAGAACAGAAGCTTGCGGCAGTGGAAAAGTATTTTTGGTGTGCCTTCTGGTATACGGGGAATATTTGGGTATTTATAGAGCTGAGATTAGGGTTAGAGGAGCCACAGGGGGCCCACAAGCTCATAGCCCCCCCTAGGGCGCACCTGGCGAGCTTGAATCCGTGGACCTTCTGGCCTCCTCCCGAAGCTTCCTAGGTGTCTTTTGGTCCATGAAAATCGTGAAAAAATTTCGTCCCATTTGGTATTGATTTTTTGTAAAAGACAAAAACAAGAAAAAAAATAACAACTGACACTGGGCACTAGGTTAATAAGTTAGTCCCCAAAATGATATAAAATAGCACCATAATGCATATAAAACGTCCAAGATGGATAATATAATAGCATGGGACAATAAAAAATTATAGATACATTGGAGACGTATCAAGCATCCCCAAGCTTAATTCCTACTCGTCCTCGAGTAGGTAATGATAAAAATAGATTGTTTGATGTGGAATGCTACCTAACTTGTTTATCAAGTAATTTTTCTTTAATGTGGAATGAATATTCAGATCCATAAGATTCAAAACAAAAGTTTAATATTGACATAAAAACAATAATACTTCAAGCATACCAATAAAGCAATCATGTCTTTTCAAAATATCATGGCTATAGAAAGTTATCCCTAAAAAAATCATATATTCTTGTTATGCTACATCTTCATCACACAAAGTATTTATCATGCACAATCCCAATGACAAGACAAGCAATTGTTTCAATACTCTTGACATTCTAAAGATTTTTCAACCTTCATGCAATACATGAGCGTGAGCCATGAATATAGCACTATGGGTGGAATAGAATATGGTGGAGGTTGTGTGAAGAAGACAAAAGAAGGAGAAGGCCTAACATCAACTAGGCAAATTAATAGACTATATATGGAGATGCCCATCAATTGATACTGATGCGAGTGAGTGGGGATTGCCATGCAACAGATGCACTAGAGGTATAAGTGTATGAAAGCTCAAAATAAAAACTAAGTGGGTGCGCATCCAACTTGCTTGCTCATGAAGACCCAGGGAAATTTTGAGGAAGCCCATCATTGGGATATACAAGCCAAGTTCTATAATGAAAAATTGCCACTAGTAATATATGAAAGTGACAACATAGGAGACTCTCTATCATAAAGAACATGGTGCTACTTTGAAGCACAAGTGTGGAAAAATGATAGTAACATTTTCCTTCTCTCTTTTTCTCTCATTTTTTGTTTTTATTTTTTGGGATCTTTGGCCTTTTTTTATTTGGGCTCTTTGGCCTCCTTTTATTTTAAGTCCAGAGTCTCATCTCTACTTGTGGAGAATCATAGTCTCCATCATCCTTTCCTCACATGGGACAATTCTCTAATAAGGACGATCATCACACTTTTATTTACTTACAACTCAAGAATTACAACTCGATACTAGAACAAGTATATGACTCTATATGAATGGCTCCGACGGTGTACCGGGATGTGCAATGATCTAGCATGACATGTATGAAAAATATGAATTGTGGCCAAGCCACAAATACTATGTCAACTATATGATCATGCAAAGCAATATGACAATGATGGTGTGTGTCATAATAAAACGAAACGGTGGAAGTTGCATGACAATATATCTCGGAGTGGCTATGGAAATGCCATAATAGGTAGGTATGGTGGCTGTTTTCAGGAAAGGTATAAAATGTTTTAATGCACCAGCAAAAGTTGTGCGGTACTAGAGTGGCTAGCAAAGGTAGAAGGGTGAGAGTGTGTAATCCATGGACTCAACATTAGTCATAAAGAACTCACATACTTATTGCAAAAATTTATTAGCCCTCGAAACAAAGTACTAATACACATGCTCCTAGGGGGATAGATAGGTAGGAAAAGGCCATCGCTCGTTCCTGACCGCCACTCATAAGGAAGACAATCAAAAATAAATCGTGCTCCAATTTCATCGCATAACGAGAGACCATATGTGCATGCTTCAGGAATCACAAACATTAACACAAGTATTCTTACTAAACCATAGTTGCCAACTAGCATGACTCTAATATCACCATTTTTATATCTCAAAAGAATTGCAAGGAATCAAACTTCTCATATATTCAACGATCTTCATGAAAGATTTTATTATATCCCTCTTGAATACCCATCATATTCGGACCAAATTCATAACTAAGAAAATTGCCATATTATTTTTAAGACTCAAAAAATAATATAAGCGAAGCATGAGAGTTCATCAATTTCTTCAAAATAAAACCACCGTCGTGCTCTAGAAAGATATAAGTGAAGCACTAGAGCAACTACCTAGCTCAAAAGATATAAGTGAAGCACATAGAGTATTCTAATAAATTCACGATCAATGTGTATCCCTCTCAAAAGGTGTGTACAACAAGGATGATTCTGGCAAACTAAAAAGCAAATAAGCAAACACTCATATATCACAAGACGCGCCAAGCAAAACACATATCATGTAGTCGATAAAAATACAGCCTCAAGCAATTTTACCGATGGATTGTAGACAAAAGAGGTGATGCCATCCGGGGCATCCCCAAGATTAGATGCTTGGTTGTCCTTGAATATTCCCTCGAGGTGCATTGGACATCCTCAAGATTAGGCTCTTGCCACTCCTTATTCCTTAGTCATCAAAACTTCACTTAAAACTTGAAAACTTCACAACACAAAACTCAACAAAAACTCATGAGCTCTGTTAGTATAATAAAAGCAAATCACCACTTAGGTACTGTTGTGAACTCATTATAAATTTATATTGGTGTTATACCTACTTTACTCTAACTTCTCCATGGTTCATACCCCCCGATACTACCCATAGATTCATCAAAATAAGCAAACAACACATAGAAAACAGAATCTGTCAAAATAAAACAGTCTGTAGCAATATGAAAACTTCGTATACTTATGTAACTCTATTTTTTTTGAAAAATTAGAAAAACCTGGGAAATTTGTATATCAATCTTGTGTAAAGAATTTAGAACCAGAACATTTTCCTGTGAATTTTCAAAATTCTGCTACTGCACACAAAAGTTTCCATTTTTCAGCAAAATCAAATCATCCATAGATCATCCAAAGGCTCTACTTGGAACAAACAGTAATTAAAACTCTTAAACAAAATCATAAAAGTAGTATAATTTCATAAACTCATAAAAACAGAAAGGAAAAAAAATCTTGGGTTGTCTCCCAACAAGCGCTTTTTTTAAAGCCTTTTAGCTAGGCATTGATAATTTTAATGATGCTCGCATGAAAGACAAGAATTCAAGCACAAAGAAAGCATCAAATAACATGTGAGAAACAAGTTTAAGTCTAACATACTTCCTATGCTTAGGCATTTTATAAGCAAACAAATTATCAAGACAAGAAAAAACTAGCATATGCAAGGAGGAAGAATAAAACATTAACAATCTCAACATGAAGAGAGGTAATTTAGTAACATGGAAATTTTTACAACCATATTTCCCTCTCTCATAATAATTACATGTGGGATCATATTTTCAACAACATAGCTATCACATAACATATTCTCTACATGACCCACATGCATGCAAAATTGACACTCTTTCAATAGACCTCGCCAAGCCCACTTTTATCAAAATTTCCATAAGATTGATCATTCTCCAAAGTAGGGGATCATTACTACCTAGAGTTGACACTCTTCCAAACCCACTTTCAATATTATCGCAAACATATTCATCATGAGGCTTAAATAAATTTTCAAAATCATAAGAAGAATCACCCCAATCATGATCATTGCAATAAGTAGTGGATATATCAAAGTTATCATCCCCGAGCTTGGGGTTTTGCATATTATTAGCACAATTGACATTAATAAAATTTATAATAACACCATTGCAATCATGCTTTTACTTCGAGGAGCTATCATGAATCACTTCATAAATTTCCTCTTTTAGCACTTCATCACAATTTTCAGATTCATGAATTTCAAGCAAAACTTCATAAAGATAATCTAGTGCGCTCAACTCACTAGCAATTGGTTCATTATAATAGGATATTTTAAAAAGATTGGCAAGTGAATGAGGATCCATAACATTTTTTGTTTTCTAATTTTCAATAAACACACAATTGTGCCAAGCAAACAAGCAAACAACCCAAGTAAGACATAAAGGCAAACGAAAAGGCAATTTTTTGTGTTTTTCTGAAAATGTTTTAGAAGTGGGGGAGACTAAATCGAGAGGCAAATGGAAAATAATGTAAGTGCAAGAGATGAGAGTTTATGATAGGTACTTGGTATGATTGATGTAGACCCTCCCTGACAACGGCACCATAAATTCTTCCTGCTACTTCTTGCGATTGCGTTGATTCTTCCCTTGAAGAGGAAAGGGTGATGCAGCAAAGTAGAGATAAGTATTTCCCTTAGTTAAGAACCAAGGTATCAACAAGTCCCCAATAGATGCACCTGCACAAACTAACAAACACTTGCACACAACGCGAAAAAGGGGTTGTCAATCCCTTCACGGTCACTAGCAAGAGTGAGATCTAATAGAGATAGGTATAAAAGATAAATAAAAGTGCAAAATAAAGTAATGGTAAATAAATTGCAGCAAGGTATTTTTTGGGTTTTTGGTTTTATAGATCTGAAAATAATATTATAGGAAATAGACCCGGGGGCCTTGGTTTCACTAGGGGCTTCTCTCTTGAAAGAAACATATGGTGGGTAAACAAATTACCGTTGAGCAATTGATAGAAAAGCGCATAGTTATGACGATATAAAGGTAATGATCATGAATATAGGCATCACGTCCGTGACAAGTAGACAGACTCCTGCCTGCATCTACTACTATGACTCCACACATCGACCGTTATCCAGCATGCATCTAGTGTATTAAGTTAACAAGAACGGAGTAACGCCTTAAGCAGGATGACATGATGTAGAGGGATAGATCCAAGCAATATGGTAAAAACCCATGTTTTTATCCTTAAAGGCAACAATACAAATAGGTGCCTCGCTACCCCTAGTGTCATTGGGTGAGGACACCGCAAGATTGAACCCATCACAAAGCACCTCTCCCATTGCAAGAAAAATCAATCTAGTTGGCCAAACCAAATCAATAGATTGGAGAGAAATAGAAAGTTATCTTAATCATGCATAAAAGAGTTAAAAGAAGACTCAAATAATATTCATTGAGGAGAACATAAAGTTATCTTGATCATAAATCCCCAATTCATCGGATCATAAAAAAGAGTTAAAAGAAGACTCAAAGTTATCTTGATCATAAATCCCCAATTCACCGGATCTCAACAAACGCACCACAAAAGAAGATTACATCGGATGGAACTCCAAGAACATCGAGGAGAACATTGTATTGAATATCAGAGAGAGAGAGAGAGAGAGAGAAGAATCCATCTAGCTACTAGCTATGGACCTATAGGTCTGTGGTAAGCTACTCACACATCATCGAAAGGGTAGAAAGGTTGGTGTAGAGGCCCTCCGTGATCGAATCCCCCTCCAACAGAGTGCCAGAAAAGGCCACAAGATGGGATCTCACGGGAATAGAAGCTCGCGACAGCGGAAAAGTATTTTTGGTGTGCCCTCTGGTATACGGGGAATAGTTGGGTATTTATAGAATTGAGATTAGGGTTAGAGGAGTCACGGGGGCCCCACAAGCTCATAGGGCGCTCTCCTAGGGCGCGCCTAGTGAGCTTGTCGCTCACCCATGGACCTTCTCGCCTCCTCCCGAAGCTTCCTAGGTGTCTTCTAGTCCAAGAAAAATCGTCAAAAAATTTCATTCCGTTTGGACTCCATTTGATATTGATTTTTGGTAAAAGACAAAAACAAGGAAAAAACACCAACTCGCACTGGGCACTAGGTTAATAAGTTAGTCCTCAAAATGATATAAAATAGCACCATAATGCATATAAAACATCCAAGATAGACATATAATAGCATGGAACAATAAAAAATTATAGATAGCTGGAGATGTATCATTGCCCTATTTTGTTTGTCATTATACAATGATTCAAAGGCTAGGAATCAAGGTAACACCTTCCTCCCCAATATTGTTTTGGTGTTGAATACAAAACATTTAATTGTTGGGAACCTGGCATTCGCAAAAAAAATGGCCGATTAATAGTCAACCGATAAAATCGATTAATCGACCGATTTCCGATTAATCCCTAATCCCCAGCTGACCGAGACACTAACGATAAGCGATATCCTCAACATTGGTATAAAACAAAAAAATCGCCTTACGATCACCCATGACAGTATGAAGATGCTATGAACGGTTGGATCAGATCGTTACCAACTTCGAGTTGCAGCAGAAGAAGATGAGTCGATGTAGATCGTACTTGGAATCCCTCGAACCGTAGATGAATGTTCCCATGAACCGCCCTTGAACAGTCCCTCAAACGGAAGACTAAAAGCACGACCTCTCTATGAATTGCAAGCGTACAGTCTTCACGATCCGGCAGCGCTTCACTGTCCAGAGCTAATCATCGCCGGAGAATTAGAGGAAGGAGATTACAATCATATCGGGATTCTAATTATGAGGATTAGAGGATCTAGGTCAAGCTCTAATTGATCAACTAGGACCAACTAGAACTAGAACTAGAGAACTAGAGGAGGCTCCAAAACTTTTGTGTACAAAAGGTGCCAATACCTCAAGTATATATAGGTTGGACGAGAGAGGAGGGGCACCACAAGCGGGAAGGAAACCCTCCCCCTTTGGTTGGCCAAGGAGGGGGAGAATCTCGCTCCAATTCGTCCTCCCTCTCTCCTTTTCATGGGGAGAAGGGGCACACTCCCTATTGGGCCCTTGTGGCCCAATTCTCTTTCCACCACCTGGCCTTTTAAGGCCCGTTGATATTTAATTAAATATAGAAGCCTCCTAACTATTATTAGAGTGTTTTATTATTAATTTACCATCTTTGGAAACATTTTCTACCTATAAATTATTTATTGTTAGTATCTGGTATTGCCTGATAAACTCCGAAACCCTTCCGGTGCCCCGAAACGCTTTCGGTTCCTCTCGAAACTATTTCGAATATTAATGAAATAAATTGGGTTGCCTCCCAACAAGCGGTATTGTTTAACACCGTTATCTAGGCATAAAACACAAATAGATCTAGGTATTGTCATTTTCGGTATGCAATCCATAAATAGCTCTCATAATAGATTTATATGGCAACTTAATTTTCTTTCTAGGAAAGTGTTCCATGCCCTTCCTTAACGGAAATTGAAATCTAATGTTTCCTTATTTTATATCAATAGTTGCACCAATCGTTCTAAGAAAAGGTCTACCAAGAATAATAGGACATGTAGGATTGCAATCTATATCAAGAACAATGAAATCTACAGGCACATAATTCCTATTTGCAACAATAAGAACATCATTAATCCTTCTCACAGGTTTCTTAATAGTGGAATCCGCAATATGCAAATTTAAAGAACAATCATCAAATTCACGGAAACCTAGCACATCACATAAAGTTTTCGGAATCGTGGAAACGCTAGCACCCAAATCACACAAAGCATGGCACTCATAATCTTTAATCTTAATCTTAATAGTAGGTTCCCACTCATCATAAAGTTTTCTAGGGATAGAACTTCCAATTCAAGCTTTTCTTCAAAAGATTAAATCATATCATCAACAATATGTTTAGTAAAAGCTTTATTTTGATTATAAGCATGAGGAGAATTCAACATGGATTGCAAAAAGAAAATACAATCTATTAAAGAACAATTATCATAATTAAATTCCTTGAAATCCAAAAGAGTGGGTTCATTGCTACTTAAAGTTTTGACCTCTCCAATCCCACTTTTATCAATTTTTGCATCAAGATCTAAAAATGCCAAATCATCGGAACGCCTTTTAACTAAAGTTGACTCATCTCCAGTCCCCATCTTTATCAAGATTTATATTGGAAAACAAAGATTCAATAGGAGTCACATCAATCACTTTAAGATCTTCATCATTATTTTCACAAAAACTAGAAGAACATACTTTTACAAACCAATCTCGTTTAGCACGCATCTTAGCAGTTCTTTCTTTGCACTCATGAGTGGAGGTTCTCATAGACTTTAGAGATTCATTGATATCATGCTTGGGTGGAATAGATCTAATTTTCAAATCAACATCAAGAGAAATTATATCCACATTCCTAGCCAAATCATCAATCTTAAGCAATTTTTCTTCAACCAAGGCATTAAAACTCTTTTGGGAAATCATAAATTATTTAACAATATTCTCAAAATCAGAGGACATCTTAGTATAATTTCCATAAGAATTGTTGTAGGAATTACCATAATTATTAGAGGAATTACTAGGAAAATTACCTCTATACGCGTTATTACCAAAATTGTTCCTACCAACAAAATTCACATTCATAGATTCATTATTATTTTCAATCAAAGTAGACAAAGGCATATCATTAGGATCAATAGAAGCACTCTTGCTAGCAAATAATTTCATAAGTTCATCCATCTTTCCACTCAAAACATTAATCTCTTCAATCGCATGCACTTTTTTACCAGTGGAAGATCTTTCGGTGTGCCATTGAGAATAATTAACCATAATATTATCTAGGAGTTTAGTAGCTTCTCCTAAAGTAATTTCCATAAAAGTGCCTCCTGCGGTCGAATCTAATAGATTTCTAGAAGCAAAATTCAATCCGGCATAATTTTTTTGGATAATCATCCACAAATTCGAACCATGAGTAGGGCAATTTTGTATCATCAATTTCATCCTCTCCCAAGATCGTGCAACATGTTCATGATCAAGTTGCTTAAAATTCATAATATCGTTCCTAAGGGAGATGATCTTAGCGGGGGATCTTTGGGAAACAAAAGCATCTTTACACTTATTCCATGATTCAATACTATTTTTAGGCAAAGATGAAAACCAAGTTTTAGCACGATCTCTAAGTGAAAACGAGAATAGCTTCAATTTAACAATATCATTATCCACATATTTCTTCTTTTGCATATCGCACAACTCAACGAAACTATTTAGATGGGATGCGGCATCTTCACTAGGAAGGCCGGAAAATTGATCTTTCATAACAAGATTCAGCAAAGCGACATTAATTTCATAAGATTCCACACTAGTGGCGGGAGCAATCAGAGCACTAATAAAATCATTGTTATTAGTATTGGAAAAGTCACACAATTTGCTATTCTCTTGAGCCATCGTGACAAAGGAAGCAATCCAACACACGATCACACAAAAGGCAAACAAGGAAGACGAACGGAACAAGGGCGAACAAAAAGGCAAAGAAGAGGGCGGAGAAAAGGCAAATCTTTTCGAAAATCATTTTAGAAGTGGGGGGAGGAAACGAGAGGAAAATGGCGAATAATGCAAGAGATGAGAGTTTTATGATGGGTACTTGGTATGTCTCTAAAAAGTGAGATCTAATAGAGATAGATAAACAAAAGATAAAATATTTTTGGGTCTTTTGGTTTATAGATCTGAAAATAAAAGATTGCAAAATAGTAGATTGGAAACTAATATGATGGAAAATAGACCTCGAGGCCATAAATTTCACTAGTAAATAATACAGTGGGTGAACAAATTATTGTCGAGCAATTGATAGAAAAGCGCAAAGTTATGACGATATCTAAGGCAATGATTATGAAATATAGGCATCACGTCCATGTCAAGTAGACCGACTCGTGCATGCATCTACCACTATTACTCCACACATCGACCGACTCCTGCCTGCATCTAGAGTATTAAGTTCATGAAGATAAGAGTAACGCATTAAGTAAGATGACATGATGTAGAGGAATAAACTCAAGCCATATGCTTTAAACCCCATCTTTTTATCCTCGATGGCAACAATACAATACGTGCCTTGCTGCCCCTACTGTCACTGGGAAAGGACACCGCAAGATTGAACCCAAAGCTGAGCACTTCTCCCATTGCAAGAAAAACCAATCTAGTTGGCCAAACTAAACCAATAGTTCAAAGAGAATTACAAAGATATCAAATCATGCATATAAGAATTTAGAGAAGATTCAAGTAATATTCATAGATAAGCTAATCATAAATCCACAATTCATCGGATCTCGACAAACACACTACAAAACAAGATTACATCGGATAGATCTCCAAGAACATCAGGGAGAACATAGTATTGAGAATCAAAGACAGAAGAAGCCATCTAGCTACTAGCTATGGACCTGTAGGTCTAAGATAAACTACTCATGTTTCATCGGAAGGGCAATAGAGTTGATGTAGAAGCCCTCCGTGATATAATCCCCCTCTGACAGGATGCCGGAAAAGGCCCCTAGATGTGATCTCACGGGTACAGAATGTTGCGGCGGTGGGAAAGTGTTTTCATGGATGCTTTTGGTGGTTTGGGGATATATGTGAATATATAGGACGAAGAATTAGGTCAGGGGAGTCACGGGGGGCAACAAGGGGGGGCACGCCCTGCCCACCTGGGCGCACTCTCCCCCCTTGTGGCCGCCTCGTGGCTCTTCCGATTTGATCTCCAAGTCTCCTGGGTGTCTTCTAGTCCAAGAAAAATCATCGCGAAGGTTTTATTTTGTTTGGACTCCGTTTGGTATTCCATCTCTGCGAAACTTAAAAACATGGAAAAAAAGAAACATGCACTGGGCTCTAGGTCAATAGGTTAGTCCCAAAAATAATGTAAAATAACATATTAATGCATATAAAACATCCAAAACTGATAATATAATAGCATGGAACAATCAAAAATTATAAATATGCTAGAGATGTATCATCACCGAGGTGAACGTGTGCTGAATGCGGAGGTGCCGTACGTTCGGTACTCGATTGTTTGGATCACGAAGAAAGTTCGACTACATCAACCGCATTGTGAAACGCTTTCGCTTACGATCTACGAGGGTATGTAGACACACTCTCCCCCTCGTTGCTATGCATCTCCATGGATAGATTATTGCGTGTGCGTAGAATCGTTTTTGTTTTCCATGCCACCATTCCCAATAGTGGCATCATGAGTCAGGTCTATGTGTAGATGATATGTACGAGTAGAACGCAAAGAGTTGTGGGTGGTGATAGTCATATTGCTTACCACCAACGTCTTATTTTGATTTGGCGGTATTGTGGGATGAAGCGGCCTAGACCAACCTTACATGTCACGCACATGAGACCGGTTCCACCGGTTGACATGCAACTAGTTCTGCATAAAGGTGGCTGGCGGGTGTCTGTTTCTCCTACTTTAGTTGAATCTAATTTGAACATGGCCGGTCCTTGAAGAAGGTTAAAACAGCAAACTTGATGAATCACCGTTGTGTTTTTTGCATAGGTAAGAACAGTTCTTGCTATCTAGAAACCCATAGCAGCCACGTAAAACTTGCAACAACAAAGTAGAGGATGTCTAACTTGTTTTTGCAGGGTATGTTGTGATGTGATATGGTCAAGACATGATGTGATATATGTTATTGTATGAGATGATCATGTTTTGTAAGTTATCGGCAACCGACAGGAGCCTTATGGTTGTCTCTTTATTGTATGAAATGCAAACGCCGTGTAATTGCATTACTTTATCGCTATGCGTTAGCAATAGTTGCAGAAGCAATAGTTGGCGAGATGACCGCGACGCAACGATGGAGATCAAGGTGTCAAGCCAGTGACGATGGAGATCATGACGATGCTTTGGAGATGGAGATCAAAAGCATGAGATAATGATGGCCATATCATGTCACATATTTTGATTGCATGTGATGTTTATCCTTTATGCATCTTATTTTGCTTAGAACGGAGGTAGCATTATAAGATGATCCCTTCTCTTAATTTCAAGATAAAAGTGTTCTCCCTTAGTATGCACCATTGCTACAGTTCGTCATTTTGAGACACCACATGATGATCGGGTGTGATAGACTCTACGTTCACACACAACGGGTGTAAAGACAGTTTTACACATGTAGAATACTTGGGTTAAACATGACGAGCCTAGCATGTACAGACATGGTCTCGGAATACTGGAGACCGAAAGGTCGAACATGAGTCATATAGTAGATATGATCAACATAGAGATGTTCACCATTGATGACTACCCCATCTCACGTGATGATCGGACATGGGTTACTTGATCTGGATCATGTATCACTTAAATAACTTGAGGGATGTTAATTTAAGTGGGAGTTCATTAGTAATTTGATTGACTGAACTTAAATTTATAATGAACTTAGTCTTAATAGTTTTTGCATATCTATGTTGTAGATCAATAGCTCGCAATATAGCTCCCTTATTTTTGATATGTTCCTAGAGAAAAATAAATTGAAAGATGATAGTATCAATGATGCGGACTGGGTCCGCAATCTAAGGATTATCCTCATTGCTGCATAGAAGAATTATTTCCTTGACGCACCGCTAGGTGACAGACCTATTGTAGGGGCAGATGGAGACGTTATGAAAGTTTGGCAATCTCGATATGATGAATACTTAATAGTTTAGTGCGCCATGCTTTATGTCTTAGAACCGGGACTTCAAAAATGTTTTGAATGCCACGGAGCATATGAGATGTTCCAAGAGCTGAAATTGGTATTTCAGACTCATGCCTGTGTTGAGAGGTATGAGACCTCTGACAAGTACTTTGCCTACAATATGGAGGAGAATAGCTCAACCAGTGAGCATGTGCTCAGAATGTTTGGGTACTACAATCGCTTGAATCAAGTGGGAGTTAATCTTCCAGATAAGATAGTGATTGACAAAGTTCTCTAGTCACTATCACCAAGCTACTAGAACTTCGTGATGAACTATAATATGCAAGGGATGATGAAAATGATTCCCGAGCTCTTCACGATGCTGAAATCGGTGATGGTAGAAATCAAGAAAGAGCATCAAGTGTTGATGGCTAACAAGACCACTAGTTTCACGAAAAAAGGGCAAGGGAAAGAGAGGGAACTTCAAGAAGAATGGCAAGCAAGTTGCCGCTCCCATGAAGAAGCCCAAAGCTGGACCCAAGCCTGAAACTGAGTGCCTCTACTACAAAGGAAATGGTCACTAGAAACGGAACTGCCCCAAATACTTGGCGGATAAGAAGGATGGCAAAGTGAACAAAGGTATATTTGATATACATGTTATTGATGTGTACCTTACTAGTATTAATAGTAGCCCCTGGGTATTTGATACCGGTTCAGTTGCTAAGATTAGTAACTCGAAATAGGAGTTGTAGAATAACATAGACTAGTTAAGGGCGAGGTGATGATGTGTGTTGGAAGTGATTCCAAGGTTGATACAATCACCATAGCACACTCCCTCTACCTTCGTGATTAGTGTTGAACCTAAATAAATGTTATTTGGTGTTTGCATTGAGCATGAATATGATTTGATCATGTTTATTGCAATACAGTTATTCATTTAAGTCAAAGGATAACTGTTGTTCTATTTACATGAATAAAATCTTCTATTGTCATACACCCAATGTGAATGATTTATTGAATCTTGATCGTAGTGATACACATATTCATAATATTGATGCCAAAAGATGCAAAGTTGATACGATAGTGCAATATACTTGTGGCACTGCCGTTTAGGTCATATTGGTGTAAAGCGCATGAAGAAACTCCATGTAGATGCGATTTTGAAATCACTCGATTATGAATTATTTGATACTTGCAAACCATTCCTCATGGGCAAGATGACTAAAACTCCGTTGTCTAGAACAATGGAGCGAGCTAATGACTTATTGGAAATAATACATACCAATGTATGCGGTCCAATGAGTGTTGAAGCACGCGGCGGGTATTGTTATTTTCTGACCTTCACAGATGATTTGAGTAGGTATGGGTATATCCACTTGATGAAACACAAGTTTGAAACATTTGAAAAGTTTAAAGAATTTCAGAGTGAAGTGAAGAATCATCGTAATAAGAAAATAAAGTTTCTATGATTTGATCGTGGAGGCAAATTTTTGTATGAGTTTGGCCTTCATTTAAAACAATGTGGAATAGTTTCACAACTCATGCCACCTGGAACACCACAACTTAATGGTATGTCAGAACATCGTAACGTACTTTATTAGATATGGTGCGATCTATGATGTCTCTTCCTGATTTACCACTATCATTTTGGTGTTTTGCATTAGAGACAACCGCATTCATGTTAAATAGGGCACCGTCTGAATCCGCTGAGATGACACCATGTGAACTATGGTTTTGCAAGAAACCTAAGCTATAGTTTCTTAAAGTTTGGGGATGCGTTGCTTATGTCAAAAGGCTTCAGCCTGATAAGCTCGAACCTAAATCGGAGAAGTGTGTCTTCATAGGATACCCTACAGAAACTATTGGGTACACCTTCTACCCAAGATCTTTGTTGCTAAGAATGGGTCCTTTCTACAGAATGAGTTTCTCTTGAAAGAAGTGAGTGGGAGGAAAGTAGAACTTGATGAGGTAAGTGTACCTTCTCTCGAGTTGGAGAGTAGCACATCAGAGAAATCTGTTCCCATAATGCATACACCAACTAGAGAGCAAGCTAATGATGATGACCGCGAAGATCACCGCGAAGGTTTCATTTTGTTTCGACTCCATTTGGTATTCCTTTTCCGCGAAACTCTAAAATAGGCAAAAAAACAGAAACTGGCACTGGCCCCTCGGTTAATAGGTTAGTCCCAAAAATAATATAAAATAGCATATAAATGCCTATTAAACATCCAAAACAGATAATATAATAGCATGGAACGATCAAAAATTACAGATACGTTGGAGACGTATCAAGCATCCCCAAGCTTAATTCCTGCTCATCCTCGAGTAGGTAAATGATAAAAACAGAATTTTTGATGTGGAATGCTACCTAACATATTTATCCATGTAATTTTGTTTTATTGTGGCATGAATGTTCAAATCCGAAAGATTCAAGATGAAAGTTTAATATTGACATAAAAATAATAATACTTCAAGCATACTAACAAAGCAATCATGTCTTCTCAAAATAACATGGCCAAAGAAAGCTATCCCTAGAAAATCATATAGTCTAGCTATGCTCTATCTTCATCACACAAAATATTTAAATCATGCACAACCCCGATGACAAGCCAAGCAATTGTTTCATACTTTTTATGTTCTCAAACTTTTTCAATCTTCACACAATACATGAGCGTGAGCCATGGATATAGCACTATAGGTGGAATAGAATGGTGGTTGTGGAGAAGACAAAAAGGAGAAGATAGTCTCACATCAACTAGGCGTATCAACGGGCTAGTGAGATTCCCATCGATAGATATCAATGTGAGTGAGCAGGGATTGCCATGCAATGGATGCACTAGAGCTATAAGTGTATGGAAGCTCAAAAAATAAACTAAGTGGGTGTGCATCCAACTCGCTTGCTCATGAAGACCTAGGGCATTTTGAGGAAGCCCATCATTGGAATATACAATCAAAATTCCCATAGTATATGAAAGTGACAGCATACGAGACTCTCTATCATGAAGATCATGGTGCTACTTTGAAGCACAAGTGTGGAAAAAGGATAGTAACATTGCCCCTTCTCCCTTTTTCTCTAATTTTTTATTTGGGCCTTCTCCTTTTTTATGGCCTATTTTTTATCATTTTTTTTCTATTTTTTGTCCGGAGTCTCATCCCGGCTTGTGGGGGAATCATAGTCTCCATCATCCTTTCCTCACATGGGACAATGCTCTAATAATGAAGATCATCACACTTTTATTTACTTAGAACTCAACACTCAATACTTAGAACAAAATATGACTCTATGTGAATGCCTCCGGCGGAGTATCGGGATGTGCAATGAATCAAGAGTGACATGTATGAAAAAATTATGAACGGTGGCTTTGCCACAAATATGATGTCAACTACATGATCATGCAAAGCAATATGACAATGATGGAGCGTGTCATAATAAACAGAACGGTGGAAAGTTGCATGGCAATACATATCAAAATGGCTATGGAAATGCCATAATAGGTAGGTATGGTGGCTGTTTTGAGGAAGGTATATGGTGGGTGTATGGTACCGGCGAAAGTTGCGCGGTACAAGAGAGGCTAGCTATGGTGGAAGGGTGAGAGTGCGTATAATCCATGGACTCAACATTAGTCATAAAGAACTCACATACTTCTTGTAAAAATCTATTAGTTATCGAAACGAAGTACTACGCGCATGCTCCTAGGGGGGGTAGATTGGTAGGAAAAGACCATCGCTCGTCCCCGGCCGCCACTCATAAGGAAGACAATCAATAAATAAATCATGCTCCAACTTCATCACATAACGGTTCACCATACGTGCATGCTACGGGAATCACAAACTTTAACACAAGTATCTCTCTAATTCACAACTACTCTACTAGCATGACTCTAATATCACCATCTTCATATCTCAAAACAATCATAAGGAATCAAACTTCTCATAGTATTCAATGCACTTCATATGAAAGTTTTTATTATATCCATGTTGGATGCCCATCATATTAGGACTAATTTTATAACCAAAGAAAATTACCATGCTATTCTAAAAGACTCTCAAAATAATATAAGTGAAGCATGAGAGTTCAACAATTTCTATAAAATAAAACCACCGACGTGCTCTAAAAAGATATAAGAGAAGCACTAGAGCAATATTGCCTAGCTCAAAAGATATAAGTGAAGCACATAGAGTATTCTATTAAATCACGATTCATGTGTGTCTTTCCCAAAAGGTGTGTACAGCAAGTATGATTGTGGTAAACTAAAAAGCAAAGACTCAAATCATACAAGACGCTCCAAGCAATACACATATCATGTGGTGAATAAAAATATAGCCTCAAGTAAAGTTACCGATAGACGAAAACGAAAGAGGGGATGCCTTCCGGGGCATCCCCAAGCTTAGGCTTTTTATTGTCCTTGAATTTTACCTTGGGGTGCCTTGGGCATCCCCAAGCTTAGGCTCTTTCCACTCCTTATTCCATAGTCCATCAAATCCTTACCCAAAACTTGAAAACTTCACAACACAAAACTTCAACAGAAAATCTCATGAGCTCCGTTAGTATAAGAAAATAAATCACCACTTTAAGGTACTGTTGTGAACTCATTCTTTATTTATATTGGTTTAATATCTACTGTATTCCAACTTCTCCATGGTTCATACTCCCTGATACTACCCATAGATTCATCAAAATAAGCAAACAACACGTGAAAAACAGAATCTGTCAAAAATAGAACAGTCTGTAGTAATCTGTAACTCTCAAATACTTATGTAACTCCAAAAATTCTGAAATAAATTGGTGGACGTGAGTAATTTGCCTATTAAGTTTCTTCAAAAATAATCAACTTAAAATCACTCTTCTGTTAAAAATGACAACTAATCTCGTGAGCGCAAAGTTTCTGTTTTTTTCAGCAAGATCAAATTAACTTTCACCCAAGTCTTCCCAAAGGTTCTACTTGGTACAAACACTAATTAAAACATAAAACTACGTCTAACGAGAGGATAGATGAACTATTTATTACTAAACAGGAGCAAAAATTAAAGAACAAAAATAAAATTGGGTTGCCTCCCAACAAGCGCTATCGTTTAACGCCCCTAGCTAGGCATAAGAACGCGAATAGATCTAGGTATTGCCATCTTTGGTATGCAATCCATAAGTGGCTCTCATAATAGATTCATAAGGCACTTTAATTTTTTTCCTAGGAAAGTGTTCCATGCCTTTCCTTAATGGAAATTGGAATCTAATGTTTCCTTCTTTCATATCAATAATTGCACCAATCGTTCTAAGGAAAGGTCTACCAAGAATAATAGGACATGTAGGATTGCAATCTATATCAAGAACAATGAAATATACGGGCACATATTTCCTATTTGCAACAATAAGAACATCATTAATTGTGGCACCCTGACTCAGAGAAAACCGAAACGCCCTGTATTCCAGCCCAGAGATCGAGATGAAGTCTTCTGGAATACATCACTGCTTAGCATAGAACAAACCAGCCTTCTATTATTACACGAATATGAATACAAGGTCTCTGATATTACAATGTATCACATCTGTACAGCGACACTACGCCATCCTCAGTTGCTCTATGAAAGCAGCAGAACAACTCGAAGCATTGGAATAACTCTAGCAGTGGAACAACGAAGACGGTGGTGAACTCCACTCCGCAGGGACTCTGGCTGGAACGCTTATCCTAGCTCACACAAACGGAAACCACGACAAGCAAGCAATCAAATCCGGCATGACCTGCAAGCTGGCATGACATGCCAGGTCAGTACATTGAATGTACTTGCAAGCTCACAATAACCAGAAGCATTCAAGATAGACAACAGCATGGCAATTACAGGTTAAACAAGGATTATCATGAGATCATCAGCATAGCATGGCATGACCAACATAAACATGATACAGCTAACACAACATGAACATGGCATGAACATATCAATCCGACAATACTAGCATGCAACATGATGACACTATCATGCACTACTTATTCTGCTCGGTTTACATCGTAATCAACACATGCATCACTTACCAACCTCGGACATCACACAATCATCTCAGGATCAAATCAAGCTTGGTATAAGCAATACCGTAGTAACCAATAAATGACCACAAGGAGCTTGATCTTTACCCTCGAATTCTCGCACAACATCATGAATATCCAACAACTCGGTATCCTCGATACCACAGTGATCTTTCCGGCGATAACAACCACGACCAACACTTGGCCTCAAACTGTGATCCTTACGGCGATCACAACCACGACCAACACATGGCCCGTGATCCTTACGGCGATCACAACCACGGGTTTTCATTAATCAGGTTATTCTTATTACCGTTGACTCATGGTGTACCCTACTTTCGACCTGGGCCCTTATCCGCGGGCGCGACTATCGATAGATTTAATATACACTCTGCAGAGGTTAGTACATTGTACCCACAGTATGGAACCCATGGCCTCGCACTCCCATTCGGGTGGACCAACAACGTTCTGACTAAACCGATCTACTACCATGACACTCTCCCGGCCATTCCGACTCACTCCCCTCTGGGCTAAGTCATGGGTGGCCCCGTGCCTACCTCAAGACACCTCAAACCACCGTCGTGGCAACGATCCACTCTGGGACCCAAAAACTTAACTCAACAACGGGCACACAAGGCTTATGCCGTCCTACCTGATCAGGGTAGCGCCCGCGCATAACCTTCCCTCGTTGGAGGCACCGGCGAGAGGCACGACAATAGACCCAATTAGGACCGTCCCATACCGGTAAGCGTGGTTGCACTGGTCAGCATCGTTTCAGCGGCACTTAGCCAACAGTTGTTCTAGTTTAATTTAACCCGGTTAACTTGAATGCAAATATGCTGAGCCATGATAAAATGCATGAACATGATATCAACATAATCATGAGGGTATCACATAACTATCCATCATATCAACAATAAATCATATTCACTGAGCATGGCATACTGACTAGCATGACCATCTCCAACATCAACATGTACTACTAGCAAGCATAAACATATGAAAAGGAATACTAGCAGGTAGAACATGATAACAGAGTACAAGACAACATAGCACAAAAGTGAACATGCAACTCTAAACATTACCGGAACAACGATAACAATCTTTTCAACAAGCAAACATTTAATAAAGATTCAAGTTGAAAACCATGGCTACTGCATGACTATCATGCAAGTGGGTATTGTGGCTTGCTTGGGGTGGAACGAATCGCCGAAAAATGTTCTCTCTCGAAGGGGGCTGAATAAGGGCAGGGGCAAAATGGTCATTTTCACAGTATCAAACCATAGTGAAAGCATGACCAACAGAACGGGCTCGACGAAACAAAGAAGTAGGCTTTGGAATCACCTCATTTGGAGTAACGGATAAAAAGATATAAGGGTTTTACTGCTAGGGACCTATCTGTAAAAATTTATTTTACAGACTGGGCCAAAACAGAAAAACGGAAAGCGTATTCTGGGGAATACGCTTCCACTTAAATGACGTGGCAAGGCGGGGCCGCTGCTTGGGTCACTGACACCTTGGGCCCGCGGGGTCCATGCTGCTGGTCAACGCCCTCCTCCCGCTCCTCCTTCTTCTTCCCCGACAGGAGCAGGGGAGGGGCGAGGCAGTGGCGCGTCCGGCGCCGGCCCAGGCAACTCCGGCCACCTCCGGCCAAACGGAGGCCACCGGTGGGCTCGGGAGGACCAGCCGCACCTGTCCCCAAGGTCAGCCAGCACGGGGAGGGGCGGGACGACCGCAAGGAGAGGGGCACAGAGGCGGCTCCGGCGGCGGCGATCTTCAGGGAACGCCGCCACACAGGCTTCGGCGACAAGGCGAGAGGGTGGGGAGGAGAGCAGGGTCTTGGGGAGTCCTTTGGTGGTGTTGGAACAGGGAGAGGAGGCACGGCTCGCCGGAATTTAGGCGGAGCACCGCGGCGGTCATGGTGGCAATGGACGGCAACGGGAGCTCCTCGAGCTTAAAGCAGAGGCTAGGCGTGGTCCAGGGAGAGAGGCAAGGCCACTGGAGTGCTCGGAGAGGCTCGGGGTGGGCTATATATAGGCGGGGCGAGGGAGGCCGAGCTGGAACCGCCGCGGACGCGTGGACGGCGCCGCGGACACGTGTGCTCGCGCATGGGCTCGGGGGAAGGCGACGGAGACGCACAGGGAGGAGCTCACGGGGTAGAAGAGGTCGAGGGACGCAGGGAGGAAGACGACGACGACGAACGGATCCAAACCGCCACTGTACGTCCGTGGGCACGCGGCGGTTTGCGTCGGTGAGCAAGCGAACGGAGGGGGAGAGGGGTCCAGGGGAATGACGACGACGCGGGCTATCCATTGGACATCCTCACGATGTGGGCTATCTCGTCCTTAAAATTTTGGTTGCTCAGGGAACCAGTATGAATACTCCAACTTAAGGAAACCATTTCCAACTCGGGTATCCTTTTTTCCTTTATTGTTGTTCCCACTAAATTTTTTTTATCTGACTGGCCCTAGGTGGTTTGCTTTACTGTATCCACATTCTGACAGATCTTACCTGGCTTGATCATGCTCATATAGGCTCCAATTTCTTTTTAGATCTGCTGACTAGCTGAGTTTGATTTGAGTATCACGACTGAAATATATGTCCGTCTCACAAATCAAAAAGTGATTTCCGCTGGGTGTGCCACCCGGCACTGACAACCTTTCATGTAATGATGATCAGATTTTTCTGATGAAAACTCAAGCTCTGACTTATTGCATTGGGTTTCTCCACTAAATGCAGGTCCTTTGTTTTCCAAACAGTGAGTTAAAACATAACCGTTTCCTGACAGATTCTGACTCATCGCAGAAGTTTCTAAATCATCTTAACCAGTTCAACTGTCGTGAGTATCGGATCCGTACCAAATATTTGATTGTCTCCTGTCACGGTCAGCATAAAGGGTTTGACCTATATGATAATATCTGCAAACTTGACTGACGGTGGTTCTGACGGAAAATTTTTGTTCACGACAGGCTATCCATGATGATTCATATAAGTGAGGACTCAGGCTTCCAGACTGTTATTCCTCATGCCGATTAGTCATGCTGTAGGCATATCCATGTGGATCAATACCGACTTAGACCGTCTCGGGATCTCGCACCATGGGGGTCGCGTACAATTTTCATACCTGCATCACTGGTCTTGCTCCTTCATTATTGTTTTCTTGGTCTAGATCCTTGGCTGAAAGAGCCGGGCCATATTATTTCTTTGTATGACCATAGGTACTGTCGATGCAATTTTTTGGCATTTGTAGTTTATCCTCATTTTTCTGACAGGGTAACCCATTAAATGGCAGGTTCAACACCTCTCAAGTTCTGATTGTTGGGAAATGATCATCCGAAACCCTTGCAAGAAATCCGCAAATAAATCAATAGCCACCAGAATGGTCTTTACAACCCAGATCTGGGACATTACTGGAATAACTCAACCACGGCTCAGGATGGCCGAAAAGCAGCTCAGAGCATGAGATCGGGTCGATAAGAAGAAGGTGGCAGCTCCCTAAAATAGCCAAAAAGCAGCTATAGGGCTACTGTCATAAAAAGAAACTCAACGGTATGACGAGACAGCCGAAAAGCAGCTCAGACTCGTGACAGTCGTTGAAGAGAGAAACAAAATTAGGCATCCACCCCAGATAGCTAGAAACAGCTCAGATCACAGGTGTGGTGCCATCATTGGAGAAAAGGGGACAAGGGCTCATCAGGATCATTTTCCAGTTCACAAGTACTTGTATGTAGCTCATTGATGTCTTCAATCCTCATAATCCTTTGTCACACTGCGGTGTATACATGCTTTCTTCTATTAACCATCCTCACGTGGTTGTTAGATCCTCATTCGAGTGACTTGTAAGATCTTGGTGGTATGCTCATTGCATATATATGAGGACCTGATTCCGAGACAGACGTGTATTCTGACTGATTCTTGATTCTGAACAAAATGTTGCGGATCTGATTCTTGGGATTCACTGCCATATGCAGTCAATTCACAATGTACTACCTTGTACCAATGTCTTACTGAGGAATGTTGGCTGGCTTGCGCTCGAAACTTTCCTCGGACAGCTTGCTGAAGAAGACTGGGTATCGTGCTTCAGAAGCTTACCCCCTTAAAGACTTTGATAGGGAAAGACTCGGTACCTTATGCCAGAAGCTTTTGCGGTTGCTTACTAAAGAAGACAGAGTACCTTGCACGGGGAATCATCCACGTATCGTACTGAGGAAGATAGATGAATCTTGCCTTGGAGACTTCTCTGGTATTTTGCGAGGTAAAAGTGGGTTGCTTACACCAGAAGCTTCTTATTGTGATATGCAGACCAATTTCCACATATATAACCATCTGCATATTTTTGCTATTGATTTCTTGCATGACACAGGGTTTTACTAGACTATCCTCCTTTCCGAGTATATGCCATATTTTTGCTTGCTTCCAGGTACATCGAGTTCCAAAATCATCCTCAACGAAAAATTAAACTTGTATCTGAGCCATACCTTTGATAATCTTCTGCCAACCTTGCACACAATTTATCTTCTTGCTGATTTAATCATTTTGTTGTGATGAGTGCACGCTAATGCAAACTTGATACTGACGGTCCACCCAGGATTTCTTTTGCATCCAGACAAGATATTCCCAATTTCACTGCAGTTAGCTGATAATTCCATTCTGTTTAGCTGAGTTTCCAAATATATGCAGTTCTTGCTCACTCTTCGGGTCCAGTGTCGGCTGACGAGCAACTTTAATAGGGGAAAAATTTGTAACACCGAAGGCCCAAAGAAAGGAACAACAGAAACGACTAAAACAAAAGCACACAAGCATTCGACTAATATAATTAATCAAGCAATCATCACATATCACTGCTACTCGCACAATAATATGCATGCACACCTAAGCACACAAATCTCGCGGAAACTCCAGTATTGCGGTCTAATATGCTGTGGCGGTGTGCACGAGGACGAATAACATGTGGAAGAATTGGTGTAAACAGCGCTACACCAAGTGCTAGCTTAGCCAGATAGCAACCTGGACTAGCTCAGAGGCGAGGACGCACTCGGTAATCATGCAGTGGGATACGAAGGTCGCAACCACATTATTATCAAGCGGACGGAAAAAGATCCGTACTCATCCAAGAAATAGGATAGCGGGGAAAAACTGAGGCTGCTGGCATTGCCCTTTCTTGATAACCAAGATCATTAAGGGTTTCCAACACGACAAAAGAAAAGAATGATCCAGGATAGAAACATGTCCATCACCGAAATGATAGGCGGGACTGAAAGAAAGACATCGGTGCGATAACTGAGCACCATTTTTGCAAACAGTGTCGGGATCACTTGGCATCACCCTGCTGGGACAGAAATGACACCAAACACCGAAAGAAAAAGGGAACTGGAGAAATGCAAAGGTGGAGCTGTAGTGGATCAGGACCGATGCCAGCTACACTCACCAGATAAACCGTTATCACAAATACTAAGGCTATATGCATGTTATGCAACAAACAAATGCAGCAACCAAATGCAACAAACCAACTGGGGTCTATACTACCGCTTTCTAACGTTCGCGCGGTCTAGGACATCCTACAGCCAGACCTGCTCTGATACCAAGCCCTGTGGCACCAAGGCTCAGAGAAAACCGGAACGCCCCGTATTCCAGCCCAGAGACCGAGATGAAGTCTTCTGGAATACGACACTACTTAGCATAGAACAAACCAGCCTTCTATTATTACACGAATATGAATACAAGGTCTTCGATATTACAATGTATAACATCAGTACGACGACACTACGCCATCCTCAGTTGCTCTATGAAAGCAGCAGAACAACTCGAAGCAGCGGAACAATGAAGATGGTGGTGAACTCCACTCCACTGGGACTCTGGCTAGAACGCTTATCCTAGCTTGCACGAACGGAAACCACGACAAGCAAGCAATCAAATCCGGCATGACACGCCAGGTCAGTACATTGAATGTACTTGCAAGCTCACAATAACCAGAAGCATTCAAGACAGACAACATCATGGCAATTACAGGTTAAACAGGGATTATCATGAGATCATCAGCATAGCATGGCATGACCAACATAAACATGATACAGCTAACACAACATGAACATGGCATGAACATATTAATCCGACAATACTAGCATGCAACATGATGACACTATCATGCACTACTTATTCTGCTCGATTTACGTCGTAATCAACACATGTATCACTTACCAACCTCGGACATCACACGATCATCTCAGGATCAAATCAAGCTTGGTATAAACAATACCTTAGTAATCAATAAATGACCACAAGGAGCTTGATCTTTACCCTCGAATTCTCGCACAAGATCACGAATATCCAACAACTCGGTATCCTCGATACCACAGTGATCTTTCCGGCGATCACAACCACGACCAACACTTGGCCTCAAACCGTGATCCTTATGGCGATCACAACCACGACCAACACTTGGCCCGTGATCCTTACGGTGATCACAACCACGGTTTGTCATTAATCAAGTTATTCTTATTACTGTTGACTCATGGTGTACCCTACTTTCGACCTGGGCCCTTATCCGCGGGCGCGGCTATCGATAGTTTTAATATACACTCTGCAGAGGTTAGTACACTGTACCCACAGTATGGAACCCATGGCCTTGCACTCCCATTCGGGTGGACCAACGGCGTTCTGACTAAACCGATCTACTACCATGACACTCTCCCGGCCACTCCGACTCACTCCCCTCTGGGCTAAGTCATGGGTGGCCCCGTGCCTACCTCAAGACACCTCAAACCACCGTCGTGGCAACGATCCACTCTGGGACCCAAAAACTTAACTCAACAACGGGCACACAAGGCTTATGCCGCCCTACTCGATCGAGGCAAAGGTTCACAAGATAACCTTCCTCGTTGGAGGCATCGGCGAGAGGCACGATAATAGACCCAATTAGGACCGCCCCATACCGGTAAGCGTGGTTGACCGGTCAAGATCGCTTCAGTGCACTCACCAACAAAGAGTTCTAGTTCAATTTAATCCGGTTAACTTGAATGCAAATATGCTGAGCCATGATAAAATGCATGAACATGATATCAACATAATCATGAGGGTATCACATAACTATCCATCATATCAACAATAAATCATATTCACTGAGCATGGCATACTGACTAGCATGACCATCTCCAACATCAACATGTACTACTAGCAAGCATAAACATATGAAAAGGAATACTAGCAGGTAGAACATGATAACAGAGTACAAGACAACATAGCACAAAAGTGAACATGCAACTCTAAACATTACCGGAACAGCGATAACAATCTTTTCAACAAGCAAACATTTAATAAAGATTCAAGTTGAACACCATGGCTACTGCATGACTATCATGCAAGTGGGTATTGTGGCTTGCCTGGGGTGGAAGAAATCACCGGGGAGAAGTGCGAGAAACTCGCGGAACGAATCGCCGAAAAATGTTCTCTCTCGGAGGGGGCTGAATAAGGGCAGGGGCAAAATGGTCATTTTCACAGTGTCAAACCATAGTGAAAGCATGACCAACAGAACGGGCTCAACAAAACAAAGAATTAGGATTTGGAATCACCTCATTTGGAGTTACGGATAAAAAGATATAAGGGTTTTATCGCCAGGACCCATCAGAAAAATTTATTTTACAGATCGGGCCAAAATAGAAAAATGGAAAGCGATTCTGGGAATACGCTTCCACTTAAATGACGTGGCAAGGCGGGGCCGTAGCTTGGGTCACCGACGCCTGGGCCCAGGGGTGCATCTTCTTTGGTCAACGCCTCCTCCCGCCTCCTTCTTCCCGACAGAGCGGGGAGGGTGAGGCGATGGCGCGTCCGGCACTCCGCCACCTCCGGCTAAACGGAGGCCACCGGTGGGCTCGGGAGGACCAGCCGCACCTGTCCCCAAGGTCAGCCAGCAACGAGGAGGGGCGGGATGACCGCGAGGAGAGGGGCACAGAGGCGGCTCCGGCGGCGGCGATCTTCAGGGAACGCCGCCACACAGGCTACGACGACAAGGCAAGAGGGTGGGGAGGAGCGCTGGGTCTTGGGGAGTCCTTTGGTGGTGTTGGAACAGGGAGAGGAGGCACGGCTCGCCGGAATTTAGGCGGAGCATCGCGGCGGCCATGGTGGCAATGGACGGCAACGGGAGCTCCTCGAGCTTAAAGGAGAGGCTAGGCGAGGTCCAGGGAGAGAGGCAAGGCCACTGGAGTGCTCGGAGAGGCTCGGGGTGGGCTATATATAGGCGGGGCGAGGGAGGCCGAGCTGGCACCGCCGCAGACGCGTGTGCTCGCGCATGGACTCGGGGGAAGGCGACGGCGACGCACAGGGAGGAGCTCACGGGGTAGAAGAGGTCGAGGGACGCAGGGAGGAAGACGACGGCGACGAACGGATCCAAACCGCCACTGTACGTCCGTGGGCATGCGGCGGTTTGCGTCGGTGAGTAAGCGGAGGAAGGGGAAGAGGGGTCCAGGGGAACGGCGATGACGCAGGCTATCCACTGGACATCCTCACGAGCGCGGAGCCGACGAGAGGGGGAGGGGCCCGAGCACAAACGGTGCTCTGGACACCCAAAACATTGTCTAGCTGATAGTCCTTCCAAGATAGAGCATTAATGGGTCATTGTCTCGATCTAAGGCACTGTGGTTGTGTTGGAATGGAGCTCTGAAGTTTACTGCAGTAAACTTAGCCGTGCACTGGTGATCAACAGGGACTGGCTTGAAGCCAAATAAGTTGTCTGGGGTTTTTAGATATGGAGGGACTATGATCCTGGAGGTTTTGAGGGGAAATGGACCAAGTTTTACTGCAGTTGCTTCACAACTGACCAAAATGGTCCGGAAACTAGATCATGATGGTGCACTCACATGGAGTGGTGGAATGGTATGCAACTTGGCAAATCCTCATGATATGGACATATAAAGATGATGTAAAAAGCTCATGCCAAATGGACAAGCCAAAATGGCACTTGCTTCACAAACATCTCCTTTGGACAAAAACTTGGAATAATATTGGTGATCAAATGTATCAATAAAATGATGCCAAATTGGGTTGAGATATGTTTTATGGGTATAAGAATGATCTGGTAATTTATCAGGATTTTTGAAGCAATATAAAATACACTTGCTTCACAACCTGAAAATATTGTCAGAATCAAAGATTTGCTCCTGTGCTCACATAGATAATTGTATGGGGCTGAAAATGGGTGGATGGGATTAATATGAGAAAATTAAGGAGTGTGCAAAAGTTCAACTCATTTGGGTACTCCTAGCTAGTACTTCCTTCACAAAGCCTTCTGTTTGACAGAAACTTTGAAAATTCACTGAGGAAGATTGGCTGGGCAAATAAAGTTGAACTTGTGCATGAGGTAATTATTTGGACATATAAATATGCCCAAAAAGGTTGGGAGCCACTAGGAAAAATATAAATGACACTTCCTTCACAAAGTGCCATTCAGGGCAGAATAGAAAAAGGAATATTGGGGAATTATTTTTGAACATGGCAATGAAAAGTTTTGCCATATTTGATCAAGATATGACCCAAACAATTTATGAGAATTATGTGGGAATTTTAGGAGTGAGGGAAATATAGGTTGCTCCACAACCTAGGGCAATTTGAGTTATTCCTTTAATAGAAAAGGAAT
Organism: Aegilops speltoides; assembly: GCA_021437245.1. Lineage (NCBI taxonomy): Eukaryota > Viridiplantae > Streptophyta > Magnoliopsida > Poales > Poaceae > Aegilops > Aegilops speltoides. The sequence goes on from CM038142.1 coordinate 455,699,164, forward strand.
ATTCCCAATAAAATAATATTGGGATTTGGGCTAGGATGAAAATGATAGGGTCTAGGGTTGGATTTGGGAATTACAAGACACTCTGGAAGCAAAGAAGAGGGCATCTTCTTCAGTTTCCAGACCATAAAGCCATGGAAAAAGAAAACTCAGGCAAAAACCTTGGAAAAGCAAAAGAAAAAGAAAGGGCCAAAATCAGGCTGTCACATTAATCCTTCCCATAGGTTTCTTAATGGTGAAATCCGCGAGATGCAAATTTAAAGAACAATGATCAAATTCACGGAAACCTAGCACATCACACAAAGTTTTTGGAATCATGGAAACACTAGCACCCAAATCACACAAAGCATAGCATTCATAATCTTTAATCTTAATCTTAATAGTAGGTTCCCACTCATCATAAAGTTTTCTAGGGATAGAAACTTCTAGTTCAAGCTTTTCTTCAAAAGATTGCATCATAACATCGACGATATGTTTAGTAAAAGCTTTGTTTTGATTATAAGCATGAGGAGAATTTAAAACGGATTGCAACAAGGAAATACAATCTATTAAAGAACAATTATCATAATTAAATTCCTTGAAATCCAAAATATGGTTCATTGCTACTTAAAGTCTTGACCTCTTCAATCCCACTTTTATCAATTTTTGCATCTAGATCTAAAAACTCTGAATCATTGCGACACCTTTTAAATAAAGTTGACTCATCTCCAGTCCTATCTTTATCAAGATTCATATTGGAAAACAAAGACTTACTAGGAGTCACATCAATCACTTTTAGATCTTCATCATTATTTTCATGAAAACTAGAAGAACACGCTTTTACAAACCAATCTTTTTTAGCACGGATCTTAGCGGTTCTTTATTTGCACTCATCGATGGAAATTCTCATGGATTTGAGAGACTCATTGATATCATGCTTAGGTGGAATAGATCTAAGTTTCAAAGAATCAACATCAAGAGAAATTCTATCCATGTTCCTAGCCAACTCATCAATCTTAAGCAATTCTTCTTCAATCAAAGCATTGAAATTCTTTTCGAACTCATAAATTCTTTAACATCATTCTCAAAATCAGGGGTATCTTATTTAAATTTACATAAGAGTTGTTGTAGGAATTACCATATTCATTAGAGGAATTACTAGGAAACGGCCTAGGATTAAAATTGCCTCTATACGTGTTGTTACCAAAAAATTTCCTACCAACAAAATTCACATCCATAGATTCATTATTCTCAATCAAAGTGGAAAAAGCATATCATTAGGATCAGAAGAAACACTTTTATTAGCAAATAATTTCATAAGTTCATCCATCTTTCCACTCAAAACATTGATCTCTTCAATCGGATGAACTTTTTTACTAGTGGATCTTTCGGTGTGCCATTGAGAATAATTAACCATAATATTATCTAGGAGTTTAGTAGCCTCTCCTAAAGTAATTTCCATAAAAGTGCCTCCTGCGGATGAATCCAAAAGATTTCTAGAAGAAAAATTCAATCCAACATAAACTTTTTGTATAATCATCCACAAATTCAAACCATGTGTAGGGCAATTATGTATCATCAATTTCATCGTCTCCAGAGATTGTGCAACATGCTCATGATCAAGTTGCTTAAAATTCATAATATCGTTCCTAAGGGAGATGATCTTAGCGGGGGGGGGGGGATACTTGAGATGAAAGGCATCTTCACACTTATTCCATGAATCAATACTATTTTAGGCAAAGACGAGAACCAAGTTTTAGCACGATCTCTAAGTGAAAACGGAAATAGCTTCAATTTTACAATATCATTATCCACATCTTTCTTCTTTTGCATATCGCACAAATCAACGAAATTGTTTAGATGGGATGCGACATCTTCACTAGGATGGCCAGAAAATTGATCTTTCATAACAAGATTCAGCGGCATTAATTTCACAAGATTCAACATTCGTAGTAGGAGCAATTGGAGTGCTAATAAAATCATTGTTGTTGGTATTGGAAAAGTCACACAATTTAGTAATATCTTGAGCCATCGTGAGAAAACAATCAATCCAACACACAAGCACACAAGAAGAAAATGAAAAGAGACGAGCGGAAGAGGGGCGAAGAAAAGGCAAAGGTTTTCAAAAATCATTTTAGAAGTGGGGAGAGGAAAACGAGAGGTGAATGGCGAATAATGTAATGCAAGGGAGAAGAGTTTACGATGGGTACTTGGTATGGCTTGACTTGACATAGATCTCCCCGGCAACGGCGCAAGAAATCCTTCTTGCTACCTCTTGAGCTTGCGTTGATTTTCCCTTGAAGAGGAAAGGGTGATGCAGCAAAGTAGCATAAGTATTTCCCTCAGTTTTGAGAACCAAGGTATCGATCCAGTAGGAGACGACGCACAAGTCACTGAATACTTGCATAAACAATCAACAACTTGCACCCAATGCGATAAAGGGGTTGTCAATCCCTTCACGGTCACTTGCAAAAGCGACATCTGATAGAGATAGATAAATGGTAAAGTAAATATTTTTGGTATTTTTGGTTTATAGATTGGAAAGTAAAGATTCCAAAATAGTAGATCGGAAACTAGCAAGATGTAAACGAGATTCAATATAATGGAAAAGAGACCCGGGGGCCATAGGTTTCACTAGTGGCTTCTCTCAAGATAGGAAATATTACAGTGGGTGAACAAATTACTGCCGAGCAATTGATAGAAAAGCGCATAGTTATGACGATATCTAAGGCGATGACCATGAACATAGGCATCACGTCTGTGTCAAGTAGACCGACTCCTGCCTGTATCTTCTACTATTACTCCACACATCGACCGCTATCCAGCATGCATCTAGAGTATTAAGTTCATAAAGAATGGAGTAACACATTAAGAAAGATGACATGATGTAGAGGAATTAACTCAAGCAATATGATGAAAACCCCATCTTTTTATCCTCGATGGCAACAATACAATATGTGCCTTGCTGCCCCTACTGTCATTGGGAAAGGACACCGCAAGATTTAACACAAAGCTAAGCACTTCTCCCATTGCAAGAAAGATCAATCTAGTAGGCTAAACTAAACCATTTATTCGAAGAGACTTGCAAAGATATCAAATCATGCATATAAGAATTCAGAGAAGAACCAAATAATATTCATTAATAATTTTGATCATAAATCCACAATTCATCGGATCTCGGCAAAACACACCGCAAAAGAGTATTACATCGAATAGATCTCCAAGAACATCTAGGAGAACATGGTATTCAGAATCAAAGAGAGAGAAGAATCCATCTAGCTAATAACTATGGACCCGAAGGTCTGTGGTAAACTACTCACGCTTCATCGGAGAGGTAATGGTGTTGATGTAGAAGCCCTCTATTATCGAATCCCCCTCCGGCAGGACACCGGAAAAGGTCCCTAGATGGGATCTCACGGGTACAGAAGGTTGCGGCGGTGGAGAAGTGGTTTCGTGGCTCTCCTGGATGTTTCTAGGGTATAAGAGTATACATAGGCAAAGAAACTAGGTCAGGGGAACCACGAGGGGCCCACAAGGGTGGGGGTGTGCCCTCCTGCCTCGTGGCTGCCTCGTTGCATCTCCGACTTCATCTCCAAGTCTTCTGGTTTGCTTTCGGTCCAAGAAAGATCATCGCGAAGGTTGCATTCCGTTTGGACTCCATTTGGTATTTCTTTTCTGTGAAACTCTAAAATAGGCAAAAAACTAAAAACTGGCACTGGGCCCTCAGTTAATAGGTTAGTCCGAAAAATAATATAAAATAACATATAAATGCCTCTTAAACATCCAAAACAGATAATATAATAGCATGGAACAATAAAAAATTATACATACGTTGGAGATGTATCAAACTTCACACCTTACATTACAGGCAAGAACTCCTTCTTTGACTGATCTATTTTAAACTCCTTCAAAAACTTGTCAAGGTATGTATTTTGTTGAAAGTCTTATCAAGCGTCTTGATCTATCTCTATAGATCTTGATGTCCAATACGTAAGCAGCTTCACCGAGGTCTTTCATTGAAAAAACTCTTATTTAAGTATCCTTTTATGCTATCCAGAAATTCTATATCATTTCCAATCAATAATATGTCATCTACATATAATATTAGAAATGCTACAGAGCTCCCACTCACTTTCTTGTAAATACAGGCTTTACCGAAAGTCTGTATAAAACCATATGATTTGATCACCTCATCAAAGCGTATATTCCAACTCTGAGATGCTTGCACCAGTCCATAGATGGACCGCTGGAGCCTGCACACTTTGTTAGCACCTTTAGGATCGACAAAACCTTCTAGTTGCATCATATACAACTCTTCTTTAAGAAATCCATTAAGGAATGCAGTTTTGACGTCCATTTGTCAGTTCATAATCATAAAATGCGGCAATTGCTAACATGATTCCGACAGACTAAAGCATCGCGACGGGTGAAAAAGTCTCATTGTAGTCAACTCCTTGAACTTGTCGAAAACCTTTTGCGACAAGTCAAGCTTTGTCGACAGTAACATTACCATCAGCATCAGTCTTCTTCTTGAAGAACCATTTATTCTTATGGGTGACCGATCATCGGACAAATCCACCAAAGTCCACACTTTGTTCACATACATGGATCCTATCTCAGATTTCATGGCCTCAAGCCATTTATCGGAATCTGGGCTCATCATAGATTTTTCATAGTTCGTAGGTTCTCCATGGTCTAGTAACATGACCTCTAGAACAGGATTACCGTACCACTCTGGTGTCGATTGTGTTCTGGTTGACCTACGAGGTTTGGTAGTAACTTGATCTGAAGTTTCATGATCATCATCATTAGCTTCCTCTCTATTTGGTGTAGGCATCACGGGAACGGGTTTCTCTGATGAGCTACTTTCCAAATTGAGAGAAGGTACAGTTACCTCATCAAGTTCTACTTTCCTCCCCACTCACTTCTTTCGAGAGAAACTCCTTCTCTAGAAAGGTTCCATTCTTGGAAACAAAGATCTTGCCTTTGGATCTGTGGTAGAAGGTGTACCCAATTGTTTCCTTAGGGTATTTATGAAGACACACTTCTCCGATTTGGGTTCGTGCTTATCAGACCGGAGCCTTTTGACATAAGTGTTGCAACCCCAAACTTTAAGAAACGACAGCTTCGGTTTATTGCCAAATGACAATTCATACGGTGTCGTCTCAACGGATTTAGACGGTGCCCTATTTAACGTGAATGCAACTGTCTCTAATGCATAGCCCCAAAATGATAGTGGTAAATCGATAAGAGACATCATAGATCACACCATATCTAATAAAGTACGATTATGACATCCGACACACCATTGCACTGTGGTGTTCCAAGTGGCGTGAGTTGTGAAACTATTCCACATTGTTTTAAATGAAGGCCAAACTCATAACTAAAATATTCGCCTCTGCGATCAGATTGTAGAAACTTTATTTTCTTGTTACGATGATCCTCCACTTCTCTCTGAAATTCTTTGAACTTTTCAAATGTTTCTGACTTGTGTTTCATTAAGTAGATATACCCATATGTGCTCAAATCATCTGTGAAGGTTAGAAAATAATGATACCCGCCGCGTGCCTCAGCACTCATCGGACCGCATACATCGGTATGTATTATTTCCAATAAGTCATTAGCTCACTCCATTGTTCCGGAGAACGGATTTTAGTCATCTTTCCCATGAGGCATGGTTTTCAAGTATCAAATAATTCATAATCAAGTGATTCCAAAAGTCCATCTGCATGGAGTTTCTTCATGCGCTTTACATCAATATGACCTAAACGGAAGTGCCACAAATATGTTGCACTATCATTATCAAGTTTGCATGTTTTGGCATCAATATTATGAATATGTTTATCACTACAATCAAGATTCAATAGAAATAGACCACTCTTCAAGGGTGCATGACCATAAAAGATATTACTCATATAAATATAACAACCATTATTCTCTGATTTAAATGAATAACTGTCTCGCACTAAACAAGGTCCAGATATAATGTTCATGCTCAACGCTGGCACCAAATAACAATTATTCAGGTCTAAAACTAATCCCAAAGGTAGATGTAGAGGTAGCGTGCCGGCGGCGATCACATCGACCTTGGAACCATTCGCGACGCGCATTGTCACCTCGTCCTTAGCCAATCTTTGTTTAATTCGTAGCCCCTATTTCGAGTTACAAATATGAGCAACCGAACCGGTATCAAATACCCAGGCACTACTATGAGCATTATTATGGTACACATCAATAACATGTATATCAAACATACCTTTGTTCACTTTGCCATCCTTCTTATCCGCCAAATACTTGGGGCAGTTCCGTTTCCAGTGAACAGTCCCTTTGCAATAGACGCATTAAGTTTCAGTCTTGGGTCCATCTTTGGGCTGCTTCCTGGGATTGGCAACTTTCTTGCCATTATTCTTGAAGTTCCCTTTCTTTCCCTTGCCCTTCTTCTTGAAACTAGTGGTCTTGTTAACCATCAACACTCTATGCTCCTTGATTTCTACCTCCGCGGCTTTGAGCATTGTGAAGAGCTCGAGAATTGTTTTCTCCATCCCTTGCATATTATAGTTCATCATGAAGCCTTTATAGCTTGGTGGTAGTGATTGGAGAACTCTGTCAATAACACTATCATCTGGAAGATTAACTCCCAGTTGAGTCAAGTGATTATGATATCCAGACATTCTGAGTATGTGTTCACCGATAGAACTGCTCTTCTCCATCTTGCAGCTATAGAACTTGTTGGAGAGTTCATATCTCTCAACTCAGGCATTTTCTTGAAATATTAGCTTCAACTCTTGGAACATCTCATATGCTCCATGACGTTCAAAACATCTTTGAAGTCCCGATTCTAAGCTGTAAAGCATGGCACACTGAACTATCGAGTAGTCATCAGATCGAGCTTGCCAGACATTCAAAACATTAGCATCTGCTCCTGCAGTAGGCCTTTCACCTAGCGATGCATCAAGGACATAATTCTTCTGTGCACCAATGAGGATAATCCTCAAGTTACGGACCCAGTCCGTGTAGTTGCTACCATCATCTTTCAACTTAGATTTCTCTAGGAACGCATTAAAATTCACGGGAATGGTAGCACGGGTCATTGATCTACAACATAGATATGAAAAAACTATCAGGACTAAGTTCATGATAAATTAAGTTCAATTAATAAAATTACTTAAGAACCCCCACTTAGATAGACATCCCTCAAGTCATCTAAATGATACGTGATCCAAATTAACTAAGCCATGTCCGATCATCATGTGAGATGGAGTAGTCATCAATGGTGAACATCTCTATGTTGATCATATCTACTATATGATTCATGTTCGACCTTTCAGTCTCCAGTGTTCCGAGGCCATGTCTATACATGCTAGGCTCGACAAGTTTAACCCGAGTATTCTGCATGTGCAAAACTGTCTTACACCCGCTGTATGTGAACGTATAGCCTATCACACCCGATCATCACGTGGTGTCTCAGCAAGACAAACTGTCGCAATGGTACATACTCAGGGAGAACACTTATACCTTGAAATTTAGTTAGGGGATCATCTTATAATGCTACCACAGTACTAAGCAAAATAAGATACATAAAACATAAACATCACATGAAATCAAAATATGTGACATGATATGGCTACCATCATCTTGTGCTTTTGATCTCCATCTCCGAAGCATCGTCATGATCTCCATCATCACTGGCTCGACACCTTGATCTCCATCGTAGCATCGTGGTCGTCTCGCCAACTATTGCTTCTACAACTATCGCTAACGCATAGTGATAAAGTAAAGCAATTACATGGCGTTTACACTTCATACAATAAAGAGACAACCGTAAGGCTCCTGCCGGTTGCCGCTAACTTCTACAAAACATGATCATCTCATACAATAAAGTATATCACATCATGTCTTGACCATATCACATCACAACATGCCCTGCAAAAATAAGTTAGACGTCCTCTACTTTGTTGTTGCAAGTTTTACGTGGCTGCTACGAGCTTCTAGCAAGAACCGTTCTTACCTACACATCAAAAACCACAACGGTGATTTATCAAGTTTGTTGTTTTAACCTTCAACAAGGACCGGCCGCAGTCAAATTCGATTCAACTAAAGTAGGAGAAACAGACAACCGCCAGCCACCTTTATGCAAAACTAGTTGCTTGTCTCTTGGAGGAACTGGTCTCATGAACATGGTCATGTAAGGTTAGTCCGGGCCGCTTCATCTGACAATATTGTCGAATCAAAATAAGACACTGGTGGTAAGCTGTATGACGATCACTGCCCACAACTCTTTGTGGTCTACTCGTGCATATCATCTACGCATAGACCTGGCTCTGATACCACTGTTGGGGAACGTAGCATGCAATTTTAAAAAAATTCCTGTGCTCATGTAAGATCTATCTAGGAGATGCATAGCAATGAGGGGGAGAGAGTATGTCTACGTACCCTCATAGACCGAAAGCAGAAACATTTGACAACGCAATTGATGTAGTCGAACTTCTTCTAGCTCCGACTGATCAAGTACAGAATGTACGACACCTCTGAGGTTTGCGCACGTTTAGCTCGGTGACGTCCCTCGTCCTCTTGATCTAGCAATGTGTTGAGGAAGTAGATGAGTTCCGTCATCACGATGGCATGGTGACGGTGATGATGATGTGATCCATGCAGGGCTTCGCCTAAGCACCGCGAGAATATGCCTGGGGGTGTAAAGTGTGGAGGGGGCGCCGCACACGGCTAACAATTGATGTTGTGTGTTGTAGGCGCCCCTTGTCACATATATATAGGTTGGATGGGAGGAGAGGCAGCAAAGGGCGTGCCCCAAGTAGGCCGAATCCTACTAGGGGTCCTCCCCAATTCGGCCTCCCCCTTCCTTATTTTGCCAGAGAAGAAAGGGAAGGGAGATGAGAGAAAGGAAGGGGGGCCGAACCGCCCTTGTTCATTCTCCAATTTGGCCTCCTGCCTAGGGGGTGCGCCACCCCTTGTGGGCTGGTGTACTCCCCTCTTATGGCCCAAATGGCCCATATCTTCTCCCCAGGGGGTCCGGTAACCCCTCTAGTACTCTGATATGTACAAGGTACCTTCCGGAACACTTCCGGTGTCCGAACACTATCGTCCTATATATCAGTCTTTACCTCTCGACCATTTTGAGATTCCTCGTCATGTCCGTGATCTCATCCGGGACTTCGAACAACATTCAGTCACCATATCACATAACTCATATAATACAATATCGTCATCGAACATTAAGCGTGCAGACCCTATGGGTTCGAGAACTATGTAGACATGACCGAGACACCTCTCCGGTCAATAACCAATAGCGGAACCTGGATGCTCATATTGTATCCTACATATTATACGAAGATCTTTATCGGTCGAACCGTTATGACAACATACATTATTCCCTTTGTCCATCGTTATGTTACTTGCCCGAGATTCGATCATCGATATCTTCATACCTAGTTCAATCTCGTTACCGAAAAGTCTCTTTACTCATTCCGTAATGCATCATCCTGCAACTAATTCATTAGAAACTTTGCTTGCAAGGCTTCTTATGATGTGCATTACCGAGAGGGCCTAGAGATACCTCTCTGATACTCAGAGTGACAAATCCTAATCTTGATCTATGCCAACCCAACAAACACCTTCGGAGATACCTGTAGAGCATCTTTATAATCACCCAGTTACGTTGTGACGTTTGATAGCACACAAGGCATTCCTCCGGTATCCGGGAGTTACATAATCTCATAGGCGGAGGAATATATATTTGACATGAAGAAAGCAATAGCAATAAAATTGAACGATCATAATGCTAAGATAACGGATGGGTCTTGTCCATCACATCATTCTCCTAATGATGTGATCCCGTTCATCAAATGACAACACATGTCTATGGTTAGGAAACTTAACCATGTTTGATCTATGAGCTAGTCTAGTAGAGGCTTACTAGGTACGCGGTGTTTTGTCTATGTATCCACACATGTATCAAGTTTCTGGTTAATACAATTCTAGAATGAATAATAAACATTTATCATGAAATAAGGAAATATAAAATAACAACTCTATTATTGCCTCTAGGGCATATTTCCCTCACTCCCTTGTTTGGCCAGCCCTAGGGAAGGAAAAGTGGGAGGGCTAGCCCCTCCTACCTTTCCCTCTCACGGGATAAAGGAAAGGAGGGGCACCCTCCCGTGCCTTTCCCCGCACTCCGAATAAGGAAAGGGGGCGTGGCTTGGGAGGGATCCCAAGTAGGATTCCTCTTACTTGGGCGCCTCCTTTGGCTGCTCTCCCTCCCTCCCTCCCACCTATATATATGTGGGAGGGGGCGCCTAGCACATAACAGACAATTGCCTAGCCGCGTGCGGCGCCCCTCTCCATGGTTTACACCCCCAGTCACATTTTTGTAGTGCTTAGGCAAAGCCCCGCGGAGATCACTTCACCATCACCGTCACCACGCCGTCATGTTGTCGGGACTCATCCACTACGTCGCCATCTTGCTGGATCAAGAAGGCGGAGGACGTCACCGAGCTGAACGTGTGCTGAATGCGAAGGTGTCATACATTTGGTACTCGATCGGTTGGATCGTGAAGAAAGTTTGACTACATCCACCGCGTTGTGAAACGCTTCCACTTATAGTCTACGAGAGTACGTAGACACACTCTCCCCCTCATTGCTATGCATCTCCGTGGATAGATCATTGCATGTGTGTAGAATTTTTTTTGTTTTCCATGCTACCTTTCCCAACAGGAAGACTATATATAAGATTTGCATGAATATGGATCATAAAGAGAATGTTTTACATGATAGTTATATTGTTTAATTTGAATATGATCCTTATATAATTACTACGAGAGAGGCAAGTATGGTGTAAAAATCTTCACGTTACTAAATTACCTCTCTTCATGTTGAGATTGTTATTGTTTCTTCTTCTTCCTTGCATATGTTAGGTTCTGTTTGCCTTGATAATTTGTTTGCTTATAAAATACCTATGCATAGAAAGTGGGTTAGACTTAAATTTGTTTTCTACATGTTTTATGATGATCTATTTGTGTTTTAGTTATTATGTTTTATGTGAGCATCATTGAAATCTCAAGCCAATCTTAATGGCTATAAAGAATGATCTTGTTGGGAGGCAACCCAATATTTTTCAATTTTTGTTTTACTTTCTGTTTTGGTGTGTTAACACAATTATTGATGTTGTTATGATTATGTTTTTATGTTTTAATTAGTGTTTGTGCAAAGTAAAGCCTTTGGGATGATTTGGTTGATAGTTGATTTGATTTCGTAAAAAAAGATAGAAACTTTGGCGCTTAGTCCAAGAGTTTAAAAAAATCACTGGAACGTGATTTTGATCTACATTTTTTTACAAATGATTTATATACAAATTCGCCACATTTTCCTATTTTCAAATGTTTTATATTTACATAAGTATAGTATTTGTTCATATCATTACAAACTATTCTATTTTAGACAGATTCTATTTTTGTTGCATAGTTTGCTTGTTTTACTGATGCTATGGATTATATAGGATGGTATAAGTCATGGAGAAGTTAGAATACAGTAGGTATTATGCAATAATAAAATAGGAATGGGTTCATAACAGTACCTAAAGTTTATGATTTTGCTTCTTATATTAAGAGATCTCATGAAGTTTCTGTTGAGTTTTGTGTAATGAAGTTTTCAAGTTTTGGGTGAGATTACGATGGATGAAAGAATAAGGAGTGGCAAGAACCTAAGCTTGGGGATGCCCAAGGCACACCAAAGGTAATATTCAAGGAAGACCCAAGCGTATAAGCTTGGGGATGCCTCGGATGGCATCCCCTCTTTCGTCTACAAACCATCGGTATACTACTTCACTGGTGCAGAGACCTGCTATACAAACGGTTTTTAACCCCTTTCCGCGACGGCATTTGGAACCATCGCCAAGTGAGTGTGGGTGATAGGGGGGGGGGTCCTTCCAATACGACCTAGAAACCATCGGGGATAGGCCCTCCTGGCACACAGGCTGGGGCAAAATGAGCTCGTGTGCGATCTGGCGGGGTATCGATACCCAATTGTTTCCGTTCGTATGTACATCCCACACGGTGAATCCCAGAAAAACATTTCCGTTCGTATGTATATCACACACCATTTTTTGTGTGGAGACGTTTGTGCATGGTGGCCTAACGCAAACAGTTCTCTGCCGGAAGCCGTGTGTGATCGTTAGTTGATCGAACACGCCTACTTTCTAGAAACCGTGCGGGTTGTTTGAGTTCATCACCCATGGTGTTGTCTAAGTAACCATTTGCAATGGAAAACCCCAATAAGCAGGGTAATTAGCCTATTATTGATAATCCATGTACTAATCAATTTGATATTTCTTATAAAACACACCAGATATTTCATATCCATATAATAGCAACCAGGATTTCATAATTGAATTACATCAGATAGCTTCGGCACGCAGTTACGCCATTACACAACAACACCAAGTTTCACATTCAGCATCAAAAACCTTTGGAAAGTAGCATCATACACGGTAAATAGATAAATGAATCTCATCTCGAAAATTGCAGAAGCGGAAGGCAAATATTGAGCCTTCAGTGATGTTGAATGTCCTTGCAACTTTAGGCCAGTGGCTATGGATAATTGCCCGCCCAACCTTCGTCCTCTTTAGCAAGACTTCAGTGCCATGGGTGTTGAATGAATACCTTCCTCACCTCTTGACCATGCAGGTGGTTTGAGAGGTAATCATCGATGAACTGCTTTGAAAAGTACTGAAAACAAAGAAATTCATAAATCGCTGTTATAAGTTTTGAAATGGCACAAGGGGTAAAAACAAGGTAAAAGAGTTAGTACCATCCTATAGTTGACTGATGTCTTCTTCAATGTGCAAACAAAGATCTTGTTGTTATTCATCACAAGTTTCTTCATTCTAACAATCTTTCTGAGTTTCTTGACTTGACTAATATTCATGGACATCTCATTTCCCCATATGCAAAATGGGTCGAACATTAGGTGTTGGGGATATAACTACTGAGTGTAAACCGGCCAGGAGGGCCCGGTTCACCCTCAACCATATTGAAGCCCACAAAGATCCAGAAGATGGTGTTTTACTAATGAAGCTTAGAGGCGCGGAGCCCAAGGGCGGATTAAGGCCCATAATAGTAAACCGCCATGGTTATGTAACTTGTATTGTAAGTTAGGAAAGGAGAGACTGAGCCGGACACTTGTATGAGTCGGCCTCGGGACTCTGTAGACCGGTCGGGCGTCAACCTATGTATATAAAGGGACGACCCGGCGGCGGTTCAGGGACAAGAAACAACAAATCGAGACTCAGGCAAAGCGTATTCACTCCCTGGCATCGAAACCCAATCAATCCCATCACAACTAGACGTAGGCTTTTACCTTCATTGAAGGGGCCGAACTAGTATAAAACTCCCGTGTCCCTTGTCCGGTTTAACCCCTTCAAGCTAACCCGTTGCGATGGCTCTGCGACTAAGTCCTTTCATGAGGACATCTGACGTGTTAATTCCACGACAGTTGGCGCCCATCGTGGGGCTATCGCACGATGGTTTCGAGTTCTTGAAGGGCAGCTCTGAAGGACTCAAGGGGTAAGTGGTTGGCTGGATGACCAAGAGTCGTCGCGGCAAGCTCTACATCGGCGACAAAGAATGGGGCCCCGAGGCCGGCTCAATCGAGTATGGATACCGGGTCCCCTTTGCGGAATTCATGTCTTCATCGGCAAAATCGGCGAACCGGGCCCTGAGCCGGACATCTGCACCGACCTCGTCGAGACGGCTTAGCATGCGTGTCCTGCCCGGGTTAAACCCGCCATGAAGCGTGCGTTCGTGGGATGTGTTCATGGGATCGGATCTGAACCGGTGTCTAAAGGCGAAACGGCTGTTTATTCCGACGGCGAGTCATCCACTGGTGAAACCGAGTCCCTATACCAAATTCATGATGGTGTGTTCGAAGGATATTCGGATGGCAACAGTATTCCGGACCTCCTTGAAGTGCCAAGTTGGGTTGCTGTTTACATGGCCGGAACACAACCCACTTTGCAGTCTTCATCTACAGCGGCAATGAATACCGGATCAGCAGCCGCGGTAGGAGCCCCGGCGCGCCAACCGGCTCAAGTCCTCTCCGGTTTGATGGATGCCTGGGCGACCTTGTTAACCATGGCAGTTACCCTGGAGATGCAGGATCAGCACAATGCGGACATCGGAAGCTGAAGGACCAGATAACGCAGGCTAAGGAGGACCTCGCAATTGAGGATGCTAGGATGGCTGAAGAACGGGCTGCTTTGGATGCCCAAATACAACAGATACAGCGCAGAATTACCGCTCATGCCGGATCGGAATGCATCAGATGACGTAATGCGAAGGAAGTACCGGTCTCGTCTGCCGCCGGTCTACGAAGGACTGAACCTCTTTCATACACCAGGCGCTAGGCCGAGCAATCCGGCAGCCGCAAACCGGACCTATGCGCCTAGGGCAGTGTCGGATCAACCACGGATGACGGAACCACCTCGACGAACGGATAACCCGCCGCAATACGTGTCCACACCGCTGGGTCACTTCTCGAGCCCTTTGGATAACATGATTACCGCAGCGTCTCGCCTGGCAGCCATTCCAATGGAGGGTGATTCACTGGCGGCGATTGAAATGCGGCGGGCTAGGGATCTTCTTCAAACCGCCGTGGTGCAGCAGCAGGCTTATTCCTATAGCCGAGATAGAATTCATTCAACCCCCCGTCCGAGCAAGAGCTATAGCATGCACATAGATGAACCAGAAGTGTCTAGCAGTGCGCGGCGACGTAATGGATCCAATCCGGCGCGCGGTGAGGGAAATGCTGAAGACATGGTGGATAATGGCAGAGCAAGAAGGGAGGCCGCTTTAGCAGCACAATATGCGGGTCGGCACCAACCCGCCTCGGTTCAACCAGCGGCATCAGTAGACCGAGGCACCGGGCTTGCCTTTAGTTCTTGGGGAGTGTCGTGTCTCATTCCGGCTCTCCGAAATGTGCGTCTGCCCAAGAATTTCAAGGGTCCACGTAAGGTGCCTAATTACACTGTGGATCAGCCACCTGAGGCGTGGGTCGAGAGTTATGAGATGGCAATGGAGCTGCTAGATGTGGATGAAGCGGCCTGTGCAAAGTACTTCACAATGATGTTGGAAGGGACAACCCGTACTTGGTTGAAAAATTTACCAGCTAACTCCATCGAGTCATGGGATCAGTTGAAGGCCCGGTTTATAGCCAATTTCAAAGACACGTGCAAACAACCTATGTCCATTGTGGATCTGGATGCTTGTGTTCAAGGGGAGAACAAGTTAACAACTCATTGGGTGCGCCGGGTTTCAGAAGTGTTGCATTCGTCCGACCGGATTAACGCTGGGCAAGCAATTATAACGCTGGAGCGTAATTGCCGGTTTAAGTCACTGAAGATGAAGTTGGGATGGCTCAAGCGCCACTGCAATGACATGGGAACCCTTATGGTAGCCTTGGTCAAATATGCCGATTCCGATAATACCAAGGATCCCGATTCTGATGAGGAGAAGCCGGAGAAGGGAAAGAAGAACGACGGTGCAAAGGGACAGCATCACAACCAAGGAGGCCACGGGAATAATGGTAAGTGCAAGGCAGATAGTTCAGATCTTGTGGCTAACACCAATATGCAGCGTCGTAAAGGTAAACCGCCCCAGCGCGGTGGAGGGATGAATCTGGAGCGTTTGTTAAACCAGTCCTGCCCAAAGCATGGGACCAAGGAGGCCCCTTCCACACATCTTTGGAAAGATTGATATATCATGAAAGAGTTCAAGAATTCCGATGTCTTCCGGTATGATCAGAGTCCGTCGGGCGGTTCAGGTCCAGGTTTTCATGGTGGCGGCGGTTCAAGCTCGATTTCGAATAATCGTGGCAACCAGAATAACCAAGGTGGTAATGGCCAATGTAATAATCAAGGAAATTAGCAGCAGCAAAGTTATCGAGTCACCCCAAGTAGTTGAATGGTGGGCGATCATGTGTTCACTACCAGCCTCTGTAATCGCGATCTGAAGCTTCACAAAAGGGCAGTTAATGTTGTTGAACCGGCAGTGCCACGTTATTTACGGTGGTCCGAGCAGCCCATTGTGTGGAGCAGAGAGGATCATCCGCCCCGGGTTGACAATCCGGGTCAACTGGCTTTGGTGGTAGCACCTCAGGTGGGAGGTTACAAGTTTACCAAAGTCCTGATGGATGGAGGGAGCAGTATCAACATCCTGTACCATGAGACTTTTCGCCGCATGGGGTTGATAGACAAGAGTCTTAAACCGTCCAACACTGTTTTTCATGGTGTACTACCAGGTAAATCGGCATATCCTATTGGCAAGATCGCTTTGGAGGTTGTGTTTGGAGATGAGCATGATTCCAGGTCTGAAAAATTGACCTTTGAAGTGGTAAAGATCCAGAGCCCGTATCACGCACTGTTTGGACGGCTGGCTCAAAATGCCGGGTCACAGGGGGACTATAACAGTACATGGAAGTCGAAAGATCGCTTTGGATTGGGAGGAAGGTGATGCGGCTTACGCTGAGTCGGTTTGTGCTACAGAGGAGCTGAAGTTTTATAAGGAAAATGTTGATCCAGCAGACATGAATCCTCTGAAGAAGCCCACCACTGAGCATGACCTGACCCTCAAGTTCAAACCGGCTGATGAGACTAAACTTGTTGACTTTGTTCCTAGCGATCCATCCAACCAGTTTAGCATCAGCATCAATCTGGATCCGAAATAGGAAAGCGCGCTCATCGAGTTCATCCGTGAGAACCGGGACATTTTTGCATGGAAGCCTTCTGGCATGCCAGGTGTACCGAGGGAACTCGTTGAGCACACTCTCAATATTGATCCTAAGTTTAAACCGGTCAAACAATTTCTTCGCCGCTTTAACAAGGAAAGATGCAATGCCATTGGTGAAGAGGTAACCCAGCTGTTGCCTGCTGGATTTATCATTGAAGTATTTCACCCTGAGTGGTTGGCTAATCCGGTGCTCGTTCTTAAGAAAAACGGCACTTGGCGTATGTGTGTGGACTACACAGATTTGAACAAGGCTTGTCCGGCAGATCCTTTTGCTCTCCCATGCATTGATCAGATTATTGATGCAACGGCGGGTTGTGAGCGCATGAATTTCTTGGATGCTTATTCAGGTTATCATCAGATTAAAATGGCAGTTAAGGACCAGGAGAAGACAACCTTCATCACCCCCTTTGGAGCCTTATGCTATGTTTCTATGCCCTTTGGGCTCAAAAGAGCCCAGGCAACTTATCAGCGTTGTGTGCAAATTGTCTTCACACGCAGATTGGGCGTAATGTTCATGCCTATGTGGATGACATTGTGGTAAAATCCAAGAAGACGGAAACCTTGATAGATGACCTCAAGGAAACGTTTGACAATCTTCTGGTTTACAAAATGATGCTTAATCTGGACAAGTGTGTTTTTGGTGTTCCGGCAGGCAAGCTCTTAGGCTTTCTGGTGTCCAACAGAGGCATTGAGGCTAATCCAGAAAAAATCAAAGCAATTACATCTTTGGCTAAACTGAAGTGTATCAATGATGTTCAGCGTTTGGCGGGTCGAATTTCCGCCCTTAGCCAGTTTATCAGCCGTTTGGGAGAGAAGGCGATTCCTTTGTATCAGATGTTGAAAAAGACAAACGACTTTGTCTAGAGTGACGCAGCTGATGTGGCATTTGAGGACTTAAAGTGGCAGTTGGTTGAACCGCCGGTTCTTGTTACTCCGGTTGACAAAGTGCCCTTGTTATTGTACGTGGGTGCTAATGCCCGTGCTGTCAGCGTGGCAATTGTGGTGGGAGGCTGGTAAGGAGTATCCGGTTCAACGGCCGGTTTACTATATCAGCGAAGTACTTATCGAGTCAAAGCAACGGTATCCGCATTGGCAGAAGCTGGTTTATGGGGTTTTTATGGCCAGTCGGAAGCTCAAACAATACTTTCAAGGTCATCCCATTACGGTAGTCAGTTCAGCTCCTTTGGGCGATATAATTCAGAACAGGGAGGCAACTGGCCGGGTTGCAAAATGGGCGATTGAGCTTGGCCCGCACGGATTGAAGTATATGCCTCAGACATCAATTAAGTCACAGGCGCTTGTTGACTTCATCAATGATAGGACCGAGTTACAGGCACCAGAGGACAAACCGGATAATACATACTGGACCATTCACTTTGATGGATCCAGGCAATTGGAGGGCTCGGGGGCTGGAGTTGTTTTTACTTCCCCTCGAGGTGATAAAATTTGTTATGTTCTCCGCCTAATGTTTCCTTGTACTAACAATGCAGCTGAGTATGAGGCCTTATTCCACGGGCTCCGTGTGGCTAAGGAAATGAATTTAAGCCGGGTTTGCTATTTTGGAGATTCTGATCTGGTGGCTCAGCAAGTTTCTGGTACTTGGGATTCTAAGGATCCACTCATGGTGGCTTACAGACGCGAGGTGGATATTGTGGCAGGTCATTTTAAGGGTTATCAGGTTGAGCACATTGACCGACGCAAAAACGAAGCAGCAGATGCTTTAAGCCGGCTAGGGTCTCAGCGTAAACCGGTACCACCCAATACCTTTTTAGATATCTTGCATAACCCGTCTGTTAAGTTGCCTACAAAGGAGGATTTAGCTGTTCCTGATCCGGAGGCCCAATTGGTGGCCGCTTTACATACCACTCCGGATTGGACAGTTCCATATTTGGCGTATTTAAACCGGGGCGAGTTACCAGATGATGAGGTCTTCTCCAAACAGATAATCCGACAGTCCAAGCATGGTTATTCACAATGGCGAGTTACACCGTTGCAGTGTTTCAGGCGTTTTCCAACGTTGTATTTCTCCTGAAGAAGGACAAGAGATTCTACGTGAAATCCATGAAGGGGATTGTGGTCACCATGCCGGTTCAAAGTCCCTGGTGGCTAAAGCTTTCCGTCATGGGTTCTATTGGTTGACAGCTCATGCTGATGCAGAGGATCTGGTAAAGCGGTGTGACGCTTGTCAGAAATTTTCACGTCGAGCTCATGTTCCGGCTCAGGAGCTACAGATGATTCCTATCACTTGGATGTTTGCCACTTGGGGGCTTGATATGGTGGGACCTTTTAAGCGCTCCCAGGATAAGAAGACCCACCTGTTGGTGGCGGTTGACAAGTTCACTAAATGGGTTGAAGCGGAGCCCGTTAGCAAGTGTGATGCAGCCA
This sequence comes from Aegilops speltoides, assembly GCA_021437245.1. NCBI lineage: Eukaryota > Viridiplantae > Streptophyta > Magnoliopsida > Poales > Poaceae > Aegilops > Aegilops speltoides. The sequence continues at coordinate 455,718,321 of CM038142.1, forward strand.
CGGCGGTTCAATTTCTCAAAAAGATCATTTTTTGTTTTGGTTTTCAACACAGCATCATCACAGATAATGGCACAAACCTTTCTAAAGGTGAGATGGAGGAATTTTGTCAATGAGAGCACATCCGGCTTGATGTAGCGTCCGTGGCTCATCCCCAGTCCAATGGTCAAGCTGAGAGGGCGAATCAAGAGATCTTGAAGGGTATTAAGCCCAGGCTTATGGTTCCTTTGAAGCGGACGCCGGGTTGTTGGGTGGAAGAGTTACCATCTGTGTTATGGAGTATAAACACCACCCCAAACCGATCCACGGGTTATACACCTTTCTTCATGGTTTATGGGGCTGAGGCCGTCCTCCCAAGTGATATTCGTCACGACTCGCCCCGGGTTGCAACTATGTTGAAGCAGACAATGAGCAAGCACGTCAAGAGGCGTTGGACCTGTTAGATGTGAAATGGGACATGGCCTTGGCTCGATCGGCGGTTTATCAACAAGACCTGCGGCGTTATCACAGCCGCCGGGTTAAGACACGAACCTTTTAAGAATGCGACTTAGTGCTCCGGCTCATCCAGGATCAGACCGATATGCACAAGTTATCCCCACCTTGGGAAGGACCCTTTGTGGTCAGCAAAATCTGCACAACGGATCATACTACCTCATTGACGTTCGATAAGACTCACGCAGTTCTGAGGAGGAGACCCGGCGGCCGTGGAACATAGCTCTCCTTCGGCCTTACTACACTTGAGCCATAGGCTTTTCTTATGTACATATTTCAACAATGTATATATTATGATCAATATAATAAACCGGCATCCTTGCTATAAGCAGGGCCTCTGCCGTTTTTCTCTCAAATCTCTTTGTTTACATGGGAACTACCGCCGACAAAGCGAAGTACTACCTGTTAAACCGGCTATCAGGCCACAACATAGCTTGGGAGCTTCACACCCAAGGGGCCAAAGAGAGTCTGGATGTATGCACAGCTCAAACATAGGCACCCATTGAGCACAACTCACAAAGTTACTTGGGGGCTATTTTGTGCAAAAGCCACAAAGAGTTTGAAAGGACCCTTGTAATTGGGTATCGACCCACGGCTTGGAAGCTTGGTGTATTCACCTAAAACCCGGGTTAACTGCGCTTCATCAAGTAAGCCACTCCTATCCGGTAATCTCGCACGACTCGCCAAACGCTTGACAAGTCAATCTTATACGCACCGAACTTGTCAAAGTTAAAACGACGATTGGTTAGTTGGAGGCCCATCTTAAAAGGCTTTGCAAAATGGTTTAACTTCGGTGGCCTCGGCAGCCCATGAAAAGCCTTGAATTTGGGCCCGCAGCCCTTGAAAAGCCTTGACTACATGGTTTCTTGTTTAATTTTTGCAAGGTTTTCACCTTTTTGATGAATTTAATTTGAACCGTGTCCTTTGACCCGTGTGGCTTTTCGATCATCATCTTAACCCGTGTTTGTTAACCGGCTTGGCTTTCGGCTATACGTTGTCAGACCATCTTATCAAACCGGTGTTTGTTAACCTGGCCTGACTTTGACTATATGACGCCAGTATGATCATCTGGTGTTCATTATAACCCGGCATGACTTATTCATCCTATCATTATAGGGGGAGGGATATAACGGCCAAAAATTTGGGTTTTCACCCTTACTAAGTGATTTCATATCATAGGTATGAGTTATTCCATATTTATTCCACTTTGGTTATTAGCTAGGCTTTATCTTGGGCACTATGACCCGTCCAGCGGTAAACCGCCCGGACAGCTCTTTTTATGCAGACATAGGGATTGCATAATATTGTAAAGATATATAAGCCAGCATTAACATTGGCATGGCGGATCAACCAAAGTGTATCCCAGTGCACGATGGCAGCAGATCAAAGTATTTTAACTAGCCTATTACAAGGCGCTTTAAGGCCCAAAATATGGAATTGTTCTTTCCACAAAACAAAGTTTATGAAGTGTCAACCAGATTGCCGGATCAAGCCTCACAACCATGTTGACGTGAAGTTGATGGATCATCTGGCGTCAGTTCAGCCTCCTCCTCCTCATCCAGTGGCCGGAAGTCAATGGTGGTCCAATCAATCCGGGTTAAGTCCTGAAAGACAGCCTCTTCACTTATAAGTTCGGCCGGATCAATGTCAGGGGCGTAAGTGTGCTTACGGATTGGCGGAATAAGATTTTGCACTTCCAGCATGACAGTGTCAATCCATTTGTTGTTGGCGTCGTAGAAGGACCGGTGAACCGTCAAGTTAGCTTCTTCTGCCAGTTGACTCGCCAGAGGACGCATCTCCCTTGGCACATTTTTGAGGGCTTCATTGTCAAACTCTGCCCCGTTTTCCTGTTCACTAGGAAAGCCCTTGGCGATATCAACCGGATCCAGGTCAGCTATCCGTGCTTTGGCTCGGGTAAGTGCCAACAAAGCGCCGGCCCTAGCAGCAGACTGTTTCATCTCTTCTATCTACTCTAGTGTCATGGATAACCTTGGTAGAGTATCCTTGATCAATGTTGGGGCTGGATTGTTGTATGAGGCTGCACAGATAACCCGTTGGGCACCGGTATACAGTTGTTCAATCACAGTATATGCTGCCTTCAGCTTCATCCGCATGTCAGAGCCTAGATGAGCAATGCGGCCACCTACAACGGTTTAAGAATTTCATGTTAAACCGTTAACTTGCAAAGATGGTCATTCAAGAAGCCTTGGCAAGAGTACTTACCAAACACTGCATAAGTCATGGCATTCACTTGGCGCTCAACCCGCTTAGCTCTTACGCCACAGCTTAAGAGCCGACTTTTGTCTTCCACCCGCTTCAGCAATGCATTCTTTTCAGTCTCCCAGTTGGCACTCTCCGTCTTGAACCCTTCTTTGAGTTGTTCCATGGTTGCCAAAGCGGTTTTGAGCTCATCTTTTGCCTTGGACGTTTCTGCTTGTTGGGACTTGATGTTCTCTTGAAGATCGGCAATTTGAGTGCCTTGATGATTTATATCAGCCTGCCACAGTCAGAGGAGGAGCATGTAAATATTTTGTCAAAGTCCCAAGCATATAACCAGTTATACACTTGGCACTTGGGGGCTAATGCGGATTGCTTCTTTACTACTAATTGTTTAAAGTCCCAAGGATCAATACAAGTTTTAATCTTGCACTTGGGGGCTAATGTGTGTTTGATCCAGAAAATACACAAGGAAAGTCAACAAAATACAGTATGGAGCATAAAAAGTCCCGGTTCATCTTCAAGAGATAAACCAGCCCTTGGGGGCTACTCAGGATTAAGATTGATGGTTCAAGTGTATTAATTGGTGTTAAACCGGGAAGTTTGATCAAGGCATATATGTGAGGTAAACCAGAAATGGCTATTCAGACCAGATGGCGGTTTAAAATGAGGACTAATGATATATGACAGATTACCAACTACTGAAGGTTTAAACCGCCCTTAGGTGGAGGAGCCAGAAATTAAAATTTGCTAAGTGTTGACAGAAACAGGTTTCACACAATGATGAAATTAATTTGGATCTACCATGCTTCAAATAAAGAAAATTTTCTGTGACCAATAATGGCGTTAAGCAGAACAGAGAAGGTCGTATGTTCTACTCAGGATTCTTTACAAAGAAGGAAGATCTGCTAGTACTGAAAATGGATACGGAGCAACTACCGCACGAGATCTACGCTATTGATTGGATCAAAGAAACCGTGGCAGAAGTAAAAACGAAGAACTGGGATGAACAGTTATGAACACGGATGAACTCGTCAACCCTAGCATGGATCTGAAGATGCGGAAAAAGGAAAACTTACCAGTACAGATCTACTGTGGAGGGATGCCGTGAGCTCTGGTTTGATTCAGGGTGATGCAGCGGCCGGGGTCGAAGACGACGGTGCGCTCTATGGTGGCGGCGGAGCTCGAGCGGTAGGGATTCGCAAGAGGAAGAAGAAGAAGCAAGGGGAAAGAATGAAAGACCCGTCGGCTTTATTTATAAGGAGAAAGGGATAAGTGGCAGGCGCAAGAATCGAGGAGCCTCAAGCAGCAAAGAGGGCGCGCCTGTCGCCTCGATTTTCGGGATACCATTAATGAAGGGAATCTTTTTAATCTTTTTATACAGAGATGATGTCATGATGGTCCGTTGCTGTGTCCAGAGGATGACGTCATGGCGGTTTAACAAAGTTTACAAGAGAAGACAACATGGCGGTTTACGAGAATATAAGAAGATGTTCACAAGATTTCTTTAAGTATTGAAGAATTGACATGAACAGGTTCAAATCAATCTGGGGCCTAATGCTGGGGATATAACTACTGAGTGTAAACCGGCCAGGAGGGCCCGGTTCACCCACAACCATATTGAAGCCCACGAAGATCCAAAAGATTGCGTTTTACTAATGAAGCTTAGAGGCCCGGAGCCCAAGGGCGGATTAAGGCCCATAATGGTAAACCGCCATGGTTATGTAACTTGTATTGTAAGTTAGGAAAGGAGAGACCGAGCCAGACACTTGTATGAGTCGGCCTCGAGACTCTGTAGACCGGCCGGGCATCAACCTATGTATATAAAGGGACGACCTGGCGGCGGTTCAGGGACAAGAAACAACAACTCAAGACTCAGGCAAAGCGTATTCGCTCCCTGATCATCGAAACCCAATCAATCCCATCACAACTAGACGTAGGCTTTTACCTTCATTGAAGGGGCCGAACTAGTATAAAACTCCCGTGTCCCTTTTCCGGTTTAACCCCTTCAAGCTAATCCGTTGCAATGGCTCTGCGACTAAGTCCTTTCATGAGGACACTGACGTGTTAATTCCACGACAGTGGGTCTAAGCCTCTGACAGCAGGACCTACATGTGCAAGACCAAATTGTAAGAAACCTAAATATTAGAATGATTCCTGCAATTGCACAATAATGTGCTATTAGCCAAAGGACCATGCTTGAACAAACCTCGATGGTAAACCGCGGTGTCTCCCATTTTTTCCCTGCAACACACATAAGGAAGATCTTGATCAGGTTAACTGAGAGTTGCCATACTATCAGTAGAATATGTATTGAGTACAACCAAATTCGATTTATTTCATATGCATAACAATACAAAATTGTACCCACAGCAAATGAAAATCAAATTGCAGAACTGAACCAAACAGTTAAATGGACAGCAGACTAAATGAACCAAAATAGTTAACCGAGCACGACATTGCAGAATAGAAACATGTACTAGAAGATAAGACAGTTAACTAAACAAAGAATGCTTGAGAATAGTACTACGAAATGTAGCAATTATTGGACCAAACTGTTAACTGAACATTACATTTTAGAGGACCAAAGTGTTAACTGAACATTACATTTCAGAGAACCAAACTGTTAACTGAACATCAGATTGCATATTAACATTACAGAGGACAATTCACTAGAAGGAACTGGTAGTGGCCTCGAGAAAATAGCATGAACTGTATTTTAAAGTAGACAACCGCGTGGCGGTGTTGACAGTGGCCTCGAAGACGAGGTGGTCCTCCAAGATCTGGCAGTCGGCAGGCATGGCAGCCATAGCGACCTCGTGCGCGCGTGCGGCCGCGATTTGCTTCTCCGCTGCTACATGCTACTGAGCTCCATGTTATACTGCGTGCAAATTGGCTGTGGGCGGCGCTTAATTGGAGAAGGGGGCAGTGATTTCGGCGGAAGGTGTTGTGCCGTTGGTCGGGGCATATGGGATGGGAAAGGAGGAGGATGGTGTGGGTGGGGTGTGGATTACCTGACCATATCGATGAGGCCACGCAGCAAGAAAAAGGGTCAGCGGCGAGGAGGCCGCGCAACAAGAAGAAGGGTCGTCGGCAAGGAGGCGCTGCTGCAAGAAGAAGGGTCACTGGCAAGGAGGTGGCGCTGCAAGAAGAAGGATAGCTGGCAAGGAGGCGGCACTGCAAGAAGAAGGGTCTCCGGCGAGGAGGCTGGGCTGCCAGTAAGCAGCAGTGAAGGTTTGAACTTGGAAAGCAAGGAGGAACAATGGAAATGTGGCTTTTGGTGGGAGGGAGGGGGTGGGGAGATAGATATTTCCGCAGTGGCAAAAATATTTTGCTCGGTTCCGCGAGAAACTAGCACGCAAGTGTGGTTCAAGCGGGGGCGGTGGACTATAGATGACGAAGCTTCCTGCATAAGCCAGACCAGATGGTGCGCCAAGATATTTTATATCGCATCCCACACGATTCTTTCTAGTAAACTGTTTGTGGTACACCTGATTTTTTCATTATGTTTTGAAAGACAAAATGGTTTTATGGAGGGAAAGGATGGTGTTTGAATTGCTAGAAAATTTATGTACAGTGAACATGCAACTACATGAGTGTCGTGTTTAAATTTGGAATTATTCCGGGTTCGTTTGGCATTTTTATGCATTAATTGAGTTTATCGACATTTAATGTGCATAATTCAAATTTGAACTACAAGCACATGCTCCAGTGCACCAAAGTTTGTTGAAAAATCACATGTGTGTCTTTGAGTGAATCTATAGGTCCCATGCAAGAAGTGGGAATGAAATTCAAACATCTGGGCATCGTGGCTCGGCTGGGAACATTGAGAAACTTGGTTTTTAAATTCCTGGAAATTCAAAACTCACCTGAAAATCATGAAACTTGGCATGGTTTCATTTCATGGCACCAACATGCTGTGGTAAAAAAATTGGCCGCATTTTGACAAGTTTTTGGTATAAGCTTCTTGCAAACCGGAGCTTCTCTCAAGAAGACTCGTGGTTCCCGAGGGGGGAACCTGTCAGCTTTGTGTTCGAAACGATATACTCTGCCTCCCCCCTTGTGTTTTTACAAAGGAAACATAGAACTATATGAGTGCCGTGTTAAAATTTGGAATTATTCCATGTTCATTTGGACTTTCTTATACATTAATTGAATTTCTAGTCATTTAATGTCCATAATCCAAATTTGAACTACAAGCACATGCTCTAATGCACCAAAGTTGGTTGAAAAATCACATGCGAGTCCTTGGGTAAATTTCTAGGTCCCATGTAAGAAATGGGAATGAAATTCAAACATCTGGGCATCGTGGCTCGGCCGAAAAGATTGAGAAACCTAGTTTTTTAATTCATGTAAATCCAAAACACGCCTGAAAATCATGAAACTTGGCATGGTGTCATGACATGGCACCAACATGCTGCGGTTTTTGTTTTGATCAAATTGGGACAAGCTTTGGTATAAGCTTCTTGCAAACCAGAGCTTCTCTCAAGAAGGCTCGTGGTTTCAAGAGGGAACGTGTCACCTCCGTGTACGAAACAACATACGTACACTACCTTCTCTCGCCTTAATTTTTTACACAGGCAGATTTGACCAAATAGAAGTATCGTGGTAAATTTTGGAATTATTCCGGGTTCGTTTGGCCTTTTTATACATTAATTAAATTTTTGGTCATTTAATGTGCATAATTCAAATTTTAACTACAAGCACATGCTCTAGTGCACCAAATTTGGTTGAAAAATCACATGTGTGTCCTTGGGTGAATTTCAAGGTCCCATGCAAGAAATGGGAATGAAATTCAAACATCTGGGCATCGTGACTCGGCCGGAAAGATAGGGAAACTTGGTTTTTTAATTCATCCAAAACACACCTGAAAATCATGAAACTTGGTATGGTGTCATGACATGGCACCAACATGTTACGGTAAATTTTTGGGCCGAATTGGGACAAGCTTTGGTATAAGCTTCTTGCAAACCGGAGCTTCTCTCAAGAAGGCTTGTGGTTCCGAGAGGGAACGTGTCACCTCCATGTGCGAAACGACATACGTACACTGCCTTCTCCCGCCTTAATTTTTTTACACAGGCAGATTAGACCAAATAGAAGTATCGTGCTAAAATTTGGAATTATTTCGGGTTCATGGCCTTTTTTATACATTAATTGAATTTGTGGGCATTTAATGTGCATAATTCAAATTCGAACTACAAGCACATGCTCTAGTGCACCCAAGTTGGTTGAAAAATCACACGTGTGTCCTTGGGTGAATTTCTAGGTCCCATGCAAGAAATGGGAATGAAATTCAAACATCTGGGCGTCGTGGCTCGGCCGGAAAGATTGAGAAACTTGGTTTTTTAATTCATGTAAATCCAAAACACGCCTAAAAATCATGAAACTTGGCATGGTGTCATAACATGGCACCAACATGCCGCGGTAATTTTTTTGGCCGAATTGGGACAAGCTTTGGTATAAGCTTCTTGCAAACAAGAGCTTCTCTCAAGAAGGCTCGTGGTTCCGAGAGGGAACGTGTCACCTCCTTGTGCGAAACGACATATGTACACTACTTTTTCCCGCCTTAATTTTTTACACAGGCAGATTAGACCAAATAGAAGTATCGTGCTAAATTTCAGAATTATTCTGAGTTCATCTGGCATTTTTTATTCATAATTAAATTTCTGGGCATTTAATGTGCATAATTCAAATTTGAACTACAAGCAAATGCTCCAGTGCACCAACGTTGGTTGAAAAATCACATGTGTGTCCTTGGGTGAATTTCTAGGTCCCATGCAAGAAATGGGAATAAATTCAAACATCTGGGCATCGTGGCTCGGTCAGAAAGATTGAGAAACTTGATTTTTTAATTCCTGTAAATCCAAAAAATGCCTGAAAATCATGAAACTTGGCATGGTGTCATGACATGGAACCAACATGTTGTGGTAATTTTTCTGGCCGATTTGCGAAGGCGCACACATTAACAAGCAACAAAGTCATTTTGGAACAAGTGCTGTCGCGTTACAAATCGGAAACACAACTATTATTGAAACCGTGGGCGTTCTACTAACCAATTACGTGCCGCCACGCGACCCCTTTTTTATTGGCTAGGAGGTGTCGTGCGGGGTAGCTATTTGAGTACGGGAGGCGTGCGATCAGACCCCTGCGCGTGCTCACTGGGAGGAGAGCCCTTTGACCTCTATCCGCCGCACACCTCCCTCCCAACGTCTCCATTAATGGCGCCCGTGTCCCTATTTCACGGCGTGGCTATGTCTCACTGGACTGAGATTTAAGAGAGAGAGAAATGAAAATCTAAAATGAAAGTTTTGCACGGATCTTGATGTAAGCTCCGATGGACCTATATAGCATCGACTGCGACTTATAGCAAGCATGATGAATATGAGGATGATGACAGTGGATAATAATTGTCTTACATATTCAAGAACATAATTAAAAAAAGCCACATGCAGCAACGCCCGAAATACACAAGGGCAAAATAAGAAGGAAGACAACGATCTGGCTCGCAGATCTCTACTTTCTTGATGTGTTGCTGCAGGCCGCGGGAACTAGTCTCCACGGCGAGCGGTGATGAGCTCTTTACTGTCCTCAGTATGCTACTTGAGAGCATCCATGGATTCCTCCACTAGCCTTTTGCACTTCATGTGCAGCACGACATTCTCGTCCATAAGTTTCTTGAGGATGACGCTGGTCCTCTTCAACAAGGCAGTGGTCTCCTCCTGTTGCTTCTCACTTCTGATGATCTTCACCCTCAGCAGGTCGCGCTCAGCCTAGAGCTTCACATTGCTCTCCCTTAGTTGTCGTATGACGTCGGTAGCCTGTTCAAACGAGGCTTTCATGTCTTCCTGAAACCTCGACCATCCGGAGATCTGATCCATCTGGCTATGGATGATCGCATGCATGCGCCTATAAGAGTCCTCGCCTGCCGGCGAGACATTTTCCTAGGACGTCGCGGTGCGGGAGGACATCTCTGCTGCTTCTGCAGCATGGCTAGACATCTCTGTTGCTTCCGTGGTGCGGCCGCACCAGTCTGTTGCGTCGACGGTGCGGCGGGACCTTCATGCTGCTTCGGCGGCACGACGGGACCTCTATGCTGCTACGACCGCGCGGCGGGACATGTCGGCTGCTTTCGCGGCGAGGCGGGACATCTCTCGTGCTTCCACTTCCATGCTCGCCTCTCCTTGGTGGCAATCTCTCGACCCAGAACTCACGCTGGCCATGGCAGACGCAAGGGAACGATGATGAATGACTTGTTTGTTTTTCTGGATGAGGAGTTGAGGAGGAATGTGCAGTCATCTTGGAGTAGTAGTATTTATAACTGAGTACTAATACGCTCCTAAGTGGGAAACCGTTTAGGTTTTGATCGGTGTGAACAGGTTTGCAATTTGGAATGTGACGGGACAGAGGCTCAAAATTTATTGACGGTTCTATAATTTCTAAGTGCGGCACTATTCCCGGACGGCGTAACGTGGGCACGCTTTCTCAGCTGCGTACGTGGCATTTGCACCATAGGGTGCACCGCAATAGGCAATGTCAGCACACGTCTTGTTCTAAGAACTGTGCGCGCTCGTTATTACCATCGCGCACGCATCTTTTAGTTAGAATGTGTGCTGGTCTAGCGCACACACATTGATCTATCTTACTGTTTCTGTTTGTTGTGGCTAATCACAAACAGTTCATTTGTGTGAAGTGTATGCCATCAATCGTAGACACTTTGATCTAGCTTACCGTTTCTGTTCTATTGCCTAATCGCAAACAGTTAATCCTTCTGAAGCGTGTGCCCTAAATCGCACACACCTTTATCTAGCTGCCCGTTTTTGTTGTTTTGTCTCATCCCAAACAGTTAATCCGAGTGAACTGTATGCCGTATATCACACACGCCTTCATCTGGCTACCCGTTTCCATTCTTCTTCCTCATCGCAAACAGTTCATTGAACTGAATTGTATGCCCTACATCGCACACGCAACCAAAATCTGAACCGTGTTTGATGCATCTGTCATCGCAAACATTTTGCACCTTTTTTGAGGGTTTTTTACACCACCGTTTGCGATTATTGCATCGCACACAATTTTGTCAAAGGGTCTCTGATCGTAGTGTCGCATTAGCAGCATCCTGCAGTAGTGCTTGGAGCTATATTTTTATTCATCACATGATATGACTTTCGCTTGGAGCGTCTTGTGCCATAGTATTTTTTTCTTTGTTTGATTTTTTGTTTGCCGCAATTGTTTGCTCGACACGCCTTTTGAGAGGTACACGCGTTTATTTGTGATTTGTTAAAATACTCTATGTTCTTCACTTATACCTTTTGAGCTAGGCAGTTGCTCTAGTGCTTCACTTATATCTTTTAGAGCACGACGATGGTTATATTTTACAGAAATAATTACACTCTCATGCTTCACTTAAATCTTTTTGAGAGTCTAATAAATAGTAATGGCAATTTGCTCGGGTTATAAGACTAGTCCATAAAAGATAGGTATTCAAGAGGGATATAATAAAAGCTTTCATGTAGATCACTGAATATGATATGATTGATTCCTTGCAATAGTTTTGCGATATTAAGATGGTGATATGTGGATGTACTAATGAATGATTGTGGTTTAGTAAGAATATTGGTGTTAAGGTTTGTGATTCCCGAAGCATGCACGTATAGTCTCTAGTTATGCGATGAAGTTGGAGCATGATTTATTATTGAGTGTCTACCTTATAAGTGGCGGTCGGGATGAGCGATGGTCTTTTTCTACCAATCTACCCCCTAGGGGCATGCAAGTAGTACTTTGCTTCGAGAGATAATAAACTTTCACAATAAGTATGTGATTCTTTATGACTAATGCGAGTCCATGGATTATACACGCGCTTACCGTTCCGCAATTTGCTAGCCTCTTCGGTATCGTGCATCTCACCTCGAGAGTCGATGCAAACTTCGCCGGTGCATTCTGATACGTCTCCAACGTATCTATATTTTTTGATTGTCCCATGCTATTATATTATCAATCTTGGATGTTTTATATACATTTACAAGCAACTTTTATCATTTTTGGGACTAACCTATTAACTTAGTGCCCAATGCTAGTTGCTGTTTTTTGGCTTGTTTTTGGTTTCGCAGAATATCAATACCAAATGAAGTCCAAATGCAACAAAACTTTTTGGAGATTTTTTTCTGGACATAAGAGACACTAGAAGCTTCTTGAGAAGACCAGACATGAGAGCATGGGCCCACCACCCACCATGACGCGCCCAAGGGGGGTAGGCGCGTCCTGATGGGTGGTGGGGCCCTTGTGGCTTCGTTTGACCTAACTCTGCCTCTATAAATATTCTAAAATCAGGAAACCTTTAGGGGAGTCCACGAAATACTTTTTTCACCGCCGCAAACCTCTATTATCGAGAGATCACATCTGGGATCCCTTTCTGGCACTCCGCCGGAGAGGGAATCGATAATGGAGGGGTTCTTCATCAACCTTGCTGCCCCTCCGATGATGCACGAGTAGTTTACCACGGACCTACTAGTCCATAGTTAGTAGCTAGATGGCTTCTTCTCTCTCGATCTTTTTCAATACAATGTTCTCCTTGTTGTTCTTGGAGATCTATTTGATGTAATGAATTTTTACGGTGTTTTGTTGAGATCTGATGAATTGTGAGTTTATATTCAGATCTATCCATGAATATTATTTGAGTTTTCTATGAACTCTTTTATGCATGATTAATATAGCTTCATATTTCTTCTCCGATTTTTTGGTTTGGTTTAGCCAACTAGATTGATTTATCTTGCCATGGGAAGATGTGCTTTGTAATGGGTTCGATCTTGCGGTGCTCAATCCCGGTGACAGAAAGGGACATGCCACGTATGTATTGTTGCTATGAAGGGTAAAATGATCTGGTTTATTCATACATGAGTTTATCTTGTCTATATCATGTCATCTTGCTTAATGCATTACTCAGTTTTCCATGAACTTAATACACTAGATGCATGTTGTATAGTGGCCGATGTGTGGAGTAATAGTAGTATATGCTGAATCGTTTCGGTCTACTAATCTTTGACGTGATGCATATATGTTTGATCATTGCCTTGGATATCGTCATAATTATTTGATTTTCTATCAATTGCTCAACAGTAATTTGTCTACCCACCATATGCTATTTTCTCGAGAGAAGCCTCTACTGAAAACTATGGCCCCCGGGTCTATCTTTTATCATATATTAGATACTCCCTCCGTCCGGAAATACTTGTCATTGAAATAGATGTATCTAGATGTATTTTAGTTCTAGATACATCCATTTTCATCCATTTTGATGAAAAGTATTTCCGGACGGCGGGAATATGAAAATACCTTGCTGCAATTTTATTTTATTTCTTTTATTTTGTATTTTTGTCAGATCTATCTATAAAAAACTATATCGTTTAATCTTGCTCGTAATCGTTCAAGAATTGACAACCCCTCTACGTGTTGGGTTCAAGTATTTGTTATTTGTGTGCAGGTGTTGTTTACATAGTGTTGCTTGGTTCTCCTACTAGATCGATAACCTTGGTTTCATAACTGAGGGAAATACTTATCTCTAGTGTACTGCATCATCCCCTCCTCTTTGGGGAAATCCCAACGCAGCTCACAAGTAGCAGGAAGAGTTTATGGCGCTATTGTCAGGGAGACATCATCAACATATATCAAGTACCTACACATAAACCTTCATCTCCTTGCAATTACTTTATTTGCCATTTGACTCTTGTTTTCATCTCTACCACTTCTAAAAAGTTTTACAAAAATACAAAAATATTTTTCGTTTGCCTTTTTGTTTGCTTGATTGCTTTATCGTTATGGCTAGTTCCTCTCTTGTTTCGTGTACCCCTGAAAATGAAGTTCTCAATTTTAAGCAAAGAGGCGGAGAGAACTTAATAGATGCTTGGTCCCTTGTGCTACAATACTTGCTCCTTGTTTCACCACCTCGTTGTTCTCAATTTTGTTTCCAAAAGAAAAGTGGTGTCGGTATTGCTTATGAATACCTTCCCATTATTGAGCAAGATCATTTCTACCTAGATTATACCCTTTGCTTGAGTTCAGTCCGAGTGTTTTTCACACTTTGTCATGGCCATGGTCTTTGGATCTGAATCACTTGAAAGGTTTTGCAATCTAATTGAGAAATGTCGACAATTGTAGACTTCCGGTTATATGCTTCTCCAGAATCTATATATCAATATAGAGTTGATAGAAATATCGTTACCCATGGTGACTGCTCGGGATTTCCCAGTGCAGCTGAGTCGGGTATTCCGATGTCCCGGTCATTGTGTGCACTATGACCTAGGTTGGTGGAGGTTTCCCATCCACTGGTTGTATACTACCCATTAGGTGTATGTCAATATGAAGTTGACTTGCATTTACTGATTCAGAGGCCTTGATATCCTAGCTTGCGAGAAGCTGAATCCTCATGTACTTTTGCCACACATCTCCCCCAGTTGCTTCGAACAGGGACTGGAGTGGTTTTTATTGGTACCTTCACTCGGTCAGGAATATTTTTGCAGGATTGTAGGATTGTGTGACACCTTTATAGTCAGTAAATGAATCTGGAAAGTTATTTGCAATGTGCTGCAAATCTTCTGAATGCATGGTTCAGATCTTTGAGTACGTGGCATTCTTTATGTTACTTGAAATCTCCCCCTAATGCCTGGAAATGTTCCTCATTGAATTAGCATACTAGCCTTGAATAACTCCCCATGTGAGGGGCTTGAGGTATTGACGAAAATACAGTTATTCCTCACATAGAGCCCAACTATATGTTGAGGGGCCAATGATGTATGTCGAGTGGTGATATCGGTATGAACCGAATTACCACAGATGGGAAATACTTGGTAGATTTCCACGTATTAAAGATAGAGGGGAATAATATTATGCACTTCTGTCATGAGTGTGTAAAACTACATGACTCCAACATAAAGTTGGTAAGTTGCAATTTCAAAGTAAAGATCAAGCAATGACCTTAATTTTTTGGATAGGATTCTACCAAACCATTTTGACTCTAGACATTAGGACAAATTGCTAAACTTCAATCCAATGGCAATAGAGAAGGTGCTTAGGAGAATTATGCAATGTTATCCATTCGATTTGCTTGAAATCAATGTCAACATAATGAGCCAATGGATGGGAAGAGCCACTTACCTCAACTTGATGCATTCAAGGAGTCTGAATGGTTTATCGTAGATTTTAAGGTGTGCAATCCTTAAAAGTAGCTTCCCTGTGTCACATGTAGTGCACACAAAATTCAAATATTGTTAGAATTTAGCATCATAATAATCATAAACCAATGGAATTGCTGATAGTTTTGATTTCAGCCTAATTTCTGGATGACCAAGGCGAGTATGCCAAGTTTGTCATATCCAAGACATTTGGGAAAACAATCTTGGCCGCAACATGTGTTACGGGCTTTGTAGTATGTGTAGTACAATCCATATGATACATAGAGAATGTGCTTGCCATATCCGTTACATATGGTAAAGAGAATATATTCCTCTTTGTTGTCATCATAAGTTTCACTATGGAAACTAATTTGACGGATATCTATATAGTTTAGTATATGAGTTGATCCGGACGATAAAGCATCCTTGATTCTACTCAAGTACCCATAAGGATAGTAAATATGACTTGAGTTGAGCCAATAATTACATCATCACGTATAACAATAGTTAAAATATCTCATTTCTCTTAGCGAGAGTCGAAATATTTTACTTCCCTAAGTATAGAGTTCGTGGTGCTATGTCCACAAGACACGTGTCATCTTTCATCAGATTGACTCCCGGAGAAATCTATGTATAGACTTGAAGATTCTCAAAATGAAAATCAAAGTCAGATATATAGAATAGATACAAATGTATTTGTACCAAAGTGTTGATACAATATACTGTGATATACAATATATGATGACAATAATACTCATGTCCTTATTAGAGCATCAAAAATGGACATAAATTATATTGACCACCGAGGAGATTGAGAGACTGTTCATAGTCTCCAAACATGTTGATTGAGACATATTCAACCATCACCTTCTCCATGGCCTAACGGTCCCGTCACCTTTGGTTATGTTGGGTTGAAGGTTTAGGTGAGCTTCAAACCTTTGCCCTTAAGGTCCTTTGTATCACAGGGATTGATAATATAGAATAACCAGATGATGAGATCTGGATCGATATAATGCCTTATGATGCATAAGGCGGCATATTTATTCTGTTAGTGGTGTGTAGGTGAATCCGATAGGTCTTGGATCGCACACGTTATTCCACATACACAAGAGTGATCATAATGTTCATGGCCTAGGTAGGGCAGTGGTGGCCATTGAGGGCGCATGCCTTAGATTATCTACCCATCGGTAACCAAAGATAATTAATTTACGACCAGTAAATTAAAGACCATCATGGTTAGTGTTGTAATGAACTTTGCAAAATTGATGGATATTTCAAGAAGTTAGCTTGACACCATTAGTGTGAACTTCAAATTGCTAAGTATGACATCTTGAAGATAATCTCTGAAAGGGAGTAGATCTCGCAACACTAGGGAGTATAATCTGATGAAATCAGTAGATACTCACTCCTAATGCCTTATGTCATGACTTAGTAAAATGTGTGGGAGAGCACTTTGTAAAGCAATCATAATGTTGAAATGACAAAATATAGGCTTTATCAGTAGTCATCAATAATTTCCATAGGCAGTAGATCCATATGATTACCTTGTGATCTCAAGCATCAATTTGAAGAAATCACTTTGAATTTTGCATTCGTATTTGCAAGAAATTGAAAATCTCAATTGCAAATAGACATATTAATCTCGACATGTGGTTAACATAGACCAGAATACCTCGTACTCAACGGAGAAACAGTACTGCAAAGGTATTGAAATTATCTTTGCAAGAGATAAAAAAATATCTCAATTGCAAATAATAGATGTAATGAATCTCAATACGTAAGGAACATGGAAATATATTACATCACGTTCTGGAATACAAGGTACTCTACAGAAATTAGTATTTAAGACAAATACTGAAATTAGCAGAGTCTAAAACATGTGAATACTAATTAATAGTACTAATGTTAATAAAAACAGAGGAAAAAAATGAATGTTGGCTGAGGTGGCCATTCAGCCCACAGGCAAGCGAAGGGGGAAGGGGGCAACCGGAGGTCGCCCCAGGCGCCTGGGCCTGGGCCTCCACGAACTTTGACCAGCCCAACAGCCGCCACACCAAGTAAAGGAGGCGGTTAGGGTTGGGGATCAATTGATCCTAACCAAACCCAATCCACTCCTTGCAACGGCACCGCCGACAGTGGTCTTGGCTGCCCGCCCCCACTCATCTTCGGTGATCACCGACCGACGCCACCTCCACGCATGCCGCATTGGGAAACGTAGCATGCAATTTCAAAAAAATTCATATGCTCACGCAAGATCTATCTAGGAGATGCATAGCAACGAGAGGGGGAGAGTGTGTCCATGTACCCTTGTAGACCGAAAGCAGAAGTGTTAACTTAACGCGGTTGATGTAGTTGAACGTCTTCTCGAATCAACCGATCAAGTACCGAATGTATGGCACCTCCGAGTTCTGCACACGTTCAGCTCGATGACGTCCCTCGAACTCTTGATCTAGCAGAGTGTTGATGGAGTCGATGAGTTCCGTCAGCACGACGGTGTGATGACGGTGAAGTGATCCGCGTAGGGCTTCACCTAAGCACTATGACAATACGACCGAAGGAGTGAACAGTGGAGGGGGCACCGCACACGGCTAAACAATTGATGTGCTTTGGGATCCCCCCACCCTCGTATATAAAGGAGGAGGGGAGGAGGCCGGCCACCAAGGGCGCACCAAGGGAGGGGGGAGTCCTACTAGGACTCCACTCGTAGTAGGATTCGCCCCTCCCCCCTCTTTTTCCTACTTCCGGAGGGGGGAAGGGGAAGGGAAAGGTAATAGGAGAAGGAAAGGGGGGCGCGCCCCCTTCCCTAGTCCAATTCGGACTCCCTATGGGAGGGGGGCACGGCCACCCCTTGTGGGCTGCCTCCTCTCTCTCCTATGGCCCATGTTGGCCCAACAATTCCCCAGGGGGTTCCGGTAACCTCCCTGTACTCCGAAAAATATCTGAACCTTTCCGAAACCATTTCGATGTCTAAATATAACCTTCCAATATATCAATATTTAGCTCTCGACCATTTTGAGACTCCTCGTTATGTCCGTGATCTCATCCGGGACTCTGAACAACCCTCGGTCACAAAAACACATAACTCATACAATACCTATCATCATCGAACGTTAAGCGTGCGGACCCTATGGGTTTGAGAACTATTTAGAAATGACCAAGACATCTCTCCAGTCAATAACCAATAGCGGAACTTGGATGCTCATATTGGTTCCCACATATTCTATGAAGATCTTTATCGGTCGAACCGCAATGTCAACATATGTTATTCCCTTTGTCATCGGTATGTTACTTGCCCGAGATTCGATCGTCGGTATCTTCATACCTAGTTCAATCTTGTTACCGACAAGTCTCTTTACTCGTTCCGTAGTGCATCATCCCGCAACTAACTCATTATTCACATTGCTTGCAAGGCTTCATATGATGTGCATTACCGAGGGGGCCCAGAGATACCTCTCCAATACTCAGAGTGACAAATCCTAATCTCGATCTATGCCAACCCAACAAACACCTTCGAAGATACCTACGGAGCATCTTTATAATCACCCAGTTACATTGTGATGTCTGATAGCACACAAGGCATTCCTCCGGTGTCCAGGAGTTGCATAATCTCATAGTTGGAGGAATATATATTTGACACAAAGAAAGCAGTAGCAATAAAACTGAACGATCATTGTGCTAAGCTAACGGATGGGTCTTGTCCATCACATCATTCCACTAATGATGTGATCCCGTTATGAAATGACAACTCATGTCCATGGCTAGGAAACTTAACCATCTTTGATCAACGAGCTAGTCTAGTAGAGGCATACTAGGGACACATTGTTTTGTCTATGTATTCACACATGTATCAAGTTTTCGGTTAATACAATTCTAGCATGAATAATAAACAATTATCATGAATAAGGAAATCTAAAATAACAACTTTATTATTGCCTCTAGGGCATATTTCCTTCAGTCTGCCACTTGCCTAGAGTCAATAATCTAGATTACATTGTAATGAATCTAACACCCATGGAGTCTTGGTGCTGATCATGTTTTGCTCGTGGAACAGGCTTAGTCAACAGGTCTGTAACATTCAAATCCGTATGTATTTTGCAAATCTCTATGTCTCCCTCCTTGACCAAATCTCAAATGCAGTTGAATCGTCTCTTGATGTGTTTGGTCTTTTTGTGAAATCTGGATTCCTTCGCCAAGGCAATTGCTCCAGTATTGTCACAAAAGATTTTCATTAGACCCAATGCACTAGGTATTACACCTAGATCGGATATGAACTCCTTCATCCAGACTCCTTCATTTGCTGCTTCCAAAGCAGCTATGTACTCTGCTTCACACGTAGATCCCGCCATGACGCTCTGCTTGGAACTGCACCAACTGACAGCTCCACCATTCAATAAAAATATGTATCCGGATTGTGACTTAGAGTCATCCGGATCGATTATCAAAGCTAAGCGTCAAGCGTAACCATTTACGACAAGCTCTTTGTCACCTCCATAAGCGAAACATATCCTAGTCCTTTTCGGTACTTCAGGATGTTCTTGACCGCTGTCCAGTGATCCACTCCTGGATTACTTTGGTACCTCCCTGCTAAACTTATAGCAAGGCACACATCAGGTCTAGTACACAACATAACATACATGATAGAACCTATGGCTGAAGCATAGGGAATGACCTTCATCATCTCTCTATCTTCTGCAGTGGTCGAACATTGAGTCTGACTCAACTTCACACCGTAAAACACAGGCAAGAACCCTTTCTTTGACTGGTCCATTTTGAACTTCTTCAAAACGTTACGAAGGTATGTGCTTTGTGGAAGTCCTATCAAGCGTCTTGATCTATCAATATAGATCTTGATACCCAATATGTAAGCAGCTTCACCGAGGTATTTCATTGA
Source organism: Aegilops speltoides (assembly GCA_021437245.1). NCBI lineage: Eukaryota > Viridiplantae > Streptophyta > Magnoliopsida > Poales > Poaceae > Aegilops > Aegilops speltoides. The sequence continues at coordinate 455,738,079 of CM038142.1, forward strand.
AAAACTCTTGTTCAACTATCCTTTTATGCTATTCATAAATTTTGTATCATTTCCAATCAACAATATGTCAGCCACATATAATATTAGAAATGCTATAGAGCTCCCACTCACTTTCTTGTAAATACAGGCTTCTCCAAAAGTCTGTATAAAACCATATGCTTTGATCACCTCATCAAAGCGTATATTCCAACTCCGAGATGCTTGCACCAGTCCATAAATGGATCGCTGGAGCTTGCACACTTTGTTAGCACCTTTAGGATTGAAAGTGCTAGTATTCGACTAGAGGGGGGTGAATAGGCGATTTTTATGAAAGTCTTCAAAACAGGGGTGTTTTGAAGACAAACAATAGAAATGAACCTATTGACATGCAGCGGAAGGTAGACTACACTAGACAAGCCATAGTCAAGTAAGCAATGTAGTGAAAGCACGAAGACTATCAACAGCTGGATAGTATGGATCAGGATGGAAGATAGTATGAAGGAAAACAGTCAACAGTCTTCACACAGTGAAGTCAATCAGATCAGGCAAGTGGGCAAATACTTCACGAAGACAAACTGTAAGTAAGGTGAGAGAGGAAGGATAGAACCAGTTGCTCGGAGAGGACAAGGGATTTGTTGGACCAGTTCCAGTTGCTGTGACAACTGTACGTCTGGTTAGGGAGGCTATGATTCAACTCAGAAGACCATGTCTTTACCTTATTCCCCTTGAGCTAAGAACACTTAGTCCTCGCCCAATCACTCTGGTAAGTCTTCAACGGAGACTTCCAAACCTTCACAGAATTCCTTCACCGGCAATCCACAATGACTCTTGGATGCTCAGAACGCGACGCCTAACCGGCTGGAGGACTCGCAGTCCTTAAGTGTAATAAGTCTTCAGATCACGCGGACAGAAAGACTTAAGTGATGCCTAACACTCTTTGGCTCTGGGTGTTTTGGGCTTTGTCCTGGCAAGGATTTCTCTCTCAAAGGCTTCAGAGGTGGGTTGCTCTCAAACGAAAAAAGCCGTGCACTAACTCTGAGCAGCCACCAATTTATGGTGTAGGGGGTGGGTTATTTATAGCCAGGAGGCAACCCGACCTGATTTGTCCAAAATGACCCGGGTCACTAAGTAACTAACACGTGTCCAACGGTCAGATTTCAAACACACGCGGTAGCTTAGCTTGGGCTACAAGCAAAGCTGACTCATCTAGCTCTGGATAAGATTTGCTCTCATTTTCTTTGCTCGAAGACATAGGATTTGGTTGAGAATCACATCAGTCACTCTGACTTTGTTCACTTGGACCCCACTTAACAGTACAAGGGTTCCTATGACTCAACAAAGAAGAAAAGGAAACTACGAAACAACTATGTCTTCGTACTCCATAGTCTTCACGATATGTCTTCACTTGTCATAGTCTTCAATGTGAATATCTTCACAAACCACCATTGTCTTCAATATCTTCACAAATTTTTAGGGGTCATCTCTGGTAGGTAAACCAAATCAATATGGGACTACTACGTGTGTTATCCTGCAATTCTCTCAAACACATTAGTCCCTCAACCAAGTTTGTCGTCAATACTCCAAAACCAACTAGGGGTGGCACTAGATGTACTTACAATCTCCCCCTTTTTGGTGATTGATGACAAATGGGTTGAAGTTTTCAATGGGGATAAAAGTATGTGAAAGTTTAGTGTTGTGAGTATTGCCTTCATACATATGACGAGGTTTCCCCTGAAGATGTGCATATAAATTATTTGCTTTTGAATGCAAATGCACATGGCAGGTTTTGCTTTGTGGAGGCCATCATCAAAGTGTGAATACAATACATTATGCATATAGAAGGATAATGAAGATAATGGTATGCATAATGGAAAATGGACGTCTGCAGAATGACTTCATGCGGAATTTATCATCGCAACATAGAGTAGAAGAAAAAGTAGCAGACGACCATCGAGTTTAAGTGTTACAACTCAAATAGCCAAATGTATCAAAAGATGAGAGTTGTAACAACTTGGCAAAATAATGCAGCCACCCATAAGGACCCGCTTGAAGACTATCAACTCATATGCTTCTCCACCTTTTGTTAGTAATGACCAAAAAGGTTTGAAGACATAGAGCATATACTCGTTCCCAGAAGGAGCAGATGGTGGAGCAGGATCGACATTGGAGTTTGGTGGTGAAGTGGCATCGTCTTCTTCATCGACAACATTCGCAACAACACTCGCAGCCGAAGATGAATACTCAGAATCTTCAAGTGAGGGAGTATAGCGCCAGCTTGCATTTGGTGGAGGCCTGGAGTCAAACATGAAGCTTTTGGTGAAGCCATCTGCTCGAAGATCATCTTCAGAACACAGCAGAGTGAAGCTCTTCCAGGACCGCCACACATTCTCATGGGCAACAAACGAGTTCTTGGTGGCCAGATTGCAAATGCGATTGACATCCACCAAGAGACTATGCATCTGACGCTTCAGCAGTCATGGTGCTTGTCCTACTTCTGATGTAAGGCCACAAGCAGCTCTCGGTCATTGAGTACACGAGAATGCTTCTGAGGCCTTTGTGAAATTGTACTGGCAGTGGCTTCGGTATTTTCTCGATGAGGCATACGCACATTGCCAGCAAGAGGATAAGCAGGAACAGCAGCATTTGGAACATGAACTCCTTCTATGGGTTGCGTGAAGCTTTGATGATCAGCATTGTGAAGATATATCGGCTCCTTGGCAGGCTCTAGGTAGATGGCTTCAACTGACAAATCAACCTCAGGCAAAAAGACAAGATGGTTGCGAGCTGAAGGCTGATAGTTAACAGTAGAATGAAGCTTGATTAGGCGCATCACCCATGGAGCATAAAACTTCAGGCCAAATAGATCAATCCCAAATGCAGCAAGTTGTCTGATGAAGAAATCCTGGGAGTTGAACCTGATGCCATTGACAATGTAGAATACCGAAGTCTTCATAGTGCCTTCAAGTTTGGCTTCAGAAGAATGTCCCTTGATTGGCCATAGAGTATGCCTCAGTATATGATAAACTGTGCGGGGCAAGTACTCGAGGTCCTGGACAAAGAATTCCTTGGGATATTCTGCATCTCGAGGCAATGGCTTCATCATGCTGAGCATCTGGCTCATATTGGGTTCAGTCCACTGAAAAATGCTCTGCAATCCTTCTGTGTGGCGCTGACAACCAGGCTCGTACAATTCACCTGGAGTGGGCAGGGAGGTAAGCTCGATGATATCTTGAGCTTTAGCTTCATGGTGCACATCACCTGTCATCCACTCAAGGATCCATGTCTACAGATCCCTGTTGTATCCACGAATGTGAAGAGTAGCATAGAACTGCAGCAGAAGCTCTTCATTCTAGTGCTCTTTGGCTGTGACAAAATCCAAAAGGCCAACATTCCGAAAGCAATCCAGAGCTTCTTCAAGACAAGGGAGCCCAGCCATGGCCTCACAATCAAGGCGCATGTGAGGAAAGATTCTTTCTTGATTGTAGAGGACATAGGAGTAATAGTTGCACTGTTGATGGCTCCAGAAGTGATCTGAGGAGATCTTTGGCTTCGAGTAGGGATTCTTGTCACTGTCAAAGAAGGTGTTGTGTTCTCTGAAGTTGTTGACACTGAAAGATCCTGGTGATGTAGCAGCACCAGGAAGTCTTGGCAGTCTTGGCTTAGGCTCTGTACTTGTGGTCACTACTGCACATGATAATCATATTGCAGTCCGGGACCAGTGGGAGGAACCAGGACAGGCCAGCGAACAGTGACCAACTCCATATCACGGTTGTAAGGCAACTCCATTGTGTGAGGCCTTGGGGGAGGAACATCACCGTTAGTGGGGATAGGCGTGACAAAAGCTTCAAGATTCTCATTGGCTTCAGGCTCCACATGATCTTCAGCCAAGACAGGGTCATTGGCTTCAGCAGTGTTTGTGGCAGCCTCAATATTCTCAACCTCCATATGGTCAACGACCGTAGGGTCTTGCATAGTTACATTCTCCTTGAGAATGTCTTGATCTGGGGCAGGGGGTGTGGCAACTCTCTCTTCTCTTCTTTCTTCTTCATCGGCTGATGCAGCCGGAATGTCTTTAGCAGCTTTGGCTTCAGACTCAGGAACCGTTGCAGAAGGATTCTCTTTAGGGAACACTTGACGTGCCACTGAGCTGGATTGTTGTGAATCTTCTTCTGGGATGGTTGACATGGAGACCGATGGCCTGAGGCCTTTGCGAAGCCGTTGAAACACGGGCGACACCTTTGGCGATGGAGTGGTCTCCATGTAGTCGTCGTCATTCACCATTGGGTTGGTGACTTGCGTTGGTGGAGTGCGGGGTGTTTCATCATGAACTGGGGTTTCTTCTTGCGGGCACTCAACCCATGAATCATCCTGAGCAATTGGCGTCAATGGACGACCAATGCTGATGTATTCGCTGCTCGTTGGAGCAGGCGATGATACCAACTGATGCTCAATTTTAGGAAGGACTTCATCATCTTCAACATTGTCTTCATGACCAATGTCTTCAGTTGCGATGGGGTCAACAACTGGAACTTGTGCTACTTCATGAGCCTCTGTGGAAGCAGGCTGATGGAGCACAACTCGATGTTCTTGATTTGTGGCAGCAGGAGGAGCAACTGAGATGGGTTCAACAATGAGTGGCTGAGAGGCCGCATGATGCTCTTTCTTTGAAGACTTAGTTCCCTTAGTATTCAGCTTCTTCTTGGAAGGAGCATCGTCAGATACGTCCTTGTGCTTGAGCTTCTTGGCTTTAGCTTCAGCTACCCTTGTTTTCTTCAGCTCTAAAGCTGCTGAGGGGACCTTAGGCTTCGAGCCTGTCATACTGGCAGGGAAGACAATGCGAGGTTCTTCCTGCCTTGGTGCAGTGTGGATCTCAGCAGACTTCTTCTTCTTGGCATCCATCCTGGGATCAATGCCAGGGCGCCCAAGAGCTTTTCGCTTCTCAGCTTCATTGTGGCTTGAACGCATTTCTCAGCGAGATACTTCATGCGTTTCCTTGAGCCTTTAGCTTAAGTGCATTTCTTGTGGAACTCCTCCTTGAGGTCATTCAACATCTTCTTGAAGATTTGAACATCAGCCATGCTGAGCTTGGCCATGTTCTTATTGAAGTGAGCTTTCTCATAATCAATCTTGTTCTTCATCTCGACAATCTTTTGAGCCAAGGCCAATTCACCAGCAATGGCTCCATGGAAGGTGACGTTGATGTCCACAGGGAGCTGAGATCATCAATACTGATGTTCTGGTTGTCGAACCACTCATCGATGAAGTTATTCAGAATATCAACATCAAAGAGGGGCAGATCGTTGAAGATTTCTGCCTCTTGCTTGCTCTTGATAAGCATTTCCAAAGCATCATCGGCAAGATCTTCATCACTGGATAGATCAATGGCTTCATCTTCGTTTCGTAGCACAGCAAATAGTGTTAGGGGTTACCCAGTGGCCTTCTTGGGCAATGGATTCTTGGTCCTCTTGGACACACGAGATAAGTCTTCAGACTGCACACTGGATTCAGGTGGTACAGTCTTCAGAGCCTTCCTTGTTGAAGCTTTTGGTGAAGAAGATGGCTTTGAAGTGTTTGCCTTCTTCTTCTTCTTTTCCTTGGGAGGTGAGGGAGCAGCTTCAGTATCAGCTTCACCATCAGATGGCTCCACAGCTGCTCTCTTAGCAGCAATGTGAGACAGAAGCCCATCAAAATTGGCAAATGGGACAATTCTGTTCTCATTGGCTTCACGAGTCCCACCAGATCTGGGAGCAGAGGGGCTAGGGTTGAAGTTGAGGCCATAGTCCTTTTTGTTCTTGGCAGCTGAATCTTTGGCAAACTGATAGTTGGGCTTGAAGAGATTGTCGTCACGACACCATAATAAAGAAGATGGGTCGGCATTTTCAGGCTGCGGTCCTCTGACCATGCAAGGATAGAATTCTTGTGCAATGGCTTCAGCCTTGCTCTTTGGCACCAAGCTGCGATACAGACAGTCACCCCATGGGCGCTTGATTGCATTCCTCTCAGCGTATTCAGGCATGACGAATCTATACTTGAACCATTCCTCAGCCCAATATCTTTGGATCCACTGAATCCAATTCTTGCGCTGGTTGTAGTTTTCATCAGGGTCTGACTTGTATTGCTCATACAAAGCAGGAGGCAGATCAAGTGCTATGTTGCCTCGGCGTTTCCTGCCACCCTTCCGAGCAGACTTCTCTGAAGCCATAATATTCAAGCTGATTGGCTTCAGTATAGTGAATGGCTTCCGTCTGCTGGTCAAACGAGAACTGGCTTCAGGTGATTCAATGTGACGCTGTAAGTATTCTGCAAATGAATGCAGACTATGAGAACCAAGGGATTCTCCCACGGACATGTACCTATGACAGCATTAGAGATGCGAGGGAAGGGGAAGAGCTCATATGCATTCTTAGAAGATTTTGAAGATAAATCAGTTTAGAAGACATTGACCTCATAGTGCGAAGACATTCACTTATTTGGAGAGAGTTGGTTCTAGATTTGTACGAATCCATGAATAAGTACAAGTGAGGAATCTAACTAGTTATGAAGCATAAGTGAATACACTTAGCATGGTATGAGATGCAGACGAGAACAAATCCAGATTTGGAAGTGCAGAAACCACTTTTGGTTGAAGTGGACAGATTTGGCAGATCTAAAAAGGTAGTAAAAAGTAAGATTTATTTACCCCGGACAAACTGCTAGACGAGTTGGAAGAGAAACCGAGCAGTTCAATCTCCCGCGCCCTAACTTGGCGGCTGAAGACACCTACGGCGGCGGCGGAGAGAGGACGAGGTCCGCGGCCGGCGTGAGGATGCCGTTGAAGAGGTCACGACAGCTAAGCGCTTTGTCTCCAGCGTCGACGTGAGCTAGCGAAAGCGCTAGGGTTTGTGCGAGGTGGCGAGGTGGAAGAACAGATAATGACCGCTTGGGTGTGTATTTATAAGGAGGAGGGCAGCGCAGCGCAATTACATAGGTGCCCCTGGCAGTTCACATCTGAGAGACGCGTGGCATGCATGCCACTCATTGAAAGTTGTTCCATGTTCCCGTGCACGCCTGGATTGTAGGGTGGTCGTTCCGGCTTCTCCGGTTTTCAGGAAATAAGGATGCAACATTAAAACAGATAAATGTTTGTCAGATTGTCCTCTGCTGACAAGGACTCAAAGAAGACAATCGACAGTTTTCAATAGAATGCATATGATTTGGACATATAGAGTTGAGGTAGAAGCACAGAATAGGTTAGGGCCCGATCACATTCACTTAGATCAATAAAGATTCAAGAGTGAAGACATAGCTATAAGTGAATGTTGTAGAGGATAGAATACAAATATATGTACATATGAACCAACTCAACTTTGTGAAGATAAATCATGAAGACAAATCAATGTTGAAGACAAACCAAATGCGAAGACTATGCAACTATAATGCCAAGAGAAACACTTCAATAGGAATTTGGTGGTGGCGTTACCCACCGTATATGAAGTATTAGACCCATACACGGCGCACAATTATTGTGGTGCTCCGGAGTCAAATTCCACATTAATGTATTCACACTCAGAGGGTAAGTCTTCATTGATTGAAGATATACGTTATTTCATGTGATGCACATCTAAGTCGTCAACATGCATAAGCGTTAGGATGTGTGTCCAATTACAGGACATTTGAGGATTCTAAGATATTTAGCTCACACCGCAACTTGCAAAACCTTTTCTCATCCAAGGGCTTAGTGAAGATATCTGCCAATTGCTCTTCAGTGTTGACGTGAATGATATTAATATTGTCATTGTTGACATGATCTCTGAGAAAGTGATGACGGATCTGAATGTGCTTTGTCTTCGAGTGCTGGACTGGATTCTTGGAAAGCTTGATGGCACTTTCATTGTCACAGAAGAGTGGTACATTCTTCGTGTTGATGACATAGTTCTTGAGAGTTTGCTTCATCCATAGAAGCTGAGCACAACATGATCTGGCAGCAATGTATTCAGATTCTGCAGTGGAGAGTGACACACAGTTCTGCTTCTTTGAAGACCAATAGACAAGTGATCAAACGAGAAAATGACATGTTCTTGATGTGGACTTGAGATCAACCTTGTCACCGGCATAATCAGCATCAGAATACCCAATCAGATCAAATGTTGAGCCCTTTGGATACCATAATCCTATTGTTGGGGTGTAAGCCAAATATCAAAGTATTCACTTCACCACTAGGTGATGCGACTCCTTTGGTGCCGCTTGGAATCGGGCACACATGCAAATGCTAAGCATTATATCTGGCCTAGATGCACATAAGTAAAGTAAAGAACCAATCATGGAGCGATATACCTTTTGATCGAACTATTTACCATTGTCGTCAGGACCCAGATGACTTTTGGTTGGCATTGGCGTCGTGTATCCTTTGCAGTCTTGCATTCCAAACTTCTTCAGGCAATCTTTGAGGTATTTCTCTTGTGATATGAAGATGCCATTCCTCTGCTGATGGATTTGAAGACCAAGGAAGAACTTAAGCTCACCCATCATGGACATCTGATATTGCTCTTGCATCATGTGCCCAAACTCATCACTGTATCTCTTGTTAGTGCAGCCGAAGATAATGTCATCCACATAGATTTGGCACACAAACAGTTCACTGTCATATGTCTTCGTGAAGAGTGTCGGATCTAGAGAACCAGGTTTGAAGCCTTTGCTCTTCAGGAAGTCTTTGAGTGTGTCATACCAAGTGCGAGGAGCTTATTTGAGGCCATACAGTGCCTTGTTGAGCTTGTATACCATGTCAGGATGTTTTGGATCTTCAAAGCCAGGTGGTTGTGCAACATACACTTCTTGTTCAATCTTGCCACTGAGAAAGGCACTCTTCACATCCATTTGGTACAGAAGGATTTTGTGGTGGTTGGCATAGGCTAGCAGTATGCGAGTGGCTTTAAGCCTTGCCACAGGAGCAAATGTTTCATTGAAGTCAATTCCTTCTATTTGAGTGTAACCTTGAGCAACCAGACGAGCCTTGTTTCTGACAACTTGACCATGCTCATCTTGTTTGTTGCGATAGATCCATTTGGTGCCAATGATATTGTGCTTGCGAGGATCAGGACACTTGAACAATTCCCATACATTGTTCAGCTCGAACTGATGAAGCTCTTCTTGCATAGCTTGAATCCATTCAGGTTCCATAAAGGCTTCAACAACTTTCTTGGGTTCAGATATAGAGACAAATGCAAAGTGCCCACAGAAATTTGCTAGTTGTGTTGCTCTTGAACGAGTGAGTGGACCGGGTGCATTAATGCTATGAATTATCTTCTCAATTTGTACTTCATTTGCCACACGGGGATGTACTAGACGAAGATTTTGCCCTTGCAGATCATTGTCTTCAGCTTCAGCATTGACTTTAGGCTGAGCATTGTCTTCAGGTTGACTTGGTGCAATGATGAGTTCGTCTTCAGCCTGAGCTTCTGAAGGTATTATTTCTCCAGTACCCATGAGCTTGATAGATTCACTAGGAGGGACTTCATCTAGCACATTTGGCAGGTGCTCTCTTTGTGAGCCGTTAGTCTCATTGAACCACACATCCACAGTTTCAACCACTTTATAGTGAAAGAGGTTGAAGACTCTGTAGGAGTGCTAATCGTTTCCGTATCCAAGCATAAAACTTTCATGTGTTTTCCGTGCAAATTTTGAAGTGTGATGTGGATCCTTGATCCAGCACTTGGCACCAAATACTCTAAAGTAACTGACGTTTGGCTTCTTACCAGTTAGCAGCTCATATGATGTCTTCTTTAATTAGAAGCTTGTGAAGATATACACGGTTGATGACATGGCATGCAGTATCAATGGCTTCAGGCCAGAACTTCCTTGGAGTGTTGTACTCATCAAGCATTGTCTGAGCCATCTCAATGAGGGTTCTATTCTTGCGCTCCACGATGCCATTCTGCTGAGGTGTGTAAGGAGCGGAAAACTCATGAGTGATGCCCAGTGTATCAAGATAGGTGTCGAGGCCGGTGTCCTTGAATTTTGCGTCGTTGTCACTTCTAATGTGCTTGATCTTGACGCCATAGTTCGTCATGGCACGATTGGTGAATCATTTGAAGACATCCTGCACTTCAATCTTGTAGAGAATTATATGCACCCATGTATATCTTGAGTAATCATCAACAATAACGAAACCATAGAGACAAGCAGTGGTAGTAAGAGTAGAGTAGTGAGTAGGGCCTGCTACCTCTTGAGCACTGCGTTGGTTTTTCCCTTGAAGAGAAAAGGGTGATGCAGCAAAGTAGCGTAAGTATTTCCCTCAGTTTTTGAGAACCAAGGTATCAATCCAGTAGGAGGCTCCTCAAAAGTCCCATGTACCTACACAAACAAACAAGAACCTCATAACCAATGCAATAAAGGGGTTGTCAATCCCTTCACGGAAACTTGCGAAAGTGAGATCTGATAGAGATAATAAGATAAGATAAATATTTTTGGTATTTTTATGATATAGATTGGAAAGTAAAAGATGGAAATAAAAGTAGATGGAAAACTTATATGATAAAAGATAGACCCGGGGGCCATAGGTTTCACTAGTGGCTTCTCTCAAGATAGCATAAGTATTACGATGGGTGAACAAATTACTGTCGAGAAATTGATAGAAAAGCGCATAGTTATGAGATTATCCAGGCATGATCATGTATATAGGCATCACGTCCGCAACAATTAGATTGAAACGATTCTGCATCTACTACTATTACTCCACACATCGACCGACTCCTGCCTACATCTAGAGTATTAAGTTCATAAGAACAGAGTAACACATTAAGCAAGTTGACATGATGTAGAGGGATAAACTCAAGCAATATGATATAAACCCCATCTTTTTATCCTCGATGGCAACAATAAAATATGTGCCTTGCTGCCCCTGCTGTCACTGGGAAAGGACACCGCAAGATTGAACCCAAAGCTACGCACTTCTCCCATTGCAAGAAAGATCAATCTAGTAGGCCAAACCAAACTAATAATTCAAAGAGACTTGCAAAGATAACTAATCACACATAAAAGAATTCAGAGAAGATTCAATTATTTCTCAAAGATAAACTTGATCATAAACCCACAATTCATCGGATCTCGACAAACACACCGCAAAAAGATTTACATCGAATAGATTTCCAAGAAGATCGAGGGGAACTTTGTATTGAGATTCAAAGAGAGAGAAGAAGCCATCTAGCTAATAACTATGGACCCAAAGGTCTGTGGTAAACTACTCACAACTCATCGGAGAGGCCTTGAAGATGATGTAGAGGCCCTCCATGGTCGATTCCCCCTCCGGCGGAGCACCGACAAAGGCTCCAAGATGGGATCTCGCGGATACATAAGGTTGCGGTGGTGGAAATAGTATTTCGTGGTGCTCCTGGCTGTTTTTAGGGTACATGGATATATATAGGCGAAGAAGGTAGGTCAGGGGAGCCACGAGGGTGGGGGGCGCGTCGGGCACCCTCGTGGCCGCCTCGTTCATTGCTTGATCTCCACTCCAAGTCTCCTGGATTACGTTTGTTCCAAAAAGATTGCTCCCGAAGGTTTCATTCCGTTTGGACTCCGTTTGATATTCCTTTCCTTTGAAACACTGAAATAGGCAAAAAAAACAGCAATTCGGGTTGGGCCTCCGGTTAGTAGGTTAGTCCCAAAAATGATATAAAAGTGTAAAGTAAAGCCCATAAACATCCAAAACGGGTAATATAATAGCATGGAACAATAAAAAATTATAGATACGTTGGAGACGTATCAAGCATCCCCAAGCTTAATTCCTGCTCGTCCTCGAGTAGGTAAATGATAAAACAGAATTTTTGATGTGGAATGCTACCTAGCATAATTCTCAATGTAATTTTCTTTATTGTGGCATAATTGTTCAGATCCAAATGATTCAAGATAAAAGTTCATAAAACATAAAAATAGTAATACTTCAAGCATACTAACAAGTAATCATGTCTTATCAAAATAGCATAGCCAAAGAAAGCTCATCCCTACAAAAATAATATAGTTAGGCCACGCTTCATTTTCATTACACAAAATACTCCCATCACGCACAACCCCAGTTTCAGCCAAGCAATTGGTTCATACTTTTTAACGTGCTTTAGCTTTTTCAACTCTTACGCAATACATGGGCGCAAGCCATGGACATAGCACTATATGTGCATAGGGTGGTGGTTGTGAAGACAAAAAGGGAGAAGATAGTCTCACATCAACTAGGCGTATCAACGGGCTATGGAGATGCCCATTAATAGATAACAATGTGAGTGAGTAGGGAATGCCATGCAACGGATGCACTAGAGCTATAAATATATGAAAGCTCAACAAAGGAAACTAAGTGGGTGTGCATCCAACTCGCTTGCTCACGAAGACCTAGGGCATTTTGAGGAAGCCCATCATTGGAATATACAAGCCAAGTTATATAATGAAAAATTACCACTAGTATATGAAAGTGACAACATAGGAGACTCTCTATCATGAAGATCATGGTGCTACTTTGAAGCACAAGTGTGGAAAAGAGATAGTAGCATTGTCCCTTCTCTCTTTTTCTCTCATTTCCCTTTTTTAGTGGGCTTCTTTGGCCTCTTTTTTATTTATTTTTATTTTTTGGGCTTATTTGGCCTCTTTTATTTTTATAAAGTACAAAGTCTCATCCCGACTTGTGGGTAATCATAGTCTTCATCATCCTTTCCTCACTTGGGACAATGCTCTAATAATGAAGATCATCACACTTTTATTGATTTACAACTCAAGAATTACAACTCAATACTTAGAACAAAATATGACTCTACGTGAATGCCTCCGGCGGTGTACCGGGATATGCAATGAATCAAGAGTGACATGTATGAAAAATTATGAAGGTGGCTGTCGGTGTCAAAACCGGCGGATCTCGGGTAGGGGGTCCCGAACTGTGCGTCTAGGCGGATGGTAACAGGAGACGAGGGACACAATGTTTTACCTGTGTTCAGGCCCTCTCGATGGAGGTAATACCCACGCCCCGCTTGATTAATATTGATGATATGGGTAGTACAAGAGTAGATCTACCACGAGATCAATGAGGCTAAACCCTAGAAGCTAGCCTATGGTATGATTGTTGAGGCGTAATGTTGTGTCCCACGGACTCTGACCCTCCGGTTTATATAGACACCGAGAGGCTAGGGTTACAGTCGGTTACAATGGTAGGAGATCTACATATCCGTATTGCCAAGCTTGCCTTCCACGCCAAGTAAAGTACCTTCGGACACGAGCCGAGTCTTCAATCTTCTATCTTCGTAGTCCGGGAGTCCGGCGGATATTGATAGTCCGCTATCCGGACACCCCTAGTCCAGACTCCTCGGTAGCCCCGAACCAGGCTTCAATGACGATAAGTCCAGCGTGCTTGTGGTCTTGGCGTTGCAAGGCGGGTTCTCCTTCAATTCCATGTTCTGCCGAACAATGTCCGCTTTACCTCGAATCTTGTGCTTCTTCGCTTTACGCCAAATTATGGCCCTCTTCCACGCGTCGCACGAATGCGAAAAGCCAGGGAGCCTTTTACATTTCACCCCCTGGTTGTGCGGGTCACCAGCCTATTAAAGGGACAGGGATCCAGATCCAAACCGCACCATCCTCCTCCTGCGTGTACCCATCGAAGCGCCTCTGACTCCGAAATCCATTCTACCATGGATCGTCAACGCGGCTCTTCCTCACGCGCTCCCAGCCCATCGCCGGGTGATTGGAGGAGGTGCTCTATCTCGCACAATGAGCTAGTAAAGCTCCAAAAAGGGGGATGGCTCCCTCCAGACTTCATGGTTCCGGTTCGAGCCGGACCGGTTACTTATCGGGGAGGGAGCCAAGCAGAGGACAACCCAAACCCCAACAAAGGGGAGCGGGTGTGCTTTGTCCCTTATCTAATTAGGGGGCTCGGGTTTCCAATACACCCGTTCCTCTGCGGGCTCCTGAAGTTCTATGGACTTCAGCTCCATCACCTCACGCCCGCTTCTGTGTTGCACATCGCAGGCTACGTAGCTCTTCTTGAGCTATTCCTGGCATCGAGCCCCATTTCGCATTGTGGAAGAGGCTATTCGCCTCGCACCCCATTCTCACCAGGGTCCATATATCAAGTGGGCGGCGCCAAATATGGCGCATCGCTGGGACCGGATACCTATCCGCACCCCAAGAGGGCATCCAAGACCGCCCTCGGGTGGTTTTATATAGTAGACGCTCCGTTGCCCGACCCAGTCCGGATCGGCCTCCCGGAGTTTGATGCCGCTCCCTTGAAGAAACGCCTCAGCTGGCGCCCGTGGAGCCCTCGTCTGGAGGAAGAAAAAAGCGTCCATTTCCTGATGGGCCGGATAAGATTAATGGCTCATTCCGGTTTGACCATGTTCGGAGTCATGGCGACGTGCATCAAGCGGGGGGTGCAGCCGCTGCAATATAGAGGCCACCCCATGTGGGATTTCAACGGGGAAGACGACGCTACCCGGCACGGCCGTAAAGGGCCGGATTCGACCGAGGATCTAGTGAAGATCCTATCCGGCCTGTACAAGGGGGAGAAGGAGGACTTCCTTCGTCCGAACCCCGTGAACAGGTTTTCTATGGTCAATCCACGAGGATGGGTAAGTGAATGCCTCAAGAGGGCTTTTACCCGTATTTTGAAGTTTAAGCTTCTCATGTTATGTCTTGGGCGCAGAGTCTCACGCCGGATTTGTGAAGGGCGTGGTGAGTCCGCTCCACAGCCCGAGGACCGGAAGGTCCACAGGTCCGACCTCCAAAGAGGATCCAGACCTTGGGGTGGAGCTAATCGACGGGTGTATCACCAGCTAAGCATTGATGATGCGCTAGTCGCCATTACGGCGGACTACCCCGGGCTGAGTTCGGCGTCCCAGGTGACCAAGACCGAAGTCTGGACACCGTTATTTTATCCTTGCCATTTCTGACCTTCGCAAACGATGGTATTTTACAGGAAGCGCCATTACGGCAGAAGCGAACTGCGCGCCGACTTCTGTGGGTTAGGCCGAACCAACAGGAGGAAAAGGAGCGCCGTGCGGGCGGAAACGTCGCCGCAGAGGTATAGCTCGCTTTTGACCTTTCTGAGCAACGTTCCGAGGAAACGTCTAAGTGCTCATGATCTTCATAGGAGAAAAAGCGCTCGGCGGACTGCGAGCACAGGAATTGCCCCCCCAATCAACTCCCGCCAAGCTCCAACGCTCGGACTGGAGGAGGGGGCAAGTGCAAGACGCGAACCGGATCCTACTCCAACGGAGGATACGGACAGACTGTCCGCCACAACGTCGGAGGTGGAGAGCGCTATGAATCATAGACGCCGCCGGACAGTTCTTCAAGAGGCGTGCTTTTCCCCTGAGGCATTGGATGCCTTTAAAGCAGGGGACGCGCATCTCCGGGCTGCCCAAAATGGTTTTACCAGAGCCACAGAGCAGTATGTTAAAGACATACGGGTAAGGGAGTTTTAATGGTTGTATACACCAGTAGCCCCCGAGACTTAAATGAGTTATGTTAACTGATTTAAGGATCATGTAAACTTTCAGGCTCTTAACGAGAAGAACGCCTAGCTATCCCGGGAGCTGCAAGATTGCAAGGCCCAACTTGAGGCCGCACTTGCTGCCGCAGGAGGAGACGGAAAGACCCCTCCTGGTAACACATTTGTATAAATGAATATAAGCGCTGTGCGGCGTGCGCGTGAGTCTAATAATGACATCAGAGGTGCTGCGAACAAGGTCCGGACAGGCAATCGCTACTCCAGCTAAAAGTCGTGAAATGTCTGAACAGAGTTCAGCAAGAGAGAACAAGCTTCAAGATGCCAATGCCAAGCTCGGAGAAGAGCTGAAAGGCGCACGAGCCGAGCTGTCGGCTCCGTTAAGGAGAATCAACGGCCGTCGCAGCATCTATAGTAGTGCTTGAGCGAACTCTCTCGTGAAGAAGAGTTGGCGAGGAAGCGATTTGACGTGATATGTCTTGTAGGTATACTCACGGGCCATCTGCGGAGGAGATGCCCGTATCAATGGGCGATCAACTTCCGAACTATTGCGGCCAGCGAACGAGTTGGCAGCAATGAGTGGCGTCGTCAGGCTTTATGGCCATCCTCGCCCCGCCCGAGGGTCTCGAGGAGCTTGCAGAGAAGCTACGAGAGTGCGGCAGCGCTTCCATTTGTGGAAGGTTTCGCCTGCCGTCAAGGTGCCAGGGAGGCTTGGGCCATGGTGAAGACGCGGTACAAGAAGGCGGATCCCAACTATATGGCGAAGTTGGACCGGTGGGGCCCGACGGAAGGAGATACTGTGAGTTTAGTGTACAGCCGGTAGAAGCGGCTGCTAAATTTTCCCAACGGATTGTAAGCTAGACAGACCGTTAGACGGGATTGAGGAGGAATACAATCAATAAACTTGACAATGTATGTTTATCCTTAAAAATGACATGTGAAATGCCTTCTAGCGAATTGTAGATCGTTTGCCGTTGCCGACCTTTTCGCCGACCTCGGGACCCTAGAGTCCGGAGTGTGTCCGAATACCTTTTGGTTAATAAATAACCGTAGTATGCATGGAGACTAGGCGAGGGGTCATCGGTGCTTTATCGTGCAAGTGCCCAACTAGTTATGTTATATTACATGGTTAGTAAGAAACATCTTCCAGGAGAATAGTTCGTTAAGGGTTCCTTTATTTGGGGTGGCATGCCCTAAAGTGCATGTCCGGACTGCCAATGGAGCGATAAAACATCCGGGGCAGATGGAAAAATAGGTAAAAGTCATCTTTAAATCACCGATCGAATATTCCCTTAAGAACGCTAGCTTTCGGCTTCACCAGTCGAGGTACACATCCGGTGACCGGCAAGAATAATCACAGAGGTGCTCCTTTACCACCTAGCCGAACAATCGGGAACGTGGGGTAAGCACAGAGCCAGCAACCCAGCTTGGCCAAAACTTAAGTCATATCGATGCATATAATGGCGAGTAAAAGGTACATGTGGAAGCATGACACATGTGTTGGGTATAAAACCCGTGTAGTTGAGCTTCTGTAAAAGAAGCCCCCAGGAATAACGAGTGCGGGTGGCACGTCATATGTATGCAAAAAATGCGAAAATAGGCCCCGAAGGGATTTGTTAATTTTTAAAAAGGAAAGAAAAAAAGGAGAGATAAAAGACAGCCGAAGTATAAAAGATTGGATGGGGGAAGGGGACGAACTCTTAGTCCGGCGCTAGGCATAGAATCGTCGGAGGCGGGCTGCGTTCCATGGGTTCGGCTCGAGTCGGTTGTCCGACGCATTTCGTAGACGGTACGCTCCGCCGGTCAGTACTTGGTCAATGATGAAGGGGCCTTCCCATCCGGTTTGAGCTTGTCCTTTTCTTGTCCGGCAGCGAGAACTAGTTCACCAACGTTATAGGTCTTGGCCCGTACTTCTCGCTTTGATATCTTCGAGCTGCTCTTTGGTAAAATCGGAACGAGCCTTCGCAACGCCACGTTCTTCCTCCAATGTGTCCAAGCTGTCCCGCCGATCAAGCTCGGCTTCTCTTTCCTCGTACATGCGCACTCGAGGTGAGTCATGAATAATGTCGCAGGCGATCGCCTCTGCGCCGTATACCATGAAAAATGGTGTGAATCGGTAGTACGGTTAGGCGTTGTCCGCAGCCCCAGAGTACGGAGTCGAGCTCCTCGACCCATTGGGTGTCTGATTTAGTGAGTGACCTCACTAGTGCGGGTTTAATGCCGCCATTATTAGACCGTTTGCTCTTTCCACTTGACCGCTGGTTTGAGGGTGATAGGCGACGATAGTCGAGCTTAATGCCCATATTTTTGCACCATGCCTTGACCTCATCGGCTGTGAAGTTCGTGCCGTTATCGGTGATGATGCTATGGGGACTCCGTAATGATGTACCACCTCGATATAAAGTCTATCACTAGTCCGGACTCTGCCGTTTTGACCGGTTTGGCCTCTATCCATTTGGTGAATTTATCCACCATAACCAACAGGTATTTTTTCTTGTGGGTTCCCCCTTTAAGGGGCCCCACCATGTCAAGCCCCTAGACCGCGAACGGCGGGTAATGGGTATGGTTTTGAGGCGGTGGGTGGCATATGGCTCGATTAGCGAAGAGCGGCAACCGACGATCGCTGGACCAAGTCTGTGCATCCGCCGAGCTGTTGGCCAATAAAATCCGGTATGGAACGCCTTTCCTACCGGGGCCGGGCTGCTGCGTGGTGTCCACCTAGTCCGCATGAATTTCAGCCAGAGGTTTCGCTTCTTCTTCTTGGAGATACATCTTTGAAGGACTCGGTAGTACTTTTCTTATAAAGTTCACCCTCATGAACCTTGTAGGCCTTTGATCACGGACTATGCGGCGGGCCTCATTTTGGTCTTCGGGAGCTCCTGCCTAAGTAAGTAGGCCAGAAAGGTTCTGCCCACGCGCGATTCTTGCCATTATGTCGTGGGCGGATTGTGTTACGTTGTCCGCTGAATCACCAATTGTGCGGCTTTCTCCGGTTTGTCGCTACGGACTCCTCTTCCACAAAGACGGATGGCTTGAAGAGCCGTTCCAGAAGATATTTGGAGGGACAACATCACGTTTCGCACCGTGCGTGCGGAATGTCGGCCGCTTGGTTGTTATCTCGGGCTATGTGATGGAATTCGAGTCCTTCAAACCGGTGACATTTTGAGGACAGCATTACGATATGCTGCCATTTTCGGATCCTTGGCGCCAAAGTCTCCATTTATTTGGGATATTGCGAGGTTTGAATCCCCACGCACCTCTAGGCGTTGAATGCCCATGGAGAGCGCCATCCGGAGACCATGTAACAAGGCCTCAGATTCGCTGCGTTGTTGGAGTCCGTGTACATTATTTGAAGTACATCGGGTGTATCTCCGGTGGGGACGTAAGTACAACGCCACCCCATCCGCCAACATTTTGGAGCCGTCGAACTGCATAGTCAATTGGAGTATCGCCGTACTCTTTAGGTAGTTCGCTTCATCCATTCAGCGACGAAGTCAGCCAAGACTTGCGACTTTATGGCTCGCCGAGGTTTGTAAGTTATGTCGAATGGCAAGAGCTCAATGGCCCATTTGCAATCCTGCCCGCTGCATCGCGTTATTTATAATGTCATTGAGTGGTACTTGAAGCCACCGTTATCGAACACTCTTGAAAGTAGTGCCGAGCTTAGGGACGCCATGAACACCGCATATGCTATCTTTTGATAGTGCGGATAACGGATTTGCAGGGGTTAACACAGTGGATACGTAATACACTGGTTTTTGAATTGGGAATTTATGCCCTTCTGTTGCTCGTTCGATGACGAGGACAGCGCTCACAACTTGATGTGTTGCAGCGATGTATAACAACATCGGTTCGCCTTGATTGGGCGCAGCCAAGACCGGATTTGTTGCCAATATGGCCTTTATTTCTTCGAGTCCGCAAGAGCTGCATCCGTCCCACTGGTGTTTGGTGCGCCTTAGGAGGCGAGAAGAGGCAACGCCTTCTCTCCTAAACGGAGATAAAACGGCTTAAGGCTGCCACACATCCTGTTAATTTTGTATTTGCTTGAGGTCCTTTGGGATATCCAAGCGTGTGAGCTCGGATCTTGGCCGGATTTGCTTGATTCCTCTACGGATACGATGAAGCCCAAGTAGCTTTCCGGCTGGTACACCGAAAACACATTTCTCCGGATTCAGCTTAATGTCATATGCTCTGAGGTTGTCGAATGTGAGCCTCAAATCGTCTACTAAAGTTTCGACGTGTTTTGTTTTGACGACTACGTCGTCTATGTATGCCTCGACTGTTTTGCCTATCCGGTAGCCGACATGTTTGAATCATGCGCTGATATGTTGCGCCGCATTTTTGAGTCCGAAGGGCATCGTGTTGAAGCAGAATGGTCCGTATGGAGTGATGAATGCCGTTGCGGCTTGGTGCGCTTCGCCATCTTGATTTGATGATAGCCGAGTATGCATCCAGGAAGCACAACGAATCGTGTCCTGCCGTGGCATCGATAATTTGATCGATGCGGGGGAGGGGGAAAGGATCCTTTGGGCAAGCCTTATTGAGGTCTTTGAAGTCGACGCAGAGGCGCCAGGATTTTTCCTTCTTTGGTACCATCACTAAATTTGCTAGCCAGTCCGGATGTTTGATATCTCTGATGAATCCGGCTTCCAATAACTTGGCTAGCTCTTCTCCCATTGCTTCTCTTTTGGGCTCGGAAAAATCCTTTTAGGATGTTTAGGCTGTGTTCTGCCAACCTGCGAGGGATTCCGGGCATGTCCGAAGGGTGCCGGGCGAAGATTTCCCAATTTCCCCGAAGGAATTCGCGCAGGGCGGCGTCGACTTCGGGGTTCAACTGTGCCCCGATGGAGGCCGTCTTTGTTGGGTTCGTTGGGTGGACCTGAAATTTGACTATCTCATCTGCTGGTTTGAAGGAGGTGGACTTGGATCTTTTGTCGAGTATCACGTCGTCCCTGTTTACCGTAGAGCGTAGCGCGGTAAGTTCCTCTGCCGCTAAGGCTTCGGATAGTGCCTTGAGGGCTAGTGCGGCTGTCTTATTTTCGGCCCGGAGTGCTGTGTCCGGATCACTGACGAGAGTGATTATTCCGCTGGGCCCGGGCATTTTGAGCTTCATGTACCCGTAATGGGGTATTGCTTGAAAATTGTGAATGACTCTCGCCCTAATATGGCGTGATAGCGCTGCTGAACGGGCTACCGAACGTGACTTCTTCGGATCTGTAATTGTCCGGAGAGCCGAACACCACATCAGTGTGATTTTTCCGGTGCAGCGCTTCCGGCTAGGGATTATTCCTCTGAAGGTTGTGCTGCTTCGCTCAATACGGCTCCAATCGATTTCCATTTTCCGCAAGGTTTCTCAGAATGAGGTTTAGTCCGCCGCCGTCCATGAGGACCTTTGTCGATCGAAAGCCGCCCACTATGGGACTAAGTACCGGTCTGGTGGCCGCTCTCGTAGTTCGAGATGTGGGCTGTCGCTAGCGCTGAAGGTGATAGCTGTGTCGCTCCATGGATTTCTGTTGCTACTTGGTAGACTTTGGCGAAGTTAGCGGATTGTTCGTTTCGCATATTATTTGATGCGAAAGTCTCAAGACTATTGACACCGTCTGGTATTGTTGGAGTGGTTTCCGAGCGAAGCTCTTCGCCACTTTTGGCCACCGCCGTAATATCCAACATGCTCGAAGGCTATGCGTTGGGATAGCTCCCCAGACAGAAGTTTACAGGGTCCATTGAGCCATCCCTCCAGTACGGTTCCATTTCCCTTGCTGGGTTTTTGCTTCTTGATCTTTGCATCTGGGGCCTGATTGTGAGGCACCCTTTTACCGCGGACTGGGTTTGGGGCCGGATTATCCCAAAATTTATTTTCAGTTTTCCGGAAACTTTCCGTCGCACAGTACTTTCGCACTATGGACGCCAGATCGGTGAAATGCGTAATCTTGCGACGATCGATGGCATTCAGGATTCCCTTGTCCGTGCAGTTATTGCAGAATATTGAGATTGCGTTCTCCTCTCGGCAGTCCTTTATCCTGTCCATAACCAGGAGGAATCTGGCCCAGTAATGATGTACTGTTTCCGAGGGCTCTTGCCGAACTAGAGATAAGTTGCATATGTCTGGGCGGGAGGGTGGAATCAAATCCGGATCCCTGCCCATCTTTGGGCTCAATGGCCGAGGGACTTCCGATTTTGAAGCTTGATTACTGAAACAGCCCAATGAGTCCGGAGCGACGATGACTTTAGGTTCAATGCTCGATCGAGTCCGTACCTCGCGGGAATCCGGCGTGGAGGGTTGGAGTCCGGACACAGATTGTTTTCAACAATGGCAACGAGTTGCCGAAGTTGTTCTTCTACCACTTCGATGTGGTGGGTAACTGGGAGAGTTAATCTCTCGATCGGTTCTAAGCCCAATCTGATTGTAGTCTCACAGACTCCCGAGCAGCGATGCGATCCAAGAGCTCGTTAACGACGAGAGCTCGATTGATCTAACTGCTCGGCAGCTTTAGGGCTGACTCAAGATTGCTTTCGACGACTTGAGAAGTCATTGCGAAGCGGCGGCGGCGGCGGTCATAAGGAAACCGCCGAGCGGATTGTCCGACCAGCGGCCGTGGCCCCTTCGGTGAGAACACCGTCTTTGAAGACGGGTAAAGGCATCCGCTCTATCGGCGCGGCGACACGAGGAACTCTCAATGAAAGCACCAATGTCGGTGTCAAACCGCGGATCTCGGTAGGGGGTCCCGAATCGTGCGTCTAGGCGGATGGTAACAGGAGACGAGGGACACAATGTTTTTACCTGTGTTCAGGCCCTCTCGATGGAGGTAATACCCTACGCCCCGCTTGATTAATATTGATGATATGGGTAGTACAAGAGTAGATCTACCACGAGATCAATGAGGCTAAACCCTAGAAGCGAGCCTATGGTATGATTGTTGAGACGTAATGTTGTGTCCCACGGACTCACGACCCTCCGGTTTATATAGACACCGGAGAGGCTAGGGTTACACGTAGTCGGTTACAATGGTAGGAGATCTACATATCCGTATTGCCAAGCTTGCCTTCCACGCCAAGTAAAGTACCTTCCGGACACGAGCCGGAGTCTTCAATCTTCTATCTTCGTAGTCTGGGAGTCCGGCGGATATTGATAGTCCGGCTATCCGGACACCCCCTAGTCCAGGACTCCCTCAGTGGCCTTGCCACAAATACGATGTCAACTAAATGAACATGCAAAGAGCAATATGCCAATGATGGGGCGTGTCATAATAAATGGAACGGTGGAAAGTTGCATGGAAATATATCTCGGAATGGCTATGGAGATGCCATAATAGGTAGGTATGGTGGCTGTTTTGAGGAAGATAAATGGTGGGTGCATAACACCGGCGAAAGTTGCGCGGTATAATAGAGGCTAGCAATGGTGTAAGGGAGAGAGTGCGTATAATCCATAGACTCACATTATTCATAAAGAACTCATATACTTATTGCAAAAGTCTACTTGCCCTCGAAGCAAATTACTACTACGCATGCTCCTAGGGGAAGGGTTGGTAGGAGTTAACCATCGCGCAATCCCGACCTCCACTCATAAGGAAGACAATTAAAAGAGCACCCCATGCAACAAATTTGTCTCACAACTTTTACCATACGTGCATCCTACGGGACTTGGCAACTCCAACGCAAGTATTTCTCAATTTCATAATTACCCAACTAGCATGACTCTAAAATTACCACCTTTATATCTCAAAACAATTATCAAGCATCAAATTGATCATAGTGTTTAATGCACTTTCTATAATAGTTTTTATTATACCCAACTTGGATGCTCATCATTCTATGACCAATTTTATAACCATAGAAAATACCATGCTGTTCTAAAAGACTCTCAAAATCCTTCTTGCTACCTCTTGAGCACTGCGTTGGTTTTTCCCTTGAAGAGGAAAGGGTGATGCATCAAAGTAGAGTAAGTATTTCCCTCAGTTTTTGAGAACCAAGGTATCAATCCAGTTGGAGGCTCCTCAATAGTCCCAAGCACCTACACAAACAAACAAGAACCTCGCAACCAATGCGATAAAGGGGTTGTCAATCCCTTCACGAAAACTTGCAAAAGTGAGATCTGATAGACTTAATAAGATAAGATAAATATTTTTGGTATTTTTATGATATAGATTGGAAAGTAAAAGATGCAAATAAAAGTAGATGGAAAACATATATGATAAAAGATAGACCCGGGGGCCATAGTTTTCACTAGCGGCTTCTCTCAAGATAGCAGAAGTATTACGGTGGGTGAACAAATTACTGTCGATCAATTGATAGAAAAGCGCATAATTATGAGATTATCTAAGCATGATCATATATATAGGCATCACGTCCGCAACAAGTAGATCGAAACGATTCCGCATCTACTACTATTACTCCACACATCGACCGACTCCTGCCTACATCTAGAGTATAAAGTTCATAAGAATAGAGTAACGCATTAAGCAAGATGACATGATGTAGAGGGATAAACTCAAGCAATATGATATAAACCACATCTTTTTATCCTCGACGGCAACAATACAATATGTGCCTTGCTGCCCCTGCTGTCACTGGGAAAGGACACCGCAAGATTGAACCCAAAGCTAAGCACTTCTCCCATTGCAAGAAAGATCAATCTAGTAGGCCAAAACAAACTGATAATTCAAAGAGACTTGCAAAAATAACCAATCACACATAAAAGAATTCGGAGAAGATTCAACTATTTCTCATAAATAAACTTGATCATAAACCCACAATTCATCGGATCTCGACAAACACACCACAAAAAGAGTTACACCGAATAGATCTCCAAGAAGATCGAGGAGAACTTTGTATTGAGATTCAAAGAGAGAGAAGAAGCCATCTAGCTAATAACTATGGACCCGAAGGTCTGTGGTAAACTACTCACAACTCATCGGAGAGACCTTGAAGATGATGTAGAGGCCCTCCATGGTCGATTCCCCTCCGGCGGAGCACCGACGAAGGCTGCAAGATGGGATCTCGCGGATACAGAAGGTTGCGGCAGTGGAAATAGTTTTTCGTGCTGCTCCTAGCTGTTTTTAGGGTACATGGATATATATAGGTGAAGGAGGTAGGTCAGGGGAGCCACGAGGGGCCCACGAGGGTGGGGGCGCGCCCACCCCCCGGGGCGCGCCGGGCACCCTCGTGGCTGCCTCGTTCGTTGCTTGACCTCCACTCCAAGTCTCCTGGATTGCGTTTGTTCCAAAAAGATCGCTCCCGAAGGTTTCATTCCGTTTGGAGTCCGTTTGATATTCCTTTCCTTCGAAACACTGAAATAGGCAAAAAAACAGCAATTTGGGTTGGGCCTCCGGTTAGTAGGTTAGTCCCAAAAATGATATAATAGTGTAAAGTAAAGCCCATAAACATCCAAAACGGGTAATATAATAGCATGGAACAATCAAAAATTATAGATACGTTGGAGACGTATCAGGGCCGAATAAGTCCATGTGAAGCAGCTCGATGGGTTGAGATGTCGTCATGATTGTCTTCGAGGGATGCTTGGCCCTAGTCATCTTCCCATCTTCACAGGCACCACACAGATGATCCTTCTTGAACTTGACGCTCTCGATTCCCATGACATGATTCTTCTTCGCGAGAGTGTACAAGTTTCTCATGCCTGCATGTCCTAGCCTCCGATGCCAGAGCCAGCACTCTGAATCTTTTGCTAGAAGACATATGGCTAACTATGGTCCTGTTGAGAAATCTACCATATATAGATCATCTTTTCGATACCCTTCAAACACTAGAGATTTGTCATATTCCATAAGGACAAGGCAACGATATTTTCCAAATATCACAATCATGTTCAAATCACATAGCATTGACACAGACGTTAAGTTGAAACCAAGGGATTCAACAAGCATCACTTTATCCATGTGCTGATCCTTTGAGATTGCAACTCTACCAAGACCCAATACCTTGCTTTTACTAGTGTCAGCAAATGTGATATGACTTTTATCAGATGGGCGAATGGTTGAATCCATTAGAAGACTTTGATCACCAGTCATGTGGTTGGTGCAACCACTATCCATAATCCATTTTGAAGCCTGAGGTGTCACATCCTACAATACAGTTTGGGGGATAGGCTTCACCAAGAGAGTTATGAAGAAGAAAAATTTGACGAACAAGCGGAACATAAAAGTTCAGATCTTGGTTAGGATAGATAGGATGAGTGTCAAGGAATCCCGGGACAAAATACATAGTAAGACCATTTGGACACTTATCTTGTGTCCCACAAGATGTTTAAGGTCCCCAGCATAAGTATCAGACTCCTTTGATTTCCGACTGGAGACCTTTCCCTGCAAAAGAGAGTTAAGTTTTCTTAACCACCCACATCTTCAGGGGTGGCTTAGAAGCAATGAGTCTAAGTGCAGCATCTGAGAACTTTGGCTTTGGAGCCCTAGCAAATAGCCTTGCAGGAGGAGAATAATACTCATAAGAATAAGCAGAAAAGTTCTTAGACTTATGAACATAGCGGTTTGAGGAAACACACTCATATTCAAAGGTCTGAGTATGATTTCTCTGCAAAACATTGGCGTTAGGGTGACTCAGGTGAGTCCTCTGTCTGTATGAAGCCTTTGGACCATATGAAGCCTTTGGTCCGGGATTTGTCTTCTTCCCTGGTGGTGTCATGACGACATTCACGGGAAGACTTTCGACACAACGTCTGGGTACCAGATCTTCTTAATAGGTGGTCCATTCCTGCAGTTATTACCAATATACCTGGCAAACACTTCACCATTCTGATCCCTGAACAGTTTATAGTTTGCATCAAAGGATTCATCAATGATAATTGGGTTAGCACTAGTGAAGACAGATAAGGTAGATGGGTCCACTGAAGGTTCCTTAGCAGCAACCCATGTGGTTTTGGGGTACTGCTCAGGCATCCAGTATGAACCATCAACAGTCATTTTCCTCTCGAACCCAACACCCTTTTTCCTAGGGTTTTGGTTCAGAATCTGCTTTTTGAGGACATCACATAGTGTCTGATGTCCCTTGAGACTTTTGTATATTCCTGTCTCAAGCAATGACTTCAACCTGGCATTCTCATCAGTAATAGTAGTGGTATCCTCAACAGAGGGGTTAGTTACCACATTCGCAGTTGAAGATATTGCAACAGTAGCAGCAGTTGAACATTCAGCAACAGAAACAACATTATCACGCTCAAGACATTTTAGACATGGTGGTTCAAATCCTTCCTGAGTGGAACTGATCTGTTGAGCGCGGAGTGACTCGTTCTCCTTTTGAAGATCTTCATGAGCCGATCTCAATTTCTCAAGTTCCTGCTTCCTTTGAAGATAATCTTAGGAAAGCTTTTCATGAGAGGTTGAGAGCGATTCATGACGGCTTTCAAGTTCCTCATACTTCACATGAAGAATTTTAATGTCTTCAGTTAAGGACTGAGTTCGGGTCATTTCCGCATCCAACAGGTCATCGCTTTTGTCTAACAACTTTTGAATATGTTCCATAGCATTCTGTTGTTCAGTTGCAATTTTAGCAAGTGTTTTGTAGCTAGGTTTAGATTCACATTCAGAGTCATCTTCACTTGATGTTTGAAAGTAAGCATCGTGTGAGTTTACCTTGGCACCACGTGCCATGAAGCAGTAGATGGGAGCAGAGTCATCCTCATCCTTGGTACCAGCGTTGGTGATGAGGCCATTGTCTTCAGTGTTGAATATGGACTTGGTGACATACGCAGAAGCTAGAGCCAGGCTTGCTACTCCAGAATCAGATTCCTCTTCGGACTCGACCTCTACCTCCTCAGATGTAGACTCCTCCACTAAATCCATCTCCTTGCCAACAAATGCACGAGCCTTGCTTGATGAGCTCTTCTTGTGTGATGAAGACTTCGATGAAGACTTGGAAAAGACTTTGAGGATTTCTTCTTCTTGTTGTCATCAGAAGCATATTCCTTGCTCTTCTTCTTCTTCTTTGTCTCATTGTCCCACTGTGGACACTCAGAGATGTAGCGACCAGGTTTCTTGCACTTGTGACATGTTCTCTTCTTGTGATCATGAGAGGAAGCTTCATCATTTCTTGAGCTGGATCTTGAAGACTTTCTGAAGTCTTTCTTCTTGGCGAACTTATGGAACTTCTTCACAAGCATAGAAAGCTCCTTTCCAATATCTTCTGGAGAACTACAGTCAGATTCTTCTTCAGATGAGGAGACAACCTTTGCCTTCAAAGTGCGAGTACGGACATAGTTGGGACCATAGATATCTCTTTTCTCAGATAGCTGGAACTCATGTGTGTTGAGCCTCTCAAGTATGTCAGACGGATCAAGAGTCTTGAAGTCAGGGCACTCTTGAATCATCAGGGCTAGGGTGTCAAATGAGTTGTCAAGAGATCTCAGAAGTGTCTTGATGATTTCGTGCTTGGCGTGATCTCAGTGGTGCCAAGTGCATGAAGCTCATTGGTGATATCAGTGAGGCGATCAATGTGAGATGGACATTCTCATTGTCATTTCTCTTGAAGCGGTTGAAGAGATTGCGAAGAACACTGATCCTTGAATCTCTCTGTGTTGAGACGCCTTCATTGACCTTGGAGAGCCAGTCCCAGACTAGCTTCGTAGTTTCCAGAGCACTCACACGACCATACTGCCCTTTGGTCAGATGACCACAAATGATGTCCTTGGCAGTTGAGTCCAGTTGGATGAACTTCTTGACATCAGCAGGAGTAACACCTTCACCGGCCTTGGGAACGCCGTTCTTGATGACATACCAAAGATCGACATCAATGGCTTCAAGATGCATACGCATCTTATTCTTCCAGTAGGGGTAATCAGTGCCATCAAAGACAGGGCACGTAGTGGAGACTTTGATTATCCCTACAGTCGACATAGCTAAACTCCAGGTGGTTAAACCGAATCACACAGAACAAGGGAGCACCTTGCTCTAATACCAATTGAAAGTGCTAATATTCGATTAGAGGGGGGTGAATAGGTAATTTTTATGAAAGTCTTCAAAACAGGGGTGTTTCAAATACAAACAATAGAAATGAACCTATTGACATGCAGCGGAAGGTAGACTACATACAGTAGACAAGCCATAGTCAAGTAAGCAATGTAGTGAAAGCACGAAGACTATCAACAGCTAGGTAGTATGGATCGGGATGGAAGATAGTATGAAGGCAAATAGTTAACAGTCTTCATACAGTGAAGTCAATCAGATCATGCAAGTGGCCAAAGACTTCACGAAGACAAACTGTAAGTAAGGTGAGAGAGGAAGGATAGAACCAGTTGCTCGGAGAGGACAAGGGATTTGTTGGACCAGTTCCAGTTGCTGTGAAAACTGTATGTCTGGTTAGGGAGGCTGAGATTCAACTCAGAACACCGTGTCTTCACCTTATTCCCCTTGAGCTAAGAACACTTAGTCCTCGCCCCATCACTCTAGTAAGTCTTCAAGGGAGACTTCCAAACCTTCACAGACTTCATTCACCGGCAATCCACAATGACTCTTCAATGCTCAAAACGCGACGCCTAACCGGCTAGAGGATTCACAGTCCTCAAGTGTAATAAGTCTTCAGATCACGCGGACAGAAAGACTTTAGTGATGCCTAACACTCTTTGGCTCTAGGTGTTTTGGGCTTTGTCCTCGCAAGGACTTCTCTCTCAAAGGCTTCGGAGGTGGGTTGCTCTCAAACGACAAAAGCCGTGCACTAACTCTGAGCAGCCACCAATTTATGGTGTAGGGGGTGGGCTATTTATAGCCAGGAGGCAACCCGGCCTGATTTGTCCAAAATGACCGTGGGTCACTAAGGAACTAACACGTGTCCAACGGTCAGATTTCAAACACACGTGGTAGCTTAGCTTGGGCTACAAGCAAAGCCGACTCATCCAACTCTGGATAAGATTTGCTCTCATTGTCTTCGCTCGAAGACATAGGATTTGGTTGAGCATCACATCAGTAACTCTAACTTTGTTCACTTGGACCCCACTTAACAGTATGGTGGTTCCTATGACTCAACAAAGAAGAAAAGGAAACTACAAAACAACTATGTCTTCGTACTCCATAGTCTTCACGCGATGTCTTCACTTGTCATAGTCTTCTATGTGAATATCTTCACAGTCCACCATTGTCTTCAATGTCTTCACACATTTTTAGGGTTCGTCTCTGGTAGGTAAACCGAATCAATATGGGACTACTACCTGTGTTATCCTGCAATTCTCACAAACACATTAGTCCCTCAACCAAGTTTGTTGTCAATACTCCAAAACCAACTAGGGGTGGCACTAGATGCACTTACAAGGATCGACAAAACCTTCTAGTTTCATCGTATACAACTCTTCTTTAAGAAATCCATTAAGGAATGCAGTTTTGACATCCATTTGCCAGATTTCATAATCATAAAATGCGGCAATTGCTAACATGATTCGGACAGACTTAAGCATCGCTACGGGTGAGAAAGTCTCATCGTAGTCAAATCCTTGAACTTGTCAAAAACCCTTTGCAACAAGTCGAGCTTTATAGACAATAACATTACCGTTAGCGTCAGTCTTCTTCTTGAAGATCCATTTATTCTCTATGGGTCGTCGATCATTGGGCAGATCCACCAAAGTCCACACTTTGTTCTCATACATGGATCCTATCTCAGATTTCATGGCCTCAAGCCATTTATCGGAATTTGGGCTCATCATAGCTTCTTCATAGTTTGTTCATCATGGTCAAGTAACATGACTTCCAGAACAGGATTACCATACCACTCTGGTGCAGATTGTGCTCTGCCAGACCTACGAGGTTCTGTAGCAATTTGATCTGTAGTTTCATGATCTTTATCATTAGCTTCCTCTATAGTTGGTGTAGGCATCATGTGAATAGATTTCTTGGATGAGCTACTTTCCAAATTGAGAGCAGGCACAATTACCTCATCAAGTTCTACTTTCCTCCCACTCACTTCTTTCGAGAGAAACCCCTTCTCTAGAAAGGTTCCATTCTTAGCAACAAAAATCTTGCCTTCGGACTAGTGGTAGAAGGTGTACCCAATTGTTTCCTTAAGGTATCCTATGAAGACACATTTCTCCGATTTGGGTTCGATCTTATCGGGCTAAAGTCTTTTGACATAAGCATCACATCCCCAAACTTAAAGAAACGACAGCTTAGGATTGCTACCAAACCACAGTTCAGATGGTGTCGTCTCAACGGACTTTGACGGTGCCCTATTTAAAGTGAATGCAGCTGTCTCTAATGCATAACCCGAAAACTATAGTGGTAAATCGGTAAGAGACATCATAGATCTCACCATATCCAATAAAGTGTGGTTACGACGTTCGGACACACCATTACGCTGTGGTGTTCTAGGTGGCATGAGCTGTGAAACTATTCCACATTGTTTTAAATGAAGGCCAAACTCGTAGCTCAAATATTCTCCTCCACAATCAGATCGTAGAAACTTTATTTCCTAGTTACTATGATTCTCCACTTCACTCTAAAATTATTTGAACTTTTCAAATGTTTCAGACTTGTGTTTCATTAAGTAGATATTCCCATATCTGCTCAAATCATCTGTGAAGGTCAGAAAATAACGATACCCGCCACGAGCATTGATACGTCTCCAACGTATCTATAATTTTTGACTATTCCATGCTATTATATTACCTATTTTGGATGTTTATGGGCTTTACTAAACACTTTTATATCATTTTTTGGACTAACCTACTAACCGGAGGCCCAGCCCATATTGATGTTTTCATGCTTATTTCAGTGTTTCGAAGAAAAGGAATATCAAACGGAGTCCAAACGGAATGAAACCTTCGGGAGAGTTATTTTTGGAACGGAAGCAATCCAGGAGACTTGGATTTCACGTAAGGGAAGCACCACGAGACAGGGAGGCGCACCCCCCACCCTCGTGGGCCCCTCGTGCTCCCCCTGAACGACTTCTTTCGCATATATATGTCCATATACCCTAAAACCTTCGGGGAGCACAATAGATCGGGAGTTCCACCGCCACAAGCCTCTGTAGCCACCAAAAACCTCTCGGGAGCCCGTTCCAGCACCCTGCCGGAGGGGGAATCCCTAACAATGTCCATCTTCATCATGTCGACGCTCTCCATGACGAGGAGGGAGTAGTTCACCCTCGGGGCTGAGGGTATGTACCAGTAGCTATGTGTTTGATCTCTCTCTCTCTCGTGTTCTTGAGGTGATACGATCTTGATGTATCGCGAGCTTTGCTATTATAGTTGGATCTTATGATGTTTCTCCCCCTCTACTCTCTTGTAATGGATTGAGTTTTCCCTTCGAAGTTATCTTATCGGATTGAGTCTTTAAGGATTTGAGAACACTTGATGTATGTCTTGTCGTGCTTATTTGTGGTGACAATGGGATATTCATGTGATCTACTTGATGTATGTTTTGGTGATCAACTTGCGGGTTCAATGAACTTATGCATAGGGGTTGGCACACGTTTTCGTCTTGACTCTCCGGTAGAAGCTTTGGGGCACTCTTCGAAGTACTTTGTGTTGGTTGAATAGATGAATCTGAGATTGTGTGATGCATATCGTATAATCATGCCCACGGATACTTGAGGTGACATTAGAGTATCTAGGTGACATTAGGGTTTTGGTTGATTTGTGTCTTAAGGTGTTATTCTAGTACGAACTCTATGATAAATCGAACGGAAAGAATAGCTTCGTGTTATTTTACTACGGACTCTTGTATAGATCGACCAGATAGGATAACTTTGAGGTGGTTTCGTACCATACCACAATCTCTTTGTTTGTTCTCCGCTATTAGTGACTTTGGAGTGACTCTTTGTTGCATGTTGAGGGATTGTTATATGATCTAATTATGTTATTATTGTTGAGAGAACTTGCACTAGTGAAAGTATGAACCCTAGGCCTTGTTTCCTAGCATTGCAATACCGTTTGTGCTCACTTTTATCATTAGTTACCTTGCTGTTTTTATATTTTCATATTACAAATACTCGTATCTACCATCCATATTGCACTTGTATCACCATCTCTTCGCCGAACTAGTGCACCTACACAATTTACCATTGTATTGGGTGTGTTGGGGACACAAGAGACTCTTTGTTATTTGGTTGCAAGGTTGTTTGAGAGAGACCATCTTCATCCTACGCCTCTGACGGATTGATAAACCTTAGGTCATCCACTTGAGGGAAATTTGCTACTGTCCTACAAACCTCTGCACTTGGAGGCCCAACAACGTCTACAAGAAGAAGGTTGTGTAGTATACATCAAGCTCTTTTCTGGCGCCGTTGCCTGGGAGTTGAGTGCTTGAAGGTATATCTTTAGATCTTGCAATCGAATCTTTTTGTTTCTTGTTTTATCACTAGTTTAGTCTATAAAAGAAAACTACGAAAAAATGGAATTGAGTTTTTCTCATATGCTTAATATTTTTAATATCTTTCGTGAGAATGATGGAAAGGAAAATTGTGCTCAATTGCTAGAAGAAGAATGCATTAAAATGTTTGGTACTAGATCCTTGTATGATGAGCATGATTGCAATGTTGTAGTATGAATTACTTGAATATCCATGATGCTAATGGCATGCAAAGCCACAAGCTTGGGGAAGCTATGTTTGATGAAGATGATATTTTTTTGTCCCCCATGTTTTGATGAGCAAATTTATTATGATGAACGCATGCCTCCTATTTATGATGATTATTGTGATGATACGTATGCCATAAAGAATAAACTTGCTTATGTGGTGAGTAGTAAAATTTCTATGCAAGTAGATCATGAAAAGAATGCTTTATGTGCTGGTTATATTGTTGAATTCATTCATGATGCTACTAAAAATTATTATGAGGGAGGAATATATGCTTGTAGGAATTGCAATAATATCAAGTTTCCTCTCTATGTGCTTAAAATCTTGAAGTTATGCTTGTTTTGCCTTCCTATGCTAGTTGATTATTGTTCGCGTAAGTTGTTTGCTCACAAAACCCCTATGCAAAGGAAGTGGGTTAGACTTAAATTTGCTAGTCATATGCTTCATGATGCTCCTGTTATGTTTCAATCCTTATCTTTTATGTGAGCATCATTGTCATCATCATGCCTAGCTAAAAAGGCATTAAAGAAAATCGCTTGTTGGGAGACAACCCAATATTTACCCTTACTGTTTTTGTGTGTTCACATGATTATGCTACTGTAGTAATCATGTTTTATAGCTTTTGTTTTAATAAAGTGCCAAGTAAGACCTTTAGGATAGCTTACGGTGATAGTTGTGTTGATCCTGCTGAAAATCAGAAACTTTTGCACCCAGTAAATTAATTTTTATAATTCACAGAAACATGCTTTTGATCTGATTCTTTTTGCTATGGATTGGTACAAAAATTGCTCAGGTTTTCCTAATTTGTAGGAGTTTTGAAGTTCCATAAGTACACGTTTGATACAGATTACTACAGACTGTTCTGTTTTTGACAGATTCTGTTTTCTATGTGTTGTTTGCTTATTTTGATGAATCTATGAGTAGTATCGGAGGGTATGAACCATAGAGAAGTTGGAATACAGCAGGTTTAACACCAATATGAATTTAGAATGAGTTCACAATAGTACCTAAGTGGTGTTTTTATTTTCTTATACTAACGAAGCTTATAAGATTTCCTGTTGAGTTTTGTGTTGTGAAGTTTCAAGTTTTGGGTAAAGATTTGATGAACTATGGAATAAGGAGTGGCAGGATCCCAAGCTTGGGGATGCCCATGGCACCCCAAGATATTCAGGGATAACCAAAGTTAAGCTTGGGATGCCCTGAAGGCATCCCTCTTTCGCCTTCGCTCATCGGTAACTTTACTTGGAGCTATATTTTTATTCGCCACATGATATGTGTTTTGTTTGGAGCGTCTTGTATGATATTAGTCTTTGCTTTTTAGTTTAACACAATCATGCTTGCTGTACAAACCTTTTGGGAGAGACCCACATGATTTAGAATTTATTAGAATACTCTATGTGCTTCACTTATATCTTTTGAGCTAGATAGTTTTGCTCTAGTACTTCACTTATATCTTTTAGAGCACGGTGGTAGCTTAATTTTGTAGAAATTGTTGATCTCTCATGCTTCACTTATATTATTTTGAGAGTCTTTTAGAACAGCATGGTATTTTCTATGGTTATAAAATTGGTCCTAGAATGATGGGCATCCAAGTTGGGTATAATAAAAACTATCATAAAAAGTGAATTGGATGCTGTCGGTGTCAAAACCGGCGGATCTCGGGTAGGGGGTCCCGAACTGTGCGACTAGGCGGATGGTAACAGGAGACAAGGGGCACGATGTTTTTACCCAGATTCGGGCCCTCCCGATGCAGGTAAAACCCTACTCCTGCTTGATTGATATTGATGATATGGGTAGTATAAGAGTGGATCTACCACGAGATCAAGGAGGCTAAACCCTAGAAGCTAGCCTATGGTATGATTGTTGTAATGGTTGTTGTGTCCTATGGACTAAAACCCTCCGGTTTATATAGACACCGGAGAGGGCTAGGGCTACACAGAGTCGGTTACAATGGTAGGAGATCTACATATCCAGACGCCAAGCTTGCCTTCCACGCCAAGGAAAGTCCCATCCGGACACGGACTAAGTCTTCAATCTTGTATCTTCATAGTCTTGGAGTCCGCGGACGATGATATTCCGCTGTCCGACACCCCTAGTCCAGACTCCTCAAGAGCCCCGAACCAGGCTTCAATGACGATAAGTCCAGTAGCGTTTATAGTCTTCGGTGTTGCAAGGCGGGTTCTCCCTTAAGTTCCATGTACCTGTCGAATAGTGTCCGGCTTCCTTATCAATGTTGCGCTTCTTGGCTTCCATGCCCCATAATGGCCATCTTCCACGCGTCGCACAAATGCGAGAAGCCAGGGTAGCTTTTACATTTTACCCCCTAGCTGTGCAAATAATCTGCCTATAAGAGAGGCAAGAATCCAGATCCAAATCACACCATCTTCCTTCCGCGAGTACTCATCGGAGCGCTTCTGACCAAGAATCCATTCCATCATGGACCATCGACGCGGCTCCTCTTCTCGCGCTCCCAGCCCTATGCCAGGAGATTGGAGGAGATGTTCTGTCTCGCACAACGAGCTGGTGACGCCCAAGCGAAGGATATCTCCTCCGCCTTCATGGTTCCGGTTCGAGCGGGTTGGCCACCTACCAAGGTGGGAAGCAAGCGGAGGCTACCCCAAATCCCAACAAAGGGGAGCGGTATGCTTCGTCCCCTATCCGATAAGGGGCTCGGATTTCCTATACATTCGTTCCTCCGCGGGCTCCTGGAGTTCTACAGACTCCAGCTCCATCACCTTACGCCCGCCTCTATCCTACATATCGCGGGTTACGTAGCTCTTTGCGAGCTATTCCTGGGCGTTGAGCCCCATTTTGCATTGTGGAAGAGGTTGTTCTGCCTTGTGCCCCGTTCTCACGAGGGGTCCATATATCAAGTGGGCGGTGCCGAAATTTGGCGCATCGCCGGGACCAGATATTTATCCGGAACCCCTAAGAAGGCGTCCGAAGACTGGCCTTCAGAATGGTTTTACGAGAAGATGCTCGCTGCCGGACCTGCTCGGATCGGCCTCCCGAGTTCAAGAATGCTCCTTTGAAGAAGCGCCACCGGCGCCCACGGAGCCCAATTGGAGGAAGACAAGAGCGCCCATTATTTGATGGGCCGGATAAGGTTATCGCCCATTCGGGTTGATCATGATTCGAGTCATGGCAACGCAGCATGCTGGGGTGCACCCGCTGCAAAGACAGGGCCACCTATGTGGGATTTCAACGGGAGGACGATGCCACCCGTCATGGCCAGAAGGGCCGGGTTCGCCAAGGACTCGCGAAGATCCTGTCCGCCTGTATAAGGGGAGAAGGAGGATTTCCTCGATTTAATCCGCTGAATGGGTTCTCCATGAATAATCCCGGCGCTGGGTGTTTAACACTGTGTGCCCGCCCATACTTTCAAAGTTTAAGTTTTTATATTATGTTTTCGACGCAGAGCTGCGCCGGGTTGTGGAGGGCATGCTTAGTCCAGCTCCGCAACCCGAGGATCCAAAGAGATCCCAGATCCGCCTCCAAGAGGATCCGGACATAAAGGTGGAGCTAATCGACGGGTGTTCCACCAGCTCAGCATGGATAATGCCTTAGTCGCCATTACGGCCGACTACCCTAACTATATCCGCTTCCTGTGTGCTTGTGACCAAGTCCCGACACCATTATTCCTTCCTTGCTCATTTCGACCTCCAGATACGATGGCGCTTTGCAGGAGGCGCCCAAGGGGAAGCCGAGCTCCAAGGCGGTGACCAATAGGGGCCGGCCAGCCCGAGAGGCGGAAGAGGAGTGCGGCGCGACCAAACGTCGCCGCAAAGGTATAGCTCATAGTTTGTTATTTAGAGCAACGCTCCTAGGAAGTGTTTGAGTGCTCATGACTTTTGTAGGAGAAAAGCGCTCACGAATCATGGGCGAGAGGTTGCCAATCCAACCTCTACCAGCCAGTGCCCAAAGACTGGTCTCGAGGGGGAGGCGAAGAAGGCGCTGGCCGGGCTCTCCTCCAACGGAGGATGCCGGCTGCATCGTCCGCCACCAAGTTCGAGGTGGAGAGCGCCATGAACCACAAGCGCCGCCGACAGTTTTTCGTGACGCGTGTTTCTCCCCGAGGCGTTGAATGCCTTTAACGCGGGGGACGCGCACCTCCGTGCTGCTCAAGATGGTTTAACCAGAGCCACGGAGCAGTATGTAAAAGACATACGGGTAAAAGAATTTAATAATTGTATATGCCAGTAGTCCCCGAGAGTTAAAGTAGTTATATTAACTGATTTAAGGATCATTTGAAACGCAGGATCTTATGGAGAAGAATACCCAACTGTCTTAGGAGCTGCAAGAGTGCAAGGCCCAACTCGAGGCCGCACTTGCTGCCGCAGGAGGAAACACAGAGACCCCCCTTGTCGGTGTCAAAACCGGCGGATCTCGGGTAGGGGGTCCCGAACTGTGCGTCTAGGCGGATGGTAACAAGAGACGAGGGACACGATGTTTTTACCCAGGTTCGGGCCCTCTCGATGGAGGTAAAACCCACGCCCCGCTTGATTAATATTGATGATATGGGTAGTACAAGAGTGGATCTACCACGAGATCAAGGAGGCTAAACCCTAAAGCTAGCCTATGGTATGATTGTTGTAATGTATGTTGTGTCCCACGGACTAAAGCCCTCCGGTTTATATAGACACCGGAGAAGGCTAGGGTTACACAGTAGTCGGTTACAATGGTAGGATATCTACATATCCAGATTGCAAGCTTGCCTTCCACGCCAAGAAAGTCCCATCCGGACACGGAGTCTTCAATCTTGTATCTTCGTAGTCTTGGAGTCCGCGGACGATGATTGTCCGCTGTCCGACACCCCTAGTCCAGACTCCTCAAGAGCTCCCGAACCAGGCTTCAATGACGATTAGTCCGGCGCGCATAATGTTCGGCATTGCAAGGCGGGTTCCTCCCTTGAATAATCCGTAGAAGATCATGAACACCAGATAGTGTCCGCTCGCAAAATAAATTCCGTGATTCCATCAGAGAGAGAATAAAATACACACCAGTTCAATCTGCCGACGTATTATGCGGCGTGACATCACACCGCTACTGTGCTTTTACTTGAATCGCTTTTTACTATACCACCTAAGCACGCTTAACGGCAGCTTCCTTGGCACGCCTTGTCGAAGTAGATCGTGTTCCCTTATTCCGGATTCTCATCAATACGCGTGGGTAACCCAACTGCTCCGTCGCCGCCCGCCTCTATCGAAGGTGAATCCTAAACGGTCACGGAGACGGCTCTTGGTATTTTTCCCTTTATAAGAGGACCAAGGCTCGTTTTTTTCTTCAATCTCGATCGAATCTCCTCCTCGCTCCTAGTTCCAACACCCGAGCCTCAGATTCGAGCGCCTGGATTCTCAACCATGTCCGCCCGACCTCCGTGGGCGGTGGATGCCCTCCTCCGCCACGGAGGAGGACGATGAAGCTGCGTGAGGCCAAGCACTGGCCCCACGAGGTTTCAGACAGGTTACTGCCCAAGGGCAGGCCGTGCCCGCCCAAGCCCGGCGAATACGTTGTCTTCAGATCCCACCTCCGCCGGGTTTAGGCTTCCCGACGGACCCCTTCGTGAGAGGGCTCATGTTCTACTATGGGCTGGATTTTCACGATTTGGCTTCGGAGTCCATCCTCCATATCTCCGCATTCATTATTGTCTGCAAAGCCTTCCTCCGCATCACTCCCCACTTCGCCCGTGGTCAAGACCTTCCATGGAGCCAAGATGATCGGGGCGCAAGCGGAGTGCGGTGGGGCGGCCATAAGCAAAGGGGCCGATGCCCCATGGCCCGAGGGTTCCTTCCAAGAGGAATTCGGACTGTGGCAACAGGCGTGGTTCTATATCACCGCTCCGAAGGGCAGCAAGCAAAAGCCGCCGCCTTCATTCTGCCCGGGACCTCCATGCCGACTGACGTCATGGGTCAACCAAGGGCTCAATTGGGGGCCGTCCGAAGACGTGCCTTTATTGCAGGGCCGGATTCGAGACCTCTAGGCAAGGGAGATCAATCTGGTTGTGGTGATGCAGGTTATGCTAATCAGGCTTCTTCTGCCCTGCAAACGCCGTCCTCTCCATCTATTGGAGTTCAACCCGGAGGGACCTCGGATTCTCCAACACTTCATGGATGCGACACCCGTGGAGATGTATAAGTTGTTCTTGGACCGCAGTGGCGGTCCGAATTGGCCGAGGACGCAGCCTAAGCCGCAATCGCCCGGATACTCTGTAAATAGCTCGAGTCCGGACGCTCAGCTTTATCTGCTTAGAGTTCGCCTCGACCCATTACTCTTCATAGGAGTGGGTGGCGCGATCATGGCCGATAAGGTGTCTGCCCCCTCCCAGAGACCGCATTGGAGCCCGTGGCTGGTCGGGAAGTTGGAGGTCGCGCCCATGGAAGGGAGCGATGGGGAAAATAGAGGAGTTGTTATTTCGCCAAAGGGCGTCTCAAGAGGGGGAATCAAAACCCTCCTTCCAGGGGAGAAGAGGACCGCCCCAAGATCCGGAGGCCAAAGCCCCTAAGCGGGGAAGAGATCTTCACTGGGGTCCGGCGTCCGGGAGAATCCGGACGCATAATCATCGCCAAAGGATCAGCCTCTAGCGAGCCGTGAGTATGAAAAGGGAGTTAATTAGTAAGGAAATACCTCCATTTGTGCTTCGTGGGTAACCAAATATTTATCTTGCAGTTCGGATCTACAGCCTTCTCGATGAGTTCATCTTCGGGACCTTCTTCCGAGACGATGGAGAGCGAACGCCCCGCTCACGCGCCCGTCGAGATAAGGCGACGAGCCTCAAGTATCGCCACAGAGGGTATCCCCAAGTCCGAGGGGCCAGAGAGTTCGGCACCTCTAGTATCCGGGCGGAGAATCAAGAATCGCTTGAGAGGGCGCCCATCTCGTAAGATCACCGTGCGCTGATGCGTGTGGTGATTGGAAGGATTTCGTCCGCCGAGAGCGGATTGCGCAATG
This sequence comes from Aegilops speltoides, assembly GCA_021437245.1. Classification (NCBI taxonomy): domain Eukaryota; kingdom Viridiplantae; phylum Streptophyta; class Magnoliopsida; order Poales; family Poaceae; genus Aegilops; species Aegilops speltoides. Next base: position 455,777,982 of record CM038142.1, read on the forward strand.
CCGCTATGAGTTTGTCGGGGTTTGAGGTACGTGAGAATGACGCACCTTTTGTCTTTTAACAGTTTTGCACATAAAATGCGCTGTATAGATAGTAGCCCCGAGACTCGGTAGGTTGTCGAAGACGACAGCCGCGTCGAGGATCAAAATTGCAAGTAATGAATGTCGCTCGTTCCTATGCGGTGGCGGATAGTCCGGGCTAGCCGGACTAGTGGAGTTGCCGAGTTGATGCGCAACTTGACGTGGCGGATGCGACATTGCACTTGTCAACCGCCACTTGACGAGTCGCAAGGTAAATGAGTTCTCCATAGTTGCTTTATTAAGGGGGTCAAAGCCTTCCTCTGTTAAATTATATGCTGTTATACAGATGGTGTTGCTGCTGTGGAGAGCCTTCGGGCCGAACTTGCTCAAGCTAAGGAGCAAGCCCGAAGGAGTGACGCGGCTGCCTCGAGGGCGCCGAGGAGTTGAAAGCCGAAAGGGCTGCACACCGCCTAAGCTAGGAAGAGGTGGCCGAATTGGCCGTGAAAGTAAAAGATGCTTGTCGATCGCAATGAGGCTCTTGAAAAGGAGCACTTATCGGAGCGGAAGACTCGAGGAAGGCCACCGCCGAGGTTAAGGATGCCCGCTCGCAATGCGGGCCATGAGGGAGGAGCTGCGCCAGTCGAGATATCGTGGCTCGCAAGCCTTATCTCGCCGCGTCGCCGTTTATGGATCAAAAGTATGCTCAATTTGATCGGTGTGGAGTCCGGCGATCCGTGATATGGACTTAGCGGTAAGCGGCCGATGCCATTGAGCACTTCCGAGCCGGAAGGATCACAAGACGGAAGAGCTATTTTGGTCTCAATTCCATAGTCCGGATCGCCACTTCCGCTGACCGACCGTTGGCGAATGGGCCGAGCTAAATAGATTGTCCGGACTTGCCATGACTAACATCGTGGCTCATGTCTCGCCGAGAGAGGCCCAAGGCGATTAGCTACTTCGCCATCGCAGCAATTCCTTGAGCGGTGCCGATATCAAGGAGATGAAGCGGTCGGTTCTGCATCGAGGGCGCGGATGGCTCTTGCCCATGTGAAGGCACATTGACATAGATGGATGCCACCGCTGTTGCCGCCAGTGGTTACGATGAAAGCCGCCCCGCCGAGCACTATTTCGAGGAAGTTATGCGTGGCGCCAGGTAATAGAGTCGCAGTGTTTCAAAAATGTCACGCTCAAATGAACGCTTTAGCTTGTAAAATGATGATTATGCTATAATCGCTTTTTATACTTCAGCGCCCCAAGTAGTGAAACTTCTCCTATGCGGCTGTTTACGATACGCTTGTATAACCCGAAGATTGCAGCTTCGGCTTCAGCCCCCACGCACAAGGTGCGGGGTGTTATAAAAATAGCGCCACACTTAATCCGACGCCTCGGTCCTGTTAAGGAGGTGGTAGCGTAGCGAACGAGGCAATCCGGACTATAATGCTTTATCACTTTCACTTAGCCAGTGGAGTTCGAGGGTGGGGCTACGATATAGCCCCTGGGGGCACCACACTTCTCCGAATTCGGGGCGCGTGTGTGCCTGACCGGGAAACGGTCCTTCGTCAAAGTGGGGAATTCTAAACATTCCGGTAGTCGATCGAGTGGTTGACCAGTCTCTCGCTATATCATGATAGTCAGTTTTGGCTTTCATCGAGGTGCTCGCCAAATAATCGGGGCACAATCGCAGTAGTTCTCCTGGTGCCGCGTTAGCCGATGATACAAAATGTAAGGCAGCAAAACACAGGAGCCGGGCAAACCCAACATTTGACCAAAGACATGATTCGGAGCTGATTCATATAATGCCTAACTCGAGACGCCAAACACTCCCTAAGGTGTTCGGTCTTTATAGTAATGGGCGTAACAATGCCCTAAGCCCCTAGTGTCCGTGCACGGCATGGTCTTCGACGCGCCGATGCCAAACGTCGAGCTCCGCCCGCGCTATAGGAAGAAACCAAGGAGAATAACAACAAGAGACAGAAAAAGGTTTACGCAGGTCTTAATCTGAAAAGAATCCTCACAACGGGTCCTTACCGCACGCACGCTACCGTGTATCCGTTGCGCCGTTATCTCGACGGGTATGCACGTTGTTCATAACGGTCCCTACCGCACGCTGCGCTGGTCTCCGCGGCGCCGTTATCTCGACGGGTATGCACGTTGTTCGTCTGTAAAAGAGAGGAACGCTTAGTTTGAAAACAATTTGTGCGAGAAATATGTGTAAAAGAAGAAATATAAATATGTAAAGCGGGTTTGTATGAACTCGCGGTTGTTTAGCGCCGCAGCCCTCGTGAAGAGGTGTGCGGCTAGGGAACCCCTAGTCTGCTAAAGCCGGACTCGTTTATCCGAGTCCGGGTCTTTATGACCCTCGGCGCTGAAATGATGCCACGCGACCAGGCATCTTGAGTGTAAGAGACGCGAATGCGGTATGGCGTTGAAACGGACAAAGCCTTTCGCCCCAAAAGTGCTTGATATCCACTTTTAAATGGGACGATGTGAAAAATTAGTTTTTCGGCCGAAAGTTGTTCGTGAACCGAACGCGACTTCTAGTAATAGGGAGCCCGTGCACTTGGCATAAGGGCTTGGCGCCACTCCTTTGAAGGAAGTGCGGCCGTGTCGAATTTTGGTAGGGTCTATCCCCATCTTGTGGATTGTGTTTGAATACAGAGGTTTAAGTCGCTGCCTCCATCCATTAGGACTTTAGTAAACTCGTAGTCCGTCGATTATGGCATTCAATATCAGGGGAGTCCATCCTGCTTCAACGCTTCGAATAGTCTGTGGTCGAAAGTGATTGGTTTTGATATCCAATCTCTATGGTCTGCTGGGTTGGACCGCGCAAGGCTCTTTTTAGGGAGTGCCGCACTATTTTTCCGTATTATCACATGAAGTGAGTTTACTGCTTTCACCTCTTGTGGGAAAGTCTTTTGTTTTCCGGTGCTCTGCTGGTGGGGTTTATCGTCTTCGCTTGACGCGTTGAGCCCCTTGTGTTCGGCGTTTAGTCGGCCGGACTGTTTAAAAACCCAACAATCCCTGTGGGTGTGGTTTGCAGGCCTTCCGGGTATCGTGGATTTGACATATCGACCCAAAATCTTGTTTTGTTGGACAGCTCGTCGCCGCCATCCTTAAGAGGCGGTGTTTTGCTGTTTGGCCGCGATCTTTTGAATCCAGCGTTGATCGCCGTGGTTTTTGGCTTTTTCTTTATTCGCGCGCTGCTTTTTCTCGCGCCGTGATTTTCCGCTTCCATCTCTTATCTCGATGTACTTGGGTCGCTGGTTCGTGATCTTGCTAGCTAGCTGTCCTCTCCCGCATGTAAGCGGGTCATGAGGCTTGTTAGCGCTAACATTGTCCTCGGTTTTCTTGGCCGAGGTGTCCGCAAGCCATTCGCTCTCGGACATTGTGTTTAAAAGCTGCTAAGGCTTGGCGTCCGGACAATGACTATTTGGTTCTTTTTGGTGCGTAAACCTGTTCTAGAATTTGCGCCACCGACTCTCCGGCTGTTGAGTTATATGACTTAGATCGTCTGATCCGGAGGGCGACATAAGTCCCTTGAAAATTTGTTTCTAAACGCGCCCCTCGAGCTCTTCCCAACTTCCCACAAGTGTGTTTTCGGGAGGCTTTAAGCCAATGACGGCTGGTCCTTTGAGCTTGAGGGGTAGGTATTTTATGGCGTGGAGATCATTTCTCCGCCATGTGTATATGTTGTATGTAATCTTCTATCCGCACTCCGGGTCTGTTGTTCCATCGTAGGCCTCTATGTTTATAGGTTTAAATCCTGCTGGGAATTCATGGTCCAAAGACCTCATCGGTGAAACATAGTGGGTGTGCGGCGCCAGATTTGGGTGTGCCACTATCTTCGGACACTTGACGTGTTGCCTTGCTTCATGGGGCCTTCTTCTTTGGCCCGTAGATGGACCTGGCTGGGCCATCTGTCTTTCCAGGTTCATTAGTTGGTTTATGTGCGGCGCCGCTTTCAGAATTTGGCCTATCATCTGGCCGTCTATCCAACCAGGCAGCCTCTTTATTTTTTGACGGTGGAGGCTCTATGGCTTCCTCGTCGAATTCTGGTAGCAGCTTGCGCTTCGGGTAGCTCTTTGATTGGTGACCATTGCCGTATTTATCCGCGGTTTTGAGCACTTTGCTCCATCTCATTCTGAGTGTGTCATCCTTTGTTTTGATCTTCCGCTTTTCCTTCTTCAGGCTTCTTGCAGAGTTGACGAGTCTTTTCCGAAGGTTTTTGCTCTCCGGCGGCGTGTCCGGCATGAGATCGTCCGGACTGTCGTTTTCGCCGGGCCTGGACTAATTATCTGACTCGTCATGTTTGGATGGTTGCTTATCTGCATGTTCGTCGTCCACTTGTGAGCCCTGCTGTATTACGGGCTCCTTAGGAGCGTTGTTGTTGTCAAGGTGGGACTTAGGGCGGCGTCTGCGCCGCCGTTTTGGTTGTTTATCGGCGGGGTTATCTTCTGCCGCAGCCCGTTGGTCCTCGTTATCGCTCTCTTTTGGGGTATCCACCATGTATATGTCATATGACGAGGTGGTCCTCCCGTGCCCTATAGGCGTTGTTTCTTGTTCGTCTCCGTCATCATCGTCTATACCGTCGATGTCTTCGGAGTCATAGTCTAGCATGTCGGTTAGATCGTCGATAGTGGCTACGAAGTGGGTGGTGGGTGGGCTCTGAATTTCTTCGTCGTCCGTGCCCCAACCATCCTAGCCATAGTCCAGCCAGGACTCTCCCGATAACGAGAGATGCTTTAGCGAATTTAGGATGTCGCCAAAGGGCGAGTGTTGGAAGATGTCCGCGGCAGTGAACTCCATAACCGGCGCCCAATCCGAGTCGATTGGTAGGCGCGGAGGTTCAGAGTCCGGAAGGAGTCCGGAACCTCGAGTCACGAGTTTCGCGGGGACAAGATTAGCGCTCGCTCCATCGTCGTGGAAGTTGAAGCCCCAAGGCGGCGCTTATCCACCGATCCTCGATCCGGGCGATCGGCTCCGACAAATGGTCAAGCGGATTCGAAAAGGGCCACCAAGGCACTGCTTCGCGGCAGAGCTAGATCATGCCCATCGCCACAAAGGCGGCGCGCTTTGGTCGTGGCTCGAGCCCGTCAAGATCAAGTCTCCGCGACGCTGGCCGTGAAGTTTAGATTCGAACCGACCGACGCCAGGGGCGAAGCTTCGATCCGCTCGGATGGCTGCTTAATTAGCCCGCAGAAGCCGCCGAATACGTAAGATCTGTCTGGGGAGTAAAGTCTCACCCTGGACAGCGTTGTTGGTTGAAGATGCCATCGGGTCTATCGGTGACGGCACAGAGGAACTCTCAATGAAAGCACCAATGTCGGTGTCAAAACCGGCGGATCTCGGGTAGGGGGTCCCGAACTGTGCGTCTAAGCGGATGGTAACAAGAGACGAGGGACACGATGTTTTACCTGTGTTCGGCCCTCTCGATGGAGGTAAAACCCACGCCCCGCTTGATTAATATTGATGATATGGGTAGTACAAGAGTGGATCTACCATGAGATCAAGGAGGCTAAACCCTAAAGCTAGCCTATGGTATGATTGTTGTAATGTATGTTGTGTCCTACGGACTAAAGCCCTCCGGTTTATATAGACACCGGAGGAGGCTAGGGTTACACAGAGTCGGTTACAATGGTAGGAGATCTATATATCCAGATTGCAAGCTTGCCTTCCACGCCAAGGAAAGTCCCATCCGGACACGGACGGAGTCTTCAATCTTGTATCTTCAGTAGTCTTGGAGTCCATGGACGATGATAGTCCGCTGTCCGACACCCCTAGTCCAGACTCCTCACCCCCGTAACACATTATTTTAGAAAGATAAGTGGTGTACGGCGTGCGCGCAAGTCTAGTAATGACATTGCAGTGCTTTGCGGACAAGATCTGACAGTAAGAACTCATCGCCCACCAAGGCCGCGAGAGGGTGCTGAATAAGGTGCAGCAGAAAGGAACAAGCCCAGATGCCCATGCCCAGCTCGGAGAAGAGCTGAAAGGTGTTCGGGCCGAGCTGTCCGCTCCATTAAGGAGAATCAGCGCTGCCGCCAAGCATCTATAGTAGTGCTTGAGCGAACTCCTTTGAAAAGAAGAGTTCGGGCGAGGAAGTCAATTGACAAAATATGTCTCAGAGGTATACTCACAGTCGCCTCGCAGAGGAGATGCCCGTGATCGATGGGCGATCAACTTCCCGAAGTTGTTGTACCTGCTCGAACGAGTTCGGCAGCAATGAGCGGCGCCGTCCGTGCTTTATGGCCAGCCCTCTCCCTACCCGAGGGCCTTGGGAGCTTATGGAGAAGCTTCAGGAGTGCAGCAGCGCCTGCTTATGGAAGATTTCGCCTGCCGCCAAGGTGCTGTGGAGGCCCGGGCCATGGTGAAGACGCTGTACAAGAAGGCGGATCCCAACCACATGGCCGACGCCGACCTGTGGGGCCCGATGGGAAGGAGATCCTCGTGAGTTTAGTATACGGCCAAGTAGAGTTGGCCGCTAAATTTTCCCAACGGGATCAGAATTAGACAGCTGTTAGACAGATTGAGGAGGAATACATCGAGAGATTTGACAATGTATTTTGAAATGACATGTAAAATGCCTTCTAGCCGGATTGTAGATCATTTGTCTTTGCCGACCTTTTTCGCTTCAGCCTCGGGACCCTAGAGTCCGGAGTGTGTCGTAATACCTTCTCGGTTAAGAGACAACCAGGCATGCATGGAGACCAAAGCGAGGGGTCATTAGTGCTTTATCGCACAAGTGCCCAACTAGTTATGTTATATTACATGGTTAGTAAGAAACATCTTCCAGGAGAATAGTTCCGTTAGGGTTCCTTTCCTGGGAGGCATGCCCTAAAGTGCATGTTCGGATCATAAACAAGCGTAAAAACGTCTGGGGCAGATAAATAAGTAGGTAAAAATCATCTTTCAAGTCACCGACCGAATATTCCCTTAAGAACGCTAGCTTTCGGCTTCACCGGTCTGAGGTACACATCCGCCGACCGGCAAGAATAATCGCAGAGGTGCTCCTTTACCTCCTAGCCGAACAATCGGGAATGTAGGGTAAGCATGTGAGCCAGCAACCCAGCTTGGCCAAAACTTAAGTCATATCGATGCATATAATGGTGAATAAAAGGTACATGTGGAAGTTTGACACATGTGTTGGACATGAAGCCCTTATAATTAAGCTTCTGGTAAAGAAGCCCCCAGGTATAATGAGTGCGGATAGCACGTCAAGTGTGTGCGAACAATGCACAAGTAGGCCTTTAAGGGATTTTTAGGAAAAGGGGTGAGAGAAGAAAGAGAAACAAAAGATGATGAAATGTAAAATTTGACGGGGAAGGGACGAACTCTTAGTCCGGCGCTAGGCATAGAATCTTCGGAGGCGGGCTGCGTTCCATGGGTTCAGCTCGAGTCGGTTGTCCGACGCATTTCATAGACGGTACACTCCACCGGTCAGGGCTTGATCGATAATGAAGGGGCCCTCCCATTTGGGCTTGAGCTTGTCCTTTTTCTTGTCCGCAAAGCGAGAACTAGTTCGCCAACGTTGTAAGTCTTGGCCCGCATTTCTCGCTTTGATATCTTCGAGCGCGTGCTGCTGATAGAATGCGGAACGAGCCTTGGCGACGCCGCGTTTTTCCTCCAATGCGTCCAAGCTGTCCCGCCGATCCAGCTCGGCTTTCTTTCTTCGCATATGCGCACTCGAGGTGAGTCATGAATGATGTCGCAGGCGAACCGCCTCGCGCCATATACCATAAAAATGGTGTGAATTTGGTAGTACGGTTGGGCGTTGTCCGCAGCCCCTGTAGTACGGAGTCAAGCTCCTCTACCCAAAGGCGTGTCGATTTCGTAAGTGACCGCACTAGTCCGGGTTTGATGCCGCCATTATTAGACCATTTGCTCGCTCCACTTGACCGCTGGTTTGAGGATGATAGATCAAGCGTAATCGAGCTTAATTCCCATATTTTTGCACCATGACTTAACCTCGCCGGCCGTGAAGTTCCCGCCGTTATCGCGATGATCTTTGTGGGGACACCATAACGTGTATTACCCGGATATGAAGTCTATCACTGGTCCGGACTCGCCGCTTTAAGCGGCTTGGCCTCTATCCATTTGGTGAACTTGTCAACCATGACCAATAGGTACCTTTGCTTGTGGGTTCCCTTTAAGGGGTCCAACCATGTCAAGCCCCTGCATCATGAATGGCCGTAATGGGTATAGTTTTGAGGGCGGTGGGTGGCATATGGCTCTGATTAGCAAAGAGCTGACAACCGACGCATCTTTGGACTAAGTCCTAAGCATCTGCCCGGGCCGTCGGCCAATAAAATCCTATACGGAATGCCTTTCCTACAAGGGCCCGAGCTGCAGCGTGGTGTCCGCCTAATCCGGCGTGAATTTCAGCCCGAAGGTTTCGCCCTTCCTCTTCGGAGATACACCTTTGAAGGATTCCGGTTGTGCTTTTCTTATATAGTTCTCCCTCATGGACCTTGTAGGCTTTAGATCGCCGAACTATGCAGCGGGCCTAGTTTTGGTCTTCGGGAAGTTCCTGCCTAAGTAAGTAGGCTAGGAATGGCTCTGTCCACAGGGCGATTACTACCATTATGTCGTGGGCTGAAGGTGTTATTTCATCGGCTGAATTGCCGATTGTGTCAGATTGCTTTGTGTCGGTTGGGGCGGCTGCTTCCGGTTAGTTATTTTCGGACTCCTCTTCCCATAGTACGGATGGCTTAAAGAGCCGTTCGAGGAAGATATTTGGAGGGACAACATCACGTTTTGCGCCGATGCATGCCAGTACGTTGGCTGCTTGGTTATTATCCCGGGCTACATGGTGGAATTCAAGTCCTTCGAACCGAGCTGACATTTTGAGGACAGCGTTACGATAGGCTGCCATTTTCGGATCATTGGCATCAAAGTCTCCATTTACTTGGGATATTGCGAGGTTTGAGTCCCCACGCACCTCTACGCGTTGAATGCCCATGGAGATTGCCATCCGGAGGCCGTGTAAAAGGGCCTCGTATTCGGCTGCGTTGTTGGAGTCCGTGTACATTATCTCGGCACGATTGGACTGTGTCTCGGTTGGGGATGTCAAGACGACGCCAGCCCCCAATCCGCCAACATTTTGGAACCGTCTGGCGCATAATCCAATTGAAGTATGCGCTACTTTTTAGGGAGTTCGCTTCGTCCACTCAGCGATAAAGTCAGCCAAAACTTGCGACTTTATAGCTTGCCGAGGTTTGTAAGTTATATCGAATGGTAAGAGCTCAATGGCCCATTTTGCATCCTGCTGTCGCCGCCGCTCGTTAAGGGTACTTCGAAGCCATCATATCGAACACTCTTGAAAGTAGTGTCGAGCTTCCGGATGCTATGAACACCGTGATACGCTATCTTTTGATAGTGCGGGTAACGGACTTGCAGGAGTTAAAACAAATGGATACGTAGTACACTCGGGTTTTGAAGAGGGAATTTATGCCCTTCGCCTCTCGTTTCACGACGAAAGTACCGCGCATACAACTTGATGTGTTGCGCGATGTATAACAACATTGGTTTGCCTAGGTTAGGCGCAGCCAGACCGGATTTGTTGCCAATATGGCATTTATTTCTTCGAGTCCGCCGTGGCAGCATCCATCCACTCAAGTGTTCGCAAGGCCCGAGGAGGCGATAGAGGGCAAGGCCTTTTCTCCCAAATGGGAGATAAAGCGGCTTGGAGCTGCCACGATCCAAATAATTTTTGTATTTGTTTGAGGTCCTTTGGGATATCCAATGTGATGTAGCTCGGATCGGGCTGGGTTCGCTTTGATTCCTCTGCCGGATACAATGAAGCCCAGGAGCTTTCCGGCTGGTACGCCGAAAACGCATTTTTCCGGATTCAGCTTGATGTCATATGCTCTGAGGTTTTTGAATGTGAGCTTCAAGTCGTCTACTAGAGTTTCGACGTATTTGGTTTTGACGACTATGTCGTCTATGTATGTCTCTACTGTTTTGCCGATCTGGGTGGCCAGACATGTTGGAATCATGCACTGATATGTTGTGCCGGCGTTTTTAAGTCCAAAGGGCATCGTGTTGAAGCAGAATGGTCCGTATGGAGTGATGAACGCTGTTGCGGCTTGGTCCGCTTCTGCCATCTTGATTTGATGGTAGCCGGAGTATGCGTCTAGGAAGCACAATGAATCTTGTCCTGCGGTAGCATCGATTATCTGGTGGATGCGGGGGAGGGGGAAGGGATCCTTTGGGCAAGCCTTGTTGAGGTCTTTAAAATCGACACATAGGCGCCAGGATTTGTCCTTCTTTGGTACCATTACCAGGTTTGCTAGCCAATCCGGATGTTTGATGTCTCGATGAATCCGCTTCCAATAGTTTGGCTAGCTCTTCTCCCATTGCCTGTCTTTTGGGTTCGGAAAATCATCGAAGAGCCTGTTTGACTGGCTTGAATCCTTTTAGGATGTTTAGGCTGTGCTCTGCCAATCTGCGTGGGATTCCCGGCATATCTGAAGGGTGCCAGGTGAAGATGTCCCAATTTTCCCGAAGGAATTCTTGCAGTGCGGCGTCTACATCAGGGTTCAATTGTGCCCCAATGGAGGCAGTCTTTGTCGGGTCCGTTGGATGGACCTGGAATTTTACTATTTCGTCCGCTGGTATAAAGGAGGTGGACTTGGATCTCTTATCGAGTATCACATCATCCCTGTTCACTGTAGAGCGTAGCTCGGTGAGTTCCTCTGCCGCTAGGGCTTTGGATAGTGCCTCCAGGGCTAATGCGGCTGTCTTGTTTTCGGTGCGGAGTGCTATGTCCGGATCACTAACGAGAGTGATTATTCCGCCGGGCCCAGGCATTTTGAGCTTCATGTACCCGTAGTGGGGTACGGCTTGAAAAATTGTGAATGCCTCTCATCCTAATATAGCGTGATATCCGCTGTTGAACGGGCCACTTGGAACGTGACTTCTTCGATCAGAATTGTCCGTGAGCGAACACCACATCGAGTGTGATTTTTCCGGTGCAGCGCAAGGTCCCGCTAGGGTTTATTCCTCTCAAGGTTGTGCTGCTTCGCTCAATGCGGCTCCACTATTTCCAATTTTTGAAGAGTTTCTCGAGATGAGGTTTAATCACTGCCGCCATCCATGAGGACCTTGGTAAGTCGAAAGCCGTCCACTATTGGACTAAGTACCAGTGTGGCTGGTGCTCGGGCTGTTTGGAATTTAGGTTCGTCGCTGGTGTTGAAGGTGATGGTTGTGTCGCTCCATGGATTTGTTGTTGCTACTTGGTAGACTTCGGCGAGGCTGCGGATTGTTCGTTTCCGCATGTTATTTGATGCGAAAGTCTCGAAGACTGTTGATACCATACCGGTATTGTTGGAGTGGTTTCCCGGGGCTAGAAGCTCCTCGCCACTTTTGGCCACCTGCCGTAATATCCAACATGCTCAAAGGCTATGTGTTGGGGTGGCGCCCTCTGTACTGTGAATTTTACAGGGTCCGCTAAGCCACCCTCCAAGACGGTTCCGCGTCTGCTATGGGGTTTTTGCTTTTTGGTTTTTGTACCCGGTGCCTGAGTGTAATGCACCCTTTTGTTGCGGACTGGGGTTGTATTCGGGACCGGATTGTCCCAAAACTTAATTTCGGTTTTCCGGAAACTCTCCATCGCACAATACTTTCATACTATGGACGCCAGGTCGGCGAAGCGTGTAACTTCACGACGGCCGATGGCGTTCAAGATTCCCTCGTCCGTGCAATTATTGCAAAAGATTGAGATTGCGTTTTCCTCTCGGCAGTCCTTTATCTTGTCCATAACTAGGAGGAATCTGGCCCAGTAATGATGTACTTTTTCAGCAGGCTCTTGCCGGATTAGAGATAGATCGCATATGTATGGGCGGGTGGGTGGAATTGAGTCCGGAACCCTACCCATCTCAAGGCTCAAGGGCCGAGAAGTTTCCGAATTTGGAAGCTTGGAAAGTGGAACGTTGTCCAACGAGTCCGGTCCGATGCATGACTTTAGGTTCAGTGCTTTATCGAAGTCCGTCCCTCCGCGGGAATCCGGCATGGAGGGTTCGGCCGCCCGGACATGACTAGTTTTCAATATAGGAGAAGAGTCGCCGCGTTGTTCCTCTACCACTGCAACGCAGGGTAACCCGGGAGAGTTAATCTCTTTCAGATCGGTTTTAGGCCCAATCTGATTGTAGTCTGTAGCGACTCCCAGGGCGGCGATACGATCCAAGAGCTCGTTTACGGACGAGAGCTCTATTGGATCTAGCCGCTCGGCGAATTTCGAGATGACATGAAGATTGCTTTTGACGACCTGAGAGGTCATTGTCGAAGTGGTGGCCGGACAGGCGGTCATGAGAAAGCCACCTAGCCGGATAGTTTGGCCGGCGGCCAAGGCTCCTTTGGCGAAGATACCGTCCTTGAAGACGGGAAGAGGCATCCTTCCTATCGGTGACGGCACAGAGGAACTCTCAATGCAAGCACCAATGTCGATGTCGAAACCGGCGGATCTCGGGTAGGGGGTCCCGAACTGTGCGTCTAGGCGGATGGTAACAGGAGACAAGGGGCACGATGTTTTTACCTAGGTTCGGGCCCTCTCGATGGAGGTAAAACCCTACTCCTGCTTGATTGATATTGATGATATGGGTAGTACAAGAGTGGATCTACCACGAGATCAAGGAGGCTAAACCCTAGAAGCTAGCCTATGGTATGATTGTTGTAATGGTTGTTGTGTCCTACGGACTAAAACCCTCCGGTTTATATAGACACCGGAGAGGGCTAGGGTTACACAGAGTCGGTTACAATGGTAGGAGATCTACATATCCGTATCGCCAAGCTTGCCTTCCACGCCAAGGAAAGTCCCATCCGGACACGGGACGAAGTCTTCAATCTTGTATCTTCATAGTCTTGGAGTCCGGCTGTCCGGACACCCCCTAGTCCAGGACTCCCTCAGATGCTATGATCAATTTGATGCTTGATAATTGTTTTGAGATATGAGGATGGTGATATTAGAGTCATGCTAGTTGGGTAATTGTGAATTTAAAGAATACTTGTGTTGAAGTTTGTGATTCCCATAGCATGCACGTATGGTGAACCGCTTTGTAATGAAGTTGGAGCACAATTTTATTTATTGATTGTCTTCCTTATGAGTGGCGGTCAGGGACGAGCGATGGTCTTTTCCTACCAATCTATCCCCCTGGGAGCATGCACATAGTACTTTGTTTTCAATGGCTTGTAGATTTTTTGCAATAAGTATATGAGTTCTTTATGACCAATGTTGAGTCCATGGATTATACGCACTCTCACCCTTCCACCATTGATAGCCTCTCTTGCACGCAACTTTCACCGGTACCATACACCCACCATACACCTTCCTCAAAACAGCCACCATATCTACCTATTATGGCATTTCCATAGCCATTCCGAGATATATTGCCATGCAACTTTCCACCATTCCGTTTATTATGACACGCATCATCATTGTCACATTGCTCTTGCATGATCATGTAGTTGACATCGTATTTGTGGCAAAGCCACCTTCATAATTTCTATACATGTCACTCTTGATTCATTGCATATCCCGGTACACCGCCAGAGGCATTCATATAGAGTCATATCTTGTTCTAAGTATCGAGTTGTAATCTTGAGTTGTAAGTAAATAAAAGTGTGATGATCTTCATTATTAGAGCATTGTCCCAAGTGAGGAAAGGATGATGGAGACCATGATTCCCCCACAAGTCGGGATGAGACTTCGGACTTTAAAAAAAGAGAAGGGACAATGCTACTATCCTTTTTACCACACTTGTGCTTCAAAGTAGCACCATGATCTTCATGATAGAGAGTCTCCTATGTTGTCACTTTCATATACTAGTGGGAATTTTTCATTATAGAACTTGGCTTGTATATTCCAATGATGGGCTTCCTCAAAATGCCCTAGGTCTTCGTGAGCAAGCAAGTTGGATGCACACCCACTTAGTTTCTTTTGTTGAGCTTTCATATGCTTATAGCTCTAGTGCATCCGTTGCATGGCAATCCCTACTCACTCACATTGATATCTATTAATGGGCATCTCCATAGCCCGTTGATACGCCTAGTTGATGTGAGACTATCTTCTCCTTTTTGTCTTCTCCACAACCACCATTCTATTCCACATATAGTGCTATGTCCATGGCTCACGCTCATGTATTGCATGAAAGTTGAAAAGGTTTGAGAATACTAAAGTATGAAACAATTGCTTGGCCTGTCATCGGGGTTGTGCATGATTAAATAGTTTGTGTGATGAAGATAGAGCATAGCCAGACTATATGATTTTGTAGGGATAGCTTTCTTTAGCCATGTTATTTTGAGAAGACATAATCGCTTTGTTAGTATGCTTGAAGTATTATTACTCTTATGTCAATATTAAACTTTTATCTTGAATCATTTGGATCTGAACATTCATGCCACAATAAAGAAAATTACATTGAGAAATATGCTAGGTAGCATTCCATCAAAAATTCTATTTTTATCATTTACCTACTCGAGGACGAGCAGGAATTAAGCTTGGGGTGCTTGATATGTCTCCAACATATCTATAATTTTTTACTGTTCCATGCTATTATATTACCTGTTTTGGATGTTTATGGGCTTTACTAAACACTTTTATATCATTTTTGGGACTAACCTGCTAACCGGAGGCCCAGCCCATATTGCTGTTTTCTTGCCTGTTTCAGTGTTTCGAAGAAAAGGAATATCAAACGGAGTCCAAATGGAATGAAACCTTTGGGAGAGTTATTTTTGGAATGGAAGCAATCCAGGAGACTTGTAGTGCACGTAAGGGAAGCAACAAGGAAGCCACGAGGCAGGGAGGCGCAGCTTACCCCCCTAGGCGCGCCGCCCACCCTCGTGGGCACCTCGTGGCCCCCCTGACCGACTTCTTTCGCCTATATATATCCATATACCCTAAAACCTTTGGGGAGCACAATAGATCGGGAGTTCCGCCGCCGCAAGCCTCTGTAGCCACCAAAAACCTCTTGGGAGCCTGCTCAAGACCCGCCGAGGGGGAATCCTCACCGTGGCCATCTTCATCATCTCGGCGTTCTCCATGACGAGGAGGGAGTAGTTCACCCTCGAGGCTGAGGGTATGTACCAGTAGCTATGTGTTTGATCTCTCTCTCTCTCGTGTTCTTGAGGTGATACGATCTTGATGTATCGCGAGCTTTGCTATTATAGTTGGATCTTATGATGTTTCTCCCCCTCTACTCTGTTGTAATGGATTGAGTTTTCCCTTTGAAGTTATCTTATCGGATTGAGTCTTTAAGGATTTGAGAACACTTGATGTATGTCTTGTCGTGCTTATCTGTGGTGACAATGGGATATTCACGCGATCTACTTGATGTATGTTTTGGTGATCAACTTGCGGGCTCAATGAACTTATGCATAGGGGTTGGCACACGTTTTTGTCTTGACTCTCCGATAGAAACTTTGGGGCACTCTTCGAAGTACTTTGTGTTGGTTGAATAGATGAATCTGAGATTGTGTGATGCATATCGTATAATCATGCCCACGGATACATGAGGTGACATTGGAGTATCTAGGTGACATTAGGGTTTTGGTTGATTTGTGTCTTAAGGTGTTATTCTAGTACGAAATCTATGATAGATCGAACGGAAAGAATAGCTTCGTGTTATTTTACTACGGACTCTTGAATAGATCGACCAGAAAGGATAACTTTGAGGTGGTTTCGTACCCTACCGTAATCTCTTTGTTTGTTCTCCACTATTAGTGACTTTGGAGTGACTCTTTGTTGCATGTTGAGGGATTGTTATATGGTCTAATTATGTTATTATTGTTGAGAGAACTTTCACTAGTGAAAGTATGAACCCTAGGCCTTGTTTCCTAGCATTGCAATACCGTTTGTGCTCACTTTTATCATTAGTTACCTTGCTGTTTTTATATTTTCAGATTACAAATACTCGTATCTACCATCCATATTGCATTTGTATCACCATCTCTTCGCCGAACTAGTGTACCTATACAATTTACCATTGTATTGGGTGTGTTGGGGACACAAGAGACTCTTTGTTACTAGGTTTCAGGGTTGTTTGAGAGAGACCATCTTCATCCTATGCCTCCGACGGATCGATAAACCTTAGGTCATCCACTTGAGGGAAATTTGCTACTGTCCTACAAACCTCTGCACTTGGAGGCCCAACAGCGTCTACAAGACGAAGGTTGTGTAGTAGACATCAAGCATCAACACTCATTGGACCACATACACCGGTATGTATTATTTCCAATAAGTCACTAGCTCGTTCCATTGTTCCGGAGAACGGAGTTTTAGTCATCTTGCCCATAAGGCACAGTTCACAAGTATCAAATGAATCATAATCAAGTGATTCCAAAAGTCCATCTTTATGGAGTTTCTTCATGCGCTTTACACCGATATGACCCAAACGACAGTGCCACAAATAAGTTGCACTATCATTAGCAACTTTGCATCTTTTGGCATCAATATTATGAATATGTGTATCATCACAATCAATATTCTACAGAAATAGACCACTCTTCAAGGGTGCATAAACATAAAAGATATTACTCATATAAATTGAACAACCATTATTCTTTGATTTAAATGAATAACCATCTTGAACTAAACACGATCCAGATATAATGTTCATGCTCAACGATGGCACCAAATAACAATTATTTAGGTCTAAAACTAATCCCGGAGGTAGATGTAGAGCTAGCATGCCAACGGCGATCACATCAACTTTGGAACCATTTCCGATGCGCATCGTCACCTCGTCCTTAGGCAATCTTTGTTTAATCCGTAGTCCCTACTTTGAGTTACAAATATGAGCAACCGAACTGGTATCAAATATCCAGGCACTACTACGAGAATTAGTAAGGTACACATTAATAACATGTATATCAAATATACCTTTGTTCACCTTGCCATCCTTCTTATCCGCAAAATACTTGGGGCAGTTCCGCTTCCAGTGACCAGCCCCTTTGCATTAGAAGCACTCAGTTTCAGGCTTGGGTCTATTTTTAGGTTTCTTCCCGGGAGTGACAACTTGCTTGTCAGTCTTTTTGAAGTTCCCCTTCTTTTTTACCCTTGCCATTCTTCTTGAAACTAGTGGTATTGTTAACCATCAACACTTGATGCTCCTTCTTGATTTCTATCTACCTCCGCGGCCTTTAGCATCGCGAAGAGCTCAGTAATAGTCTTTTCCATCCCTTGCATATTGTAGTTCATCATGAAGCCTTTGTAGCTTGGTGGCAGTGATTGAAAAACTCATCATGACACAATCATCCGGAAGATTAACTCCCACCGAGTCAAGTGGTTATGGTGCCCAGACATTCTGAGTATGTGCTCACTAACAGAACTGTTCTCCTCCATCTTGTAGCTATAGAACTTGTTGGAGACTTCATATCTCTCAACTCGGGCATTTTCCTTGAAATATTAACTTCAACTCCTGGAACATCTCATATGGTCCATGACGTTAAAAACGTCTTTGAAGTCCCGATTCTAAGCCGTAAAGCATGGCACACTGAACTAACGAGTAGTCATCAGATCGAGCTTGCTAGGCGTTCACAACGTTAGCTTCTTCTCCTGCAGCAGGCCTTGCACCGAGCGGTGCATCAAGGACATAATTATTCTGTGCAGCAATGCGGATAATCCTCAAGTTACGGACCCGGTCAGTGTAGTTGCTTCCATCATCTTTCAACTTAGCTTTCTCTAGGAACGCATTAAAATTCAAAGGAACTGTAGCACGGGCCATTGATCTACAACATAGACATGCAAAAAACTATCAAGACTAAGTTCATGATAAATTAAGTTCAATTAATCATATTACTTAAGAACTCCCATTCAGATAGACATCCCTCTAGCCATCTAAATGATACGTGATCCAAATCAACTAAACCATGTCCTATCATCACGTGAGATGGAGTAGTCTTCAATGGTGAACATCACTATCACTACAAAAAAAAAGACACATCCGTGACATTTTGGGCCGAACGAAAAAAAATTCTGTCATACATATGACACTTCTATGACGATAATTGTGACAAAACCCGGATCATCATAGATGTGGTGGGCTCCTACTTATGACAAAAATCATGATGTAAAATGGGCTTTTCGTCCTGGCGGGCCGGAGACGCAGCTGCATGACATTCTTTGGTCCGCCCATGACGGAAAAACCATGGTAGAAGCGAGGGGAGGAAAATTTCGGGAGTTGCCGGTCACGGTGGGAGGTCGGGGCAGAGCGATGCGCATTTCTCTCAGACGACGCTGCAGGTGCGTAGGCGTTGGCTCTAATCAAGCCAAGCGAGGTGTTGGTCTCTAATCAACCCGAACGACAGACCGCAGCTACGCTACATCGAACTCCGAGCGATCGATCGATGGTCGTTAATCGAACCCGATGGAGCGATTCTTCGCCATCGCCGCTAATCAAGCCGATCGATTGATGAACAAAGTGAGTGTTATGGGGGTTTGGATGAAAAGTGAGCGGTGGAGTTGCCTTTGGATGAATAGGAACCCGTGGTGTGGAGGGCTGGATGAACAGTAGACGGTGGAGGGGTGGTTGAATAGGACCCCGTGGTGTGGAGGGCTGGATGAACAGTAGACGGTGGAGAGGTGCCTGTGGAGGGTGGTTGAACAAGAGCGGTGGAGTAGCGCAAGGGAGGCTGGATGAACAGAGCCCGTGGAGGCCGGAGGAGGTCGACGTGAGCCCGTGGAGGCCGGAGAAGGTCGACGGTGGATATGAACAAGATCCCGTGGAGTCCTGCTTTGCAAGACGCCACACCCTCTCGGCGAACAGACCCCTGCTGACCGTAGGAGGTCCGTTTAAATCCGCTTTTGCGGTACGACACACCCTTCCGATCAACAGATCCCTGCTTTCGACCGTAGGAGGTCCGCTTCTCCGCTTCGCGGACGCCACACCCTCCCGATCAACAGACCCCTGCTTCGATCGAGGAGGTCCGCTTCTCCGCTTCGCAGACGCCAGCCTCCTTTCCATCGCCGTTCCATCCAAGCCGGTTGGCTCCACGCTGCCCGCTGCCTCCCGGCGAACACGACGCATTCCGCTGCTTTCCCCATAAACACAACGCATTCCGCCGCTTCCCATGAACACGACGCATTTCGTTGCCTCCCCATGAACACGAGCCTCGCCAGACGTATGCGCGACTAGGCGTTCGAGACCCGCCCAGATGTACACATACGTGGTCGATTTTCTTTCTTGCACTCGCCACCAGACGTACATGTACATGCTACGGCGCCGCTTCTACTACGACATGTGCGCGCCTCTACAACGACCAAGATGTACATACACGTCACACTGAATGATGATGCTATGTACGCCGACTGTGGGTCCCGACCGTCACGCAGTTCCTTGCGTATAAAATGTAGCTGGTGGGTCCCAGCAATGAGGGGTGAATTGTTTTTTGCCCGACGCACTTCCTTTGCATGCGAAGATGTAGCTGGTGGGTCCCAGAGTCGAGGCGAGTCGTTTTTTCTTGACGCACTTCCTTGCGTATAAGATGTAGCCGGTGGGTCCCAGCAATGGGGCGAATCATTTTGTTTTTTTTTTTGCCCGGACGCACTTCCTTCCATGCAAAGGTGTAGTAGGTGGGTCCCAGCAGTCAGGGGGGAAACGTTTTTTTCGCTAAATATGGTTGCCCGTCCGGTGGGTCCCCGCTATCAGGTGGAGGAATAATTATTTTGCGCGTAATAAGGAGGCACTTCCTTGTTGCGTCAGGACCCAAATTGTCGGCCTCTCCACGTGACACACCCACATCCGATGGAAGCCATTCCTTGACCACCTTGACCACGCCGCGCCGAGAGCACCAGGGCGGTGGACGACGGCGAGGCCTAGGAAGGGGACGACGTGGAGCCGGGGAAGACGCGGCAGTGGATGCCCACGTGTAGAGGAGTACGACAGTTCACTGGTTCGCTGCGGTGTGAGTCTGCCGTCGCCGCAGAATAACAGGGGGTGTGGGTGAGTAAAGGGATGGCCTGGCCAGCGGTGGGAGTAGTAGGGGGCGGTGAGGCCTCCGCCACATCGCAGCCGGCCACGGGAGGCACGAGCACGAGGCACGACCAGCGCTGGTTTGGGCGGCTGGAGCAAGAAAGCCAGAGGTTGAAGAAGCACTACGGCCGTTGGATGGACATCGACGGCCACCGAGCTAGAATCGCAGATATTGACTAAGTTGACAAAGCCCTCCGCCCCCGCCAACTTAGTA
This sequence comes from Aegilops speltoides, assembly GCA_021437245.1. Classification (NCBI taxonomy): domain Eukaryota; kingdom Viridiplantae; phylum Streptophyta; class Magnoliopsida; order Poales; family Poaceae; genus Aegilops; species Aegilops speltoides. The sequence continues at coordinate 455,798,178 of CM038142.1, forward strand.
GGCCCATTAAGTCAGCCTCCCACCAAGGTGGGTCCCAGCTAGTGGGGTATTCATTTTTGTGCGTAATAAGGAGGCACTTCCGTGGGTCCGAAATGACAAAGGGGAACGTTGCGAAATAAGGTGGCCCGTCGGGTGGGTCCCAGCAGTCAGGGGCAAATGTTTTTTTTTTCGTGAAATACTGGTGGCCTGTCCGTTGGGTCCCTGCTGTCAGGTGGAGGAATAATTATTTTCCACGTAATAAGGAGGCACTTCCTTGCGGCTGCCGTGGACCCAGCTGTCAGCCTCTCCATGTACAGTATTCTTCTGATGGAATTCGGTCGTTGACCACATTGACCACGCCGCGCCGAGAGCACCACGGTGGTGGACGACGGCGAGGCCTAGGAAGGGGACAACGCAGAGCCGGGGAAGACGCGGCAGTGGATGCCCACGCGGAGAGGAGTACGAGGGTTCACTAGTCGGCTGCGCTACCGTCACCGCAAAATAACAGGGGGTGTGGGTGAGTGGAGTGGAGGGATGGCCTGGCCAGCGGTGGGAGTAGTATGGGGGCGGTGAGGCCTCCATGGCAAAGACAAACCGCCAAGGAGGCAGGAGCAGCAAGACGACCGGGCTGCTTTGGGGCCGGAGCAAGAAGACCAGAGGTTGAAGAAGCACTACAGCCGTTGGATGGACATCGTACGGTCAGTCGAGCTAGAATCGTGCATATTGACTAAGTTGACAAAGCCCTTCATCCCCATCAACTTAGTAGGCCCACTATACTGGGTCCCAGCTAGCAGGGGGAGTATTCTTTTTTTTGGGCGTAATAAAGAGGCACTTCCTTGCGTGCGAAGATATACCTGGTGGGTCCGAGCTGTCAGCGGCGGTAACGTTTTTTTGTGAAATATAGAGGCCCTTTCGGTGGGTCCCAGATCACAGGTGGAGGAATCATTATTTTGCGCGTAAAAAGGAGGCATTTCATATGCGATCGTGGACCCAAATTGTCACCTCTCCACATACAAATCCACTTCCGATGGATGTCGCTCATCGACCATGTCGACCAGGCCGCTACCGAGAGCACCGTGGCAAAGTGGACGACAAACGAGGCCTGGGAAGGGAACGACACGGAGCCAGGGAATGCTCAGCAGTTATTTCCCACGCGGAGGAGTACGAGGGTTTACTGGTTCGTCTACCGTCGCCGGAGAATAACAGCATGTGTGGGACTGAGGGTGAGTAGAGGGATAGCTAGGCTAGTGATGGGAGTACGGTGGGGCGATGAGGCATGCGTGGTAGCACAGCCGGCCGCGGGGAGGAGGGAGCAGGCATTCCCGCCGGCGCTTGTTTGAGCGGCTGGAGCAGGAAGAGCAGAGATTGAAGAAGCACGACGGCCGTTGGATGGACATCCAACAGTATACATGCCATCTGTGGGAAGCCTCAAATCTGTGGAAAACAAAGATACAGCCCATCCGCCATTATTTCAAATAGTTTACAGCCCATTTGCTAATTTACGGGTTTTTTGGAGCCCATATTCTTTTGTTAGCATTACAGCCCATATTGTGGCCACGGTTAAAAAATTATACGAAATTTTGCACATGTCGGTAAGCGGTCTCGAACTGCTTTTAATCCCAAATTTCGAGTCACATTCAGACTGATTTTAAAAATAAATGTATATCAATATAAAATCCAATAAATTGTCCACGATAAAAATCAATGCAATTTAAAATCTCAAATGAAAAAAGATATTTGAAACTAATTGCCGCTTGATGTGTTTTAAAATGTACAGCCCATTTCTCATTATCGATAGGCCTATTTTCTCGCCAGCCAAATGAAGCTCTCTCGTCTAGCCCAACAGCCCGATAAAGTGACTTACTTGACAAATCACAAAAACTGGCTAGCCATTTTAAAAAGAAAAAACTACTGGGCTGGTCTGTGGTAAACATAAAAGAAAAGGCTGTCTAGACAGGCCAGAGTGTCCCGCACAGCCCAGTTGACACCTTGCTTCCGTCTCAAAAACATATTAGATAAATGCCACTCCAATTATGGTGATTCATAAAATGCCACTGCAATTTCCAAACTTTGAAAAATGCCACTGCAAATTTTGCAAACTTTGAAAAACGCCACTGCAGTTTGCAAACTTTGAAAAACGCCACTCCAGACTTCAAAAAATGCCACTAGAAATGGCATTTTTCAAAGTTTGGAAATTGTAGTGGCATTTCTCCGAGGCATTTATCAAATTAACCCAAAACAAAAATAATTGGGCGAAGCCATCGGGTCCTCGTGTCACCGCCACAGTAATTCTCTCATTTATTGACTATGTTGACAATGGCATGGGACCCAGATGTCGAAACCACTAGGAGGAGCCATTTTTATTGGCTTGAAATAAGGAGGCACTTGCTTATGCATCGCCATGACCTTGGCGGGTCCCTCGTCATCCTCTCCATGTACAATCATCTCCTGATTGTGTATGTGTTAACTTGCTAGGCCCACAAGTCAGCCTCTAAACCCGTGGAGGACAAATACAACCCATTTAAAAAAATAACAGCCCATTCCATACGTTCAAACGGAAAGTTCAACATTCAGAGCAAAGTAATGTGTCCGATCCACATATAGAGTACTGGAACTTCCACGTTGACAACCATCATAGCCAAGTTAACTATCTACTCCCACTAGACAAGTACTAACTTACTCTTAGCTAACTAGACGATGCGGCCGGTACACGCAAAACGCCGCACCGGCGTCCCGCGCCACCTCGGACTTGACAGAGGTGCGATAGGGCTGTTGTTCGCTGCTGCGTTGGCCCTTTCCATGCCGGCATGGTCCACCGGTTGCTTCCAAGTGGGAAACCCACTTGACGAGCTGGTAGTAAAATCGTGTCGCGAACGCGCATGCGTGCCGACAGCCTCCAAGGCTATTTGTCGGCACCGCCTCCATGTAGTCGGCCCATTATGGGCGCTCGCTCGCGACTCAGAGCATCGTCGCTGCTGCTCCATGTCTACCGGGCGATGCAAATCTGCATACGCTCCTCCGCCAGAGGTCGCGCCCAACAACTCCTACCTCCGCCATGTGGTCGCGACTCAACAATTCCTTGATATGCGATTGCCATCTAAAGACAGATAGAATGCTCCTCCTCCGTCCGCCTTCCGTGAAAAACCGAACACTAGTTCGGCGCGACCGCCTCTGGCGCCACCTACCGCAGACGGGCGGGCATGGCGGACGTGGCGAGCAACGCCGGGCTGGTGGGGGCTTATGAGGATATGGCGAAGTTGGGTCATGGTGGCACCGGAGAATGCCGGAAACAAGACTTATAGGGGAAGGTAGCGACGGTCATCGAATTCAATGCATAATGGCTTAGCGCTACCACTTGCCGTGGAAAACTAGGGAAACTGAATTATGACCGTGCCGCCCCGCCTCGCTCGGGTCGACGCCGCATGGCGGTCAAACGAGTGCACTCGAATCATCTCCTCCTTGTCAATAATGATTTCACAGATTTAAAAGCCCTCAACAATTAAAGCGATCTTTTTCGCATCGCTTAGCTGCCTTAATTACGGCCGGCTGCATGCAGCACTCGTAATCGCCGCAGCAAGACGCTAAGCGCATGCAACGAAGTCGCAGCCGAGGCACGATGCAGCCACTTAAATCGCTAGAATTAATTAGGCTTATACTTCTACATGTCGTTAATTATTGCCATGCCTTGGTCTTGCTGCTTGTCAGTAGGGACTAATAAACCCGACGAGGGAGTACCTTGGTTGGTGAGAGGTTTGAATTAAGCCCGCAAACCGGAAAGGAGGTACTAGTACGGCGTGATCCGCTATTTATTCGTGTAGGATCGAGTAGGTCGCTTTTGAATTGAGCCCCGCAAACCGGAAAGGAGGTAATACGTGCATGATACGCTATTTATCCGTAGGATCGAGTAGTGTAGCTTGTCGGCTTTTCAGAGGTAGGCATTTTTATCCGTAGGATCGATAGTGTAGCTTGTCGGTTTTTCAGAGGTAGGCATTTTATTCAAAAACTGCCACTTCGATCTTGCATCGCAAATAAAACTGCCAAAGCGCATTTGTAGGCTAGCTAGTGATCGATCAAGAATTTGTAAACACCGAGCTAACAGAAATAAGTAATCATAATGTATCTCAATGATTCACAGATCGATACAAATATGTAGCTCCAAAAGCAAAGATCAGCCACTTCGGATCTTATGCCGCAACTAAAACTAACTAGTACGATTCCCATACATAAGATCAACATGTTAATGCATCTCCATGATTCATGATCATATACAAATATGTAGCTCCAAAAGCAAAGACCTAGAAAAACATCTGTTCTTCCTACTAACATGGATGCTTCTCTTGGCCAACATTCAAGACAGATCGAAGACAAATTTGTTTGTGAAGTCTACAATTCCTCTTGCAAACGTAAGTGATTTCACCAACACCGGAACCATGAGAATGAACCACACATGATGGAGCAACATCCACTGCAATATGATTTGGTCTTCTCTCGATCACACCGTGAGACTATTTTCGGAATACAAACTTTAACTTAGGAAAATGATGCCCATTGTATAATCGCATCAAAGAAATGAAGCACCAAGTGTTGGCTAGTAAATAGTATAGTACCACTTTTCTGCAGTCCATGAAGTGACTATCCAATCTTTGTGTCTATTTTCAAATGGCAATCGCATGCAAGGACTATACTATTCTCTTGTGCAGTTCAACCAAAATTGCAGACACTTTGTTTGTTTGCCAAATAGCAACGGCAGACATCTCTATCTGCACAAATATCAAGCAGCTAGTAAACATATACCACTCCATGTTCGCAATGATGGAAGAGGTGAAATCGATACAACCGAAATTGAGCATCCAATCATTGAATCTTGTCCTGCACCTCCAATGTAGGTCCACCCTGCCAATAAATTCACATGCAAACCACTAGTATTACTATCTAATGACAGTACAAAAAGAGTAGCAAGATAGTAGCAAACCATGTACCTTCGTAATAATGCCACCAGTTGGATATAAAGGTTTGGAAAAAAACATGCTCCTAATGTTGAACCAGTTGGAATTTTTGTGCAGCTCCACTAAAATCGAGCATCCCTGCTTGCATAGATATTGAAAGTGTGATTACTATAAAAGTGGCACTAGTTGAAGCATAGACTCACAAATATAAGCATTCCAATTTCTTAATGGGAAAAGGTAGCAAGACTGTTTCTAACCACCTGCTTGAAGGAATAAATAAAGCAACAACGGTTGATGTCGAAGGCATACATAGTTTTTTCTCAAAAACTGAGCCATTCCTCGACCTTTCCTCTTCTTTTAAGCAAATTTTGTGCGCTTCTACTAAAATAAAATGCCATCACCGCTTTGACAATTTAGTTACACTGCATAAAAGGAAATGACTTAACATTACATCATGATGTCGGGTATGTAGTAGACAGCATTAGAGACAAACATACTGCACCTCCTCCGATAACATAATGAACATTAATTTTAACAAAGGCGTGACTAGCTTTACCGGATAATTTGAGTGAACTCTACACCCTCTGTTCCTTAATATAAGACGTTTTCACTGTTCAATTTAAAGTACCCAAACGCCTAGTACTTAGAAAAACAGTAGTAGTTTTCTTGAGCACATATCCGGGAAAGCTTGCCACACTTTATTTATGTCCATACGCTAATGCAACACCATTGAATACTACAAATATACACTAATCCAAAGGGCTAGTGCAATAGTAGAGTAGTTAGTTTATTACGAGTACAAGACAATGGTTTTATGAATGATTTCAATAAACTCTAGCATCGAAGGTTTCTATAAGAATTAACAATATAAAATGTAAAGGTAACAAGTTTCAAAGATTGGTGTACTAGTTGTGCATGTGCATTAAACCAAATACAAAAGTCTCAAGGTAACTAGCATTATTAACACAAGATAAAAAATTGCAAACCATGTACCTCCAAGGTAAATATCATTTCAACTCTGGGGACCTTAAAATTGCTATCTCAATCTTGATAATCGATCAAACATAAAACTTGATCTTTCCTCTTGATAATCAAGAGAACAGCCAGAGGAGGAGGTGCCCACTCTTCACCTTTCCTCTTGTCTTCATAATTGTCTATGCAGTTTAACCAAAATAAAATGACATCGCGCCTTGGCATTTTGGTGACACTGCATAAAAAAATTAACTTATCTCATGAAAGTCGTATGTAATCTATAAGCATTAACAGTGCAAAAATCTGAAGGTAGTAACAAGTTTCATCGTTGGTATACTGGCTGTGTAACAGCATTAGAATGCCTTAGCTGAAAAATCTTAAATACATCCACAATCAACAGCTAACCCTGAAATGATCCAGTGATATTAAATGGCACTGCTAAAATTTATCTGTGGCATTAGACTGAGAGCGGCATTAGTTAAATGTGGCATCACTTTAGCAGTAGCATTGCTTGACTTGACTGCTGGCATTATACTAACAGCAAAAAAGTGGCAATAAGAGCATGGGAGGCCCATTCGGACAGTGGGCGCACCAGTACAATGTACCTCCACAGACGCAGAGTGGTGAGGGAGGTATGGTTGCCTAGAGCAACAAATATCCAGGCAACATATGTGGATTACGTCCCATTTTTTTTCTCTTTAGCCACCTTTTTCCTATGTGAGGACAACAAACTGATCGACCTGGTCATTCTCTATTGCGTTGTCATGCCTTTCTAGCCTTCTTCAACCAAGAGTCACGAGACTCATTCCTTAGCTACTGATTTTCCCCTTTTCAACCTAGATGCGAGTTTGATGCTTACTCTCTTGGACAGTACAATCTCCCTTCCTTTCCTTATTCAACCCAGACATGCATTAGTCTGCATGAAATAGGGTTTCCTTTAATAGTGCAAATTATGGTTTTCGTCTGCGTGGCCAGCAGAGCAGAGGATAGGAAATTGGGAAGATGGTGGAGTGGAAAAAGATCCACATGCAATGACGTGCCAGATGGGGCAATAGAACAAGGGTATGATTCGAAAAGAGGTAGCATACCTGAGGGTCGGCAGGAAGTGCCTTCGCTCGTGGTCGTCGTCCTCCGCACACACTATGGCAGCGATCCCGCGCGGGCGCTAGGTCTGAGAGGACAGCCTTGTCGCCGGGCGTGACTCGCCGCCGACGACGAAAAGTGCGCCAACGCTGCACATCCTTTTCTTCCCCGCGGATCTGTGACTACCAAAGTGAGGAGGGAGAGAGGGGCCGTCTTTTTTAGATCTGGAGAGAGGGTGGTAGTGTGAGAAGCAAGTGGGCAGCCCTTGGCAAGAAAGCGCTGAAGCTCCAGCCTATATATCTTCTTTATACTACTAGTACTAGAGGTGGAGTAGTGGTAGAGTAGTTTATATTTTCTCTCCATACAGTACCAGTTAGTCGTGCTTCAAAACTGAACGGTGCGCCATTAAAAAAATAAAGGCTGATAACTAATGCGGCACCTCGGGCCAATGCAGCCAGATCGCATTTTGCACGAGAAATACACACCATGTCTCGCTGACATGTGGTCCCGCTCCACATATCGCTGAGACAATGGCGAGTAGTAGGAGTATTTCCAACCGACGTAGGCCGGGCGCCTTCGGAACTGTGGCAAACCGGCAACCGCCCACCGACTCTTCACCTATCCTCTCGATTTGAATCGCTGTCGACGCTCTTCCTCTCCCTCCTCCATTTTCCTTCGCCCTTCACCCTTTCTTTCGCCATTGTTCGATCGTTTCTCCATGGAGGAACAGACAAAACGACTTCGTTATTCGTGCCCCGATCTGAAAGATGACGTGGTGGAGGAACTCATTGATCGGTGCGACATCATCACCTCGGCTAGCATGGCAGGTTCGTTCAAGCCCATTCTCGACTGAACTAATAACATCATTACAAGGAACCCAAGAGTCAAGGAGCAGTTTGATCTCCCCTATCTTCTTCGCCGTGACCCTGATGACTGGCGCCGTCACGACGGAGGCCTCACCCTGTGCAAGTTGATGCCGCTTGATAATGATACATATGATGTTAAGATGACATAGCTTGAGGGCAAGGCTTGGGCAGGCGCAAATGGAGATTGGGTTGTTTACATTGAGTCCAACTGCGAGTGGGAAGTTGTGAATGTGTACACTCGTGACTGGGTTCCACTTCCAAAAATCTCAAGACTGCCCAGAGGTTGAGCACACCGGTATTGTACGCACGTTCAAATACAATCATGGTGACTGTCTTCTACGGAAGATAGCAATTTCTCGAGTCCCCGACCGCTCTTGGAATTACAACAACTATGAAGTTGTTGCTATGTTCGACAAGCTTGTTGCCATCGCTGGTTTAACCGATGGATATTGCTCAAAATCAGTTTCGACACGATGAGTACCGTGATGCAATTCAATACGTGGGCCTTGTGTTTGCTGCCACCACTGTGTCACTGCTGCATGGCATCCTCGTTGTTTCGCACATTTGTCTTCCACCGTAATTATAATTGTTTCATCCACATGCATGCGGTTAGCAAGGCTGGTCATAGTGGGAGTAACTTAGACTAGTAACATGCATATGTTACTAGTTTATGTTACTACCTCTATAGTGCACAATATCTTAGATTAGTATCATAGGTGGTCTCATTTATTAACATGCACGACACATAGTAGCATCACATTTATTATGTTACTAAGATTCACCTATGTTACTATAACCATCTCTCTCTTCCTTAATTGCTCGCCACATAAGCATGTTTGCAGTCCCAAGTGCATGATACTACTTATGTTACCCCCACTATGGCCGTGCTTACTAATTAACCTTCTTCTTGTGTTTCCAAGGTCCTGTGAACATTCCACCACCTATACTTGAAGATCTTTATAACCAAGGGGGAGATGATGATGGTGATGATCACGAGCATGAGGACGAGCAGCACCCATATACTATTTGGCGCCTGGCAACTAATTCCAATGGATCACCACTTCTCGTGTGTATACAGCCGACTGATGATGTTACTGCTAAGGAAGCAGGTGTAGTCTCCCATGGTCGCACTCTCCGGACCTATTTCAACACCCGTTGCATGGTATTCGGGATGGATACTAGTGTGCTAGCGCCAACTCCTTCTCCCCGGCATGTAATTGATAGTCTTGGAGAAAACTCGCCTTCCTTGGACAAAACTATCCAATGATGGTGAAAGGTGATCCAACCGCTATTGACACAACGTTACTACCATTTATGAGAAGCAATTGTGTCTATACCTTGACATTTGGGTGGTTCCCTACCCTCGATCGATATAGTAGGCCGCTTCACCGGATGATCAGTCTGCGCTGGTCTCCGTGATCAACAATGGATGGCCCGTCCCAGAGAATCACTTGTGGTTCAAAGCAAGCGTTTCCAACGCCGAGGAATGGTTGAGTTGAAGTTCATTTCATTGCTTGTTATTTGTTGTGTGGTGAAAACTTTAGTATTTATAATGTATCCTCGTTGTCGATGTGGGTTGATGACCTGTTGTATGTAATAAAATGATATGCCTGTGATAAACTTACTAAATTTATGAATAGCTTTCGAGTTGCTTCTGTGAGTGAGTGGTGCGACGAGGCAATAAATATATTTTCCAAATACATAATTGTACATGCATTGCAACAGGTTATCAGATGAGGCCAATCAACAATAGTAGTACACTATTTGTACTAGCTTCACATGCTTTTATGCTACAGCGGGTGTTTTTATCAGAGCTATACTGCATTACGTAACCAAAGCACTCGAATCCTCAATACTAGTAGTACTATATAGTACTAACTAGTAGGAGTAGTAGGGTGGCATGGGCCGTAACAAGCATTCACGCCCGTGAGTACAAGACACGCCACCAAAGACGACTTCCATCTCGACATCATATTTCTTGGAGTCCGTATAGAGCAATCTCTTCAACCTCATCGCTTTCTAACTCAGCCATCGTGGCGGCGGGCGAGGTGGGGTTTGCCGATAGTCGGTTTCCTTAATCTGCGGTCCCACTTGTAAGGCCAATCGCAACGCACGACCCCAAACGGACCTCCATTTTGCACTAACTCCAACGATAATTTTGACTAGAAAAGCAAGACCAAAGAAAACAAGAACCACAAGAATACATTTTACTACTCTTGTAAGTTGGATTAGTGCCTTCTCGATGCATTCATTGTTGATCTCATGGAGGCTCGATCATGCGTGCTTCTTTCTTCTTCGAGTGTAAAGAAGTAGACGTTGCTTCCTTGCATCTAGTCTCATGTCTAGCCTCTATTCTAGTACTCCCTCCAATCCGCTTTTTCTCTCAAGGCCTAAGCAGCAACATGCATACCAAGTAGGAGTATCAACAAGTGCACTAATCTCATCTATAGCCTCTGTGCTAGCTAAAAGTGATAGAACATATACGAAATTGCGCTCTATTAATATATGGATGTACTCTTCTTCCCAATACAAAAACTTGCATCCATTCTACTCCCTCCGTTGCACAATACATGCCTTCTATTTGTCAAAATATATATGTATCTAGACATGTTTTAGTATATAGGCACATCCATTTTTGGACAAATGGAAGTCAAGTATTTTGGAATGGAGGGAGTACACAATAAAAATTTTAAGTTAGCACAACTAGTCTAATCCGAGAGCACAACCGAAGATTTGGTCGGGTTCTTCCTCCTTTTGCCGACATCGGGACATCCAAAGATCCACGCCATGTCATGAAAGAAAATAGAGTGGTAGTTGATAAGTTAAAGCCACGAGATGTGCATCTTGGGCTAAACTGTAAATAGAATCTTACTACTCTTGAGTAACTCCAAAAGCGGCTGAGGGAGTCCTGGACTAGGGGGTGTCCGGACAGCCGGACTATCATTATCCGCCGGACTCCAAGACTACGAAGATACAAGATTGAAGACTCCGTCCCGTGTCCGGATGGGACTTTCCTTGGCGTGGAAGGCAAGCTTGGCAATACGGATATGTAGATCACCTACCATTGTAACCGACTCTGTGTAACCCTAGCCTCCTCCGGTGTCTATATAAACCGGAGGGCTTTAGTCCGTAGGACAACATACATTACAACAATCATACCATAGGCTAGCTTCTAGGGTTTAGCCTCCTTGATCTCGTGGTAGATCTACTCTTGTACTACCCATATCATCAATATTAATCAAGCAGACGTAGGGTTTTACCTCCATCGAGAGGGCCCAACTCGGGTAAAACATCGTGTCCTCGCCTCCTGTTACCATCCGCCTAGACGCACAGTTCGGGACCCCTACCCGAGATCCGCCGGTTTTGACACCGACATTGGTGCTTTCATTGAGAGTTCCTCTGTGCCGTCACCGATAGACCCGATGGCATCTTCAACCAACAACGCTGTCCAAAGTTGTCACACCCTGATTTTCATGGCACAGCACTTAAGCTCTTAATCATGCTAAAATGTGGTTTGACAAAAACTTTTGAGTATTTTTGGACTTTGCTTGATTTGATTTTTGTCTGCTGTTTGCGAGTGCTCTAAAATTAAATAAATTCTCCAACTTCTATACTTCATCTCCTTGCTCCAAACCCTTGATCCAATGATCATGCCATGTGTATAGGACATAAAAATATTTTCTTACAAAATAATTTGGCCAAATAGTATTTTCAAAAATTAGTTTTTCAAAACCCCGAATTGAGGTTTGCACCGCAAGTACTTAATTAAGGGCAGTAAAAATCTTTCTAAAAATATATTTGACTCCTATTAGATATAGTATTCCCGTAAACCACAAAAATATAATTTTAAAGGTTATTTTCCTATTTTATTTATAAGCTTTTTCTTAAGTCCAGAAATGGTCTTTAATAGGAAAAATTATTTTATTGCTTCGTAAATATTTGCCAAAATTTAGGGAGACTCATAGGACATATATAGTCCATATATAAGAGTTTCAACACATGGTTATGATCAAAATATTGGTCAAACCCTCATAGACCCTTTCTCGATATTTCAAGCTTTTGAAATATTTACAAAGGAAATATTCTCCAAATATTCCAACAAAATTCTACCATGTCACATATGACATATTTGGTGATCTTGCCAAGTCTCATGACTTGGAGAACAAGATAGCATCATCAAAACCTCTCAAAACCATTTCTGCCCATTTTGAAGTTTGAGCAACTTTACATTGCCAAACATGTCCAAATGATCTCAAACCTTGTGAACCTGCTCAAATGGTCTAATAATTCATCTAGACCAAATGGCAAAAGTTGGAGAGCAAGTTAACTTGATCAAAGTGCCCCAAAACCCTTTCGTCCGTAACCATATTTGAACAACTTTGCATTACCAACTTTCTCTCCTTGACACCAACTTTTGTGAGCATGATCACATGACCAAATGAGGCCACCACACCAAGTGGTGCATCAAGGAGAAGTGATTTGCTCAACTAAATCTACACAAGTTCATTTCTGCTAATTTCTAGGGTTTACCAAAGTTGCATTGTCCACTTTCTTCAAATGATCTCCAAATTGGTGGAAGGCCCTAAATATATGTGTCATATCACCCTATGGAGTCTCATGGCTTATGGAGATCATCTACTTTCCCAAACCAACATCAAACACCTTCCGCATTTTGCAAAAACCACTATTTGGACCTCTTCCACTAATCTCCATGACTTCTCCTTTTACCACAGCCCTCCTAGTTCCCTCACTGTGTGCTGTGCTCGCCCGAGAGACAATGATTAAGGGGAAGGGCTCCATTTTCCTCTCTCGACATCCACTTTTCCTCCCTTTGTCATCTCTCTCTCTCCTGGCATGTTGCGAGCATCCAAAGCCTCTTTCACCTTTGTTTATCCCCCCGCAGCTCCAAGACACAAGTGGACACGGCAGAGCACGCAAAGCGCACTCATGCCGCCAAAGCCCTGCCTGAGCTGCCATGCTGGCGGCCGAGCCCTCGCCACAGACACCCGGCCCACCTCGAGCCTCCCTCGCCGGCCGATGCTCCTCGACGTCCGCAACACGACACCGAGCCGCCCCCTCCTCCTTCTCCCTCCTGCTGCCTCCTTTCAGACGCACGGCCGCCCGAGAGCTCCAATGGGCATGCTCACACGCTGGCGCCCGACACTCCCCCGCCTCCTTCTCTTCCCTCCTCGCCCTCGACCAACCCCACGAACACCCGGACATACTCACACGAGCCCCTCGTGGCCTCTAGCAATGGCTACAGCCTCGGCCAAGACGGTCCTGTGGTGCACCTCGCCTCCTATTTAATCCAGCCCCGAGCTCTATAGCCTCCTTTCGCCTCTCTCACTCCCAAAGAACCTCCCGACAAACTCTATTCCCTCGTGCTCTCCTTGCTCTCCATCGCCGCCATGGTCGCCGCCGGCCTCCTCTCGCTCCGCAAACCAGGCCTCCCCGCCTCCTTTGGCCACCAAGGAACTGCAGATGATCGCTTGAGCTTCCTCGCCTCTCTCGCCTCGTCCCTGCGCTCACAGCGGTGCCGCCATCGCTCGATGGGGCCGCCCGCCATGACTGCCGCCAGATGCGCCCGCCATCCTCGCCGCCTCCGAGGGATTCCTCGACGCGATCTTCCCGGCGACCCTCCGGTGGCCGCGGCTTGGCCAGAGGCAGCCTGTGGTCGCCGGGGAAGGCGCCGGCCGCCCAGCAGACGGGCTCGATCCCTCCCTGTCGCGAAGCGCTGGAGGAGGAAGAAGACTCGCGGCTGGGCCCGCAGGTCGCTGACCCGCCGGCCGCCACGCCATTTAAGTGGAGACGGCCTGCTGGTTTGCGCTTTTCGCGAAAGCGTAACCTGAATACGCCGGCGTGGCCTCCCATCGTGTGTCATGAGGAGCTGGGCCAGCCCAAAGGTGCTTGGCTGCCTAAATTACGCCAGCCCGTGAGATTAGGTATAAAACCCTTTTTCTCATTTTCCTTATCCAGTGAACTTCAAAAATCTCTAAACAACTCAAATAGTGTCCAAATTTGATGATTCAAATTTCTAGTGACTCCATAAATCATGCTCTACCTGTTGGTGCAACATGCACATTTTTCCAGAGAATTCTATTCACAAATATTCATCAAAATCTCATTTTTCCTATTTCTGTGATAAACTTTAGAAAATCACAGAGAGCTCAATATTGATCCAAATGCCATGATTCAAATTCCTAGATGAATATAAGCTCATAACCTAGTTTATGAACATTTTTCTTGATGCTTTCTGTACCACATAAATTATTGAGCCATTTCTTCATATTTATCAACTTTGCAAAATCATAGGATATTCATTTGAACTCCAAATCCAGTGAAACCAATTCCTTGATGCTTCTAAAATCATGCTTTGTCAAATGGGTGCCCTTGCTCATTTTTCAAAAATATATTTCTGTACACTTCTAGCAAACCCATAAACCTCTTGATTCCATCATATTGAAATGTTCGGAGATGTCCATTGGTCCACTTCCAATGAAATCACTTTGGTCATTCCTCATATGACCAGAGGTATCCAATAAAAGTCAATTTCACATTTTTAGAGCACATTTAATTCTTGCCTTGCTGTGTTGCTTATTGTGTTGTTTCCGACGTTAGTTGACGAGGTAGACGGAGTACTTGGAGAAGGACGAGAAGACTTGAAGACTCTGAGGAACAGGCAAGCAGCCCTTTGACCATGACTATGATACCCCTTTATATGCATGTCATTTTTAGCTCTTTGTTGATGATGCATCGGAATCATGACGAGATGGTGAACCACATGGGTGGTTGCCACGATTACAAATTCCTCGTTGGTACTTGCATTGTGCATGGCCCTACCTTCTTATGAGGGTTATGCCGGTGGGAGTAGATAGGATGCTAAAGTAGATGCTATGCAAAAAGGGATGGGAATATGCATGGTGAAGGAGGCAAAGTGATTTCAAAAGTCTTTTCGAAAACCCCGCCGGGTGCCACTTATGCCCGAGGGAGATGATGAGATGGGTAACCACTTGATGACTAAGTGGTGTACCGAGGCAAATGTGTGTGTTGTTTTCAAAACGGATTGGTCGGAGTTTGCACTGTTATTCCAACCTTACATGCGCGACCACTCTACCCTTATATGGGAAAGGGCATTGTTGAGTACCTAGACCGATACTAGCTTGGAGCCCGTGACATTAGTGACGGGGAGAGTTGGTGCTCTCTTGGGACGGGTCGTGCTGTAGGGCGGCCATGACTGTTTTCATTGTGGCACCGGACACACCGCTGGTACCCCGTGCTTGTGGTATGTGATGAATATGGGAGCGAGGCTCCGCGACTTTATGATGTGAAATGTTTGGCACGGGGTTACTACTAATCGAGTGGACTCCATGTTAGTGTCGCCTAGGAAAGGTAGTGATCGGTGCTTACCCCGGTACTTGAGGTACCGCTGGTCGTGGTTTGACACGGAAGTTCCCGGATCTAGTGGGTAAAGTGTGCAACCTCCGCAGAGTGTAAAACTATTCAATAGCCGTGTCCACGGTCATGGACAGCTTGGATAACCGCCTTGGGCTACGCCCACTTGTTTTCAAACCCGTGTGTGAGATGATGGGTTGTCTTGGATCAAGTCGAGGACTTGACACGATTGAGATGGGTTGGTGCCTCTCCGCTTATGATAAATGGGTTGATGCCCATTCTATTTATGTTGATATCCGTGACCAGTCCTTATGGTTACTTGAATTCTCTTGATGCATGCTTTATAGGATGTTGAACATGTCCTTGCACTCAAAACTAGCTTTATGCAAAACTTTACCTATGTCATGCATTATCGCATCTTGAACCAAATCATGGGTTGCTTAAGTAGTACATTCAAAGTACTCATTGGTTTGCCACGGGTTATTTCATTGACTGTGCATGAAAGAACAGATGTGATGAAGAACTCTTCGGTGATTTAACACGCGAGCTAGGACGCTTCCCAATGTAATGCCCGTAGGGTTAAGGCAGATGGCATGGGTCCAAGTTATCGATTTAAGATTTCCGCCGCGATGTTATACTCAAGACTCGACCATAATGGTCCTACTTGTGTAATACGGTATGTATGGATGTAAGACTCTTGTTATTCAGCTTCGGTGTTCAAGTGAGCATTGATCTCGGGATCACAGACACGCACATTCGGTGATCACGACTTACGAGTCGGGTCCCCACAGAGCTGGTATCGAGCCATCCCGACCGTAGGAAGCCTTAGTTAGCATGGTCGTTAGTTAGGTAAAATATTTCCAAAACTACTACTAGTTTTCAAAACAATCTATACTTTCTTCTTCTCGCTTTTCAAAAACTAAGATATACTTTCCTTATTGGTCTCTTCCCTTCAAAACCTTTTGGTCGCTAGAACCCTTATGCCCCTAACCACCGGATTCCTTGTAATCCTCGTGGATAATCTGAAGGATGATGCCTGCCCGACATTCACCCACATGTCCCGAACACAAGATTGGCGACATCACAACAAGACGATACCAATGTAAGATACATCCTCGAGGAATGATGACCAAGACCTGTGAGATGATGACAACCTTGACACCGCCCCAAGATGATGCAACCTTAGCCTACGATGATCGTGGCATAGGATATGCAAGATCATGATATACATCGCTAATAGAGTAACCATGTCACTACCGTTGTTGTATCGGCAACCACCGATGGATGAGAACCTAGCCATTTGGTCCGCCTCACCATAGTGAGCAGGAAAACGGTTCTCCTCATCCCCGCCTTGGTGTCGAAGTTTTCATCAACGAATCGACATGATGGACCTCTATTACGCCTTGATAATGTCATTGCATAAAGGATTACCTACCCGTACCATCGATACTTAGAAGACAAAAAGGATCGCCATGATTAAGAAGACAATAGAAGACCAAGTCAATGCCGCTATGAGGAGCCACCTTCACCCCATCACTTCAACAGCAAGAAGTTGTTGAAGAATCTTCGTGCTCAACCCGGATTGTTTCATCGAACAACTACAAGAGACGAGCAACACCGAGGGAAACCCGAAGATCGTGATGAGGCACAAGGCACGCATCGCTAAGTCCGAGAACCCCTAGGGTAGGATGAGTCGTGGTACCCCTATGCGCAATAAGTTCAGTATGATGGTTCAATAGAACCATGATTGTGTGTTGCTTGATTTTATTTGTTTGTGTTTTGATATCACGCCTTTTGCCCTAGGCAACAAGTACGCGACTATATCACCTGCCTTATTTTGTTGTTTGTGATTAACCCTTTTGGCACTTGCTTGTTCAAGACTTGCACTATAGAACCCCTTTAGGCGCTCCCCTCTCTATGCTACTTTTCCTCTCGCTCTCTCTCCTCAACTCAAGACCAGCAAGACAAGATGCACCAAGGAATCTGCTTCGCAACCAACTAGCAATGAAGACTTTGTTGCAGCCTCCTCGACCAAGTGAAACCTCAGAGAATTATGTTTAACCTCAAGACTAGAAACCCATTCCTAGGCCCTTTGAGACTTCACGAGATACCCCAGCTCAAACCTTAACCTCGAGCTTAACCTACGGAATTGCAAGAGAACTCGTTAAGCCTCCTCAGAACCTTGCACAACACCGGGTTCATTATGGAACTAGTGGACATGGTGAACGAGCACATTATCATCCTAATATAGCACCGTAACCCACGATGCCATAGGAAGACCAGTTTGAGGATATAGGATTTGAGGACGATGACTTGGTGAGTTTATGTCAATAACTTTGAAGGATCGTCCGAGACTATTTGGTGGATTATGAGGCTACCATGTTGGTGATGAACTTGTGGGATCATGATTATAGAGTAGCATAGCTTGCTACTCCCCGAGTAAATTGGATTTATATGACAATCATGATCGCAGTGGAATTCTTGGAAGTATTTGGATTTAACTTAGCCATGGATATTGTTAGGAGACAGCTTGATATTACGAAATGACTTGGGGAACATGTAGGAATTCTCGTTGGACAAAGATTTGGATTTAAGTAGGTGGTTCTAGTTGAATATAGATGCTGAGTATGTCTACATGGTTCGAGTAAATTGATTTAGATCGATGATCTTGATCGTGATACCACGCTTTCTCGCGGACAATAAATTAGAGATTGGATTAATTGTCGGAGTTTATTTAGGCATCCTTGTGAACTTGACCTTGGAGGTTACTTGACCATGATAATGAAAATTGGTGGACTGACTATAGTAGAGATAGCCTTTTCAAGTGTTGGGGATTATAAGGACTTTAGGAGATCATATGGAACACCAAAGATAGGCGTTGGATTGGTAGAAATAAATGGATTATGTAATGATTAATGGAAGTTAATGGGCTGTTGAGTTGATTCATAGGAAGGAAACAAGATCTTGGAGTAGCTTACACGTGTTTCCTTAGGATAGAGATGCACTACCTTGGACCTTGGAAGAATGGGCTGAGCACTTGGATCATCATGTTTAATTGAGGCTTAGTAGCTTGTATGTTCTACCCATGGATTTTAGGGTAGACACACATATGAGTTTGGGGATTGTAGACATATATGATTTTGTTAGACCTCCTCTTGGGAGTCATGAGGATATGAATAGCATGAGTGATGATTGAGTTGGCCTATACTGAAATGATGCTATCAAGGATATGATGTGATTTGTTTAAAGGACTAGATAGACTATTGGCATCTCGTAAACCGTGCTTAAAGGTAGGATGATAAATGTCCATTCGCACGCTAGAATCCTTGAAACCCTTATGCCCTACCAAGCCACAACACGGTTGGATCATGACCTTGAGTCTTGGCTCTAGATCAATAAGACCTTGACCAATGCTCAACCGCGCGACCTCACCAACGCCAAAGCCCACTTCTACGCACTCCCAAATACTCATAAAGTACTTGGGCAAGTAAATCATCATCCTTACTTGAGGACATGAATGTCCACATGAAGACGGAAGAAGAGTTGATCAGCTGGTTAGGGAACATCCAAGACCGCCATGTCAAGGAGGGAGAACTATACCAACCACCGTCTGCCAAGGAGTGAGCTTCGCGCTGAAGACCGTGCATATCTGCAAGCCACTCCTCTCAAAGGCGACTACGGCCTCATGAAGAGAACTATGCTACTCATGACCTTGAGCTAACAAAGAGTGGTTCATGCCCCGGAGACATGGCGACATTACTCTTCATCAAGGGATGTGAGATATACACGGATCACAAAGGTCTCAAGTATATTTTCACTCAAAGGGATTGAACACGAGGCAAAGAAGATGACTAGACTTGATCTAGATTATGACCTCAGTGTTCAATATCACCCTGGGAAGGCTAATGTGGTAGCAGATGCATTAAGCAGAAAGGCTTGTTCCTTGGATGCTATGCTTAAGGACAAGCTGCCCGCCTTGTATGAAGAACTTGAAAGCTTCGGGAGGGAACTGGTTGCACCAGGATTCTTAGCTAACCCTGAAGTCAAGCCTTCAGGTGGCGCCATTTGAAGTGTTATACGGGCGGAAGTGCCGCACACCCCTCAATTGGTCAGAGACCGGAGAAGGACTTGTCTTTGGGCCCGACATCCCCGTGAAGCCAAGAGCAACTCCAGCTTGTCGAGAGCGCTTGAAGACCGCCAAGCCAAGACCAAAGAGCTACGCCGACCCACATCGTCAAGACATGACCTTCCGGGTTGGAAACCATGTTTATCTCCGGGTCACCCCTCTCAAAGGAACCCAGCACTTCCATGTCAAAGGAAGGCTCGCCCCAAGATTCATCGGCCTTCTTCGAGATCACTCCAAGATTTAACAACCCCCTCAGGATCACCGCAAGGCGAAGAGTAGACAGCTACCAGCTGGAGTTGCCACCTGAGCTACCTGAGGTGCACAACGCTTTCCATGCATCCCAACCCCGAAAGTGTTTCCAACTTCCTAGCTAGCCCGAGCACTAATAAGGGCATTAACCACCAAACCATCGACCCCCTAGCCCAATATAACCTACCGCGAGCCACCCGTTAGCAACCTAGATCAAGAGGAGCGTCATACATGAAGCCACACCGTCAAGTACTTCAAGTTCAATGGAGCACTACACGGAAGCAAAAGCTACATGAAGACTTGAAGACCACCTGCATCCAAGTTTCTATATCCTATTCAAGACTTAGTCCGGGAATCTCGGGACGAGATTCTTGTAAGGGGGTAGGTCTGTCACACCTCGATTTTCATGGCACAAAGACTTAAGCTCTTAATCATGCTAAATGTGGTTTGACAAAACTTTTGAGTATTTTTGGACTTTGCTTGATTTGATTTTTGTCTCATTGTTTATGAAAGTGCTCTAAAATTAAATAAATTCTCCAACTTCTATACTTCATCTCCTTGCTCCAAACCCTTGATCCAATGATCATGCCATGTGTATAGGACATAAAAATATTTTCTTACAAAAATAATTTGGCCAAATAGTATTTTCAAAAATTAGTTTTTCAAAACCCCGAATTGAGGTTTGCAACCGCAAGTACTTAATTAAGGGCAGTAAAAATCTTTCTAAAAATATATTTGACTCCTATTAGATATAGTATTCCCTAAACCACAAAAATATAATTTTAAAGGTTATTTTCCTATTTTATTTATAAGCTTTTTCTTAAGTCCAGAAATGGTCTTTAATAGGGAAAATTATTTTATTGCTTCAGAAATATTTGCCAAAATTTAGGGAGACTCATAGGACATATATAGTCCATATATAAGAGTTTCAACACATGGTTATGATCAAAATATTGGTCAAACCCTCATAGACCCTTTTTGGATATTTCAAGCTTTTGAAATATTTACAAAGGAAATATTCTCCAAATATTCCAACAAAATTCTACCATGTCACATATGACATATTTAGGATCTTGCCAAGTCTCATGACTTGGAGAACAAGATAGCATCATCAAAACCTCTCAAAACCATTTCTGCCCATTTTGAAGTTTGAGCAACTTTACATTGCCAAACATGTCCAAATGATCTCAAACCTTGTGAACCTGCTCAAATGGTCTAATAATTCATCTAGACCAAATGGCAAAAGTTGGAGAGCAAGTTAACTTGATCAAAGTGCCCCAAAACCCTTTCTGTCCCGTAACTATATTTGAACAACTTTGCATTACCAACTTTCTCTCCTTGACACCAACTTTTGTGAGCATGATCACATGACCAAATGAGGCCACCACACCAAGTGGTGCATCAAGGAGAAGTGATTTGCTCAACTAAATCTACACAAGTTCATTTCTCGCTAATTTCTAGGGTTTACCAAAGTTGCATTGTCCACTTTCTTCAAATGATCTCCAAATTGGTGGAAGGCCCTAAATATATGTGTCATATCACCCTATGGAGTCTCATGGCTTATGGAGATCATCTACTTTCCCAAACCAACATCAAACACCTTCCGCATTTTGCAAAAACCACTATTTGGACCTCTTCCACTAATCTCCATGACTTCTCCTTTTACCACAGCCCTCCTAGTTCCCCCACTGTGTGCTTCCCTGCCCGAGAGACAATGATTAAGGGGAAGGGCTCCATTTTTCCTCTCTCGACATCCACTTTTCCCTCCCTTTGTCATCTCTCTCTCACTCCTGCATGTTGCAGAGCATCCAAAGCCTCTTTCACCTTTGTTTATCCCCCGCAGCTCCAAGACACAAGTGGACACGGCAGAGCACGCAGCGCACTCATGCCGCCAAAGCCCGCCTGAGCTGCCACATGGCGGCCGAGCCCCGCCACAGACACCCGGCCCACCTCGAGCCTCCCTCAAGGCCCGATGCTCCTCGACGTCCGCAACACGACACCGAGCCGCCCCTCCTCCTTCTCCCTCCCGCCTCCTTTCAGACGCCACGGCCGCCCGAGAGCTCCAATGGGCATGCTCACACGCTGGGCGCCTCGACACTCCCCGCCCTTCTCTTCCTCCTCCGCCCCGACCAACCCCACGAACACCCCGGACATACTCACACGAGCCCTCGTGGCCTCTAGCAATGGCTACAGCCTCGCCAAGACGGTCCCTGGTGCACCTCGCCTCCTATTTAATCCAGCCCCGAGCTCTATAGCCTCCTTTCGCCTCTCTCACTCCCCAAAGAACCTCCCTGACAAACTCTATTCCCTCGTGTTCTCCTTGCCTCTCCATCGCCGCCATGGTCGCTGCCGGCCTCCTCTCGCTCCGCAAACCAGGCCTCCCGCCTCCTTTGGCCACCTGGAACCGCAGATGATCGCTTGAGCTTCCTCGGCCTCTCTCGCCTCGTCCCTGGCTCACAGCCGGTGCCGCCATCGCTCGATGGGGCCGCCCGCCATGACTGCCGCCAGATGCGCCCGCCATCCTCGCCGCCTCCGAGGGATTCTCGACGCGATCTTCCCTGCGACCCTCCGGTGGCGCGGCTTGGCCAGAGGCAGCCTCAGGTCGCCGGGGAAGGCGCCGGCGCAAGCAGACGGGCTCGATCCTCCTGTCATGAGCGCTGGAGGAGGAAGAAGACCTCGCGGCTGGGCCCAGTCAGTCGCTGACCCCGCCGGCCGCCACGCCATTTAAGTGGAGACGGGCTCGCTGGTTTGCGCTTCTTCGGGCGAAAAGCGCAACTCGAATACGCCGGCGTGGCCTCCCATCGTGTCCATGAGGAGCTGGGCCAGGCCCAGCAGGCTGGCTGCCTAAATTACGCCAGCCCGTGAGATTAGGTATAAAACCCTTTTTCTCATTTTCCTTATCCAAAGGAACTTCAAAAATCTCTAAACAACTCAAATAGTGTCCAAATTTGATGATTCAAATTTCTAGTGACTCCATAAATCATGTTTCACCTGTTGGTGCAACATGCACATTTTTCCAGAGAATTCTATTCACAAATATTCATCAAAATCTCATTTTTCCTATTTCGTGATAAACTTTAGAAAATCACAGAGAGCTCAATATTGATCCAAATGCCATGATTCAAATTCCTAGATGAATATAAGCTCATAACCTAGTTTATGAACATTTTCTTGATGCTTTCTGCACCACATAAATTATTGAGCCATTTCTTCATATTTATCAACTTTGCAAAATCATAGGATATTCATTTGAACTCCAAATCCAAAGGAAACCAATTCCTTGATGCTTCTAAAATCATGCTTTGTCAAATGGGTGCCCTTGCTCATTTTTCAAAAATATATTTCTGTACACTTCTAGCAAACCCATAAACCTCTTGATTCCATCATATTGAAATGTTCGAGATGTCCATTGGTCCACTTCCAATGAAATCACTTTGGTCATTCCTCATATGACCAGAGGTATCCAATAAAAGTCAATTTCACATTTTTAGAGCACATTTAATTTTTGCCTTGTCTGGTTGCTTATTGTGTTGTTTCCGACGTTAGTTGACGAGGTAGACGGAGTACTTGGAGAAGGACGAGAAGACTTGAAGACTCTGAGGAACAGGCAAGCAGCCCTTTGACCATGACTATGATACCCCTTTATATGCATGTCATTTTTAGCTCTTTGTTGATGATGCATCGGAATCATGACGAGATGGTGAACCACATGGGTGGTTGCCACGATTACAAATTCCTCGTTGGTACTTGCATTGTGCATGGCCCTACCTTCTTATGAGGGTTATGCCGGTGGGAGTAGATAGGATGCTAAAGTAGATGCTATGCAAAAAGGGATGGGAATATGCATGGTGAAGGAGGCAAAGTGATTTCAAAAGTCTTTTCGAAAACCCCGTCGGGTGCCACTTATGCCCGAGGGAGATGATGAGATGGGTAACCACTTGATGACGAAGTGGTGTACCGAGGCAAATGTGTGTGTTGTTTTCGAAAACGGATTGGTCGGAGTTGCACTGCTATTCCAACCTTACATGCGCCACCACTCTACCCTTATATGGGAAAGGGCATTGTTGAGTACCTAGACCGATACTAGCTTGGAGCCCGTGACATTAGTGACGGGGAGAGTTGGTGCTCTCTTGGGACGGGTCGTGCTGTAGGGCGGCCATGACTGTTCATTGTGGCACCGGACACACCGCTGGTACCCGTGCTTGTGGTATGTGATGAATATGGGAGCGAGGCTCCGCGACTTTATGATGTGAAATGTTTGGCACGGGGTTACTACTAATCGAGTGGACTCCATGTTAGTGTCGCCTAGGAAAGGTAGTGATTGGTGCTTACCCCGGTACTTGAGGTACCGCTGGTCGTGGTTTGACACGGAAGTTCCCTGATCTAGTGGGTAAAGTGTGCAACCTCTCGCAGAGTGTAAAACTATTCGAATAGCCGTGTCCACGGTCATGGACAGCTTGATAACCGCCTTGGGCTACGCCCACTTGTTTTCAAACCCGTGTGTGAGATGATGGGTTGTCTTGGATCAAGTCGAGGACTTGACACGATTGAGATGGGTTGGTGCCTCTCCGCTTATGATAAATGGGTTGATGCCCATTCTATTTATGTTGATATCTCGTGACCAGTCCTTATGGTTACTTGAATTCTCTTGATGCATGCTTTATAGGATGTTGAACATGTCCTTGCACTCAAAACTAGCTTTATGCAAAACTTTACCTATGTCATGCATTATCGCATCTTTGAACCAAATCATGGGTTGCTTAGTAGTACATTCAAAGTACTCATTGGTTTGCCAACGGGTTATTTCATTGACTGTGCATGAAAGAATGTGATGTGATGAAGAACTCTTCGGTGATTTAACACGCGAGCTAGGACGCTCCAAATGTAATGCCCGTAGGGTTAAGGCAGATGGCATGGGTCCAAGTTATCGATTTAAGATTTCGCCATGATGTTATACTCAAGACTCGACCATAATGGTCCTACTTGTGTAATACGGTATGTATGGATGTAAGACTCTTGTTATTCAGCTTCGTGGTGTTCAAGTGAGCATTGATCTCGGATCACAGACATGTACATTCGGTGATCACGACTTACGAGTCGGGTCCCCACAAAAGTGGCGAGGAACTTCTAGCTCGGGAAACCACTCCAACAATACCAAAGACGGTATCAACAGCTTCGAGACCTTCGTGATCAAACAATATGCTAAAGCGAACAATCCGCTGACTCACCAAGTCTACCAAGTAGCAACAAAGAAATCCATGGAGGACACAGCTATTACCTTCAACGCCAGCGACGAGCCTAAATTCGAACAACCAGAGCACCAACTGACCGGTACTTAGTCCCATAGTGGACGGCTTTTGACCGACAAAAGTCCTCATGGATGGCAGCATGACTAAACCTCATCTACGAAGAAACTCATAAAAATGGAAATCGATTGAGCCAGATAGAGCGAAGCAAAGACAACCTTTAGAGGAATAATCCTTAGTCGGAAGCGCTGCACCGAAAAATCACACTCGATGTGGTGTTCGCCTCCGCATAATTACAGATCCGAAGAAGTCACATTCCGTGGCCCTGCTCAGCAGCGGTATCACGCCATATTAGGGCGAGAGGCATTCACAATTTTTCAAGCGGTACCTCATTACGGGTACATGAAGCTCAAAATGCTCGGGCCCAGCGGAATAATCACTCGCTAGTGATCCGACATAGCACTGCGTCGAAAACAAGACAGCCGCACTAGCCCTCGAGGCACTATCCAAGCCTTAGCGGCAGAAGAACTCACCCGCCACGCCCACGGTGAACAGGACGATGTGATACTCGATAAAAGATCCAAGTCCGACTCCTTCAAACCAGCAGATGAAATAATAAAATTCCGTGTCCATCCAACGGACCCAACAAAGACGGCCTCCATTGGGGCACAATCAACCTCAAGTAGACGCCAGATCGCGCCAATTCCTTCGAAAATTGGGATATCTTCGCTGGCATCCTTCGACATGCCCGAATCCCACGCAGTTGGCGTAACACAGCCTAAACATCCTAAAAGGATTTGCTTAGTCAAACACAGCTCTTCGACAATTTTCCAACCCAAAAGACAGCAATGGGAGAAGAGCTAGCTAAACTATTGGAAGCCGGATTCATTAGAGATATCAAACATCCGGACTGGCTAGCAAATCTGGTGATGGTACCAAAGAAGGATAAACCCGCGCCTGCGGTCGATTTTAAAGACCTCAATAAGGCTTGCCTAAAGGATCCTTCCTTCCCCCGTGATCGATCGATAATCGATGCTACAAGCAGGCACGATTCGTCAGGCTTCCCGGACGCCAGACTCGCTATCATCAAATCAAGATGGCGGAAACAGACCAAGCCGCAACAAGATTCATCACTCCATATGGACCATTCTCGCTTCAACACGATGCCCTTCGGACTTAAAAATGCCGCGCAACATATCAGCGCGATGATTCAAACATGTCCGCCACCCAGATCGGCAAAACAATGAGAGATACATAGACGACGAGTCACAAAACAAAACACGCCGAAACTCTAGTAGACGATTTGAGGCTCACATTCAAAACCTCGAGCATATGACATCAAGTCAACCGAAAATGCATTTTCGGCGCATCACCGAAAAGCTGCCGGGCTTCATTGTATCCGTAGAGGAATTGAAGCAACCGCCAAAACCGAAGCTCACAGCTTGGATATTCCAAAAGACCTCAAACAAATACAAAATTAACAGGATGCGGCAGCATTAAGCCGCTTTTATCTCCCGCTTAGGAGAAAAGGCATTGCCTCTATCGCCTCCTCAGCGCATCAACACTTTGAGTGGACGGATGCCGCCACCGCCGACTCAAGAAAAAAGGCCATATTGGCAACAAACCAGTTCGGGCGGCGCCCACTGGGCAAACCAATGTTGTTATACATCGCAGCAACGCATCAAGTTGTAAGCGCGGTCCTCGCCGTTTAACGAGTGATGTAAGGGCATAAATTCTTCAAAACCAAGGTATTATGTATCCACCGTTAACCCCCAAGAATCTCAAGCACCCGCACTATCGAAGATAGCATATGCGGTGTTCATGGCGCCCGAAACTCCGACTACTTTCAAGAGTGTTCGATAACAAGGGCTCTCAAGTACCACTCAATGACATTATAGATAACCGCAACACAACGGGCAGGATTGCAAAATGGGCCATTGAGCTCTTACCATTCGATATAACTTATAAACCTCGACGAGCTATAAAGTCACAAGTTTTGGCTGACTTCGTCGCCGATGGATCAAGTTTAACTCCCTAAAGAGTACGGCGCATACTCCAATTGGATTATGCATTTCGACGGCTCCAAAATTTTGGCCGGACTGGGGGCTGGCGTTGTATTGATGTCCCCAACCGGAGATTCAGTCCAGTACGTACTTAAAATAATGTACACGGACTCCAACAACGCAGCCGAATACGAGGCCCTGTTACATGGTCTCCGGATGGCGGTCTCCATGGGCATTCAACGCCTAGAGGTGCGCGGGGATTCAAACCTTGCAATATCCCAAATAAACGGAGACTTTGACGCCAAGGATCCGAAAATGGCAGCATATCGCAACGCTGTCCTAAAAATGTTAGCTCGGTTTGAAGGACTGGAATTCCATCACATAGCTCAAGATAATAACCAAGCGGCCGACGTACTGGCACGCATCGGTGCAAAACGTGATGCTGTCCCTCCAAATATCTTCCTGGAACGGCTCTTCAAGCCATCCGTACTATGGGAAGAGGAGCGCAGTAGTGACAAACCAGAGAAAACCGCACCAACTGGTGATTCGGCAGATGACATAACACCTTCAGCCCACGACATATTGGCAGTAATCGCCGCGTGGACAGAACCTTTCCTAGCTTACTTACTTAGGCAAGAACTTCCCGAAGACCAAAACGAGGCCCGCCACATAGTTCGGCGATCGAAAGCCTACAAGGTCCATGAGGGAGAACTTTATAAGAAAAGTACAATCGGAGTCCTTCCGAGGTGTATCTCCGAAGAGGAAGGGCAAAATCTCCTGGCTGAAATTCATGCCGGACTAGGAGGACACCACGCAGCAGCCCGGGCCCTTGTAGGAAAGGCATTCCGATGGGATTTTATTACGGACGGCTCGGGCAGACGCTACAGACTTGGTCCAATGATGCGTTGGTTGTCGCTCTTTGCTAATCGAGCCATATGCCACCCACCGCCTCAAAACCATACCCATTACCGCCGTCATGTCCTGGGGCTTGACATGATTGGACCCCTTAAAGGGGGAACCCACAAGCAAAGGTACCTATTGGTCATGGTGGATAAATTCACCAAATGGATAGAGGCCAAACCGTCAAAACGGCAGAGTCCCGACCAGTGATAGACTTTATATCGTGGGTGGTACACCGCCACGGAGTCCCCACAAAGATCATCACCGACAACGGCACTAACTTCACAGCCGATGAGGTTAATTCATGGTGCAAAAATATGGGCATCAAGCTCGACTATGCTTCGCCTATCACCCTCAAACCAACGGTCAAGTGGAAAGAGCAAATGGTCTAATAATGAGCGCATTAAACCCAGATTAGTGAGGTCACTTACTAAACCGACACATAATGGGTCGAGGAGCTCGACCAGACTGGGGCTGCGGACAACGCCAAACCGTACTACCGATTCACACCATTTTTATGGTATACGGCGCAGAGGCGCCTTGCCTCGGACATTATTCATGACTCACCTCGAAAAGCGCATGTATGAGGAAAGAGAGGCCGAGCTTGATCGGCAGGACAGCTTGGACACATTGAGGAAGAACGTGACGCCGCCAAGGCTCATTCCGATTTTATCGCCAGCAGTCCAAGATATCAAAGCAGAGAAGTACGGGCCAAGACTTACAACGTTGGCGAACTAGTTCTACGCCTACCGGACAAGAAAAAGGACAAGCTCAAACCCAAATGGGAGGGCCCCTTCATTATCGATCAAGTACTGACCGGCGGAGAATAACGTTTATGAAATGCGTCGGATAACCGACTCGAGCCGAACCCATGGAACGCAGCCCACCTCCGACGATTCTATGCCTAGCGCCGGACTAAGAGTTCGTCCCCTTCCCCCGTCCAAACTTTTACACTTCGGCTGTCCTTTGTTTCTATTTTTATCCTTTTTATTTAAAAGCCCTTACGGGCCTATTTTCGCATTCTTTGCATACGCATGATGTGCCATCCGCACTCATTATTCATGGGGGCTTCTTTTACAGAAGCTCAATTATACGGGTTTCATACCCAGCACATGTGTCAAGCTTCCACATGTACCTTTTACTCGCCATCATATGCATCGATATGACTTAAGTTTTGGCCAAGCTGGGTTGCTCGCCCCGTGCTTACCCCCACGCTCCCGATTGTTCGCTAGGAGGGAAAGGGAGCACCTTCGCGACATTGTTATCGCTGGTCACCGGATGTGTACCTCGACCGGTGAAGCCAAAGCTAGCGTTTAAGGGAATATTCGGTCGGTGACTTAAAAGATGACTTTTTACCTACTTATCTATTTGCCCCCTGATGATTTATCGCTTTTGCTGTCCTGACATGCACTTTAGGGCATGCCTCCTGTGGAAAGGAACCCTTAATGTAACTATTCTCCCCGAAGATGTTTCTTACTAACCATGTAATATAACATAACTAGTTGGGCACTTGTCCGATAAAGCACTAATGACCCCTACGCCTAGTCTCCATGCATACCACGCTTGTTTCTCAACCAAAGAGGTATTCGACACACTCCGACTCTAGGGTCCCGAGGTTGAAGCTTAAAAGGTCGGCAAAGACAAACGATCTACAATCCGCTAGAAGGCATTTCACATGTCAATTTAAAGGATAACATACATTGTCAAATTTATCGATTGTATTCCTCCTCAATCCCGCCTAACAGTGCTGTCTAGTTTACAGTCCTGCTGGGAAAATTTAGCAGCCAACTCTACCTGGTTGTACACTAAACTCACAGGATCTCCTTCCCATCGGCCCCACCGTCCAACTCGCCATGTGGTTGGGATCCGCCTCTGTACCACGCCTTCACCATGGCCCAAGCCTCCTGGCACCTTGACGGCAAGCCGAAATTTCCATAAACGGAAGCGCTGCCAAGACTCGCAATTCTCCGAAGCTCCCCGAGGCCCTGTAGGGTGAGGGCTGGCCATAAAGCCCGAACGATGCCGCCATTGCTCGCCAACTCGCTCGAGTAGCCGCAATAGTTCGGGAAGTTGATCACCCGCTGATATGGGCATCTCCTCCGCAGACGCACCCGTGAGTATACCTACAAGACAAATCATGTCAAATTTTCTCGCCGAACTCTTCTTTCAAAAGAGTCCGCCAAGCACTTACTATAAATGCCGCGACGGCGCCGATTCTCCTTAACGGAGCCGACAGCTCGCCCAACACCTTTCAGCTCTCTTCTCCGAGCTTGGCGTTAGCATCCCGGATCTTGTTCCTTTCCCGCTGAACCCTATTCAAGACACTCGCCGCCTTTAGTCGGCGCAGCAATGCTTGCTCGTCCGGATCTTGTCCGCGGTACCGCAATGTCATTATTAGACTGCAAGCACGCCGCCGCACAACGCTTATATTTATTAGTAAAATGTGTTACTAGGAGGGTCTTTATGCTCCTCCGCGCGCGCAAGTGCGCCTCAAGTTGGTCTCTGTAATCTTGCAGCTCCCGAGACAGCCATGCTTCTTCTCAGAAGAGCTCATGTTAAATGATCCTTAAATCAGTTAGCATAACTACTTTAAGTCTCGGGGCTACCGTATATACAACCATTGAAATTCCTTACCCGTGGGTCTTTCACATACCGCTCGCGGGCTCGTAAAACCATCTTGAGCGGCACGGAGATGCGATCCTCGCTAAAGGCATCCAATGCCTCAGGGAAAAGCACGCTCACGAATATCGTCCGGCGGCACCTATGGTTCATGGCGCTCCACTCAGACTTGGTGGCGATACTGTCGCTGTCCTCCGCTGGAGAAGGACCCGCCCGCTGCTTTGCGCTTGCCTCCTCCGTGCCGGGCGCTGAGCCCGGCCGGTGTAGGTCGATCGGCAACTTTACGCCCGCAGTCCGCAAGCGCTTTTTCTCCTACAAAGATCATGAGCACTCAGCGCTTCTAACGCTGTTCAAAATTCAAATATGAGCTATACCTTTTGCGGCGACGCTTCCGCCCGATCAAGGCTCCTTTTCCGCTCGCCTGGTCCGGATCGACTTTTGTTGGTCACCGCCGCTGGCTCGGCTTCCTCGCCAGAAAGGCTCTTCCAAAGAAAATACCGCTGCTCGTGAAGGTTAGAAATGGGCAGGAAGAGATAATGGTGTCCCGACTTCGTCGCGGTCACTCGGGAAGCCGGACTTAGTCCGGTAGTCCGCCGTAATGGCGACTCAAAGCATTATCTATGTTGAGCTGGTGAAACACCCCGCCGATCAGCTCCACTCGATGTCCGGTCCTCTTCGAGGTCGGATCCAGGATCTTTCTCGATCCTCGAAGGCGGAGCAGACTCACCATGTCCTCCACAACCCGCGAGATCCCGCCAAGACATAATATAAGAAGCTTAAACTTCAAAGCATGAGTTGAACCCTTCAAGGTGTTCACTTACCCATCCTCTAGGGTTGATCATGGAAAACCCATTCAAAGGGTTCGCTCAAGGAAGTCCTCCTTCTCCCCTTGTACAAAGCGGACAGATCTCTACCAGATCCCCACAACCGCCCTTTATGCCATGCCGGTGGCATCGCCTTCCCGCTGAAATCCCACATGGGTGGCCTCAGATTGCAATGGCTGTACCCTCGCTGATGCATGTCGCCATGACTCGATCATGGTCAAACCGAATGAGCCATTAATCTTATTCGCCCATCAAGTAATGGACGCCTTGTCTTCCTCCAATCGGGGCTCATGGGCGCCACCGAGGCGTTTTTCAAGGGAGCAAGACTAAATCAAGGGAGGCCGATCCGATCTGGTCCGTAGCGGAGCGCCTCCTATATAAAACCACTCCGAGGGCCAGCTTCGGACGCTTTCTTAGGAGTACCGGATAGGTATCCGTCCCGTGATGCGCTATATTTCGCACCGCCCACTTGATATATGGACCCTCGTGAGAACGGGTACGAGGCAAAACAACCTCTTCCATTAATGCAAAATGGGGCTCAATGCCCGTGAATAGCTCACAAAGAGCTACGAGCTCAGGCGATATGCGTGATGAGGCGGGCGTGAGGTGGTGGAGCCGAGCCCGAGAACTCCTGTGAGCCCGCGGAGGAACGGATGTATTGGGAATCCAAGTCCCTTATCGATAGGGGACGGCATACACGCCCCTTATTGGGGCTTTGAGTGTCCTCCTCCGCCTCCCACCTTGATAAGTAACCAGTCCGTCCGGATCGGGACCATGAAGGCCGGAGGGAGAAATCTCGCTTGAGCTTCGCTAGCTCACAGCGAAACAGAGCACCTCCTCCAATTCCCGGCGGTGGGCTGGGAGCGCGTGAAGAAGAGCCACGACGATCCATGATGGAATGGATTTCTAGGTCAAAGGCGCTCGATGGGGTATTCAAGGGAGGAAGACAAAGGTGGTTTGATCTGGATTCTGCCTCTTTTATAGGCGGACGACTCGCACAACTAGGGGATGAAATGTAAAAGACACCTCGCTTTTTGCATTCGTAGGCGACGCGTGGAAGAGGGCCATTATTTGGCGAGAAGCCAAGGAACACAAGAGTTCAAGATGTAGCCGGACATTGTTCGCAGTACATGGAATTTGAAGGAGAACCCGCTTGCAACGCCAAAACTATAAACGCTACTGGACTTATCGCCATTGAAGCCTCGGTTCGGGGCTACCGAGGAGTCCCGATTAGGGGTGTCCGGACAGCCGACTATCATTATCCGCCGGACTCCAAGACTACGAAGATACAAGATTGAAGACTCGTTCCGTGTCCGGATGGGACTTTCCTTGGCGTGGAAGGCAAGCTTGGCAATACGGATATGTAGATCTCCTACCATTGTAACCGACTCTATGTAATTCCTAGCCTCCTCCGTGTCTATATAAACCGGAGGGCTTTAGTCCAGAGGACAACATACATTACAACAATCATACCATAGGCTAGCTTCTAGGTTTAGCCTCCTTGATCTCGTGGTAGATCTACTCTTGTACTACCCATATCATCAATATTAATCAAGCAGACGAGGGTTTTACCTCCATCGAGAGGGCCCAACTCGGGTAAAAACATCGTGTCCTCGCCTCCTGTTACCATCCGCCTAGACGCACAGCTCGGGACCCCTACCCGAGATCCGCCGGTTTTGACAATCGAAAAGCGCCACCAAGATCTTTTCTTGATTTGTTTTTCATCACCAAAGACGCCGAGGTGAAAGATGTGCAGGTTCGCGGTCCGCTTATGCTTCAATCGACATGTGGGACCGCATGTGAGCAAACAGACGATGGGCTCCGCGCTGTCATTGGCTGGCCGAGAAGAGAGATAGAGGAGGCCGAGCACGGATCGCAGGAAATTTGTTCTACGATCGCACTCGATATAGGCTCGAGATAGTGGGGTGGCATGGGCCATAACTAGCATTCACGTCTAGCACTACGGCACACGCCACCCACACGAGTCCCATCCGACACCAATTTTCTTGGAGTCCATGCTACAGCCATCTCTTCTCCCTCCTGTTTTCTCAGCCATCGCGCGGTGGGCCGGGTGGGCGTTTGTCGATAGTCGGTTTGCTCAACTACGGTCCCACTTGTAAGTGAAAATGCAACACCGCACGATTCCCGCTGAGCGGCGCGGCCGACCAACCGTGTGGGGTGCGACGTGAACACGGCAGCTTTTTCCTTTGAACTCAGAATTTGTAAAATTTGGTTCGCCCATGGTGTGATTGATAGATAGAAAATAATGATTTTGCCTAGAGTAATGAGAAGTTTGGTTCGCGCCTGCTCATGCATGGAGTACGCATTTAAAATTATGAACTTGATGTGAAAGGTAAGATAATTACTGTAGTATCATATACTACTACATGGATTTGACGGAAAGATAAAAATACATACGGATCCATCAACGACATCCTCACGCCTCTATTGCGCCGGTCACCAACCGACGCAGGAGGAGCAATGCATTGGCGGCGAGCTCAACGTGCTTTCAACCAAGGTTGCCCGCGGGTCCAAGAAGGCCAATGTCCTATCGCCCTCCTCTTGCATGCGCCAGAGACGGGTGATTATGTCCATGGTGTCTTGCTGCGCCAGCTCGCGTGGCGAGCGCGACTCAAGGTGGACATTCTCCGCGCGACGGCGGGCAATCGCAGGCCACCAAAGGTCAAGAGGTTGTCACCATAGTGGCCGCTGAGGGGGCAGGCATCGCAGAGCCCGGGCGCTGCCGGGTCAAGGCTTACGCCAAAGTCGCCCGCGAGCTTTGACGACGGTGAACTTGTCGAGGAAACCGACGAGGACCTCGCCGAACAAGGAGACGGTTGCCGTCAAGCGCCCTCGCCCGCCGCCTCAAGCAATACTACTCGAGACGCTCGCTGCCAGCCGCAGTCGCATCGGGACCATCTGGCGCAGCCGGCCGATGCTCGCGCCATCGCCTCCATGGGTCTAGCTTAGCTTCTACTAGTTAACTAATCTTGCGATTCGAGTGATCACTCTTGCCCTTGGTTAGCGTGCATAGGTGCGAGGATTTCAGATTACCTCGCCCTCATCAGACCAGATTTGGTCAGATGATATGTGGGCCAGCCACCCCGGCCCACGGTCATTCACCCAAAGGTAGTTGCAGAAGTCAATGAAGCTGCGCTCTCCGCGTTCGTGCAAAAGATAGTCATCTCACCGACCTCTAGTTGGGGCCAAACGAGAGAAGTTTGATGTTTATCGTTTATTGGTCCCTTTGCATTTTGCGCCAAGTTTTGACCTTTGATTTAACTAATAAAATGTTAATGCATGTAAACAAAAATGTTGTGTAAGTCACATTATGAAAACCAAATAATCCCAAAACACTTAGGCACGGTGGATTAACTCCTCCTTGTTTCTTATTTTGTGACATATCAACCAATGAGAGATGTGGGTCGCATGCTTTCAATGACTTGAGACTACCAAACATGACATGCAAAGGTTTAGTTCATTGCATGTAATCCTATTAAGACTCTAGTTAGCAAGAAAACATTAAGTTCTCTCACGATA
Source organism: Aegilops speltoides (assembly GCA_021437245.1). Taxonomy (NCBI): domain Eukaryota; kingdom Viridiplantae; phylum Streptophyta; class Magnoliopsida; order Poales; family Poaceae; genus Aegilops; species Aegilops speltoides. The sequence continues at coordinate 455,832,923 of CM038142.1, forward strand.
GGAATAAAACACCATGTATTTATTTACGAGGGAGTAGTACATTTTTGTGACATGCATTACTAGATATTGCTAGTCAAATACTAAAATCCAGATGGACGTGGTAGTACTCCTAAATCCAGACGGTAGTGCTACTAGTACTAGTAGTAGTACTACCAATGTAGTACTCCTAGGAGTACTAGCACTGCACTACCCGCTGGTCAAATTATTACGCGCTGCTCCTCACAAAGGAAGTGACAAGACCTCGCGCCGGAGATGACACTGAGTATAGGCGCCGTGTTCGCATACCATAGTCAGCCTCACCGCTCTGCAGAACTATCATCATGGCTGTAGAGCTAGCCTGCTTACAACTAGCCCTGCTTGACATAATTTCTGGTAGAGATGCCTGGCATTGCACGGAACACCAAGATTGGGGTGGATCTGCCCGCAGCGCCATCGTGCAGATTTTTCCACGGCCTTCTAGATGTGGTGGGAGGAGATAAGGCTGATTGTGAGAGACAAGGAGTTGTTTGTAAATAGGGAACAAGTGCGGCATCTTTTGCAAAAATGGAGAAGCTTGTTTGTAGGCGCCGATCTAGATCCGACGGCTATTGGTGAAAGATGGGAGGCACAACATCATCACCAACTCAGACCTGTTTGATTCGCAGGATTTTGAAAACGCAAGAATAGGACACGCACAATATTACAAGTTTCAAACTGATATTACAAATGTTAGAGTAATGTTGCACCTAGGAAGAGGGAATTACTAGGAAGTTCACGAAGAACTTTCGTTACTTTAGGTGGATGCAGCGTTATCGCACAAACTAAAATCCACCGCCTTGACAAGTCACTAATGGGCAAATAAGTTTTCGAGTCTCCGCCACTTGATGTTTCAAAACAAATTCAGCTTCATGGAGACTTTGTCATTTAGGCTTAGACGCTATGTGATCAAGACGCCATTCATTGTTGCGCTTAGAGAACGCCAAACCTCATTACCTTGAGCACACTTGCCTCCGTAACAAAGAACCTAGCCAATTTAATCTCGTGATGTGCCTCGGTAGTCGATCAAATCAATTTCGTAAGATGGAGATCAAGGCATTCGATGAGATTGTTATAGTGCAGCACATTTTTCACTTTCGGGTCTTTTTTTATCTGCAAAAGAAGAGAACATATTAGAGCAGCTGGCTGCATAAGATTGCCGTGTCATCAAGAGGTACCAATATCATTCGCTCATACGATAGAGTTGGCTGGCTAGTGATATTTTTTCACTCTCTCTCTCTCCCTCTCTCTCTCTCTCTTTCTGTTTCCTCTCATTTAACTAGGAGCAGTGAAGAGCTTGGGCATTTGTTGCCTTCCACTATGTGGCCGATGCCATATTTCGCAAAAATATGCCACATAATATGCATCGATGTCAAATCAAAAGATTTTGGCACCGCCTCGCGATGTGAGAGAGTTGGCACCACTGTGCACATGCACTCCACATGTATAAACAAATCAATCAAACCAACTACACCAGCCTCTCACTCTCCCAAACAAGTGTTTTTATTGCCTCAGTCCCTCTCTCTCCCACGCAGTGTTTTTTCATTGCGTGAGTTAATTTGGAACCGAGCAAAGTAGGTGCTCCAGATTGGGGCACCAGTGAGCAATGGAGGGAATCGATGCCAAATGCATCACAAGTGAATTTGGCACATGTTTTGGCCTACATAGCCCATTTTTAGATTCCTCCGTCCCAAAATTTTGTCTTAAATTTGTCTAAATACGGATGTATCTAGTTACATTTTAGTGTTAGATACATCCGTATCTAAACAAATGTAAGACAAGAATTTTGGGACTGAGGAATACTACTCAGATTTAGTATAAAATTTTGACCATAGATTTACCTAAGAAAATGCCAATGCATGTCACTAAAAATTACACCATTTGAAATTATGTTCAAATACTAATCCAACGATATAGTTCTTAGTGACATGCATTAACATTTTGTCATTAAATCTATGGTCAAATTTTGATACTACAAAATTGGAAGAGTAAACCAGACGGAGGTAGTACTTGCCCTTAGGGTAACCATAGAGTTATCGAGTAGTCTAAGTTACTTTCCACTATGACTAGCCTAGGCTACTATAGTAGTACAAAGATAAAAATGATGCAGTGATCACGTGAGAAAAAATACTAAAAACATTTCTTTCGGTGCAAAGGCGAGATGTAGTTTTGAACACTACACTTGTCATCGTAATTTGGGAAAATTACAAAAAATTGAGCTACGCCAGATTACCGCTACTAATAGGAAAGAAGTTTCACCTCGATGAGTAGCTTCTCCGCATGGAAAGCATGTAAGGAATCCAACAACTTGATCCAGATTAAATGATAGATTTTAGTGCTAAGATCTTCACCGCACATGGACCGGTCAAGCTTGTGGGGATCATTTTCGAAGAAGGTCGAATACATCAAGAAGAAATTTAAAAATGTGAATTTCAAGAACACGGAGAAGAAGATGAGTGCTGTACCTGAACGATTACGGATCCAATAAAGAGTTCAGAGAATTTGGCAGACGAGTACACCAACGCTGTCAATTTCGGCGCGCCAATGACCCTGATTTTTGTTGGACCTTCTAGATCTGATACAAGCAATCTCTCAAGGAAAGGCGCATTCTCAATGACCATAACGTGGAACAGCTGGAGTGATCTCTTCCCAATTGATGTCTTGTTACGGGGCCAGCAAGACACATAACTCCATCGGAGATTCGTCGAGGCGATGTGGAGGCTAATGAACCCGTGGATCTGCTTAATACAAAGGTACTCGAGCGCAGTACAGCTGTGGAGCAGGTGCTCCATAGCCTTCTTCGAGATGACAACGTCGAAGAGGTCGAGCTACTTGAGTTGAGGGAGAAGAAGGGCGGGCGCGGCATTAATCTGAGGAAGATAGCGGGAGCTGAAGCTGGCGGGGCGCAGCGTTGGCGTGAGGCGGAGCGCGGACGGCGGCAGACAGCGACATCATCCAGCTTCAAAGCTGAGCTCCTCGAGCTGATCTAGGGCGGGGGATAAGAACCACTCGTCAAACTTGGGTTGGACCTTGCAGTTGGTACTGAACATGCGGATGTCAAGGCGTCTGGCTGGCCCAGGTACGATGAAAGGATCTTGGAGACTGCGGCCATGCGTTTGCAATCCCCGTCGCAGAGGCAGCTATCGACAGTGAGGTTGAGGGGGACGCAGCACCAGAGGGGGCGCCACCGCTGGGAGAGCAGGACGGTCCGCACAGTAGATTTGGTGGGGAGGAGGCCGATGATGACGAGTAGCATGTTGTCGGGGAGGCTGCTGATGAAGTATAGGCTCGCCGGATGCGGTTTTGGCTCAAGCGGCCTCCGCTTGTTGGCTGCCTCGCCATCCATCTCAACCGGCGGCGACGCCGGTGTACACGCAGCCGGTGTGTGTTGTGCTGGTGTGCGCGAAAAGGCCCTTCTATGCATGCCACCGCTAGTGGTGAATTGTGCGCGAAAAGGCCCTTCGCAAGCAAGAAGTTTGTCCTCAATGCACCCTCAATTTATTAGCGCAAGGGTGCTACCCGAGTGGTTTCAACTTTGTTTCTTCACCGCGGTCGATGGGCCTCTAGTTTAGTTATTTTCACCCATCGCCACATGGGCGCAGCACACCAAGATATGTAACACGAAATGACAACGCAGCATGTGGATTGGTTGACCGTCAACTAAACAATATACAGAGCTATACGCGACACAAAGGAGCGATAATCCGCCAGATAGAGAGTTCGAGGAGAGGGGAGGCCCGTGAGAGATAGCAGAGAGAGAGAGAGAAAGAGCTACTCCTCCGCTCGATAATGTAGTTACAACATTTTTTTAAAGTCAAACTTTTGAAACATTGACCAAGTTTATAAAGAAATTACTTATATCGGCAATACCAAAGATAAATGATAGTATGAAGTAAGTACATGTTGTGATGAATCTAATGATCGCTCCAGATGTAAATGTTTTTTCCACATATACCTAGTCAAACTTTTCTGAGGTTTGACTTTTCAAAACATCCATATGCTTATGGACGTGACAAAGTCCCTGACGAGAGAGAGAGAGAGAGAGAGAGAGAGAGAGAGAGAGAGAGAGAGTGAAAAAAGTGTGTGTGCGTGTGAAAGAGACATGGACAACACACGATAAAAGTGGAGAAAAAGCGTGCGTGTCTTATGCAAACATATCACACATGCATCTTCGACAACGGAGGCAAGGTAAGGAGATAGTGCGTGGTTGTTTGGAACCAAGAGAGGAAGACCCCTAGCACGTGGCCAAGAGGGGTCTGACAAACAAGGGAGAGAGGTCAAGAGAGACGTACAGAGAAAATGCAAACATTGGGAGGAGAGAGTGTATGTTTGTCATAGAGAGATCCCCTGGAGATCGTGATGGGACTACATGGGTGGGAGATCGAGTGACAAGGTGTGTGCGCGATAGAAGATGCCCCGAGAGATATCGAGATAGACGTATGGATGGAAGGAGACAATACATGTGTTCCTGATGGCTAGTAAGAGATAATCATACTTAGGGGGGAGTGCTTGCGCCTATGGCCCTGTTTGGATACTCTAACTCAGTTAGAGGTTGGAGTTAGATTCTAACCCTGAACTAACTCTAAGTAAAGAGGTGTTTGGATGGCAGGGTTAGATGGAGCGCGGATATGGCGAGGCACCTTCACAAGCAAGTGCGAGAGGGAGGGAGGAGAGGACGAGAAGCTTCGAGGAAGTGGGGAGGGATCTCACTGGAGAGAGCGAGAGAAAAAAGTGTTTATTAGTGGTCCCGAGAAGAACTAACCCAAATAAGCACCTCTTGGATGGGTTAGTTTTTTGGATGGGTTAGATGCATCTAACCTAAACTAACCCTCCTGCTTGGATCTTTTGGGTTAGTTGACTCCAAACTAACCCAAACTAACTCTAACCCATGGATCCAAACAGAGCCTATGATGGAGTGAGGGATTATGGTACTTAGGGGGTGCGTGTCACATGGAGAGAGAACAAGGGCGGAGAGTGTTGGATGGGTCTATATGTATAGCGAAAGCAAGACATGTGTATGTGTGAACCAGGAGATATAAGGTCTGCTTGGCTTAATGCCGTGAGCATATTTTATGGGCTCGGGTTGTGGCTGGATTTCATGCACGCTTGTTTGGTTGCTACCGTGAAAAAGAAAGCTCGCTCGGCTGGGTTCCTTGCACTTTAATTAGCTCGGCTGAACTCCGACATCGCAAGTAGCCCTCGCCCAAGCGACCATTTCAACGCTCGCCGTGCTCGGTCGCAGCCACGAGGCTAACAAAGAACATGGATGGATATTAGCATTAAATAATTGATGCATGGATTGATTGATGGGACGTTGATGCTTTGTTCGCCCTGCATGAACCAAACGCTTCAAAGACCACACAAGCCCGCCAAGCGAAATATTTTACATCCCACGCCCACACCAGCAAGACCGACCATCAAGGCATGAGGGTCAGTCACGAACCAAACTGACCAATAAAGTTTGAGAGAGATTGAGGAGCCCCGATAAGGCTGAGGGGTGCGCCGATAGCTGAGAGGGGAAAGAGATATTCCATCCGCCGATAATGCAAAGGTATGTAAATTTTTAGAAGTCAAACTTTGGAAAACTTTGATCAGTTTACGCAAATGTTATTTATATCTACAATACCAAAGATACATCATACAAAACTACATCTCATGGTGAATCTAATGGTATATGTTTGTCATACTAGATGTAATTCTTTCTCCACGCACATGGTCAAACTTTGTGATGTTTGACTTTTAATAAATCTATGTGCTATGGACGGAGGTGAGTGCCTCACGAGATGATCAAGTGCCCGTGAAGGAGAATGAGTAAGTGTGAAAAAAGAGTATGTGTGTGAAAGAGAAAGTGACAACAAACGATAAATTAGAGAGAGTGTGTGTTTTTTCGTTTCTTATGCGAACAAATCACGCATGCATCTCCGAGATGGAAAAGCAGGCGAGGAGATACACGAAGATAGCTAGTGTGTGATTGTTTGCAACGGAGAGAGACACCCCTGTACCACATGTCCAATAGAGGTATGGCCAACAACGAAAAAAGGTCGAGAGGGACAAATGGATGGCATGGACGCATGGGGAGGGAGAGAGCGTGTGTTTGTGATAGAGAGATCCCCTCGAGATCGTGAGGGGACTATATGGGTGGGAGATCGAGGGAGTGCGTGCGCGATAGAAAGATGCCCCGAGAGAAATCGAGATAGACCATGCACATGTTTGTGATGGAGACTAAGATTAACTAGTCATATACACATAGGGGGGACTGCGTGTGCCTACAATTGAGTGAGAGACCATCATACTTGGCTAGCTGGGCATGAGATTGTGTGTGTGTGTGCGTGTGTTAGATGGAGAGAGATAGAGTTTTAGATGGGCCTATCGAGTGCGAGTGAGATATGCATGTGTATGTGTGACCCAGGTGGATGGAGAGTTTGAGAGAGGGGGGAAGAGCTCCGAGACGACATAGTGGTGCGTGAGAGAGTTACAGGCAAAGAGCCAAGGAATTAGTGTGCGTACGATGAGTGCACCCAAGATATCTAGCTTGGACTAGCTAGAGTATCATACATAGTGTGCGAGAGAGACCTATAGATGGATTATATATGAATGCGGACTAGAAAGACCCCCCCCCACACACACACACAGAGAGAGAGAGAGAGAGGGGGGAGGAGGGAGAGAAAGGGAGAGAGAGAGAGAGAGAGAGAGAAAGGGAGAGGGACCAACAAGGTTTTTGTGTCGGATGCGTGCGACAGAATTGAAGATTGCCGACTAGAGAGTGAGAGAGAGAGATAGAGAGAACAGGAGTCTGGGAGAGGGGGAGGTCGCGTTTTATGCATCAAAGACTGATATAAATTTGCATTCAAATATTTAAATTGGAGACCATGTTGTCTGCAATCCACACATGGACGGATATATGCGTATATCAAACAAGTTCATTAATTTGACTTTCAACATGTTCATGGAGTACTATAATATTGTACAACATGCTACTCGATTGAGGTGTTCAATTTTTGATTTAGTTCACTATTTTGACCTACTGAACGAGCTAGTTCATTGAATCGAGATATTTCATTTTGGGTTTGATTCGCGTTTTTGAGTGGGTCAACTATTTGTCATATAGTAAATCTCTAGCAACGAGCATGTAAAAACACATTACTCCCGAGCATCATCTCTCCATCTAAAAAAGAAGTGGCAAGCTAATATTTCAAAATTTGATTCGAATCTACTTGGTAAGGTAGACGTGGATGCTCGTTCTCCCAAAATTTGAACGAACCGTTAAACATCCTCTTTGCTCGATGGAATTCGCCCGAGCAAATAAATGGGAGACGCGAAATTACTGTCCTATGTGGGACATGCATCAATTGGCCCGCTGTACATCGAGGGTAGGTTTGTAACTTCATCCAAGCGCGCCTTCTCCTCGGCCGAAATGACATGTGCCGAATAATTCATAAACCATGGTCGGCAAAACACGCCTCCTCACCAAATAGCTCGCGCCACTATTTCAAAACACGCCTCGCCTCAATTCTCTCGCCCACTATAGTTCAAAACACGCCTCGCCTCAAATCGCCCCGCCCACTATTTGGGGAGAAGCAAAGTTACTCTACTATAACCGACCTCAAGACACGTATCCAAGCCGAGAAGCCTATAGGCAAGGGTAGAATCAGAATTCCCCTCACATTTCGCATAAATGCGCCCAGAAGACATGGTTCCACTCCTCCCACCCCCGCCCGCCCCCATTCATACTCGTGGGCGCCAAATCACCTTCTCCCCGGAAGCCCTTCTCCCGAGCCGGAAACCTCAGCCCCACCTCCATGGCGCCCCACCGCACCAATTTCACAGCCGCCTTCTCCCTAATGCCGAGACGTTGTCCAATAGTCGCCGCATCGGGTCGTGCCTCTTATCGCGTCCGCCGGTGCTGCTCTATGACGGCCGCTGAACCTACCGGAGCCGATTCACCTCGCCGTTGTTCACGGCACCGAGCGCCTCCAACTTCGATCCGCCCAGAGTCCCGGCGCTGCTCCGTAGCCGCTTAATCGCCATGACATCGCTTCTTTCCTTGCCGCCGGTCACCACCGCAACCGCACCGCCTCACCGACTCGACAAACCGACATGCCTACTTCACCATGCCGCCAGATAGGTCGCACCTCATCTGAAATCACTTTATTTAGGCGCCGCTTGTCTGAATTTTATTCGGGCCAATCGATTTCTAACGGAAGCAGCACCCTTGAGGCGGCGGAGCTCCTAGGCTGCCGGTTGGCTGGTGTCTAACGAAGGGTGCAGGCCGCAAGTTCACCGCGGAAGCAGCGCTTAGATGGCTATCTTTTAGAGTTGCGTGGGTTGAAGGTACTACCGCCGCCGGATCTGGATGACAGGGAGTCTTTGTGGATTGGCCCGGGGGAGGCGCAACCACGGCACTGCGGTGGGGCGGGGAGCAGGGTTTTGATGGGGCCACGGACGATGGAGGTAGGCTGCTCTGCCGTTGGTCGCTGGCTCTTCAGGGAAGATTTCGAATAGTGTCAGCCGGGAGGCACAAGACGGCCATCAAGCCCTCCGGTATAGATCGGACAGTACCAAAATAAAATAAAATCGTGTGACCCCAATTTAGTCTTCAGACAACAGACGTGTTACCACTCGCATCTTTGCTGTTGATCTCTTAGTGTATTTCTTCGATCAAAGATATATGTCGTTTTAACTTTATGCGTTATCTCGCATCTTCGACACACCATCTTCCGACTCACCGCAGCTGCTCCAACAAGGAAGCATACACCGTAAGGGAGCTACAGCCCCACTCAACAGTTCCTCAGATCGAATGCGCGTTCGACATGGACAGCCACAACAACCGCAGGCCATCGATAAGTCAAGACATGATGCTCACTCCTATGGATGGCAGCCACATAGGTTGTACCTCATCTTACGGATGTGACAAAGTTCCCCGAGAGAGAGAGAGAGAGAGAGAGAGAGAAAAAAGTGTAAAAGTGTGTGAAAGAGACATGGACAACACACGATAAAAGTGGAGAAAAAGCGCATGTGTCTTATGCAAACATATCACACATGCATCTTCGACAACGGAGGCAAGGTGAGGAGATAGTGTGTGGTTGTTTGGAACCAAGAGAGGAAGACCCCTAGCACGTGGCCAAGAGGGGTCTGACAAACAAGGGAGAGAGGTCAAGAGAGACGTACAGAGAAAATGCAAACATTGGGAGGAGAGAGTGTATGTTTGTCATAGAGAGTCCCCTGGAGATCGTGATGGGACTACATGGGTGGGAGATCGAGTGACAAGGTGTGTGCGCGATAGAAGATGCCCCGGGAGATATCGAGATAGACGTATGGATGGAAGGAGACAATACATGTGTTCCTGATGGCTAGTAAGAGATAATCATACTTAGGGGGGAGTGCTTGCGCCTATGGCCCTGTTTGGATACTCTAACTCAGTTAGAGGTTGGAGTTAGATTCTAACCCTAAACTAACTCTAAGTAAAGAGGTGTTTGGATGGCAGGGTTAGATGGAGCGCGGATATGGCGAGGCACCTTCACGTGCGGTGCGAGAGGGAGGGAGGGAGGGAGAGGACGAGAAGCTTTGAGGAAGTGGGGAGGGATCTGCTGTGGGGAGAGCAAGAGAAAAAAGTGTTTATTAGTGGTCCCGATAAGAACTAACCCAAATAAGCACCTCTTGGATGGGTTAGTTTTTTTGGATGGGTTAGATGCATCTAACCTAAACTAACCCTCCTGTTTGGATCTTTTTGGGTTAGTTGACTCCAAACTAACCCAAACTAACTCTAACCCATGGATCCAAACAGAGCCTATGATGGAGTGAGGGATTATGGTACTTAGGGGGGTGCGTGTCACATGGAGAGAGAACAAGGGCTAAGAGTGTTGATGGGTCTCAGATGTATAGCGAGCAAGACATGTGTATGTGTGAACTCGGGAGATATAAGGCCTGCTTGGCTTAAGGCGTCAGGAGCATATTTTATGTGGCGGGGTTGTGGTTGGATTTCATGCATGCTCGCTTGGTTGCTACCCGTGAAAAAGAAAGCTCGCCTAGGTTGGGTTCCTTGCACTTTAATTAGCCTCGGCCGAACTCCAGACATCGCAAGTAGCCCGCCCAAGCGATCGATTTCAACGCTCGCCGTGCTCGGTCGCAGCCACGAGGCTAACAAAGAACATGGATGGATATTAGCATTAAATAATTGATGCATGGATTGATTGATGGACGTTGATGCTTTGCTCGCCCTGCATGAACCAAACGCTTCAAAGACCACACAAGCCCGCCAAGCGTAAATATTTTACATCCCACGCCCACACCAAAAAGACCGACCATCAAGGCATGAGGGTCAGTCACGAACCAAACTGACCAATAAAGTTTGAGAGAGATTGAGGAGCCCCGATAAGGCTGAGTGGTGCGCCGATAGCTGAGAGGGGAAAGAGATATTCCATCCGCCGATAATGCAAAGGTATGTAAATTTTTAGAAGTCAAACTTTGGAAAACTTTGATCAGTTTATTTAAATGTTATTTATATCTACAATACCAAAGATACATCATACAAAACTACATCTCATGGTGAATCTAATGGTATATGTTTGTTGATTAGATGTAATTTCTTTCTCCACGCACATGGTCAAACTTTGTGATGTTTGACTTTTAATAAATCTATGTGCTATGGACGGAGGTGAGTGCCTCAATGAGATGATCAAGTGCCTGTGAAGGAGAATGAGTAAGTGTGAAAAAGAGTATGTGTGTGAAAGAGAAAGTGACAACAAACGATAAATTAGAGAGAGTGTGTTTTTTCGCTTATGCGAACAAATCACGATGCATCTCCGAGATGGAAAAGCAGGCGAGGAGATACATGAAGATAGCTAGTGTGTGATTGTTTGCAACGGAGAGAGACACCCCTGTACCACATGTCCAATAGAAATATGGCCAACAAGGAAAAAAGGTCGAGAGGGACACATGGATGGCATGGACGCATGGGGAGGGAGAGAGCGTGTGTTTGTGATAGAGAGATCCCCTCGAGATCATGAGGGGACTATATGGGTGGGAGATCGAGGAGTGCGGCGCTGAGCAGAAAGATGCCCCGAGAGAAATCGTGATAGACCATGCACATGTTTGTGATGGAGACTAAGATTAGCTAGTCATATACATATAGGGGACTGCGTGTGCCTACAATTGAGTGAGAGACCATCATACTTGGCTAGCTGGGCATGAGATTGTGTGTGTGTGCGTGTGTTAGATGGAGAGAGATAGAGTTTTAGATGGGCCTATCGAAAAGTAGTGAGATATGCATGTGTATGTGTGACCTGTGGATGGAGAGTTTGAGAGAGGGGAAGAGCTCCGAGATGACATAGTGGTGCGTGAGAGAGTTACAGTGCAAAGAGCCAAGGAATTTGTGTGTGACGATGAGTGCACTCCAAGATATCTAGCTTGGACTAGCTAGAGTATCAAACATAAAAGTAGAGAGACCTATAGATGGATTATATATGAATGCGGACTAGAAAGACCCCCCCCCACACACACACACACACACACAGAGAGAGAGGGGGAGGGAGAGAAAGGGAGAGAGAGAGAGAAAGGGAGAGGGACCAACAAGGTTTTTGTGTCGGATGCGTGCGACAGAATTGAAGATTGCCGACTAGAGAGTGAGAGAGAGAGATAGAGAGAACAGGAGTCTGGGAGAGGGGGAGGTCGCGTTTTATGCATCAAAGACTGATATAAACTTGCATTCAAATATTTAAATTGGAGACCATGTTGTCTGCAATCCACACATGGACGGATATAAGCGTATATCAAACAAGTTCATTAATTTGACTTTCAACATGTTCATGGAGTACTATAATATTGTACAACATGCTACTCGATTGAGGTGTTCAATTTTGGATTTAGTTCACTATTTTGACCTACTGAACGAGCTAGTTCATTGAATCGAGATATTTCATTTTGGGTTTGATTCGCGTTTTTGAGTGGGTCAACTATTTGTCATATAGTAAATCTCTAGCAACGAGCATGTAAAAACACATTACTCCCGAGCATCATCTCTACATCTAAAAAAGAAGTGGCAAGCTAATATTTCAAAATTTGATTCGAATCTACTTGGTAAGGTAGACGTGGATGCTCGTTCTCCCAAAATTTGAACGAACCGTTAAACATCCTCTTTGCTCGATGGAATTCGCCCGAGCAAATAAATGGGAGATGCGAAATTACTGTCCTATGTGGGACACGCATCAATTGGCCCGTTGTACATCGAGGGTAGGTTTGTAACTTCATCCAAGCGCGCCTTCTCCTCGGCCAAAATGACATGTGCCGAATAATTCATAAACCATGGTCGGCAAAACACGCTCTCCTCACCTGAAATAGCTCATACCACTATTTCAAAACACGCCTCGCCTCACTCGCCGCGCCCACTATAGTTCAAAACACGCCTCGCCTCAAATCGCCTCCCGCCCACTATTTGGGGAGAAGCAGTTACTCTACTATAACCGACCTCAAGACACGCACTCCAAGCCGAGAAGCCTACAGCAAGGGTAGAACTGTGAACTCCCTCACATTTCGCATAAATGCGTCCAGAAGACATGGTTCCACTCCTCCCATTCCCCGCCCGCCCCATTCATACCTCGTGGGCGCCAAATCACCTTCTCCCGGAAGTTCCATAGTTATCATCCATCGCCCAATGCTATCCCACAGTGCTGGTGATTATAGTATTATACCACTTCTAGTATTACCTATGTTGTTCTTTAATACTTTTGTGTGCCATCTACTTAATCTCGAGTACAAACGATACATATTCTGTAGCTTTCATCTGCTTTTGTCCCTTTAGTTTATGAGACCTGCTGCTAGTTAACCCCAGTCCTACTTTTTATGTCGCTCCTCTGTGCACTCATTTACATAAATCTAACTACTAGTTGTCTTCCATGCATGTCGATATAATTGCACACACCGATATATCCATAAGAACCTCGTGGAGCAATGTAAAGGCCAATAAACTTGATGTCAATGATACCCAATATGATGGAACATGTAAAGGCGGTTCTTCGAAGACTTGCGTAAAGATGATGAATCCTCTTCACCCCACAAGGTCCTTGCTCTAACTTGGCCCGTGATATGGGTACAACATGCATATAATGTCCCGGAGTGTATCTACTCACTGTAATGCCATGTGCTTAGCATGTCGATCATGCATGTAAATATGCCATGCCTTCCTATTTTCAAGACTCTATTCCATTCATGATAACATGTTTTCAAATTCAAGCATCATTATTCTACTCTATCGCAATGCCATCTCGCTTAATTTGGACATCGTGCTTTCAATATCTTATGCATTGTTATTCATCAAGATGTACTTCATCCGTCTCGCCATACCATGTTTTTTACATTGAAGTGTTGTTCTAGTGCTCGCTGTAATGCCATCTTATTTTCCCAATCATACACGTATGTTGCCTTGGTTATTTCTGCACGTATTCTCGCTAGCATATAGTTTTACATTCAACTAATTTTTTTGTCTGTGTTGTCCTCGTCAGATCCCTAGCTCTTACACCATACTCCCTCTCAGACGGATTACATGTTGTCGAAATGGATAAAAAGGATGTATCTAGAACTAAATACGCCTAGACCCATCCATTTTTTTCCTGATGGAGGGAATACATGTCAATATGTCATGCCTTTCTATTCTTCAAGACTTATTCCATCTCTCTCATTCGTCGATGTTTTATAATTAAAGCACCATTCTTCTATACAAGGCATGCAAGGGAAGACGACTATGTTAGAATCTAAAGGGTTACAAACAAGGCCTTTGCAAAAGATCCAAACGCCAGAGATAATAAACCAACTCCAATTTTTATAGATACCGCCCAAAGACAGAGAAACCCAACTCCTACCGATAATAAGCAGATTCCAATGGCCAAAGAACTAGTCCGCTTCCAATGAGCAAAAATATGTCAACTCAATTCTAAGAAGCGTGTATATCCTTGCATCATGAAATTTTATAGCATGTTGATCATATTTTCTACATGTTTCTTACCCATCTCTTTAGAAAATAAGCTTAATCAGATAGAAGAATTTCTGCAATGGTATCGCTTATGAGGAAAGATTCTTGCAGAATTCTCTCGTGCTCCAATGTAGATGTAAGTACTGTTGTATATCACTATATTTTTACATCAGATGTATTTTGTTAATCGGCGTGAATCCAACCTTTATCCGATCTAAATTTAGTTGTAGCAAAATGTATGATTAAAGGCCACAATGTTGATTTTTGTAAGGAAAATCGCTCGGTAGTTTTGCATCCCGAGCTGCATGAGTGTACTATCTCATATCTGGGTTTGAATACTTTGGTTCTGCAGTGGGTTTTTCATTTTTTTACCGTGTTGTCTCGTCAGATCCCTAGCTCTTACAAAGATACTCCTCCGTCCGGATTAAATGTCGCAGAAATGGATAAACCGATGTATCTAGAACTGAATACGCCTAGACCCGCCCATTTATTTCCGGATGGAGGAATACATGTCAATATGTCATGCCTTTCTATTCTTCAAGACTCTATTCCATCTCCGATGTAGCATGTTTTATAACCGAATCACCATTCTTCTATATAAGGCATGCAAGTGGAACACGGCTCGTTAGAATCAAGGGTTACAAACCGGTCTTTGCAAAAGATCCAAACGCCAGAGATAATAAACCAACTCCATTTTTCATAGATACTACTCCAAAGACAGAGAAACCCAACTCCCATTGATAATAAGCAGATTCCAAGTGGCCAAAGAACTAGTCCGCCCACCAAAGAAAAGAATGTCAACTCAATTCTAAGAAGTGTGTGTATCCTCAAGATCATGAAATTTTATAGCAAGCTGATCATATTTTCTACATGTTTCTTACCCATCTCTTTAGAAAATAAGGTTAAACGATAGAAGACTTCCTCCATTGGGATCGATTCAAGGAAAATATCTTATGGGAATTCTCTCGTGCTCCAATGCTGATGTAAGTACTGCTTGTATATCACTATATTTTTACATCAACATGTATTTTGTTAATCGGCGTGAATCTAACCTTTATCTCGATCTAAAATTAGTTGTAGCAAAATGTTAAAGGCGCCAATGTTGATTTTTGTAAGGAAAACTGACCGTAATTTTGCATATCGAGCTGCATGAATGTACTATCTCATATCACGCACATTATCAATTGTAGTGCTTCTCCGTCGTTGCCCATTCATTCATTGTGTCAATGTTGCTTTCAGACTACCTTACTCGGCCGATGATAGATGTGCCATATTGTGTTAATTTGGTGTAGGCTACTTGCCCAAACATTCGCTAGTCAATGTTGCACATGTATGAACTTTAGTGGGCCCATTAAGTTAATGGGCCGCACATTAGGCCGAAAGTTAATGGTCGGCCCTCTTACCTCCCGGTCATTAACAGCCGACATCGAAGCGGGCAACAGTGGCCCCGCTTATTTCACGGGCCGTTAATAAAGTCACGTTATTAAGTTTGGGCTACATATGGCCCAATCTATATCGCAGCCTTTAGCAGCCGAAGAGACAACGGGCTTGTATCGACCATGAAGACCATGGGCCGCTAAGAGGCCGAAAGTCGTCAGATTGTAAATGGCCCAATCAGGTTGTGGGCCTTTAGTAGGCCGAAAGAGAAACCGGGCTGGTATTGGACCATGAAGGGCATGGGCCATTAAAGGGCCAAAACTAAGGTCCGACTACAAATGGCCCAACTCATTTATGGTCCGTTAACAGGCCGAAAGTCACACAGGGCCGGGAATTGGCCCATCACTTAAATGGGTTGCTAAAAGGCCAAAACTCAGGTCCGACTAAAAATGGCCCAACTGATTTATGGGTTGTCAACAGGCTGAAAGTGACACCGGGCCAGAAAATTGGCCCAACACTTAAATGGACCGCTAAAAGGCCGAAACTCAGGTCCAACAACAAATGGCCCATCGATTTATGGGCCGTCAACAGTCGAAGACACACCGGCCGAAACTAGCCCAACATTTAAATGGGTCGCTAAAAGGCCGAAAGATGTACATCCTGAAAATTGGCCCATCCATTAAACGGGCCGTTAACAGGCCTAAATCTCATCAGGCCGATATTGAGCCCAGATATATAGAGGGCTGTTCACGGGCTCGAACTGACGATGGCTGCAATGGTGTCAAATCTTTAACGGGCCATTGACGGGCCGAATTGGCTCATCTCGTATGGGTCGTGGGCTTAAATGGACCTGACACAAGTAGGCCTTATATGGGCTGGCTCGCAATTTTATCGGGCCGCCTTTTCACAGAATGGGCCTCGCTATCGTGTGCCACGGTTCACGCACTATAGGCGCTTCTTCCGTCAATGAGTGGATGACATCTATCCCAATGGTGAGCCGACACGCAGTTTTCTCCACCAATGATGATTTTACACGGAAAATCCCCATTGGTCGGGCTGTTAACGGTTATCGGATCAAAACCCGACCCGATAGCTTAACAAGCGCTCGCTACGGTGGATGCCACGCGGTCGGTCACCCTTGATGAAAGCACTTCAGAACGCGATTTATCGTCATGGAAGTGGACACTCCGTGATGATAATTTTGGTAATGTCATGGAACACTTCTACGACAAAGATGTATGACTATCTTGATTCTCGCCATAAATTTGTCATGGATGTACATGCATGACAAAAACGCGACCCATCGCGACAAACACGATCATCACGGAAGTGTATTTTTTGTAGTGTATGTTGATCATATCTACTATATGATTCACGCTCGACCTTTTGGTCTCCAAAGGTTCCAAGGCCATATTTGTATATGCTAGGCTCACAAATTTAACCCGAGTATTACACGTGTGCAAATCTGTCTTGCACCCGTTGTATTTGAACTAAAGCTTATCACACCCGATCATCACGTGGTGTCTCAGCAAGAAGAACTTTCGCAATGGTGCATACATGGGGAGAACACTTATACCTTGCAATTTAGTGAGGGATCATCTTATAATGCTACCGCCATACTAAGCAAAATAAGATGCATAAAAGATAAACATCACATGCAATCAAAATATGTGACATGATATGGCCATCATCATCTTGTCCTTTGATCTCCATCATCGGCAACGCCATGATCTCCATCGTCACCGCTTGACACCTTGATCTCCATCCTAGCTGTCGGGTCATATCACCAATCATTGCTTCCACGACTCGCCACCGCTTAGTGATAAAGTAAAGCAATTACATGGCGCTTGTATTTCATACAAGAAAGTGACAACCATATGGCTCTTGCCGCTGTCGATAACTTCTACAAAACATGATCATCTCATACAACAATCTTTATATCACATCATGTATCGACCATATCACATCATTAACATGCCCCGCAAAAACAAGTTAGACGCCCTCTACTTTGTTTGTTGCAAGTTTTACGTGGCTGCTACGGGTTGCTACCATGAACCGTATATATCTACGGCACAAAAACCACAATGGTGATTTATCAAGTTTGTTGTTTTAACCTTCACAAGGACCGGCCCTCGGTCAAATTGGATTCAACTAAAGTTGGAGAAACAGACACCCGCGAGCCACCTTTATGCAAAACTAGTTGCATGTCTATCGGTGGAACCGGTCTCATGAACGCGGTCATGTAAGGTTGGTCCAGGCCGCTTCATCCAACAATACCGCCGAATCAAAATAAGACATTGGTGGTAAGCATTATGACGATCACCGCCCACAACTCTTTGTGTTCTACTCGTGTATATCATCTACGCATAGACCTGGCTCGGATGCCACTATTGGGAAACGTAGCATGCAATTTCAAAAAAAATTCCTACGCTCACGCAAGATCTATCTAGGAGATGCATAGCAACTAGAGGGGGAGAGTGTGTCCACGTACCCTCGTAGACCGAAAGCGGAAGCGTTAACTTAACGCGATTGATGTAGTCGAACGTCTTCGCGAATCAACTAATCAAATAACAAACATACGGCACCTCCGAGTACAGCACACGTTCAGCTCGATGACGTCCCTCAAACTCTTGATCCAGCAGAGTGTCGATGGAGTCGATGAGTTCCGTCAGCACGAGGTGTGATGATAGTGTTCGTGAAGTGATCCGCACAGGGCTTCGCCTAAGCGGTACGACAATATGACCAGAGGAGTAAACGGTGGAGGGGGGCACCGCACACGGCTAAACAATTGATGTGCTTTGGGGTGCCCCCCGCCCCCGTATATAAAGGAGGAGGGAAGGAGGCTGGCCACCAGGGGCATGCCAAGGGAGGGGGAGTCCTACTAGGACTCCACTCATAGCAGGATTCGCCCCCCCCCTTTCCTTCTTCCGGAGGGGGAAAATGGGGGAGGGAGAGGGAATAGGAGAAGGAAAGGGGGGCGCGCCCCCTCCCCTAGTCCAATTCGGACTCCCTATGGGAGGGGGCACGGCCATCCCTTGTGAGCTGCCTCCCCTCTCTCCTATGGCCCATGTTGGGCCAACAATTCCCCGGGGGGTTCCGATAACCTCCCGGTACTCCAAAAATATCAGAACCTTTCCGAAACCATTGCGGTGTCCGAATATAACCTTCCAATATATCAATCTGTACCTCTCAACCATTTCGAGACTCCTCGTCATGTCCGTGATCTCACCCGGGACTCCGAACAACCTTCGGTCACCAAAACACATGACTCATACAATACCTATCGTCATCGAACGTTAAGCATGCGGACCCTACGGGTTCGAGAACTATGTAGACATGACCGAGACATCTCTCCTGTCAATAACCAATAGCGGAACCTGGATGCTCATATTGGTTCCCACATATCCTACGAAGATCTTTATCGGTCGAACCGCAATGTCAACATATGTTATTCCCTTTGTCATCGGTATGTTACTTTCCCGAGATTCGATCGTCGGTATCTTTATACCTAGTTCAATCTCGTTACCAAGAAGTCTCTTTACTGCTCCATAGTGCACCATCCCGCAACTAACTCATTAGTCACATTGCTTGCAAGGCTTCATATGATGTGCATTACCGAGAGGGCCTAGAGATACCTCTCCGATACTCGGAGTGACAAATCCTAATCTCAATCTATGCCAACCCAACAAACACCTTCGAAGATACCTGTAGAGCATCTTTATAATCACCCAGTTATGCTGTGACATTTGATAGCACACAAGGCATTCCTCTGGTGTCTGGGAGTTGCATAATCTCATAGTCGGAGGAATATATATTTGACATGAAGAAAGTAGTAGCAATAAAACTGAACGATCATTATACTAAGCTAACGGATGGGTCTTGACCATCACATCATTCCACTAATGATGTGATCCTGTTATCAAATGACAACTCATGTCCATGGCTATAAAACTTAACCATCTTGATCAACGATCTAGTCTAGGTAGGCATACTAGGGACATGTTGTTTTGTCTATGTATTCATACATGTATCAAGTTTTCGGTTAATACAATTCTAGCATGAATAATAAACATTTATCATGAATAAGGAAATATAAAATAACAACTTTCTTATTGCCTCTAGGGCATATTTTCTTCATGCCGTAGAAGTGGCGTTCACCGATGGCGAGAGACACTCTTGTCACGCTTGTCCTCGTCTGAGGATCCTCCAGGGAGCATGGTGCCCGGCGTGACGCTGTTGAATGCATCGTTCGGGCGGCCAGGCTCCAAGTCCCTGCGCGCGCGGCGCAGCTGCTCGACGGATGGCTTGATGCCGTGAAGCCCAAGGGCATAAAGCAGCGGCAAGGCGGAGGCATGGTGGGTGTCAGGGATGGCAGGCGCGGAGGTGCGATGGCATCGTCAGCCATGGTGCTCGAGAAGCTGCGGACGCTGGAGCCGAAGACGAAGGTGGAGGCCCCGGTCAGTGCAGAGACTGTTAGCCAAGATAAGCTCAGCGTACTTTAGTATTTGCTTTCTGTTGTAATAACGTGTGCATGGGCCTGATGTGATAGCCGCATGCACGCCACAGAGTGGAGGCGCGCGCTGTGCACGCATTCTTCTTCCTCGTTTCTTTTCCCTCTCGGTCAAGACTTATCGCCGCTTGAAGGAGTCGTGGGATGGCAAGCCTAATCCGGATCACAGCGGGCAGGCCGGGAGATTAGCTAGTTAGTTGCTGTAGCAGAGATAAGAGGAAGTTAATAAAAACAGAAAAGCTGCGAGGTTTGTGCGGCAGCCAAAACCACTCTCTCTCGCGCGAGTTCATCGTTCTCGTCTTCTCTCTCTCCGATCGATTGCCTCGACAACGACAATTGGCATCAGAGCCCCAGGGTGTTTGATCCTCGGAGCGGCGGTTGTGTTTGATCCGCTGTGGTCATGTCTGGCGACGAGTCAAACGGGAAGAGCAAGGGCGGCGCTAGATCACCGACGCAGTCGCCTTTGTCCAAGGCGCCGGTCGCACGCCTCACTAGTAGCGGCAGCGGCGAGTTCCGCGTGGTGGGGCACGTCGTGCGCGGGGAGACTGGCGCGTCAACGATGCTCACGCGCACTAATTATCAAGAGTGGGCACTATTGATGCAAGTCAAATTGCAGGTCGCCCGCGTCTGGTCCGCGGTGACCGACGACGCCGCGGACGAGAATGACGACCGGCACACTCTGCAGATCATTCTCACCGGCGTTCCGCCGGAGATGCTCCGCGTGCTAGCCGCAAAGGACACGGCGAAGATCGCGTGGAAAACCATCAAGACCATGTGGATGGGCAGCGAGCGCGCCCGCGAGGCCAAGGCGCAGGTCCGGTGGCGTGAGTTCGAGGACCTCAAGTTCAAGGACGGGAAGACCATCGAAGATTTCGGGCTGCGGCTCTCGGCCCTCATCGCCGATCTGGAGCTGTACGGCGACCCTGTCACCGAGCACAAGGCGGTCTAGAAATTTCTCCGCGTGGTGCCGCGGCTGTACTGCCCGATGGCCATGGCGATCAAGTCCCTGATTGTTCTCAAAACCATGACCATCGAGGAGCTCGTCGGCCGCCTTTCCGCCTGCGAAGACCAGTATGAGCTCGAAGATGGCGCGCAATCCTCTGGGCGTCTTCTGCTCACTTACGAGGAGTGGCTGGCCCGCGAGAAGCAGGGCGGCAGTGGCAGATCGTCGTCCGGCGGTGGCGGCGGCAAGAACAGGCCGCCTGCTAAACCTAAGGGTCAGGGCGGCGGCAAGTTCGCATCGGGAAATCCAAGCGCAGGCGGATCAGGAAGCTCAGGTAGCAAGAAGAAGAAGGGAAATTGCCATCACTGCAGCATCCCTGGAAGAAGGAATGCTGAACCTGGCTGCGTGAGCAGGAGAAAAAGGGGCAGCAGGAGCATGCCAACCTGGCTCAAGGGGGGAGGAACATGAACAGGGCCTCCTCATGGCCATAGTCGCCAACGTCGACACCAAGCCCGCCGACGCGCCTCAGCAGGTATATCTGAATGAGGAAAAAGTAGTCCCTGTCTCTTCTCCTGACGGCGTGTGGTTCTTTGACACCGGAGCTAGCAGTCACATGACCGGCGATCGGCAGGCATTCGCGTCCCTCGACGAGTCAGTGCACGGGTCAGTCAAGTTCGGCGACGGCTTGCTGGTATCCATAAGAGGGCGGGGACCGCTGCCTTCCGCTAGAATAGCCGACAACCAAGCGCAAGGCGGGCGGTGTCTATTTCAGCCCACACCGCGAGCAACATCGTCTCAATGGGACAACTAGACGAAGCCGGCTGCATCATCACAACTGAAGATGGGGTCATGGCCATCAGGGATCCCTCAAAGCGCATGCTGGCACGCATCAAGCGGTCGGGCAGCCGGCTCTACACAGGCATGCTCACCATCGATACTCCTGCATGTCTCATGGCGCAAGGGGATGATGCGGCGTGGCGCTAGCACGCACGCATGGGACACCTACACTTCCGCGCGCTCTGGGCCATGTCCACCAAGCAGCTCGCACGCGGGATGCCCATCATCGACAGGGTCGAGGAGTACTGCGATGGTTGCGCACTTGGCAAGCAGCATCGCTCCCCATTCCCGCAAGCCACGGCATACCGCGCACAGCGCACCCTGGAGCTCGTGCACTCTGACCTGTGCGGGCCGATCAATCCGACGACACCAGAAGGCTATTGGAAATATGCCCTAGAGGCAATAGTAAAAGGATTATTATTATATTTCCTTGTTCATGATAATTGTCTTTATTCATGCTATAATTGTATTATCCGAAAATCGTAATACACGTGTGAATACATAGACCATAATATGTCCCTAGTAAGCCTCTAGTTGACTAGCTCGTTGATCAACAGATAGTCATGGTTTCCTGACTATGGACATTAGATGTCGTTGATAACGGGGTCACATCATTAGGAGAATGATGTGATGGACAAGACCCAATTCTAAGCATAGCACAAGATCGTGTAGTTCGTTTTGCTAGAGCTTTTCCAATGTCAAGTATCTTTTCCTTAGACCATGAGATCGTAACTCCCGTGATACCGTAGGAGTGCTTTGGGTGTACCAAACGTCACAACGTAATCGGGTGACCATAAAGGTGCACTACAGGTATCTCCGAAAGTGTCTCATTGGGTTGACACGGATCGAGATGGGATATGTCACTCCGCATGACGGAGAGGTATCTCTGGGCCCACTCGGTAATGCATCATCATAATGAGCTCAAAGTGACCAAGTGTCCGGTCATGGGATCATGCATTACGGACGAGTAAAGTGACTTGCCGATAACGAGACCGACGAGGTATTGGGATACCGACGATCGAGTCTCGGGCAAGTAACGCATCGATTGACAAAGGGAATTGTATACGGGTTGATTGAATCTCGACATCGTGGTTCATACGATGAGATCATCGAGAGCATGTGGGAGCCAACATGGGTATCCAGATCCCGCTATTGGTTATTGACCGAGAGCCGCCTCGGTCATGTTCACGTGTCTCCGAACCCGTAGGGTCTACACACTTAAGATTCGGTGACGCTTAGGGTTGTAGAGATATGAGTATGCAGCAAACCGAAGTTGTTCGAGTCCAGATGAGATCCCGGACGCCACGAGGAGTTCGGAATGGTTCGGAGGTAAAGAATAATATATAGGAAGTGCAGTTTCGCCATCGGAGAGTTTCGGGGTCACGGTATTGTCTGGGACCACCGAAGGGTCCTGGGTCCACCGGTGGGGACACCTATCCTGAGGGCCCTGTGGGCTGAAGTGGGAGGGACCAGCCTGGTGGGCTGGTGCGCTCGGGCCCCCTTTGCGCCTAGGGTTGGGAACCCTTGGGAAGGGGTGCCCACTTGCCTTGGGGTCACTCCACCCCTTGGTCACGCCCCCTAGAGATCCCATCTCTAGGGGCGGCGCCCATGGGGGCCTATATAAAGGAGGGGGAGGAGGCAGCCGCACCCAAAGTCTTGGCCTCCCTCTCCTCGCTACACTTCTCCCTCTCAGAAGCTCGTGGCGGCTCGCCGAACTCGTCAGATCCACCACCACGCCGTCGTGCTGCTGGATCTTCATCAACCTCTCATTCCCCCTTGCTGGATCAATAAGGAGGAGACATCATCCGCTCCGTACGTGTGTTGAACACGAAGGTGTTGTCCATTTGGCACTTGGTCATCGGTGATTCGGATCCCGACGAGTACGACTCCCTCAACCCCGTTCTCTTGAACGCTTCCGCTCGCGATCTACAAAGGTATGTAGATGCACTCCTATCACTCGTTGCTAGATGAACTCATAGATGGATCTTGGTGAAACCGTAGGAAAAATTTTATTTTCTCGCAACGCTCCCCAACAAAGGGCATCATGAGCTAGGTCTATGTGTAGTTCTCTATTGCACGAGTAGAACACAAATTTGTTGTGGGCGAGATGTTGTCAACTTTCTTGCCGCTACTAGTCTTATTTTGCTTCAGCGGTATTGTGGGATGAAGTGGCCGGACCGACCTAACACGACGCTTACGTGAGACAAGTTCCACCGAATCGACATGCACTAGTTGCATAAGGTGGCTAGCGGGTGTCTGCTCTCCCACTTTAGTTGGAGCGGATTCGATGAAAAGGATCCTTATGAAGGGTAAATAGAAGTTGACAAATCACGCTGTGGCTTTTTTGTAGGTAAGAAAACGCTCTTGCTAGAACCCTATTGCAGCCACGTAAAAGATGCAACAACAATTAGAGGACGTCTAACTTGTTTTTGCAGCAATTGCCTTGTGATGTGATATGGCCAAAAGTTGTGATGAATGATGAATGATATATTGTGATGTATGAGATCATGTTCTTGTAATAGGAATCACGACTTGCATGTCGATGAGTATGACAACCGGCAGGAGCCATAGGAGTTGTCTTAATTATTGTATGACCTGCGTGTCAATGATTTAACGCCATATAATTACTTTACTTCATTGCTAAAACATTAGCCATAGTAGTAGAAGTAATAGTTGGCGAGCAACTTCATGGAGACACGATGATGGAGATCATGGTGTCATGCCGGTGACGAATATGATCATGGAGCCCCGAAGATGGAGATCAAAGGAGCTGTATGATATTGGCCATATCATGTCACTACTATATAATTGCATGTGATGTTTATTATGTTTATGCATCTTGTTTACTTAGAACGACGGTAGTAAATAAGATGATCCCTTATAATAATTTCAAGAAAGTGTTCTCCCCTAATTGTGCGCCGTTGCTAAAGTTCGTCGCTTCAAGCACCACGTGATGATCGGTGTGATAGATTCTTACGCTCACATACAACGGTGTAAGACAGTTTTACACATGCAAAATACTTAGGGTTAACTTGACGAGCCTAGCATGTACGCATATGGCCTCGAACACGAGACCGAAAGGTCGAACATGAGTCGATGGAAGATACGATCAACATGGAGATGTTCACCGATGATGACTAGTCTGTCTCACGTGATGATCGGACACGGCCTAGTCGACTTGGATCGTGTAACACTTAGATGACTAAAGGGATGTCTAATCTGAGTGGGAGTTCATTAAAATAATTTAACTAGATGAACTTAATTATCATGAACTTAGTCTAAAACCTTTGCAAATATGTCTTGTAGATCAAATGGCCAACGCTCATGTCGACATGAACTTCAACGCGTTCCTGGAGAAAACCAAGCTGAAAGATGATGGCAGAACTATACGGACGGGTCCGAACCCGAGGATCATCCTCATAGCTGCCAAGAAAGCATATGTCCTAGAAGGACCGCTAGGTGAAGCACCCATCCGAGAGAACCAAGACGTTATGAATGCTTGGCATCACGTCGATGATTACTCCCTCGTTCAGCGGCATGCTTTACAGCCTAGAACCGGGCTCCAAAAGCGTTTTGAGCAACACGGAGCATATGAGATGTTCGAGGAGCTGAAAATGCTTTTCCAAGATCATGCCCGGGTCGAGAGATATGAAGTCTCCGACAAGTTCTATAGTTGTAAGATGGAGGAAAATAGTTCGCCAAGGAGCACATACTCAAAATGTCCGGGTTGCACAACCGCCGTCCCACTGGACATTAACCTCCTGGACGAGGCGGTCATTGATAGAATCCTTCGCCGCCCCACCGAGCTACAAGAGCTTTGTGATGAACTACAATATGCGGGGATGGTGAAAACTATTCTCAAGTATTTTCAATGTCAAGTCGGTAGAGGTAGAAATCAAGAAAGAACATCAAGTGTTGATGGTCAATAAAACCACCAAGTTCAAGAAGGGCAAGGGTAAGAAGAACTTCAAGAAGGACGGCAAGGATGTTGCCGCTACCGTAAGCCGCTTGCCGTGAAGAAGTCAAAGAACGGACCCAAGCCCGAGATCGAGTGCTTTTATCGCAAAGGAAGGGTCACCGAAGCGGAACTCGCCCCAAATACTTAGCGCATAAGAAGGCGGCAACACTAAAGGTATATGTGATATACATGTAATTGATGTGTACCTTACCAAGACTCGTAGTAACTCCCCGGTATTTGATACCGTGCCGTTGCTCATATTTGTAACTCACAGCAGAGCTGCGGAATAAGCGGAGATCTGGCGAAGGACGAGGTGACGATCTGCGCGCCGGGAATGGTTCCAAGGTCGATGTGATCACCGTCGGCACGCTACCTCTACATTTACCTACGGGATTAGTTTTAAACCTCAATAATTGTTATTTAGTGCCAAGTTTGAGCATGAACATTGTATCTGGATCTCGTTTGATACGAGATGGCTACTCATTTAAATCCGAGAATAATGGTTGTTCTATTTATATGAGAGATATGTTTTATGGTCATGCCCCGATGGTCAATGGTTTGTTCTTAATGAATCTCGAACGTAATGTTACACATATTCATAGTGTGAACACCAAAAGATGTAATGTTGATAACGATAGTCCCACATACTTGTGGCACTGCCGCCTTGGTCACATTGGTGTCAAGCGCATGAAGAAGCTCCATGCTGATGGACTTTTAGAGTCTCTCGATTATGAATCATTTGACACATGCGAACCATGCCTCATGGGCAAAATGACCAAGACTCCGTTCTCCGGAACAATGGAGCGAGCAACCAACTTATTGGAAATCATACATACCGATGTGTGCGGTCCAATGAGCGTTGAGGCTCGCGGAGGATATCGTTATGTTCTCACTCTCACTGACGACTTGAGTAGATATGGGTATGTCTACTTAATGAAACACAAGTCTGAGACCTTTGAAAAGTTCAAGGAATTTCAGAATGAGGTAGAGAATCAACGTGACCGAAAGATAAAGTTCCTACGATCAGATCGTGGAGAAGAATATTTAAGTCATGAATTTGGTATGCACTTAAGGAAATGTGGAATCGTTTCACAACTCACGCCGCCTAGAACACCTCAGCGTAACGGTGTGTCCGAACGTCGTAATCGCACTCTATTTGATATGGTGCGGTCTATGATGTCTCTTACCGATTTACCGCTATCATTTTGGGGATACGCTCTAGAGACAGCTACATTCACTTTAAATAGGGCTCCGTCTAAATCCGTTGAGACGACACCGTATGAATTATGGTTTGGGAAGAAACCTAAGCTGTCGTTTCTAAAAGTTTGGGGATGCGATGCTTATGTCAAGAAACTTCAACCTGAAAAGCTCGAACCCAAGTCGAAAAAATGCGACTTCATAGGATACCCTAAGGAAACCATTGGGTGTACCTTCTACTTAAGATCCGAGGGCAAGATCTTTGTTGCCAAGAACGGATCCTTTCTGGAAAAAGAGTTTCTCTCGAAACAAGTAAGTGGGAGGAAAGTAGAACTCGATGAAGTACTACCTCTTGAACCGGAAAGTAGTGCAGCTCAAGAAAATGCTCCTGTGCTGCCTACACCAACTGGAGAGGAAATTAATGATCAAGGTACTTCGGATCAAGTTGCTACTGAACTTCGTAGGTCCACAAGGACATGTTCCACACCAGAGTGGTTTGGCAACCCTGTCCTGGAAATAATGTTGTTAGACAACGGTGAACCTTCGAACTATGAAGAAATGATGGCGGGCCCAGATTCCAACAAATGGCTTGAAGCCATGTAATCCGAGATAGAATCCATGTATGAAAACAAAGTATGGACTTTGACAGACTTGCCCGATGATCGGCGAGCGATAGAAAACAAATGGATCTTTAAGAAGAAGACGGACGCGGATGGTAATATTACCATCTATAAAGCTCGACTTGTCGCTAAGCGTTATCGACAAGTTCAAGGGGTTGACTATGATGAGACTTTCTCTCCTGTAGCGAAGCTGAAGTCCGTCCGAATCATGTTAGCAATTGCCGCATACTATGATTATGAGATATGGCAGATGGACATCAAAACGGCATTCCTCAACGGCTATCTTAAGGAAGAACTGTATATGATGCAGCCGGAAGGTTTTGTCGATCCTAAGAATGCTAACAAAGTATGCAAGCTCCAACGATCCATTTATGGGCTGGTGCAAGCATCTCGGAGTTGGAACATTCGCTTTGATGAGATGATCAAAGCGTTTAGTTTATGCGAGACTTATGGAGAAGCCTGCGTTTACAAGAAAGTGAGTGGGAGCTCAGAGCATTTCTCATATTATATGTAGATGACATACTCTTGATGTGAAATGATATAGAACTTTTGGACAGCATCAAGGCCTACTTGAATAAGCGTTTTTCAATGAAGGACCTTGGAGAAGCTGCTTACATATTAGGCATCAAGATCTATAGGGATAGATCGAGACGCCTCATAGGTCTTTCACAAAGCACATACCTTGATAAGATTTTGAAGAAGTTCAAATGGATCGGTCCAAGAAAGGGTTCTTGCTCAGATTGCAAGGTGTGAGATTGAGCTCGGCTCAATGCCCGACCACGGCAAAAGATAAAGAAGAGATAGTGTCATCCCTATGCTTCAGCCATAGGATCTATTATGTATGCCATGCTATGTACCGACTGATGTAAACCTTGTCATAAGTTTGGTATGTAGGTACCAAAGTAATCCCGCAAGGAACACCGGACAGCGGTCAAGAATATCTGAAGTACATGAAAAGGACAAAGGATGTTTCTCGCTTATGGAGGTGACGAAGAGCTCGTCAGAAGGGTTACGCCGACGCTTAGCTTCGACACGGATCCGATGACTCTAAGTCACAAACCGGATACGTGTATATGTTGAATGGTGGAGCAAGAGCTGGTGCAGCCGCAAGCGAGCGCCGTGACGGGATCTACATGTGAAGCGGAGTACATGGCAGCCTCGGAGGCAAAGTGCATGAAGCTATTTGGGTGAAGGAGTTCATCACCGACCTAGGAGTCATACCCAATGCGTCGGGCCGATCAAACTCTTCTCGTGACAACACCGAGCTATTGCCCTTGCCAAGGAGCCTGTGTTTCACAAGAAGACCAGCACATCAAGCGCCGCTTCAACTCCATCCGTGAAAATGTTCAAGATGGAGACATAGATATTTGCAAAGTACATACGGATCTGAATGTCGCAGATCCGTTGACTAAACCTCTTTCGCGAGCAAAACATGATCAACACTAGAACTCTATGCGTGTTCGATTCATCACAATGTAACTAGATTATTGACTCTAGTGCAAGTGGGAGACTGTTGGAAATATGCCCTAGAGGCAATAATAAAAGGATTATTATTATTTTTCCTTGTTCATGATAATTGTCTTTATTCATGCTATAATTGTATTATCCGGAAATCGTAATACACGTGTGAATACATAGACCATAATATGTCCCTGGTAAGCCTCTAGTTGACTAGCTCGTTGATCAACAGATAGTCATGGTTTCCTGACTATGGACATTAGATGTCGTTGATAATGGGATCACATCATTAGGCGAATGATGTGATGGACAACACCCAATCCTAAGCATAGCACAAGATCGTGTAGTTCGTTTTGCTAGAGCTTTTCCAATGTCAAGTATCTTTTCCTTAGACCATGAGATCGTGTAACTCCCGGATACCGTAGGAGTGCTTTGGGTGTACTAAACGTCACAATGTAACTGGGTGACCATAAAGGTGCACTATGTATATCCGAAAGTGTCATTGGGTTGACACGGATCGAGATCGATTTGTCACTCCGTATGACGGAGAGGTATCTCTGGGCCCACTCGGTAATGCATCATCATAATGAGCTCAAAGTGACCAAGTGTCCGTCACGGATCATGCATTATGGTATGCGAGTAAAGTGACTTGCGGTAACAAGACTGAACGAGGTATTGGGATACCGACGATCGAGTCTCGGGCAAGTAACGTACCGATTGACAAAGGGAATTGTATACGGGGTTGATTGAATCCTCGACATCGTGGTTCATCTGATGAGATCATCGAGGAGCATGTGGGAGCCAACATGGGTATCCAGATCCCGCTGTTGGTTATTGACCGGAGAGTCGTCTCGGTCATGTCTACGTGTCTCCCGAACCCGTAGGGTCTACACACTTAAGGTTCGGTGACGCTAGGGTTGTAGAGATATGAGTATGCAGCAAACCAAAAGTTGTTCGGAGTCCCAGATGAGATCCCGGATGTCACGAGGAGTTCCGGAATGGTCCGGAGGTAAAGAATAATATATCGGAAGTGCAGTTTCGGCTATCGGGAGAGTTTCGGGGGTCACCGGTATTGTACCGGGACCACCAGAAGGGTCCCGGGTGTCCACCGGGTGGGGCCACCTATCCCGGAGGGCCCCGTGGGCTGAAGTGGGGAGGGGACCAGCCCCTGGTGGGCTGGTGCGCCCCCCTGGGGCCCCCTCTGCGCCTAGGGTTGGGAACCCTAGGGGGGCGCCCACTGCCTTGGGGCACTCCACCCCTTGTCAGCAGCCCCCTAGAGATCCCATCTCTGGGGCCGGCGCCTAGGGGCATATATAAGGAGGGGGAGGCAGCCGCACCTCAAGTCTTGGCGCCCTCTCCCGCTACACTTCTCCCTCTCGCAGGCTCGCAAGCTCTGCTGAAACTCTGCTGCATCCACCACCACGCCGTCGTGCTGCTGGAACTTCATCAACCTCTCCTTCCCCCTTGTTGGATCAAGAAGGAGGAGACGTCATCCGCTCCGTACGTGTGTTGAACACGGAGGTGTTGTCCGTTTGGCACTTGCTCATCGGTGATTCGGATCACGACGAGTACGACTCCCTCAACCCCGTTCTCTTGAACGCTTCCGCTCGCGATCTACAAAGGTATATAGATGCACTCCTATCACTCGTTGCTAGATGAACTCATAGATGGATCTTGGTGAAACCGTAGGAAAAATTTTTATTGTCTGCAACGTTCCCCAACAGAGGTAGCAGGTATTTTCTGTTGATTGTCGATGATTTCAGTCGCTATATGTGGATTGTGCTGCTAAAGTCCAAGGACGAGGCACATGCATGCTTCAAGAACGTCCAGGTCATGGCGGAAGCGGACGGCAGGTGCAAGCTTCGTGCCTTCCGCTCAGACCGCGGAGGGGAATTCAACTCCGTGGAGTTCAGGCAGTACTATGAACAGCAGGGTGTGAAGCACTACACCACCGCACCCTACTCCCCTCAGCAAAATGGTGTGGTGGAACGTCGAAACCAGACGGTTGTGGAGATGGCAAGATGTATGCTCAAGAGCATGAGTGTATCAGCGTTCTTCTGGGCTGAAGCAGTAAAGACGGTGGTGTACTTACTGAACCGTGCGCCGACAAGAAGCCTGGACGGTGTCACCCCACATGAGGCGTGGCACAGCCGTAAGCCCAACGTGCAACATCTGCGCACGTTTGGGTGCACGTGCACGTGAAGAAGACAGGGCCGGGCATCTCCAAGCTGTCTGATCGTTCGACGCCAATGATCTTTGTTGGATACGAGGAGGGGTCAAAGGCCTATCGTGCATATGATCCCGTGACCAAGAAGGTGCAAGTAACTCGCGATGTCATCTTCGAGGAGGGACGCCCGTGGGCATGGAGCGCTCCGGACGTGGTCACCTCTGCACCTATGCCAGCCACATTCACTGTGGTGTACACCACGGGTCGTGGCGTTCATGAGATGGACACGGGCATTGACACACCTCTTGAAGGAAATATGCCCTAGAGGCAATAATAAAGTTATTATTTATTTCCTTATTTCATGATAAATGTTTTTCATTCATGCTAGAATTGTATTAACCGGAAACATGATACATGTGTGAATGCATAAACAAACAACATGTCACTAGTATGCCTCTACTAGACTAGCTTGTTAATCAAAGATGGTTATGTTTCCTGACCATGAACAAGCAGTTGTTATTTGATTAACAAGGTCACATCATTAGTAGAATGATCGATTGACATGACCCATTCCATTAGCTTAGCACTCGATCGCTTAGTATGTTGCTACCGCTTTTATCCATGACTTATACATGTTCCTCGTAACTATGAGATTATGCAACTCCTGCTTACGGAGGAACACTTTGAGTGCTACCAAACGTCACAACGAATCGGGTGATTATAAAGGAGTACTACAGTGTCTCCAAAGGCGATGTTGGGTTGGCGATTTCGAGATTAGGTTTTGTCACTCCGATTGTCTGGAGAGGTATCTCTGGCCCTCTCGGTAATACACATCACCGAAGCCTTGCAAGCAATACAACTAATGAGTTAGCTGTGAGATGATGTATTACGGAACGAGTAAAGAGACTTGCGGTAACGAGATTGAACTAGGTATTGATACCAACGATCGAATCTCGCAAGTAACATACCGATGACAAAGGAACAACGATGTTGTTATGCGGTCCGACCGATAAAGATCTTCAGAGAATATGTAGGAGCCAATATGGGCATCCAGTCCCGCTATTGGTTATTGACCGAGAATAGTTCTAGGTCATGTCTACATTGTTCTCGAACCGTAGGGTCCGCACGCTTAAGGTTTCGATGGCGGTTATTATGAGTTTATGTATTTTGATGTACCAAGGAGTTCGAGTCCCGGATGTGATCACGGACATGACGAGGAGTCTCGGAATGGTCGAGACATAAAGATTGATATATTGACGGTTATATTTGGACACCGAAAGGTTAGGAAGTTTCGGAGAAAACCGGAGTGCCGAGGGGTTACCGGAACCCCCGGGAAGTTATGGGCCTTAGTGGGCCAAAGGGAGAGAGAGGGCCGCACCAGAGGTGGCGCGCCTTCTGTGGGAGTCCGAATAGGACAAGGAGGGGGCGCGCCCCCTTTCCTCTCCTCTCCTCTCTTCCTTCCCTTCTCCTTCCTAGTTGGACTAGGAAAGGGAGTCCTACTCAACTAGGAGGAGGACTCCCCCCTCCTTGGCGCCTATAGGGGCGGCCGGCCTCCCCCTCCCTCCTTTATATACTGGGGCAGGGGGCACCCTTGAACACACAAGTTTGATCTACGGATCGTTCCTTAGCCGCAGCGGTGCCCCTCCACCATATTCCACCTCGGTCATATCGTCGCAAGCTTAGGCGAAGCCCTCACGCCGTAAAACATCAAGATCGTCACCACGCCGTCGGTCGACGAACTCTCCTCGACACTCGGCTGGATCGAGTACGAGGGACGCCATCGAGCTGTACGTGTGTCAAGAACTCGGTGGCGCCGAGTAACGGCGCCGGATCGGTCGGATCGCGAGGAGAACGACGACTACTTCCTCTACGCCAGATCGCTTCGCTTCGGGTCCACGAGGGTACGAGACAACACTCTCCCCTCTTGCTATGCATCACCATGATCTTGCGTGTGCGAGGAAATTTTTGAAATTACTACGCTCCCCAACAAAGGGCATCCGAGCCTAGGTTTTTATGGTTTGATGTTTTGCACGAGTAGAACACAAGTGAGTTGTGGGCGATGCAAGTCATACTACCTACCAGCATGTCATACTTTGGTTCAGCGGTATTGTTGGATGAAGCGCCCGGACCGACATTATTACGCAGACGCTTACGCGAGACTGGTTCACCGCCGTGCTTTTGCACAAAGGTGGCTAGCGGTGTCGGTTTCTCCAACTTTAGTTGAACTGAGTGTGGCTACGCCCGTCCTTGAGAAGGTTAAACGAGTCTATTTGACGAAGTATCGCTGTGGTTTTGATGCGAGGTGAGATTGGTTCTTGCTTAAGCCCGTAGCAGCCACGTAAAATTTGCAACAACAAAGTAGAGGACGCCTAACTTGTTTTTGCAGGGCATGTTGTGATGTGATATGGTCAAGACGTGATGCTATATTTTATTGTATGAGATGATCATGTTTTGTAACCGGTTATCGGCAATGGCAGGAGCCATATGGTTGTCGCTTATTGTATGAAATGCATCGCTTCGTAATGCTTTACTTTATCACTAAGCGGTAGCGATAGTCGAGAAGCATTAGATTGGCGAGACGACAACGATGCTACGATGGAGATCAAGGTGTCGCTACGGTGACGATGGTGATCATGGTGGTGCTGCAGAGATGGAGATCACGAAGCACAAGATGATGATGACCATATCATATCACTTATATTGATTTGCATGTGATGTTTATTTTTATGCATCTTATCTTGCTTTGATTGACGGTAGCATTATAAGATGATCTCTCACTAAATTATCAAGAAGTGTTCTCCCGAGTATGCACCGCTGCCAAAGTTCGTCGTGCCTGCACACCACGTGATGATCGGTGTGATAAGCTCCACGTCCATCTACAACAGGTGCAAGCCAGTTTTGCACACGCAGAATACTCGGGTTATACTTGACGAGCCTAGCATATGCAGATATGGCCTCGAACACGGAGACCGAAAGGTCGAGCGTGAATCATATAGTAGATATGATCAACATAAGATGTTCACCATTGAAAACTACTCCATTTCACGTGATGATCGGTTATGGTTTAGTTGATTTGGATCACGTGATCACTTAGATGACTAGAGAGATGTCTGTCTAAGTGGGAGTTCTTAAGTAATATGATTAATTGAACTTAAATTTATCATGAACTTAGTACCTGATAGTATCTTGCTTGTTTATGTTTGATTGTAGATAGATAGCCCGTGTTGTTGTTCCGTTGAATTTTAATGCGTTCCTTGAGAAAGCAAAGTTGAAAGATGATGGTAGCAATTACACGGATCGGGTCCGTAACTCGAGGATTATCCTCATTGTCTGCACGTAAGAATTACGCCTGGATGCACCGCCGGGTGCGAGCTCTTCTTTGGAGCAACACCGATGTTTTGAACGTCTGGCGAGCAAAGTCGATGACTACTCTATAGTTTAGTGTGCCATGCTTTACGCTTAGAACCGGGACTTCAACGACGTTTTGAACGTCATGAAGCATATGAGATGTTCCAGAGTTGAAGTTAATATTCCAAATGTAATGCCCGGATTGAGAGATATGAAGTCTCCAATAAGTTCTATAGCTGCAAGATGGAGGAGAATAGTTTCATTAGTGAGCACATACTCGTAATGTCCGGGTACTACAATCACTTGACACAATTGGGAGTTAATCTTCCGGATGATTGTGTCATTGATGTAATTCTTCAATCATCGCCACCAAGCTACAAAGGCTTCGTGATGAACTATAATATGCAAGGGTCAGTAAAGACTATACCGAGCTCTTCGCAATGCTAAAGCTGCGGAGGTAGAAATCAAGAAGGAGCATCAAGTGTTGATGGTCAATAAGACCACTAGTTTCAAGAAAAAGGCAAAGGGAAGAAGAAGGAACTTCAAGAAGAACAGCAAGCAAGTTGTCGCTCAGAGAAGAAACCCAAGTCCGGACCTAAGCCTGAAATCGAAAGTGCTTTATCGCAAGCGCATCGTCACCGAAGCGGAACTGCCCCAAGTATTTGGCGGATAAGAAGGATGGCAAGGTGAACAAAGGTATATGTGATATACATGTTATTGATGTGTACCTTACTAGAGCTCGTAGTAGCACTGGGTATTTGATATCGCTCTGTTGCTAATATTTGCAACTCAAACAGGACTACGGATTGCTTAACTCGCAAAGGACGAGGTGACGATGTGCGTGGAAATGGTTCCAAAGTCGATGTGATCGCGGTCGGCACACTACCTCTACATCTACCTTCGGATTAGTTTTAGACCTAAATAATTGTTATTTGGTGCTGCGTTGAGCATGAACATTATATCTGGATCTTGTTTGATGCGAGACGGTTATTCATTTAAATCGAGAATAATGATTGTTCTATTTATATGAGTAATATCTTTATGGTCATGCACCCTTGAAGAGTGGTCTATTTTGATGAATCTCGATAGTAGTGATACACATATTCATAATGTTGAAACCAAAAGATGCAGAGTTGATAATGATAGTGCAACTTATTTGTGGCAATCGCCGCTTAGGTCATATCGGTGTAAAGCGCATGAAGAAACTCCATACTGATGGACTTTTGGAGTCACTTGATTATGAATCACTTGGCACTTGTGAACCGTGCCTCATGGGCAAGATGACTAAAACCCCGTTCTCCGGTACTATGGAGAGAGCAACAGATTTGTTGGAGATCATACATACAGATGTATGTGGTCCGATGAATGTTGAGGCTCGTGGCGGATATCGTTATTTTCTCACCTTCACAGATGACTTAAGCAGATATGGGTATATCTACTTAATGAAACATAAGTCTGAAACATTTGAAAAGTTCAAAGAATTTCAGAGTGAAGTTGATAATCATCGTAATAAGAAAATTAAGTTTCGCGATCCGATCGTGGAGGTGAATATTTGAGTTACGAGTTTGGTCTACATTTGAAACAATGCGAATAGTTTCAAGAACTCACGCCACCGGAACACCACAACAGAATGGTGTGTCCGAACGTCGTGAATCGTGACTTTACTAGATATGGTACGA
Organism: Aegilops speltoides; assembly: GCA_021437245.1. Lineage (NCBI taxonomy): Eukaryota > Viridiplantae > Streptophyta > Magnoliopsida > Poales > Poaceae > Aegilops > Aegilops speltoides. Next base: position 455,868,995 of record CM038142.1, read on the forward strand.
TCTATGATGTCTCTTACAGATTTACCGCTATCGCTTTGGGGTTATGCTCTAGAGACGGCCGATTCACATCGAATAGAACACCGCCGAAACTGCTGAGACGACACCTTATGAACTGTGGTTTAGCAAGAAACCAAAGTTGTCGCTTTCTTAAAGTTTGGGGATGCGATGCTTATGTGAAAAAGCTTCAACCCGATAAGCTCGAACCCAAATCGGAGAAATGTGTCTTCATAGGATACCTAAAGGACACAGTTGGGTACACCTTCTATCACAGATCCAAGGCAAGACATTCGTTGTTAAAATGGATCCTTTCTAGAGAAGGAGTTTCTCTCGAAAGAAGTGAGTGGGAGGAAAGTAGAACTTGATGAGGTAATTGTACCTTCTCCCTTACTTGAGAGTAGTTTGCCGCAGAAACCGGTTTCTGAGACACCTACACCAAGTAGTGAGGAAGTTGATGATGTTGATCATGAAACTTCGATCAAGTTGCTACTGTAACCTCGTAGATCAACCAGAGTAAGATCCGCACTGAGTGGTGCGGTAATCATGTTCGGAAATCATGCTACTAGATCATGATGAACCCACGAACTATGAAGAAGCGATGGTGAGCCCAGATTCGCAAAATGGCTTGAGGCCATGAAATCTGAGATGGGATCCATGTATGAAAACAAAGTATGGACTTTGGTTGACTTGGCCGAGGGTAGGCAAGCAATAGAAAACAAGTGGATCTTCAAGAAGAAGACCGACGACGACGGTAATGTTATCGTTTATAAAGCTCAACTTGTCGCAAAGGGTTTTCGACAAGTTCAAGGGATTGACTACGATGAGACCTTCTCACCAGAAGCGATGCTTAAGTCCGTCCGAATCATGTTAGCAATTGCCGCATTTTATGATTATGAAATTTGGCAAATGGATGTAAAGACTGCATTCTGAATGGATTTTCGGAAGAAGAGTTGTATATGATGCAACCGTAAGGTTTTGTCGATCCAAAGGAGCTAACAAAGTATGCAAGCTCCAATGATCCATCTATGGACTGGTGCAAGCATCTCGGAGTTGGAATAAACGCTTTGATAGTGTGATCAAAGCATTTGGGTTTGTACTGCACTTTTGGAGAAGCCTCAGATTTACAAGAAAGTGAGTGGGAGCTCAGAGCATTTTCGATATTATATGTAGATGACATATTGCTGATCGGAAATGATATAGAATTCTGGATAGCATAAAGGGATACTTGAATAAAAGTTTTTCAATGAAAGACCTCGGTGAAGCTGCTTACATATTGGGCATTAAGATCTATAGAGATAGATCAAAACGCTTAATTGGACTTTCACAAAGCACATACCTTGACAAAATTTTGAAGAAGTTCAAAATGGATCAAGCAAAGAAAGGGTTCTTGCTCGTGTTACAAGGTGTGAAGTTGAGTAAGACTCAATGCCCCACCAACGCAGAAGATAGAGAGAAAATGAAAGATGTTCCTATGCTTTAGCCATAGGCTCTATCATGTATGCAATCTGTGTACCGCACGATGTGTGCCTTGCTATAAGTTTGGCAGGAGGTACCAGAGTAATCCAGAGTGGATCATCGGACAGCGGTCAAGAACATCCCGAAATACCGAAAAGACTAAGGATATGTTTCTCGATATGGAGGTGACAAAGAGCTCATCGTAAACGGTTACGTTGATGCAAGCTTTGACACCGATCGAGACGATTCTAAATCGCAGACCGGATACGATTTACACTAAACGGAGGAGTCGTCGGTTGGTGCAGTTCTAAACAAAGCGTCGAAAGGGATCTACATGTGAAGCGGAGTACATAGCAGCTTCGAAGCAGCTAATGAAGGAGTGCGGATGAAGGAGTTCATATCCGATCTAGGTGTCATACCTAGTGCATCGGGTCCAATGAAAATCTTCGTGACAATATCGAGCAATTGCCTTAGCAAAGGAATCCAGATTTCACAAGAGGACCAAGCACATCAAGAGACGCTTCAATTCCATTCGGGACTTAGTCCGTGGGAGACATAGAGATTTGCAAGATACATACGGATCTGAATGTTGCAGACCGTTGACTAAGCCTCTTCCACGAGCAAAACATGATCAGCACCAAGACTCCATGGGTGTTAGAATCATTACTATGTAATCTAGATTATTGACTCTAGTGCAAGTGGGAGATCAAGGAAATATGCCCTAGAGGCAATAATAAAGTTATTATTTATTTCCTTATTTCATGATAAATGTTTTTCATTCATGCTAGAATTGTATTAACCGGAAACATGATACATGTGTGAATGCATAAACAAACAACATGTCACTAGTATGCCTCTACTAGACTAGCTTGTTAATCAAAGATGGTTATGTTTCCTGACCATGAACAAGGAGTTGTTATTTGATTAACAAGGTCACATCATTAGTAGAATGATCTGATTGACATGACCCATTCCATTAGCTTAGCACTCGATCGTTTAGTATGTTGCTACTGCTTTTATCCATGACTTATACATGTTCTGTAACTATGAGATTATGCAACTCCGTTTACGGAGGAACACTTTGGTGCTACCAAACGTCACAACGAATCGGGTGATTATAAAGGAGTACTACAGTGTCTCCAAAGGCGAGATGTTGGGTTGGCGATTTCGAGATTAGGTTTTGTCACTCCGATTGTCTGGAGAGGTATCTCTGGGCCCTCTCGGTAATACACATCATCAAGCCTTGCAAGCAATACAACTAATGAGTTAGCTGTGAGATGATGTATTACGGAACGAGTAAAGAGACTTGCCGTGTAACGAGATTGAACTAGGTATTGGATACCGACGATCGAATCTCGGGCAAGTAACATACCGATGACAAAGGGAACAACGATGTTGTTATGCGGTCTCGACCGATAAAGATCTTCGTAGAATATGTAGGAGCCAATATGGGCATCCAGGTCCCACTATTGGTTATTGACCGAGAATAGTTCTAGGTCATGTCTACATTGTTCTCGAACCGTAGGGTCCATGCACGCTTAAGGTTTCGATGGCGGTTATTATGAGTTTATGTATTTTGATGTACGAAGGAGTTGAGTCCGGATGTGATCACGGACATGACGAGGAGTCTCGGAATGGTCGAGACATAAAGATTGATATATTGACGGTTATATTTGGACACCGGAAAGGTTAGGAAGTTTCGGAGAAAACCGGAGTGCTTGGGAGGGTTACTGGAACCCCGGGAAGTTATGGGCCTTAGTGGGCCAAAGGGGAGAGAGAGGGGCCGCACCAGAGGTGGCGCCTGTGGGAGTCCGAATAGGACAAGGAGGGGGCGCCCCCTTCCCTCTCCCTCTCCTCTCTTTCCTTCCCCTTCTCCTTCCTAGTTGGACTAGGAAAGGAGTCCTACTCAACTAGGAGGAGGACTCCCCCCTCCTGGCGCGCCTATAGGGGCGGCCGGCCTCCCCCTCCCTCCTTTATATCTGGGGCGGGGGCACCCTTGAACACACAAGTTTGATCTACGGATCGTTCCTTAGCCGTGTGCGGTGCCCCCTCCACCATATTCCACCTCGGTCATATCGTCGCAAGCTTAGGCGAAGCCTCGCGCCGATAAAACATCAAGATCGCCACCACGCCGTCGTCTCGACGGAACTCTCCTCGACACTCGGCTGGATCGAGTACGAGGGACGCCATCGAGCTGTACGTGTGTCAAGAACTCGGTGGCGCCGAGTAACGGCGCCGGGATCGGTCGGATCGCGAGGAGAACGTCGACTACTTCCTCTACGTTGTGATCGCTTCGCCGGGTCTCGAGGGTACGTAGACAACACTCTCCCTCTCGTTGCTATGCATCACCATGATCTTGCGTGTGCGTAGGAAATTTTTTGAAATTACTACGTTCCCCAACACCTCTAGCGTCACCACATGGTGGAGCTGCACTCGCTACACCGACATCGGGGGTGGTGACTCCAGGCGGGAGCACGCCGACACGAAGTGTGCGGGGCACACCGGCCTCGGAGGGGGCGTCCTCGAGCGCAAGCACGCCGACGCAAAGCTCGCCGGCCACATCAGTGGAGGGCACACCCACGTCACCAGCAGCTCGCCAGATCCGCTGGGCCACACCACCGAGCCATGATGAGAATCGCCGCGATGTGGACACCGGCGACATACGCTATCGGTGCATCTCATGTATCCTTGATGAGACGGAGGGGAAGGCAGTGTACGAGGCAATGTTGGCCTGCCTGCTGAGTGCAGAAGAGCCGTCGGGCATTGCCGACGCCCTTGCTGATGATGCCTGGAAAGAAGCTATGGATGCAGAGATGGACTCGATCATTGAGAATTCCACTTGGCAGCTCTCCGATCTTCCTCGGGGACACAAGGCTATAGGGCTGAAGTGGGTATACAAGGTGAAACGAGACCCTGCCGGCAACATCGTCAAACACAAGGCACGGCTGGTGGCTAAAGGATATGCACAGCGCGAAGGAGTGGACTTTGATGAGGTGTTCGCACCTGTGGCACGGATGGAGACAGTACGTCTCTTCCTCATTCTAGCTGCTCAGTCCGGTTGGGAGGTTCACCATATGGACGTTAAATCTGCGTTCCTCAACGGAGAGCTTGCCGAGGAAGTGTACGTGTCACAGCCACCGGGATACGTTGCTGCTGGGAGCGAGCATCAAGTTCTCAAACTCTAGAAGGCGCTCTATGGGTTGCGACAGGCCCCGAGGGCCTAGTATGCAAAGCTCGATGAAACCCTGGCTGCTCTTAGGTTCAATAGAAGCCCACTTGAACATGATGTCTACCGACGGGGAGATGATAGCTCATATCTACTGGCTGGTGTGTATGTTGACGATCTGATCATCACCGGAAGTGACAAAAGCCAGATTGCTCAGGATCAGATGCAGCAGTTGTTCAAGATGAGCGACCTCCGGCCCCTGAGTTACTATTTGGGGATCGAGGTAGTTCAATCAGAGGGTGCAATCACTTTGTGTCAGAGAAGCTGAGGGAGTCCTGGACTAGGGGGTGTCCGGATAGCCGGACTATCAATATCCGTCGGACTCCCAGACTACGAAGATAGAAGATGAAGACTCCGGCTCGTGTCCGGAAGGTACTTTCCTTGGCGTGGAAGGCAAGCTTGGCAATACGGATATGTAGATCTCCTACCATTGTAACCGACTCTGTGTAACCCTAGCCTCTCCGGTGTCTATATAAACCGGAGGGCTTTAGTCCGTAGGACACAACATTACATCTCAACAATCATACCATAGGCTAGCTTCTAGGGTTTAGCCTCCTTGATCTCGTGGTAGATCTACTCTTATACTACCCATATCATCAATATTAATCAAGCGGGGCGTAGGGTTTTACCTCCATCGAGAGGGCCCAAACACAGGTAAAAACATTGTGTCCTCGTCTCCTGTTACCATCCGCCTAGACGCATGATTCGGGACCCCTACCCGAGATCCGCCGGTTTTGACACCGACATTGGTGCTTTCATTGAGAGTTCCTCCGTGTCGTCACCGATAGGCTCGATGGCATCTTCAACCATCAACGCTGTCTGTGGTGAGACTTTCCTCCCGGACAGATCTTCAGATTCGGCGACTTTGCATGCGGGCAATTCTCTTGGCCATCTGGAGCAGATCGAAGCTACGCCCCGCCGTCAGTCGATTCGAAGCTTGAACTTCACGGCCGATGACCGCGGAGACTTGATCTTCGACGGACTCGAGCCACAGCCAAGCGCCGCAGACTTTGTGACGATGGGCATGATCTAGCTCTGCCCACGGACAAGTGCTTTGGTGGTCAGACTTGGATCCGCTCCGGCCACTAGCCCGAGCCGATTGCCCATATCAAGGGCGGTGGATAGACGCCGCTCGGGGCTTCAACATCCACGACGATGGAGCGAATACCAATCTTGTCCCTGCGAAACTTCGTGATCCCGAGGCGCGGACGAGCCTCCCGCCGCCTACCAATTAAACCGGATTGGGCGCGGTTATGGAATTCACCGCCGCGGACATCTTCCAAAGACTCGCCTTTTGGCGATATCCTGAATCTCTGAAGCATCTTTCGCTATCAGAGAATCTGGCGGATTATGGCGGGACGGTTGGAGTTCTGGACGACGAAGAAATTCAGAGCCCACCCACCACCCACTTTATAACCACTCGTCAAGATTTAACCGACATGCTAGACTTCGACTCGATGACATCGACGCTATGGACGACGATGGCGGAGGCGATCAGACCCAATACCACAGTGGCGCTGGAAGGCCACCTCGTCATATGACGATACATGGTGGATACCCCAAAAGAAGGGATGGGGAAAAGCGGCGGAGGAAGATTCTCTAAAGAAGCAGCCCAAACGCCGACGTCGTGGCGCCGCTCTAAATCCCGCCACAATAAGAATGGAGATTCCGCACGGAGACAATAACACTCGGAGAGTGCGAAGATGATCCCTCTCGCAAGACTCAAAGCGAGGAGGACGCAGGCAAGCCCTCACGGACATGCGGCGGGCATTTAAGGGGTTGAGGATGATAACTATATGCCTCCCTCCGAAGACGAAGTAAGCCTCAACGATGATGAATTCGTCATACCCGAGGATCCCGTCGAACAAGAACACTTCAGGCGCAGGCTCATAGCCACGACAAATAGCCTAAAGAAAAAGCAGCAACAGCTTCAAGCTGACCAGGATCTGCTGGCCGATCGATGGACCGAGGTCCTCGCGGTCGAAGAATATAAACTCGAACTCCCCTCCAAAAGTTACCCAAGACGCAAGCTGCTCCCCCGATTAGAGGAGGAAGCATACATACCTTCATCACCAGCGCATGACATGGCTGACCGACCACCCCGTGGTCGCGACAGAGAGGCATTCAGGCCCCCAGCCAAGACCGTACCCCGGCATTGATCCAAGAGTACGAAGCCAAAAGGGAACGCGCCGGACTTGCGAGACATATTGGAGGACAAAGCAAGACAATCCAGATCCATCTATGGATCACGTGGGCGCCTCACGACCCACGACGAATACCGTCGTGCCGGACATAACGCCGGCCAGGCCGAACATAGCAGACAGCGCTCCCTCGAGTTGTGTCGTGATATTGCTCAATATAGGGGCGCCGCACACCCGTTATGCTTCACTGATGAAGTAATGGATCATCAGATCCCCGAAGGGTTCAAACCCGTAAATATCGAATCTTACGATGGTACAACAGACCCCGCGGTGTGGATCGAAGATTATCTTCTCCACATCCATATGGCCCGCGGCGACGATCTCCACGCCATCAAATATCTCCCACTCAAGCTTAAAGGACCAGCTCGGCATTGGCTCAACAGCCTGCCCGCAGAGTCAATTGGGTGTTGGGAAGACCTGGAGGCCGCATTCCTTGATAACTTCCAAGGTACATATGTGCGACCACCAGACGCCGATGACCTAAGCCACATTATTCAGCAGCCAGACGAATCAGCCAGACAATTCTGGACACGGTTCTTGACGAAGAAAAATCAAATCGTCGATTGTTCGGATGCGGAGGCCCTTGCAGCCTTCACACATAACATCCGGGATGAATGGCTAGCCCGGCATCTGGGGCAGGAGAAGCCGAAATCCATGGCCGCCCTCACATCGTTAATGACCCGCTTTTGTGCGGGAGAGGACAGATGGCTAGCCCGCAGCAACAATCTCATAAAAATTCTGGTAGTCCGGACACTAAGGACAACCACGGCAGTCACGTCGAATCAAAACAAACGCCGCATTAACGGCGCATTTACAAAGAGGATCTGGCGATCAACGCCGGATTCCGAGGCTCCAAACCCGTCAACGGAAGAAGCCATTTAAAGAACAACTCCGGTCCGTCAATCTGGACCGAATACTCGACCGCCATGCGGATACATGGCACTCCCGAGAAGCCAGCTAATCACACCAATAGAGATTGTTGGGTGTTCAAGCAGGCTGGCAAGTTAATTGTCGAACACAATGACAAGGGGCTAAATAGCGACGACGAGGAAGAGACCCGGCCGCCGAACAATAGAGGATAGAAGGGTTTCCCCCCACAAGTGCGGACGGTAAATATGATTTACGCGACCCATATACCCAAGAGGGAGAGGAAGCGCGCACTACGGGACGTCTATGCGATGGAGCCAGTCGCCTCGAAGTTCAACCCATGGTCCTCTTGCCCGATCACTTTCGATCGAAGAGACCACCCGACCAGCATACGCCATGGCGGATTCGCCGCATTGGTTTTAGACCCAATCGTCGATGGGTTTCACGACACGAGTCCCGATGGACGGCGGTAGCAAACTGAACTCGCTTTATCGGGATACAAAGTCGCAAAATGGGCATAGACCCATCAAGGATTAAACCTACAAAGACAACCTTTAAAGGTGTCATCCGTGAGTGGAAGCCAATCAGACAGGCTCACCACACCGAAGTGGTCTTGGATCACGGATAACTTCGAAGCGAAGAGTTAATCTTCGACATAGTCTCGTTCGCAGATGGCTATCATGCTCGCTTTCGGACGAACGCGTTTGTAAAATTCAACGCGTGCCGCATTATGCATACCTAAAGCTCAAAATGCGGGCCCTCGTGGAGTCATCACGGTCAATGGAAATATGGGCGCGCCCTCGAACGGAGGAACATACAATGCTCTCGCGGTATATCTGAGCAGCCTTCTCGGGCAATTCTCAAGTCCGCAATTAAAAGCGGATACAAAAAACGCGCGCCGAGCAATGCCAACCAAGACCACTGGCGCGATCGAGCACGCAGAGTAATGCGGCCCCACCCCTCGCCCGCGCATGATCGCAAGAATAACACTCCGCGCACATCATTACGCTTTGGAGATACCATGGGCGCAGGGGAGGGGCTTGATCACAAGGGACAAAGAGTGCGGCTCGACCACACCAGGGGCTCATATGAGCGCCCCCCTTTGGTTTACTTTTTATCTTTTCTTCTTTTCATGAATACAGGACTCTGTTAATCAGAAGCCTTGCTCGATGGCGCACTTGCCGAACTCACGATGCAACAGTCAGGGGCTCAAGAAGGCTGCGACGAACAATCAGGTGGTCTCCATTATGAGCATTAAATTCGACTACATACACCAAGTCTGCAGCTTATCCCTGGAGGGGGACATGTTCATTTAGTCCAAATCCCTTGCTTACCGCACTATTTGTATCAGTCCGCTTTATTAGCAGACCTCCTTTTATAAATAACGCAGCACTTCCCTTTTGCAAGTATATTTCCTTTTCATTGCAATTGCGTTATCTTTTACATATGTTCATTATATGACATCTTGCACCCGATACTTTGGTACGGCCGAATACACCAGGGCTTCATTCCTGATTATGGTGTGATTAAGTCTCGAACACTTTCACAAGTGCGGCACCCGAACTTATAGCATTATATGAATCAGCTCGAATCATGTCTTGGGTCAATAGTTGGGTTTGCCGCTCCCATGTTTTGGTACCTTACGTTCCGTTCCGCCGGCTAAGGTAGACTGGAGAACCACTGCGATTGCGCCCGGTTGAGCCGGTCAACGCCTCGAGGAGAAAGCTAAAACCGACGGCATGATAAGGCGAGAGACTGGTCGCTGTTCGAGAGGTCCTTCGGGTCCCTAAAGACTCATGCCGCTCGAGCGAAGTTCGGATGATGTCCGAGCGAAGGTGTGGATAGTGCCCGGATTCGGTCTTCCGAATACCGGGGCTTCACCAAATTTAAAATTATAGAATTATATGGCTAAGTGAGAGTGTTCAAGCATTATAAGTCCGGTTGCCTTGTTCGTCGTGTTGAGCGCCTCCTAGATGGACCCAAAATTGGGAACAAGAGTGCTCAAGTTTATCATGAACACCCCAAAGACTTGTGGCTTGGGGCTGAAGCCAACGACTTGCCATCTCTCGATTTAACAAACGGCCGCATGAAGGTAATATTTTAAATTCAACAAGCGTTGCTCATGGCGCATATAAACGAAGTTTTCAGCGCCGAGGATAAAAACACACGAAGTTCACTCAAAGATTACATTAAGGGGCACTCATCGCAATATCGCAGGCTCCCTTTAGGACAACTTTATAATATCGCTCGCGTGCGATGCTCCTTGCTCGGCGGTGGCGGATCCGTGAGCTTCCGCATCCGGTTTGCCCCATTGCACCTTTATGCGGGCAAGGGCCCGACGAGCGCCTTCAATGCAAAGCGGAGTGCTTGATTACATCCAGCGGGCATGCATCCACCAGCCGCCAGACTAGGCCAAAGTAGCTGCCAGCATGGCTGTCGAGCCACTGGCGGACTATGAGGCCCTTCATGGCTTCCTCGGTGCCTTAGGAGTTCGACCACTGTTTCATTTGGTCGCTTAGGGGCCGGATGGCTGGCCTCAAAGATCTCGAGACCGAAGACCTTCTCCGTTGAGCTCCCCTCCTCGCCACGATAGAATGCGGCGGCATCAGACGCACTACGCGGCAGATCTGCAAATGCCCCTGGAGAGCTCCAAACTCGGGTAAGTATCCGGTAATTTACATTAACATGCTTGCTCTGCATGAAAAACGCCTTACCCGCCGCTATCTTCTTCATGTCCTCTATCTCCTGATGGGCCTTCTGGGCCTCGGCCTTGGCGGACTTGGCACTTTCGAGAGCCGAGGCAAGCTCGGACTCTCGAGTCCTGGAGTCACGCTCCAAACTCTCATGCTTTTCCACGAGAGCCTGGAGCTCTTGCCGAACCTCCGTCACCAGCGCCGCTTGCTTCTCTCGCTCAGCCCGTTCTGCGGCCGCATTGCATTCGGCCACGGACACGGCATCCTTCAGGGCTGCCACCTCGTTAGTGGCCCCTGCATTACATATATTATCCTTATTAATCTTGTTTGCAACCAAAACCCTTTTCTGTAAGGTACTTATTTAAAGTGGTGCTATTCACCTTCTTTTTCCTTGAGCTGCCTCTTGGCATGGCCGAGCTCTTGCTCCGACCGCTCAAGGTCCTTCTTCAGCGCCTCAACCTCCGCCGTTAAGCACGCGGCAGAGGTCAACAAGCAAAGATGCAAACCCATATTGACATATTTTTTAGCAACCTGCGTATCTCTTGTTAGATCCTTAGTCCGGCTTTTCTTTCCGAACACGAACTAAGCATCGTGGGCTACTTGTCTATGCGGTATTACATTGCATTATTTTAAACTTCTTACCTCAAAGCTGTTAGAAGGTTGTTGCGAGGCTTGGTCAGCCCGCCCTTGGCGAGTGAACCTTTCAATCACCGCACCCATGAGAGTGCGGTGTTCTTCCTCGATGGAAGCGCTTTAAGCGCCCGGCGAGTTATCCGGCGCGCCCGGTTGGGCGGAGGCCGCGCCGGCACGGATCTGCCCTTCTTTGAAGGCCGCTTGCGGACTCTGGAACGCTGCGGGTTCCGAGGTGGAGTCCGGCACGAAGTCCGGGGGGCTGCCTGACGGCACCTCCGGAGCCTCCTCCTGGCGGGGCCCCCTGTGGGATTCCGCCTCGTCGTCCTTGTTGACGCGTGGGGTAGAGGCGGTCGGGATGGAATTTACATCCGACGGCGCCAAAGACCCGCTCATCGAGTCTGGAAGATCGTCAACGGCCGGACTACGGGCAGAATGCGGCGTTAGAAGGACACTACATGGCGTACAATGTACGGCATACAAATGATCTGAATACTTACGATCCTGCCGGACGCCTGGCCCTTGGAGGCCACTCTTCCTCGCCAACATTGATGTTGGCGAAGCTGTCCGGGGGGATAGTTCTCCCCCTCTTGGACCCTTCGGCCGCCCTGACTGGGGAGGCCTTCCTTTTCCTCTCTCCCTCCTTCGGGAGAGAGTACTCCTCCTCCTCCTCCTCGTCTTCGGGAGAGGAGTCCTTGTCGTCGTCAGACGCCTGAGTACGGGAACTCTTTCGAGTCCCCGTGGCCACCTTCTTGGCCTTCTTCTCTCAAGACCACGACGGTGCGGAACCAGCAGCCTTGCTAAGCGGGCATCCACTGGTTCTTCTGGCATGGGAGCCGGGCTGATAAGCAGCTTGGCCTTCTCCATCCAGTCCTGTCAAAGGAAGAGGCAGATTAAAAACCTCGCTAGAGTCAATCTAACTACTATAAGTGTCCCGTAATGGGGTCGAATCACTTACCCGTCGGCCGGAGATCTGAGCTGAATCCGCGGTCTTCGGTCGCGGATGCGGGGGCTTCGGCGCCCTTGAACAGCACCCTCCAGGCGCCTTCGTACGTTGTATCGAAGAGCCCGCTCAATGTCTGGTGCTGTTCCGCATTAAACTCCCACAGATTAAATGCCCGTTTGGCACGGAGAATCCGCCGGAGGAGCATGACTGGACCACGCCGACGAGCCGAGCCTATTGCTCACCGGCTTCTTGATGCAGGCTCGCAGTCCCATCACCTCCACCGGATCACCCCACCGCAAGCCCTTCTCTTTCCGGAGGTGAGCTGTGGGGATTCGAGATCTAAATTCGGGGCCGCCGCCCATGTAGGCTCGCTGCTCGGTGATGTAGAACCACCCCGATTGCCACCCTTGACGGAGTCCACGAAGGTCCCTTCTAGTTAAGGGACGTTGGGCGGCTGCCCAACATGGCGCCTCCGCATTCGCTTGCGCCCCTTCACAACCTTCGCTTGACGTTGAAGGTCTTGAGCCACAGTGAAGTGGGGCGGATGCGAGAAAGGCCTCGCATTACCACGATAAACGCCGAGATGTTGAGGACGAAGTTGGCGCCGGATCGTGGAAATCGTGCCGTAGTAAAACATGAGCCCCGGACGAATGGATGGAGCGGAAAGCCCAATCCGCGGAGGAAGTGGGGAAGGAAGACGACCCTCTCATGAGGCCCAGGGTATGGATGAGCTGCCTGCCGGGCGGCCGATGCGCCGATGTCGCCGAAAGGTATCCGGTGTCGCGCAGCTTGGTGATGTCCTCCTCCTTGGCGGTGGAGGCCATCCATTTACCTCCCCCTCCGGACATATTCGGAGAAGGGTTGAGGTGAGATGCGCGAGCTTGGGCGTTGGAGCTTGAGTTCGCAGGGATGGATAAGCAAAGGAGGAAGAAGGCATAGGTGAGAAGGTAAATCCTTATCCCTTATATATAGGCGGACAAAACTATGCGTCCCTCACCGGCCTGGTAAAACTCGCTTATCTCCCAAGCGCCACCATCAATGGCGCGGTTGGGTTACCCACGCACGTATTGATGAGAATCCCGGAATAAGGGGAACACAATCTCTGCTTCGACAGGACGTGCCAAGGAAACCGTTTCGCTAAACGTGCTGAAGTGGTACAGTAATTCAAACAAAGGCTTGGTGCCGGTGTGATGTCACGCCGCATAATACGTTAGCAGATTGGATCGGTGTATATGTTTTATCTCTCTACGCTTGGAATGTGGAAATTATTTTGCGAGCGGACACTATCCCGGTGTTCATTATCTTCTCCGGATTATTCAAGGAGGAACCCGCTTTGGCAATGCCGAACATTATGCACGCCGGACTTATCGTCATTGAAGACCGGTTCAGGCTACCGAGGAGTCTGGACTAGGGGTGTCCGGATAGCGGACTATCAATATCCGCCGGACTCCCGGACTACGAAGATAGAAGATTGAAGACTCGGCTCGTGTCAGGAAGGTACTTTCCTTGGCGTGGAAGGCAAGCTTGGCAATACGGATATGTAGATCTCCTACCATTGTAACCGACTCTGTGTAACCCTAGCCTCTCCGGTGTCTATATAAACCGGAGGGCTTTAGTCCGTAGGACACAACATTACATCTCAACAATCATACCATAGGCTAGCTTCTAGGGTTTAGCCTCCTTGATCTCGTGGTAGATCTACTCTTGTACTACCCATATCATCAATATTAATCAAGAAGGACGTAGGGTTTTACCTCCATCGAGAGGGCCGAAACAGGTAAAAACATTGTGTCCCTCGTCTCCTGTTTACCATCCGCCTAGACGCACAGTTCGGGACCCCCTACCCGAGATCCGCCGGTTTTGACACCGACAGAAGCTATGCAAAGAAGATACTTGAAGTGGCTGGTATGGCTGAATGCAATCACTGTCACACACCAATGGAATGCCGACTAAAACTAAAGAAAGAGGACGACGCCAAGCCCTTTGATCCATCCCTGTACCGCAGTGTTATAGGGAGCCTGAGGTACCTGGTGCACACCAGGCCGGATATTGCTTATTCAGTTGGAATTGTGAGTAGATTCATGGAGAAACCAAGCATGATCCATTGGACTGCAGTCAAGCAGATTCTCAGGTACATGCAAGGCATGCTCAGCTATGGCTGCCGGTATGTTCGCGGCGGTGAAGGAAATCTGCTAGGGTACAGTGACAGTGACCATGCAGATGATATTGGAGACAAAAAGAGCACGTCTGGACAGATCTTCTTTCTTGGCAGGAACCCTATCTCTTGGACATCACAGAAGCAGAAGATTGTGACAATCAGCTCGTGCGAAGCTGAGTATGTGGCAGCAGGGGCTGCTACTTGTCAAGGACTTTGGTTGAGTCGTTTGCTCGCAGAAATGCAAGGGGGAGCGCCTAAGGCATTCAAGCTTCTGGTAGACAACAAGTCGGCGATAACATTGGCAAAGAATCCAGTTCATCATGACCTGAAGTATCATTTCATCCGGGAGTGCATCGAAGAAGGGCAGCTGGAGATGGATCATGTTGGCACAAACGATCAACTGGCTGATATCCTGACGAAGGCCCTGGGTCGCGTTCGTTTCATCGAGATGCGACCCTGGCGGAGCCGCGAGTGCCTGGCTGACGTCCACGACCATTGGCGTGGCCGGACCAGCGAAGAGCCAGTCAGGCACCACCGGTTCCAGGGGTTGCACGGCCGCTTGCAGGGTCGATTCAAGGGCCTGCACCGACAGCGGCACGACGGGCTGCTGCATGGCCGGTACATAGTAATGCACCGTAGCCACCTTAACAGTAACGACGTCCGTTGAAACAACGACGGGCGCTTGCACGTTTAAGGCGGCGACGAAGACCGCCTACTCCACGACGGCGACGAGCGACAAATCGACTTTTGCTTGTAGAACTTCCTGTTGATCTTTTCTCCTCGGTGAGTTCGCCGGCGATTTTCTGCTCTATTGGAGAGCGACGTGCGTGATAACGTGTTTGCAATCAAGTGAAAGCAGATGATTGTCTTTATTGATTGATAGTTACAAGGACTATTTATATCGTCCCAACGGACACGACGTTTGCCAGAGATGCGTCGCTTAGAGAAGAGAGAGAGATGCATCGGTTGCATAGTGCAACTGCACACCGATTGTTAGGCTGATTGTAATGGGGAGTATCATATACTAGTATCATGCATATGATACTAGTGTATGATACTACATCCGTATATTTATTGCCATGCATGACACAAAATAGCACATCATTTAATATGATACGGTATCATGATTGATACTCAAGCTCCTCTTTCCTCATTTAATTCAATGACACCTCATCAAAATTGCTTAGTTGGCATGCATGATACTACCTATGATACTCCCATTACGACCAGCCTTAAGCAGGAATTAATCCCTTAATTACTATGGTAATTAATCTTAACATTAGCGATAAATGAATCCCACAATACTGCCTCCTTTCCGGTTTATAGGGCTTAAATCTGAAATCTCATCAACCACCTCCGTTCGGAATTACTCGTCCAAAAAATGAATTTATCTAGATGATACATCCATTTTTGTGACAAGTAATTCCAAACGGAGGGAGTAGATGGTGAGTGGAGAAATGTATCTCATAGTTTACAAAATTACTCAAATTTTAGTCCGCATTAATTACAATATATGCATGGATGACCACTAAATGAGTAGGAATGGTTACATGCATTGGTTGGTTTGTTTTAATCCTTGCATGCATCAATTTAGGGCCAGTTTTTTTGGACAATTCTCCCAGAATCGACCCCTCCCCAACTTCTCCTAGAATTGACATTGCACGTTGCAATCTGAACATGTGATGGAAAGGAGCGAAAATGAAATTTATAATATGAAAAAACCAAGAAAAATGAGATGAGCCCAGTAAACCAGAAAGGAGGAAGTATTAAGCAGCCAGTATGAAGAAGTTTATTATTTATTTGTTTTTTTTGTGGAAAGAAGACTCTGAATTTGCAAGTCACCTCGGCGGCAGCGCTCCCTATCGTATATCCGGGATCGAGTGACTTGCCTTCTGGCAGTCACGGCGTAACATGCGCCCACCCATCTGCCATTCGTTCTTCATCCAATGGACCTCAGCGACCATAGTGAAAAAGCCGACACTTTACCATCTCACGACTCTAGCGCAGCAGAGGGAAAGTCAAGCCTGAAATTCAGGCGGGGAAAGGGGGTTTGCGCGGGCGGGCTCATCCGGCCGCAGAGGAGAAGCAGCGCCACGCAGTCTCCGGGCCGAGGAGGACCGCTGCTGTGCGCCGCCGCGGCATCGTCTGCCGTCGTCGGAGCTCGTGCCGCTGCCGAGGACCGACTCGCCGTCAGTGTTGCCGGTACTGAAGATGCTGCATCCACGACAGTGGTAAACCCCTTTGCAATTTCAGAATCTGTTTTGGACTTGGAGTGCTACGAAAACTATTGTAACGCAGAATTTGTTAGTGTTGTGCAATCGTTAGTGATGTTCAAGTTGTTAGTTCTTCCCTCTAATTCTGAGATCAATGGTTACCCAACCGCAAATGTTTGATATATAACAAGGCTATAACTGTATATTGTGATGGCAGAAATTGACAAGAGAGCATATGTATCTTGATTTCTTCACAAATTGTGTATTTTTGATAGAGTTAACTACAGTCATGTGATCTCCACCCCGGTGCATCTTGCATGCTGATGCCGCTCACGGGGTGTGCCTTGATGCTTTCAAGGGTGACACAAAACTTGTTGTATCACCTTCCATCGTTTCAAATGGACAACAACCCACGCGTGCTATTCATTTGGTACGGCGCAAACTTCTTGCGCTCATGGAACTCACGATGGACACGCATCCAAAATGTTGATATCTTTTGTTCGTCGCCGACCTTGGGGTCTTGTCAATGTCCCTCCAACACTCATAAAGGAGCTTGTCCTCGGACGGCGTGTATGCCGTCATCCGCCTTGGACAGCGTGTATGCCTTCGTCCGCTTGCTCTAGCGCTTCGGCTTCGCCTCAGTGACTCTGGCAGCACCATCCGAGGAAACGCGGACGAGCCGATGCTGGCCGCGGCCATAGCGGCGCTGACGAGCCCGTGCTGGACAGGGTTTAACCCTAGATAGACCAGGGCCTCCCTCGTTGCCGCCGCGACGCGGGCGTTGGTTTTCTCCTGCTGCGCGGTGGCGGCTGGTGCGGCTGCTGCTTCGCCCCTTGCATTCGTCGCATGCCTCCGGCTCTTCCTCTTCGCCGGCTCCGCGGCTCGCTCCTCGGGCGTCAACTGCTTCTTCTTCTCGGGCGTCGCGGCGGTCTTGCGAGGGACGCGGGGCTTGCCTTTGCCGGAGGAAGCGAAGGTGATGCCGGACGAGGCGAGGGAGGCGAGGTCGGTGGCGGCATCGAGGGAAATGATGGACGCTTTGCCACCGACTGACAGGCCAGGGGGAGTAGTTGGAGAGCGGCGCACACGTCCGTCTCTTGTATGCGCCGACGCAAATGATGCTCAAGCGAATGGATCGACAGGTGGACAAAAAGCGGACGCGCGTCTGTTTAGGTTGACGCGTTGGGCCGATTTTTCTGTCCACGACCCAAACGGACGCGCGTGGACGAAATGGGTCGGCGCGTTGGAGTTGCTCTTATAAGCAAGAAGATTATAGCCTCATGAGCTAATTACATCTAGCTGAACCTGCTAATTTGTAGCCGCTGCCGGTTGCTACTGTCGAATGCTTGAAATTATGCAAGTCTGAATCGTTTTTCTACCATGGTGAACCAGTGGGTAGCCAAGTGGGCAGTTTTGGCCTTCAGTCGCTGGTGCCCCTTCGATCAGAAACGAATGGCAGATGGGTGGGCGCATGTCACGCCGTGACTGCCAGAAGGCAAGTCACTGGATCGCGGTCCCGTATACAGAGAGCCAGCGACTCTGCGAGGCCAGAGTTGCTCTCAGTTCCCCTTTCTCGCCAGCGACTCGCGAACCGCAACAATCAGCTAGCACCGCGCCGGAACTCGAACAGCAAGCGAAGATGGCACCGCAGCCGGAGGAGGCGCCCAAGCCTTCGCCAGAGGAGTCTCGCGAGTGGACGCTGCGGTTCATCCAGGCCCTCGGAGTGGACGCGTCCCTCCCGGCCTCGGCGGAGCGTCCCGACGCCTACTCCGCCCTCGTCCGCGCGCTCCTGTCCTCCGCCACCGTCTCCTCCTCCCCCGCGCCGCGCGTCTCCTGCACCCTCACCGTCTCATCCGCCGCAACTGTGAGCACTAAAGCGCGACGGTCGGCGTCTCCTTTATGAAGTCGTACCTAGCGATGTGCTCTGACCGGTGGTGTCGTCGGGTGGGCTGTGCAGAATAACTACAACACGCTCCACGGCGGCGCGGTGGCGGCCGTCGCGGAGGCCGTCGGGATGGCGTGCGCGCGTGCTGCGGCGGGGGATAAGGAGATGTTCCTCGGCGAGCTCAGCACAGCGTATCTCTCAGCCGCCCGCCTCGATGTGAGATCTACATCCCTTGATCAATTTACCAAACCGTAGTTTGTGTTGTTTTAATTTGATGAAGCAATTTTCGACCCTATCTGGAAGCTCCCAGTCTGGGACTTTGGGGCATGGTATTGGGGAACTGGAAAATGAACTCCCTAATGATCGGAAGCGAAATTGGGGCAGCCCCCATACCACTTTATTGGGGATGGATCATTGGAGGATTGCTGGAGATGTTCTTATTAAGTGAGCTATTTGTGATTGAGAATTATGGTTATGTTACCTACCAAACCTCTAACCTAGGCAAAATGTAGAGTACTATAGTTCTTATATTATATCAGGGCTGCAATGCAACGCCACTGTTACTATTTGCTTAACCTACAAACGGTACAGCTGAAGTTACACTATGGAAATTCAAGGTGTTTTTTATAATACATTTGAAGCAACTGGCAAGGTAAGGATTTGAACATATGGAGCCGGTTTGGTCAGAAACACTGGGAAATCACAGTGGTAGCTAGTCTTAGAGATTTCCTTCACACGAAGACTTAAAAGTTAGTACAAGACAGGATTGCCAAATAATGCTACAGATGTGCAACTCTAGCATGGATGACCACATAAGAAATTATGGGGTGTTAACATTTGTATACTATATAGTTATAGTTTAATGGCATGACTAAAAGCTAGCATAGTGGAATTATAGCTGGCGTGACAATGTCTGTTCTTAAATAGGTATTCAACTACTTATGCTGCACAAGATATACAAAAGATGTTCCTATGTGAGCACAGAAGTTGGTACCAAATATTCACGAAGTGCACATGATATGTTGTTTCATGAAATGTTTGAGCGCAGTTACTGGCATATTTCTTCAACCAGCTATGCATGCCTGGCAAATACTTGTGAACCACTTTTACTGCTTCCTCATGAAGTGTGAATGTTTTGTTGTTGTTTACCTACACATATATAGCATCTTCTGCAATCAATCTGTACCCAAAGTCCCAAAGTGGCCCGCCGTTATTTTTCTCTTTCAAGTGTTCAACCACCAGTTCTGTTTATCTCTGGATCATCTATTAGTTCTTTACTAAGAGATTGGTTGGTAAAGAACCAATGATTACTGACAGGTGAAAAGTTTTGCTAAGAGATAACAACTAATGGGGATTAGGCGACTATGCGTTCATCATAGCTGCCAGAGAGATTTAATCTGCAAAGAATCAGAAGGATAAGTAGTTCAATTTGAGTTAGATCCATTCACACCTGTGTTTTTGGCCTCTTAAACATTTATATGTGATCTCAGGAAAATGCAAGGGCATAGCCTGAGATCTCTTGCAGACCAAATTCACAAATCACAAGTTGTGAGTTCCTTCTAGGGTTTTGTGATGTTCAATTGAAAGGCAGGCTATCTCAACTAGGAAATTCACCAGGGTGGGGAAGAGCGGAGGTGACCTACATATTTTGCTAATTTGGTAACAATCAGCACGCCATGTAGGCTCATGATGTTGAACTGGGTTGGACCATGGGATGATCCACTCAATCAATATGCATTTCCGAGTACCGTGACCCAAATGAACTGCCTGCAGAAGTTCAATTGGCCATGTAGTTATTCAAACACACGCTATACAATTGTGGTGGGGATCTAGACAGATTGGAATTCTCTGCCTCTCATTTTCAGAATATTTCAGAACCTGTCGGAGTACAATCCTTCACACAAGTATTCCCTTTTTTAGATGATGCAAGCGTATTCTTAATGACCGTCAACCCTTATCTATTCTTGTGCAGTCTGAAGTGGAAGTAGAAGCGCAGATACTGAGGAAGGGCAGATCTGTTGTGGTTACTACAGTTGAGTTTCGGCTCAAGGACAGCAAGAAGCTCTGCTACACATCTCGAGCCACCTTCTACATCATGCCTGTGGCAAGCCTGTAAATCATCTCTTACGGTACATGTAACAGTTTCGTATTTGCACAATCAAAGCTCTACATGAGCATACGTGCTATTGCACCGATAAATAAAGTAAAGATCAAATTGCAATTTACCACAAGAGAGTTTCAGAAAACTATTTTTTCCACAATGAAACATGAACTGCAATAAGGTGTTCAAACTACAAATATACTACTTGTTTATCTGTTTGATGTTTCCATTGAAGCATAGATTTGGCAGTGAGAAACATTCATCTGATGGCAATGAGAAGATCTTTAGGTTTCGTGAAATTTTCATTCTATTCTGGTTTCACGCAGCACAATTGAGCGGTATTCAGTACGGACACCACATAGCTTAGGAAGTCCAGTAGAATGGATTTTAAAACGTTTTTGCTAAAAATCAGTCGATTGGTTTCGATTTCACCACCAGTTAAATTATGTCCGTCTGATCTGTGCACGAATGTTTGCGCCCCGTGTTTTGTTTTGCGCTTCGTTGGGCGGAGGGGTGGGCTTATTCCGGGTTCAGGTTGCAGTTATTTCACCTGGTCTGGGCTCCTATCTGTTTTCCAGGTGGAAGCATCGTGTTGCTTCGTCTTGTCCCCGCATAGCAGGAGGATGGAGAGGCGGTGGAGGCCGACAAGCAGCGTTAGGTGGGGTTAGGTTGTGTGGGCGAGGCGAGCTGCCTACGAGCCTTGTCAGACGAGCTGCTGCGCGGAGCAGGGGGGAATCTGTGGAGCGAGGTGAGTTGTCTTCGAGCAGGAGGGAGGAGATGGAGGGGCTGGAGAGGAGGCCATCGGGGCTGTCCCATCTGTCGCGCCACAAACAATTGGCGGTTTGCTTGAGCAGAATCAAGGGTGTCGCCACCGGCCGCGAGTTTTGGTAGTGCTTTTTGTTGCAATTTTAGTTAGTCTTTTTTGTTGTTTCCAAGCTGATTCTGAAGCCGTTGCATTTTTTGTTTTGCTAGCCCGCGGCGTAAATGCTTTGCCCATTCCATGTCTGCATCTTACGTGCTTGCAAGCCTGCGGCGTGTTGTATGTGCTCTGCCACGATAGAGGAGAGTTGCGTGTGTCTTTTACTGTGTGTTTTAGTTCATATTTGTTTTGTTGGAGGCTTGGAGCACGACCTGCAAATTTGATAAGTCTGAATAATACTGTTGCCACAAGCACAAGCAACTTATATATGTTACAGATTAGGAATAAAACTGAAGTGAGGTATAAATCATCAGCACAGCAGTATAAAGTTAAGGATGCAGAGCTCTTGTAGGACAAAAGCTTTTTTCAGTTTATTCTTCAGTTATTTTCTAATATTTCATTCCTTTTATTAAACTAGTCTCTCATTTGTACCTAGTTAGTCCTCAATCATTCTTCATTAGAGAAGTTCTCTATGTCTATCATTGTTCATTACTTTAATCTATTTTTTCTCATTTCAGTTTTCTCCAGTGTTTATATTCCTTCGTTTCAGATTCTTTCATTCAAACTTAATTTTCTGGCATCATTAGTTTTCTTTGTCTTTCATTCCTCAAATCCTTGCTTCTCATAATTAGTTTTATTTCATTATCTTGTTTTTTTTTCAGTTACCAGTTTTCATTCCCTCTGCTAGTTACTCTTCAGTCCCTTCAGTCATCATTATCTTTTCATTGATCTTTTTATTTTTTTGCAGTATATCACTCTTCATTCGCCGTTTCTTTCTATAGTATCATCTCTCCTTTTCTCAGTTCGCAGTCTCTCTTTGGTTAGTTTTGCCTCTTCATCTAATCAGATAGTAAAGAGGTGTTTTTGAGGCGAAAGAGCATGTGTTAGTATTAGTAACAAACAATGGAGAGGCATTTTTTTTATAAAGGGGTCAATTTTATCTTGATTTGTCGTGTCTAGTAGATTTTTGATAAATGTGGTAATTTTATAAAGGCTTTATTGTTGTGGTGGTAATTTTATATGTGAAATGTAATTAAGCAAGCATGGCCTCTTGTGGTCTATGTGTTGCCATTCTCTTTTGCGGGTCTTTTTTTCTTGTCCATGCAATCATTTCCATACTCTTCCACATTTCTTAGTCGTCTCTTGTACATATCTAATCAACCAATCATTATTACATGTCTGGCTATATACCTCGTGGCAATCGATCCCTTCTTCCAGTGTTATCATCTAGCATTTCCTTATACACAATTGAGCATGCATGTTAGTTTAGTTGCTTCCTTTAGCATTCTAATAGAAAGTTAGAAGATTTACTAATAAGCTACTCCCTCCGTTCTTTTTTATAAGACGTGTTAGCCAGTCCAGTTTGAACTGTTTTGTGTATGTCTGAAATGTGTGAAACGTCTTATAGAAGGGAACAGAGCGAGTATTACATAACTAAGCAGGAATCTCATTCCTTCCATCTGTCGGCATTTGTTGCAGTGGGGTTTGCTCCCTTTGCTGTTTCACAAGACACTGATGAGACCTAGTTTCAATTGGTTATATCAGCTGATGTGCTCAAGTTTCTGAATGATCGTTTCGTAGAGTTAGTTTTTGGAATTTTATGGCTGTGCATTTTTATTGCAATTTTAGTCAGTGTTTTGTGTAGGAGTAGTTTCCAAGTCGATCAAATTAACTATGGTTTCTGAATTTTGAATTATTTGATAATGGATCTGACTAGTCTGAATAATACTGTTGTCCACGAGCATTACCAGCTTATATATTACAGAGTTGAATTGGGGGATAAATTATCAGTACATAGCACATCCTATAAGTCTGACCAGATAAAAGCTCTTTTTCTCTCCAACTTCACATGGTACCCATTTAGTAACATAATCAATATCAACTAGAATACTCCCTCCGTTCCTAAATATTTGTCTTTTTAGGATTTCAAATGGACTACCACATACGGATGTACATAGACACATTTTAAAGTGTAGATTTACTCATTTTGCTCCGTATGTAGTCATTTGTTGAAATCTCTAGAAAGACAAATATTTAGGAACGGAGGGAGTATGAGTGTTACCATGTGAAGTTGGAAAATGTCCCATATAATTAAAGCCTCAAACATCAAAAGATTCAGTGACAAGTGGGCGGCCAGGGTTGTGGGATGTGGCCATTGTGTGCGAGGTGCGCGACGGAATTGACAGGTGGGTCCTGCTGTCGAGAGAGAAAAAAGAGGCAACACGGGACGCCGCTGCCATTGGATCTTGCGTGGATGGCCGGGATTACGTACCAGTTCGCGTAATGGGGTGGGCTGCGGGGTTGGCTCGGCCTGCTGGGCTGCCTGGCTTGGCTGGGCCGTTTTTTCTTTTTCTTTTCTTTTTCTTTTTCTACTGTCTGGAATTGAATTTGAATTGGCCCAATTCATTCCATTTCTATTTCTTTGGACTGCAGAAAATTCAAACAAACACTAGGGCTCACATATATCATATGAAAAATATTTCCAGCCCTTGATGCAATTTTGAAAATTCATTTTTATGCAAGAGGTCTTAATGTGGCTATTAAATAAATCTCAAAATTAATTAGGTTTTCTAAAGTAGCTAAATTAATTCCAAAAACGTTCAAAATGCACTGAAATCATGTATATCATGTACACAACCAAATTCGAAAATTTTGGGATGTGACACAGGTGCATGTGTACTGCCATGTTCGTGGGAAAGTACACACTGCTAACATAAATTGATACAGGCGACACCGAAACTGGAAGTACACACACCAACATGGAAAGAACACTTGCACGTACAAAATCACAAACCTACCTAGTTTCGAAGGTGATGACGCGAGGAACACATGTGTGAAAACTTCTCATAATTCGTACGAATGGTTCAAAAAACATTTCAGCTTGAATTCTCATTTTTAAAACACAAAGAATTTACCCACAAAAGCCTGGAGCTCCCAATCTCCGTTTTCGTTGTATCACGACACATGGGAAGCAAAGAGCCGGTTACACTTATCCAAAGTTATTCTTTTTAGACAAGAGTTGAGAAATAACTAGGTTCAACGAAGTAGAGACAGGATCCAGGAAAATGTATTTACAAAAACATCACTACAACAATGACGAACAAATGAAACTGCTCTTTCTACAGATGAACACCTACCACTCTAATCATAAATCACCACCTACATCTAAAATCTTCCTGACCCCAACTTATTTAACTATCACTACAAAGAATACATAACATGACTCCAGGTTCATGCAAAACCATCAGAAAATGAAGGAATATTTACAACAGGTTTTGGACGAGAATGGCTATGAAAAAGGACAGGCAGCACCTATCAATTGCCACATGGAGTGATACAGCAGGTTTGCAAAATTACTTGCGTATGCACTCCTCGGGCTGATGATCCTTAGGATAAATGAAAACAGAGTCGACACATAGCCCACCTTTTGTATGCGTGCAATCAATCTGCATCATGGAGAACTTGAGCTTGGTCAACTCATCCGAACTCGATATGACAAAATCACCGACATGGTAAAGGATCCAGTGTCCTGGTCCATCCAGATGGTAGTCGGATGTTGTGTGCTGGCCATCTGAAGTTGAGAGCTGAAACCGCGTCGGTTTAATGTCCCAACCATAGATGAGCTCAGAATCATAGACCCGACGGCCCATGCGCTTGTGTGGCCGGCCCAAGTGGAGCCGGAAGAGAAGGCTATATGAACCAGCAGGGAAGCAGAAATCAATCTCCCCAGCCACCTCCAGCCACCATATTTGCTGAAGGTAGGCAACACTATGGAATCTGTAACAGAAAAAAGTAGCAGTTTAGCAGTCACTTATCTGGTAACTGTAACGATGACCATAGAAAAGGGACATTGGAAGAGAAGTACGGATGTGTAAAACTGCAGGTGTCGAGGGCTCTTTTTATGTTTGATGCTAGATCAATCAATACCGCAATGAAGCAACTACATGCTTGAGCAGAACAAAGATAAAACCATACTTGATGGACAAGTCATGTAGACACCAAAAAATAAAGAGAAAACCTCATATGCCTTTGCCAAAAAAGAAACATATATCTGCAGGCCCACATATCAGACAGAAGAGGGGGGGGGGGCACAACTTTTCACGGGAATATAAGTATTCAGCCCATAAATCAAATCACATCATAACATTGTCTTTAGTGGTATGATTTGCATCAGAAATAAATCAATAAGCAGGGTAGAAACTAGGATACACCTACATGTTTTAACACAAGACTGAAGTGTTAGGTCTGGCAGTATG
This sequence comes from Aegilops speltoides, assembly GCA_021437245.1. Taxonomy (NCBI): domain Eukaryota; kingdom Viridiplantae; phylum Streptophyta; class Magnoliopsida; order Poales; family Poaceae; genus Aegilops; species Aegilops speltoides. The sequence goes on from CM038142.1 coordinate 455,894,539, forward strand.
CAATATGATGATTGGCTCCAAGATTGTCCATATGACTATATCTCATCACAAGACCAAAGGAATGACAATATGCCATACTAGTGCAACAGATAAACCGAAATAGACCTTTATCACAGAATTGAGCTCCTATTACGACTATGAGCTTTGTAGCATCTCTTAGAGTGCACAACAAGAAGAAACTAATGAACTCTAATTTCCCATCTATGAACTACCAAACTCCGACATTTTAATCAACCACCAAGACATACCAATCATATTCCCAAGTCAGCATTCTCTACTTTTACCATAGCTACTGCCTACTCTGATGCACCTTATTGTTATGGGAAAGAATTGAAAGTCAAAACATCCTTAGAATCGAGGAATAGGGCCTTGTCGGCAGCAGAGGGCAAACAACGCCTGCTATTCCTACTATGCAACAACAAGGAAATGGTCATACCAACTATACAGTGGCACACACGAATGAGCACGGGCATCCGAAGACTTCATGTCCATACAATAGGACAATTTAGAAAACTATGACGCAACAGAGATATTCCGTTCTGCCATGCTCAAATTTGCTATGTAGCATGTTCTAGGAAAAATTACTCAAATTTTCAATTAGAACAAAAATCTGAACAGGTTTCCACGCAAAGAAAGTTTAGACGGAATTCAACCTTAACTTCCCATGGAGTAACTTTTAACCCAAAACTTAGCAAGACGGAAGTACCTCGACTCGTCTGTGGTAAGGTGGCTCCAATACCGCCGATCATCAATACCGGTAATCGCCAAAGCTTTTGAGGAGATTGACATGCAAAGACCACCCTTGCTCTTTTGGATCCAAAATTCCTACAGAGGTATTTTCAGTCAAGTAATAATTTCAGCATAAGTAACCAGAAAGCCAAGAATAAACACCATCAAGACAGCAAACATAAACAAAGAAGGAAAACAGAGACCAATACACACTGACACATGAAAGGAAAACTACTGTTCCATATATCTGGGTCTTCATGAGCCTACTAGCAATCCAGCCCACATAAGCAACCAAGCAATCCATAATCTAAATTTTCAGAAACATTACCAGTCATAGCTAACAAATCCCTCTCAACATCTCAGATTCATTGCACACAAACCAAATCTACCTTCTAGACCCTCTCTTCCAAGGAACACACTTTTTTGTCATGAAAGCAAGCTGTGCTAGTTGTTTGTAACAAGTACAAGGAGCAAACTAATCAATCAACATGCTTAAAGCAAGCTGTACTAGCTGGTTTGCAACAAGTACAAGTTGAAACTGTAAAGAAGAGATTAAGCTACCTTGGTGCCCCCATCGAAGGGGGTTGGCCTGCACAGGCGCGCGTACTTCTCCTTCTTGGTCGCCACGGAGGAGGAGCACCTACCATTGCCCTCCACTGAGCCGTCGCTGCTGCTATCGTCGTCGGCCGCCGCGGCGAGGGCGGCAAGGTACCGGTAGTTGGCGGGAAGCTTGGTGGCCCAGACGCAGTCGGCGGAGGCCGCGCCGCGGAACGCCCGGTTGAGGCGGGCGACGAGGCATATCTCCGGCGGGTCGAGGTAGAGCAGCACCGGCGCCACGCAGCTCTCCGGCATGTCGCCCAGCGACGTCTGACCCCACCCCTCCGACCCCTCCATGCTCGAAGCCCCCGCCCCCATCTGCGCTCCAAGCCGCAGCCAATTGCCAAGCGATTCGACGACAGATTGCTCCAGGGCACGGAAAAGTTTCAGAACTTGTTCGGCGTCAGCCCTCAATGCCTTCCAGGTGGGCACCTATACGGCGGCGACGGTTGGAGGGCCGCCAATTCCGCTTCGGATCAGCGGGCCTGCGGCGAAGAAGCCTTCATCCGGAGCCAAAACGATCCGCCGCGCCTGTGTCCCGAAACACCAGCCCGATGGGAAAGCTCGGAACTCGGCGACCAAATCCGCCGCTGGCCACGGATTCTCGGGCAGACACGGCACGGAATCGAGCTGAGACACAAGTACGCTTCAGACGGGGAGAGGGGTGGAACCGCCCACGAGGGATTCCGCCATTGTTTCTCGGATTGGAGGGGGAGGGGAGGCGAGGAGATGTCTGGATGCGGGGAATTTAACGGAGGCAGACGGACGCTGGCATGGGCCTGTAGGAGCGCACTTTTTAGGACAGGTATATAAGTTGAAGTGGATATTGTTGTAGTGGAGTGCCAATCTTTGGGTCTCTTAACGGATCAGGTTGGATTTACAGTGTTTATCTATTGGAGGAAGGTAGGTTTGCGATCTGAACGTGGCTTCGAGTCGGGGAACATGGCTGGTTGGGTAGTGCGGAGCAGTATTCCTACTTTCATTACAATATAATACTAATACAGTAGTAAATTATGTTTCAAGAACACACAAGTTGTGCGTATTATAGGAGTATAGCAGATGAAGTAATAATATACACAAATCTTGATGCTCACAATTTTGCTAGGTTTTGTCTTTCTCTTAATCATGGTCGTCACTTGTGGTTGGGTTCTAAGTGCAAATACCTATAAATGTTTCTCATGATTAATAAAGCCTGCATGATTGTTCTAAAAAAATGCAGTGCATTTACTAAACATCGGGCAGCCAGGAAAAAAATATTCAGTCGATTTCACAAAGAGGAAGGCGGCACTCGAGTCACCATAACCTCATCGGAGAAAGGAATGACGTTGTTGGCCGTGGTGTCACCAGCAAAGTAAAGAAAGAGCATTGATGGGTTCGAGTAGTGGCAGACGTAGACTTTGACCCATGATGGTGCCAAACTTAGCCTAAGGTAGGGAAAATTGTTTTTGCATGTTTTGAGAGGGGGTTGCCATGGCACCCACGGTACCCCTACTAGATCTGGCATGGCTTCAGGTGCAGGGTGGTTCTCTGCGCTGGAGAATTGTGGACTTTAGAGGTACGGTCAGGTGGCGCACAACTAAGGGGGCAGCCACAAGTGGCAACGGCGAGCGACATAGGGGGGCGGCGCTATAGGAGGAAGAAGGAGAACACGGGGTGCAATTTGACCGAAACTGAAACGTTCTTCATTCGCTTGACGAATAGGCGCTTCCTATTTTCATGTTCGTCGAGATTTTCTTGAATCATTTTTTGTGGATATCAAGAATTTCCTAAATCCTTTTATTTTGCAGCCGGTCAGATCATGATTTTCCAGCTCTGTGTTTGAAAATGTGAAATTGAACCTCTTTTTTTTAACAAACAAGCCTCTTGTGAAATGAAACCAGTGTGTGTGTGTGTGTGTGTGTGTGTGTGTGTGTGTGTGTGTGTGTGTGTGTGTGTGTGTGTGTGTGTGTGTGTACACTTATCGTTTCAACCAAGCAATCCTAATACCCCGACACCAGAAAACCAACCCATTTACACACTAACAACACCATCATTGTTCGTTTGAGCGGGGGTGAAGGATGAGAGAAATTGCACCATAGTTTGGTTGGCCGTGGACCCATATCAGATCGAAAGCAACCAGAGAGCAGATGAGGATGAGAGACGAGACGATACGAAAAGTTGGCATGTCTGCTTACAATAGAATAGATACATCGATCGACTGCATGCATTACGTGTTCAACCGGAGCACGTACATAGCACTAATCTGCCCGTTGGCAGTCGCAAGGGGCCAAACGACCCAAAGGAATACTCGAGAATGATAAGCTTAAAAAGGATATATATATTACTCCCTCCGTTCGGAATTACTTGACTTGAAAATGGATGTATCTAGAACTAAAATACGTCTAGATGAATCCATTTTCACGACAAGTAATTCCGAACGGAGGGAGTAATATACACACGTCTCTGATCGATGATTGCGCCGGACTGAGATCCCTAAAATATCCAGCTGGGCCGCTCACATCCATATCGCAGCTAGGTCAAGCACACCCCTTGCGTTGCGTTCAATCATGCGTGCGTGCTGACTGGCAATCAAACGGCAGGAGGAATGAAGCTTGTTCTCTTCCGGAGCAGGACGAGACAGTAAGAACTATCCTGTACGTGTGGGAGCCGATAAGGATGGAAGCCCGTCGTCGCGACGCGTGCGCTGGACATGAGCTGAGGGAAAGAGATTGAGGCCATGCATGGCCATGCATATCCGTGCGTGCACCGGCTGCCGTCCAAATGTTTGGTGTGCGAATTTCGCTTTGCAGAGGTTTCCGCCGGATAGGCTCCCCGTCTGAGCGTGTTTTGGACGCTACGAAATTAGGGGCGATTATATATTTTTATATATTTTTATATATATCATCTGCATGATCGACCAACATTGTCTTTGTCTCCATATATTTTTCGAGCTTCTCGGCGGCTATCAGTCGCCATCCTTCTGTCGGCAGAGCCTCCGGGGCGTCAATATGTATCGTCGATCTTGTGCACGAGTTCTTATCCCCCTTTTTTTTAGAAAAATGGTGGAGTTCTTATCTTTGCTATGATGTTTTTTTGCCACTTGGTTTTTTTAGGAGAGACGTCTCATACGAGCAGCGTTTTGTGAGACAATGCTTAACCACTAGGGACCCACGTGCCGGTGTCTAATCAGGAAGGAGCCGACCGAGCTTAACCTCTGGGTCACGGGCAATGTGGAGCCGAGCAATACGAAACATTTCACGTGGGCCCACAAGTGCGGATCCGAGTCAGCCGGCCACGCCTGCCCTATCCACTTCTAAACGTCGACGGCCGAGATCTGAAGATTTGACTCTGATCTCAAAAAATTCGATATCTAACCTTTTTTTCTACAACCATAATGTTTAGCTGAGGGTATAACTATCTACCGTCACGAGTCTTGGCGGCAGGACTTAACTATGTTGCCACGCTTGCTTAACATAAAATACCCTACCGCTAGCCCGCCACAAATGGGAAACTTCGTGATCGTGTGAGCAGGAGGCTAGTAATGGTATTACACCTAGTAGAGAGATGTACATCGATGCATGCATGCTATTGCTAGCCCGTCTTCCTCTTCTTTCCCTTCACCAACCGCAAGCAGGCATAAGAGCAAGTATAATAAGATGACGTATGCTTTTGAAATGGGGAGAAAGTGAGTTTCTAGAAACATAAATGACCAGATGGGCAAGCTCCAATGAAAATGGTGTTAGCTCTTTTGGGGCTCTCAAGGGATAAGGGCATTACAGTGAAAGAGGCTTTAAGCTCATGGAATTGGAAGAGGGGTTTACGGAGGATTAACTCTGCTGTCACCCGCAAAAAAAAAACTCTGCTGTCGTGATGGATTCCTTCATGTCTCTTTGGACTGAGGTTCAAAACATCACTCTGTGGATGAGGACTGATCAGATTACATGGAAGATTGCTGCCAATGAGATGTACATGGCCAAGTTTGCGTATGGAGTGCAGTTTCTTTCATGCATCCCGAAGCCGCACCTTGACAAAGTTTGAAGCATAAGAGCATCTCCAACAGGCGCCGGACGCGCCGCGCGCTAAAAACTACTTTGCCGCACGCTAAAAACTACTTTGCCGCGCGCTCATCATCGATTAAGCGCGGTAGCAGTGGTGGCTCTAGCGGCATGCTAAAAAATGCAGTGCAGCAGCTCCGTGACAAGATGCTACAACATTTTTTTTATATGAAAACTTCGTATAGATAAAAAAATAATACACAGTTCTAGCATAAATACGATACATAGTTCATATCATACATAAAACTACGGTGAAACTAAATAGAAACTACGGATACAAAAGTATTTTACATCGTTCGAAAGCATAGATAGATAGAACTACGGTGCAACTAGATAGAAACTACGGTGCAACGAGAAACTACGGTGACTCCCAGCCGCCATCATCATCACCATCATCATCCTCGGTGGTGTCGAGCCACATGTCTTCCCAACGCAGATCGTAGGGGGAGAAGATCGACTGCCCGCCGTGCTCGACGATATCGCACTGCAATAAAGCCAGTGCCTTGCGCCGACGCCTATCGGCACGATCTGCGCGGCGCCTTGCCATCCTCCCTGCCCAGAACTCGTTCTCGGCGATGACGTTCTACGGGTGGCGACGGCGCCACTCCGCCATGGCTTGCTCGTCCTCCTCGGCAATGAGGAGGCGGCGCTGCTGCCGCACGTGGTCCGCACGGTCCTGGTCGGTGATGAGACGCGCGGAGGGCGACGCTGCGCGCGCCGCTCGCCGTTGAAGACGTCGCGAAGTTCATCTGCGACGGGCTCGCCCAGCGCCGCCCCCGCGTCGTCTGTCAGACGCGCCGCCGGCGCGCTCGTAACAAGCCGAGGCCGAGCGGACGTCGCCGGACCGGATCTCGGCGGAGTACCACCCGTTGGGGGCGCTCACGGACGCCGCGGTAGCCTGAAGAACCCCGGCGGCGCGGCGGCATGGTGGCGCGATGATGGCGAGGAAAGTGGCGAGTGGCGGCGGCGAGGTGGCGGGAGGCGTGGGTGTGTCTTGTCGCTGGATTTTATAGGCGACGCTGAGGCGCGCGCCAACTCTACCGCCGCCAGCGGCCGCTTTCTCCGCACAAGAACGCTTCCGCTGCAAGTTCCCGCCATCATTGAGCGCTGAAACCAGCCAGCGCGCTAAAACCCAACTTTACCGCGCGAGCGCGCCTTTTGCCGCTTCTGTTGGAGATGCTCTAAATGCGGAGATGAAAATTAACTTCTCCGTTTGGACAGTAATCTAGAACAGACTATGAACTGCTGATATACCGAGAAGAAGAGATTAGGACTATCTAGATGCTTGCTCTAACTGCGATGGGACTATTGAATCCTTATCAACCCTTAAGTTAAGGACCATGATAAGTGTCGAACATCAGGTACGAGTACATGGCAACTCTGAAAGCTTTCAATGGCAAATTTAGTTAAGCGAGAATGACAACTTTAGTTGACAAGCATGACAACTTTCGTGCTTCAGTTTTTTGATAGAAACTTGTTGTGTGTCACTGGATTTACTATCCTTAAGTGACTGAAATTACCATCAAAAAATGCCAGGTCCGGAGTGAAATTACCATAAAAAAATGCCAGGTCCGGAGTATCAGCACCTGATCGTGTGACACTTATTGTTAACACTCCGCACATCAACCCCCCAAAAAAAAACTAATCCGTACATATTCAGCAAAAATATCTAGTCCGATCTAGGCCAATGAGCTTAGAATTTTTGTACTATGTGGCCACCAATTTTTGAACTAAGCCATATTTTACTGCCTACTAGGGCTGTTACGTGTGTGGAATTTTATCCCGGTGAACGTCACGCTTGTCCCCTTTTCTCCAACATACTTATATGTCCATTTGATATACGGATGGAAGGATTTACCTTTTAGCCTTGAGTAGCTAAGAAGAGAGTCCCATCAGGTTGGTTCAGAAGTCAAAATCCAGAAAATCTTAAGTACCCAGGTCCGGTTCCATCAGAGCTCTATTCATCCAATCCAAGCCATGGAACAAGACAACACTCAGAGGTCACCATTACACCTTTTCTTTTTTGAGGGAATAGGTCACGACTACTCACAATCTATACAGTAGTATGGTTCAATACAGTGAGGCGCCAAGCTTGAAACCCGTGGGAAATCCATTACTAGTCCAAGTCACATAACAGCTAAAGTGCTAAACTCAACATGAGCATCTACCTTCTTTATTTTTGCTGGTGATGCAACAGAAGCTCCAGTTCATCTTATACGATAACTAAAAGAGTACATCGTGTTGCCTTTTTCGCGTCCTACGTGAGTGACAACGTTTCTTAAGCATGTCGACATTGGCCGTCGGGTGAATCTACGGTCTTTGCTGTCACGACCCAAAAACCTCCTTGTTGCAAACGGGGCATACCTGTCAACGCAGCACAATGAATTGAACTAGGCTGATCAGAAGTCAAACATCTCAAGAGAAAAAAAAATAGCGAAGGAAAACGGTGATACTCATCAATAACGTTAGATGAGCTGTTTCTTCCAGCGCCATCATTTGCTCTAAACTATATCAACAAGATTTCTAGCCATAACTTCCCTTCCTATCAGGACGAAGAATAAACTGCACTTGGCATACATTGATATTGTACATATCAGGAAGTAGACAAAGGATTCTGAGCTAACGTCTGATAGAATTTAACAATGAATAAAGATCCAAGAAACAATTATATGGCAAGTGGCAATCTGGTCACGCTCACAGAAAACTACAACAATCCCTAGAAGTTCCTGTGGAAGCAATACGCATCAATGACAAAAGCTGCAAAGGCAAGGTAGCTTACCTTATTGATCTTCAACCATTTGGCAACACAAGTTTGATGGTACTGATGCTGACAGGGCAATGTAGTCAGCTTATCGCGGTTCTTGTAAGCCATACAGCATATCACACATCTGTTTGTTTAAACATTAACAGAAGAGGATATTTATATAGTTTGCTACTTAAAATATGGATCGATACGAGCATATACAGCATACATAGAAACTAGTACTCCACCCTAGGAATATCACATGCTGGCACAATGTCATATGATGAAACTTAAGATTACAAAGATACTACTCAATAGATTAATCAGTGAAGCAGGTTCTTGGGATAAAATGGTGAGTGACTTGTGCATAGCTGTCCATGACAATTATGCACAAATTCATATCACATGTTCAACAAAAAAGTGAACGAGGCTTGAGGACATACTCATCATGTTTTTCCTTTCTTGAGAATATCCCAATTTTGTATGTTGAAGACTTAAGGAGAGCTATCACATCTTCTGGCAACCCTTTACTTTCAGTCCCAATAGTTTCCCCTAATTGTTGTAGTTCCTGTAATACACAAGTGATTCAAAAATTGAAGTAAGAGGTATAGCATGTAGCATCCCATTTTTAGAACATAGCTTAACAGATGTCGAAACAAACAGATGTGTATTTTATTTTTTCACACTACTCACTATAAACAAGATAATATCTATACAATTGTTATCCACGATTCACATCAAAGACTACAAGAGTCCTTTCAGAGATAATATATCAGGGAACCAAAAATTAACTGGTAGTGGGGCACAACCCTTGATGGAACATTAGGGAATATACTGGCCACACAAAGCACTTGATGCTACACACCTCATAAGTCATATTATCAGGATCAACTCCATCCTCCGTTAATACCTACAGTGGCAAGATAGAGGAAAAGCACATATTAAATAAAATATAACTAGCAGGTGCTCCACATATTTGCGTCGCTAAATTTTCAATATGGTGTTATACTCTTACACGCCTTAATTTTCACGGTCTTCAGCACACAACATTGATGATCATATTTCATATGAATACACATTATAAAACTGTAAATGTAGTATTATGAAAAAAGATCCGCGCAAAATGACACTCCTTCCTTCCATTTTATGCAAGGCCAATTAATCTTTTCTCAAGTTAAAATTATTCAAATTTGACCAAGATTGTAGGAAAAATATATCCGCATCTACAACACCCAATGAATATATTATGAAAACATACTTCATAATAGATATGGTGATATTGATTTGGCATTGTAGATGCTGATATTTTTCTATAAACTTATCAAACTTAAACAGGTCTGATTTGAGACAAGACTAGTTGGCCATGTATACATGGAAGGAGGAGGTAGTATTTTTACTTGAGTAATGTAAATATTAATTTTTATGTATACCCAGAGTTAGAAAAGTTTTACTGCATGTATTCTAGGATGTCGTCTGTGTAAGAACGAAGCGTGTTGAGGGTCGTAGGTATTGTTTGTTCCTTAGTGGTATTTTATTCTTATTTCACATTTTAGTTTTATGTTGAATTCACAGATAAATCAATAAATATAACTATTTTACTTTTCATTCCAGACTTTATGTGTAGATAGATCTATGTTTTTCTCCACTAATAAAGTTGTACAGCTAAAGTAAACTAATGCAAATTTGAAAATTGCCACCACGTCTGTCTTGCCGAGCCAGAGGCCACACAAATATGATTTACCTTAGTCATGATCCGTGTGAAGCATATACAAAGTAAAAAGATTTCCCATTTGATTATTTCATGACATCAGCCAATACAACTCTGATACGATCTGAATACTTCTGGCCAAGTCGGACATTAGCTTTAATGTTTGGATGCAAACACATGTACGCATGTAGCTTTGATGTTAGATTTCAAATCTCCTCCGTTATAATTAGGACCCAGAATATATTAACGAACCAAATAATTTAGCCTATGTGGAATAACAAGGTGGCTTTATCTTCATTGTTTTAGTTATATAATAGATTATCCGAAGCAAATCTGTCAATCAAAGCTGTCGAATGTAAATACCTGCGAAGATCTGCTCACAGAAGTATTGCCATTGTTGGATGTTGAAGAATTTACGGGCTTTCTTCCTAAACAGGTGTTTTAACAACATTTAGAAGTCGTACCATATTGAGTTGCAAGATATAGAAGAGTACCAGCAGACAACTAATCACCTTCTTTTCTCTTCTTGTCATCTATTGTTGCCCTAGCAATTTGGTCCTCCATCGCCTGCAAGTCTCTAGCTAAAGCTTCATCGACAGCTAGCTGTGACTCATAATTTGCGCATCTTGTTAATCTTCGCCCACTCGATTTTCGTGGATGGCCACAACTAGAACTAGGATCTAAATGAGTCCTAGATGAACCACTTCCATCATTTCCTTGGATTAATTGATACACTATTTCCTGAACAGAGTGTGACAATAGGCAAATTAATGAGAATGTTCTGTCATATTTTGTATTACGCTGTTTGTGCTACAAACAAGAAAAACATATCAATTCCGCCGAAACACTTTAAATGAAGAGTCCACATGTTTGGTCATTTGGTGAACCAACGACCCATTTGGATCTGGCGACAAGCAATTAGTTTGTAATTTTGCAGTATAAATGTCATGAAAAGCTTTGGCCCTTGGATCATAAATGTCATGAAAGATGAATCATTTTTGTGGTGTGTGATTTAAGATAACTACATAGGTACAAATATGATCCGCTAGAAATGGTCTACGTCATATACTCATATTACTAGACCTGGTCAAGCTTGACATAAAAAAAAACAGCTTTGGCCCTTGGATAGAAAAACATTTGGTTGAGATTACTATGCACAAGACAACACAAAACTGCAGCATCATACCCTCCCCAACGGACAAATGTCTAGGATAGAACATCTGACTGAGATTTCTAATGCATAACAGGAGTAACAACAACAACACGCAGGTCAGGACACGATGGACACAGCCAAATAAGATGCGGACAGGGAACGGCACGAAACCTGATCTTGGAGAACCTGTGCAAGATCAACATCATCTTCAAAGAAGCATCCCCCGAAATTCTCTTCAATTGCATATGGCAAGGGGGTATCCATATAGTACACAACCGCTTCCTTCTTCCCTGTTGTATCATGTAGCACCTCCATGCTCATGAGAACCTGACAAAGGGAACAGGTAGAACATTTGCCGGATCATGCTAGATTTGCGCAAGCAGAAAACGCTGCTATCATACTATACCCAATTATTGTTGGGTCTTATTGTCAGACCCACAATCATTGTTCTACCAACTGAATAACAAGGAGTTTACTAGTGTGCTTTCAGACATCACATTATCTCAGGCTTCTCGGCGGTCGATTGTTACAGCAAATGAAACCCCCTTGCATCTTGAAATGATAATTGAAACCCTTTTGTTGGGGGGGAAATCCGGAGCAACCGTAATTAATATCACCGACACTAGTATACTAAATGAAACAACAGGAAGGCAGTGTCTGTGACTCTGAATCCATCCTCGAGAGATGCCCATAATGGCTCGGATCTAAACAGCTAGGATATCTCCCCCACGAGCCCACAGATCAAGCGCCTGACAACTCCCAAAAAATGGACATCTTCTTCATTCGCGAAACGAAACAGAACCGGCGAATCTGCAAGAACGAGCGTGGGAGTGGAAAGTGGAGACTCACCTAGGAACGAACCGGGGAATGGGAGATTTCGGAGGATGCGAGGGGGGCTGCCGAGTGAAAAGAGGATCGACGGGCGGTCCAGAAGCCGCCTTGCTCGGCCCCCTTTCCGCCTCCGGGCTTCGCTGTGTGGAGCGCAGCTGATAGCATAGTCGGGGGAGAGAGAATCAAATCATGGTGGTCTCTCGGTAGAGCGAGTTAATTGCATGGAGATACCACATTTGAGGCAGGTGTGACGAATCAGTACCACTATTCAGTTTTTTTCATGTCAGTACCATGTTTAGGGCAGTCTGTTACATGTTGGTCTAAGGGCATGTACAATGGAGGCAGCACTTAGGTACTGCTCCAGCTCTTAAACTAAGCAAAAGTAAATGAAACTATCGTTTGTGAATTTTTTCATCCAACCGAGGCTGCATTCCAGTGGACCCCATCTTGCAACATATCTCCTTTCACATGCATGGCATCTTTCTTCCCCTCTCTCTATCTCTCTCCTCGCATGCATCACGGTTGCCTCTGCTTTTCTCCTTTTGCTTAGCCCTCACTGCCGAAGAGACCGGCTCTTCTGTAGGATACACCTTCACCTGCGAGGCTATACCTTTTTGTCCGAAGCTAGCTCCGAACCTAGCTGGACCTGCGGGGCATCCATTTGAAGCTACCCATTGGCCATGCCCTAAATCGCGTATAATAGTGTATTGACTCTGTATCTGACTGTTGGGCCCACGTGTCAGGAGTTGACGTGGCATGTTTTATTTACAAAAAAGACCCATAGTTTTTACTTAATCGCGCATATAGCCCTTGTTTGTGAGAAAGGATCCTGCCAAAAACCAAGGCAAATATAAGCGCGCGCGCGCGGCCGCTGGTATTCGAACCCGCGCCCTGCCGTGCATGACACTAACAGGCGCACCAGTACGCCACAGCGACGCTTGTGATAGTTGAGGCAATTACATCATTCATATTCTGAGTGTAAACGTTCCGCTTCTTCTGTACATGTGTCCCATATGGGTCCCGCTCGTCAGTGGGATGGAAGAAAGAATTCGATATATATACTAATAAAAAGATTGGGGGCCAGGCAGGTTTACCAGCGAGTAATTTGACAAAATAGATGTAAGAAAATTTTACAATTACCATGAAAGGTAATAAAGTGCTTGCGCATATGAAAAAAATGTTCCAAACATTTTTGGAAAATGTTGCACGTATTTCAAAATTGTAAATGTATTTTTTAGAATGTTTGTCATGCATTATAAAATTTCTTATGATTACACAATAATTATAAATACATGTTGTAAACTTTTTGAGTAACTGTGCATTTTAAAAAATACAATCAGTATACACAACAACTGTGAATTGGGCATATAATGCGTTTAATTGTGTATTTGAAAATTATAATCAGGATGCACAACAATAGTGCATGGTTGTGCTCCTGAGTTTACAATTTTGTTATATACATTGAACACTTTTTAAATATACGATAAACTTCTTGTAAAATATATAAATTCCATTTCTTCGTATGTGTTTTTTGGGGTTTCTTTTATGTTTTTTCAGATCTACGTTATTCTTCGGGTTTCCATTATTATACATTTATTTTTTACATAGGCTTAGTATGCAATATTTTTTTGTAAAACACAGTGAACATTATTCTATAAATACACAATGAAATATATTGTTTAATATAAGATGAACAGTTTTGTTATATACATTGGAACATTTTTAAAATATATAAATTCTATTTGTTGTATGTGTTTTTTTGTTTCGGATTTCTTTTATCCCTTTTCAGTTCTTCAGATTTTTTAAAAAATATTTGCATTGCAAATGGGCCCTGCCGCATGTTAGTAATGTAATAATTTGAAGATATTTTATCCAAATTGTACAACAATTTCGAGCTGGTGGCTGTAGGCGCCTGCACCTATTTAATAAATTAGTATTCACATTTGTCTAAAAAAAACTGTGTGTTGTGGCTGGTGGCTGTAGGCGCCTGCACCCGCTGTGCAAATTGTCCTGCAGCTCGTTTAACAAGAGTTGTATGCCACAAGGTTATCGTTAGTATCTGTGTGTTGTCGTGGTTAGCGTGCGCACGCGGTTCGGTTCAGGCGCAAGTTCGAATTCTGGCAACCGTCCTATTTTTTGGTTGTTCTATTTGTTTAAAGGCGAAAGAATATAAAGACCTGGTACCCTTATATCTGACCAACTGAACCCGTGTGGTGTAGTGGCTCTGAACGTGCGGGTGAAGCGGGTGGTCACCGGTTCGAATCCTGCTGCACCTTTTTTTTCCGTCGCAAAGGACATCTTCGTGATTACGATAATGCAAGGGGCATTCGAAAAAAAATATGCCACATTTCACCGACATGCGGACCCGTCGGTCGACATAAAGGTCAATACATGTTTATATGCAGATTAGACTATTTTGTAACACACCGCCTGCACATGGTAATCGACTTGCAAAAAATGAATAGTGGTATCGATCCGCATTATACCGCCGCAAATGTGGTATTTCCCTGCAATTAACTCCGGTAGAGCGGCTGGGAGCGGACGCGTGCGCATGGCATGGGCCACCCTGCAGCTACAGCATAGAAAAAATAATTATGCGGCCATCATTCCCAGAAGCAGGCGTGACGGCAGCGATAAGTTTAACCGGATCTGACCCCGCCGAAAGTATTTCGGAAACTGACTCATTTGACTATCGTCAGACAGCACGGCGGTGGTGCTGAACAGACTACCGCCAAACACCCCGACGGTGAGGTTGACGGCTGCCCACAGATGGTCGTTTGCGCCCGCCTACGTGGTTAAGGGCCCTACCGCCAGGGATCCTACTGTCGATAACCCTGACGGTAGGCTCTGTAGTGGATAAGTTGCTAGGGGAGCCCCCACCCACCCATTCATCCTCAATCCTTCTTCCTCCCGAGCTCACCCTCCTCCCCCCCCCCTCGCCCCCATCAAAGCACCAACTAGATCTCTCTTCATTGCTAGAGATTTGTCCGGTGGATCCAGAGCATTTGCATCACCTAAGGTACCTCTCCCACTCTCCCTTCTTTTGGTTGCTTGGATTATGTTGGATTGCTCACATTTCTTGAAACCTTAGTTATTGCTCTTGTTGTGCATTTATGGCTATGTTTGTGCTTGTTGTGCCTAGCTTTGTTGTGGGTAGCAAGATCTTGTGCCAAGGGTTAGTGGCTTTGTTTCGGAAGGGTTAGTGTTAGTGTTAGGGTTAGGGCAGTTTTGACAATGTTTGTCTTGTTGTTTGAATGCAATGCATACAAGTTCCTTGCTTGAATCTATGCATATTGTGGATAGTTCATCTCTATGAGTTGGTCGGCCCATGGATGACATTTTTTTTCATTGTTCTTAGATGGATAGACTTGTTAATTTGCATTACTTGGACAAGGCGGCATTTTTGAATGGAAATGCCGATGAAGGGGAGGAGCTCATGGTTTTTGACACAAGCCCAGGTTATGATGATGTTGTAGTGAAAGAGAAGCATGTTACGTTGGATTAACCCAAGTGATGATGTGAATCTTATTGGGAGGTATGATATTGGAGTGGGAATAAAGTCCCAATGAAGACTATACCCATCACCTCCGATTTGCATTGGAATGTGTACAGGATAAAGTTGAGGGATCACAAGACAAGTCACTTGAATTATTTGCCACAAAGGTTGAAGTTCCCCGCCTACAACTGGACTTGAACCGAAGTGTGTCATCCCCACTACATGATGGTAGTGTCGAGTTCTATGTCCACAATTCTTCTAGCCAACCACCAAGTAGCCAACCCAATGAAGAGGAGGTCAATGCTAGAGCCACAGTAGGTCGAGGTGATCCTATTGCTCATGTGGATGATGATGCTTTTGCTCATGTTGATGAAGAGGAGGTCAATGCTAGAGCCATAGTAGTTCGAGGTGATCCTATTACTCATGTGGATGATGATGCTCTTGCTCATGCTGATGAAGATGCTACTTATATTGTTGATGATCATGCTATTTCTCAAGATGATGCTTACGCGGAACAAGAAGAGATTCATTATCATCCCATTGGTGACTTGGATGTCATTGTGTACCAACAAGATATGGACCGTAACCTCCCTTATAGGCGTATGTGTGGATATGAGTCGGATGACGAGGGTTCAAAGGAAGAATTGGACGAGGATGGATTCACGGCGCAAGAAAATCAAGTCTACAAGAAGGTCAATGGCAAGGAAAGAGGATCCTCTTTGTTTCGTGATCTTAGCCTTGCCGACAAGGCCGTTGTTGATGGCAGCATGAGATTGGGGTTGGTTGAACCATCACCTTGCCCGAAGGCTGGTGATCCAAGGCCCCGGATGAGGACGAGAATGCTCATTTGAAGAAAGGCATCAAGTTTGGGTGCCTGCAAGCGTTCAAGATTTGGTCGAGTGACTATGCCATTAGGAACCATATGTCGTATGTTGTTGGTCATTCCGACCAAAATGTGCGGTACACCATCAAATGTGACAAAGAAGGTTGCAAGTGGAAGGTTCATGGAAGAAAAAATCATGAAATCGGGCAATGGGAGTTGAAGAGTTGTGTGGCCACTCACACGTGCTTACCGTTGGAGCAAGCCGACCGAAGCAAGGGACACCATCAACTCACCTCCGAGTTGCTAGGCTACAAATTGTTGAATGAGATATCCCACGATCCAACCGTGAAGGTGAAGCTACTCATGAGTTTGGTCTTCGAACGGTTGTGTTACGAGTTCAAGTATGGGGAGGTGTGGATGGCTAAGGCAACCGCTATTATGATGTTGCATGGTGATTATGCGGCCGCGTATAATATTCTACCCAAGATGTTGGGAGCCATTGCTCAGCGGAACCCGGGCATGCGCCATAGAGTTGAGTCAATTGACGGAGTGTTTCACCGAGATTTCTGGAGCTTTGTGCAATGCTTGAGGCATTTAAGCATTGTTGGCCCATCTTGTCAATTGATGGCACATTCTTGATTGGCAAATAAAAGGGCACATTGATGGTGGCAATGGCTCACTCGTCTAATGACAACATGTTGCCAGTGGCATTTGCCTTGGTGCCTTCTGAGCATGATGACAATTGGGAGTGGTTTATGGACCATGTAAGGACGAAGGTGATTGGCAAGAGAGAGGTGTGCATCATATCGGATAGGCATCATTGGATTCTCAAAGCAATATATGTTGATATTCCTGGATTTCCAAAACTCCAACACTGTTGGTGCATGAGACACTTCATGGCAAACTTTTATCGTGCATCCAAGAGCAAGGAGTTTTGCAAAGACCTTACCCATGTTTGTGTGGCGTTAAACACCAACACATTCACAAAACGATATGATAAACTCTTCTTGGCATTGGAAAAGAACAAAGGAGGGAGTGAATTCTTGACAAGGCATCTTCCGGAGAAGCATAAGTGGTCGCGCGCTTACGACGAAGGTGGTTTGAGATACGGAGACATTGAAAGGATCGAGATGGACCTAGAGGGGGGGTGAATAGGTACAATTACAAATTTTAATTATTACTAAGCAATTTTAGGCAATAGAGCGGAATATGAAAGTGAGCCTAACAATTGCTAGTAAGTACAAAGTACTAGGCAGTTGACATAAGCATATAAGAGAGCAAGCACAATAAGTTGTAAGTAAGCGCAATCACAACAAGTAACCACAAGTATAGAGTTAGGGTTAGGTATAACCGCAACTCCGGGAGACGAGGATGTATGCCGATGTTCACTTCCTTGGAGGGAAGCTAGTCACCGTTAGAGGGGCGGATGTTACCACGAAGGCACACCTACGCCACGAAGGCTCACCCTATTCTCCCTTTGAGACAACACCACAAAGGCGTTTCTCAACCACTAGTGGTAGACCTTGGGGTGGTCTCCAAACCCTCACAAACTTTCCGAGGGTAATCACAATCGTTGATTCCTCACCGAATGACTCCTACCGCCTAGGAGTCTCCAACCTCCAAGAGTAACAAGATCCGAGGGAAAGACTCAAGACTTGCTCAAACTTGATTTGCTTTGGTCACAAGAAGGGAGGAAGGAGATCTTTCTTTGATTGGAACAACTCTTCAAACTCTCAAGAATCGACGGGATCGGGATTTAGTGTGTGAGCAAGAGAGGAAAAGCGATGGTGTTCTTGAGGCGTGTTTGTGTGTGATGTTCACCTTATCCCGAAGGGGTAAGGTGCTATATATACCAGTGTCCAGAATAGAGCCGTTTGGACATAAGTTGACCACCCCGGATGATCTGGGACACCATCCGGATGATCCGGACCTTTGTCCGGATGATCTGGCAGAAGGCCCGGATACAGGTGGTATCAGCCTAGTTGCGAGCATCCCGGATAATCCGGAGGCAAGCCCGGATGATCCGGACAAGCCCCGGATGATCCGGATGGCTGGCCGGACGATCCGGCTACAATCAGATAGCTTCTGTGAAAAAAATGGGCACGGGTATCCGGACGATCCGGAGGAGGATCCGGACGATCCGGGGAACAGCCCGGATGATCCGGAAGGTCGTCCGGATGATCCGGCTTCAGCCATCCCGTTCTGTAAAGAAGGGCACTGATTATCCGGATGATCCGGCACGGTCCGGCTGATCGGGTAAAGCCCGGATGATCTGGGTATCCACCGGATGATCCGCTAGGAGATGGTGGTATGTTTTGGCTAGGTGATATTGCTAGGGTTTTAGTCTATTGTGGTAGAGTTGTTTAAGAGACAAAATGTGAGCAAGTCTTGACCCTACACTTGGATCCCTCTTAATAGTGCGGGGTTCCTATTACTCAAGAAATACAAAAGAGCACAAGACTTCATCTTGGTTTGCTCCTTTCCTCATTGATAATTAGCTTGAGTAAAATCTCATATGATGTGACCATGATGCTCATTACGAAACCCAGAGGATGACGGCTGTGTATATACTTAGCAAATAAGGTTAGTCCCTATATGTAAGTTTGTCATCAATATCAAAAATACTTTTTAAGAGCAAGATTGCACTTTCAATCTCCCCCTTTTTTGGTAGTTGATGACAAACTACATATAGCATTTTATAGTGAAAATGTGATACGAATAATTCTAGGAGAGTAGACCGGTAAATGTGTTTTAGGAAGGACTCCCCCTTAATTTATGCATATGAATGTGTTTTAAGAGAAGCTCTCCCTTAATGTATGCATGGAATAAAATGATACACATACAAAGTCATGCACATATGAAGTGGATGCTCACATTCAGAGTATAGTACAGGCATACATCGTTAAAATCATCATGAGCAATGAATAAAAACAACATAATTAAGCACTTGACATAGACTCATAACTCATGACCAGAGTACCAAAGTACCATTACAATAAGCACTTGCATAGTGACATAGACCCATACCTCATGACCAAAGTACCATAGTAGCATTACAATAATAATAATGAGTCCACTAAAGCTCTAAAGCTTTAAGCATAAGCATACCAGGCACACACTGAAACTCCTAAGAATTACATCTCCCCCTTGACAGCAAGTACCGAAAAAGGGAAAGACGTCCGAGAAAGTAGGAGAATCACACATCATCCTCATCCTCAGCATCATCATCATCACCACCATCACTCAGATCAGCAGGTACAAGGAAGAACTCGGGGAACTCAGAGGCAGAAGGAAAATCAACCTCCGGAAGAGGAAGTCGAGAAGTATTAGGCTCATCAGTCTCAACAGGACTGCCAGGACGCGCACGAAGACGAGCCCTAAGAGCATTTGCCTCGGAGATGCGGCGAACCTCCTCGGTAGCGATGTAAGTGGCAGTGTAGCGGCAGGTGTCAAAGATGGCTTTATGGGATTTCCCAATAAAGCGAGCAAGGCGGTCAAACGGCTTGACGAAAGGTTTGGTGTGGCGAGAAGAGCTCTCACCATACGACGGAGCAGGAGCCTTGCCCCTAGATGTGTCATCACGCGGAGTCCACATGGAGTGAATGTTGTTCTTGTTGATGGGGCAAGTGAAGACAGAATCAATGACGGTCTGAATGAAAGGAGCATGTGGAAGAGTACGAACCTTCAGACAACTAGCCATGCGAATCTCATGCCAAAGAAAATCTGCCATGTCAATGGGACGAGTGGGATTCTTCCGTGAATAATACATCAAATCAATGCTATAAGCTCGTACCATCCCACGATCCCCTTTCTTGGGAGCAATGGAGTTGAGGATGCACTGAAAAAGCCACCGGTATTTGAGACGGAATATACTGATGTCATTAAGCTCTTTGCTTTGCTGACTTGTGGATAGCTGAGTAGGAGGAATGGTGAGACAACGCAAGCAGCGATAGGCATAGCCTCAAACTTGGGATTCACCTTGCATGGATTCAAACAGCTCGCCTCAGATCCGTGCATGCCCAAGGCAGCAAACAAACTCCTCAAAAGAGACAAAGTGGGCGAGAATGATGAGTCATCCAAGTGATCGAGCGATCCGGATGGAAGAAACATGTGGCATAGAATTGCCGAATGGCAGCCTCATTCCAATCACAGTGGAGAGTCATAGCACGACGCAGCCCCATGCCATCAATCTTCTCTAACACACCATCGAACTTGGTTGGATTGTTCGCAATGTAATCCAAGTTCACATAATGCTGAGGAGAGAACCCTAGATGAGCAATGACCGATTGATAGATGTCCCGTTGAACCAAAGTGCGAAACCTAGGGTCAGTTGCATTGGCCGGTGCAGCAAATTGGTTGACTTCACTCCTTAAAGTTGCATACTCAAAGGGATCCATGGTCTGATAGCTGGTCGTACGACGGCCCCGGTTGGTGGGGTTGGCCATGGACAAAATGAGGCCGGTAGGTGCGGCAGGCTGCGAGCTGGAGGAAGAAGCCGCTTTCTTCTTCTTGGCCTTGGTGGTTGAGCGAACCGGCACGAGCTCGTCCTCCTGGAGATCGTCCTCATAATCAGGATCGTCCTGCCCGGCATAGGATCGACGAGCATGACCTGGCGCTTTCTTGAGTGGACGAGCAGCTTCCTCAGAGTCCGTTGATGCTTGGCGTCGTGGTTCTAGGATACGCATTGGAGCGAAAAGAACAACAACAGAAAAAAAATCGCGAGCTCGATGAGTAACCGACCCTAGATGAGTATAAGAGGAAAAACGAGGGAAGGGCGCAGACGAGATACCACGAGAGGGGCCCGAGGTGGTCGACTTGAAGCTCCGGCCAGCGCCACCACGTCCGACCACCATGGTTAAGTTGGGGACGGAGGCTGAGATTTGAGAGAATCCCGTCGGTCCCTGGGGAAAACGGCGGGAGGAGGGAGTAGATCGGGGTGGCGGCAGACCGTGTTCCCAAAATCCGGCAAGGTGGCCGGCCGGACTGGCGGGGCGAGCCGCAGCGCAGGCACCGGCGGCGAGATGAGAGGAGAGAGGTCGAGGGGAACGAAAAACAGGATAACTCCCTGTGCCCCCCTCCCCCTCGGCCCGATAGGCTATTGGATACGTCGAAGACCCACCCGGACGTCCGGAAGGCGCCCCGGATGATCCGGCCAAGAGGCAGATGTCCGGAAGAGGATCCGGATATCCGGGCAGACACAGCCCGGACGTCCGGATGTATGTCCGGATGATCCGGCTTGCCAGATTTCAGAGATAGGATTCTGATGCGATGGGGTGATGACGATATATATATATATATATAAGTATTTTGCGTGTGTTTGTTATAGATATATATATATATATATATATATAAATAGCCTTATTCACAGCAATATCTCAAACTCATATAAATACCCAAAAGAAATAATTAGGCTAAGTCACCATGTATGAGTATATATAACTTTGGAGACCAAAAATTTTAACTTTTGGACCCATAGTTATTACTCCATCATTTTAAAGTACTATGGACACAAAGTAAGTGCCATAGTGACTTTGAGAGTGTTGGTTCTATTTATGCATTATGTAAGGAAGAGAGTACTCATAAATTGAATGTCTCCCCCTACGTATATGCCTACATCAAGACAAGACATTATGAAGATGCATGCATGAGTACGAGATTTCACATAATGTTGTCAAGCTCCAAGATACCAAGTTCACGCCTAAGTCGACAAAACCTTGCTTCATCCAATGGTTTGGTGAAAATATCCGCCGATTGCAAATCTGTACCAATGTGATCAATGTGAATATCACCCTTCTCAACATGATCTCTCAAGAAGTGATACCTAATATCAATGTGCTTGGTGCGGAGATGATCCTTGGGGTTTTCAGCAATGTTGATGGCACTTTCATTATCGCATAGAAGAGGCACATTTCTATAGGTGATACCGTAATCCTTCAAAGTTTGCCTCATCCATAATAACTGAGTTGCACAACTTGCGGCAGCAATGTATTCAACTTCTGCGAGAGAGAGGGCAATACAGTTTTGTTTCTTCGATGACCAACTTACCAAGGCGCCCAAGAAACCGACATGCACCGAAGTGGACTTACGATCCACTTTGTCTCCGCCCATCCGCATCCGTGTACCTAGTGAGATCAAACTTAGCATCCTTGGGATACCATAGACCCAACTTTGGGGTGTGAACAAGGTATCTAAGAATATGCTTAACCGCCTTATGATGACTTTCCCTAGGGGAAGCCTGAAATCTAGCACACATGCATACACTAAACATGATGTCTGGTCTAGATGCACAAAGATAAAGCAATGAACCAATCATAGAGCGGTATTTAGATGGGTCGAAAGGAATACCATTTGTGTCTTCAGTGAGAGTTATTTTGGTTGGCATGGGTGTGTTACATGGACTAGCATCAGACATCCCAAACTTCTCTAAGATATCCTTGAGGTATTTTGCTTGAGACAAGAAAATTCCTTCTTGAAATTGTTGAATTTGAAATCCGAGGAAAAACTTCAAATCCGCATTGAGTGACATTTCAAAATTCTTGGTCATTGAGTCCGCAAACTTCTTGCACAAATGAATGTTAGGAGAACCAAAAATGATATCATCTACATAGATTTGGCATAAGATCAAATCACCCTTATCCCTCTTAGTAAAAAGAGTGGGATCGATCACCCCTCTCACAAAACCATCATCGAGTAAAAACTTCTTAAGATGATCATACCAAGCACGAGGTGCTTGTTTGAGGCCATACAAGGCCTTATGAAGTTTATACACATAGTCTTTGTGATCGGGATCAACGAACCCAGGTGGTTGTGATACATATACTTCTCTTGTAGAGGACCGTTAAGAAAAGCACTCTTCACATCCATTTGATGTAATGTAAAACCATTGAAAGCAGCATAAGCAAGTAAGATGCGAATGGATTCAAGACGGGCAATGGGAGCAAAGGTCTCACCAAAGTCCAAACCTTCAACTTGTGAGTACCCTTGTGCCACTAACCTTGCCTTGTTTCGGATGATCACACCATTCTCATCTTGTTTGTTCTTGAAGATCCATTTTGTTCCAATGACATTGTGCTCGGTAGGTGGCCTCTTGACTAGTGACCACACTTGGTTGCGTTCAAAGCTGTTCAACTCTTCTTGCATAGCAACTAGCCAATCGTTGTCCATTAATGCATCTTGTACCTTGATGGGCTCAAAACTAGACACAAAAGAAAAGTGAGCACAAAAGTTGGTCAAATGTTTACGAGTGACTCTACCTTCCGATATGCCGGAGAGTATTTTGTCAACATCAACACGACCGGCCACTCGTGGCATGATAGAGGTAAGGGTTTCACGAGGTTCAACTTCATGTCCATCATCCACATCCTCAACATATGGATCATTAATGTGTGGAGGAAGATCTTCTTGTTCATATTGCATTTGTTGAGGTTCATCATCAATGATTGGATTTTCTTGTTCTTGCTCTTGAGGATTGTCATGAGAAGGAACTTGATCATCTTCTTCAACTTGGGCTAAGGGTATCGGTTGAACAATGGGAGCTGGTTGAGGTATGAATGTTGAAGTAGTTTGATGGTGTGTGAGACTTCCATCTTCTTCTTCATCATCATGAGGCTCTTGTTCCATAGGAAGGAGTGCACCAACACCCATGGTCAAAATGTCTTGAGAAGAATCTTCTTCACCTACATCACTTAGATCAACTTGCTCCCCATGGGAGCCATTAAATTCATCAAACACCACGTCACAAGTTTCTACAACACATCCATTGGATTTGTTGTAGACTCTATAGGCGTGCGAGTTTGATCCATAGCCAACAAATATACCCTCAATTGTTTTGGATTGAAAATTTCCTAACCGTTCTCTTTTGTTGAGGATGAAGCATTTGCACCCAAATACACGAAAGTACTTGACATTTGGCTTGTTTCCAGTTAGAAGCTCATATGGAGTCTTTTCCAATATAGTGCGGAGGAAGAGCGGTTTGATGCATGGCATGCGGTGTTGACAACTTCGCCCAAAAATATGTGGTGACTTGTATTCATCCAACATTGACCTTGCCATCTCCACAAGTGTGCGGTTTTTCCTTTCAGCTACACCGTTCTGCTGAGGAGTGTATGGAGCTGAATATTGATGCTCAATCCCTTCATCACTAAGGAATTCTTCCAAGGTGTAGTTTTGAACTCAGATCCATTGTCACTTCTTATTGCCAAGATTTCTTTGTCAAACTTGCGTTGTGCTTGCTTGGCAAAGTCAATGAAAGTGATCTTCGTCTCGTCCTTGGACTTGAGGAAAACACCCATGTATATCTTGAGTAATCATCAACAATGACAAGTCCATACTTTTTCCCACCAAGACTATCCCATGAAGGAGGCCCAAAAAGATCCACATGAAGGAGCTCCAAAGGCCTTGACGTAGACACAATATTCTTGGGTGGGTGCTTTGATTGATGTTGCTTCCCGGCTATACAAGCACTACACACACGATCTTTCTCAAAAGAGACATTTGTTAGTCCAAGGATGTGATTTCCCTTTAAGAGATCTTGAAGATTTCTCATGCCGACATGGGCTAGCCGGCGATGCCATAGCCACCTTGTCGGCCTTGGCCATTAGACAAGTTGCATGGAATGTGCTCTCTTTCGAGAAATCAACCGTGTAAAGGTTGCCATCCAACTCTCCAACAAAGGCCACTTGAGAGTATCTCTTAAAGACTTTCACATCCGTTAGTCCAAATAGTGTATCATAACCAACAGATGCCAATTGACGAACAGAAAGTAAATGATATTTAAGGGATTGGACAAGCATGACATTTGCAAGGGACATGTCGTTTGTGATAGCCACCTTGCCCAACCCAAGTACCTGTCCCTTTGATCCTCCACCAAACATAATGCTCATAAATGGTTGAACAGCTTCCATGAAATCGTAGAGCAATTTGCTATCTCCAGTCATATGATTGGTACAGCCACTATCAATTACCCATTTTACTCCACCGGAGAAGGCAACCTACACACAATTATTACTTGGTTAGAGGCACCCATCTTGCAATGGGACCTCTCAAGTTAGTCACAAGGGTCTTAGGGACCCAAATAGCATAAAACCGAAATGCATTTCGAGGACCAACAAACTTTGCATAGACTTCTCCATCCTTAGTCTTACGAAGTACATAGGATGGAGGCATGAACTCTTTTGGCTTGTTGGGAGTGGGCATGCCCCTTGTGGCCTTCCCACTAGCAACTTTACCTTTCTCCTTGTGTCCTTCTCGTACAAAAGTTTCTTTCAAAGGAGTGGTGCACTTTTGAGAGAATGTATTCTTCTTGCTTGTGCTTGGGTCAAACCCGAGTCCTTCTTTGGCGAACACTTCATTGTGTTGGCTCAACACCTCATTAAGGTTCTTTTGCCCTTGAGCACATGTCATGAGCCCCTTCTCAATTTGAGCCTTGAGAAAACGATTTTCCTCAAGAATAGATGCTAGATCACTACTAGAGTTAGTAGAACAAGCATCAACATTTATAATGGGAGATGAATAGGCCTTAGCTAGAGTTTCAAGATAAGTAAGTTTGAGCGTCTCAAAGCTCTTTGTAAGAAGGGTGAGATCTTCTTCCTTAGTCTTGAGGGACATGGATAGAAGCTCACAATCCTTAGAGAGAGAAGCATGAGACTTCATAAGCTTACTTTTATCATTCATCAACTCTTCACAAGAGCCAATAGCCTTTTTCAAGGAGGCAAGATCTTTAGTATGAACATCAATATTTGTGCCAATTTTTAAGCATAGTTCATCATTTCGTGTTTCCTCATATTGGACTTTCCGCTCAAGGATTTCACATTTTCCTTTTCCTCGGTGACGAGGGTTTCGAGTTCCTTAATGGTGATGGTGTGCTTACTCACCATCTCCATAAGCATGCGAAACATAGTGAGCTTCTTTCCTTTGAGGGAGCACATGAATTTATTAAGTTTAGAAAGCATAGGATCATTTAGATCATCATCCTCATAACTATCCTCCGCATCAAGATACTCATCACTAGAAATAGGAGGAGTGAGAAGAGAAGGGTTTGCTCGTGGGGTTACCTTGACCTTGTCAGGAGAGTCTTGATCCTCTCCTTCCTCTATCACTGCCTTCGCCATGAGGCACTTGTGGGCGTTGCCCTTGTAATCCTTCATGTAGTTGTAGGTGACAACTTCACCACTCTTATTGACTAGCCTCAATGTGTTTTGCGAATCTTGAGCAACTCCGGCAACACCACTAACATCATCCGGATCGGATTCTTCTTGAGCAACCATTGCTTTCCCATCTCTCTTCTTGAGCTTGGAGTTCAAAGGATTTGGCAACTTCTTCTTAGGAAAGGTCTTGGGAAACCTTGGTCTATCTTCTCTCTTCTCATAAGGGCACTCATTTGAGAAGTGGTTGGTTTCCTCACAGTTGTAGCATTTTCTTACTTTCTTCTTTTTGGAATCTTCCCTTGAATTTTCCCGCGGTAAACTTCTTGACAAAGAGAGCCATGTCTTCATATGACGGGCCCTCGTTGGATTCAATCTCATTACCATCTTCATCATCATCATCTTCCTCTTCTTCTTCACTTTGCTCATCTTCACATACATGCTTGGCCTTCAATGCAAGATTGACCTTCGATGATGGGGAACCATGCATGGCAAGATGTTTTGTGGCATTAGCCTTTGACTCTTCAAATAGTTGAAAGGTGGATATGATGTCATCTGTAGTCATTTCCTTGAAAGTATGGTGTTGTCTTATGTCCCACACCATTTGATGGTGATATGGAGCAAGAGCATGAAGCAATTTATCCACAAGGAATCTCTTAGTCATGTTGAATCCATCTTGTGTCTTGTCACACTCACATGACTCAATATCGGCAGTGAGCGTCATGAGGCGCTCATGGAGTTGATTGGGGTTTCACCTTTCTCCATACAAAAGTTTTGCAATTGCCCTTGGCAATTTCATATTGAGCACCGGAGGGTAGAGGTGCAGGTCTTGGATCGTATGATACTTTCCCATAATTCCTTGGCACTTGTGATGTGTATGAGCGGTCTCCTTTGCTTTTCATCCATGCCTCTCCTTATGCACATGATAGCAGTGTCATTGAGGTTCTTGTCATATATTTCTCTTGGTGTGGGGTTCTTTGGATCAACCACATGATAGCCACACTCAAGATTTCCAAACATCTCGTCATTTCCATGTCGAAGATGATCCTGCATAGCAACTCTCCACAAGGCAAAATCGGAAGTGGCACTTAGTAAAGGAGGTTTGCCTTGAGGTTTATATCTTGGTTTCTCAACCTGAGGTCTTGCATAAAGCCAAGGAACACTGGTGTGTTCATTGCTAGGAGGTTATTGACCAAGTGATGGAGTAGGCACAGTTGGCCTCAAAGCAGCACCACCCGAGAGTGGTGCAAGCACTATGGACAACGTGGCTAATCTCATTTGGACCAAGGCCTCAAGGGAAGCATAATGCTCCTCCTTTTGTTTAGCAAGGGCCCGTTCTAGATCCTCCGACGTAAAGGTTTTGACTTCAGAGGAAGCCACACCTTTATCCTTAGGATCTACAACAAGGGGAGTCCCATCCGGGTTCATCTCGCTCTAGGGCGGTTAAGCCACAAGAATAGAGCACGAGGCTCTGATACCAATTGAAAGGATCGAGATGGACCTAGAGGGGGGGGGTGAATAGGTACAATTACAAATTTTAATTATTACTAAGCAATTTTAGGCAATAGAGCGGAATATGAAAGTGAGCCTAACAATTGCTAGTAAGTACAAAGTACTAGGCAGTTGACACAAGCATATAAGAGAGCAAGCACAATAAGTTGTAAGTAAGTTTAATCACAACAAGTAACCACAAGTATAGAGTTAGGGTTAGGTATAACCGCAACTCAGGAGACGAGGATGTATGCCGATGTTCACTTCCTTGGAGGAAGCTAGTCACCGTTAGAGGCGGATGTTACCACGAAGGCACACCTACGCCACGAAGGCTCACCCCATTCTCCCTTTGAGACAACACCACAAAGGCGTTTCTCAACCACTAGTGGTAGACCTTGGGGTGGTCTCCAAACCCTCACAAACTTTCCGGGGGTAATCACAATCGTTGATTCCTCACCGAATGACTCCTACCGCCTAGGAGTCTCCAACCTCCAAGAGTAACAAGATCCGAGGGGAAAGACTCAAGACTTGCTCAAACTTTGATTTGCTTTGGTCACAAGAAGGGGAGGAAGGAGATCTTTCTTTTGATTGGAACAACTCTTCGAAACTCTCAAGAATCAGACCGGGATCTGGGATTTAGTGTGTGAGCAAGAGAGGGAAAAGCAGTGGTGTTCTTGAGGCGTGTTTGTGTGTGATGTTCACCTTATCCCGAAGGGGTAAGGTGCTATATATACCAGTGTCCAGAATAGAGCCGTTTGGACATAAGTTGACCACCCCGGATGATCTGGGACACCATCCGGATGATCCGGACCTTTGTCCGGATGATCTGGCAGAAGGCCCGGATACAGGTGGTATCAGCCTAGTTGCGAGCAGCCCGGATAATCCGGAGGCAAGCCCGGATGATCTGGACAAGCCCCGGATGATCCGGATGGCTGGCCGGACGATCCGGCTACAATCAGATAGCTTCTGTGAAAAAAATGGGCACGGGTATCCGGACGATCCGGAGGAGGATCCGGACGATCCGGGGAACAGCCCGGATGATCCGGAAGGTCGTCCGGATGATCCGGCTTCAGCCATCCCGTTCTGTAAAGAAGGGCACCGATTATCCGGATGATCCGGTGCACGGTCCGGCTGATCCGGGTAAAGCCCGGATGATCTGGGTATCCACCCGGATGATCCGGCTAGGAGATGGTGGTATGTTTTGGCTAGGTGATATTGCTAGGGTTTTTAGTCTATTGTGGTAGAGTTGTTTAAGAGACAAAAATGTGAGCAAGTCTTGACCCTACACTTCGGATCCCCTCTTAATAGTGCGGGGTTCCTATTACTCAAGAAATACAAGAAGAGCACAGTACTTCATCTTGGTTTGCTCCTTTCCTCATTGATAATTAGCTTGAGTAAAATCTCATATGATGTGACCATGATGCTCACTACAGAAACCCAGAGGACAGACGGCCTGTGTATATACTTAGCAAATAAGGTTAGTCCCCTATATGTAAGTTTGTCATCAATATCAAAAATACTTTTTAAGAGCAAGATTGCACTTTCAGACATGACAAGTAACATGGTGGAATGCTCCAACCATGTGCTTAAGGGTGTTCGTTCATTGCCGGTGACTGCCATTGTGAAATATACGTTCTTCAAGCTCAACGAGTACTTCCTAAGGCATTCTCGAATCACCGCCGATTGGATAGGTGAAAAGAAATACTATCCCTTCAAGGTTGATGACTGGTTGAAGTATCAAGCATGCAAGTCTTCGCATCAACAAATCATCCGGTGGCACACGAGGAGGTAGGAGTGCTACCTCTTGAGCTTGCGTTGGTTTTTCCCTTAAAGAGGAAAGGGTGATGCAGCAAAGTAGAGTAAGTATTTCCCTCGGATTTTGAGAACCAAGGTATCAATCCAGTAGGAGACAACACGCAAGTCACCGAATACTTGCACAAACGAACACCAACTTCCACCCAACGCGATAAAGGGGTTGTCAATCCCTTCACGGTTATTTGCAAAGTGAGATCTGATAAAGATGGATAAACGATAAAGTAATATTTTTGGTATTTTTGGTTTATGGAACGGAAAGTAAAAGATTGCAAAGAAAGTAAATAGGAAACTAAAATTGTAGATCAGAAACCTATATGATGGAAAATAGAAGATTATATGATGGAAAATAGACCCGGGGGCCATAGCTTTCACTCGAGGCTTCTCTCAAGATAGAAATTATCACGGTGGGTGAACAAATTACTGCCGAGCAATTGATAGAAAAGTGCAAAGTTATGACGATATCTAAGGCAATGATCTTTAATATATATAGGCATCACATCCGTGTCAAGTAGACCGAAATGATTCTGCATCTACTACTATTACTCCACACATCGACCGACTCCTGCCTGCATCTAGAGTATTAAGTTCATAAAACAGAGTAACGCATTAAGTAAGATGACATGATGTAGCGGGATAAACTCAAGCAATATGATGAAAACCCCATCTTGTTATCCTCGATGGCAACAATACAATACGTGTCGGTTCCCCTTCTGTCACTAGGATCGAGCACCACAAGATTGAACCCAAAGCTAAGCACTTCTCCCATTGCAAGAAAAACCAATCTAGTTGGCCAAACCAAATCGATAGTTCGAAGAGACTTGCAAAGATATCAAATCATGCATATAAGAATTCAGAGAAGATTCAAATAATATTCATAGATAAGTTGATCATAAATCCACTATTCATCGGATCTTGGCAAACACACTGCAAAAGAGTATTACATCGAATAGATCTCTAAGAACATCGAGGAGAACTTTGTATTGAGAATCAAAAAGAGAGAAGAAGCCATCTAGCTACTAGCTATGGACCCGTAGGACTGTGATAAACTACTCACGCTTCATCGCAGAGGCAATGGTGTTGATGTAGAAGCCCTCCGTGATCGAATCCCCCTCCGGCAGGATGCCGGAAAAGGCCCCTAGATGGGATCTCACAGGCACAGAAGGTTGCGGCAGTGGAAAAGTGGTTTCATGGCTCCCCTCGAAGGTTTTGGGGTATTTGAGAATATATAGGAGGAAGATCTAGGTTAGGGGGTCACCGAGGGGCCCACAAGGTCGGGGGCGTGCCCTACCCCCTAGGCACGCCCTCCACCCTTGTGGCCGCCTCGTGGCTCTTCTGACTTGCACTCCAAGTCTCCTGGGTGTCTTCTGGTCCAAGAAAAATCATCGTGAAAGTTTCATTCCATTTGGACTCCGTTTGGTATTCCTTTTCTGCGAAACTCTAAAACAAGGGAAAAAAATAAACTGGCACTGGGCTCTAGGTTAATAGGTTAGTCCCAAAAATCATATAAAATGGCATATTAATGCATATAAAACATCGAAAACAAATAATATAATAGCATGGAACAATCAAAAATTATAGATACGTTGGAGACATATCAAGGAGTGGTAGCCATGGAGGATGGATGAGTCTTAGAGGTAGTGCACGAGGAGACACTATTGGTGGATGTGGAGGACGGGCGAGTCTTCGACGATCCCGCAAAGAGGAAGGCCTATTATCGTCTTACTTAACCCCGATGGTTGAAATAATATGAATGGTACCTGTTGTTTGTTGTTGTTTTTTTGTCTTAATCTCTATACATGTCTATTTATTTTACTAACTAACAGGAAATCTCGTTTTCATAGGCATGGCTTCATTCGGTTCCATGACGAGGCCCCCGTGTGCTAACCGTGAAGACATGTCGAACAAGTGGGGTGACACCAAGTTGGACAAGGTGAAGGAGAACAAGATGAAAACTCCATCATGTTGGTGTGGAGATGTTTGCAAAGTGAAGGTATCCATGGACAGCAAGAAGTCATGGACTAAAGGAAGAAGATGTTTTGTGTGTCCCAACTATGCACATGATCGTGCGTGTCCTGCTACCTCTTGAGCTTGCGTTGGTTTTCCCTTGAAGAGGAAAGGGTGATGCATCAAAGTAGAGTAAGTATTTCCCTCAGTTTGAGAACCAAGGTATCAATCCAATAGGAGACAACGCACAAGTCACTGAATACCTGCACAAACAATCAACAACTTGCACCCAACGCGATAAAGGGATTGTCCAAATTGGTTTTGAGCCCCAGCTACATAGAAATATGGAAGCTTATATGGAAGCCATAGTGGTCAAAACCAAGGACAAGGTAACACTCGTGCAAGATTTGGACGAAACATTTGCAAATTTGCGCAAGATCAAGCTCAAGCTCAACCCTAAGAAGTGTGTGTTCGGTGTCCCATCCGGCAAACTTCTTGGGTTCTTTATGTCTCAGCATGTAATTGAAGCAAATCCCGACAAGATCAAGGCGATTGAGCAGACTGAAGCACAAAGACGAGTCAAAGATGTGCGAAGGCGTGTTGGTTGTGTTGCTACTCTAAGTAGGTTCATCTCCAAATCTGCCGAGTGGGCCCTGCCCTTTTTCAAAATCTTGAAAAAGGCAGGTCCAATGAAATGGACCCCGGAAGCGCAGGCAGCGCTGCAAGATTTGAAGAGGTACCTCTCCTCTACGCCAATACTAGTCGCGCCTAAACCGAAAGAGTCATTGCTGCTATATCTAGCGGCAACGAATCAAGTGGTCAGTGATGCGCTAGTGGTGCAGAGAGAAGTTGAGGAAGAAGCAGCGGCAACGACGAGGCCGTCAGATGACGAGCCGGAGCCTTCCCCGACAGGGTCTGGTGCCGGCAAGGCAGGATCTGCGCAAGCGAATGAAGTAATACAGAAAAAGAAGATGATGCAGCACCCAGTTTACTTTGTCAGCTCCCTCTTGCAGGGGGCTAGATCAAGATACTCTAGTGTGTAGAAGTTGCTCTTCGGCCTCCTTATGGTCTCGAGGAAGCTGCGTCACTATTTTCAGCCACATGAGATCACTGGCATCACTCGCTTCCCGTTGCAACGGATCTTGCACAACCCAGATGCAACAGGAAGGATTGTGGAGTGGGCGTTGGAACTGTCAAGCTTTGCTCTCAGGTTTAAAAGCACTTCGACAATTCAGAGCAGAGCCTTGGCGGAATTCATTGCAGAATGGACCTCAACGCTTGACGAGAAAATTCAAGAGACCATTCTCCCCGGCAAGGAAACAAACCGCGATTGGATTATGTACTTTGATGGGGCTTTCTTGCTGCAAGGCGCCGATGCTGGTGTGCTACTTGTCGCGCCCACCGGAGAGTGCCTCAAGTACATAGTCTAGATGCACTTTCCCCGGGAGAGATCAACAAACAACACTGCAGAGTATGAGGGACTCCTTGTCGGTCTTAGGATCGCGACAGACCTCGGAATTAGGAAGCTCATCGTTAGAGATGATTCACAGCTTGTCGTCAAGCAAGTCAACAAAGATTATCAGAGCCCGTTGATGGAAGCCTATGTAGATGAAGTGAGGAAGTTGGAGGAGCGTTTTGACGGTCTGCAAGCAGAGCATGTTCCTCGAGTAGAGAACGGCATTGCTGACGACCTGTCAAAACGTGTTGCCCTCAAGTTACCTGTAGAACTAGGGACCTTTGTGCTCCAATTAACTCAGCCATCTGTTGAACCGTTGGTAGGATAGAATAAGCAAAGGAAGTCAGGCCCCAGCAAGTACTTTCCCGCTGAGCTCCTAGGAGCCGGCGACAAGGAAGTTGCCGAGGACGCCAAGCTTGCTAGGGAGCGGCAGGCTCCGGCGGGGCCTCAAGCCCTTGGCGTAGAGACAACTTCTCCCACGACAGAAGACATGCCTTTAGTCCTTGTCGTCGAGCCTCAGGCTCCGGCATGAGAACAACACACCGTTCGGTTCCTCCGAACAGGGGAACTCCATGAGGAACAGGAAGAAGTAGAGAAAGTAGCCCTTCGGTCCAGCATGTACCAGTTTGTGGATGATGTCTTGTACAGGAAAAGACCGAACAACATGAAATTGGAGTGCATTCCTCGGGAGGATGGACTGGAGCTGTTGGCAGAGATACATGAAGGCATATGTGGCTCCCACATAGGATCAAGAGCTCTTGCTGGCAAAGCGTTTTGGCAAGGTTTCTTTTGGCCCACTGCTCTCCAGGATGCAACTGCACTAGTAACCAAGTGTGAAGCGTGCCAGTTCCATTCAAAGAAGCTCCATCAGCCAGCTCAAGCTCTTCAGACGATCCCTCTTTCCTGGCCATTTTTGGTCTGGTGGCTCGACATACTGGGCCCCTTTCCCCGTGCTGTTGGGGGCTTTGAGTACTTGTACGTCGCAATCAACAAGTTCACAAAGTGGACAGAAGTGGAAGCAGTGAGAAAGGTGACAGCACAATCAGCCGTCAAGTTCTTTAGAGGACTAGTTTGCCATTTTGGTGTGCCAAACAGGGTCATCACCGACAACGGCACATAGTTCACAAGCCGCACCTTCATGCAGTATATCCAGGACCTCGACAGCAAAATCTGTTTTGCTTCTGTTGCTCATCCGAGAAGCAACGACCAGACAGAAAGGGCAAATGCTGAAGTGTTGCGGGCCCTCAAGACAACAACTTTTGACAGGCTGCACAAATGCGGAAGACGCTGGATTGACGAGTTGCCGGCGGTTCTTTGGTTAATCAAGACGACACCAAATCGAGCCACCGGCCAGACGCCCTTCTCCCTGGTGTACGGGGCAGAAGCAGTCCTCCCTACAGAACTCATATATGGGTCACCCCGAGTGCTCGCTTATGATGAGCTTGAGCAAGAGAAGTTGCACCAAGATGATGCTATGCTCCTTGAGGAAGATTGTCTTCAGGCTGCTGTGCGAGCCACGTGCTACCAGCAAGCCTTGCGCCGCTACCATAGCCGCAAGTGTAAGGGCATTTCCCTACTTTGTGTTTTGGATGATGATGACAACCCTTTGTTGGTCTAATCTTGTGCTAAAGTGCTTCAGGTTCTCGGTGGTTAGGCCTTCATTGGATTGAGTTTCTCTCTGGAAGGAAAAGATCGAAGACAGTGTTGTCTACGCCTTTTATCTCTTTGGTCATAGGGAACCCGTACTATCAAGAGGGAATTCTCATTGTAAGGTGTTGGGGGGATATTCTCACGTACACTTGCTTCTCCCCTATCTTGCCTTACTTAGTTGTGAGAGAGAGATTTTCCCTTCTTATCCTACTGCTTCTGTGGCTTCCCAGCGGTTGTACTGCTCTCTGGAGCGGTTGTACCGCTGGTTCTTGACGCTTCTTGTCTTGATCGAGCGGCTGTACCGCTGCTTCCGGGCGGTGGTAACGCCACCATGCTCAGCAAAGACTACGGCGGTTGTTCCGGCCAAGTACCGGTCAGACTTCTGTTTTGATGCGGTACTCAGGCGGTGGTGGCCCGGTTGGTCCGGTCGTACCGGTACCACCGGTGCCCGGAGCGGTTCTACCGCTCAGGACTTAGCCGCCCGAGCGCTCAAGGCCATGCGGTTGCACCGGTCCTGTACCACTCGACTACCGCACTCAGGGGTGACTCCCTACTGTTTCTATGCAGTGGTTGAGCGGTGGCTGGGCGGTTGGTCCGGTTGTTCTCTTAAACCGGTACTACCGCCTAGTCGCCCGGTTGTACCGCCTGGTAGGGTTTTGCACGTAAACCGTGAGTCCCAGTTGTACCGGGACGAGGAGCGGTTGTACCGCTGCATCACATAAAACGCAGTAACGGTTGGATTTTAGGGTTGCTATATAAGGGTGCTTCTTCCACCTACCACATTCACCTCTTACCTCTCTCACTCCACCATTAGTGCTACTCAAGCTCTCTTGCCCGATCTCTCTCTCTAGCCACTCAAACTTGTTGATGTGCTAGGGATTGAAGGAGACCTAGATCTACACTTCCACCAAAGGATATTTGTTTCCCCCATACTTTCTTGTGTGGATTTTGTTACTCTTGGGTGCTTGAGCACCCTAGATGGTTGAGGTCACCTCGGAGCCATATTCCATTGTGGTGAAGCTCCGTGGTTTCGTTGGGAGCCTCCAATTCAGTTGTGGAGAGAGCTCCAACCGTGTTTGTAAAGGTCCGGTTGCCACCTCCAAGGGCACCAATAGTGGAATCACGACATCTCACATTGTGTGAGGGCATGAGGAGAATACAGTGGCCCTAGTGGCTTCTTGGGGAGCATTGTGCCTCCACACCGCTCTAACGGAGACGTACTTCCCTTAAAAGGAAGGAACTTCGGTAACACATCCTCGTCTTCACCGGCTCCACTCTTGGTTATCTCGTGCATTTACTTTTGCAAGCTTATTTGTGTTGTATCCCTTGCTTGCTAGTGTGCTTGTTGTTGTTGTATCATATAGGTTGCACACCTAGTTACATATCTAGACAACCTACTTTGATGCAAAGTTTAATTTGGTACAGAAAAGCTAAAAATTGTTAGTTGCCTATTCACCCCCCCTCTAGTCAACTATATCGATCCTTTCAATTGGAATCAGAGCCTCGTATCTTTATTAAGTACTTTGTCATCCGAAGAGTATGGTTGACACTGTAGACGGTGTGGAGGAGCACTCCGGTGTGAATCCAAGCTCGTCTACGGCCGATGGGGGAACCGCGGTTTCTCGTGAGGAATTCAATGTTGCTTTGGACACATTGAAAACCTCCATGACAACCGAGGTTGAAAGCATGTTTAATAAATTCTTAGAAGGACTTAAACTATCTACCTCGCTGATGAAAGTGGGTGATCCCCCTAACAAGGTGACAGATGCTAACTCCGACAAGGGGGAAGCTACTAGTGAAAAGGGTCCTTCTACTAGTGGTAGAAATGGCACCGGCATCTTTGCCAATGTGGAACCTCCAATTTATGGAGGACCAATTCCCTCTACTCATTTAAATCATGCCGGTCCTCCTCCTAAGATTGTGAAAAATGAGGACTTTGATTCTTGGGTTTATCGCTTCAAGCGTCATTTAAATCATGTGAATACTAATCTTTGGAGAATCATTGAAGAAGGTTTCCATCCACATGACCGAAGCAACTTTACCCCGAGAGAAGCCATGGATAATCAATTCAATGAGAATGCTCTCTTCATGATTCAAGATGCGGTTCCACCCGAAGATCTCCCTCATCTTCGACCCTTCGCCATGGCCAAAGATGCATGGCATTGTGTTGTTTCTCTCTATAAGGGAAGCGCTAGCATTCAATGCTCGAACTATGAATTGGTGCAAGATGAAGCCGACGAGTTTGCAATGAAAGAAGATGAAGAACCTCGTGAGCTCTTTCAGAGAGTAACCAAGCTCACGGTCTCACTCCGAGATCATGGGAGCAAGGACACGGATGACAATTGGATCAAGCGCAAGTTCCTCAAAGCAATGATGCCTTACCACAAGGCCATGTCCTCTGTCATCCGCCAAAGACCGGACTTCCACTCCTTTACCTCAAATGAAGTGTTGGATGAGTTTGTGGCAATGAGGATCTTGGACAAGACCGCCGACAACACGGTGTTGCGTTCTCAAAGAGCAAAGAAGCCCAACCTTTCTTTGAAGGCCAAGGTTATTGTGGAAGAATAGGAAGATGAGGAGAGCAACCCCGAAGATACAAAATATGATTACCATGAGCACACGGCTCTTGCTTCAAGGCAATTTTGGAGCAAGAAGAACTCAAGGCCCAACTTCAACAAGAACAACTCAAGTGGGTTCAAGGGCAAGCAACGCGTGAGAACATGTTACAATTGTGGCAATGTGAGCCACTTTGTTGTGGATTGTCCTTACGAGAAGCGGGAAGACAATGGTGGCAAGCTCATCCGAAAAGACAAAGCCAAGTCCTTCCCAAACAAGAACAACTTCACCAAAAAGACTCCTACTCGAGGGTTGGTGGTTCAAGAAGTGTACCATGAGGATGACGATGATGATGAAGATAGTGAAGCGATGGCCATGGCCTCCGTTGCCATTGCCACAACTCCACGGGTGTCCCTCTTCGACTCGCCCAACGAGAACATCAGCGCCAAGTGCCTCATGGCTAAAGCCACCAACAAGGTAACCCCCAACATCAAAACTACCATCATTACTAATCCCTCCTTGACGGATGGCATTGATGAAAGTGAGGAGTCTAATGAGGAAGTAAATGAATTTGAGTCTTTTATGAGTAAGCTTAAGGGCAAATCCAAGAAGCACTTCGTTGCTCTCTTGGAACAACTTGGTGAAGCCAATGACATGATCGAGGCTCATGAAGAAACCATCTCTAAGATGGAAGGTCATAGTCGTGACTATGCTGATGAGATATTGGATCTCTCTAATTCTCTTGAGGAAGAGCGTGGACATCCTTTGGCTCTTGAGGAGTCACACAACGATGACCATGCTAAGTTAAAAAAAGATCTTGATCATGCTCTTGTTGTATCTCGTGTGCTAACTTCCGAGAAGGCTAAACTTGGCGTTGACCATGTTAGACTCAAGGAGGAGTTTGATATACTCGACAAGGCCCACAATGTCTTGAAGGGTGCTCATGCTAGCCTCAAGGAGTCTCATGATCAACTCCAAGTGAAGCTAACCAAAGAAAAAGACACCTTTCCTCATATGGTATTAATTGATAATGGAAATGCCACTAACCCGTGTTGTGAGCATGTGCATCTTGTGGAGGAGAATTCCAAGTTGAAGAAGCAACTTGAGAAAGGCCTTGTGACATGCATACAAGGTGAGAAGAACCTCAATGACCTTTTGAGAAATCAAAAGGAAGTTGTGGCCAAGGAGGGAGTTGGGTTCGCACCCAAGTCTAAGAACAAGAAGAAGAACGACAAGGCCAAACGACCTCCTCCTCTCAAGCAAACTTTTGTGAAGGAGGGAGAGGGTGATCCTAAGGAGAAGAAGAACAATGTGAAGGGTGGTGATGTCAAAAAGGGCAACGCCACCCCTTCCAACAAAGCCGACGACTTTAAATCTTCTTATGTGTCGTGTCGTGCTAGTGATGGGCATGTTTATGCTAAATTTGTTGGTTCTCCTTATGAGTACATTGAATGGTCTATTTGGGTTCCTAAGTCCCTTGTTACTAACATCAAGGACCCATTACAAAATGGGTACCTAAAACCAAGCATTGATCTCTTGTAGGTGTTTGCTTCCGGTGGGGGATCATGGTTGCTCGATAGTGGAGCAACAAATCATATGACCGGAAGCAAGGACTTGGTGGTGGACGCGCACAAGATCCCTTCTATGCCCACCAACGTCGAGTGGGGTGATGCCTCATCTTCTAAGGTATTGGGTCTTGGCAAGGTTGTCATTTCTCATGATCTAACGATCGAGAAAGTCATGCTTGTTGAGTCCCTTGCTTATAATCTACTTTCCGTTCGTCAACTTGCACTCATGGGCTTTGCCACTTTCTTTGATATTGATACCGTGGCCCTCTTGTGGAGCAAGACTCTTAAATTAGCCTTTGTTGGGCATGTCGAGAACGGTCTCTATGTGATTAACTTTTTGGAGCGACCCACTAAGACCGCGACATGCCTAATGGCTAAAGTTGATGTGGGATGGCTTTGGCATCGCCATTTAGCCCACGTCAATATGAGATCTTTGCAAAGTCTTCTCAAGGGGGACCATGTCCATGGACTAACAAATATTAGTTTTGCCAAAGATCGTGCTTGCAGTGCTTCTATCGAAGGAAAGCTTCATGAGAAGGCTCACCCTCCCACGACTATCATCTACTCGAAGATACCCTTGGAGCTCCTTCACATGGATCTTTTTGGGCCTCCATCCTTTGATAGTCTTGGAGGTAGAAAGTATTGCTTGGTGATTGTGGATGATTATTCAAGATACACTTGGGTATACTTCTTCAAGAGGAAGAGTGAGACTCAACAAACCGTCATCGACTTTGCAAATGAAGCTCAACGTCAACATGATGCAAAGATCTTGACAATAAGAAGTGACAACGAGTTCAAGAACTACACCTTGGATGAGTTTCTTAGTGATGAGGGGATCAAGCATCAATATTCTGCACCATATACCCCTCAACAAAATGGTGTTGCGGAGAGGAAGAACTGGACGTTGATGGATGCGGCAAGGACCATGATGGCAGAGTTCAAGTCTCCATACAACTTTTGAGCCGAAGCCATCAACACAGCATGTCATGCATCCAATCGGCTCTATCTCCACAAAGGCTTGAACAAGACTCCTTATGAAATACTTACCTGTAACAAGCCCAACCTCAAGTACTTCCGGGTGTTTGGGTGTAAGTGTTTCATTCTCAAGAAAGGTGTCCGTTTGTCTAAATTTGAGGCTAGAGCTTATGAGGGCATATTTGTTGGTTATTCTACAAACTCTCATGCTTACTGTGTCCTCTTCAAGTCCACCGGACTCATTGAGGAGACGTGTAACGTAGAGTTTGACGAGAATAACGGCTCCCAAGTGGAGCAAAGTGGTACTTGTGATGTAGGTGATGAAATTCCTCCCCAAGCCATAAGAAGAATGGGTGTGGGTCATATCCTACCCATTGAGGAACCCCTTGTGGCTGAAGGAGAAGGACAATACTCCACTCAAGTGGAGCCATCACCAACCCAAGACCCACACACTTCCGAAGAACAAAGTGAAGTCCCTCAACCTCATGAATAGGGCTGGAAAAAAAGCTCGAAGCTCGCGAGCTAAACCAGTAGCTCGTGACTCGGCTCGAATCGACTCGAACTCGAAGAATAATGAGTCGAGCCAAGCTTTAGTTTAAGATCGTTTATAGACCAAGTTAAACGAGCCAATCTCACGAGTACTCGTGTAACTTGTTAGGCTTGATACAATAGACCAGCCACTCCCAATACAAGGAAAGATCAACCACTAAACAACCTACGTCCCAGGCGCACAACCCAAGGTCGAGCAGTTGAAGGCCTAGCCTCCTAGGAGACTCATGCGTTACAAGAAAATTACAATTGTTTACTGATATATATGTTTAATATATACATAATCATTTTTATCATATTTGAGGGCTTTATGTCTATATCTTAAACGAGCTTAACAAGCTAAATGATCCAGCTCGCGAGTTATACGAGTCGAGCCAATCTTGGGTTTGAGCTCGTTATAGTAACGAGTCGAGTCGAGCTAGCTCGTTAACGGAACGAGCTCTAGCGAGTCGAGCCGAGCTGGCTCGACTTGACTCGAATTCCTGCCCTACTCGTGAACAAGATCAAGGGCAAGATCAACCTCAAGATGGTGGTGAACCACTAAATGATGCCCAAGGTCAAGTTCCCCCTTCGAGCAAGTTCAAGATAAAGAGCATGCTCAAGATCTAGAACAAGCTCAAGACAGTGCTCAAGATGATCAAGTTACCCCTCCTCCTTCCACATCTGAGGAGGAATT
This sequence comes from Aegilops speltoides, assembly GCA_021437245.1. Taxonomy (NCBI): domain Eukaryota; kingdom Viridiplantae; phylum Streptophyta; class Magnoliopsida; order Poales; family Poaceae; genus Aegilops; species Aegilops speltoides. Next base: position 455,935,475 of record CM038142.1, read on the forward strand.
AGAGCGTCGTGCCGCCAAGATTGCTTCCAAGCTCACCACCAAAGGTCATATGATGGAGAATGTGGTTGGGAGCCTAAGAAATGGGGTAAGCACTCGTAGACAATTAGCAAACTATTGTGAACATCACGCGTTTGTCTCTTGTGTTGAACCCCAAAAGGTCTATGAGGCGCTCGAAGATCCGGATTGGCTCAATGCCATGCATGAAGAACTCAACAACTTCGAGTACAACAAGGTGTGGAGATTGGTGTCAAGGCCTTCGGGGAACCACAATGTCATTGGAACCAAGTGGATATTCAAGAACAAGCAAGATGCTCATGGGACCGTCGTTCGCAACAAGGCAAGATTGGCAGCACAAGGCTACTCCCAAGTCGAGGGTATCGACTATGGTGAAACCTTTGCTCCCGTTGCTCGCCTTTAATCCATTCGTTTGTTGATTGCTTATGCTTCCCATCACAACTTTAAGTTACAACAAATGGATGTGAAGAGTGCTTTTCTTAATGGTCCTATTAATGAGTTGGTTTATGTCAAGCAACCCCTCGGGTTCGAGGATCCCTACTTCCCCGATCATGTGTATCAACTCGATAAGGCACTCTATGGCCTTAAGCAAGCCCCACATGCGTGGTATGACCACCTTACCGAGTTGTTGCAAGATCGTGGATTTGAGGTTGGGCAAATCGATCCCACTCTTTTTACTAAGAAGGTCAAAGGGGAGTTGTTTGTGTGCCAACTATATGTTGATGATATTATCTTTGGTTCCCCTAACAAAGCTTTCAATGAGGAATTTGCCGCTCTCATGACCTCTAAATTCAAGATGTCTTCGATGGGAGATTTGAAGTTCTTCCTCTGTTTCAATGTCAAGCAAAGAAGAGAAGGTACCTTCATCAACCAAGCCAAATACACTCAAGACATGCTAAACAGATTCAAGCTAAGTGATGTCAAGCCGGCTTCTACTCCAATGCCCACCAAGTGCCAACTTGACATTGATCCCAATGGTAAAGCAGTGGATCAAAAGGTATATCGCTCCATGATTGGCTCCTTGCTTTACCTTTGTGCATCTAGACCGGATATCATGTTGAGTGTGGGAATGTGTGCATGGTTTCAAGCCGCACCGAAGGAAAGACACTTTGTGGCGGTCAAGCGAATCTTTCGATATTTGGCTCATACCCCAAACTTTGGCTTATGGTACCCAAGAGGAGCAAACTTCAAGCTTGAAGGATATTCGGATTCTGATTGGGCGGGAGACAAAGTGGATAGGAAGTCCACTTCCGGAGGGTGCCAATTTCTTGGTTGCTCTTTGGTGAGTTGGTCTTCCAAGAAGCAAAGTTGTGTGTCTCTCTCGTCCACCGAAGCGGAGTATGTGGCCGCCGACAGTTGTTGTGCACAACTCTTATGGATGAGGCAAACTTTAAAGGATTACGGTGTCATTTGTGACGAAGTGCCTCTTTGGTGTGACAATGAAAGTGCCATCAAGATTCTCTCAACCCGGTGCAACACTTCAAGACGAAGCATATTGAGATTCGGTATCACTTCATCCGGGATCATATTAGGCGAGGGGAGATCGAGCTCAAGTACGTCAACACTCATGATAACCTTGCAGATATTTTCATGAAGCCCTTGGATGAAGCAAGATTTCGCGAGTTAAGGCATGAGCTAAATATCATTGATTTGAGCAATGTGACTTGAACCCTTGCACACCCCACCACACTCAACTTGTTGTCTTGTTTAGGTGTAGGCATGGACATAGGGGGAGTGTTGTTCTCTCAATGAACTCTCCCTCCCCCCATTATGCATAAATTGATCAACTCTTTCACATTAGCCATTGTTGATGGTACTTGTGCTTCAAAGACAAGCTTTGGTCATGGGCCCAAGGATAATTCTTTGCTGTGCCATACCAATTGACTCAAACATAGGTGGCTCCGACCACCGCCCTCTTTGGAGAGGTTGTGCTTCGAGTTTTGTCCTTGTTGTCTTTGTTCTCGTGTGTTTTCTTAGGCTCTAGGTGTTGTGGTCTCCAAGTGTGGTTTTTTCCTTCGTTGTTGTCCTTTTAGTCTCTTGGAGATCCTCACACCACATTCCAGTCCCGTGCCCTATCCCAAGCCTTCCTTTTCCCTTGTGTACCCTCTACTCCAATTGCACACACTTGATCTTGGCTTTGTAAATGGTGACTAGGCGGTGCAACCAGTGTTACGGGCGGTTCTACCGCTGCCTTCTTGGCGACGGAAGTACTGCCCGCAACCGCTGGCTCGTACCAGGTAGCGGTACAACCGCTCTCTTGAGCGGTACAACCGCCGCGCGTCTAGGGGCCTATATATTGCGGACGGGGCTGAAGGGGGGTTCTTTTTCCCCTCATCCCCTGTTCTTCCCATTTTATGCCCTAGCTGCCGGTCGCCATTGCCACTGCCCCGGAGTGCTTCTTGCGCTTCGGATCTGTGGGGTCTCCATGGATCCTCTCCGAGGAGGCCTCCTCCCTCCCGATCTCTTCCCATGGATGCCGGTAATGCCCCATGTCCTCCGTTCTTCGTTCTAGGGTTCCTTCCCTTCTTCTAGGGCATCACTTGACATTCCGCATTTATTGTTTAAACTATTGGGTGGAAGAGATCTATATTTGCCTCCTGCTTAGACTGCACTTCTTAGAGATTAGAATATGGCTAGTGTGATTCATATTTCGCGGCTAGATCTATTTCCTACTGGTAGTACCACTGTTCAACGGTTCTACTGCCTCGGCGGGCGATACAACTGCTGGAGCGGTACTACCGGTACAACCGGGATATCTGCACCACGTAGCCCTGTTCTGTTTTCTATGTTTGTGCAATCTATCTATTCCTCTATTTGTGTGTGCAATCCTCTCATCCTTGCTGGGTTTCTTGTGTTCTTCTTGTGCGTGTGTACAGGTGGCTCTAGTTCTCGCTCTGCTCCTCGCATGACCAAGAAGAGGGCTCGAAGGACCTCGCGCCCGGCCGCATCTGATGACGAAACAGAGGTTGTGATTCCCACCAAGCCCACTCGTCGTGAAAAATCTGCCGCTGCCAAGCAACGTGTGGTTTTGCCTCTACACCATTGGAAAGCCAAGGATTGGGAAGCCTTCTGCTCGAAGAATCCTTATGAGGTTCCCATCGCTCCTCGTTGGACCACCATTCAGTTCCAGAATGAGATGTTAGTGCGGACTGTTCATGAACTCTTTGAGCACAACAAGAACAGGTATGCCAAGCAGTGGACCATCGATCTTGACCATTGGAGGAACAACTTGGAGTACTTTGGTGAGGCCTTGGCTCTTTGTGAGGAGTTCGATCTAGTCAAGCTCATGTCTGTTAACTGTGACTTTGATGTTCAGCTTGTCCATCAGTTCTATGCCACTGTTCACTTTGGAAAAGATGACGCTCGCACTCTCATGTTCATGTGCCGTGATGAGCTCTTTCAAATGCCTTGGATGGCCTTCTGCAATGCTATTGGGTATGACGATACCGGTCTAGAAGGAAGGGGTGGCATTCGTCCTCATGACCATCCTGAGTCCATGCCTAAGGAGAAGCTTGCCCCTATGTACATTCGGGGTCATGGTATTATTGGAGAATCTAAGGATTTGGTGAAGGTCTATGACATCATGCATCGCGTGTTTTGCAATGTGCTTCTGCCCAAGGTGGGGAATCAAGATGAAATCCATGGCTATCTTATTGACTTGATGGTTGCAATGAAGACCAAGGTGGGCTCTAGGGAAACGTTTGATGTGTCCAACTGGCTGTGACACGAGATGTACAACATGGTCATCTACAGGAAGGTCTCCATTTACGCTCCGTTTGTCATGTGCTTTCTCAACTCAGTTTGGGCAGTTCGCCGTCCTGGAGAGCCTCTCACTTCTCCCGATAATCTCACTATGCATGAGGTCAAGCTACTCAAGAATAAGAAGCATGCCGAGCCTCGCTTTCCTGCTAATGCTCCCAAGGATGTATATGCCACTTCTGACAATGAGGACTTTGAGTTGGAGCCAGGGGCCAAGCCCTCTTGGGTGGACAAGCTCACTGCCAAGGTGAAGAAGACTTTCTGCCTCCAGTCTGACATCCAAAAGAGGATGTATGAGGCCCATGTCAATGAGAAGCATGCCCGGTGTCGTCAAATTGCGATGATGAGGCACCTCAACATGTCTATCCAGAGTGGTTCTGAGAAGAGCATCACACCGGAGGAGCGATGGATCTCTGCACACAGCACATGGTCTGATGATGAGGTCCCTCGCCAGCCCTCCACTTCCTTTGCTGCAGCTGATCATATCTTGGAGGAATCCGATCACGACGACGATGACGTGTCTGATGATGATGAGGATCCAGATGCTACCGAGGAGTCGGAGGAGGACGACTGAGCTTTGGGGCGCTAGCTTTGCTCATTTCCTTTTTGGTGTCTTGATGCCAAAGGGGGAGAGAGTTCTATAGGTCTCGGGAGTTGCGTGGGTGGGTTTGTGCTTTTTCTTTCGTTTCCGTTAGTTCGTGTGGTTGAACTTTGGCTTGTGAACCTTGTTGCTTATCTCTTCGTGCATGGTGTAAGACATGCCTTTATCCTTCTATCTATCTTCATTATCGGTGATATTGCTGCTTTATTCATTATTATCTCTACCTTCTTAGTATGGTCCTTTTGCTTACTTTCGCACGTCGAGTAGGAGTGGTGAGTCTATAAAATCTAGGGGGAGTCTCGTCCCCAATGAGTGCTCTCAAATAGTCTTCTCAATTTGGGGCACACATCTAGGGGGGTCCCGTCTACATTTTCTAGACTTCTCTCTTGCAAATCGTGTTTTTTTCATCATCCACCAAAAAGGGGGAGATTGTAAGGGCATTTCCCTACATTGTGTTTTGGATGACGATGACAACCCTTTGTTGGTCTAATCTTGTGCTAAAGTGCTTCAGGTTCTCGGTGGTTAGGCCTTCATCGGATTGACGCCTTTTATCTCTTTGGTCATAGGGAACCCGTACTATCAAGAGGGAATTCTCATTGTAAGGTGTTGGGGGAATATTCTCACGTACACTTGCTTCTCCCCTCTCTTGCCTTTCTTAGTTGTGAGAGAGAGCTTTTCCCTTCTTATCCTACTGCTTCTGTGGCTTCCCAGCAGTTGTACCGCTCTCTGGAGCGGTTGTACCGCTGGTTCTTGACGCTTCCTGTCTTGATCGAGCGGTTGTACCGCTGCTTCCGGGCGGTGGTAACGCCACCATGCTCAGCAAAGACTATGACGGTTGTTCCGGCCAAGTACCGCCCAAGTACCGGTCAGACTTCTGTTTTGATGTGGTACTCAAGCGGTGGTGGCTCGGTTGGTCCGGTCGTACCGGTACCACCGGTGCCCGGAGCGGTTCTACCGCTCAGGACTTAGCCGCCCGAGTGCTCAAGGCCATGCGGTTGCACCGGTCCTGTACCGCTCGACTACCGCACTCAGGGGTGACTCCCTACTGTTTCTATGCGGTGGTTGAGCAGTGGCTGGGTGGTTGGTCCGGTTGTTCTCTTAAACCGGTACTACCGCCTAGTCGCCTGGTTGTACCGCCTGGTAGGGTTCTGCACGTAAACCGTGAGTCCCGGTTGTACCGGGACAAGGAGCGGTTGTACCGCTGCATCACAGAAAACGCAGTAACGGTTGGATTTTTAGGGTTGCTATATAAGGGTGCTTCTTCCACCTACCACATTCACCTCTTACCTCTCTCACTCCACCATTAATGCTACTCAAGATTTCTTGCCCGATCTCTCTCTCTAGCCACTCAAACTTGTTGATGTGCTAGGGATTGAAGGAGGAGACCTAGATCTACACTTCCACCAAAGGATATTTGTTTCCCCCATACTTTCTTGTGTGGATTTTGTTACTCTTGGGTGCTTGAGCACCCTATATGGTTGAGGTCACCTCGGAGCCATATTCCATTGTGGTGAAGCTCCGTGGTTTCGTTGGGAGCCTCCAATTCAGTTGTGGAGAGAGTCCCAACCTTGTTTGTAAAGGTCCGGTTGCCGCCTCCAAGGGCACCAATAGTGGAATCACGACATCTCGCATTGTGTGAGGGCATGAGGAGAATACAGTGGCCCTAGGTTCCAACAAGTACTGATGAACCGCCAAGGTTCCATATTCCTATTTTCTCTTCTTTATTTTTCTCAAAGGTCAGAAGGTTTCCCTCGCATCCAAGTTTGCCAGGGGGATAAAGAGTATGGGCACTAACAGGCGCCGTTCGAAGTGGCATCTTGCGGAAAAGAGCACAACAGCGAAAAGCTAAGTCGCGAAACCTTGAGTGATTTTCTTTTAAATGTAAGGTTATTTTCCTCGAATGGTTTCGCTTCTTGTATGGAAAACCTGCACGCGAAGGAACCCTGTCACAATTGGTTGCGCCCATGTTCTGTTTCAAGTGCGCTCAGCAGTTCAAGTGGCTGCACTAAGAGCGGCAACGTGTTTTGCCAGCAGCGACACCCCCAGCAGGCTGCTAAGGATCCGTTCCTCAATACGCTTTTAGCAAGGGTGCGTGCACCGGCGAGCCTTTCCAAATAAGCGTAGGGTGTATGCCATACAAAGAGGGATCAAACAAGGAAGATAGCATGCATTCAATCCAAAACACAGCAATTTATATTACATCGATGGTTGCCGCAGTTCTAACTTAAGATAAAATTATCTTGGGCACGAGTTCACAGCGGCAAGGAGAAGTGAAGCAGCTAGACCCGGCGCTGGCCTTCCACCCTTTTGACTTGGTCAATCCTACTAACGATGGGCGCGACAAGCTCTTCAAGCGCCCTATAGTCCGCATCCGCCGGAAGCTCTCAAGCACCTGGCTGAGGTCGAGGTCGGGGTTCCTATACGCCACCTTGGTGAGCACTTTGAGAAGGACGCCCCGACAAAGCTTCCGGGATTCGTTGGCCAGATGGGTTGCTCGGTTGGAGTGGAGCAGCTTCAGGGCATCAAGGACGGCCTCGAAGAACATGGTCAGCCTGGCGCTCTCAGTCACGCTCTCGTCGTGGGAGAACCTGAAGCTCGGCATGCCATGATGGACAGTTGCGTGGTGAGCCTCTCCGCAACATTGATGAGGCGCTCAGTCCAGATCCCCATGCCCTGCACATAATCGTTGTGGGTGGCAGCGGCACTCTCAAGCAGTAGTTTCTCGTCCTGGAGGTCCTTTGCCAGGGTCTTCTCACGAGCCCTGCTGCCCTTAAGGGTCGCCTCCAGGGTGGTTAGCTTCAGTTTCATATCGGCAATGGAGTCGTTGGCTTCAGAGAGCAGCTTGGTCTTGTCAGATATGGTGACCTGCAACTCCGCCAAGGTGTAGGCAGTCTTGTCTCTGTCGCTCTTCAGCGTCGAGAACTCCTTGTTGTGCTTCTCCAGCTGCACCTCCATTTTCTCCACCTTGCCAGCCAGCTCGTTCTTGGCGGCCTCCGCGGCCTCGGCGCCATCGACGGCCTTCTTCAACTTACCGGCGTGAACAGCTCCTGGGCCCGCTGTGCGACAAGCTTCTCAATTTCTTCATCCTTGCCGCGGAGCTTGGCGGCAAGCGCCTCTTCACGAGCGGCAAGGTCCTCTTCTTGGGTGTCAAGCAGAACGCGGCGCTCCCTTAGTTGGGCATCGTCCTTGCCGGCCTGTGCAGCGGCCTCCTCCTGGGCCTTCTCAACATCAGACTGCTTCAGGAGAAGCTCATTCCAATGCTCGCTCAGCTGCTCCTAGATCGACTTCAGCTCCAGCTAGGCCTCGGCAAACCAGATCTGCATATGCTCGATGTGCTTCTAGAAGTCTGCCTCTGCCGCGTCGACAACCGCTAGCCTGGAGTCCAGTTTCTCCTTGCGGGCACGGTGAAGCGCCTGGAGCTTCTGAAAGTTGCCACTCATAGCTTGGAGGAGCTGGTCTTCCTTGGAACCGCTGCCGTTGGCGCTCGGCTCGTCAACAACCTGGAGCCTGGCGGCGGCAATGACCTCTTCGTCAAAAACCTCCCCCTCGGCTGGCGCTCTGGTGCTTGCTATCCCCGGGATGCTGACAAACAGACCGTCGCCGATCTTCAGATATCTGCTTCGGGTGGGGGCTTCAGAAGTGTACGGTTGGTCTTTGACCACCGTCTCCCTGGCAGCTGAGGACTCCGGGACCGGTGTAGCACCCGATGCTCCTGCGGCAGGGATGCCGTTATTACGGTTGTTGGTCTCCTTGTCGCCCCCCCGGTAGACCCCTCGACAGCCTCCTCATGCACGTCCTTGGCGGCCTCGTTGGCAGCGACCTTGGCAGCCTCGGTGGCAGCATCCTTGGCAGTCTCCTCGATGGTGGCATCGACGTCCATCCGATCCACCAAGGGGGGATCTGAAAGCCAAGGAGGAGAAACAAGATGAAACTAAGATTGAAGCTCAAGGCAAACAAAAAAAGAGAGAGAAAAAGATCGCACTGGAAAAGTAACAACGACCAGGAAACATGCGGCTTACCTGTGACGATCGGTGGAAGGGTGGTTCCCTCCCCGACAACACTCGTTGTTGGAATGGAGCTGCCGGTGCTTGTGCTCATCGGCTCTTCTTCCATGTGCGTGGGCTCTCCAGTAGAAGCCCTTGCCAGGGACCCCTCCCTAAGCGGTGTGGTTGACAGAGGAGGCATGTCGGGGTGGCCCTCAATGGCTCCTCCTGTTGCCGCTCTTCTCCTATAAACCCGACAAGGTTAGCAGTAAAGATACACACCCCGACGCTCGCCAGCGGAAAGTGAGTAACGGGCTCACGCTGGGGGCTGAGTCGGGGGCTGAGTCGGGGGCTGCGTCGTGGACTGGGATCCGGGCTGATCGTGATCGTCTTTGGCGTTCTTGAAGCGCTTGCTGGGGGCTCGTCGCCCGTCGAGGTCTTGGCCTTCTTTGCCATCCTCTACGCCAACGTTTCCGTGTCTCTGTGGGGGCAGGCCAAAACAAGATCAAATGAGATAAGATAATCAAAATGGAGACTAAGGGGATGAAGAATGCGGCAAGATACTTACTCATCTACTTCTTCTTCTTCTGGCCTCTTCTCCCTCCTCAGGCTGAATGAGGAAAGGTCGAATTCGGCCTCTGGTATGGTGTCCGTGCGAGGGGGGATGGAGGCCTGGGCTGCTTGGCCGTGGTGGAGGCAGCGGCCGCTGTTTCCTTTGCTGCTGCTGCCATGCATCTTGTATGGCGCACAGGTTGCGACCGGGCCTCCTGCCGCTGCGTGGCCTTGCCGGCCGCTCCCTTGCCGGGGCCCTATTCATGCGAAGAGGCCTGCTGGACTGGCTCGCCGGAGACGGCTCACCGAAGGACACGTTTCTTCCTTTGGGTTGGGGGCTCCTCCTCTTCAGCTGTCTCTTCGTCCGTCTCCTCAGACGCCTCTTCAGCAAGAGGACCCCAGGTGCCTGCGCCGTTGTGCTCTCCGGCGGGCTCCTCCCGCTCGGCAAGATCCTCCTCCGCACCGGTCTCATCCTCCACGAAGCCGACACTGTCGGCCTTCTCGTCAAGGGTTGCCTCTTCCACTCTGCTGGCGATATACGCCACCTCTTCGTTGGTGGTGGGGCGGATGAGCTGCGTCTCTTCCCGGACGGCCCTCTCCGACAAGTTGTCGAAGAACTCCTACACCAGCTCCGCGTCTGGCTCGGCCCAGGTCTTACCAAGGCCATGGGCGTTGAACACCGGCATCATGGCGATGATTGAGGTCAGGGCGGAGTTGTTGCACAAGGGGATCACCCCCGCCGGCAACCTGAAAGGCTTGTCGGCCTTGTCGGCCTTGTTAGTCTTGTCGACCTTGAGCTGGAACAGCCTTTGGCAAAGAGCCGCGTGCTGCATCACCGTAAAGTTGCGGTTCAGGCTAGGCGTGGCCTCATGATGTCTGCCGCATTCCGGAACTACCAAGCTAGCCTCCCCTTGTTATGCGAAGGGGCGATGTGACGACGGAGGAAGTCGGCCCCAACCATCTCGAGCGTGAGCCCGGCAGCTCCGAGGCGATGAATTCTGGTGGTTGTGACTATGAGATTCCCGTCTTGAGGATCGAGGTCGCCCCAGTTGCCGCCATGGACCAATTTCGTCTGCCGGGGCATACAGAACGGCTACGGGTCCTTCTCCACAATCCAGCACCACATGCCCCGCCATTCTTCCCACTTCTTGTGGGTCCCCTCTGGGTACGTCTTCTTGCTCAAGGCCCTCGGGATCCAGGTGACGCAGCCAGAAAGAGCCCCTCCTGGCTGGATGCGAGGGACGAAGTAGTGGCAGAAGAGCACCGTATTAGGGACCACCCTGGCGAAGTTCTCACAGAGGTGCGTGAAGATGGCCATACACGCCACGGCATTCCGCGTGAAATTGAAAAGATGGAAGCCGAAGGTGTACATGACGTTGATGAAGAAATCCGAAAATGGGGGGCAGAGCCCGCAGTAGAAGTAATCAACGAAGAAAGGAATTTATCTGGGGCGGGCACGGCGCAAGAAGCAGGGATGACGTGGGTGGCAGGATGCCCCGTCGTCTCCCTCCCCCACATGCACTGATACCGGTCCCTGAGCACGCGCGCGTCGAGCATCGAGGCGAAGACGACATGCTCCCTCTACATCTTCACCAGCTTGCTCTCCGGCACCTCTTCTCCCTCGCTTGCCCTGGACGCTCCCTTACCCTTGCTCGTATTGGGCACCATAGCAGCAGAGGGAGGGCGAGGGATCGAGAGCAGTGAGGGCACGGCGGCGGTGGACGGAGGAGGAAGCTCTGGTCTGGGCTTGAGGAAGAAGAAGAAGACGGTGGTTCCTAGATTGGGGAAAGGCAAAGGGGGTAAATGAGCAGCGCCCTATGGATCCCTCTTTTTATGGGGAAGGCACGGGGCTGCCTCTTTACTGTTCGATGTGAAGGCGTTTTCACAGGCGTGCTGTGACCACGTCGCGCACTCAATATGGATCATGGAGAAGCGCAACACACGAGATGATTACAACAGTTAATCCCTGCCACAGGTGCCCGTGCACTGTTTGGGCCTAGCCCAATGATGCTTCACACTCATGTATGGCCCAGACCCGGGGGCTCCTGTTGGTGTACACAAGTTTGGGCCCTTTTGTACCCCTTACTTGTGCACGGGCAGTTGCAGCTGCACCTGCGGTGAGGCTTGACGAGGACAGTTGGAGGCGAAATAGAAGATGACCAAGGCGGCATCCAAGCTAGTAACCAGAGAACAGAAGACAAGTTGGACCCCGGCAAGATCCTTGCCGGGGCGGCTTGTGAAGCCTTGGTAAGATCCTTGTTGGGACGGCTTGTGAAGCGCTGACAAGGCCACCACCCTTGAGGTTGAGAGCTCTAGATGCCGCATCATCTTGGATGTGTGTCAAGATGGAGTGAGGCAGCGACAGATGGGACGAGCTCTATTTCCATCCCCGATAAAGTTAGAGGGCACGTAAGCAGCGCATTTTATGCGTTTGTCCTAAGACGTCAGGGATAAGCACAAACACTGTAGCAGCTTTACACCTCTTGTATGCTTGCTCGCCACTGTGCTAGCCCCTTGGTATAAAAGGAGGCCTAAGGCGTATTGGAGAAGGATTCAAACTTTTTTTTGGACTTTCCGGCCCAGTTTGCATGCATAACAGCTAGCCGAAGCTCAAGAGCATTCAACAGACACTCAAAGCAGGACTAAGGTTTTACGCTTCTCAGCGGCCCGAACCTGGGTAAAACTTCATCGTGTTGATCGCTAGACCCGCTCCTTGTGCACTCCTTTTTCCCTGCCAACCGTAGAAGGGATCCACGGGATCCCATAGGTGTCGTTTCCCCGACAGAGGGTGAACAAATTACTACCGAGCAATTGATAGAAGAGCACATAATTATGATGATATCTAAGGCAATAATCATGAACATAGGCATCACGTCTGTGTCAAGTGGACCGAAATGATTTTGCATCTACTAGTATTACTCCACACATCAACCGACTCCTGCCTGCATCTAGGGTATTAAGTTCATGAAGAACAGAGTAACGCATTAAGTAAGATGACATGATGTAGAGGAATTAACTCAAGTAATATGATGAAAACCCCATCCTTTTATCCTCGATGGCAACAATACAATACGTGCCTTGCCGCCCCTACTGTCACTAGGAAAGGACACCGCGAGATTGAACCCAAAGCTAAGCACTTCTCCCATTGCAAGAAAAACCAATCTAATAGGCCAAACTAAACCGATAATTCGAAGAGACTTGCAAAGATATCAAATCGTGCATATAAGAATTTAGAGAAGACTCAAATAATATTCATAGATAATCTGATCATAAATCCACAATTCATCAGATCTCAGCAAACACACCGCAAAATAATATTACATCGAATAGATCTCGAAGAACATCGAGGAGAACATGTTATTGAGAATCAAAGAGATAGAAGAAGCCATCTAGCTACTGATACGTCTCCAACGTATCTATAATTTTTGATTGCTCCATGCTACTTTATCTACTATTTTGGACTATATTGGGCTTTATTTTCCACTTTTATATTACTTTTGGGACTAACCTATTAACCGGAGGCCCAACCCAGAATTGTTGTTTTTGCCTTTTTCAGTATTTCGAAGAAACAGAATATCAAACGGAGTCCAAACGGAACGAAACCTTCGGGATCGTGATTTTCCAACCGAACGTGATCCAGGAGACTTGGACCCTACTCCAAGAAGTCTCCGAGGAAGCCACGAGGGTGGAGGGCGCGTCCCCCCTAGGCGCGCCCCCTACCTCGTGGGCCCCTCAGAGCTCCACCGACGTACTCCTTCCTCCTATATATACCTACGTATCCTCGTCAGATCAGAACAGGAGCCAAAAACCTAATTACACCGCCGCAACCTTCTGTATCCACGAGATCCCATCTTGGGGCCTGTTCTGGAGCTCCGCCAGAGGTGGCATCCACCACGGAGGGCTTCTACATCATCACCATAGCCCCTCCGATGAAGTGTGAGTAGTTTACTTCAGACCTTCGGGTCCATAGCTAGTAGCTAGATGGCTTCTTATCTCTTTTTGGATCTCAATACAATGCTCTCCCCCTCTCTCGTGGAGATCTATTCGATGTAATCTTCTTTTTGCGGTGTGTTTGTTGAGACCGATGAATTGTGGGTTTATGATCCATATTATCTATGGAAAATATTTGATTCTTCTCTGAATTCTTTTATGTATGATTGAGTTATCTTTGCAAGTCTCTTGAATTATCTTTTGGTTTGGCCAACTAGATTGGTAGTTCTTGCAATGGGAGAAGTGCTTAGCTTTGGGTTCAATCTTGCGGTGTCCTTACTTAGTGACGTAAAGAGTTGCAAGGCACGTATTGTATTGTTGCCATCGAGGATAACAAGATGGGGTTTTATCATATTGCATGAATTTATCCTCTACATCATGTCGTCTTGCTTATGGCATTACTCTGCTTTTTACTTAATACTCTAGATGCATCTTTGAATAGCGGTCGATGAGTGGAGTAATAGTAGTAGATGCAGAATCGTTTCGATCTACTTGTTTTGGACGTGATGCCTATATACATGATCATTGCCTAGATATACTCATAACTATGCTCAATTATGTCAATTGCTCAACAGTAATTTGTTCACCCACCGTAGAATACTTATGCTCTTGAGAGAAGCCACTAGTGAAACCTATGGCCCCCGGGTCTATTCTCATCATATTAATCTATATCACTTTATTTACTTGCTTTGTTTTTACTTTACCTTTACTTTTTTACTTTGCATCTATCTATCAAAAATACTAAAAATATTATCTCTATCAGATCTCACTCTCATAAGTGACCGTGAAGGGATTGACAACCCCTAAGCGTTGGTTGCGAGTTGCCATCGTTTTGTGTAGGTACGAGGGACTTGTGCGTGGTCTCCTCTTGGATTGATACCTTGGTTCTCAAAAACTGAGGGAAATACTTACGCTACTTTACTGCATCATCCTCTCCTCTTCGGGAAATCCAACGCAGTGCTCAAGAGGTAGCAAGAAGAATTTCTGGCGCCGTTGCCGGGGCGGCTCACGCAAGCAAGTCAACCATACCAAGTACCCATCGCAATCCCTATCTCTCGCATTACATTATTTGCCATTTGCCTCTCGTTTTCCTCTCCCCCACTTCACTCTTGCCGTTTTATTTGCCCTCTCTTTCCCAATCTCCTCCTCTCTTTCCCGTTTGCCTTTTTTCCTTTGCCTTTTTGTTTGCTTGTGTGTGTTGGATTACTTGTTGCCATGGCGCAAGATAATACCAAATTGTGTGATTTCTCGAATACCAATAATAATGATTTCCTTAGTACTCCGATTGCTCCTCTTAATAATGATGAGTCTTGTGAAATCAATACTGCTTTGTTGAATCTTGTTATGAAAGATCAATTCGCCGGCCTTCCTAGTGAAGATGCCGCTACTCATCTAAACAATTTTGTTGATTTGTGTGATATGCAAAAGAAAAAAGATACGAATAACAATATTGTCAAATTGAAGTTATATCCATTTTCACTTAGAGATCATGCTAAAGTTTGGTTTTCGTCTTTGCCTAAAAATAGTATTGATTCTTGGAACAAGTGCAAAGATGCTTTTATCTCTAAGTATTTTCCTCCCGCTAAGATTATCACTCTTAGGAATGATATCATGAATTTTAAACAACTTGATCATGAGCATGTTTCCCAATCTTGGGAAAGACTGAAATTAATGCTTTGCAATTGCCCTACTCATGGTTTGAATTTATGGATGATCACAAAAAAAAATTATGCCGGATTGAATTTTGCTTCTAGAAATCTTTTAGATTCGGCCGCGGGAGGCATGTTTATGGAAATTACGTTAGGGGATGCTACCAAATTGCTTGATAATATTATGGCTAATTATTCTCAATGGCACACCGAAAGATCTTCTAGTAAAAGGGTGCATGCTATAGCAGAAATCAATGTTTTGAGTGAAAAGATGGATGAACTCATGAAGATGTTTGCTCCTAAAAATACTCCTCTTGATCCCAATGATATGCCTTTATCTACTTTGCTTGAGAATAATAATGAATCTATGGATGTGAATTTTGTTGGTAGGAATAGTTTTGGAAACAACGCTTATAGAGGGAATTTTAATCCTAGACCTTATCCTAGTAATCCTTCTAATAATTATGGAAATTCCTACAATAAGTCTTATGGAAATTTTAATAAGATGCCCTCTGAATTTGAGAATAGCGTTAAAGAGTTATGAATTCACAAAAGAATTTTAATGCTTTGCTTGAAGAGAAATTGCTTAATGTTGATGATTTGGCTAGGAACGTTGATAGAATTTCTCTTGAAATTGATTCTTTAAATATTAGATCTATTCCTCCTAAGCATGATATCAATGAGTCTCTCAAAGCCATGAGAATTTCCATTGATGAGTGCAAGGAAAGAACCGCTAGGATGCGTGCTTCCAAGGATGCCTTTATTAAAGCGTGTTCTTCCAATCCCTATGAAAATCAAGATGAAGATCTAAAAGTTATTGATGTGTCCCCCATTAAACTTTGTTTTGCAATATGAATCTGAAGATTATCTTCCTTTACCTAGAAGGCGTTCTAAGAATTCGGAGTTTCTAGATCTTGATGATGAAATTGATGAAAGTGGGATTGAAATAAATAAAAACCGTGATGTTGCTAAACCCACTATTTTGGATCTCAAGGAATTTAATTATGAAAATTGTTATTTGATTGGTTGTATTTCCTTGTTGCAATCCGTGCTAGAATCTCCTCATGCTTATAGTCAAAATAAGGCCTTTACCGAACACATTGTTGATGCCTTGATGCAATCTTATGAAGAAAAACTTGAGTTGAAAGTTTCTATCCCTAGAAAACTCTGTGATGAGTGGGAACCTACTATTAAAATTAAAATTAAAGATTTTGAGTTTCATGCTTTGTGTTATTTGGGTGCTAGTGTCTTTACTATCCCCAAAACTTTATGTGATTTGCTAGATTTCCGTGATTTTGATGATTGCTCTCTAAACTTGCATCTTGCGGATTCCACTATTAAAAAGCCTATGGGAAGAATTAATGATGTTCTTATTGTTGCAAATAGGAATTATGTGCCCGTAGATTTTTATCGTTCTTGATATAGATTGCAATCCTTCATGTCCTATTATTCTTGGTAGACCTTTCCTTAGAACGATTGGTGCAATTATTGATATGAAGGAAGGGAATATTAGATTCCAATTTCCCTTAAAGAAGGGTATGAAACACTTCCCTAGAAAGAAAATAAAATTACCATATGAATCAATTATGAGAGCCACTTATTGATTGCCTACCAAAGATGGCAATACCTGGATCTATCCTTGCCTTTATGCCTAGCTAGGGGCGTTAAACGATAGCGCTTGTTGGGAGGCAACCCGATTTTATTTCGTGTTTTTTGTTTTTGCTTATGTTTCGGAATAAATAATCCATCTACCTTCTATTTGGATGTGGTTTTATGTTTTAATTAGTGTTTGTGCCAAGTAGGACCTATAGGATAACCTACGATGATAGTTGATTTGATTCTGCTGAAAACAGAAACTTTGCGCACACGAATTTAGTTATGATAAATCATAGGAACGTGATTTTGCGTTGATTCTTTTTTCTGATGATCAATAAATAAATTTTACAGGACTTCCTATTTTGGTAGAAGTTTTAGAGTTCCATAAGTTTTCGTTAGTTACAGATTACTACAGACTGTTCTGTTTTTGACAGATTCTGTTTTTCGTGTGTTGTTTGCTTATTTTGATGAATCTATGGCTAGTAAATTAGTTTATAAACCATAGAGAAGTTGGAATACAGTAGGTATAACACCAATATAAATAAATAATGAGTTCATTACAGTACCTTGAAGTAGTCTTTTGTTTTCTTTCTCTAATGGAGCTCACGAGATTTCTGTTGAGTTTTGTGTTGTGAAGTTTTCAAGTTTTGGGTGAATTCTTTTGATGGATTATTGAACAAGGAGTGGCAAGAGCCTAAGCTTGGGGATGCCCATGGAACCCCCAAGATAATCCAAGGACACCAAAAAGTCAAAGCTTGGGGATGCCCCGGAAGGCGTCGCCTCTTTCGTCCACTTCCATCGGTAATTTACTTGGAGCTATATTTTTATTCACCAACATGATATGTGTTTTGCTTGGAGCGTCTTGTATTATTTGTGTCTTTGCTTGTTAGTCTACCACAATCATACTTGTTGTACACATCTTTTGAGAGAGCCATACATGAATTGGAATTTGTTAGAATACTCTATGTGCTTCACTTATATCTTTTGAGCTTGATAGTTTTGCTCATAGTGCTTCACTTATATCTTTTGAGCGTGATAATTTTTGCTCTAGTACTTCACTTAGATATTTTAGAGCATGGTGGTGGATTTGTTTTAAAGAAACTATTTTATCTCTCATGCTTCACTTAGATTATTTTGAGAGTCTTTAATAGCATGGTAATTTGCTTAATGTTAATATACTTGGTGTTCAAGATATGTGAAACTTTCTTTTGAGTGAATTGAATACTAAGATAAGTTTGATTCTTGATAATTGTTTTGAGATATGGAGGTGATAATATCAAAGTCGTGCTAGTTGGGTGATTATGAATTTGAGAAATACTTGTGTTGAAGTTTGCAAGTCCCGTAGCATGCACGTATGGTTAAAGTTGTGTAACAAATTTGAAACATGAAGTGTACCTGGCTTGTGCATCCTTATGAGTGGTGGTCGGGGACGAGCGATGGTCTTTTCCTACCAATCTATCCCCCTAGGAGCATGCGCGTAGTACTTGAATTTTTGATGACTTCTAAATTTTTGCAATAAGTATATGAGTTCTTTTGACTAGTGTTGAGTCCATGGATTATACGCACTCTCACCTTTCCACCTTTGCTAGCCTCTTCGGAACCGTGCATTGCCCTTTCTCACCTTGAGAGTTGGCGCAAACTTCGCCGGTGCATCCAAACCCCGTGATACGATATACTCCATCACACATAAACCTCCTTATATCTTCCTCAAAACAGTCACCATACCTACCTATCATGGCATTTCCATAGCCATTCCGAGATATATTGCCATGCAACTTCCATCATCATCATCATGACATACATTACTTTTGTCATATTGCCATTGCATGATCTTGTAGTTGACATCGTATTTGTGGCAAAGCCACCATGCATTATTTTCCATACATGTCACTCTTGATTCATTGCACCATCCCGGTACACCGCCGGAGGCATTCATATAGAGTCATATCTTGTTCTAAGTTTCGAGTTGTAATCCTTGTGTTGTAATCAATAGAAGTGTGATGATCATCATTATTTGAGCATTGCCCAAAAAAAGAGAAAGGCCAAAAAGAAAAAAAGAAAGGCCCAAAAAAAAGGGCAATGCTACTATCTCTTTTTCCACACTTGTGCTTCAAAGTAGCACCTTGTTCTTCATGTAGTGAGTCTCATATATTGTGCTTCCAAGTAGCACCTTATTCCTCATGTAGTGAGTCTCATAAGTTGTCTTTTTATACTAGTGGGAATTTTTCATTATAGAACTTGGCTTGTATATTCCTACGATGGGCTTCCTCAAATGCCCTAGGTCTTCGTGAGCAAGCAAGTTGGATGCACACCCACTAGTTTTCTTTTGTTGAGCATTCATAGCTCTAGTGCATCTGTTGCATGGCAATCCCTACTCACTCACATCAATATCTATTGATGGGCATCTCCATAGCCCGTTGATACGCCTAGTTGATGTGAGACTTTCTCCTTTTTTGTCTTCTCCACACAATTGCCATCATCATATTCTATTCCACCCATAGTGCTATATCCATGGCTCACGCTCATGTATTGCGTGAAGGTTGAAAAAGTTTGAGATTATTTAAGTATGAAACAATTGCTTGGCTTGTCATCGGGGGTATAGAAGTTGGGAACATCTTTGTCTGACGAAAATGAAGCATAGCCTAACTATATGATTTTGTAGGGATGAACTTTCTTTTGCCATGTTATTTTGAGAAGACATGATTGCTTTGATTAGTATGCTTGAAGTATTATTATTTTTGTGTCAATATGAACTTTTGTCTTGAATCTTTCGGATCTGAATATTCATGTCACAATTAAGAAGATTTACATTGAAATTATGCCAAAGTATCACTCTGCATCAAAAATTCTTTTTTATCATTTACCTACTCAAGGACGAGCAGGAATTAAGCTTCGGGATGTCTGATACGTCTCCAACGTATCTATAATTTTTGATTGCTCCATGCTACTTTATCTACTGTTTTGGACTATATTTTCCACTTTTATATTACTTTTGGGACTAACCTATTAACCGGAGGCCCAGCCCAGAATTGTTGTTTTTTGCCTTTTTCAGTATTTCAAAGAAACGGAATATCAAACGGAGTCCAAACGGAATGAAACCTTCAGGATCGTGATTTTCCAACCGAACGTGATCCAGGAGACTTGGACCCTACTCCAAGAAGTCTCCGAGGAAGCCACGAGGGTGGAGGGCGCGCCCCCTACCTCGTGGGCCCCTCGGAGCTCCATCGATGTACTCCTTCCTCCTATATATACCTACGTATGCTCGTCAGATCAGAACAGGAGCCAAAAACCTAATTACACCATCGCAACCTTCTGTATCCACGAGATCCCATCTTGGGGCCTGTTCCGGAGCTCCGCCGGAGGGGGCATCCACCATGGAGGGCTTCTACATCATCACCATAGCCCCTCCGATGAAGTGTGAGTAGTTTACTTCAGACCTTCGGTCCATAGCTAGTAGCTAGATGGCTTCTTCTCTCTTTTTGGATCTCAATACAATGTTCTCCCCCTCGCTCGTGGAGATCTATTCGATGTAATCTTCTTTTTGCGGTGTGTTTGTTGAGACCGATGAATTGTGGGTTTATGATCTAGTATTATCTATGGAAAATATTTGATTCTTCTCTGAATTCTTTTATGTATGATTGAGTTATCTTTGCAAGTCTCTTCGAATTATCTTTTTGGTTTGGCCAACTAGATTGGTAGTTCTTGCAATGGGAGAAGTGCTTAGCTTTGGGTTTAATCTTGCGGTGTCCTTACTCAATGACAGAAAGAGTTGCAGGGCACGTATTGTATTGTTGCCATCGAGGATAACAAGATGGGTTTTTTTATCATATTGCATGAATTTATCCCTCTACATCATGTCATCTTGCTTACGGCGTTACTCTGTTTTTACTTAATACTCTAGATGCATTTGGATATCATCGATGAGTGGAGTAATAGTAGTAGATGCGAATCGTTTGATCTACTTGTTTTGGACGTGATGCCTATATACATGATCATTGCCTAGATATACTCATAACTATGCTCAATTTCATCAATTGCTCAACAGAATTTGTTCACCCACCGTAGAATACTTATGCTCTTGAGAGAAGCCACTAGTGAAACCTATGGCCCCCGGGTCTATTCTCATCATATCAATCTATATCACTTTATTTACTTGCTTTGTTTTTACTTTACCTTTACTTTTTTACTTTGCATCTATCTATCAAAAATACCAAAAATATTATCTCTATCATATCTCACTCTCGTAAGTGACCGTGAAGGGATTGACAACCCCTAAGCGTTGGTTGCGAGTTGCTATCGTTTTGTGTAGGTACGAGGGACTTGTGCGTGGTCTCCTACTGGATTGATACCTTGGTTCTCAAAAACTGAGGGAAATACTTATGCTACTTTACTGCATCATCCTCTCCTCTTCGAGGAAATCCAACGCAGTGCTTAAGAGGTAGCAGCTACTAGCTATGGACCCGTAGGTCTGTGGTAAACTACTCACGCTTCATCGGAAGGGCAATGGTGTTAATGTAAAAGCCCTCCATGATCGAATCCCCCTCTGGCAGGATGCCAGAAAAATCCCCTAGATGGGATCTCACGGGTACAGAAGGTTGCGGCGGTGGAAAAGTGTTTTCGTGGATCCCCCTGATGGTTTTGGGGTATAAGAGTATATATAGGCGAAAGAATTAGGCCAGGAGAGATCTGAGGGGCCCACGAGGTAGGGGGGTGCACCCTCCACCCTCGTGGCCGCCTCATTGAGTCTTCGACTTCATCTCCAAGTCTCCTGGTTTTCTTCTGGTCCAAGAAAGATCATCGCGAAAGTTTCATTCCGTTCGGTATTCCTTTTCTGCGAAACTCTAAAACAGGCAAAAAACAGAAACTAGCACTGGGCTTTAGGTTAATAGGTTAGTCCCAAAAATAATATCAAATAGCATATAAATGCATATAAGACGTCCAACACATATAATATAATAGCATGGAACAATAAAAAATTATAGATTAGTTGGAGACATATCAAGCATCCCCAAGCTTAATTCCTGCTCGTCCTCGGGTAGGTAAATGATAAAAATAGAATTTTTGATGTGGAATGCTACCTGAGATATTTATCCATGTAATTCTCTTTATTTTTGCGTGAATGTTCATATCCGAAAGATTCAGAACAAAATTTTAGTATTGACATAAAAACAATAATACTTCAAGCATACTAACAAGGCAATTATGTCTTCTCAAAATAACATGGGCAAAAAAGCTTATCCCTACAAAATCATAGAATCTGGCTATGCTCCATCTTCATCCCACAGAATACTCAAATCATGCACAACCCCGATGACAAGCCAAGCAATTGTTTCATACTTTGATGTCTCAAACCTTTTCAACTTTCACGCAATACATGAGCGTGAGCCATGTACATAGCACTATGGTGGAAGAGAATATGGTGGTTGTGGAGAAGACAAAAAGGAGGGAGATAGTCTCACATCAACTAGGCATATCAATGGGCTATGGAGATGCCCATCAATAGGTATCAATGTGAGTGAGTAGGGATTGCCATGCAACGGATGCACTAGAGCTATAAGTGTATGAAAGCTCAAAAAGAAACTAAGTGGGTGTGCATCCAACTTGCTTGCTCATGAAGACCTAGGGCATTTGAGGACGCCCATCGTTGGAATATACAAGCCAAGTTCTATAATGAAAAATTCCCACAAGTATATGAAAGTGACAAAATAAGAGACTCTCTATCATGGAGATCATGGTGCTACTTTGAAGCACAAGTGTGGAATTTCTCTCTTTTTCTCTCTTTTTTTGTTTGGCCTTTCTCTCTTTTTTATGGCCTCTCTCTTTTTTTTCCTCACATGGGACAATGCTCTAATAATGATGATCATCACACTTCTATTTACTTTCAACTCGAAAACTTACAACTCAATGCTTAGAACAAAATATGAATCTATATGAATGCCTCCGGCAGTGTACCGGGATGTGCAATGAATCAAGAGTGACATGTATGAAATAATTATGAAAGGTGGCTTTGCCACAAATAATATGTCAAGTACATGATCATGCAAAGCAATATGACAATGATGAAGCATGTCATAATAAATGGAACGGCGGAAAGTTGCATGGCAATGCATCTTGGAATGGCTATGGAGATGCCATAATAGGTAGGTATGGTGGTTGTTTTGAGGAAGGTATATGGTGGCTGTTTTTAGGAAGGTATATGGTGGGTGTATGGTACCGGCAAAAGGTGCGCGACACAAGAGAGGCTAGCAATGGTGGAAGGGTGAGAGTGCATATAATCCATGGACTCAACATTGTCATAAAGAAGTCACATACTTATTGCAAAAATCTATTAGTCATCGAACGAAGTACTATGCACATGCTCCTAGGGGGATAGATTGTTAGCAAAATACCATCGCTCGTCCCCGACCGCCACTCATAAGGAAGACAATCAATAAATACTTCATGCTCCAACTTCGTTACACAACGGTTCACCATACGTGCATGCTACGGGACTCAAAAACCTCAACACAAATATTTATCGAATTCACAATTAGTCCACTAGCATGACTCTAATATCACCATCTTCATATCTCAAAACAATCATAAAGAATCAAACTTCTCATAGTATTCAACGCACTTTGTATGAAAGTTTTTATTATATCCCTCTTGGATGCCTATCATATTAGGAATAAATTTATAACCAAAGCAAATTACCATGTTGTTCTAAAATACTCTCAAAATAATATAAGTGAAGCAAGAGAGTTCATAAATTACTATAAAATAAAGCCACCGTCGTACTCTAAAAAGATATAAGTGAAGTACTAGAGCATTATTGCCTAGCTCAAAAGATACAAGTGAAGCACATAGAGTATTCTAATAAATCACGATTCATGCGCGTCTCTCCCAAACGTTTTGTACATAAAAGATGATTGTGGTAAACTAAAAAGCAAAGACTCAAATCATACAAGACTCTCCAAGCAAAACACATATCATGTGGTGAATAAAAATATAGCCTCAAGTAAAATTATCGATAGACGAAGACGAAAGAGGGGAATATTACCTTGGGGTGCCTTGGGAATCCCCAAGCTTAGGCTCTTGCCACTCCTTATTCCATAGTCCATCAAATCCTTACCCAAAACTTGAAAACTTCACAACACAAAACTCAACAGAAAATCTTATATGCTCCGTTAGTATAAGAAAATAAATCACCACTTTAAAGTACTGTTGAAAACTCATTCTTTATTTATATTGATGTAATATCTACTGTATTCCAACTTTTCCGTGGTTCATACCCCCCGATACTACCCATAGATTCATCAAAATAAGCAAACAACACACAGAATACAGAATCTGTCAAAAATAGAACAGTCTGTAGCAATCTGTAACTCTCGAATACTTCTGTAACTTGAAAAAATCTGAAAAATTAGGATGACATGAGAAATTTCTGTACCAATCCAGAGCAAAACAAATCATATCAAAATCACCCTTCTGTGAATTTTTAAAATTATTTTCCTGGGCGCAAGAGTTTCTGATTTTCAGTCGGATCAACACAACTATCACCGTAAGCTATCCTAAAGGTTTAACTTGGATCAACCACTAATTAAAACATAAAACCACATCTAACCAAATGTTAGATGAATTATTTATTACTAAACAGGAAAAAAAAGCAAAGAACAAAAATAAAATTGGGTTGCCTCCCAACAAGCGCTATTGTTTAATGCCCTTAGCTAGACATAAAAACGCGAGTAGATCTAAGTATTGTCAACTTTGATATGCAATCCATAAGTGGCACTCATACTAGATTAATATGGAAATTTAATTTTCTTCCTAGGAAAGTATTCCATGCCTTTACTTAGGGGAAATTGGAATCTAATGTTTTCTTCTTTCATATCAATAATTGCACCAATCGTTCTAAGGAAAGGTCTACCAAGAATAATAGGACATGTAGGATTGCAATCTATATCAAGAAGAATGAAATCTATGGGCACATAATTCCTATTTGCAACAATAAGAACATCATTAATCCTTCCCATAGGTTTCTTAATAGTGGAATCCGCAAGATGCAAATTTAAAGAACAATCATCCAATTCACGGAAACCTAACACATTACACAAAGTTTTTGGAATCGTGGAAACGCTAGCACCCAAATCACACAAAGCATGGACCTCATAATATTTAACCTTAATATTAATAGTAGGTTACCACTTATCATAAAGTTTTCTAGGGATAGAAACTTCTAATTCAAGCTTTTTTTAAAACATTGCATCATAGCATCAACGATATGCTTAGTAAAAGCTTTGTTTTGATTATAAGCATGAGGAGAATTCAACACGGATTGCAACAAGGAAATACAATCTATTAAAGAACAATTATCATAATTAAATTCCTTGAAATCCAAAAGAGTGGGTTCATTGCTACTTAAAGTCTTGACCTCTCCAATCCCACTTTTATCAATTTTTGCATGTAGATCTAAAAACTCCGAATTATGTGACACCTTTTAACTAAACTTGCCTCATCTCCAGTTCCATATTTATCAAGATTAATATTGGAAAACAAAGATTTAATAGGAGTCGCATCAATCACTTTTAGATCTTCATCACTATTATCATGAAAACTAGAAGAACACGTTTTTACAAACCAATCTTTTTTAGCACGCATCTTAGCGATTCTTTCTTTGCACTCATCAATGGAAATTCTCATGGCTTTGAGAGACTCATTGATATCATGCTTAGGTGTAATAGATATAAGTTTCAAAGAATCAACATCAAGAGAAATTCTATCCACGTTCCTAGCCAAATCGTCGATCTTTAGAAAATTTTCTTCAATCAAAGCATTAAAATTCTTTGCAAACTCATAAATTCTTTAACGCTATTCTCAAAATCAGAGGGCATATTATTAAAATTTCCATAAGAATTGTTGTAGGAATTACCATAATTATTAGAGGAGTTACTAGGAAATGGCCTAGGATTAAAATTGCCTCTATACGCGTTATTACCAAAATTG
Source organism: Aegilops speltoides (assembly GCA_021437245.1). Lineage (NCBI taxonomy): Eukaryota > Viridiplantae > Streptophyta > Magnoliopsida > Poales > Poaceae > Aegilops > Aegilops speltoides. The sequence continues at coordinate 455,960,602 of CM038142.1, forward strand.
TTCCTACCAACAAAAGTCACATCCAGAGATTCATTATTATTCTCAATCAAAGTGGACAAAGGCATATCATTAGGATCAGAAGAAGCACTCCAATTAGCAAATAATTTCATAAGTTCATCCATCTTTCCACTCAAAACATTAATCTCTTCAATCGCATGTACCTTTTTACTAGTGGATCTTTCGGTGTGCCATTGAGAATAATTAACCATGATATTATCTAGGAGTTTAGTAGCCTCTCCTAAAGTAATTTCCATAAAAGTGCCCCCCGCGGCCGAATGTAAAAGATTTCTAAAAGCAAAATTCAATCCGGCATAAAAATTTGTATAATCATCCACAAATTCAAACCATGTGTAGGGAAATTTCGTACCATCAGTTTCATCCTCTCCCAAGATTGTGCAACATGCTCATGATCAAGTTGCTTAAAATTCATAATATCATTCCTAAGGGAGATGATCTTAGCGGGAGGAAAATACTTAGAGATGAAAGCATCTTTACACTTATTCCACGAATCAATACTATCTTTAGGCAAAGATGAAAACCAACTTTTAGCACGATCTCTAAGCGAAAACGGGAATAGCTTTAACTTAACAATATCATTATCCACATATTTCTTCTTTTTCACATCACACAAATGTTGAATCTTGTGAAATTAATAGTGGGAGCAATCGGGGTACTAATAAAATCATTGTTGTTGCTGTTGTAAAATTTAGTATTATCTTGAGCCATCATGACAAAGCAAGCAATCCAACACACGAGCACACAAGAAGCAAGCGAAGAATACGAACGAAAGAGAGGTGAAGAAAAGGCAAATCTTTTCGAAAATTGTTTTAGAGGTGGGGGAGAGGAAAACAAGAGGCAAATGATGAATAATGTAATGCAAGAGAGGAGAGTTTGTGATGGGTACTTGGTATGGCTTGACTTGACGTAGATCTCCCTGGCAACGGTGCTAGAAACTCTTCCTGCTACCTCTGAGCTTGCGTTGGTTTTTCCCTTGAAGAGGAAAGGGTGATGCAGCAAAGTAGAGTAAGTATTTCCCTCAGTTTAAGAACCAAGGTATCAATCCAGTAGGAGACAACACACTAGTCACTGAATACCTGCACAAACAATCAATAAGTTGCACCCAACGAGATAAAGGGGTTGTCAATCCCTTCACGGTTACTTGCAAAAGTGAGACCTGATAGAGATAGAAAACGGTAAAGTATTTTTTTGGTATTTTTGGTTTATAGACCGGAGAGTAAAAGATTGCAAAATAGTTGATCGGAAACTAGTATGACGGAAAATAGAACTTATATGATGTAAAAGAGAACTTAATATGATGGAAAAGAGACCCGGGGGCCATAGGTTTCACTAGTGGCTTCTCTCAAGATAGCAAATAATACGGTGGGTAAACAAATTACTGCTGAGCAATTGACAGAAGAGCGCATAATTATGATGATATCTAAGGCAGTGATCATGAACATAGGCATCACGTCCGTGTAAAGTAGACTGAAACAATTCTGCATCTACTACTATTACTCCACACATCGACCGACTCCTGCGACTCCTGCTTGCATCTAGAGTATTAAGTTCATGAAGAACAAAGTAACACATTAAGTAAGATGACATGATGTAGAGGAATCAACTCAAGCAATATGATGAAAACCCCATCTTTTTATCCTCGATGTCAACAATACAATACGTGCCTTGTTGCCCCAATTGTCACTGGGAAAGGATACCGCAAGATTGAACCCAAAGCTAAGCACTTCTCCCATTGCAAGAAAAACCAATCTAATAGGCCAAGCTAAACCGATAATTTGAGAGACTTGCAAAGATATCAAATCATGCATATAAGAATTCGGAGAAGACTCGAATAATATTCATAGATAATCTAATCATAAATCCACAATTCATCGGATCTCGACAAACACACCGCAAAAGAATATTACATCGAATAGATCTCCAAGAACGTCGAGGAGAACATGGCATTGAGAATCAAAGAGAGAGAAGAAGCCATCTAGCTACTAGCTATGGACCCGTAGGTCTGTGGTAAACTACTCATGCTTCATCAAAAGGGCAATGGTGTTGATGTAGAAGTCCTCCGTGATCAAATCCCCCTCTGGCAGGACGCCGGAAAAGACCCCTGGATGGGATCTCACAGGTACAAAAGGTTGCAGTGGTGGAAAAGTGTTTTCGTGGCTCCCCCTAATGGTTTTGGGGTATAAGAGTATATCTAGGCGAAAGAATTAGGTCAGGAGAGCACTGGGGGGCCCACGAGGTAGGGGGCGCGCCCTCCACCCGTGGCTGCCTCGTTGAGTCTCCGACTTCATCTCCAAGTCTCCTGGTTTGCTTCTGGTCCAAGAAAGATCATCACAAAAGTTTTATTCCGTTTGGACTCCGTTTGGTATTCCTTTTCTGCGAAACTATAAAATAGGCAAAAAACAGAAACTGGCACTGGGCTTTAGGTTAATAGGGTAGTCCCAAAAATAATATAAAATAACATATAAATGCATATAAAACATCCAAAACAGATAATCTAATAGCATGGAACAATAAAAAATTATAGATACATTGGAGACGTATCAGGGAGCTTGGCGGTATGGTTCACCACCCTACCGCCAAGGTCCGTGGCGGTAGGGCACTCTGCATATCATTTTTGTGGGGACCCCGACTCATAAGTCGTGATCACCGAATGCACGTGTACAGTGATCCCAGAGATCAATGCTCACTGAACACACAGAAGCTGAATAACAAGAGTCTTACATCCATACATACCGTTTTACACAAATTGTGACCATTATGGTCAAGTCTTACAATGATAAAGCCTTAAGGGCTGAACATCAAATGAAACATAAGCAGCGGAAATCATCGTCGATAAGTAGAACCCATGCCATCTGCCTTAACCCTACAGGCATTCTGACTGGGAAACGTCCTAGTTCGCATGATCGTCTCCAAAGAACTCTTCTTCAAACTCCGGTTCTTCCATGCCTGGTCAATTAAATAACCAGTGGCAAGCCAATGAGTACTTTGAATGTACTCGCAAGCAACCCATGATTTGGTTCAAGGTACAACAATGCATGACATAGGTAAATTTTGCGTAAAGCTAGTTTTGAGTGCAATGACATGTTCAACATCCTATAAAGCATGCATCAAGAGAGTTCAAGTAACCATGAGAACTGGTCACAGATATCAACATAAATAGAATGGGCACCAACCCATTTATCATAAACAGAGTGGGCACCAACCCATCTCAATCGTGTCAAGTCCTTTGACTTGACCCAAGTCATTTCCATCATCACACACACTGGGTTTGAAAACAAGTGGACGTAGCCCAAGAGCGGTTACCCAACTGTCCATGATCGTGGACACGGCTATTCGAATAGTTTTACACTCTGCAGAGGTTGCACACTTTACCTACTAGATCCGGGGAACTTCCGTGTCATCCACGACCCGCGGTACCTCAAGTACCCGGGGTAAGCACCCGATCACTACCTTTCCCTAGACGACACTAACATGGAGTCCACTGACCGGTGATAACCCCGTGCCCAACATTTCAAATAACATTTTCGTGGAGCCTTGCTCCCATATTCATCACATACCACTGGCACGGGGTACCAACGGTGTGTCCGGTGCCCCATAAAGATGGTCATGGCCGCCCTACCTGGCACGAACCCGTCCCGAGAGAGCGCACCAACAACTCTCCCGTCACTAGTAATGCAGGCTCCAAGCTAGTATCGGTCTAAGTACTCAATAATGCCCTTTCCCATATAAGGGTAGAGTGGTTGCGCATGTAAGGTTGGAATAACGGTTGCAACTCCGACCAATCCATTTTGAAAACAACACACACTTTCCTCGGCACACCACTTCGTCATCAAGTGGTCACCCAACTCATCATCTCCCTCGGGCATAAGTGGCACCCGACGGGGTTTTCAAAAGTCTTTTTGAAAAAGCTTTGCCTCCTTCACCATGCATAAACCCATCCCTTTTGCGTAGCACCTACTTGGCATCCTATCTACTCCCACCGGCATAACCCTCATAAGAAGGTAGGGCCATGCAAAATGCAAGTATCAACGAGAAAATAACGGAGGCAACCAACCCACGTGGTTCACCATCTCACCATGATTCCGAAGCAACAATAATAAGGAGCTATATATGACATGCATGTAAAGGGGCTTCATAGACATGGTCAAAGGGCTGCTTGCCTTGGTTGGCTTGATCTTCAAAGTCTTCAGGCCCTGCTCCTCCTTCTTCCTCAGCTACCTCGTCAAATACGGGATCTAACGTCGCAAGGAAACAACGGGAAAATAAGACAATAATAAAAATAGAAAAGTCAAAGTGCTCAGAAAAATGTCAACTTATTTTTGTAAAATACTAGGAGGAAAGCTAGGAAGGGGACAAGTCTTGGTTTTGGTTCTGGAGTAGCAGAATAGGAGATATGGATTTTCAAAGACATATTTAAATGCTAAAATCACATTTAAATATTTACAGTAAAGGAAAGGTTGTTGGATTAGAATGAAAGTTGCACCATTAAATAGGTTGCAATATTCTAGGAATTTAGAAATTGGAATTAATTCATTTGGATAAATATTACATCTGTGGAATTTTTGGAAAGAAGATGAGAAAAAGAAAAAGGAAAAAATGACTGTGCCATCGGGCCGAGAGGCCACGGCAGCAGCAGGCCAGAGGGGAAAACCAGCCACTGGCCGCCACGTCAAGGCGTAAAAGGCGAATCGCCCACCGACGGCGGCTGGTCGGTCTTGCACAAGACGTTTTAAACTCGACGGTGGATCCCACCCGCCGTATGCGTGAGGTCGACGGGCCGCCCCACGGCGATTGTCTACCTCCGCCAGAGGCGACAGCGAGCTTCGCCGGCGGCGATCTGGCACGGAAGGGGCGACGGGGCTACCGCTGGATTCAGGTGGAGTCGCCGTTCGGGTGGTGGTGGAGACGGTCGCCGAGTGGCTCGCTCACGCCGTGGCGAGGTCACGCGGCGGAGGCGCTTCAGGCATCGGTGGCTCCGGCCGTTTCCGGCTGCAAAACAAGAGGGAAAGAGAGGGGAAAGGATCAGTGACGCCTCGCGGTTCCAGATCGAGAGAGAGCTGGGGCGGAGAAGGCCTGTACCGCGCGGACGCCGACGAGCCAAGGCGGCGGAGCTCGAGCTCGATCTCGAGCTCGGGTGGCTCTGGAGAGGAAAGAGTGGTGCGGGAGGTTGATTGGGAGTGTGGAGGGGCGACAGGGAGGAAGAGAGAGGCTCGGGGTCGCCTTATATAGGCTGGCCGAGGTCCACCGTAGGCGTGGCCTACGGGCGCCCGCGGGATCGGCTCCGGTGGCCGTTGGGGAGGGAATGGAGCTGTCCACGGCGTTCGTGGGGGTGGAGTAGGGCGCCAGGGAGAAGGAGAGAGAGCGAGGAGAGGCACTGGCGCTCGCGCGTGTGAGGCCGGGCATTGGCCGAGCCGGGCGGCGCTGGGCACGCGTCGCAGGAGGTGAGAGAGAGGAGAGACAAGGGGCTGCGGTGGCGTGTCGCGGACGTCGAGGGGCATCGACTGGCGCGCGGGGGTAGCACGAGGTGGTCGGGGACGCGGCGTCAACGGTCGGGAGCGCGATGACGTGCTCCAGAGCGCGACTTTGGCCGGCATCCGCGGCTTTCCCGCATCGAGCGCGCGTCCACTAGTGTCTGGGAGCTACAGTGGGTGTGGGCAAAACTAGGAAAGCGCCTAGGATGCTCTGGAGGGCCGAGGGAAGAGAGAGGGGCTGTGAGAGAGAGAGGAAACTGTTGTCCAGAGAAGACAAATGAGGTTTCCCCCCTCCTTTCTCATTGCTTCCTCGGGTAGAAAAGCATCCATGTCACAGAGGGGGACGAGGAGGGGTTGTGGTAAAAAGATAGGCTCAAGGAGATTAGTGGAAGGGGCTGGAATTACCATTCTAGAATTCCTCCAGAAGGTGTTTGATGATGTTTTGGATAAGTTAATGACTTCCACTGGCCTTGGTAGTCCATAGGGTGAAATGTCACATATAATTAGGGCCTTCCACCCATTTTGAGCTTATTTGGACAAAGTTGCCAATGTAACTCTTGCAAACCCTAGAAATGGGCAGGAATGGATTTGTGTAGATCCAGTGGAGTAGATCACTTCTCCTTGATGCACCACTTGGTGTGGTGGCCTTATTTGGTCATGTGATCAGGCTCTCAAAAGTTGGGGTCATGGAGAAAAAGTTGGTAGTACAAAGTAGATCAAATTTGATTCTGGTCAGAGAGGGGTTTGAGGCACTTTGACCAAGATTTCCTCTTCTCCAACCTGTGCCATTTGGTCTAGATGCATCATTAGACCATTGGGGCATGATCACCAAGTTTGAGAACATTTGGACATATTTGGCAATGTGAAGTTGCTCAAACTTCAGAATGGACAGAAATGGTTTTGAGGGGTTTTGATGATGTTATCTTGTTCTCCAAGTCATGAGACTTGGCAAGATCATCTAATATGTCATATGTGACATGATAGAATTTTCTTGGAATTTTTGGAGAATATTTCCTTTGTAAATATTTCAAAAGCTTGAAATATCCAGAAAGGGTTTTTGAGGGATTTGACCAATGTTTTGAACATGACCATGTGTTGAAACTCTTATATATGGACAATATATGTCCTATGAGTTTCCCTAAATTTTGTCAAATATTTTTGAAGCAATAAAATAATTTTTCCCTATTAAAGACCATTTCTGGCCTTAATAAAAAGCTTTTAAATAAAATAGGAAAATAACTTTTAAAATTATATTTTTGTGGTTTCTGGGTATCCTATATCTAATAGGAGTCAAATATATTTTTGGAAAGATTTTTACTGCCCTTAATTAAGTACTTGCAGTGCAAAACTCAATTTAGGGGTTTTTGAAAAAACTAATTTTAGAAAATACTTTTTGGCCAAATTATTTTTGCAAGAAATTATTTTTATATCCTATACACATGGCATGATCATTGGGAAAGGTTTTTGGATCAAGGAGATGAAGTATAGGAGTTGGAGGATTTATTTGATTTTTAGAGCACTTGCAACCAGCAGACAAACATTTAATCAAAGCAAAGACAAAACACTCAAAAGTTTTTGTCAAACCACATTTTAGCATGATTTAGTGACTTAAGTGTTGTGACAAGAAAATCAGGGTGTGACAGACCTACCCCCCTTACAAGAATCTCGTCCCCGAGATTCCCAGACTAGGCGCGGAAAGGAGTATGGAAACTTGGATTTGGGGTAGTCTTCACGTCCTCATACTGCTTCTGCTTCTGAGTGGTACTCCATTGAATCTTGAAGGACCTGGTGTTGTGGCTTCATGTATGACGCTCTTCTTGATCCAGGGTGCCAATGGGTAGCTTGCGGTAGGTTAGATTGGGCTAGGGGTCGATGGCTTGGTGGTCAATGCCCTTGTAGAGATCGGGCAAGTTAGGAAGTTGGAAACACTTCCGGGGTTGTGATGCATGGAAAGCGTTGTGCACATTAGGTGGCTCAGGTGGTAACTCTAGCTGGTGGTCGTCTACTCTTCGTCTTGAAGTGATCTCGGAGGGGGTTGTTAAATCTTGGAGTGATCTTGCAAAAGGCCGATGAATCTTGGGGCGAGCTTTCCTTTGACATGGAAGCGCTGGGTTCCTTTGAGAGGGGTGACCCGGAGATAAACACGGTCTCCAACTCGGAAGGTCATGTCTCGATGACGTGAGTCAGCGTAGCTCTTTGTCTTGACTTGGCAGTCTTCAAACGCTCTCTGACAAGCTGGACTTGCTCTTCGGCTTTACGGAGGATATCGGGCCCAAAGACAAGTCCTTCTCCGGTTTCTGACCAATTGAGGGGTGTGCGGCATTTCCGTCCGTATAACACCTCAAATGGTGCCATCTGAAGGCTTGACTGATAACTGTTGTTGTAAGAGAACTCGGCGAAAGGAAGGCAATCTTCCCACTTAGCTCCATATGCTAAGACACAGGCTCGGAGCATGCCTTTGAGTGTCGGATTCACTCGTTCTGTCTGACCTCTGGTCTGTGGGTGGAAAGCAGTGCTGAGGGACAACTTGGTCCCCATGGCCTCCTGGAACTTCTTCCAGAACCTTGAGGTGAATTGGGTTCCTCTATCCGACACAATTTCCTTGGGAATGCCATGAATGCTCACGATTCGGTTGATGTAGAGACTGGCTAACTGGTTCCCCTTGTAGGTCGTTTTGACAAGAATGAAGTGGGGGCTTTGCCCGCCTTGATCTTCCTCGTGATGCCTTCAATACTCTCGTGTCCCGTCTGAGATCCTTTAACCTCATCCATCAGGGTCGGCTTGACTTCAAGGTTAGCTAAGAATCCTGGTGCAACCAGTTCCAACCCGAAGCTTTCAAGTTCTCCATACAAGGCGGTAGCTTGTCCTTAAGCATAGCATTCAAGGAACAAGCCTTTCTGCTTGATGCATCTGCTACCACATTAGCCTTCCCAGGGTGGTATTGAACACTGAGGTCATAATCTTTGATCAACTCTAGCCATCTTCATGCGGACACTCATGTCCTCAAGTAAGGATGATGATTTACTTGCCCAAGTACTCTATCAAGTATTTGGGGTACGCAGAGTGGGCTGAGGCATTGGTGAGGGTCACGGTTGAGCATTGGTCAAGGTCTTATTGATCTAGAGACAAGGCCCAAGGTCATGATCCAACCGTGTTGTGGCTTTAAGGGTTTCAAGGATTCTAGTGTGCGAGTGAACATTTATCATCTTTATCCTTAAGCACGGTCCCTGAGATGCCAATTGTTCTATTTAGCCTTCCAAACAGATCACCTTATACTACTGAAAGCATCATTCGTATAGGTCATCTCCAATCATCACTCATGCTGTTCATATCCTCATGACTCCCAAGAGGAGGTCTAACAACATCATATATGTCTACAATCCCCAAACTCATATGTATGTCTACCCCTAAAAATCCATGGGTAGAACATATAAGCTGCTAAGCTTGAACGTGACAATCCAAGTGCTCAGCCTATTCTTCCAAGGTCTAAGATAAAGCACCTCTATCCTAGAGAAACACGTCGTAAGCCACTCCAAGATCTTGTTTCCTTCCTATGAATCAACTCCAACAGCCCATTAACTTCCATCAATCACTGCATAATCCATTAAATTCTACAAACCCAACTCCTATGCTGGTGTTCCACATGATCTTCTAAAGTCTTTATAATCCCCGAATACTTGAAAAGGCTATCTCTACTATAGTCAGTCCACCAATTTCCATTATTGTGATCTAGTAATACTCCAAGGTCAAGCTCACAAGGACTCCTAAATAAACTCCGACAATTAGTCCAATCTCCCAGTTTATCGTCCACCAAGAAACATGGTATCATGATCAAGATCATTAGTCTAAATCCAATTTACTCCGAACCATGTAAACATACTCAACATCTATACTCAACTAGGATCACAAATCTCATGCCCAACAAGAATTCCTACACGCTTCCCTCAAGTTATTTACGTAATATCAACCGTCTCCCATCAATACCATCAAGTCAAATCCTTGCACTTCCAGGAGTTCAGCTTGCGATCATAATTGTCCTATAAATCCAATTTACTCAGGTGTAACGCCCTCGATGCGGCTATATCTCCCACGTGTCGAAGCACGACTTAGAGGCATAACCGCATTGAAAGCAATGTCGCAAGTGAGGTAATCTTCACACAACCCATGTAATACATAAGGGGAAAAGATACATAGTTGGCTTACAATCGCCACTTCACACAAATACATGAATAAAGCATTACATCATCCAGATACAATCAAGGTCCGACTACGGAACCAAAATAAAAGAAGAACCCCAAATGCGACAAAGGTCCTCGATCGACCCCAAATGAGCTCCACTACTGATCAACTAGAACGAAACAACACAAAGGGCAAGATCTTCATCGAGCTCCTCCTTGAGCTTGGCTGCGTCACCGCTTTCGGTACATAGGCACCGCAAACTGGTTTTGAAGTACCGTGAGCCACGGGACTCAAAGAATCTCGCACACCATGAGATCAAGACTATTTAAGCTTATGGGTAAGGTAAAGGCATGAGGTGGAGCTGCGACAAGCGACTAGCATATATGGCAGCTAACATACGCAAATGAGAGCGAGAAGAGAAGGCAAAGCACGGTCGATAAAAGTATGATCAAGAAGTGATCCTATAGCAACCCACGTCAAGCATAACTCCAACATCGTGTTCACTTCCGGACTCCACGGAAAGAGACCATCACGGTTACACACACGGTTGATGTATTTTAATTAAGGTCAACTTCAGGTCTTCTACAACCGGACGTTAACAAATTCCCATCTGCCCATAACGCGGGCACGGCTTTGAAAGTTCAAATCCTGCAGGGTGTCCCAACTTAGCCCATGACAAGCTCTCACGGTCAGCGGAGGAATAGACCTCCACCCAAGACACTCCGATCGACTCGGTATCCGGACAACAAGACATTTCGACAGGTAAAACTAAACCAAGAACACCGCCGAATGTGCCGACAAACCCGATAGGAGCTGCACATATCTCTTTCTCGTGGCACACTCAGATGAGACTAGCTACGAGTAAAACCAACCTCAAGTTTCCCGAGGTGGCCCGCAGAGTAGCTCGGTTCGGACCAACACTCGAGGAGCACCGCCCGGGGTTAAAATAAAGATGACCCTTGAGTCTGCAGAACCCAAGGGAAGGTGGTAGGTGGTTAGTGCAAATGGTAAAACCAATGTTGGGCATTGCTGGAGGAGCTTTACTTAAGGCGAATGTCAAGGGGTTCCCATTATAGCCCAACCGTAAGGAACGCAAAATCCAGAACATAACACCGATATGACGGAAACTAGGCGGCAAGAGTGGAACAAAACACTGCATAAGGCCGAGCCTTCCAACCTTTACCAAGTATATAGATGCATTAAATAAATAAGATATATTGTGATATCCCAACAAGTAAACATGTTCCAACAAGGAACAACATCTCCATGTTCTAACAAGGAACAAACTTCAATCTTCACCGCAACTAACAACGCTATAAGAGAAATTTGAGCAAAGCGGTAACATAGCCAATCAACGGTTTGCTAGGAATGGTGTCAAAGGTTAGAGGTTCATGGCAATTTGGGAGGCTGACAAGCAAATGGTAGGCATCGTAGCATTGGCATAGCAAAAGAGCGAGCAAACTAGCATAGCAAAGATAGAAGTGATTTCGAGGGTATGATCATCTTGCCTGCAAGGTTCTCAGAGTTGTCGAAGGCTTGATCCTCGTAGGCGTTCTCAACAGGTTCCTCGATCACGTACTCGTCTCCCGGCTCTACCCAAAGCAAGAACACAAGCAACGGAACCACAATCAAACAAGGAACAATGCACAAGCAATATGATGCAATACATGACATGCTATGCGAGATGTGATATGCAATGCATATGTATGCTCCGGAAGGAAAATGATGAACTGGCATCAACTTGGCAAACCAAGTATGCCGCTGAAAGATGGGATGATTTCGGTGAAATCGATATAAAGATCACCGGAATCGGATGCACGGTTTGCAAATGACAAGCAAAACAAGAATGATGCAAAACTGCGTTTAACAGCCCGATGCTACTTAGCACGCAACAAGAAACTATGCTACAGCACCCCAACATAAAAGCAAAGCATATGGCAGCGAACTACATGAGATGCTTAACAAAAGAGGAACACTGAGCTACGGCTAAATCACATCATAACATGTTCAAACAAGCATGGTGAAAGTGCTCAAAATAACAGGTTCACAGACTTAGTGAAAATACTAGCATGCCAGGAATTAACATCAGGAAGGCATGTTTAGAGCAAGCAAACAACATGCTACAGGAACTTATAATAGCAAAACAAGGCATGACATGATTTTACTCAAAGCATATATCAATAGTCCCTTACTGAACATAAGCCAAAAAGGACCTTAAGAAATGATGGCACCCATGTAAACATAGCAAGTTTTATTACAGATTTCAGACTTAGCAGAAAAACTGGGCATGGCAAAAACAGTTAACGAGTAGGCATGTTCGTGAGCTCGAACCACTCACTACAGAGCAATACATGGCATGGCAAGGCAACCAACAGTAAGAAGGCATGATTATGAAGCTAAGCATGGCAAGAGCAAGGTCATAGCATACACGGATCAACTACAACGACCTCGTGAAAATTGAATCTCATGCAAACAATCTGCCAGGAAACATTTTCAAGCAAAAGTAGAGCACAAAAATGACATGCTAGACTACTCCATAAATACCAACAAAGGCATGGATGGATAGAGCACATCCATATGTTAAAAATACCCTTACTGATCATGCTCAAAAAGGGCATAGATCTCTCTGTAACAACATGAACATATGGCATAAAAATAACAGCAGGACAAGACTTAGTGAAAAATCACTAAGTTCCTGAAATCAGCAACATCATCATCCCTACTTTGCATGCTTGTTCTAGTCAACACATAACTCACAAAAATACATGGCAAACACCCCTGGAAAGATGGCATGGCAATGTTCAACTCACATGTAGGACTCAAGTTCATAAGGAGCACACATTAATCATGGCAAAAATGACAAAAGAGCTCGAGCTGATAAGATTCTGGAACTAACGATCTGAAGCCATCTTCCAACAGCATTTCGGGCGTCAAGATGAGCTCAAATGCAAATGATGCAATGGAACGAAATGATGTACTCGTCGAGACGAACAATTGACATATTATACGCGCAAAACGGAGCTACGAATGCAGAGATGTGATGCTATGAAAATGCAAGAAAATGCAAAAATCTCAGGGACTTGGCAGTTTCGGGGTCAACCTCTTGCACGGATTTCAAAGCGGCGCGGAAGTCGAGGTTCGCCGGAGAACTTCGCCGGAGGTGGACGGGGACGTCGGAAGGAGGCGGATCAGGGCGGATCCGGTCGCGGTGGGCTCGCGGCCATGGGCGGAGGTGCGGGGGGCGCGTGAGGCGCTGAATCCGGCATGCCATGCCGGATCTGGCCGGGAAGACGGCCAGCGAAGGGCAGCGCCATGGGAGGGCGACGGGCAGCCGAGGCCAGCAGGCAGAGGAAATGTTGCGGCGGCCGACAGCGCAAGACGGCGGCGGGTTTCGGAGCCGACGGGACGGACAGACCGGAGCCCAGCGAAGGGCAGGCGGGCGGCGGCAGGCGGCGGCAGCAGAAGGCTGGCGGACGGCGCAGTGGCGGCGGCAGCAGCAGTGGTGGCGGCGGGGCTGGAGCTGGCTCATGGGCCCGATCCGGTCCCATGGCCTCATGATGAGGGGAGAGAGAGAGAGAGCGACGTGGCAGCATGGGATAGGCCGGAGGCGGCGGCGGAGCTGAGGTGGCGGCCTCCGATTCACGGAGTGAGGTGGAAGCGGACGTGTCGGCGGAGTTGGACATGTCCGCGTGCGGAGGAAATTAGGGTTTCGGGGAAATCATCCACGAAAAGGAATGGGGTGTATATATAGGCATAGAGGAGCTAGGAGAGTCCAAATGAGGTGCGGTCTTGACCCGCGATTGTGATGGAACGACCAAGAGCATGGAGGGAGTTTGGTGGGTTTTGGGCCACTTTGGAAGGGTGTTGGGCTGCAACTCAAAGAGGGCTTTACTTGTTATCGGTTAACTGTTGGAGTATAACGACCTCCAAATGGCATTAAACTTGACAAAGCGGTTCACGGTGCTATACCAAGGCAGCTTGGCAAACCTCGAACCATTCGAGAAAGTTTAACACCCGCCACAACAGGAGAGAAGGGGACGCCAGAGGACATAGGAGTGCCGGATTGCAAAACGGACAACGGGGAAAAGGCTCGGATGCATGAGACGAACATGTATGCAAAATGAAATGCACATGATGACATGATAAAATGCAGATGATGACATGGCAAATGCAACACGCAAGCAAATGACATGGCAAAGACGGCGAATAGCTGGCGGACATCTGGCGCATCGGATCCGGGGCGTTACAACACTCCACCACTCTGAGAGGATCTCGCCCGAGATCTAGGATGGCACCATAGGGAAAGCGGAAGAGGAAGAGAAGAGGTAAAACTAAGTTGCTTCTTTGTGAGCAGTGAAACCACGAACCTTGAGAGGTTTAAAAGTTGTAAGAAAGAACATACAGAGTTGAACACAATTGAGAGCACTCATGTAGAACAAATAGAAACAAGGAACACCATGTGAACCTTGGAGGTTGCAAGGCTATGGATGGCGAGTACAATGGACAAGAAATAATTGAGACCACTCTGGTTAAAACAAGATGACGGAGGAAGAATTCAGGCAGCACTCCGGTGAAAGAAGGAAAACTTGATAGGATGAAAAGAACTTGAAGAGATGACACAACACTCTGGATAAATGGATCAGCATGAAAAGAACACGATCCTCACAAAACGAGGTGATGGGTGAAGAGCACAATGCCTCCGTAATGAAAGAATAGAAGATAAATCATAGGAATAACAGAATGAAGGAGAAAATGCCAACTTCTGCCACAAATGAATTTGGAAGAGCCTCCTTAAAAAGAAGGATTGAACGGAGTTGTTGGAAAACCAACAACGAAACGTAAAGAATAAGCTTGTAGTGGTCTTATGGAAACATCTCAAAATGATGAGGTGACAACCTGCCACTAATGGAAGCCATTGATTTGATTGATATCAACAAGGAGACGAGAAACTTATTTCACCGGGAGGACAAATGAAGAACTTGGGTCATTTATAAGCACCATAAATAGCAACAATCCTTAGGGAAAGCTTTAGGTGAAATATAACCCAAGATAACTCCAATGAAGAGATTGATGGATTTAAAATACCTCATTCTTGACAACATGTGAATCATGGAACATGAACTCAAATTATCAAGAATGACATAATACCACCTCCAAAGTATGGTAGAAAGAATTGCACTCCGAATTACCATATGAAGAAAGCTTGAGCTCCTTAGGAAAAATCTCGATGAAAACTTTGAGAAGGGAATTAAATCCTTGATGAACCATCATGTAGAGCCTCAATGAAGAACTCCGGTAAACAAAAGGAATGAAAAGAAAGAGAAATTGAAAACACAAGGTGAATCCTTGCAATGATTTAGATGGATCTCCGCGACGAGATAATGCGGAAAACTTAGAACTCCGGAAGAAGGATGAACAACAAGAAGCCAAGAATTTATTCATCATGAACAAACTCCGAAAGAAGGAATTAATCACTTGGATGAAACAAAAACAAGAATTATGTTATGCGTATCCTTCACCAATTTAAATTGATGAGAATCAACGGATTTGGCATACTACTTATTCTCGTAGAAAGGATTAAAAGAGATATATCAAAACTTCAGAAGGTCTTCAACGAACCACCGGTAGGATTGGAACAACAAATGAATTGATATGATGAACAAGGAAGAGAGATCTTGAAAGAACCACCGTAAGAATTGAAAATGATCGAAGTAGGGGTGCATCACCGGTAAGATTTAGCAAATGAACGAAGGTGCTTGAGACAAACTAGATACATGAGAACAAAGAGATCAAGAACTGATTAGAGGATATTCGAACGAATCACCGGTAAGATTTGGAGAACGATAGCTACACGCTGAGAATGAAGAATTATGACATGATGGCCTTCGGAGGAAAGAAATGGAAACAACTCATGAAATACTCCGGATGGTAAGAAAAGAATTCTCACAATCGAAAACAATTATGAGAGGATGGCAACCAAGCTAGCACCATGAATCTTGAAGAGAATAGAGCAAGATTAAAGAGAAACTCTTCTTCGGTCTTCAAATGATGAGAATGACAACGCGAAACACCACCAAGAATTATTGAGGCACATCGGAAGAATCAAAAGCGAAGAGGTTGAGCCAACTATGAAAAGAATTTGAAAGATCTTGGAGAAAAGCATTTGACTGATGATAAATCATTCTTACGTCAAACTTGGAGAAGAATTTAGGATAGCTCCGGGAAAGTAGAAGAGTCAGGTAAGATCCTGGGAAAAGACCTGTGGGTTAGGGCCCACTCAAGAGAACACCGTTGAAATGATTTAAAAAAAGATGTTGCACCGGTTGAATTAAATGACTTGAATGAGATACCAATCTCGAAAGAGCTTGAACGAATGCAGAGTGGAAACACGAATCTTTGAGATATCTTCATCACTCCAGAACAAATGAATAGGAAGGAGTGAATGATTAAGAGGTGCACCGGCATGAGAAAGCATTGAAATGAGGAAAAAGGTATGATCAACAAAACTTGACTTGAATCCACCGGAGAAGAGAAAGGAATGAGGAATGACGAACTAGTAGAACATCTTCTTGAGAACCACCGGGTAAGAACATTGACGGAAAAGAATGGAGAAACTTCGCAAAAATAAAAGGATACTTGGTAAAGAAATCTTAGTCCTTGAGGAAAAAGGGTGGGTGGGCGGGAAAAACAAAGGCAACTTGGAGACGGATGAAACAAACACCGTTGAGAAAACTTAGATTTGATCTTGCGGATGGGGAGAATGATGGGATCATCTCGAAGAGAAGCACGCCGGTAGGAAAAGAATTAACATGACAACCTCAATGATCAAAAAGGATTAGTATTCACATAGCAATATGAGAACACCGTTTAGGAAAGGTATGGATTCAACATTTGACTTCGAAGCAACTCGAATACCACAAATAAAACAAAACAAAGGATTGGCTTGCAAAATAAGCCGGAACAAACATATGATAGAGATTTCGTCCGAAGTTTTCGTGGTGGGGCCTACACGGGCTCGATCGACAACACCATCATGTACAAGGCAAGGCACATGACATCTGAAGTGTCCCCAAGTCGGCATAGCCAAGGACTCTTTAAGACGCAACGAGACCATCAGAAACCAACCGTGAATAGGCGGACCACTAGGCGCCGAACCCCAATTTCATATCATACATCCGTCGGAAAGATATCCTAAGAGCTACTTGAATTCCCACCTAAGAAACTCCCGAAACTTTCGGTTATGCAATCGGTGTTGGGGATACGGTGGAGCAATATATCTCACCCAAACTAACAATCCCTACATCCAATTGTATCCATCCGTCAACACATAACCAAGAAACCTTCGAAATCATGTACCTCAACCTTCAAAAGCATCCGTTATACAAGTCATGGCAATACTCCCGTACTCACCTCAAGATCTTGGGTTAGCGGGGTTATCTCACCAACAACTGCATAAAAGAGATTTTCGATGTCGGCGTACTAAACTCGGTATTCCAGAATCGCAACGATAAAATTATGACGACAACACCTCGAGCTCAACTCCCGGGACACCGCCACAACCCCTAAATGTCGAGGCAACCAAGACAATGTTGTCATCATAAAACCATCGAACGATTCTAAGATACCAGCGTGATCCTAAAAAAAATTTAGTGAAATTTGAGAAGAGAAGAGTCAAAACTCTACGTCGGGATACCTCACCGAAGGTCAAGGACTGGGAGTAAAAAGAATTCCTAACTCTCCGATATATGTAATCCTAAATGACTCAAAACATTTTTCTAGACACAACTCGCCACTAAAACGATCAAGCGGTGGGGCTCCTAAGGTCGGGAAGGCTCGATTACCAACTTGTAGCGCCTCGATGCGGCTATATCTCCCATGTGAAGCACGACTTAGAGGCATAACCGCATTGAAAGCAATGTCGCAAGTGAGGTAATCTTCACACAACCCATGTAATACATAAGGGGAAAAGATACATAGTTGGCTTACAATCGCCACTTCACACAAATACATGAATAAAGCATTACATCATCCAGATACAATCAAGGTCCAACTACGGAACCAAAATAAAAGAAGAACCCCAAATGCGACAAAGGTCCTCGATCGACCCCAACTGAGCTCCACTACTGATCAACTAGAACGAAACAACACAAAGGGCAAGATCTTCATCGAGCTCCTCCTTGAGCTTGGTTGCGTCACCTGCTCGGTACATAGGCACCGCAAACTAGTTTTGAAGTACCGTGAGCCACGGGACTCGGCAATCTCGCACCCATGAGATCAAGACTATTTAAGCTTATGGGTAAGGTAAAGGCATGAGGTGGAGCTGCAGCAGCGACTAGCATATATGGCGGCTAACATACGCAAATGAGAGCGAGAAGAGAAGGCAAAGCACGGTCGATAAAAGTATGATCAAGAAGTGATCCTATAGCAACCACGTCAAGCATAACTCCAACATCGTGTTCACTTCCGGACTCACGGAAAGAGACCATCACGGTTACACACACGGTTGATGTATTTTAATTAAGGTCAACTTCGGTCTTCTACAACCGGACGTTAACAAATTCCCATCTGCCCATAAACGCGGGCACGGCTTTCAAAGTTCAAATCCTCGCAGGGTGTCCCAACTTAGCCCATGACAAGCTCTCACGGTCAAGCGGAGGAATAGACCTCCACCCGAGACACTCCGATCGACTCGGTATCCCGCACAACAAGACATTTCGACAGGTAAAACTAAACCAAAGAACACCGCCCGAATGTGCCGACAAATCCCGATAGGAGCTGCACATATCTCTTTCTCGTGGCACACTCGGATGAGACTAGCTACGAGTAAAACCAACCTCAAGTTTCCCGAGGTGGCCCAGCAGTAGCTCGGTTCGGACCAACACTCGAGGAGCACCGCCCGGGGTTAAAATAAAGATGACCCTTGAGTCTGCAGAACCCAAGGGAAGGTGGTAGGTGGTTAGTGCAAATGGTAAAACCAATGTTGGGCATTGTTGGAGGAGCTTTACTTAAGGCGAACTGTCAAGGGGTTCCCATTATAGCCCAACCGTGTAAGGAACGCAAAATCCGGGAACATAACACCGATATGACGGAAACTAGGGCGGCAAGAGTGGAACAAAACACCAGGCATAAGGCCGAGCCTTCCAACCTTTACCAAGTATATAATGCATTAAATAAATAAGATATATTGTGATATCCCAACAAGTAAACATGTTCCAACAAGGAACAACATCTCCATGTTCCAACAAGGAACAAACTTCAATCTTCACCTGCAACTAACAACGCTATAAGAGGGGCTGAGCAAAGCGGTAACATAGCCAATCAACAGTTTGCTAGGAATGGTGTCAAAGGTTAGAGGCTCATGGCAATTTGGGAGGCTGACAAGCAAATGGTAGGCATCATAGCATTGGCATAGCAAAAGAGCGAGCAAACTAGCATAGCAAAGATAGAAGTGATTTCGAGGGTATGATCATCTTGCCTGCAAGGTTCTCAGAGTTGTCGAAGGCTTGATCCTCGTAGGCGTTCTCAACAGGTTCCTCGATCACGTACTCGTCTCCCGGCTCTACCCAAAGCAAGAACACAAGCAACGGAACCACAATCAAACAAGGAACAATGCACAAGCAATATGATGCAATACATGACATGCTATGCGAGATGTGATATGCAATGCATATGTATGCTCCGGAAGGAAAATGATGAACTGGGCATCAAATTGGCAAACCAAGTATGCCGCTGGAAAGATGGGATGATTTCGGGTGAAATCGATATAAAGATCACGGAATCGGATGCACGGTTTGCAAATGACAAGCAAAACAAGAATGATGCAAAAGCTGCGTTTAACAGCCCGATGCTACTTAGCACGCAACAAGAAACTATGCTACAGCACCCCAACATAAAAGCAAAGCATATGGCAGCGAACTACAGGAGATGCTTAACAAAAGAGGAACACTGAGCTACGGCTAAATCACATCATAACATGTTCAAACAAGCATGGTGAAAGTGCTCAAAATAACAGGTTCACAGACTTAGTGAAAATACTAGCATGCCAGAATTAACATCGAGGAAGGCATGTTTAGAGCAAGCAAACAACATGCTACAGGAACTTATAATAGCAAAACAAGGCATGACATGATTCTACTCAAAGCATATATCAATAGTCCCTTACTGAACATAAGCCAAAAAGGACCTTAAGAAATGATGGCACCCATGTAAACATAGCAAGTTTTATTACAGATTTCAGACTTAGCAGAAAAACTGGGCATGGCAAAAACAGTTAACGAGTAGGCATGTTCGTGAGCTCGAACCACTCACTACAGAGCAATACATGGCATGGCAAGGCAACCAACAGTAAGAAGGCATGCTTATTAAGCTAAGCATGGCAAGAGCAAGGTCATAGCATACACGGATCAACTACAACGACCTCGTGAAAATTGAATCTCATGCAAACAATCTGCCAGGAAACATTTTCAAGCAAAATTAGAGCACAAAAATGACATGCTAGACTACTCCATAAATACCAACAAAGGCATGGATGGATAGAGCACATCCATATGTTAAAAACACCCTTACTGATCATGCTCAAAAAGGGCATAGATCTCTCTGTAACAACATGACCATATGGCATAAAAATAACAGCAGGACAAGACTTAGTGAAATCACTAAGTTCCTGAAATCAGCAACATCATCATCCCTACTTTGCATGCTTGTTCTAGTCAACACATAACTCACAAAAATACATGGCAAACACCCCTGGAAAGATGGCATGGCAATGTTCAACTCACATGTAGGACTCAAGTTCATAAGGAGCACACATTAATCATGGCAAAATGACAAAAGAGCTCGAGTGATAAGATTACGGAACTAACGATCTGAAGCCATCTTCCAACAAACATTTGAGGCGTCAAGATGAGCTCAAATGCAAATGATGCAATGGAGCGAAATAATGTACTCGTCGAGACGAACAATTGACATATTATACGCGCAAAACGGAGCTCTGAATGCAGAGATGTGATGCTATGAAAATGCAAGAAAATGCAAAAATCTCAGGGACTTGGCAGTTTCGGGGTCAACCTCTTGCACGGATTTCAAAGCGGCGCGGAAGTCGAGGTTCGCCGGAGAACTTCGCCGGAGGTGGACGGGGACGTCGGAAGGAGGCGGATCAGGGCGGATCCGGTCATGGTGGGGTCGGCGGCGCCGGGCGGAATCTTGCGGGGGCGGCGGGCGCGGATCCATGGCTGCCATGCCGGGATCTGGCCGGGAAGACGGCCAGGCGAAGCGGCGGCGCCATGGGAGGGCGACAGGCGGCCGAGGCAGCAGGAGGAATCTGTGGTGGCCGACGGCGAAGACGGCAGAGTTTCGGGAGCCGACAGGGGGACGGACGCGAGGCGAAGGCAGCGGCGGCGGCGCAGAGAATGGGCAGCAGCGGACGGCGGCAGCGGCACAGAGAGCGGTGGCGGCGCGGCGCGGGAGAGGCTCATGTGGGCCCGATCCGGGTCCATGCTGGCCTCATGATGAAGTGGAGAGAGAGCGGCGCGATGGCGCATGGGATAGGCTGGAGGCGGCGGCGGAGCTGAGGTGGCGGCCTCCGATTCGCGGAGTGAGGTGGAAGCCGGACGTGTCCGCCGGAGTTGGACATGTCCGGCATGAGGGAAATTAGGGTTTCGGGGGAAATCATCCACGAAAAGGAATGGGGGGTGTATATATAGGCATAGAGGGAGCTAGGAGAGTCCAAATGAGGTGCGGTTTTCGGCCACGCGATTGTGATCGAACGACCAAGAGCATGGAGGGGAGTTTGGTGGGTTTTGGGCCACTTTGGAAGGGGTGTTGGGCTGCAACTCAAAGAGGGCTTTACGGTTACCCGGTTAACTGTTGGAGTACCAAACGACCTCCAAATGGCACGAAACTTGACAGCGGTTCACGGTGCTATACCAAGGCCGCTTGGCAAACCTCGGCCATTCGAGAAAGTTTAACACCCGCTCACAACAGAGAGAAGGGGCGCCGGAGGACATAGGAGTCTGCCGGATTGCAAAAGCGGACAACGGGAAAAGGCTCGGATGCATGAGACGAACATGTATGCAAAATGAAATGCACATGATGACATGATAAAATGCAGATGATGACATGGCAAATGCAACACGCAAGCAAATGACATGGCAAAGACGGCGAATAGCTGGCGGACATCTGGCGCATCGGATCCGGGGCGTTACAACACTCCACCACTACGAGAGGATCTCGTCCCGAGATCTAGGATGGCACCATAGGGAAAACGGAAGAGGAAGAGAAGAGGTAAAAACTAAGTTGCTTCTTTGACGAACGAGTGAAACCACGAACCTTGAGAGGTTTAAAAGTTGTAAGAAAGAACATAACAGAGTTGAACACAATTGAGAGCACTGCGGTAGAACAAATAGAAACAAGGAACACCATGTGAACCTTGGAGGTTGCAAGGCTATGGATGACGAGTACAATGGACAAGAAATAATTGAGACCACTCTGGTTAAAACAAGATGACGGAGGAAGAATTCGGGCAGCACTCCGGTGAAAGAAGGAAAACTTGATAGGATGAAAAGAACTTGAAGAGATGACACAACACTCTGGATAAATGGATCAGCATGAAAAGAACACGATCCTCACAAAACGAGGTGATGGGTGAAGAGCACAATGCCTCCGTAATGAAAGAATAGAAGATAAATCATAGGAATAACAGAATGAAGGAGAAAATGCCAACTTCTGCCACAAATGAATTTGGAAGAGCCTCCTTAAAAAGAAGGATTGAACGGAGTTGTTGGAAAACCAACAACGAAACGTAAAGAATAAGCTTGTAGTGGTCTTATGGAAACATCTCAAAATGATGAGGTGACAACCTGCCACTAATGGAAGCCATTGATTTGATTGATATCAACAAGGAGACGAGAAACTTATTTCACCGGGAGGACAAATGAAGAACTTGGGTCATTTATAAGCACCATAAATAGCAACAATCCTTAGGGAAAGCTTTAGGTGAAATATAACCCAAGATAACTCCAATGAAGAGATTGATGGATTTAAAATACCTCATTCTTGACAACATGTGAATCATGGAACATGAACTCAAATTATCAAGAATGACATAATACCACCTCCAAAGTATGGTAGAAAGAATTGCACTCCGAATTACCATATGAAGAAAGCTTGAGCTCCTTAGGAAAAATCTCGATGAAAACTTTGAGAAGGGAATTAAATCCTTGATGAACCATCATGTAGAGCCTCAATGAAGAACTCCGGTAAACAAAAGGAATGAAAAGAAAGAGAAATTGAAAACACAAGGTGAATCCTTGCAATGATTTAGATGGATCTCATGACGAGATAATGCGGAAAACTTAGAACTCCGGAAGAAGGATGAACAACAAGAAGCCAAGAATTTATTCATCATGAACAAACTCCGAAAGAAGGAATTAATCACTTGGATGAAACAAAAACAAGAATTATGTTATGCGTATCCTTCACCAATTTAAATTGATGAGAATCAACGGATTTGGCATACTACTTATTCTCGTAGAAAGGATTAAAGAGATATATCAAAACTTGAGAAGGTCTTCAACGAACCACGGTAGGATTGGAACAACAAATGAATTGATATGATGAACAAGGAGAGAGATCTTGAAAGAACCACCGTAAGAATTGAAAATGATCAAGTAGGGTGCATCACCGGTAAGATTTAGCAAATGAACGAAGGTGCTTGAGACAAACTAGATACATGAGAACAAAGAGATCAAGAACTGATTAGAGGATATTGAGCGAATCACGGTAAGATTTGGAGAACGATAGCTACGCTGAGAATGAAGAATTATGACATGATGGCCTTGGAGGAAAGAAATGGAAACAACTCATGAAATACTCGGATGGTAAGAAAAGAATTCTCACAATCGAAAACAATTATGAGAGGATGGCAACCAAGCTAGCACCATGAATCTTGAAGAGAATAGAGCAAGATTAAAGAGAAACTCTTCTTCGGTCTTCAAATGATGAGAATGACAACGAAACACCACCAAGAATTATTGAGGCACATCGGAAGAATCAAAAGCGAAGAGGTTGAGCCAACTATGAAAAGAATTTGAAAGATCTTGGAGAA
Organism: Aegilops speltoides; assembly: GCA_021437245.1. NCBI lineage: Eukaryota > Viridiplantae > Streptophyta > Magnoliopsida > Poales > Poaceae > Aegilops > Aegilops speltoides. The sequence continues at coordinate 455,984,374 of CM038142.1, forward strand.
AAGCATTTGACTGATGATAAATCATTCTTACGTCAAACTTGGAGAAGAATTTAGGATAGCTCCGGGAAAGTAGAAGAGTCAGGTAAGATCCTGGGAAAAGACCTGTGGGTTAGGGCCCACTCAAGAGAACACCGTTGAAATGATTTAAAAAAAGATGTTGCACCGGTTGAATTAAATGACTTGAATGAGATACCAATCTCGAAAGAGCTTGAACGAATGCAGAGTGGAAACACGAATCTTCGAGATATCTTCATCACTCCAGAACAAATGAATAGGAAGGAGTGAATGATTAAGAGGTGCACCGCATGAGAAAGCATTGAAATGAGGAAAAGGTATGATCAACAAAACTTGACTTGAATCCACGGAGAAGAGAAAGGAATGAGGAATGACGAACTAGTAGAACATCTTCTTGAGAACCACCGGGTAAGAACATTGACGGAAAAGAATGGAGAAACTTCGCAAAAATAAAAGGATACTTGGTAAAGAAATCTTAGTCCTTGAGGAAAAAGGGTGGGTGGGCGGGAAAAACAAAGGCAACTTGGAGACGGATGAAACAAACACCGTTGAGAAAACTTAGATTTGATCTTGCGGATGGGGAGAATGATGGGATCATCTCGAAAAGAAGCACGCCGGTAGGAAAAGAATTAACATGACAACCTCAATGATCAAAAAGGATTAGTATTCACATAGCAATATGAGAACACCGTTTAGGAAAGGTATGGATTCAACATTTGACTTCGAAGCAACTCGAATACCACAAATAAAACAAAACAAAGGATTGGCTTGCAAAATAAGCCGGAACAAACATATGATAGAGATTTCGTCCGAAGTTTTCGTGGAGGGGCCTACACGGGCTCGATCGTACAGCACCATCATGTACAAGGCAGTGCACATGACATACGAAGTGTCCCCAAGTCGGCATAGCCAAGGACTCTTTAAGACGCAACGAGACCACTGTAAAACCAACCGTGAATAGGCGGACCACTAGACGTCGAACCCCAATTTCATATCATACATCCGTCGGAAAGATATCCTAAGAGCTACTTGAATTCCCACCTAAGAAACTCCCGAAACTTTCTCGGTTATGCAATCGGTGTTGGGGATACAAAGGAGCAATATATCTCACCCAAACTAACAATCCCTACATCCAATTTGTATCCATCCGTCAACACATAACCAAGAAACCTTCGAAATCATGTACCTCAACCTTGAAAAGCATCCGTTATACAAGTCATGGCAATACTCCGTACTCACCTCGAGATTGGGTTAGCGGGGTTATCTCACCAACAAGCGCATAAAAGAGATTTTCGATGTCGGCGTACTAAACTCGGTATTCGAATCTGCAACGATAAAATTATGACGACAACACCTCGAGCTCAACTCCCGGGACACCGCCACAACCCCTAAATGTCGAGGCAACCAAGACAATGTTGTCATCATAAAACCATCGGAACGATTCTAAGATACCCGCGTGATCCTAAAAAAAAATTTAGTGAAATTTGAGAAGAGAAGAGTCAAAACTCTACGTCAGGATACCTCACCAGAAGGTCGAAGGGACTAGGGAGTAAAAAGAATTCCTAACTCTCCGATATATGTAATCCTGAATGACTCAAAATATTTTTCTAGACACAACTCGGCCACTAAAAACGATCAAGCAGTGGGGCTCCTAAGGTCGGGGAAGGCTCTGATTACCAACTTGTAACGCCCTCGATGCGGCTATATCTCCCACGTGTCGAAGCACGACTTAGAGGCATAACCGCATTGAAAGCAATGTCGCAAGTGAGGTAATCTTCACACAACCCATGTAATACATAAGGGGAAAAGATACATAGTTGGCTTACAATCGCCACTTCACACAAATACATGAATAAAGCATTACATCATCCAGATACAATCAAGGTCCAACTACGGAACCAAAATAAAAGAAGAACCCCAAATGCGACAAAGGTCCTCGATCGACCCCAACTGAGCTCCACTACTGATCAACTAGAACGAAACAACACAAAGGGCAAGATCTTCATCGAGCTCCTCCTTGAGCTTGGTTCGTCACCGCTTTCGGTACATAGGCACCGCAAACTAGTTTTGGAAGTACCGTGAGCCACGGGACAAAGCAATCTCGCACCGCGAGATCAAGACTATTTAAGCTTATGGGTAAGGTAAAGGCATGAGGTGGAGCTGCACAGCGACTAGCATATATGGCGGCTAACATACGCAAATGAGAGCGAGAAGAGAAGGCAAAGCATGGTCGATAAAAGTATGATCAAGAAGTGATCCTATAGCAACCTCGTCAAGCATAACTCCAACATCGTGTTCACTTCCGGACTCACGGAAAGAGACCATCACGGTTACACACACGGTTGATGTATTTTAATTAAGGTCAACTTCGGTCTTCTACAACCGGACGTTAACAAATTCCCATCTGCCCATAACGCGGGCACGGCTTTGAAAGTTCAAATCCTGCAGGGTGTCCCAACTTAGCCCATGACAAGCTCTCACGGTCAGCGGAGGAATAGACCTCCACCCGAGACACTCCGATCGACTCGGTATCCGGTACAACAAGACATTTCGACAGGTAAAACTAAACCAAAGAACACCGCCCGAATGTGCCGACAAATCCCGATAGGAGCTGCACATATCTCTTTCTCGTGGCACACTCGGATGAGACTAGCTACGAGTAAAACCAACCTCAAGTTTCCCGAGGTGGCCCCAGTAGCTCGGTTCGGACCAACACTCGTGAGGAGCACCGGCCGGGGGTTAAAATAAAGATGACCCTTGAGTCTGCAGAACCCAAGGGAAGGTGGTAGGTGGTTAGTGCAAATGGTAAAACCAATGTTGGGCATTCTTTGGAGGAGCTTTACTTAAGGCGAACTGTCAAGGGGTTCCCATTATAGCCCAACCGTAAGGAAGCATAAAATCCGGGAACATAACACCGATATGACGGAAACTAGGGCGGCAAGAGTGGAACAAAACACCAGGCATAAGGCCGAGCCTTCCAACCTTTACCAAGTATATAATGCATTAAATAAATAAGATATATTGTGATATCCCAACAAGTAAACATGTTCCAACAAGGAACAACATCTCCATGTTCCAACAAGGAACAAACTTCAATCTTCACCGCAACTAACAACGCTATAAGAGGAAATTTGAGCAAAGCGGTAACATAGCCAATCAACAGTTTGCTAGGAATGGTGTCAAATGTTAGAGGCTCATGGCAATTTGGGAGGCTGACAAGCAAATGGTAGGCATCATAGCATTGGCATAGCAAAAGAGCGAGCAAACTAGCATAGCAAAGATAGAAGTGATTTCGAGGGTATGATCATCTTGCCTGCAAGGTTCTCAGAGTTGTCGAAGGCTTGATCCTCGTAGGCGTTCTCAACAGGTTTCTCGATCACGTACTCGTCTCCCGGCTCTACCCAAAGCAAGAACACAAGCAACGGAACCACAATCAAACAAGGAACAATGCACAAGCAATATGATGCAATACATGACATGCTATGCGAGATGTGATATGCAATGCATATGTATGCTCCGGAAGGAAAATGATGAACTGGGCATCAAATTGGCAAACCAAGTATGCCGCTGGAAAGATGGGATGATTTCGGGTGAAATCGATATAAAGATCACCGGAATCGGATGCACGGTTTGCAAATGACAAGCAAAACAAGAATGATGCAAAACTGCGTTTAACAGCCCGATGCTACTTAGCACGCAACAAGAAACTATGCTACAGCACCCCAACATAAAAGCAAAGCATATGGCAGCGAACTACAGGAGATGCTTAACAAAAGAGGAACACTGAGCTACGGCTAAATCACATCATAACATGTTCAAACAAGCATGGTGAAAGTGCTCAAAATAACAGGTTCACAGACTTAGTGAAAATACTAGCATGCCAGGAATTAACATCAGGAAGGCATGTTTAGAGCAAGCAAACAACATGCTACAGGAACTTATAATAGCAAAACAAGGCATGACATGATTCTACTCAAAGCATATATCAATAGTCCCTTACTGAACATAAGCCAAAAAGGACCTTAAGAAATGATGGCACCCATGTAAACATAGCAAGTTTTATTACAGATTTCAGACTTAGCAGAAAAACTGGGCATGGCAAAAACAGTTAACGAGTAGGCATGTTCGTGAGCTCGAACCACTCACTACAGAGCAATACATGGCATGGCAAGGCAACCAACAGTAAGAAGGCATGATTATGAAGCTAAGCATGGCAAGAGCAAGGTCATAGCATACACGGATCAACTACAACGACCTCGTGAAAATTGAATCTCATGCAAACAATCTGCCAGGAAACATTTTCAAGCAAAATTAGAGCACAAAAATGACATGATAGACTACTCCATAAATACCAACAAAGGCTTGGATGGATAGAGCACATCCATATGTTAAAAACACCCTTACTGATCATGCTCAAAAAGGGCATAGATCTCTCTGTAACAACATGAACATATGGCATAATAATAACAGCAGGACAAGACTTAGTGAAATCACTAAGTTCCTGAAATCAGCAACATCATCATCCCTACTTTGCATGCTTGTTCTAGTCAACACATAACTCACAAAAATACATGGCAAACACCCCTGGAAAGATGGCATGGCAATGTTCAACTCACATGTAGGACTCAAGTTCATAAGGAGCACACATTAATCATGGCAAAAATGACAAAAGAGCTCGAGCTGATAAGATTCTGGAACTAACGATCTGAAGCCATCTTCCAACAGCATTTCGGGCATCAAGATGAGCTCAAATGCAAATGATGCAATGGAATGTAATGATGTACTTGTCGAGGCGAACAATTTGACATATTATACGCGCAAAACGGAGCTACGGATGCAGAGATGTGATGCTATGAAAATGCAAGAAAATGCAAAAATCTCAGGGACTTAGCAGTTTCGGGGTCAACCTCTTGCACGGATTTCAAAGCGGCACGGAAGTCGAGGTTCGCCGGAGAACTTCACCGGAGGTGGACGGGGACGTCGGAAGGAGGCGGATCAGGGCGGATCCGGTCGCGGTGGGGCCCGGCGGCGCGGGGTCTGGCCGGCGTGAGGCGCTGGATCCGGCTGCCATGCCGGATCTGGCCGGGAAGACGGCCCATGAAGCGGGCGGCGCCATGGGAGGCGACGGCAGCCGAGCGCAGAGAGGAGGAGGATGCGGCGGCGACAGCGCAAGACGGCGGCGGTTTCGGAATGACGGAGGACGGACGCGAGCGTGAGAAGGCGGGCGGCGCGAGCAGGCGGCGGCGGCGGCGGCAGCCAGCGGCGGCGGCGGCGCGCATGGCGGCGGCGGCAAGCGACGCAGAAGCGGCGGCGGGCGGCGGCGTGAATGGCTCACGGGCCCGATCCGGTCCCATGGCCTCATGATGGGGTGGAGAGAGAGGGCGACGTGGCGTGCGGGATAGGCCGGAGGCGGCGGCGAGCTGAGGTGGCGACCTCCGATTCGCCGGAGTGAGGTGGAAGCGGACGTGTCCGGCGGAGTTGGACATGTCCGCGCGCGGGAGGGAAATTAGGGTTTCGGGGAAATCATCCGCGAAAAGGAATGGGGGTGTATATATAGGCATAGAGGAGCTAGGAGAGTCCAAATGAGGTGCGGTTTTTGCCACGCGATCGTGATCGAACGACCAAGAGCATGGAGGGAGTTTGGTGGGTTTTGGGCCACTTTGGAAGGGTGTTGGGCTGCAACTCAAAGAGGGCTTTACGGTTATCTTGTTAACCGTTGGAGTACCAAACGACCTCCAAATGGCACGAAACTTGACAGGCGGTCTACCGGTGCTATACCAAGGCTGCTTGGCAAACCTCGGGCCATTCCGAGAAAGTTTAACACCCGCTCACAATAGGAGAGAAGAAGGGGACGCCGGAGGACATAGGAGTGCCGGATTGCAAAACGGACAACGGGGAAAAGGCTCGGATGCATGAGACGAACATGTATGCAAAATGAAATGCACATGATGACATGATAAAATGCAGATGATGACATGGCAAATGCAACACGCAAGCAAATGACATGGCAAAGACGGCGAATAGCTGGCGGACATCTGGCGCATCGGATCCGGGGCGTTACATCAGGGGTAAAGTAAAGTTATTCTACTCTATTAACTGATCCCACCAAGTTCATCTACCAACTTGAAAGCCTCATAATCTTCTGAAGAGTCTCAGATAAGTCCTCAAAGCCATTGATATAATCTCATCAACTCATTTGTCCTCTGTTCCTGTATCCTCAAATTGGTCTTCCCTATGGCATCATCAGTTTTGGTGCTATCTTAGGAAGATAATGTGCTCGTTCACTATGTCCACTAGTTCCATAATGAACCCAGTGATAAGCAAGGTTACGGAGGCTTAACCGGTTCTCTTGCAATTCCGTAGGTTAAGCTCATGGTTAAGGTTTCGAGCTGGGGTATCTCGTGAAGCCTCGAAGGGTCTAGGGATGGGTTCTAGTCTTTAGGTGCAAACATACGTGGTTGTACTTGGTCGAGGCGGTTGTAGCAAGAGTCTTCAGTGCTTGTTGGTCACCGAGGTGGAATCCTTGGTGCATATTGTCTTGCTTGTCTTCAGTTGAGGAGAGAGATGAGAGGGAAAAGTAGCATAGAGGAGGGGAATGCCTAAAGGGGGTTCTATGGTGCAGGTGCAAACAAACAAGTCTCCAAAGGGCCAAACAGAAAAAGCAAGGTAAGGAAGGTGATATAGTCGCATATTTGTCGCCTAGGGCAAAAGTGTGACTTATATCAAAACACCAACAAATAAAAACAAGCAACACACAATCATGGTTCTATTCGAACCATCATACGGACCTGACTGCGCATAGGGGGTACACGACTCATCCTACCCTAGGGGTTCTCGGACTCCATAGTCGTGCCTTGTGCCTCGTGCAGTCTCCCGGGTTTTTCCTCAGGTGCTGCTACGTCTCTTGTAGTTGTTTGATGAAACGATCCCGGTGGAGCTTGAAGAGTCTTCAACAACTTCTTGCCTGTTGAAGTGATGGGGTGAAGGTGGCTCCTCATAATAGGCATTGACTCGGTCTTCTGTTGTCTTCTTAATCATGACGATCCCTTCTTGTCTTCTAAGGTGTCAAAGGTACTAAGTAGATAATCCTTTATGCAATGACATTAACAACGCATAATAGATGTCCGTCATGTCGGTTACATTGATGAAATCTTCGACACCAAGAGCGAGGGATGAGGAGAACCGTTTTCCTGCTCATTATGGTGAGGCGGACCAAATGGCTAGGTTCTCATCCATCGGTGGTTGCCGATACAACAACGGTAGTGACATGGTTACTCTATTAGCGATGTATATCATGATCTTGCATATTCTACGCCCTGATCATCGTAGGCTAAGGTTGCATCATCTTGGGGCAGTGTCAAGGGTGTCACCATCCTTTGGGTCTTCATGTCCTCATTCCTCGAGGATGTATCTTCTGTTGGTATCGTCTTGTTGTGATGTCGCCAATCTTGTGTTCAGGAGATGTGGGTGAATGTCTGGCAAGGCATCTTCCTTCTAGATTATCCACGAGGATTACAAGGAATCCAGTGATCGGGGGCATAAGGGTTCTAGCGACCAAAGGTTTTGAAGGGGAAGAGATTAATAAGGAAAGTATACCTTAGTTTTCGAAAAACTGAGAAGGGAAGAGAAGTACAGATAGTTTTGAAAACTAGTAGTAGTTTTGGAATTAATTTTACTCTAACTAACGACCATGCTAACTAAGGCTTCCTACAGTCAGGATGGCTCGATACCAGCTCTGTGGGGACCCGACTCATAAGTCGTGATCACCGAATGCTGCGTGTCTGATGATCCCGAGATCAATGCTCACTTGAACACATGAAGCTGAATAACAAGAGTCTTACATCCATACATACCGTCTTACACAAATTGTGACCATTATGGTCAAGTCTTACAATGATAAAGCCTTAAGGGCTGAACATCAAATGAAACATAAGCAGCGGAAATCATCGTCGATAAGTAGAACCCATGCCATCTGCCTTAACCCTACAGGCATTACTTTGGAAGCGTCCTAGTTCGCATGATCGTCTCCAAAGAACTCTTCTTCAAACTCCGGTTCTTCCATGCCTGGTCAATTAAATAACCAGTGGCAAGCCAATGAGTACTTTGAATGTACTCGCAAGCAACGCATGATTTGGTTCAAGGTACTACAATGCATGACATAGGTAAATTTTGCGTAAAGCTAGTTTTGAGTGCAATGACATGTTCAACATCCTCTAAAGCATGCATCAAGAGAGTTCAAGTAACCATGAGAACTGGTCACAGATATCAACATAAATAGAATGGGCACCAACCCATTTATCATAAACAGAGTGGGCACCAACCCATCTCAATCGTGTCAAGTCCTTTGACTTGACCCAAGTCATTCCATCATCACACACACTTGGGTTTGAAAACAAGTGGGCGTAGCCCAAGAGCGGTTACCCAATCTGTCCATGACCGTGGACACGGCTATTGAATAGTTTTACACTCTGCAGAGGTTGCACACTTTACCCACTAGATCCGGGAACTTCCGTGTCATCCACGACCAGCGGTACCTCAAGTACCGGGGTAAGCACCGATCACTACCTTTCCCTAGACGACACTAACATGGAGTCCACTCGACCGGGCAAGATAACCCCGTGCCGACATTTCAAATAACATTTTCGTGGAGCCTTGCTCCCATATTCATCACATACCACCGCACGGGTACCAGCGGTGTGTCCGGTGCCCCATAAAGATGGTCATGGCCGCCCTACAGCACGACCCGTCCAGAGAGCGCACCAACAACTCTCCCGTCACTAGTAATGCGGGCTCCAAGCTAGTATCGGTCTAAGTACTCAATAATGCCCTTTCCCATATAAGGGTAGAGTGGTTGCGCATGTAAGGTTGGAATAACGGTTGCAACTCCGACCAATCCGTTTTGAAAACAACACACACTTTCCTCGGCACACCACTTCGTAATCAAGTGGTCACCCAACTCATCATCTCCCTCGGGCATAAGTGGCACCCGACGGGGTTTTCAAAAGTCTTTTTGAAAAAGCTTTGCCTCCTTCACCATGCATAGACCCATCCCTTTTGTGTAGCACCTACTTGGCATCCTATCTACTCCCACCGGCATAACCCTCATAAGAAGGTAGGGCCATGCACAATGCAAGTATCAACGAGAGAATAACGGAGGCAACCAACCCACGTGGTTCACCATCTCACCATGATTCCGAAGCAACAATAATAAGGAGCTATATATGACATGCATGTAAAGGGGTTTCATAGACATGGTCAAAGGGCTCCTTGCCTTGGTTGGCTTGATCTGCAAAGTCTTCAGGCCCTGCTCCTCCTTCTTCCTCAGCTACCTCGTCAAATACGGGATCTAACGTCGCAAGGAAACAATGGGAAAATAAGACAATAATAAAAACAGAAAAGTCAAAGTGCTCAGAAAAATGTCAACTTATTTTTGTAAAATACTAGGAGGAAAGCTAGGAAGGGGACAAGTCTTGGTTTTGGTTCTGGAGTAGCAGAATAGGAGATATGGATTTTCAAAGACATATTTAAATGCTAAAAATCACATTTAAATATTTACAGTAAAAGAAAGGTTGTTGGATTAGAATGAAAGTTGCACCATTAAATAGGTTGCAATATTCTAGGAATTTAGAAATTGGAATTAATTCATTTGGATAAATATTCTGTCCCGTGGAATTTTTGGAAAGAAGACAGAAAAAGAAAAAGGAAAAGCAATGACTGTGCATTTGGGCGAGAGGCCACGGCAGCAGCAGGCCAGAGGGGAAAACCAGCCCACGCGGCCGCCACATCGAAGCGTAAAGGCGAATCGCCTTCACCGGCGGCTGGTTAGTCTTGGCGTCACAAGACGTTTAAACTCGACGGTGGATCCCACCCGTCGAGGCGTGAGGTCGACGGGCGGCCCCACGGCGGCCGTCGTCTACCTCCGACCAGAGGCGACGGCGAGCTTCGCGGGCGGCGATCTGGCACGGAAGGGCGTGGGGGCTACCGCTGGATTCACGGAAGTCGCCGTTCGGGTGGTGGTGGAGAGCGGTCGCCGAGTGGCTCGCCAGCGGCGACGAGTCCACGTGGCGAGGCGCCAAGGCGTCGGTGGCTCCGGCCGTTTCGGTTGCAAAACAAGGGGAAAGAGAGGAAAGGATCGATGGCGCCTCAGATTCAGACGAGAGAAGCTGGGCGGAGAAGGCTGTATGCATGCGGACGCCGACGAGCCGAGGCGGCGGAGCTCGAGCTCGATCTCGAGCTCGGGTGGCTCTGGAGAGGAAAGAGTGGTGCGGGAGGTCGATTGGGAGTGTGGAGGGGCGACAGGGAGGAAGAGAGAGGCTCGGGGTCGCCTTATATAGGCTGGCCGAGGTCCACCGTAGGCGTGGCCTACGGGCGCCCGCGGGATCGGCTCTGGTGGCCGTTGGGGAAGGAATGGAGCTGTCCATGGCGTTCGTGGGGGTGGAGTAGGCGCCAGGAGAAGAGAGAGAGCGGGAGAGGCACTTGGTGCTCGCGTGTGAGGCCGGGCATTAGCCGAGCCGGGGCGCCGGGCACGCGTCGCAGGAGGTGAGAGAGAGAGAGACAAGGGGCTGCACGGTGGCGTGTCGCGGACGTCGAGGGCATCGATCGGGCGCTGGGGTAGCACGAGGTGGTCGGGGACGCGCGTCAGCGGTCGGGAGCGCGATGACGTGGTCCAGAGCGCGACTTTGGCCGGCATCCGCGGCTTTCCCGCGTCGAGCGCGCGTCCACTAGTGTCTGGGAGCTACAGCGGGTGTGGGCAAAACTAGGAAAGCGCCTAGGATGCTCTGGAGGGCCGAGGGGAGAGAGAGGGGCTGTGAGAGAGAGAGGAAACTGTTGTCCACAGAAGACAAATGAGGTTTCCCCCCACCTTTCTCATTGCTTCCTCGGGTAGAAAAGCATCCATGTCACAGAGGGGAACGAGGAGGGGTTGTGGTAAAAAGATAGGCTCAAGGAGATTAGTGGAAGGGGCTGGAATTACCATTCTAGAATTCCTCCATAAGGTGTTTGATGATGTTTTGGATAAGTTAATGACTTCCACTGGCCTTGGTAGTCCATAGGGTGAAATGTCACATATAATTAGGGCCTTCCACCCATTTTGAGCTTATTTGGACAAAGTTGCCAATGTAACTCTTGCAAACCCTAGAAATGGGCAGGAATGGATTTGTGTAGATCTAGTGGAGTAGATAACTTCTCCTTGATGCACCACTTGGTGTGGTGGCCTTATTTGGTCATTTGATCAGGCTCTCAAAAGTTGGGGTCATGGAGAAAAAGTTGGTAGTACAAAGTAGATCAAATTTGATTCTGGTCAGAGAGGGTTTTGAGGCACTTTGACCAAGATTTCCTCTTCTCCAACCTGTGCCATTTGGTATAGATGCATCATTAGACCATTGGGGCATGATCACCAAGTTTGAGAACATTTGGACATGTTTGGCAATGTAAAGTTGCTCAAACTTCAGAATGGACAGAAATGGTTTTGAGGGGTTTTGATGATGTTATCTTGTTCTCCAAGTCATGAGACTTGGCAAGATCATCTAATATGTCATATGTGACATGATAGAATTTTCTTGGAATTTTTGGAGAATATTTTCTTTGTAAATATTTCAAAAGCTTGAAATATCCAGAAGGGGTTTTTGAGGGATTTTACCAATGTTTTGAACATGACCATGTGTTGAAACTCTTATATATGGACAATATATGTCCTATGAGTTTCCTAAATTTTGTCAAATATTTTTGAAGCAATAAAATAATTTTTCCTATTAAAGACCATTTCGCCTTAATAAAAAGCTTTTAAATAAAATAGGAAAATAAATAAAATTATATTTTTGTGGTTTCGGGTATCCTATATCTTATAGGAGTCAAATATATTTTGGAAAGATTTTTACTGCCCTTAACTAAGTACTTGCAAAGGCAAACCTCAATTTAGGGGTTTTGAAAAACTAATTTTAGAAAATACTTTTGGCCAAATTATTTTTGCAAGAAATTATTTTATATCCTATACACATGGCATGATCATTGGGAAAGGTTTTTGGATCAAGGAGATGAAGTATAGGAGTTGGAGGATTTATTTGATTTTTAGAGCACTTGCAACCAGCAGACAAACATTCAATCAAAGCAAAGACAAAACACTCAAAAGTTTTTGTCAAACCACATTTTAGCATGATTTAGTGACTTAAGTGTTGTGACAAGAAAATCAGGGTGTGACAATTTTGTATAGTTGTACTTCATTATGTCAACAACAAAATGACATATGTGCAAATAGTAACGACATGTGTTCAAATAACATAAAACATTCCTGAGTAATTCAAATGGCATTGAGCATTACTACAATAACAAGAGTTCAAATGGCCTACAGCATTCGTCCAATTACATGAGTTCAAATGACACAATTTCGAACTAGATAAGCGCAAGCATTTCGTGAAAGTAGCCCCTAATAAGCTAGAAAGTAGCTCTAAATTGCCTGAATTTGTTCGGCTTGTGCATCACGCTCTGGATTAGGCTTTGGTCGATACTCGGCAGAACCCGCCCAATGGATCATTGAACCCTTTTCCTTGCGGAAAGAGGCCCATCGAGCACGTCAGTTTGGATTCTCCAACACTCCTTGATCGATTGCCCATCCAATGATTTGCATTGTCAAGTCCAGCTCACGGAATTCATCAAAACTTACGGAGAACCCTATCTCCATTGCCAAAGTGTATCTGCATTCATCTTCCTTCTCCTCCAAATCATGAAGTAGCTTCTATTTTTCTTTCAGGAACTCTTTAGGGAACTCACATAACTGGTACTTGTTGAAATCCCTCATAGCTGTGTTTGCCTCTTCACAACTCTTAATCCATTTTTAAGCTCCATCATCATCCTACGACGTCGTTCTCCTTCACACTTCTCATATGCTATCTCCACCAGGACTTGTTTTCCATGCTACATGAAATGGAACAAACCAAAACTTAAATCAAATGATATAAGGCATACACGAAACATAGCTTATTTAGAATGACCTAATACACAAAGTTCCCACGGGTTCAAATGACATAGGTTACATAAATAACACAAGGAGGAGTTCAAATGACATAGGTTACATAAATAACATAAGGAGGAGTTCAAATGACATAGGTCCCGCAGAAGTCTCAAAGAAGATGATCGGTCCCATCCTACAAGTCGAGGGGTAACTATAACGATCATGCAAGGCAAAACCTTAACACTAACACTAGCACTAACCCTAACCCTAACCATTTCTTGACAAAACCACTAACCCTAGGACTAGATCGAGCTACCTCCAACAATGATAGGCACACAACACATAGTGTAAACACAAACATAACCCTAAATGCATCATATAAATTCATTTCACCACAACAGAATGATGAACTAGTGTTTCAAAGAATGTGAGCCAATCCAACAAAGATACATGATTCCAACCAACCAAAATGAGGAGAAGTGAGAGAGGTACCTTAGGTGATGAAAGTGCTCCGGATCCACTGGACAAATCTCAAGAAAATGAGAGAGATTTGGGAGGCCCTTGAGTAAAGAAGAGAGGGGGAGAGGGCTTGAGCTCGGGCGGGTGCATGATAATGGGGTGAATGGTTGTGTGGAGTGGGGGGCGGCACAACCCCCACCACACAACCTTATCCACTGCACAGCACCCTACCGCCAGGGTATTTGGCGGTATCATAGTAGAGCCTACCGTCGGGGACCCTCACGGTAGGGACTTTGCCACGTTAGCTCAGCGAGACGGCCATTTGTGCCTACCGTTATGCCTACTGTCGGTGTCAAAACCGGCGGATCTCGGGTAGGGGGTCCCGAACTGTGCGTCTATGGCTAATGGTAACAAGAGGCGGGGGACAAGATGTTTACCTAGGTTCGGGCCCTCTTGATTTACCCTACTTCCTGCTTGATTGATCTTGACGATATGAGTATTACAAGAGTTAATCTACCACGAGATCGTAGAGGCTAAACCCTAGAAGCTAGCCTATGATTATGATTGTTGTTGTCCTACGGACTAAACCCTCCGGTTTATATAGACACCGAAGGGGCTAGGGTTACACAGAGTCGGTTACAGAGAAGAAGATCTACATATCCGAATTGCCAAGCTTGCCTTCCACGCAAAGGAGAGTCCCACCCGGACACGGGACGAAGTCTTCAATCTTGTATCTTCATAGTCCAATAGTCCGGCTAAAGTATATAGTCTGGTTGTCGAGGACCCCCTAATCCAGGACTCCATCAGTAGCCCCTGAACCAGGCTTCAATGACGATGGGTCCAGCGCGCAGATTGTCTTCGACATTGCAAGGCGGGTTCCCTCTCTGAATACTCCATAGAATATTTTGAACAGAAGGATCCTGTCCGGCTCTGCAAAACAAATTCCACATACCACCATAGAGAGCACAAAATTCCACAAATCTAATCTGCTGACAACTTTTAACAGCGTGACATCATGCCACGACCCGGTAATCACGAACCGTTTTCCCAGCCTACCACCGCCCGTGTTGCGAGGCGGTTTTATTGGCACGTCTTGTCGAAGCAGAGATTGTGTTCCCCTTATCACGGGATTCTCATCAATAAGGGTGTGGGTAATCCAACCGCGCTTGTTAGTATGACTCCTCGATTTTAGGCAAGTTCCAAACGGCCACGCGGAGGACGCTTGATATTCACCCTCTTTATAAAGGGGCCAAGGCCTGTCCTTTTCTCTCTACGCTCAATCCTTCCCTTCCTCCACCTCGAGTTCCAACACCCAAGGCTCTGGCTAAGCGCTTCGGACCTTCAACCATGTCTGGACCCAACCTTCAAGGCCGGTGGATGGCAGAGGAGGACATCAAGAAGCTTAGGGAGGCCAGGTATCTTACCGCCGAAATCCCGCACACGCTGCCTGCTCAAGGGCAGGTCATCCCCACTCCCAAGCCCAACGAGAGTGTCGTATTTGTTTCCCACTTCCTCCGAGGGCTAGGTTTTAGTCTTGATCCCTTTGTGAGAGGGCTCATGTTCTATTACGGGCTAGATTTCCATGATCTAGCTCCAGATTCCATCCTTCACATCTCGTCGTTTATCGTCGTGTGTGAGGCCTTCCTCCGCATCACCCCACACTTCGGCTTATGGCTCAAGACCTTCAATGTGAAGCCAAAGATGATCGATGGGTGACACACAGAATGCGGAGGTGCTACAATAAGCAAAGGCACTGATGCCCCATGCCCAAAGGGTTCCTTCCCGGAGGTGTCCGATTTATGGCAGCGGGAGTGGTTTTACATCACAGCTCCACGAGGTACAAAGCGGGCAGCCCCTCCTGTCTTCTGCCCGGGCCCTCCGCCTCAACTGGCGTCATGGGTCAACAAGGGGCTGGACTGGGGGCCAGTTGATGACGTGCTGACATTGCAAAGCCGCATCCGAGATCTCCTCGAGAGGGATGTCAGTCTCGTCAAGGTAATGCAAGTAATGCTAGTTCGTCAGGTCCTGCCATGCCAACGTTGATCTCTTCGTATGTGGGAGTTCAACCCAGAAGGACCGCGAACTATTCAACAATTCTTCGGCGTGACGCTCGAAGGGATGTATGGATTGTTCTTCGGATCACGAATAAAGTGTCCGGACACCACCGAGGATGCGGGTCTTAACTGCAACCTTCCGGATACCCGGGTAAGTAATTCCGCGACCGAACATGTCGTTTTTTATACTTGTTACAACATCATTCTGAAACATTGCTCTCGGCTAGGGCTGGATGAGAAAGGCGGAGAGGATCAGGTGTTCGGCCCCCCTTCCCGAAGGCTCGCCGGATCCTGTACTGACCAGGATGCTTGAGCGTGCACCTTATCAAGTGCCATCAGGAGGAGATGAAGGGAGGAATAAGGAAGCCGAAAGTGGGCTTCAGACATTACACATCGAAACCAGGGGAATTAGTGTTTCCACGAATGAGGATAGTCGGGGAGGTGAATCCAGAATCCCCTCTCCCCAAGGAAAGAAAAGGGCCGCCTCTGAAGACTTCAAACTGGAGGCTTCTAAACGAGGGAAGAAACCTTCGCCAGGGGGCCCTGGCCCGGAGGGCGTCCTTTCCGCATAGCGCCCGCAAGGGGGCCAGCCCTCCACCGAGCTGTAAGTGGATGAAAAAGTAACTTGGTAAATATATCCTGCTTCATCTCTGAGAATAATAACCGAGACGTATATCTTGCAGTCCGGCTCGCAGCCCTTCTCAACAGAGTTCATCTTCGGGGGATCTTCTTCCGGAGATGATGGAGAGCGAGACGCCTCCTCCTGCCTCCCCGCCTCATGGGGCGGACGACCCCGAGGTGTCGTCACGGAGGGTTTCTCCTGATCCGCCAAGGCCAGAAGTTAACTCTTCGGCCGCCCGAAGTCCAAAGTATTCGGCTCCAAAGGAGAGCAAAAGAAAGAGTACGGGACCATCCGGCACACAGCCGGATACACTGATGGGTCTTCTGGAGCAAGCGGCTATCTCAGAGGCGCATCGTACCCTAATGGGTACGGTGGTTGAGAGGATTTCATCCGCCAAAAGCGGGTTGAATGAAGCTTTTACGAGCCTGTTAAGAGGCTTTGAGGTATGCCAAATAATATATGTGTATTTTGGACAGTACCGCACACGCTAGGTGTGCTCTGTATAGGTAGTAGCCCCTGAGACTCTGGTTGTCGTTCAGAGGCGGCAAACAGAGGATCATAGTCCCAGGTAATGATCGCGCTGCTTTTATGTGCGGGCGGCTAAGGGTCCGGCGGCTGACCGGACTGCTGATTTTGCCGAACTGAAGCGGCAGCTTGACATGGCGGATGCCGACATCGCGCTTGTGAACAAGCGGCTTGACGAGGCCCAGGGTATGTATTTTCGGCTTGTCAGCAAATATTAAGAGGAGCATGATGCTAGTATCTATATTATGCTGTGACTGCAGATGGAGTTGCTGCCATGGAGACCCTTTGGGCGGAGCTTGCCTGAGCCAAGGAACAAGCCAGGAGAAGCGATGCGGCTGCCCTAAAGGCGGCCGAAGAGTTAAAAGCCGAACAGGCTGCTCATCGCCAATGCAAAGATAAAATAGCCAAGATGGCTATTGAGCTGAAAGATGCCGCCGGCCGATATGAGCTCCTTGAAAAGGAAAGCCAAGCGAAAGCGGCCGACCTAAAGAAGGCCTTGGCAGCGGCCAAGGAAACTCACTCTGAAATTAGAGGGATAAGGGAGGAGCTTCGCGAAGCCGGAGATATCACGGCTGGGAGGCCCTTTTTGTTGCGGATGAAGTTCAGAGATCCGAAGTATACCCCTCTGGATCAGTTATGGAGTGCTGCAGACGCGTATGCAGACTTTGCAAAGAGTACTGCTGATGCGACTAAGTTTTTCAAAGATCAGAAAGATCATGAGGTGGAAAGGTTGTTCTGGTCGCAGTTGAGTGCTCCGACGCGTCTGCTGCCGTTGAATGAAAAAATGGCCGCATGGGCCGAGCCCATAGGTGAGGTCTGTCGTGGATCATCTTTGGCCGAAGGGACCAAGGCCGGACAGTTATTTTGGTTTAGTGCAACAACTCCTTGGTGTTGTGTCGCATATCGACGCTGTGAAGAGGTCGGCTTGCATAGAGGGTGCGCGGATGGCTCTTGCCCGTGTTAAAACATATTGGGCAGGGATGGAGGCCACCACTATTGCAACCCGGGGTCCGGCGGGAGCCCAGGACCCGGCCGAGCACTATTTTGGAGAAGTCCTAGAAGGTGCCCGTTTAATAGAGGCTCAATGCTCGAAGAGTACCATGTTCGAGTGACATGTGTCTTGTAAAAAACAATGCTATTTTCATTATAAGGGCTATGTTTATACTTTTGCCTGAAAGTATTATAGTGCCTCCTGTGCGACCGTTTATGTATGTATATAACCTGCAAGTTTGCAGTCGTCGGCTTCAGCCCCCATGCATATAATGCGGGGGTGTTCGGTAAAGCGCATAGTTACACTTGATCCAACGTCTTGGTCCATTGAGGAGGTGATAGCACGGCGAAAAAGGCAATCAGACTATGTAGCTTTAACACTTTCACTTAGCCATAGGAGTTTTACGGTGGGGCTATGATATAGCCCCTGGTACTTCTGCGTTCATCCGAATACGGTGCGCGTTCGTACATGACCGGGAAACCGGTCCTTCGTTAATGCGGAGGAATCGTGAAGATTCTGCTGAGTCATCGAGTGGTTGACCAGTCTCTCGATGTATCATGACAGTCAGTTTTCGGCTTTCTCTACTGAGATGCTCATCCAGATGAACCAGGGCACACTCGCAGTAGTTCTCCTGGTGCCGCCTTAGCCGATAGAGCGGAACGTAAGGTGGCAAAACACGGGAGCCGGGCAAACCCAACTTTTGACCAAAGACATGATTCGGAGCTGATGCATATAAGGCCAAACTCGCGACGCCGAACATTCCCTAAGGTATTCGGACTTTACAACATATACTGGGCTGAGTAACACCCTCGATAATGAGCCCTTAGTTTCCAAGTACATGCATTAGTCTGGCGTGGCGAAATGCCAATGACGCCGGTATCCCTCCCGGTTGTGTTAATTGTCCGGAGGGTATGAAGCCACAAGAGATGTTAAAAAAGGTTTACGCGGGGTCTTAATCTAAAAAGAAACCTTTCAGCGGGGCCGTGCTGCACGTCTGCGCCTTTGTCTCCGTTGTGCTGTATCCTGGAAGGCTGTAGCACGATGATCATCTGTAAAAAGGCAAAACCCAGGTGAAAGACTTCGTGCAAAAAGTTGGTTATCCTGAACGAACCATGAAAATGCAATCTGTTATTGTATTAATAGGGTCAAGCCGAGCTATGGGTTTTTTGACACGCGGGCAGCCCCTAGCACCACCTATGGGGGTATATCCGTCGACCCAAGCTCAGGTTTATCTCGGTGGTTACAACTGGTGGTGCACCGGACTTGTCTAATCGTGTCCGTGGTCATGACGACCGATCATTTATTCTGGTTGGAGAGGCCACTCAGTGTTCGGCTGCTAGAGCCGCCACATATTCTTCCGCACGTAAGGAACGCTCTGTATTTCCGCTAACTGTGATGACGCCACGTGGACCAGGCATCTTAAGTTTAAGATAAGCATAGTGCAGTACTGCATTGAAACGAGCGAAGGTCGTTCTTCCGAGTAGTGCGTGATAGCCGCTTCGGAATGGAGCGATGTCGAAGATTAATTCTTTGCTTCTGAAGTTGTCGGGAGCACCGTATACAACCTCTAGTACTAGAGAGCCTGTGCAGCGGGCCACGACGCCTGGTATTGCTCCTTTAAAGGTAGTATTGCTTTGGCTGATTCTTGACAGGTCTATCCCCATTTTGCGGACAGTGTCCTGATATATCAGATTGAGACTACTACCACCGTCCATAAGGACTCGGGTGAGATGGTATCCGTCAATTATTGGGTCGAGCACCAAGGCAGCCGATCCTCTGTGTCGTATACTAGTCGGATGATCCCTGCGATCAAAGGTGATCGGGCAGGCCAACCAAGGATTGAACTTGGGGGCGACGGGCTCTACAGCGTATACGTCTCGGAGTGCGCGTTTGTGCCTTCTCTTTGGATGTGAGTTGCGTAAATCATATTCACTGTCTTGACTTCTGGTGGGAATTTTTTCTGTCCCCCAGTGTTCGGCTGGCAAGGCTCATCCTCGTCTTCACTTAGCGTTTCCCTCCCCTTGTGTTTGGCGTTTAGCTTGCCGGCCTGTTTGAAAACCCAGCATTCTCTGTTGGTGTGATTTGCAGGTTTTTCGGGGGTGCCATGAATCTGACATAATCTGTCTAGAATCTTGTTTAGGCTGGACGGTCCATCTCTGCTGCCTTTGAATGGCTTTTTACATTGACTGGGTCGAGAGCCCCTGAATCCGGTGTTGACCGCCATGCTATCTAGGTTGTCTTCATTGTTTCGACGTTTGTTTTTATTGCGTCGCGGCTTCCTGTTGCCATCCCTGACTTCGGATGTACCTGGGTCACTGGTGCCGCTACGGGCGAGCCAACTGTCCTCGCCCGTGCAAAAGCGGGTCATAAGGCTTGTTAGGGCTGCCATTGTCCTTGGCTTTTCTTGGTCGAGGTGTCTGGCAAGCCATTCGTCCTGGACACTATGCTTGAAAGCCGCTAAGGCTTCGGCATCCGGGCAGTCGACGATTTGATTCTTCTTAGTGAGAAATCTGTTCCAAAGCTTTCAGGCTGACTCTTCGGTCTGTTGAATTATGTGACTTAAATTGTCTACATCTGGAGGTCGGACATAGGTCCCTTGAAAATTGGCCCTAAAAGCATCCTCAAGCTCTTCCCAACTTCCAATTGAGTTTCCAGTGCTGAGCTGGTCCTTTCAACTTGAGGGGTAGGTATTTGATGGCGTGGAGATCATCTCCGCGAGCCATATAGATGTGAAGTATAAAGTCCCTCAATCCAGACCCCAGGGTCTGTTGTTCCGTCGTATGCCTCTATGTTCACGGGTTTGAATCCCTCTGGAAATTCATTATCCAGCACCTCATTGGTGAAGCACAGGGGGTGCATGGCACCCCTGTATTTGGCTTTGTCATGGCATGCTGTCGACGGTTGTTGTGTTCGGTGTTGATTCCGAGTTGGTATTCGATCAATATGATCATTTTGGTGGCTGTGATCCTGTGCCGGAGCACACTTCCTAGATCCATAGATGGACCTGGCCATACCGGATTTTCTGTCCAGGAGCTCACATAAATCGTGTGCTGACTTGTGTGCGGCATCATTAGCCGTCCTGTCGCGGCCACGTGGTGGTCAGTCCGGCTGATCAGCCGTTTTATTTTTCGGCTGGATGGGCTCTATAGCCTCGTCGTCAAATTCGGGCAGCAGCTTACGCTTTGGATAGCTCTTTGTGTGGTGATCACCACCGTATTTTTCTTCAATGTCGAGCACTTTGTTCCATCTACGGTTGAGCGTATCCTGCGCGGCCTTAAGCCTTTGCTTCTGCTTCTTCAAGCTCCTCGCGGTGGCAATAAGCCTTCTTTGGAGGTTCTCTTGTTCCAAGTGTTTTTTCGGGATGATGAGTGCATCGTCGTCTGGACTGTTCTCCTCTCCAAAGACAGGTTGATGAATTTTACCCTCGGGATCATTGTCATCGGACATCTGCTCCGGACTATGTTCACCGTCCCCTGGCTCATCCTGCTCCATCGCTGGGTCCATGGGGTCGTCGTTTCCCTTGGAGTCGACCGGGGTGTTATTCTTTCTTGCGCTATTATCGCTGTTTTTACTGTGGCGGGATTTAGAGCGGCGCCTACGTCGTCACTTTGGTGGCTTATCGAGGGGATTATCATTCGTTCCATCCTCGCCGTTATTTTCCTTGGGTGTATCCACCGTGTATATATATATCATATGATGAGGTGGTTGTCCAGCGCCCTTTAGGCGGTGGTTCCTGTTCTTCTCCTGCATCGTCGTCCGTACCGTCGATGTCTTCGGAGTCGAAGTCAAGCATGTCGGTTAAGTCGTCGACAGTGGCTATCAAGTGTGTGGTGGGTGGGGAACGAATTTCTTCGTCGTCCGCTCCCTACTCAAGCCAGACATAGTTCGTCCAGGAGTCTCCTGACAAAGAGAGAGACCTCAATGAATTTAGCACGTCACCCAAAGGCGAGTGCTGAAAGATATCCATGGAGGTAAACTCCATGATCGGTGCCCAATCAGATTTGATGGGCATGGACGTATGCGGTTTGGAGCTTGTGGCCGGAGACGAGTACAAGGGTCCGATGACACAGATTTCTTTGGATGTGAAGTCTGTGTTCGGCTCTAGTGCTGATGAGTGTGCGGCCTCCGTGGCGGGGTTCATCCACCCGTCATCGGATAGCACGATCTGCTCCGGATTGATGGCCGGGGCAGCCGTAGGCGTGATCACCCGAACATTGTCCGATGGCAGATCTAAGTCATGCTCGTCGTGACTGTTTGGCGCACCTGACATGTGCTCGAACCCGTCGAAGATCAAGTCTCCGCGGATGTCGGCAGCGAGTTGGCCCGCAGTACGAAGCCGCCGAACACGAAGATCTGTCACGGGAGGAAAACCTCACCCTGGACCGCATTGTTGACGATGATTGAAGGATCCATCAAGCCTTATCGTGATGACACAGTGGAACTCTCAATGAAAGCACCAATGTCGGTGTCAAAACCGGCGGATCTCGGGTAGGGGGTCCCGAACTGTGCGTCTAAGGCTAA
Organism: Aegilops speltoides; assembly: GCA_021437245.1. Taxonomy (NCBI): domain Eukaryota; kingdom Viridiplantae; phylum Streptophyta; class Magnoliopsida; order Poales; family Poaceae; genus Aegilops; species Aegilops speltoides. The sequence continues at coordinate 456,006,507 of CM038142.1, forward strand.
TGGTAACAGGAGGCGGGGGACACGATGTTTACCCAGGTTCGGGCCCTCTCGATGGAGGTAATACCCTACTTCCTACTTGATTGATCTTGATGATATGAGTATTACATGAGTTGATCTACCACGAGATCGTAGAGGCTAAACCCTAGAAGCTAGCCTATGATTATGATTGTTGTTGTCCTACGGACTAAACCCTCCGGTTTATATAGACACCGGAAGGGGCTAGGGTTACACAGAGTCGGTTACAGAAAAGGAGATCTACATATCCGAATTGCCAAGCTTGCCTTCCACGCAAAGGAGAGTCCCACCCGGACATGGGACGAAGTCTTCAATCTTGTATTTTCACAGTCCAACAGTGTGGCTAAAGTATATAGTCCAGCTGTCCAAGGACCCCCTAATCCAGGACTCCCTCACCTACCGCCGGGGCCCTCGGGTCTGTGGCGGTAGCATAAGGGTCTGGTCCCGAAATACTTTCGGCAGGGGGTCAGATCCGAATAAACTTACGGCAAAAGGTCAAAACACCAAATTTGGCCACTGCCCGCGGTGACTATTTATGGGGAATCCTATCCTATACGGCGCGTACCGCTCGCCCTACCGAGGTAGCGTGCAACCCCCTGGCTCATTGGGCGTTCCCATGACCTGGCTCATTTTTTGTTTTTTCTTTTTTCTTTTTTTGTTTTTACCTTTTCCTTTTCTTTTATTTTATGATTTCCTTTTTCTTTCCTCTTTTTTCATACATACTTTTTCACTTTTTTGCGATTTTTCTTTTAAAATCCGCGATAATTTTTTCCCATCTGATTCAAAAAATATTCATCTATGTAAAAAATTGTTCAACAGTTCAAAAAATGTTCATCGCATTCAATTTTTTGTTCATCGGATTTAAAAAAATGTTCATCAAAATTTAAATTTTTTCATCAACCTAAAAAAATGTTCATTCAATTCAATTTGTTTTCATCAATTTCAAAAATAAATTCATTAATTTCAAGTTTTGATAATTGAATTCAATTTTTTCCTTCAATTATAAAAAATGTTCAGATTATTAAAGAATGCTCATAATTTTTTCATCAAAATTAAAAAATGTTCATTACAATTTAAAAAAATTGTGGACATTTTTTGAATTCAAGAATGGCTTTTGACAATTCCAAACTCACAATTTTTCTGAAATTTTAGAACCTTTTGTAATCCCAAAATATTTTAACATAGAATAAAATAAAAACGAAAAGTAAACACGAAAAAAATAGGGAGTGTCCGTCCCCGCGCATGGGCCGGCCCAACAGGTCGCGCGGGGGCTGGGTGTGCGAGCTTCCCTGACAGCTAGTGCGCAGCGCGCCATATAGGAGGTTCCACTATTTATCGTCTTATAAGTGATGCAAGTAACTTTTTCCTCCCTCGCCTCATATTTTCTGTTTTCTATAATTGTTTTTTGACAGGGGTTTCTTCATTTTTTCTTTGTTTTTCTTTTCTTCTTCTCCATTTTTGTTTGGTTTTCTTTTTTTCTATTTTTTGTTTGGTTTTCTTTTTTCCATTTTTTTCTTATCTTTGTTTTCGTTTTCACTCTACATCTTCGTATATGTCAAAAATATATTTTAAGTAAGTGATCAACATTTTTGTATACACGTTCCGCATTGTCCAAACGCTTATTTAACATTTTTCAAATGCATGTTCAATATTTTAATACTTATTCAACAATTTTTAAATACTTATTCAACACTTTTCAAATACTCGTTCAATATTTTTTAATACTTATTCAACATTTTGAAATAATTGTTCAACATTTTTTCAAATGCTTCATTAAAAAATTATATACATGGCAAAAGATTCATCATTTCTTTAATACATGGTTAACATTCTTTCTATACACATTTAACATTTTTTAAATGTTTGATTAACATTTTAAAATTATTTTTCAACATTTTTCCAAACGGTTGATTAAGATTTATGCATATATGGACAAATGTTTCCTACAAGCAGTGGTAGTTACCACCACTTGCGTTTGTATGTTGTATATAGTATCTGTCAAATTTGAGAGTATGTACGTGTAGTGTGTAGTATATAACAATGATTAGGTAGTATATATACTAATTTTTAGATAGTATATACCATGTTTTGAGTATGCTCTTTTTTACGTACAAATATGTACGTATTTCACAAATATAACAAAAACTGTGGGTTCATATGTAATTTTTTCATGTAACTTGCTTTGAAATATCTTAGATATAGTATATGAATATATTTAAAATGATAAAGTAGTATATATAGTACCACATGGTAGTATATGAGACATATGGGGTAACTACCACCGGGTGGTAGGATGGATTTTCCATATATAACTCATCATCTTTTACTACATGGTCAACAGTTTTTATATACACATTAACATTTTTCAAATACTAACATTTTTATATACATGATCAAGAGTTTTTGAAATACTTGTTCAACATTTTTCAAATAGTTGTTCAATATTTTTGAAATACTTTTTCAACATTTTTATTTTGAATGCTTGATTAACATTTTGTATACATGATCAACATTTTTTCACATACTTGTTCAACATTTTTCAATACTTGTTCAGAATTTTTTAAATACTTGTTCAACACTTTTTAAATAATTGTTCAAAAAAAATATTATATATTTTAAATATAAACAAAATTACAAAAATAAAAGCAAAAAAATAAATCACAAAACATAAAAAGAAGAGGAAACCGAGGTTGTGGCCTCTCTTGCACCTGGGCCGGCCTAATTTCCCCTCCCCTTCAGCGAGCATTCCCTCGCTCTCGCAGAAAGCGAGAACTAGGGGCGCCCGCGGCTGCCGACACCTTTTGAAGGGTCGAATTTGCATGGTGACCGAGGAAATGGATCTTATATGAGCCTACATCTCTATATGGGCTACGTGTGTGAGGCCTTGCTGCCCAACTTGGACCACTATAATTTTGAGCCTGCCCTGAAAGAATCTAAATTTCGGCCCCAAGGAAAAAACCCCGAAGTGGCTCCTTTTTCTTTTCCCGATGCAAGTCTGTGGGCTGGGAAATGATCTGTTTCCGGACATCATTTCTGTTTTCATGATCAAACCAATAAATAGCTTAACTCCGACGACATTTCTTACACGTCGAATGCTAGACATATGGGATGTGCCTTACAAAGTTTACGAGGGGCTGGGCAGTGCTCTTTTAACTGGACAAAAAAACTTCTCCTCCTAATTAACCACCCCCCTCTCCCTTGAATCTAATTGGTGGGCCGGTGGCCAACCCATAATCTCGCGTAAATCCTCCATGGATATAGCAAAGCTCTTCTCACGCACAACAAAAGCCCATCCTTGATGAATAGGCCACATGTTCCACGATGGGCCGCATCCTGTTAGGGTCTGAGGAGCAACATCAGCCGCCGGAGATATCTTTTGTCTCCTTGTCTTCAGCTGTCATATTGGCATTGAGAGGTGGGGGGCCTCAAATCGTGAGAACTTGGTGGTCTTTGTCATCGCCCAGTGGTGTTTCATGGTGTGTTAGTGGTCTTTTCGTTGGTGCTGCCATAGAGACAACGAGGTTTAATTTGTGTCCTTGTAGAGTCGATTACTCGGTTTTGATGAGTTCATATTAGTGTTGTATGTTGCTTTTGTTGGTTTGGTTCTTTGTGGTTTCCTTGACACTGTGATGAAGATCCCCGTAGTTCGATGGTCTGTATCTTTAGGAAATCATTGCCGGTTCAAGTATCATTCATGGCTTACCATCTTTTTGATATGCGATTCAAGGGCTTTCAAAAACCCGTTGTTGTAATCAAACTCGTGTAGGGTCCAATTAAGTCTTGGTAGTATTTCGTTGTGCAAGACAACGGAGAAGATGTCTTCCATAGATTTCATTATAATTCATAGCCTTACTCCTGTAGTTTCTTGAATCTTGGATTGAAAGCATTGTACTACACGTAATGATTGCTAGTATGTGCTGGCAAAAATATGGTTTGCTGGTATGAATAAAGTTGCATGTATTTTTTATATATAAAAACAACACAGAATTCGATCCTAAAGAGTTGCATGTGTCTGCCCCTCCTAGAGCGATTTCACCCCAACTGTTCAGAACTTAGGGATGATGGGAATTAAAGGCCAAGGCTCGTCGTCGGTCCGCCGGCTCACCTCACGTGAAGGGCAAGGCAAACAAGAGCTCGGTTCCATCACAGAGCACGGCACAGATGTTGAGCAATTTGAGGAGATTGGGACCGCTCACTTATTCTTCTGTTTATGCTCTTTGCCGAGGGCTGAAGCTATCGACAAATTAAGCTTCGTTCCGTCAGCAACGGGGAAAGAACATACAACTTTGTACCCGGCCAAGGCGCGTCCGGTCGGTTCGGGTCACCGGGTACTACAATGCCCCGATGAACCGACGCCAGAGCCTGCTACTCCCTCCCGCCTTCAGGCAGGCAGGTGCTGTGTCGACGAGTGGTGTTGCGCATGTGCATGGAGATGGCGGCGCGTGTTCTCCACTCTACTCTACGGACTACGGCGGCGGCGGTGATCGGTCATCGTCGTTTTCCGACGAGCCGCCATGCATCACGGGACACGCGCCGCACATGCGCGCGCCTCCAGGAACGCCTTGTGTCCAGAGACGGCGGAATAGTAATATCTGCACTCTGCAGGGTTGCTAGCCTCGTGATTCCGTGAAGTCGGCAGCTTGCGAGCGCGTGTCCTCCGGCCACAGTGCGTGGCTTTCGATTCTTCTGAACAAACGGGCGGCGTTGTGCAGCAGTCGCTCCGGCCCCGGCCTGCGCGCCACCGCCGCCGCCGCGGGCGTCGGTCATGCCGAGCAGGGGTCGCTCTCCGCCGATGGTCCTACGAAGCGCGCGTCAGCCAGGGAAGATAATGTTCGCAACGGTGCCCAGCACAAGCCGTTCTCCTTCCTGTATTCGCGGCTGGACCACTGTCATGAGTTGAGCTCGTCCGTCTCGGACGGTTCGCTGGCGTTCTGCTCTCGCCTTATCTCATCAAAGCCGGCTGGATGCACCGCAGCCCACGCATTCTCGATTCGTCATCCGTGAAGCATTTATTAGGGCATGTACAATGCATAGCGCCGAGTGATCGCCGCGTCGCCATGTATAGGATCGGATATGGCGTAAAGTAGGTTCGGATAGGGAAGCGGGATCCTTTCAGGAGGCGGGTCTTGAAGAGAAAAGTATGGTCCGACGACAAAAGTGAAAAGGTTGGAGTGAAAAGTAGAGATGCATGTGTCTTAAAATCTTTATTTTTATTTCTTAATGAGGCCCACTAGTGATAAACTGCGTTGGGAGAAAAAATAAATGTAGATGCCTCAAATTACTTTTTGTCATGGGGCATATGTATCCATATGCCACCATTGTACATGCCCTTATATCTCCCGCCTAGTGATCCACGCGTACGTTGAACTACTACTCCATGGCAGTTGACTATTTTCTTGAACAGTTCGAACGCGTGTACTTTCATCTGGAATGAGCTCCGAGATTGCGGCAGAAAAGCAGTATAGTACTACCTCCTGTTTATTAGTCCTTTTTTACTCTGTGTCAAATTTTGATCTTAAATTTAACTAATAAAATGTTAATGTATGTCACAAAAATAATATAATTAAAAACTATGTTCAAATGCGAATCCAACGACATAATTTTTAGTGACATATAATTATTTTGTTAGTTAAATCTCTAATTAAAATTTGGCATAAAATATAAGAGGATTTATAAACAAGGACCGAGGTAGTACCCTTGACTTAGGACTTAATTAGCCTGAAACAACTGGTGGCTTAACCGTGCTCCCTCCGTCCCCGTGTCTGTACTATTGGGCTCCAATGGGTACCGACTGACAGTCTAGTATACTCAGTAGTACGAAAATACACTGCTGTACCTACCACTTTTCGCAAAAGAAATACGGTAGCACCAGTAGACACCGTCGCTTTGCTCGAAAAGGGGGCCGCTACGGACCAAAATCGGGATTCCTAATCGGTTTCGGGGCTCCACGAAGAGCTAGCACGTGCATGCCTCCTTTATCTCACTGCCCTCCCAGTACTGTATTTCTCGAACGAAAAGGTAGCGTGGCAGTTGGCGAATTCCTGCCCTTCTTGTGCCTAGCGAGCCCCACGGACTGCCGTCCCATTGTCCCACAGTACGCACTCACACAAATATGTTGGAGCTCTGAAGCTTACAGCGTAAAGAAAATCCCGGGATCCAAGACCGGAGTACTGATTTCGGGTGGTGGGTGACGCAGACCAGCCATGTGCCCCTAACACTCGGATTACCCATGAGCAGAGCCGGAGCACGACTTTAACCAATTATTAGAACCCCATCCGATGGAAGCAGCACTCGTATGTATCCGCTTTGCTTGTTTGTCATGGTGTCAATCTAGCAACGCATCCTTCGTTACCCGTGCCCATTTGGACTACGTAGCGTGCGTTTCCTGGTTGTCGGTGCTTCACCTGCTGAAGTTGGGTTTGCTTTGCGTTCTGAATCATCAAGTAATCTGTTTGACCAGTAGTTTAGCTTGCTTTATTCGCACACAAAGCTTATTATGAGAGTACTAGGAAGTACTACTAGGAACTGTCTCGGAGTAGCGTGGCATATGAGAGTACCCATGCCTGCCTGTAGGCTGTAGCCATGCCACAGAAAAGAGAGCCATCCTGCGGTGAGGAGAAAACGGTGTGGGATTGAGACGCCGAGGGGTCAGAGCCGCCAACTGTTCAGGCGAGTACTCCCTCCGTCCGAAAATACATGTCATCAAAATAGATAAAAGATGATGGATCTTGAACTAAAATATATACAGATCGATCCTCTTTATCCATTTGATAACAATATTTCGGACGGAGGAGAATCTGATTTACGGATGCAACGGATCCGACCAAAATATGGCGTCATTTCGCAAAATAAAAGTGTCCTCCTCGGGGCAACATTGCAGTTAGTGCAACTGCATCACCTGTGAGCTCGTACAGGAACGCATCTACGTACGAGATTCACCGTGGTCACGAGGAACGGACCCGGATGCTGCGACACTTCCTCTTCACTGAGTTTGTGCTGCTCTCGCAGAGTCCAGGCTTCGTACGATGTGATGGCCCCCTTCCTTCTCATGGCCGCCTTGCCAGCGTGGTACACGATCGACCCGGCTTTGAACAGGCAGTTTTTTTTAGGAGTTTGAACACATCAATACAAAAAATATGAATTTTCTCTATACACATACTCCCTCCGTTCCATGATACAAGATATGGAATATGTATGTAAGGGCATCTTCAACAGGCACCCGCAAATTCCCTCGCGCATTCGTGTGGGAGGCGACAATCCAACACTATCCTGGTGAAGTCTATTTAAAATTTAAGTTTAGTCCGATCCACACAGCACGCCGGATCGCATACCCGATCACAACCAAAAAGCGGCAAGTATGCTTAGTTTTTACATGCACGAACCCAAAAGAACATCAGTTCGTGCAATTTTCTGTCTACCGGACCAGCTACCAAAACCGTCTGCTCACCGATCAAGGTGTCGTCGCCGTCGCGTAGACATCCTCTGCCTCTGCCTGCACCACATCCTCATTGTCCGCCGCTATCAACTGAGCTTTCTGCCGCTGCAACATCTGGGAGCAGACAGATTGCACGATCATTTTTGTGTCGGCATCCAAAGAGTCCACATTTAAGGTCAACATCTTGGTGTCCTGTGCATTGGCGACGATCTTCAACTTCTTTTTCTCGAGTGCGGCCTTCCTCTCTTTGATCATGGTCATCCTCTCTTCTAGCTTGAGCTTCTTGTCTGTCGCCTCCATCAACAATTTGAACCTCTCCGTCTTTTTCTCCTCCTTGAGGTTCGAGCGCTTCACGGATGCCTCCTTCTTCGATAAGATGTACTCGAACCTCTCCGTCAGCTTGGCCACCCACACCTTCTCGTTTTCCCCTCTTCTCCTCCCACTTCTTCCACCACAAAAACATTCTAACCTTCTTCGGCGCATGACGGTGAAGTTTATCTTCTCCAACTTCCTGTACACCAAACAAGCACAAGAAGGCTACAAAGTGAAACAGTGTCAACACTACATATTCTGCTAGTGAGCAACAAAACTAAGCATATGCGGGTAGTGAGCAACAAAACTAAGCATACCCGGCTAGTAAGCAACAAAACTAAGCATACTCAGCTAGTGAGAAATTAAACTAAGCATACTCGGCTAGTGAGCAACAAAACTAACCATATCCGGCGAGGGATCAACAAAACTTAGCATCTCCGGCTGGTGAGTAACAAAACTAGGCATATCTGGCTAGTGAGCAAAAAACTAAGCATAGTCGGCTAGTGAGCAACAAAACTAAGCATATCCGGCTAGTGATCAACTTGCTTGGTGATTTGTGCACCGCTAGGCCACTGTGCGACGAGATGCTTCAAGTGCCCGTAATGCTTGGACACGACCTCTTGGATGGTGCACCATCAATGGTTGACGGACTTAGATTCTGTTGGGGATGACCGCGTCAGATTAGGGGGAAAATGCTTGTGTTTGTGGAACCAGGCGTGAATGTTGTTACAAAATGTTCTGCCCTTTTGCTCCGTGCCATGGATTGGATCGAGACTAGTGGCCAATAATGCATCGCACAATAGCTCGTCCTCCTGAATGTTGAAGCTTTCTCCTCACCCGTCTTCTTTGGATCACCGACAGTATCATCCAGATCATCATCCTTGTCATCCTTCTTCTCCTCCTCTCCCTCCTGCTGCTGCTATCCGGCGGGCCAATGCTGCCGTTACTGTGTGCCCACGCCGGTCTAGGTGTAGGACTGTTGCATGCCCATTTGGGTGTAGGACTGCTGCTGTTGGTAGTTGCCGGACTAGGTGGGATCCAAGTCTTCCATCTGCCCATCATCATAGCCACATCGTCCTCCATCGCCTCTGTCCTAGATGATGTCGAGCATCTCCCAGTCCGGGTAGTAGTACGACGGCTCCCCCGCTCTAGGCACTGTAGCAAAGAACATGCAGGCACCCATCTGATCCCCGCTCACCGTCCACGCCCAGACGAGCTGCGGCGAAGAATACTTGGAGAAGAGTGGCGTCACGTTTATGTCGAAGATATAAGGCACCTTACAGACAGAGGTTCTGAGATGCTTGGTGGCGTGGTAGGCTTGTAATGCTTCAGCCACGACGCCTTCTGCACTGTGGGCACGCCCGTCTGCGATGTCTGCCACGTCCGCCACGACCACCATGCCCAACACCGCCACCACGCCCACCGGTGCCCATCCGCTTCTTGAACTTCTCCTCTGGGACCTTCTCTTTGACGTGGCGAGTTTGCGACATAGCCAAGTTAATCTTCCGGGCAAGCGTGATGCTCGGATCTTCTGGGCAAGCGTGATGCTCGGATCTTCTGGGCAAGCGTGATGCTCGGATCCTATGGAAACTTCGCCACCTTCATCTCCACCAGGTTATTTGACGGTTCCATGCATCATCGGCGGAAGGAAGGAGAGGGTGGGAGAAAAGGGCGGGAATTGGGTGGAGAGCGGCAGGGGATAGAAGAAGAGAGTGGGGGCTAGTCCACGGACATGGATGCGGGAGGCCGCCATCCAACCTGTCCACATACATTTCAAGCACCTTTTCAACAAACTAGATGAAATTCATGCAAACCGGTCAATATTCATCAAAGTTCAGATAGAAAATAGCACAAATCATCCATACATAACATGCAAATTAAGTCTAATACAACAATGTCTTGAATTTGACTAGTTCAACAAGTTTTTCATCAACGGATCATGCAAGCTACATATAATGTGTAGATCAACATTGAAAGAATGAATCAATCGACAAGTTGAGCAATAGGAAGCAAAACCTACGCTCTTGTCATGTGCCGCGTGGAATGGCCACCTTGCCTCGAGCTGATGAACCACGTCATAAAAACTTGGTGACGCTGGTCTGGATCGTGTACCAGCGAACAATAACGACCTCACATTGCGTGGTTGAATGATGTACATGTCATAGGGCGCAATGTGTTTTCGTGCATGAGAATTTTCATGCACTTCCTACCAGAAGGCCTCCCCCTTCTCCTACCTACGAAATCCGCGGATACGACAAACCACGCATCGCACAACAACTCATCCTCCATGGCCGAGTAGCTCACCATCCTTCATACTCTAAAAAATGACATAACATTTGAAAATAAACTCAATGGCATTTGATCAAACGCTTATCGGGCGTGGTGTCTACCATGGAGGTCGTCGACATGGGATGGAGTGTACTTGGGTAAAAACAACTCCAGGGTGGGTGGATCCATCATAAAGGTGAGCGGGCCCATTGTGATAGTTGTGGACGTCCAGTAATGCCCCTATGGCGGCCAAAGATGTACAACAACGACGACGGAGGTGGAGGGTGCGGATGCAAAGCAAGGGGGAGAAGGGGCAAAATGGAAGAAATGGGACCTAGAGGGGCGATTGGGTGGGCTAGGGGTGTCAGTGTGCTATGTGTCTGCTGTCCGGACTCCCGCACCCCCCCAACTTTGTCTCCAATTTGTGGAAGAAAACGCATCTGGACCGCCCCACGGACTGATACTGAAGGAAATATGCCCTAGAGGAAATAATAAAGTTGTTATTTTATATTTCCTTGTTCATGATAAAGGTTTGTTATTCAAGCTAGAATTGTATTCATCAGAAACTTAAATACATGTGTGAATACATAAATAAATATTGTGTCCCTAGTAAGCCTCTACTAGACTAGCTCGTTGATCAAAGATGGTTAAGGTTTCCTAACCATAGACATGTGTTGTCATTTGATAACGAGATGACATCATTGGGAGAATGATGTGATGGACAAGACTCATACGTTAGCTTAGCATATGATTGTTCAGTTTATTGGTATTGCTTTCTTAATGTCAAATGTATATTCGTTTGACTATGAGATCATGCAACTCCCTGATACCGGAGGAATACCATGTGTGCTATCAAATGTCAGAACGTAACTGGGTGACCATAAAGATGCTCTATAGGTATCTCCGAAGGTATCTGTTGAGTTGGCATGGATCAATATTAGGATTTGTCACTTCGTGTATCGGAGAGGTATCTCTGGGCCTATCGGTAATACAGATCATAAGAAGCCTTGCAAGCAAAGTGACTAAGGAGTTGAAGGAAATATGCCCTAGAGGCAATAATAAAGTTATTATTTATTTCCTCATATCATGATAAATGTTTATTATTCATGCTAGAATTGTATTAACCGGAAACACGATACATGTGTGAATACATAGACAAAACATATAGTCACTAGTATGCCTCTACTTGACTAGCTCATATATCAAAGATGGTTATGTTTCCTGACCATAGACATGTGTTGTCATTTGATTAGTGGGATAACATCATTAGAAGAATGATATGATTGACATGACCCATTCCGTTAGCCTAGAACTTGATCGTTTAGTATACTGCTATTGCTTTCTTCATGACTTATACATGTTCCTGTAACTATGAGAATTATGCAACTCCGTTTACGAAGGAACACTTTGGGTACTACCAAAGCGTCACAGCGAAGCGGGTGATTATAAAGGAGTACTACAGGTGTCTCGAAGGTACATGTTGAGTTGGCGTATTTCGAGATTAGGTTTTGTCACTTGATCGTCGGAGAGGTATCTCTGGGCCCTCTCGGTAATGCACATCATTATAAGCCTTGCAAGCAATGTGACCAATGAGTTGGTTACGGGATGATGCATTACTGAGCGAGTAAAGAGACTTGCGATAGCGAGATTGAACTAGGTATTGGATACCGACGATCAAATCTCGGGCAAGTAACATACCGATGACAAAGGGAACAACGTATGTTGTTATGCGGTTTGACCGATAAAGATCTTCGTAGAACATGTAGGAACCAATATGGGCATCCAGGTCCCGCTATTGTTTATTGACCGATAATAGTTCTAGGTCATGTCTCGGACACCGGAAGTGTTCCGGGTGATTTCGGAGAAAACCGGAGTGTCGGAGGGGTTACCGGAACCCCCCGGGGAAGTATTGGGCCTTAGTGGGCCTGAGGGGAGAGAGAGGGCATCAGCCCAGGAGGTGGCGCGCCCCCTCCCATGGGGAGTCCGAATTGGACTAGGGGAGGGGGGCGCGGCCCCTCTTTCCCTCTCCCTCTCCCCCTCTTTCCTTCCCCCTTCCTCCTTCCTAGTTGGACTAGGAAAGGGGAGTCCTACTCCCACTAGGAGGAGGACTCCCCCCTCCTTGGCGCGCCCCAAGGGTCGGCCGGCCTCCCCCTTGCTCCTTTATATACGGGGGCGGGGGCACCCCAGAGACACACAAGTTGATCTACGGATCGTTCCTTAGCCGTGTGCGGTGCCCCCTCCACCATATTCCACCTCGGTCATATCGTCGCGGAGTTTAGGCGAAGCCCTTGCGCCGGTAGAGCATCATCATCGTCACCACGCCGTCGTGCTGACGGAACTCATCTCTGGAGCTTTGCTAGATCGGAGCACGGAGATCATCATCGAGCTGAACGTGTGCTGAACTCGAAGGCCCTGTATGTTCGGTGCTTGGATCGGTCGGATCATGAAGACGTACGACTACATCAACCGTGTTGTGCTAACGCTTCCGCTTACGGTCTATGAGGGTACGTGGACGAACAGTCTCCCCTCTCGTTGCTATGCCATCACCATGATCTTGCGTGTGCGTAGGAATTTTTTTGAAATTACTACGTTCCCCAACAGTGGTATCAGAGCCAAGTTTTATGCGTTGATGTTATATGCACGAGTAGAACACAAGTGAGTTGTGGGCGATACAAGTCATCTCGCTTACCAAACATGTCATACTTTGGTTGGCGGTATTGTGAGATGAAGCGGTCCGGACCGACATTACGCCAGACGCTTACGCGAGACTGGTTTCACCGTTACGAGCACTTGTGCTTAAAGGTCATTGGCGGGTGTCTATCTCTCTCACTTTAGCTGAATCGAGTGTGGCTCGCCGGTCCTTGCGAAGGTTAAAACAGCACCAACTTGACGAACTATCGTTGTGGTTTTTGATGCGTAGGTAAGAACGGTTCTTGCTAAGCCCGTAGCAACCATGTAAAATTTGCAACAACAAAGTAGAGGGCGTCTAACTTGTTTTTGCGGGCATGTTGTGATGTGATATGGTCAAGACCTGATGCTATATTTTATTGTATGAGATGATCATGTTTTGTAACCGAAGTTATCGGCAATCTGGCAGGAGCCATATGGTTGTCGCTTCATTGTATGAAATGCAAGCATACTGTATTGCTTTACTTTATCACTAAGCGGTAGCGATAGTCGTAGAAGCAATAGATGGCGAACGACAACGATGCTACGATGGAGATCAAGGTGTCGCGCGGTGGCGATGGTGATCACGATGGTGCTTGAAGATGGAGATCACAAGCACAAGATGATGATGGCCATATCATATCACTTATATTGATTGCATGTGATGTTTATCCTTTATGCATCTTATCTTGCTTTGATTGACGGTAGCATTTTAAGATGATCTCTCACTTAATAATCAAGAAGTGTTCTCCATGAGTATGCACCGTTGCGAAAGTTCTTCGTGCTGATACACCACATGATGATCGGGTGTGATAAGCTCTACGTTCAAATACAACGGGTGCAAAACAGTTGCACACGCGGATTACTCAGGTCATACTTGACGAGCCTAGCATATACAGATATGGCCTCGGAACACGGAGACCGAAAGGTCGAGCGTGAATCATATAGTAGATATGATCAACATAGTGATGTTCACCATTGAAACTACTCCATCTCACGTGATGATCGGACATGGTTTAGTTGATTTGGATCACGTGATCACTTAGATGACTAGAGAGATGTCTGTCTAAGTGGAGTTCTTAAGTAATATGATTAATTGAACTTAAATTTATCATGAACTTAGTACTGATAGTATTTTGCTTGTCTATGTTTGTTTGTAGATAGATGGCTCATCTTTGTTGTTCCGTTGAATTTTAATGCGTTCCTTGAGAAAGCAAAGTTGAAAGATGATCGTAGCAATTACACGGATTGGGTCCGTAACTCGAGATTATCCTCATTCTTTGCCTGTAAAAGTTAAATCTGGAAGCACCGCTGGGTGCCGAACTGCTTCGATCTAACCGGCGGCGTTAGAACGTCTGGCGAGCAAAGCGATGACTACTCGATAGTTCGATGTGCCATGCTTTACGGCTTAGAACCGGGTCTTCAACGACGTTTTGAGCGTCATGGAGCATATGAGATGTTCCAGAGTTGAAGTTAATATTTCAAGCAAATGCCGGATTGAGAGATATGAAGTCTCCAATAAGTTCTATAGCTGCAAGATGGAGGAGAATAGTTACATCGGTGAACACATACTCAAAATGTGCGGGTATAATAATCACTTGATTCAACGGGAGTTAATCTTCACGATGATAGTGTCATTGATGAGATTCTCCAATCACGCCACCAAGCTACAAGAGCTTCGTGATGAACTATAATATGCAAGGGATGAACAAGACTATTCCGAGCTCTTCGCAATGCTAAAAGCTGCGGAGGTAGAAATTAAGAAGGAGCATCAAGTGTTGATGGTTAACAAGACCACCAGTTTCAAGGAAAAGGGCAAAGGGAAGAAGGGAACTTCAAAAGAATGACAAGCAAGTTCTTGCTCAAGAGAAGAAACCCAAGTCGGACCTAAGCACAGGCCGAGTGCTTCTCGCAAGCGGATGGACTTTGGAAGCGGAACTGCCCCAAGTATTTGGCGGATAAGAAGGATGGCAAAGTGAACAAAGGTATATGTGATATACATGTTATTGATGTGTACCTTACTAATGCTCGCATAGCACTGGTATTTGATCTTGGTTACATTGCTAATATTTGCAACTCGAAGCAGGGACTACGGATTAGCGAAGATTGGCTAAGGACGAGGTGACGGCGCGTGGGAAATGGTTCCAAAGTCGATGTGATCGCGGTCGGCACGCTACCTCTACATCTACCATCGGGATTAGTTTTAGACCTAAATAATTGTTATTTGGTGCCAGCATTGAGCATGAACATTATATCTGGATCTTGTTTGATGCGAGACGGTTATTCATTTAAATCAGAGAATAATGGTTGTTCTATTTATATGAGTAATATCTTTTATGGTCATGCACCCTTGAAGAGTGGTCTATTCTTATTGAATCTCGATAGTAGTGATACACATGTTCATAGTGTGGAAACCAAAAGATGCAGAGTTGATAACGATAGTGCAACTTATTTGTGGCACTACCGTTTGGGTCATATCAGTGTAAAGCGCATGAAGAAACTCCATACTGATGGGCTTTTGGAATCACTTGATTATGAATCACTTGGTACTTGCGAACCGTGCCTCATGGGCAAGATGACTAAAACGCCGTTCTCGGAACTATGGAGCGGCAACTGATTTGTTGGAAATCATACATACCGATGTTTGTGGTCCAATGAATGTTGAGGCTCATGGCGGGTATCGTTATTTTCTCACCTTCATAGATGATTTGAGCAGATATGGGTATATCTACTTAATGAAACACAAGTCGAAACATTTGAAAAGTTCAAAGAATTTCAGAGTGAAGTGGAAAATCATCGTAACAAGAAAATAAAGTTTCTACGATCGATCGTGGAGGAGAATATTTGAGTTCTGAGTTTGGTCGCACTTGAAACAATGCGGAATAGTTTAGCAACTCACGCCACCGGAACACCACAGCGAAATGGTGTGTCCGAGCGTCGAATCGTACTTTACTAGATATGGTGCGATCTATGATGTCTCTTCTTGATTTACGCTATCGTTTTGGGGTTATGCTTTAGAGATGGCGCATTCACGTTAAATAGGGCACCATCAAAATCCGTTAAGACAACGCCTTATGAACTGTGGTTTGGCAAGAAACCAAAGTTGTCGTTTCTTAAAGTTTGGGGCTGCGATGCTTATGTGAAGAAACTTCAACCGGATAAGCTCGAACCCAAATCGAGAAATGTGTCTTCATAGGATACCCAAAAGAGACTATTGGGTACACCTTCTATCACAGATCCGAGGGCAAGATTTTCGTTGCTAAATCTGATCCTTTCTAGAGAAGGAGTTTCTCTCGAAAGAAGTGAGTGGGAGGAAAGTAGAACTTGATGAGATAAGCTGTATCTACTCCCTTATTGGAAAATAGTTCATCACAAGAACCGGTTCTGTGACAACTACACCAATTAGTGAGGAAGCTAATGATATTGATCATGAAACTTCAGATCAAGTTTCTCTTGAACCTCGTAGGTCTACAGAGTAAGATCCGCACTGTGGTGGTACGGTAATCCTATTCGGAAGTCATGTTACTTGACCATGATGAACCTACAAACTATGAGGAAGCGATGATGAGCCCAGATTCCGCAAAATGGCTAGAGGCCATGAAATCGAGATGGGATCCATGTATGAAAACAAAGCATGGACTTTGGTTGACTTGCCGATGATCGGCAAGCCATTGAAAATAAATGGATCTTTAAGAAGAAGACCGACACGATGGTAATGTAAGCGTCTATAAAGCTCGACTTGTTGCGAAAGGTTTTCGACAAGTTCAAGGAGTTGACTACGATGAGACTTTCTCACCCGTAGCGATGCTTAAGTCTGTCCGAATCATGTTAGCTATTGCTGCATTTCATGATTATGAAATTTGGCAAATGGATGTCAAAACTGCATTCTTGAATGGATTTCTGGAAGAAGAGTTGTATATGATGCAGCCAGAAGGTTTTGTTGATCCAAAAGGTGCTAACAAAGTGTGCAAGCTCCAACGTTCCATTTATGGACTGGTGCAAGCATCTCGGAGTTGGAATAAACGCTTTGATAGTGTGATCAAAGCATATGGTTTTATCTGAGACTTTTGGAGAAGCTTTGTATTTACAAGAAAGTGAGTGGGAGCTCAGTAGCATTTACGATACTATATGTAGATGACATATTATTAATTGGAAATGATATAGAATTTCTGGATAGCATAAAGGGATACTTGAATAAAAGTTTTTCAATGAAAGACCTCGGTGAAGCTGCTTACATATTGGGCATCAAGATTTATAGAGATAGATCAAGACGCTTAATAGGACTTTCACAAAGCACATACCTTGACAAAATTTTGAAAAAGTTCAAAATGGATCAGGCAAAGAAAGGTTTCTTGCCCGTGCTACAAGGTGTGAAGTTGAGTCAAACTCAATGCCCGACCACAACAAAAGATAGAGAGAAAATGAAAGATGTTCCCTATGCTTCAACCATAGGCTCTATCATGTATGCAATCTTGTGTACGGACCGACGTATGCTTAGCAATAAGCTTGGCGGGAAGGTACCAAAGTAATCCAGAGTGGATCATTGGACAGCGGTCAAGAACATCTGAAATACCGAAAAGGACTAAGGATATGTTTCTCGTATATGGAGGTGACAAAGAGCTAGTCGTAAATGGTTACATCGATGCAAGCTTTGACAACGATCCGGACGATTCTAAATCGCAAACCGGATCGTGTTTTTATTAAGCGGTGGAGCTGTAAGTTGGTGCAGTTCTAAACAAAGCATCGTGGCGGGATCTACATGTGAAACGGAGAACATAGCTGCTTCAAGCAGCAAATGAAGGAGTCGGATGAAGGAGTTCATTTCGATCTAGGTGTCATACCTAGTGCATCGGGACCAATGAAGATCTTCGTGACAATCTTGGTGTAATTGCCTTGGCAAAGGAATCCAGATTTCACAAGAGGACCAAGCACATCAAGAGGCGCTTCAATTCCATTCGGGACCAAGTCCAAGTGGGAGACATAGAGATTTGCAAGATACATACGGATCTGAATGTTGTAGACCCGTTGACTAAGCCTCTCTCACGAGCAAAACATGATCAACACCAAGACTCCATGGGTGTTAGAATCATTACTCTGTAATCTAGATTATTGACTCTAGTGCAAGTGGGAGACTGAAGGAAATATGCCCTAGAGGCAATAATAAAGTTATTATTTATTTCCTCATATCATGATAAATGTTTATTATTCATGCTAGAATTGTATTAACCGGAAACATGATACATGTGTGAATACATAGACAAAACATATAGTCACTAGTATGCCTCTACTTGACTAGCTCATTGATCAAAGATGGTTATGTTTCCTGACCATAGACATGTGTTGTCATTTGATTAGTGGGATCACATCATTAAAAGAATGATATGATTGACATGACCCATTCCGTTAGCCTAGCACTTGATCGTTTAGTATACTGCTATTGCTTTCTTCATGACTTATACATGTTCCTGTAACTATGAGAATTATGCAACTCCCGTTTACGAACACTTTGGGTACTACCAAACTTCACAACGTAACTGGGTGATTATAAAGGAGTACTACAGGTGTCTCCGAAGGTACATGTTGAGTTGGCGTATTTCGAGATTAGGTTTTGTCACTCCGATCGTCGGAGAGGTATCTCTGGGCCCTCTCGGTAATGCACATCATTATAAGCCTTGCAAGCAATGTGACCAATGAGTTGGTCACGGGATGATGCATTACAGAACGAGTAAAGAGACTTGCCGGTAACGAGATTGAACTAGGTATTGGATACCGACGATCAAATCTCGGGCAAGTAACATACCGATGACAAAGGGAACAACGTATGTTGTTATGTGGTTTGACCGATAAAGATCATCGTAGAATATGTAGGAACCAATATGGGCATCTAGGTCCCACTATTGGTTATTGACCGAGAATAGTTCTAGGTCATGTCTACATAGTTCTTGAACCCGTAGGGTCCGCACGCTTAACGTTACGATGACAGTTTTATTATGAGTTTATAAGTTTTGATGTACGAAGTTTGTTGAGTCCGGATGTGATCACGGACATGACGAGGAGTCTCGAAATGGTCGAGACATAAATATTGATATATTGGACGACTATATTCGGACACCGGAAGTGTTTCGGGTGATTTCGGAGAAAACCGGAGTGCCAAAGGGGTTACCGGAACCCCCCGGGGAAGTATTGGGCCTTAGTGGGCCTGAGGGGAGAGAGAGGGCAGAAGCCCAGGAGGTGGCGCGCCCCCTCCCATGGGGAGTCCGAATTGGACTAGGGGAGGGGGGCGCGGCCCCTCTTTCCCTCTCCCTCTCCCC
Source organism: Aegilops speltoides (assembly GCA_021437245.1). Classification (NCBI taxonomy): domain Eukaryota; kingdom Viridiplantae; phylum Streptophyta; class Magnoliopsida; order Poales; family Poaceae; genus Aegilops; species Aegilops speltoides. Next base: position 456,025,515 of record CM038142.1, read on the forward strand.
CTCTTTCCTTCCCCCTTCCTCCTTCCTAGTTGGACTAGGAAAGGGGAGTCCTACTCCCACTAGGAGGAGGACTCCCCCCTCCTTGGCGCGCCCCAAGGGCCGGCCGGCCTCCCCCTTGCTCCTTTATATACGGGGGCGGGGGGGGGCACCCCAGAGACACACAAGTTGATCTACGGATCGTTCCTTAGTTGTGTGTGGTGCCCCCCTCCACCATATTCCACCTCAGTCATATCGTCGTGGAGTTTAGGCGAAGCCCTTGTGCCCGTAGAGCATCATCATCGTCACCACGCCGTCGTGCTGACGGAACTCATCTCCGGAGCTTTGCTGGATCGGCGCACGGAGATCGTCATCGAGCTGAACGTGTGCTGAACTCGGAGGCCCCGTACGTTCGGTGCTTGGATCGGTCGGATCGTGAATACGTACGACTACATCAACCGCGTTGTGCTAACGCTTACGCTTACGGTCTACGAGGGTACGTGGACGAACACTCTCCCCTCTCGTTGCTATGCCATCACCATGATCTTGCGTGTGCGTAGGAATTTTTTTAAAATTACTACGTTCCCCAACAGGAGTTAGTTACAAGATGATGTGTTATGGAACGAGTAAAGAGACTTGCCAGTAACGAGATTGAACTAGGTATGAAGATACCGATGATCAAACCTCGGGCAAGTAACATACCGACAGACAGAGGGAATTACATATGTTGTCATAAGGTTCAATCGATAAAGATCTTCGTAGAATATGTAGGAACCAATATGGGCATCCAGATTCCGCTATTGGTTATTGACCGGCGAGGTGTCTTGGTCATGTCTACATAGTTCTCGAACCCGTAGGGTCCGCACGCTTAACATTCGTTGACGATATAGTGTTATATGAGTTATATGATTTGGTGACCGAATGTTGTTCGGAGTCACGGATGAGATCACGGACATGACGAGGAGCTCCGCAATGGTCCGGAGGTAAAGATTGATATATAGGACAATACTATTTGGACACCAAAAGTGTTTCAGAGTGCACCGGGTAGTCATCGGATCACCGAAAGGGGTTCCGGACACCCCCGGGAGGTCTATGGGCCTAATGGGCCAAGAGGAGGGACACACCAGCACACAAGGGGGCTGGCGCGCCCCTCTCCCTGGCCGCCGACCCTAGGGGAAGGAAAGGGGAGGGTTGGGCCCTCCCGCCTTTCCCTCCTCATGAGAGAAAGGAAAGGGGGGCACCACCTCCCCATGCCTTCCTCCCGCACACAAACAAGGAAGGGGGGCGCGGCTTGGGGCAGGAGCCCAAGTGGTATTCGGCCGCACTTGGGGCACCTCCTAGCTGCCTCCCCTCTCCCCCACGTATATATATGTGGGAGGGGGCGCCACACATAGCCCACGACAATCTCTTAGCTCTTTGCGGCGCCCCTCTCCACAGTTTCGTCCCTCGGTCATATTTTCGTAGTGCTTAGGGGAATCCCTATGGAGATAGCATCACCACCACCATCACCATGTACTCGTGCTGCCAGAACTCATCCACTGCTTCACCCGTCTTGCTGGATCAAGAAGGCGAGGACGTCAACGAGCTGAATGTGTGCTAATTGCAGAGGTGTCGTATGTTCGGTACTCGATCGGTTGGATCACAAAGAAGTTCGACTACATCAATCACGTTACTAAACGCTTCCGCTTACGGTCTATGAGGGTACGTAGACACACTCTCCCCTCTCGTTGCTATGCATCTCCATGGATAGATCCTGCGCGTGTTTAGATTTTTTTTGTTCTCCATGCAACGTTCCCCAACAGTGGCCTCATGAGCCAGGTCTATGCGTAGATGATATGCACGAGTAGAACACAAAGAGTTGTGGGCGGTGATAGTCATACTGCTTACCACCAACGACTTATTTTGATTCGGCGGTATTGTGGGATGAAGCGTCCCGGACCAACCTTACATGTCCACGTACATGAGACATGTTCCACCGACAGACATGCAACTTGTTTTGCATAAAGGTGGCTGGCGGGTGTCTGTTTCTCCTACTTTAGTTGAATCGAATTTGACTACGGGCAATCCTTGAAGAAGGTTAAAACAACAAACTTGATAAATCACCGTTGTGGTTTTTGTCGTAGGTAGGACGGTTCTTTCTAGAAGCCCGTATCATCCAGGTAAAACTTGCAACAACAAAGTAGAGGATGTCTAACTTGTTTTTGCAGGGCATGTTGTGATGCGATATGGTCAAGACATGATGTGATATACATTGTTGTATGAGATGATCATGTTTCATAATATCGACAACCGGCAGGAGTCTTAGGGTTGTCTCTTAATTATTGTATGAAATGCAAGCGCCAGATAGTTGCTTTACTTTATTGCTATGTGTTAGCAATAGTTGTAGAAGCAATAGTTGGCAAGACGACCCCGACACAACGATGGAGATCAAGGTGTCGAGCTGGTGACGATGGAGATCATGACGATGCTTTGGAGATGCAGATCAAAAGCACAAGATGATGATGGCCATATCATGTCACATATTTTTTTGATTGCATGTGATGTTTATCCTTTATGCATCTTATTTTGTTTAGAACGGAGGTAGCATAATAAGAGGATCCCTTCAGTAAATTTCAAGATAAAAGTGTTCTCCCCGAGTATGCACCATTGCCAAAGTTGGTCGTTTTGAAGCACCTCATGATGGTCGGGTGTGATAGACTCTACGTTCACATACTACGAGTGTAAGTCAGTTTTGCACATGCAGAATACTTGGGTTAAACTTGACGAGCCTAACATGTATACACATGGTCTCGGAACACTGGAGACCGAAACATCAAACATGAGTCATATAGTAGATATGATCAACATAGAGATGTTCACCATTGATGACTACCCCATCTCATGTGATGATCGGACATGGGGTAGTTGGTTTGGATCATTTATCACTTACATAACTTGAGGGATGTTTAGTTAAATGGGAGTTCATTAGTAATTTGATTAATTGAACTTAATTTATCATGAACTTAGTCTTAATAGTTTTTCATATCTATGTTGTAGATCAATGATAACCCACAAGTGTAGGGGATCGCAACAGCTTTCGAGGGTAGAGTAGGGGATCGCAACGATGGGCAAGACAAGGGACACAAGATTTATACTGGTTCGGGCCACCATGGTGGTGTAATACCCTACTCCAGTGTGTGGTGTGGTGGATTGCCTCTAGGGCTGATGATGAATAGTATAGGGGAAGAGCAGCCTCACGAGAGGTGTTCTTGGGCTGGTGCGATGAACTGCTTGGGTAAGTTCGTTCGCCTTTCTCTCTCTAATGAGCACTCGATGGATCTCCCCTTCCTCGGTGGTGGCTAGTCCTATTTATAGAGGCCCTGGTCCTCTTCCCAAATATTGAGCGGGAAGGGCGCCAACAACGGCCATTTTGAAGGGGAACATCTAGTACAAGTTATCCTGACTAAAGTTGGTCTTCGGCTGCCAAAAGCACCAGCGATGACGCCGTCTTGGGCTCCACGGTGACCTCCATCCTGCCACTCCGCTGGTCTTGGTCTCATTGCATTGAAAAGGCAACCTTTGCCTGATGCTTCGGTACTCCACACTGATGACCCACAAGTGTAGGGAATCAATCATAGTCCTTTCGATAAGTAAGAGTGTCGAACCCAACGAGGAGTAGAAGAAAATGATAAGCGGTTTTCAGTAAGGTTTTCTCTGCAAGCACTGAAATTGTAGGTGATAGATAGTTTTGTGATAAGATAAATGGTAACGAGTAACAAGTAAATAAAGTAAATAAAGTGCAGCAAGGCGGCCCAATCCTTTATGTATCAAAGGATAAGCCTAGACAATTTCTAATAATGAGAAAAGAGCTCCCGAGGACACATTGGGAATTATCGTCAAGCTAGTTTTCATCACGTTCATATGATTCGCGTTCGGTACTTTGATAATTTGATATGTGGGTGGACCAGTACTTGGGTACTGCCCTAACTTGGACAAGGCATCCCACTTATGATTAACCCATATTGCAAGCATCCGCAACTACAAAAGAAGTATTAAGGTAAACCTAACCACAACATTAAACATATGGATCCATATCAGCCCCTAACGAAGCAACGCATAAACTAGGGTTTAAGCTTCTGTCACTCTATCAACCCATCATCTACTTATTACTTCCCCATGCCTTCCTCTAGGCCCAAATAATGGTGGAGTGTCATGTAGTCGACGTTCACATAACACCACTAGAGGAAAAGACAACATACATCTCATCAAAATATCGAACGAATACCAAATTTACATGACTACTAATAGCAAGACTTCACCCATGTCCTCAGGAACAAACGTAACTACTCACAAAGCATATTCATGTTCATAATCAGAGGATAATATGCATAAAGGATCTGAACATATGATCTTCCATCAAGTAAACCAATTAGCATCAACTACAAGGAGTAATCAACACTACTAGCAACCCACAGGTACCAATTTGTGGTTTTGATACAAGATTGGATACAAGAGGTGAACTAGGGTTTTGAGAGGAGATGGTGCTGGTGAAGATGTTGATGGAGATTGACCCCCTTCCAATGAGAGGATCGTTGGTGATGTTGTTGGTGATGATTTCCCCCTCCCGGAGGGAAGTGTCCCCGGCAGAACAGCTCCGCTGGAGCCGTAGATTAATTCCGCCAAGGTTCCGCCTCGTGGCGGCGGAGTTTCGTCCCGTAAGCTTGCCCACAATTTTTTCCAGGGTATAAGCGATGATATAGCGAAGATGGACGCGGAGGCCACCAGGGGCCCAGGAGATAGGGGGCGCGCCCTATAGGGGTGGGGGCGCCCCCTGTCTCCTGGACAGGGTGTGGGCCCCCTGGTGTATTTCTTTCGCTCAAAAATTCTTATTAAATGCAAAAAGTTGTTTCGTGGAGTTTCAGGACTTTTGGAGCTGTGCAGAATAGATTTCCAACGTTTGCTCCTTTTCCAGCCAGAATTCCAGCTACCGGCATTCCCCCTCTTCATGGTAAACCTTGTAAAATAAGAGAGAATAGCCATAAGTATTGAGATATAATGTGTAATAACAGCCCATAATGCAATAAATATTGATATAAAAGCATGATGCAAAATGGACGTACCACACGCCTGTGCTTGCCCCCTTTTGCACCAAAGAGGAAACAAGGACACTGCGCAGGCCGGCGCCCACCTAGCGCCCGCCTGGTCTCGATCATCACGGCTTGCGTCACGAGCACCTTGCGAGGTACCCTGCCTTGATCTCTTTGCCTCCTCGCGAGCCTGCCTGGCGAGGTCGTTCCTGAGGAAGTCGTGCGTCGTCCACCCCTCAAGGCTTGGCCCCTCGCGAGGGTCTTGAGCTTGAGCTGATGAAGATGGGCCGTACTGGGCCACCACTTGAGCCACGCCGCAGGCCGCAGGCAGGCAAGTCTGGGGACCCTCGTTCCCAGAACGCCGACAATTAGAGCATTGTACCACGTGAGAAAAGGATGATGCTATGATTCCCTCACAAGTTGGGGTGAGTCTTTGGACTTTATGAAAACTAAAAGAGGCCAAAGAAGCCAAAATAAAAAAGAGGCCAAAGAAGTCCAGCAAAAAAAAAGAAAAAGAAGAAAATAAAAAAATGAGAGAAAAGAGAGAAGGCACAATGTTACTATCCTTTTTTCACACTTGTGCTTCAAAGTAGCACCATGATCTTCATGATAGAGAGTCTCCTATAATTGTCACTTTCATACACTAGTGGGAATTTTTCATTATAGAACTTGGCTTGTATATTCCAATGATGGCCTTCCTCAAATTTCCTTAGGCTTCATGAGCAAGCGAGTTGGATGCACACCCACTTAGTTTCTTTTGAGCTTTCATACGCTTATAGCTCTAGTGCATCCGTTGCATGGCAATCCCTACTCACTCACATTGATATCTATTGATGGGCATCTCCATAGCCCATTGATACGCCTAGTTGATGTGAGATGATCTCCTTCCTTTTTGTCTTCTCCACAACCACCATATTCTATTCCACCTATAGTGCTATATCCATGGCTCACGCTCATGTATTGCGTGGAAGTTGAAAAAGTTTGAGAATGTCAAAAGTATGAAACAATTGCTTGGCTTGTCACGGGGTTGTGCATGATTTAATACTTTGTGTGATGAAGATGGAGCATAGCCAGACTATTTGATTTTGTAGGGATAACTTTCTTTGGCCATGTTATTTTGAAAGTGCAACTAATTCCTAGGTGGTTTTGGTAATTCTTAACAACATATAGCTCATTGAACTAATATCCTTTCAAGATGATTATTTCAGAAAGTTCAATGATTGACATGGCATGGACTATATATGTGGACCCCTCAAAATTCTAAGGACAAATATTGGCAAAAGCTCAAGACTCTTCATTTCTATTTTAGTGCTCCAAGATCACATTGAGTCCATAGGAAAGCCAATACTATTAAAAGGGGATGAGGTGTTGCATAATGGTCTACTTGCTCAAAATGCCTAGTGATATGCTCCAAAGCCCTCAACCATCTTCTCGAATCCAAATATGTCTTAACCTAAAGTCAAACTCGGCCCCACCGATTTGAATCATTCGGCGCCACCGAGTTCATTTGACATAGCCATAGCCAGAATCCCTAATCAGTTCGGCTCATCGATAGGGATCTTGGTCCCACCGAGATGGGTTTGCAAAATCTTTGTTTCCCTTAGTAATGTTTCGTTCTCACCGAAATGAGCGATCGGTCCCACCGAGTTCGCAATGCACACTCTCTGTTTCTCTTTTGTAACGTTTTGGTCTCACCGAAAGGAGCGATCAGTCCCACCAGTTTGCTTGACCAAATCTCTGTTTGCTTGTTACTGAAATCGGTCTCACCGAGTTGAAGTAATCGATCAAACCGAGATTAAGTTTTGCACTAACCCTAGATCATCGGTCCCACCGAGTTGATCATGTCGGTCCCACCAAAAATCCTAATATTCACATTTTGAACTGAATCGCTCTCACCGAGTTCATATATTCGGTCTGACCGAGTTGACTCTTTTGTGTGTAACGGTCAGATTTTGTGTGGAGGCTATATATACCCCTCCACCCTCCTCCCCATTTGTGAGAGAGCCATCAGAATGTGCCTACACTTCCAGCATTCATTTTCTGAGAGAGAACCACCTACTCATGTGCTGAGACCAAGACATTCCAATCACCACAATAATCTTGATCTCTAGCCTTTCCCAAGTTGCTTTCCACTCAAATCATCTTTCCACCATAGCCAAATCTGTGAGAGAGAGTTGAGTGTTGGGGAGACTATCATTTGAAGCACAAGAGCAAGGAGTTCATCATCAAATCACCATCTATTACCTTTTGGAGAGTGGTGTCTCCTAGATTGGTTAGGTGTCACTTGGGAGCGTCCGTCAAGATTGTGGAGTTGAACCAAGGAGTTTGTAAGGGCAATGAGATCGCCTACTTCGTGAAGATCTACCCAAGTGAGGCAAGTCCTTCGTGGGCGATGGCCATGGTGGGATAGACAAGTTTGCTTCTTCATGGACCCTTCATGGGTGGAGCCCTCCGTGGACTCGCGCAACCGTCACCCTTCGTGGGTTGAAATCTCCATCAACGTGGATGTACGATAGCACCACCTATCAGAACCACACCAAAAATCTCCGTGTCTACATTGTGTTTGCCACTCCAAACCTCTCCCTTTACCTTCATATGCAATGATTTACATTCCGCTACTATACTCTTAGAATTGCATGTGTAGGTTGATTGCTTGACTTGTGATAAGTTGTTAAAATCTGCCAAGACTTAAAACTGGGAAAAGGCTAGACTTTTATTTGGTCAAATAGTCTAATCACCCCCCCTCTAGACCTACTTTCGATCCTACAAGTGGTATCAGAGCTTTGGTCTCCATTTGCCTTGATTTCCATAGCTTTGGTGATCATAACCTTGGTTTCACAACCTAGGAGAGTATGGCGTCTAGTGAGTGAAATTACCACCATAGAGGTCCTTACTTTGATGGCACTAATTTGCTAGTTGGAAGCATAGATGAAAATGCATGTTCTTGGACACAACCCCGTCGTTTGGGCTATTTTGTGTATTGGCTTGCAAAGTGAATTCTTCGATGGAAGGGAACCAAATCGTGAAGCTACCGCGGAAGAATTGAAGATGTTGCTATACAATGTTCAAGCTTGCGATATCTTCTTCAACGGATAATGCCCCAAAGAATTCAACAAAATCAGCCGTCTTGAGAATGCAAAGGAAATTTGGGATACTTTGATTGATATGCATGAAGGTACGGACTCCGTCAAGGAATCCAAATTGGATGTGCTTCAAAGTCAACTTGAGAAGTTCAAAATCAAGGATGGTGAAGGTGTCGCTGAAATGTACTGTAGGCTTGCTCTCATCACAAATGAGATTGCCGGCTTAGGAAGTGAATAGATAACCGACAGATTAATAACTAAGAAGATCCTAAGAGCCTTGGATGGAAAATATGATACCGTGTGCACATTCATCCAGATGATGCCCAATTACAAAGATCTCAAGCTAACGGAAGTCATTGGTAGAATTGTTGCTCACGAGATGTCACTCAAGGATAAAGAAGAGCCTCACAACAAGTCTAGTGGTGCTTACAAAGCTTCATGTGATGCTCCTACATCATCAAGTGAGAAACAAGTATTCAATGAAGAATTGAGCCTAATGGTGAAGAACTTCAACAAGTTCTACAAGAGTGGAAGCAAAAAGAGAAGTTCCAAGTTAAGGTCCTACAATGACAAAAGGTCTTCTAGTCGTGATCGCAATTGCTACAATTGTGTAAGACCTGAACACTACTCAAGTGAGTGTACTACTCCCTACAAAATAAGAGAAGACTCACCTAAAAGGAGAAGTGATGTCTACTACACAACCTTATTCTTGTAGACGTTGTTGGGCCTGCAAGTGCACAAGTTGTAGGACAGTAGCAAATTTCCCTCAAGTGGATGACCTAAGGTTTATCAATCCGTAGGAGGCGTAGGATGAAGATGCTCTCTCTCAAACAACCCTGCAACCAAATAACAAAGAGTCTCTTGTGTCCCCAACACACCCAATACAATGGTAAATTGTATAGGTGCACTAGTTCGGCGAAGAGATGGTGATACAAGTGCAATATGGATAGTAGATAAAGGTATTTGTAATCTGAAAATATAAAAACAGCAAGGTAACTAATGATAAAAGTGAGCGTAAACGGTATTGCAATGATAGGAAACAAGGCATAGGGTTCATACTTTCACTAGTGCAAGTTCTCTCAACAATAATAACATAGATAGATCATATAACAATCCCTCAACATGCAACAAAGAGTCACTCCAAAGCCACTAGTAGCGGAGAACAAACGTAGAGATTATGGTAGGGTACGAAACCACCTCAAAGTTATCCTTTTTGATCGATCTATTCAAGAGTTCATACTAGAATAACACCTTAAGACACAAATCAACCAAAACCCTAATGTCACTTAGATACTCCATTGTCACCTCAAGTATCCGTGGGCATGATTATACGATATGCATCACACAATCTCAGATTCATCAAACCAGCACAAAGTACTTCAAAGAGTGCCCCGAAGTTTCTACGGAGAGTCAAGAAAACGTGTGCCAACCCCTATGCATAGGTTCATGGGCGGAACCCGCAAGTTGGTCACCAAAACATACATCAAGTGGCACGTGATATCCCATTGTCACCACAGATAAACACGGCAAGACATACATCAAGTGTTCTCAAATCATTAAAGACTCAATCCGATAAGATAACTTCAAGGGAAAACTCAATTCATCACAAGAGAGTAGAGGGGGAGAAACATCATAAGATCCAACTATAATAACAAAGCTCGCGATACATCAAGATCGTGCCATAGAGAGAACACGAGAGAGAGAGAGATCAAACACATAGCTACTGGTACATACCCTCAGCCCCGAGGGTGAACTACTCCATCCTCGTCATGGATAGCGCCGGGATGATGAAGATGGCCACCGGTGATGGATTCTACCTCCGGCAGGGTGCCGGAACAGGCTCCCGGTAGGTTTTGGTGGCTACAGAGGCTTGCGGCGGCAGAACTCCCGATATATCTTCTCCATGGATGTTTTTAGGGTACGTGGGACTATATAGGCGAAAGAAGTCGATCGGGGGGTGCTCGAGGGGCCCACGAGACAGGGGCGCGCCCAGAAGGGGGGGGGCAATCTCCTGGCCTCCTTGAGGATCTTCTGACGTGAACTCCATGTCTCCAGGATCATATTCTTCCAAAAAATCACACCGCCAAGGTTTCATTCTGTTTGGACTCCGTTTGATATTCCTTTTCTTGAAATAATCAAAACAGCAATAAAACAAACAATATGGGTTGGGCCTCCAGTTAATAGGTTAGTCCCAAAAGTAATATAAAAGTGTATAATAAAGCCCGTAATCATTCAAAACAGATAATAAAATAGCATGAATGCTTCATAAATTATAGATACACGGAGAAGTAGAAGAGAAGAATCACCACCAAGAGAAACACGGAGTAGAGATGATTGTTATGAATGGAGACCCTCTCGTAGAAGGAAGGATTCGGAAAGGAAGGATAAGTCATCAAAGAGCTACACAAGACAAATACATCAAGCTCATGTTTGTGAATGGGTATCCGGTTCCGACTCCGACAACCACTCCGAGAGAAGCTATCACTCTGACTCTGAATATAGTCAAGATGAAGGTGTTGCCGGTCTCGCACTTGTGTCATCCAACTCCAATGACATATTTGATTCACCAAATGAAGGGATTGGAATATGCTTCATGGCTAAAGTTCCAAAGGTATCACACCCTGAGTATGTTGATTTCAATAGTGATGAAGATGATTTGCTCGGTGATGATGATTTACTTGTTGACAACTCTAGTGATGAAAACTATGATGAAAGTGTTATTAATCATGCTAATCAAGATAAAACGAATGACGATGATAAGAAGGAGATTGAGCGTCTAACTAAAGAACTAAACACTCTTAAGTTAGCTCATGAACTACCTTAGAAGATCATCGAGAGCTTTTAAAGACTAATGAGAAGCTACGCTTTGAAAAGCTCAATCTAAGCAAGAGCATGGGTTCTTAAAAGCAATCAATGATGATGTTCGTAAGAAAATCTCTTCTTACATTGCCGAGCGTTTATTCTTGTCTACTTACATGCCACAAGTAAAATCTAGCAACAAGAGTAAGAAAGATTCTTCTTCTAGTAGTAACAATAATCATGTTAAATCCAATATTGTTGCTTCTAGTAGTTCTCTTGATTCCACTAATGATTCTCTTAGCCAAGTTACACTTGAGCAAGAAAATAGCTTATTGAAGGGAATTATAGAGAAGTGTGTTTACAAGAGCCTTGCCGGGAGCAAGCAATTTGAGGAAATTGTACGCAAGCAAGGAAGACACTGGAAGAATCAAGGTGTTGGTTTTGAACGCAAGTTCAATGCCAACGGAGTTGAGTGGGAAGAAGATCAATAACCCAAGACGAAGTTCGTTCCTCAACAAGAGAAGTATGATCCCACTTGTTTCAAAGGAACACAAGCTCAAGATGATCTTCCACCACAAGACCACAAGCTAAAAGGCAAGGACAAACTTCAAGAGGAGATTGATGCATTTAAAGAAGCTCCTAAGGCCTTGGTCAAGTGGGTTCCCAAGACTACATCAAGTTCTATTTCATCAAGTATGACTACAACTCCAAGGATTCCCATCAAGATGATGTGGATCCCGAAGAAGAAGAACTAGAGAGTTCTTGAGGGTGACTCCGCCAACATACTTCACTCATATTCATTTGGCGAGTACAAGTGCAATCAACCTCCATATCTTGCAGTAGTTCAAGGAGTCACAAACCCTCTTGTTGAGACAAGGGACAAGGTAACCTAATGCTTTCATGGACAATATCATGTGTGGACTTTACTCTATGTCTATGGATATCCTTGTATGTTCCTTGTGGGACTAACCCACGTAGGTATTGAAAGTGCAACTCGCTCCAATGGGTTGCTCCAAATGATCTACATCAACATTGAGCATGTACATCTTCAACACCTACATGAAGTCATCATCGACAAAACCAAGATTAGTTCATCCCACTTAGGGGGGATATCACTTCTAGGGGGAGCTTTACTCTAAGAATTGAGCTAAAGCAACTCTAATGGTGTGAACACAACAACGCTGTATGTAAAAGTGGTAACCCCCCTTGTGCTTAAACGATGAGTATGACCTATGATCAAATGTTCTCATTTGACTCCTAAGTCAATATACTCATATATAGATGACCTAGTCATCGACAAATTACTTGATGGATGCTAGAGTGTTTGTGCATGCTTTGCCACATATTTCATTTGCTATCTTATTGTGTGAGCATGTTGGTTGCATATTTTTCTCATTCAAGGACATCTATTTGTTGCTTTGATTGTTTGGATTTTCTTTTTGACAAGTGGATGGCCAAGAATGCCTAAGAACTCCCTCTAGCTATCTATGATTTTCTCGTCTCAAACTCTATTCATGCTACATGACAAAGTTTGAACAAGTCGAATTCAGACCCTCCGGATGAGGAGCACTCGGAGTCACCGATCCGTCAAGGGCTTAACTTCCAAAACCTCTTAGTGCATTTCGGTCAGACTGATTCATCCCATTTGGTCATGCCGAGTTCATTTAGTTGATCTAGTTTTTTATCTCGGTGCAGCCGATTAGAACCTTTCGGTCACACCGAGTTGCAGCAACCGCTTGCGATTCTGCATTTCGGTGCCACCGAGTCGTTCCACTCGGTCACACCGACAGTGACTGGATATCATAAATTCAAGGCAATGAGCTTGATAGTTGAAACAATCAAGAGGACTGCAGCTGACCAGAAGAGATCACGTGGCTATGCTCCACATATTCAGATGTTCATAAATTCTAATATGGGCACATGCACATATTTGTTGGACAAAGAGCACCTTCCTTTAAGGCCAGAATTTGATGATAACGTTGTTGTGATGGATGCTTCACATCCTACTTCAGTTGAGGCTCAAGAGAAGAGAGAAAAGGCTAAGGCTGAAGAAGCTTCAAAGACTCCAGATCCCTCAGCAGTACATCTCCATACCAAGCAGAGTGAGAATTGAGAAAGGATTAGCTACCTGACTCGAAATCAAGAGAGCCTTGAGAGGATCTTTGAGACAAAGCTTCATGACTTGGATGTCAAAGTAACTGAGATTTAGACTTCAGTTGAGAAGATACAAGAAGATCTTGAGGACAGGAGTGACAGGACAACCATAGATGCTTATCAAAGGGTGCCTAGAGCACACAGTGTGCAAAGAATGCCGACCATCGACACGGGGCCACAACCCGGCTCTGTAGCTACATCTTTCAGTTGCCCCTCTAGTGGCAACCCCTCCAGTACCTCAGACGTCAGCCGAAGTTTTTGCAGATGTTGTTCTATCCACGCCATCTTCGCAAGATCATGCTTAGAGTGTCGTATAGCACTATGCATTTTCAAGCTTTTTGGTAACTTGTGGCCAATGGGGGAGAAAGTGTATAGATCATAGGCTTTGAGAGAGAGAGTTTTGATTTTTATTGGTCTCTGTTGCTACTGTGTTGCTTGTGCTTGCTACAATATTTGTGCTTGTGTGTGAAATACTCTTATGATCATGTGGTTGATCATATCATACTTTATTATGCTATGCTTAACTAATGCTATCCTATCCATTGTGTATGATCAATCATATTTGTCTTGGTGATGAGTGCATGTTATGTATGTTCTATCATTTTGAGCGCTCCACCAAGATTTATGTGACATGGAAGAGTAACCCATGAGCCTAATCAACTGTGCATTTGCATTCAAAAGCAAATCATGAATCATGCACAAATTTAGGGGGAGCTCTTGCTTATCACATACTTCTCAAAGCGACGATATATTTCATTCTTATTATCATTTGTCGAAGCTTTGATCTATATGTTGTCATCAATTACCAAAAAGGGGGAGATTGAAAGTGTAACTAATCCTTGGGTGGTTTTGGTAATTCTTAACAACATATAGCTCATTGAAATAATATCCTTTCAAGATGATTATTTTAGAAAGTTCAATGATTGGCATGGCATGGACTAGAGATGTGGACCCCTCAAAATGCTAAGGACAAATATTGACAAAATCTCAAGACTCTTCATTTCTATTTTAGTGATCCAAAGATCACATTGAGTCCATAGGAAAGCCAATACTATTAAAAGGGGATGAGGTGTTGCATAATGGTCTACTTGCTCAAAATGCTTAGTGGTATGCTCCAAAGCCCTCAACCATCTTCTCAAATCCAAATATGTCCTAAACCTAAAGTCAAACTCGGCCCCACCGGTTTGATTCATCCGGCGCCACCGAGTTCACTTGACATAGCAATAGCAAGAAACCCTAATCAGTTCAGTCTCACCGATAGGGATCTCGGCCTCACCGAGATGGGATTGAAAACTCTCTGTTTCCCTTTGTAATGTTTTGGTCTCACCGAAATGAGCGATCGGTCCCACCGAGTTCGCAATGCAAACTCTCTGTTTGTCTTTCGTAACGTTTCGGTCTCACCGAAAGGAGCAATCGGTCCCACCGAGTTTGGCTGACCAACTCTTTGTTTGCTTGTTACTGAAATCAGTCTCAGTGTGTTGAAGTAATCGATCAAACTGAGATTAAGTTTTGCCCTAACCCTAGCTCATTTGTCCCACCGAGTTGATCATGTCGGTCCCACTAAAAATCCTAACGTTCACATTTTGAACTGAATCGGTCTCACCGAGTTCATATATTCGGTCTGACCGAGTTGGCTCTTTTGTTATAACGGTCATATTTTGTGTGAAGGCTATATATACCCCTCCACCCTCCTCTCCATTTGTGAGAGAGCCATCAGAACGTGCCTACACTTCCATCATTCATTTTCTAAGAGATAACCACCTACTCATGTGATGAGACCAAGACATTCCAATCCAACCACAAGAATCTTGATCTCTAGCCTTCCCCAAGTTGCTTTCCACTCAAATCATCTTTCCACCATAGCCAAATCTGTGAGAGAGAGTTGAGTGTTGGGGAGACTATCATTTGAATCACAAGAGCAAGGAGTCAATCATCAACACACCATCTATTACCTTTTGGAGAGTGGTGTCTCCTAGATTGGTTAGGTGTTACTTGGGAGCCTCCGTCAAGATTGTGAAGTTGAACCAAGGAGTTTGTAAGGGCAAGGAGATCGCCTACTTCATGAAGATCTACCCAAGTGAGGCAAGTCCTTCATGGGCGATGGTCATGGTGGGATAGACAAGGTTGCTTCTTCGTGGCCCCTACGTGGGTGGAGCCCTCCGTGGACTTGCGCAACCGTTACCCTTCATGGGTTAAAGTCTCCATCAACATGGATGTACGACAGCACCACGTATCAGAACCACGCCAAAAATCTCCATGTCTACATTGCGTTTGCCACTCCAAACCCCTCCATTTACCTTCATATGCAATGATTTACATTCCTCTGCTATACTCTTAGAATAGCATGTGTAGGTTGATTACTTGACTTGTGCTAAGTTGTTAAAATCTGCCAAGACTTAAAATTGGGAAAAGGCTAGACTTTTATTTGGTCAAGTAGTCTAATCACCCCCCTCTAGATCTACTTTTGGTCGTACATATTTTGAGAAGACATGATTGCTTCATTAGTATGCTTGAAGTATTATTGTTTTTATGTCAATATTAAACTTTTGCTTTGAACCTTATGGATATGAATATTCATGCCACAATAAAGAAAACTACATGGATATATATGTTAGGTAGTATTCCACATCAAAAATTCTGTTTTTTATCATTTACCTACTCGAGAACGAGCAGGAATTAAGCTTGGCGATGCTTGATACTTCTCCAACGTATCCAAATTATTTGATTGTTCCATGCTATTATATTATCTGTTTTGGATGTTTTATATGCATTAATATGCTATTCTTTATTATTTTTGGGACTAACCTATTAACCCAGATTCTAGTGCCAGTTTATGTTTTTCCTTGTTTTTGAGTTTCGCAGAAAAGGAATACTAAACGGAGTCCAAACGGAATAAAACTTTCATGATAATTTTTCTTGGACCATAAGACATCCAGAGGACTTGGAGAGGAGGTCAGAAGATTCCTGAGGAGGCCGCAAGCCCTCAAGGCGCGCCCTAGGGGTGGGCTCCCTGACTTGTGGGCTCCTCGAAGGTCCTCTAACCATAATCTGTGCACTACAAATTCCCAAATATTTCCAAACCACCAGAAGCGTCCACCAAAATACTTTTCCGCCGCCGCAAGCGTATGGGCCCATGAGATCCCATCTTGGTGCCTTTTCCGGCACTCTACCAGAGGGGGATTCGATCACAAGGACATCTACATCAACCTTGGTGCCCTTCCGATGAAGCGTGAGTAGTTTACCACAGACCTACGGGTCCATAGCTAGTAGCTAGATGGCTTCTTCTCTCTCTTTTGTCTTTGATCTTCAATACCATGTTCTCCTCGATATTCTTGGAGTTCTATCTAATGTAATGTTGTTTTGCGGTGTGTTTGTCGAGATCCTATGAATTGTGGATTTATCATCATATTATCTATGAATATTATTTGAGTCTTCTCTGACTCTTTTATGCATAATTAATTATCTTTGTATTTCTCTTCGAATTATCGGTTTGGTTTGGTGATGTCTACTACATAACCTTCTTCTTGTAGACGTTGTTGGGCCTACAAGTGCACATGTTTGTAGGACAGTAGCAAATTTCCCTCAAGTGGATGACCTAAGGTTTATCAATCCGTAGGAGGCATAGGATGAAGATGGTCTCTCTCAAACAACCCTGCAACCAAATAACAAAAAGTCTCTTGTGTCCCCAACACAGCCAATACAATGGTAAATTGTATAGGTGCACTAGTTCGGCGAAGAGATGGTGATACAAGTGCAAAATAGATAGTACATATAGGTTTTTGTAATCTGAAATAATAAAAACAGCAAGGTAACAAGCGGTAAAAGTGAGCGTAAACGGTATTGCAATGATAGGAAACAAGGCCTAGGGTTCATACTTTCACTAGTGCAAGTTCTCTCAACAATAATAACATAGATAGATAATATAACAAGCTCTCAACATGCAACAAAGAGTCACTCCAAAGCCACTAATAGCGGAGAACAAACGTAGAGATTATGGTAGGGTACGAAACCACCTTGTCGGAGTAATGGGCCACGGGTAGGCTGACCCGGGACCCAAGATCTTTCAAGACATCGGGGAAGGCCGCGCCCCTTCAACCGAGTCCCAGCTGGCGACCTCCAGAAAGGCCGAGTCCCAGCTGGCGATCTCCAGAGAAGACGACTCCAAGGCGAGCCGACTCCAAGGCAAGCCGACTCCAAGGCAAGCCGACTCCCAGCTGGCGACCTCCATGGAAGCCGACTATGGGAGTCGGCCCACGACGCTTCACGAACCCCAATGCGGGGTACGGTCACGACGTGGCCATCCCTCCCTGCCTACAAGGGACCGGCATGGCTATAGTGAGCCGTATCGCCGGGAGATCTCCGGCGAGGCGCGACACTGTTGCCATGCTGCCTCGACCTCAGCACCAGTCAAGGCCAGACTTTGTGCCCACGATGCCGGCCTGTACAGCCCGAAGACCGTGGGGCCGCTTGTCAGTGGGTGGACCGAAGGCGGCCAGAGCGCCCGAAGACAGCCCTGTGGGAGTCGGCCTCCCCGGAGTTGGCCGTCCCCTCCCCAGGGCCTCACGGACCATTAACCAGATTGGATGGGGAGTGGCGACAGTGATCGCCTGATAGACGGCGGCACTGTTGCCACGACCCAATAACCAAGCCTGCGTCATCAGGAGCACCGCACAGTGTCAGGCCTGTCCGCGGGACCCACCAGTCGGCGGGCCCCAGAAGCCGGCGGGAAGGACGGCGGCATGAGAGACAGACGGCTGAGACCCGCGCCCAGCCGAATTACCATTGTATCCCCGGGGGGTAGGCCTATATAAACCCCCCGGGGCACCCATGCAAAGGGTTTGGACCTTGATAGAGATAGACCACATAGCCCAGGAAGGAGGGAACTAGCCTTGCTCTCTCCGGCCTCCCGATACAGCTCCAGGAGCGCCATTGTAGTCACCTTGCTTTAGTGACCATGCGGAGACCCCGCAGAGCAGCAGTAGGGGTGTTATCTCCCCAGAGAGCCCCGAAGCTGGGTAAGATCTACCGGCGTGCATGTCTATGCCTTATCCCGTTTCCAGGCGCTGGCGACATTCTACTCGCCCCCACCATGATAAGCCATCCTTTGGCATATGTCGCACCCAACCCCCGACATTTGGCGCCCACCGTGGAGCGAGGTGCACCGTTGTCCGGAGATCTGTTCTGGACGGGAACCCTCTTCCTCCCTGGTGAGCGCAGCCAGCTAGGCTTGCCAGATGGAGTCTGCATCGACACGCTGCTTGCGATCTTTGAGGCCGCAAGGCCATGAAAGCAGCCTCGCCGAACTTGTCGGCGAGGTGCGCCTCTCCGACGAACCTGCATCCGACGCGGGCACGGGTGGCCCCGAGAGCCTTCTCGTGGGCCTCCTCGACCAACTCCACGTCGCCGGCGAGCCTGCCGTAGACTTGGAGCCCATAGGCTCCTCTGACCCGATGCTGGTCGACTCCGACGCCGTGTTGCTCGACATTTTTCCCACCAACGTGTTGTTCTACGACGAGCCGCTTCCATACGAGGAGAGTGGCAGAAGCGCCGTCACAGAGGTGCTCGTCATCAGCCACGGCGAGCACTCCGGCGAAGAAGCCCAGGACCCGCTAGCTGCGGCCCTGCAAGACCTAACCGCGCCCATTCCAGAGGACGCAGACGCCGAGACGCTGGAGGCGCGCCGCCTTCAGATCATCAAAGGCGCCAAGAAGCTGGCAAGCTTGAGGCGCTTGTCAGAGGCATACCAGCGCGAGATGGATCACGCCGTAGGCGGCTCGCCGGCTCCGACTGGGCCGAGCCGTCTAGGTGCGGTCCGGCAGCGCGGTGCAGCCATCGCCGACTTGCTCGGGGCAAAACGCCCCGTGTACGCCACCCAAGCGGAGAACATCCGCGCCGCTCAAGCGGCGACTGACGAGCTAAAGAACTTCGAGGGCGAAGAGCTCCGTGTGATGATGGAGCGAGTCCAATAGCTCCTTGATGCGGTTGCTGCGCAAAACGCGGCCGGCGGCCGCGCAGATGCGCTGCAGCAGCCGAACGACGACTTGCCTCCCCGCCGAGATCAAGGCGCGACCTCTCAGACGCCGACTGGCGGAGTCCACAGAAGGAAAGAGAAGGAGCCGGCTGTCAGTCACAGTCGGACTCACATCACCATCGAGCGTGACCAAGACGGCCGCCCGAGAGCAGTAGAGCGGCGGGACGATTACCTGCCCCTCCCGCCCAGAAGAGAGCGGCGGGTTTCCTGCCGCCTGTCGAACATCCGACTCTCGGAGGTCGCCTTGGCCGCCGAGAGGGAGTCGGAGAGAATGACGCCCGCCATCGGATCGACCGGCTCCACCGGTCCCTGGCGCTGGAAGAGGAAGATGAGCTGGGTCCGCCTTGCTTTGGGCCCCGCATCAGAGACGAGCCCTTCCCCAAAGGGTTCACGCTCCCCCGAGACACACCCAAGTACACCGGTTCTGTGAAGCCGGAGGACTGGCTGATAGACTACTCCACAGCCGTCAGCATAGCGAACGGCAACAAGCGAGTTGCCGTGAAGTACGTTCCTCTCATGCTCCAGGGCACGGCCCGGACATGGTTGAACAGCCTGAAGCCCCGCAGCATCAATAGCTGGGTCGACTTCATCGAAGCCTTCATCCGCAACTTCACGAGCACGTACAAGCAACCTCCCAAGCCGCGCCAGCTCTCCTTGTGCGTGCAAGGCCCTGATGAATCAACACGCGACTACCTCACGCGCTGGGGCGAGCTTCAAAACTCCTGCGAGGGCGTGCACGAGGTGCAGGCCATCGAGTACTTCACCGCCGGGTGCCGAGAGGGCACCCTCCTCAAGCACCGGCTCCTCTGCGACAAGCCAGAAACCCTCGACGAACTGCTAGTCATAGCAGACAAGTACTCCACGGCCGACTCATCCATGAAGACGGAGATTCAAGTCAACGCGGCTGGCAAGGTGACTCCCCAGGCTCCCAGAATTCCGGCTGGAGACACCAATCGGCGACAGCAACAGAACGACAACAAGCGCAAGGCCCAGCAGCCGACTTCCAACAGTCGGCAGGTCGCGGCAGTCGAAGATCAACAGCCGGAAGGGCAGCCTCCGGCCAAGCGGCACAAGGGCGGCAAGTCCAACTGGTTGCCGGCTTTTTCCTATGAGCAGACCTTGGATGGTCCTTGCAAGTTCCACAGCGGCGCGAAGCCGTCAAACCACACCACCAGAAAGTGCCACTGGCTCACTAGGATCGCCAAGGGATACGGCCTCGCTCCTCCGCCGCCGCTTTGAGCCACCGCCCCGCCGCCGCCCAAAGAACCGGGCGGCTCGGCCAGTCGGCGCGGTACAAGACGAGTTCCCAGAAGAGCACGAAGCCTATGTAGTGTTCACCAGTATGGCAGATAACCGGCGCAGCAGGCACCAACAGCAACAAGAAGTAAATGCAGTAGCAACAGATGCTCCAGAGTTCATGCATTGGTCCGAGAGGCCTATCAGTTGGAGCTGGGCGGATCACCCAGAGGTGATGCCGAGTCCGGGCTCTTATGCCCTGGTCCTCGGTGCTACCTTGGCCATTGATAGGCGGGCCCTGATAGACGGAGGTAGCAGCATCAGCATCCTGTACAAGGACACCATGGAGAAGCTAGGAATCAAGCGAAGACAGCTGCAGAGCAGCCGGACCGTGTTCCATGGAATTGTACCCAGCCTCTCCTGTTCGCCGATCGGCAAGATCCTGATAGACGTCCTCTTCGGAGACAAAGATCATTTCCGCCGAGAGCCGGTCTGGTTCGAGGTGGTGGACCTGGAGAGCCCGTACCATGCCCTGCTTGGCCGACCTTCCTTGGCCAAGTTCATGGCGGTTCCCCACTACGCCTACCTCAAGATGAAGATGCCGAGTTCCAAGGGGATTCTGACCGTAGCCGGCGACTACAAGAAGTCGTCCGCCTGCGCGGCCGAGAGCAGTCGGCTGGCCGAGTCCCTAGTGATCGCAGCCGAGAAGCGGCTCCTTGACCGAGTCGTGGCGATGGGCGGAAAGCAGCCAGAGATGTCGCCCGACCCCAAGGAGACGGAGGCGGAAGGATCATTCAAGCCGGCCAAAGAGACCAAGAAGATTCCCTTGGACCCAGAGCACCCAAAAACGTACTAAGACCTTAGCCCCCCCGAGACGAGCTCGGGGACTGCCTTTTTGTTATCTGCATGATAAGAACTACGCTTCCGAATATGCTACTCTCTTTTATCATACAGTCTGGCACCGGGTCCGACAAGTCGGCCTGGGGACTTGCCGTCTTGCGCTATGAAATGCTTCGTGCAGTCGGACAAGTAATGTGTTGCGCTCAAGCCGTCTCCTGTCGAAAGCCGCAGCTCGCAGAGCGACTGCCGGTAGGTAGAGAACAAGCAAGAACGAGCGCACACATGAAAAAATGGCTAAGGACCTAAAAGCTTATGCATAGCTCAAGCCGGCTACCAGCCTCCCCCCACAGAGCCGACTCATGAGTAGTCGGCTCGCCGTCTTAGCTTTTATCAAAGACAGCCAACTCTCGGATAGTCGGCCTGTCGCTTTCTAGCCGGCTTGCTAAAGAAACTCTAAATGGCCAAGTACTTGCCTTCCCGAAGTAGCCAAGCACTTGACCTTGCGACAGTCCGCAGAGCCACTGTCCAGCCGGCAAGGCGGCAACTAAAGGAAGACGGCAAAGGAAAAAGTCTAAGGAGCAATAAGCAAGGAAAGGCGGAAATCGGATAAATATTTACATGGGCCCTTGGCCGAATTTTTGAATAGAAATTCAGGATACACCCCGCAGGTGGAATTGTTTGAACCTAACAAGTCTTTCAAAAGATTACCAAAGACAGATAAACAGAGGCGGAAAAAGCAGTCTAGGAGGCGGCCTCCGGGGCCGGAGGATCGGAGGTGACGGTGGTGTCGGTGCCGGGCGATCGGGTGGGCTGTCTCGGTTTAGTCGCCCGTGGCGATCGCCTTGTCCTCGCTGCTCGTTCTTTGGAGGCGCGATCGGGCTGAGGCTGGCCGCCTGCTCCGTCTTCTGGCGCCTCCTCCTCGCCTTCGTCCTCCGTCTCGTCCTCCTCCTCGGCGCTGGAGTCGATCACCTCCGCCGAGTCTTCGCCATACTCCGGGTTCATCCCAAACCAGTCCGGCGGCACTTCCTCGCCGCCTTCGGCCCTCTCGGGCACGAAGACGTTGGTGTCCGTGTACTCGGCGATGGTCGCCGCGCGCTCGACAAGGGCGCCCACGGCCTCCGGCTCGGCTGGGCTTCGACCGAACGCTGCCGACGGTCCAGTCCAGCTCGATACCACGCTTGACGAACTCCAAGGCCCGGCGTGCTCCGGCCGGCCGAGGAGCCCTTCCAAGCCTCGAGACGGCCGGCGGCGACTTCCAGCCAGTCGGCAGTCCGACTGGCGGTGCGCAGAGCCAGCATGTCGGGCCTGACAGGCGGCCATCACTGGGCGCCCAGACGCTGAAGCCGGCGCAGCAGCCGGTGAGCCGGACGAAGACGGCCCCAATGCTCAGGAGCTGCTCGTCGATGGTTTGGGGGGCATTGGCGGCGATCACCTCATCCTTCGCCCTTCACGCCTCCCGAGCAGCCTCGATGGCCAGAGGGACTGCCTGTGAATGACCAGGAAAGAAGTCTGCCAAGACAAAAAAGAAGAAAGTCGGAAAATCAGAAGTCGGCCTGACACATAGTCGGAAGCCCAAAGAAACGAAAGAGACTTACCATCAACGATGTCCTCGAGCTCGTGGTAGCCAGAGGTCAGCATCGCCTCCCTATCAGTCCAGGCGGAGCACTCGATCTCGAACTCGGCCATGAGGGCGGCCTCCGCGTCTTGGCCTCGTCCTGCGCTATCTCGAGCAGCTACCTTTCGCTGCCAGCTGCGCGCCAAGAGGTCGCGCTCCTTGGCGAGCCCGCCAGCCTCCTCCTCCTGGCACGCCCGCAAGGTTGGCCTCGCCAGCTGCTCTCAAGGGCGGCGTTGGCGCTCAAGAACGAAGAAAGAGACAAGCAAGTCATCAAGAATTAGATCACCGGGAGATCCGCCCGATCGACGATCGGCCCGAATCTCGGGGACTACAGCCCACGGGTGCGCCAGCGCGCCCCCGCGAAGAAGGAAGAAAAGAGATCACCCCAGCTTTCCACCAAGTCGGCGGTCCGCTTGTCCAGCTCCTCGACATTGCGGTTGAAGGCAGTGGCGCGGAGGTTATGATACTCCTACAAAAAGCCGACAAAGGCAAAGTTAGTATTCGGAACTCGCTAGAAGGAGTTCCGAACCGCCTGCTTAGCAGCCGGCCCGGAACTCGGGGACTACACCCAGTGGGTGCACTGGCGCGCCCCCACAGAGGAAGACAAGAATCAAAAAAGAAGAAGGAAACGCACTCGGACGGATGTCCGCACGGCCAGATGCGCCCTGGTGCAGACTTGAAGGGTGTCGCTTTCCGCGCGCAGCTTCGCCTGGACGTCCAGGAGTGCTTGGTTCAGCGGTCCGATGCCGCCTCCGCGCAGCCACCCGGTGGGCGCGGCACTGGAGGCCTCGACGTCCAAACTCGCCGAGCTGGCGGCGCCGGTCTCCCGAGCTCGCGGCGCCGAGGTCGTCCTCTCAAGCCGGCGGCATACCGGCACGGCGACTTGATGAAGCAGCCGTGCCTCGGCTTCGTCCGCGATCGGCGGATCCGACTGGCCCACCGGCTGTTTGTCGTGCGGCCTCCCAGACGGTGGCGGAGGCGGCGCGAGGGTGTCCGAGTCTGAAGCCTCGCTGCCCTCCTCCACAAGGGGGTTCTCGGTGCCGACCTCTCCGGTCTGCCCCGTGAACTCCGGAGCCGGCGGCGCCGACGACAACGGAGGGACGAGCATCGCTGATCGGCAACGCGCGGCCTCCTCAGCACGCCGCTTCGCCGCGGCGGCGGCTTCGGCATCATCCAGCTTCTTCTGAGCGTTGGCGGCCGCCTTCTCGCCCTGCGCCTTCTCCAGGCGGTCGGCCTCCTCCTCGTCGCGCTTCTCCCGCGCGTTCCGCTCCGTCGCCTCCCGAAGGTCGGCGGCGGGATCGACCCGCCGGGTGTTGGCGGACGTCTCTGCCGGCCCCATGACCGAGGGGACGGCGACTCTCTCAAGGGAGAGGGGGGCCCTGGAGAAGAACGGAGGGAAAATCAAAGAAGACTCGGACAAGATCCAACAAAGAAAAATAAAAAGAGCATAAAGACTTATGCATAAACTAACGGCGGCCTTCTCACTTCCCTTCGGAAGCGGTTGGCCTTCGCGGCCGCCTCCTCCCGTTTGGTCGCGGCGGCTGCCCCCTTGAACTTCTTCGGCTTGCTGCCGGGCGCGCTCGGCCCGGCGTGACGCCTCTTCGCGCCGCCTTGTCCGGATTGGCCGGCCCTCGGCTGGTGACGTGGGACGACTTCCCCGTCGGCATCGTCTTCGGGCCAGTCGGCGAAGGTGGCCGAGGGCCTGAAGCCGCTGTCTGCCCCTTCCCCGCCGGCTTCGGCGTCGGCCTCCAACGCCGCCGCCCCCAAGTCGGGGTCGTCAACGTCGCTGTCCGCACTATCTGGGACGTAGTCGCGGGGCTGTCTCGTGGCGCCGGCTGCGGGCTCCATGAGGGGGTTCTGCCCAGAAGAAACCAACAAAAATTAGAAGCCGGAGTCGGCCGCAAAGAAGACCAAACTACAGAAAGATGCGACTTACCACTGGAGGGGGTTTGTTGCGCGAGTACTGCTCCTTGCCAAACTGCCAGTCCTCCGTGAACTCGCAGTGCGCGATGTGGTTCACCCAGTTCGCCACCTCCCTGCGGGGCATCTCCTTGGTGCACATCCGACTCGGGTCGTGGCGGCCGCTCATCTGACAGATTAGGTGAGGCCGGCCTTGGAGCGGGAGAACTCAGCGCGCCACGAAGGCGGCCAGAAGGTCGGATCCGACGAGGCCCTCCGATCGAAGCAGACTCGAGTCGCGCCACAGCGGCGGCTCCGGAGGAGTCAACGACTTGGCCGGTGAGACCAACCGGGAGCCTCCCGTTAGGGGGCGGGTTGAAGGGGCGAGTTGACCCGATCGCCGTCGGTGGAGAGGTTCTTCACGAGAAGTAGGAGCGCTGCCACATCTTCACCGACTTTACCAAAGGAGATGGGAGGAAAGGGGTTGTCGGTGTCGAGCGTCGACCGCGCGATGTAGGTGCCAGACCGAGCCGGGCGTGCGGCGGCTATGCATCAAGCTTCGAAGAGAAGAATTCTCCCCACAACTCGAGGGTGGGGAGAACGCCAAGGAAACCTTCACACAGAGTGGCGAAGGCGGAGAGCAACACCACCGCATTTGGAGTGAGGTGGTGCGGTTGAAGGTTGTGGAACTCCAGGAATGAACGGAAGAAACTGCTCGCCGGCAGCCCCAGGCCGCGCATGAGGTGCGAGCGGAAGATGACCCGCTCGCCCTCCTCCGGCGCGGGCCGGGTCTCTCCCACCGGTGCAGGGCGGGCACGCACGAGGTCCGCGCTGGGAAGACGGAGGGTCTGGCGGAGGAACTCGATGTGTTCCGCCTCCACATCCGAACCGTCCCACACGCCGGAGCGCGTGGCGGGGGCCGCGGCGGAGGAAGAACTCATCGCCGTGGTGTGAGGTGCTCTTGCTCGCGGCGGAGGAAGAAGAGAAGGCAGGAGAGTGGGGGAGAGGATGTGCGTGCGCTGCCGCCCCGCTCCTCCCTACCTATTTATAGCCCTGTGGGCTCAGGAGCCGAGGGGGCGGGCGTGGGATTAACTGCGCACAAAGCCCCACGCCGCTTCTGACGATTTACCCACGGTTATCGCGCGCGAGAACGGCGGGAAGCGAACCGTTCACGACCGCAGCGGATCCGTTCAGATGCCAAGGCGCGGTAGTGGCGGGCCCCGCCTGACGGCCCGTCCCATTGCGCGCGTGGGTGAGCAGACTATCCTCTCCACGTGGCGCCACGCGATAGGACCGCCTCGATGGCAGCAGGGAAGCATATCCAATACGCCGCCTGATTTCCCGCCGCGACTTACAAACAGCGGCCCCTCGCTGAACAAATCCGACTTCAGCGAGTCAGCCAAAAAGAAGACGACGGCCGAATATCAGAGTCTGAGCTGGGAAGTTTGAAACTGTTGAAGCCCCACGAGGCGGCGTCCACAGGGCTTCACCAGCTTCGGGGACTACTGTCGGAGTAATGGGCCACGGGTAGGCTGATCCGGGACCCAAGATCTTTCAAGACATCGGGGCAGGCCGCGCCCCTTCAACCGAGTCCTAGCTGGTGACCTCCAGAAAGGCCGAGTCCCAGCTGGCGATCTCCAGAGAAGATGACTCCAAGGCAAGCTGACTCCAAGGCAAGCCGACTCCCAGCTGGCGACCTCCATGGAAGCCAACTATGGGAGTCGGCCCACGACGCTCACGGCCCGATCGCGGGTACGGCCACGACGTGGCCGCCCTTCCCGCTTACAAGGGACCGGCATGGCTCTGATGAGCAGACGCGGGAGATCTCCGCGAGGCGCGACACTTGTTGCCATGCTCGCTTCGACTCACCACCACATCGGCTTGCCAGACTTTGTGCCACGACGCCGGCTCAGATGGTTCAAGACCTGGGCTGCTGTCGCTGGGTGGACCGAAGGCCAGAGCGCCGAAGACGGCCTCAGGAGTCGGCCTCCCGAGTCGGCCGTCCCTCCTGTGGCCCCACGAGCCATTAACAGATTGGATGGGGAGTGGCGGTAGTGATCGCTGATAGACGGCGGATCTTGTTGCGCACTCCAATGACCAAGCTCTGCGTCATCAGAGCACCGCATAGTGTCGAGCCTGTTCATGGGACCCGCCAATCGGCGGGCCGAGCCGGCAAGGAAGGATGGCGGCATGAGAGATGACACAGTGGGACCCAGCGCCGGCCGGATTACCATTGTATCCCGGGGTAGGCCTATATAACCCCCGGGCACCCATGAAAAGGGTTCGGACCTTGATAGAGATAGACCACATAGCCCAGGAAGGAGGGAACTAGCCTTGCTCTCTCCGGCCTCCCGATACAACTCCAGGAGCGCCATTGTAGTCACCTTGCTTTAGTGGCCATGCGGAGACCCCGCAGAACAGCAGTAGGGGTGTTATCTCCCCAGAGAGCCCTGAAGCTGGGTAAGATCCGCCGGCGTGCATGTCTACGCCTTATCCCGTTTCCAGGCACCGGCGACGTTCTACTCGCCCCCACCATGATAAGCCATCCTTTGGCATATGTCGCACCCAACCCCCGACACACCTCAAAGTTATTCTTTCGGATCAATCTATAAAAGAGTTCGTACTAGAATAACACCTTAAGACACAAATCAACCAAAACCCTAATGTCACCTAGATACTCCATTGTCACCTCAAGTATCCGTGGGCATGATTATACGATATGCATCACACAATCTCAGATTCACCCAACCAACACAAAGTACTTCAAAGAGTGCCCCAAAGTTTCTACTGGAGAGTCAAGAACGTGTGCCAACCCCTATGCATAGGTTCCCAATGTCACAAAACCCGCAAGTTGATCACCAAAACATACATCAAGTGGCACATGATATCCCATTGTCACCATAGATAATCACGGCAAGACATACATCAAGTGTTCTCATAAAAGACCCAATCCGATAAGATAACTTCAAAGGGGAAACTCAATTCATCACAAGAGAGTAGAGGGGGAGGAACATCATAAGATCCAACTACAATAGCAAAGCTCGGGATACATCAAGATCGTGCCATAGAGGAACACGAGAGAGAACACGAGAGAGAGAGAGAGAGAGAGAGAGAGAGAGAGAGAGAGCGAGATCAAACACATAGCTACTAGTACATACCCTCAGCCCCGAGGGTGAACTACTCCCTCCTCGTCATGGATAGTGCCGGGATGATGAAGATGGCCACCAGTGATGGGATCCACCTAACAAACTAGGGATTGGACGACTTGTGATCACAAAGATGGCACCTGGCAAGTTTGAGCCGTTAGAGCCGGAAGAACCTCGCAAGTGCTATGGGAACCAAGTAGGATGCATCCGACGGGAATGCGCGAGCATCAACGATGATGACTTAAGGAGTTAAGAACATTTGACGTAGTTGCTCCTAACAAAGTTGCACAAGAGATTCAAGTTCCCCGACCGGGATGATAACATAGAACAACCGTGGGATGATCCGAAGATGAAAAAGATTAACAATCACGCCATGGGCATGTTCAGCAATGATTTGGCCTCCTGGATGATGTCTACTACACAACCTTCTTCTTGTAGACGTTGTTGGGCCTGCAAGTGCACATGTTTGTAGGACAGTAGCAAATTTCCCTCAAGTGGATGACCTAAGGTTCATCAATCCGTAGGAGGCGTAGGATGAAGATGGTCTCTCTCAAGCAACCCTGCAACCAAATAACAAAGAGTCTCCTGTGTCCCCAACACACCCAATACAATGGTAAATTATATAGGTGCACTAGTTCGGCGAAGAGATGGTGATACAAGTGCAAAATAGATAGTAGATATAGGTTTTTGTAATCTGAAATAATAAAAACAACAAGGTAACTAATGATAAAAGTGAGCGTAAACGGTATTGCAATGATAGGAAACAAGGCCTAGTGTTCATACTTTCACTAGTGAAAGTTCTCTCAACAATAATAACATAGATAGATCATATAACAATCCCTCAACATGCAACAAAGAGTCACTCCGAAGCCACTAATAGCGGAGAACAAACATAGAGATCATGGTAGGGTACGAAACCACCTCAAAGTTATCCTTTCTGTTCTATCTATTCAAGAGTTCGTAGTAAAATAACATAAAGCTATTCTTTCCTACGAAACCACCTCAAAGTTATCCTTTCTGTTCTATCTATTCAAGAGTTCGTAGTAAAATAACATAAAGCTATTCTTTCCGCTCGATCCATCATAGAGTTCATACTAGAATAACACCTTAAGACACAAATCAACCAAAACCCTAATGTCACCTAGATACTCCATTGTCACCTCAAGTATCCGTGGGCATGATTATACGATATGCATCACACAATCTCAGATTCATCCAACCAACACAAAATTTTGAAGTGCCCCAAAGTTTCTACCGGAGAGTCAAGAACGTGTGCCAACCCCTATGCATAGGTTCCCAATGTCACGAAACCCGCAAGTTGATCACCAAAACATACATCAAGTGGCACATGATATCCCATTGTCACCACAGATAATCACAGCAAGACATACATCAAGTGTTCTCATAAAAGACTCAATCCGATAAGATAACTTCAAAGGGGAAACTCAATTCATCACAAGAGAGTAGAGGGGGAGAAACATCATAAGATCCAACTACAATAGCAAAGCTCGGGATACATCAAGATCGTGCCATAGAGGAACACGAGAGAAAACACGAGAGAGAGAGAGAGAGATCTTACACATAGCTACTGGTACATACCCTTAGCCCCGAGGGTGAACTACTCCCTCCTCGTCATGGATAGCGCCGGGATGATCAAGATGGCCACCGGTGATGGGATCCCCCCTCCGGCAGGGCGCCGAAACGGGCTCCCGAGAGGTTTTTGGTGGCTACAAAGGCTTGCGGCGGCGGAACTCCCGATCTATCTTCTGTTCTCGAAGTTTTAGGGTACAAGAGTATATATGGGTGCAGGGGGTACGTCGGAGGAGCTACGGGGGCCCCACGAGGCAGGGGGCGCGCCCGGGGGGTGGGGCGGGTGGGCGCGCCCCCACCCTCATGAGCACCTCCCGTATCTCCTTACGTGCACTCCAAGTCCATCGGGTGGCTTTCCTTCCAAAAATAACTTCTCCGGTTGATTTCGTTCCGTTTTGACTTCGTCTGATATTCCTTTTCCTCGAAACACTGAAATAGGCATAAAACAACAAATCTGGGCTGGGCCTCCGGTTAATAGGTTAGTCCAAAAATAATATAAAAGTGGATAATAAAGCCCAATATTGCCTAAAACAGTAGATAAAGTAGCATGGAGCAATCAAAAGTTATAGATACGTTGGAGACGTATCAAGCATCCCCAAGTTTAATTCCTGCTCGTCCTCGAGTAGGTAAATGATAAAAAAGAATTTTTGATGCGGAGTGCTACTTGGCATAATTTCAATGCAATTCTTCTTACTTGTGATATGAATATTCAGATCCGAAACATTCAAGACAAAAGTTCATATTGACATAAGAAATAATAATACTTCAAGCATACTAATCAAAGTAATCATGTCTTCTCAAAATAACATGGCAAAAGAAAGTTCATCCCTACAAAATCATATAGTTAGGATATGCTTCATTTTCGTCACACAAAGATGTTCCCAACTTCTATACCCCCGATGACAAGCCAAGCAATTGTTTCATACTTAAATAATCTCAAACTTTTTCAACCTTCACGCAATACATGAGCGTGAGCCATGGATATAGCACTATGGGTGGAATAGAATATGATGATGGGGATTGTGTGGAGAAGACAAAAAAGGAGAAAGTCTCACATTGACGAGGATAATCAACGGGCTATGGAGATACCCATCAATTGATGTCAACATGAGGAGTAGGGATTTCCATGCAACAGATGCACTAGAGCTATGAATGCTCAACAAAAGAAAACTAGTGGGTGTGCATCCAACTTGCTTGCTCATGAAGACCTAGAGCATTTGAGGAAGCCCGTCGTAGGAATATACAAGCCAAGTTCTATAATGAAAAATTCCCACTAGTATGAAAAGGACAACTTATGAGACTCACTATATGAAAAACATGGTGCTACTTTGAAGCACAATATATGAGACTCACTACATGAAGAACAAGGTGCTATTTTGAAGCACAAGTGTGGAAAAAGAGATAGTAGCATTGCCCTCTTTTTCCCCTTTTTTTCTTTTTTGTTTCTTTTTTTGGGCCTTTCTTTTTTTGGCCTTTCTTCTTTTTTTTCTCTTTTTTTTCTTTTTGGGCAATGCTCTAACAATGATGATCATCACACTTCTATTGATTACAACATAAGGATTACAACTCGACACTTAGAACAAGATATGACTCTATATGAATGCCTCCGACGGTGTACCGGGGTGGTGCAATGAATCAAGAGTGACATGTATAAAAATTAATGCATGGTGGCTTTGCCACAAATACGATGTCAACTACATGATCATGCAATGGCAATATGACAAAAGTACAGTATGTCATGATGATGATGATGGAAGTTGCATGGCAATATATCTCGGAATGGCTATGGAAATGCCATGATAGGTAGGTATGGTGACTGTTTTGAGGAAGATATAAGGAGGTTTATGTGTGATAGAGCGTATCGTATCACGGGATTTGGATGCATCGTGAAGTTTGCACCAACTCTCAAGGTGAGAAAGGGCAATGCACTGCATCAAGAGGCTAGCAAAGGCGGAAAGGTGAGAGTCGCGATAATCCATGGACTCAACATTAGTCAAAAGAACTCATATACTTATTGCAAAAATTTAGAAGTCATCAAAAATCAAGTACTACGCGCATGCTCCTAGGGGGATAGATTGGTAGGAAAAGACCATCGCTCGTCCCCGACCGCCACTCATAAGGATGCACAAGCCAGGTACACTTCATGTTTCAAATTTGTTACACAACTTTAACCATACATGCATGCTACGGGACTTGCAAACTTCAACACAAGCATTCTTTGAATTCATAATTACCCAACTAGCACGACTTTGATATTATCACCTCCATATCTCAAAACAATTATCAACCATCAAACTTTTCTTAGTATTCAACACACTCATAAGAAAGTTTCACATATCTTGTATACCAAGTATATTAATATTAAGAAAATTACCATGCTATGTAAGACTCTCAAAATAATCTAAGTGAAGCATGAGAGATCAATAGTTTCTATAAAACAAATCCACCAACGTGCTCTAAAATATATAAGTGAAGTACTAGAGCAAATGACAAACTACTCCGAAAGATATAAGTGAAGATCAATGAGTAGTCGAACAAATTCCAATTCATGTATGGCTCTCTCATAAGGAGTGTACAGCAAGGATTATTGTGGTAAACTAACAAGCAAAGATGCAAATAATACAAGACGCTCCAAGCAAAACACATATCATGTGGTGAATAAAAATACAGCTCCAAGTAAATTACCGATGGAAGTGGACGAAAGAGGGGATGCCTTCCGGGGCATCCCCAAGCTTTGACTTTTTGGTGTCCTTGGATTATCTTTGGGGTTCCATGGGCATCCCCAAGCTTAGGCTCTTGCCACTCCTTGTTCCATAATCCATCAAAAGAATTCACCCAAAACTTGAAAACTTCACAACACAAAACTCAACAGAAATCTCGTGAGCTCCGTTAGAGAAAGAAAACAAAAAACTACTTAAGGTACTGTAATGAACTCATTATTTATTTATATTGGTGTAATATCTACTGTATTCCAACTTCTCTATGGTTCATACCCTCCGATACTACTCATAGATTCATCAAAATAAGCAAACAACACATAGAAAACAGAATCTGTCAAAAACAGAACAGTCTGTAGTAATCTGTGTCAAAAGTTTACTTATGGAACTCCAAAAATCCTAAAAAAATAGGAAGTCCTAAGAAATTGGTGTACCAATACATATCAAAAAGAATCAGATCAATATCACGTTTATGTGAATTAATAAAACTAAATTACTGGTTGCAAAAGTTTCTGATTTTCAGCAGGATCAACACAACTATCACCGTAAGCTATCCTAAAGGTCTTACTTGGCACTTTATTGAAACAAAAGCTATATAACATGATTAATACAGTAGCATAATCATGTGAACACACAAAAACAGTAAGGATAAATATTGGGTTGTCTCCCAACAAGCGCTTTTCTTTAATGCCTTTCTAGCTAGGCATGATGACGGCAATGATGCTCACATAAAAGATAAGAATTGAAACATAAAGGGAGCATCATGAAGCATTTGACTAGCACATTTAAGTCTAACCCACTTCCTATGCATAGGGATTTTGTGAATAAACAACTTATGGAAACAATAATCAACAAGCATAGGAAGGTAAAACAAACATAGCTTCAAGATTTTAAACACATAGAGAGGAAACTTGATATTATTGCAATTCCTACAAGCATATATTCCTCCCTCATAATAATGTTCAGTAGCATCATGAATTAATTCAACAATATAACCAGCACCTAAAGCATTCTTTTCATGATCTACTTGCATGAAAATTCACTACTCTCCACATAAGCAAAATTCTTCTCATGAATAATAGTGGGAGTATAATAAGAGACTTGAACACTAAGAATTGTTTCCACATTAAAAGAGCAATGTTCAGAAAAAGGGTAATCATAATCATGACAAGATTTGTAAATATAATCATCACTACTTTTTATAGCATAAGTTTCATCACAATAATCATCATAAGTAGCAACTTCGTTCTCATCATAATCGATTGAAACCTCTCCCAAGATAGTGGAATCACTAAATAAAGTTGACACTCTTCAAAATACACTTTCATATGTATCACAATAAAATTCAACATCCTCCAAAATAGTGGGATCACTACTTTCTAAAGTTGACACTCTTCCAAACCCACTTTCATCAATATAATCATCATAGGTAGGAGGCATGCTATCATCATAACAACTTTTCAAATCAAAACTTGGGGTGCTAAAAATATCATCTTCATTAAACATAGCATCCCCAAGCTTGGGACAAACATTAATTCCAGAAAATGTATTCTCAAATATTTCATCCTCATCAAACATAGCTTCCCCAAGCTTGGTCCCTTTCATATCATAAGCATAATCACTCTCATCATTAAAAATATGGATAGCACCAATAGTATAACAATTATCATCATCACAAGTAGTAGTAGGAGCAACATCATTTGGGAGGGATACCTTTTTACCTTTGTTGCTCCTTCTTTTCTTTTTCTTCTTCACATTATGTGTAGGTTCAACCTTCCTCTTTGAGCTCCTTATTGATGAGATTGGTTGAATAGAAAGCTCCCCCTCGTTACCTGATTCATCATAAGAAATAATAGGAGGATATTGGGAAGTCTCTTCCCTTTCGTTAGTATTCTCTTCATCCTCTATTTGTTTTCTTTTCTTTATGTAATTGGCAATATAAGGATTTTCAATGCAATTCACCGCACAATACATATAAATCTTCTCTAGATCAAAATCAAGAACTTTATCAAGGGAAAATTTTGGAATATCCTTAGTTATACGTTTCATTTCTTCACAACCCAAAAGAAGGCTAAGCTCTTTATGATGCTCAAGGGTAATTCAAATTATCACAATATTTGGAAACGACTTGATCATGAAACAAATAGCATTGGAGCTTTAAATGACCATGTTCATTGCAAAGTTCACAAGGGGTACTATAAATACTGAATCTTTCAGCACATTCATCTAGCTCTTCTTGCAACAATTTGGTTTATAAGTACTTATGCCTCTTGCAATAAATATCTTCGCTATTTGGTGTGTTCATGCAAACATGCACTCCACAAAAGTTGACATGCTCATAAGAGATATTTTCATCATAACTAGTGCAATCATCATTAGCATCATGGATATTCAAAGAATTCGTACTAACAACATTGCAATCATGCTCATCATTCAAATATTCAGTGCCAAACAATTTAGAGATTTCTTCTTCTAGCACTTGAGCACAATTATCCTTTCCATCATACTCACGAAAGATATTAAAAGGTGAAGCGTATGAGACAAACTTAACTCCATTTTTTGTAATTTTCTTTTATAGACTAACTAGTGCTAAAACAAGAAACAAAAAGATTCGATTGCAAGATCTAAAGATATACCTTCACTTACCTAGCCTCCCGGCAACGGCACCGAAAAAGAGCTTGATGTCTACTACACAACCTTCTTCTTGTAGACGTTGTTGGGCCTGCAAGTCTGCAGGTTTGTAGGACAGTAACAAATTTCCTCAAGTGGATGACCTAAGGTTTATCAATCCGTAGGAGGCGTAGGATGAAGATGCTCTCTCTCAAACAACCCTGCAACCAAATAACAAAAAGTCTCTTGTGTCCCCAACACACCCAATACAATGGTAAATTGTATAGGTGCACTAGTTCGGCGAAGAGATGGTGATACAAGTGCAAAATAGATAGTACATATAGGTTTTTGTAATCTGAAATAATAAAAACAGCAAGGTAACAAGCAGTAAAAGTGAGCGTAAACGGTATTGCAATGATAGGAAACAAGGCCTAGGGTTCATACTTTCACTAGTGCAAGTTCTCTCAACAATAATAACATAGATAGATAATATAACAAGCCCTCAACATGCAACAAAGAGTCACTCCAAAGCCACTAATAGTGGAGAACAAATGTAGAGATTATGGTAGGGTACGAAACCACCTCAAAGTTATTCTTTCGGATCAATCTATAAAAGAGTTCGTACTAGAATAACACCTTAAGACACAAATCAACCAAAACCCTAATGTCACCTAGATACTCCATTGTAACCTCAAGTATCCGTGGGCATGATTATACGATATGCATTACACAATCTCAGATTCATCCAACCAACACAAAGTACTTCAAAGAGTGCCCCAAAGTTTCTACCGGAGAGTCAAGAACGTGTGCCAACCCCTGTGCATAGGTTCCCAATGTCACGAAACCCGCAAGTTGATCACCAAAACATACATCAAGTGGCACATGATATCCCATTGTCACCACAGATAATCATGGCAAGACATACATCAAGTGTTCTCATAAAAGACTCAATCCGATAAGATAACTTCAAAGGGGAAACTCAATTCATCACAAGAGAGTAGAGGGGGAGGAACATCATAAGATCCAACTACAATAGAAAAGCTCGGGATACATTAAGATCGTGCCATAGAGGAACACGAGAGAGAGAGAGAGAGAGAGAGAGAGAGAGAGAGAGATCAAACACATAGCTATTGGTACATACCCTCAGCCCCGAGGGTGAACTACTCCCTCCTCGTCATGGATAGCGCCGGGATGATGAAGATGGCCACCGGTGATGGGATCCCCCCTCCGGAAGGGCGCCGGAACGGGCTCCCGAGAGGTTTTTGGTGGCTACAGAGGCTTGCGGCGGCGGAACTCCCGATCTATCTTCTGTTCTGGAAGTTTCAGGGTACAAGAGTATATATGGATGCAAGGGGTACGTCGGAGGAGCTACGGGGGCCCCACGAGGCAGGGGGTGCGCCGAGGGGGTGGGTGGGGGGGGGGGCGCCCCCCACCCTCGTGAGCACCTCCCATATCTCCTGACATGCACTCCAAGTCCATCGGGTGGCTTTCCTTCCAAAAGTAACTTCTCCGGTTGATTTCGTTCCGTTTTGACTTCGTCTGATATTCCTTTTCCTCGAAACACTGAAATAGGCATAAAACAACAAATCTGGGTTGGGCCTCCGGTTAATAGGTTAGTCCCAAAAATAATATAAAAGTGGATAATAAAGCCCAATATTGCCTAAAACAGCAGATAAAGTAGTATGGAGCAATCAAAAATTATTGATACGTTGGAGACATATCATTTGGCCAACTAGATTGGTTTTTCTTGCAATGGGAGAGGTGCTTAGTTTTGGGTTCAATCTTGCGGTATCCTCACCTAGTGACATAGTAGGGGTAGCAAGGCATGTATTGTATTGTGGTCATCAAGGATAAAAAGGTGGGGTTTTCATCATATTTCTTGAGTTTATCCCTCTACATCATGTCATCTTGCTTAAGGCGTTACTCCGTTCTTATCAACTTAATACTCTAGATGCATGCTGGATAGCGGTCGATGTGTGGAGTAATAGTAGTAGATGCAGGCAGGAGTCGATTTACTTGTCACGAACGTGATGCCTATATTCATGATCAACGCCTTAGATATCGTCATAATTATGCGCTTTTCTATCAATTGCTCGACAGTAATTTGTTTTACCACCGTAGGTTTTCTTTCAAGAGAGAAGCCTCTAGTGAAACCTATGGCCCTCGGGTCTATTTTCTATCATATATTTTTTAGATCTATAAACCAAAAAATTCAATAATACCTTGCTGCAATTTATTTATATTTACTTTAGTTTGCACTTTATTTATCTTTTATACCTTTCTCTTTTAGATCTCACTCTGGTTCATGACTGTGAAGGGATTGACAATCCTTTTTTCGCGTTGTGTGCAAGTGTTTATTAGTTTGTGCAGGTACATAGATTAGAGACTTTGCTTGTGCGTCCTGCTGGATTGATACCTTGGTTCTTAACTGAGGAAAATGCTTATCTCTACTTTGCTGTATCACCCTTTCCTTTTCACGGGAAAAATCAACGCAAGCTCAAGAAGTAGAAGTGGAGTTGTGGATAACAAAAGGGGTGATGAAAGGATGGGGGTTTGGAGGGTGGGGGAGTGGAGCGGGGAGTTATGGTCGATACATCGCATCTCCCGACACAGCCTCGTGGCACGCTGTGGCCACTGGAGCCTGGCTAAGAAAACAGGTCAATTTGGAAGTTGTCCTTAGCCAGGCCCATGACTAATAATATCATAGAGGCCAGAAATTCGATGGAGCGCATATTCCCACTTAATTAAAAAAGACTAATGTTGCTTTTTCTGATTCATCAACTGATTTTGCCCCTTCCCACCACATCCCTTCACCTTTTTTTGGCACCTTTTCTGTACGCTAATCAACCACCTTAATTTACTTAAATTCTGTATCAATTTCATCATAATTTGTTTACCAAACATTTTTCTTCGAAAAGGAGATTAAACCCCCGACCTCTAAAAACAAACAAACATTTATTTACACAATCATAATCAAGATTTGATAAATATTTGTTTACACAATCACAAGCAGGATTTGATAAACATTTATTTACACAATCAAATTAATATGAGCATGTAAATCCCAAATCACGTAGTACTCTCTATGTTTTTATTTACTCTATATTAGATTTGGCTAAAGTCAAACTTCATAAAAGTGTAACCAAATTTATAAAAAAATATGAACATTTACAATAACAAATCTATATCATGAGAAAATATATTCAATAATGAATCTAATGGTATTGATTTGTTATTGTACATGTTAATTTTTTTTATAAAATTTATTAAAATTTACAAAGTTTGACTTTGACCGAAGCTAATATGCTAAGTAAATTTGCATCGCTGGACTCTGTATGGGCTGCATGCCGGCAACCAAAGACGCCCATGTTACCCAATCGTCTTTTGCTCACTGCACGCAATCTGCAACGGCCGTCACTGTGCCGATTCGACCTAGGCCCAAGATCTAATTGTACTCGCTCCACTGCATCCCCTGCCGCACAGCTCTGTTCGCTTTCCTTACCAAGCAAGGACCGGAGCCTGAGCCAAACATTTACTCCAGTGGTTTAACTCCTTACCAAAACCTCAAGCGGCGGCAGCCGCAGCAGCCGCAGAGGACCGCAGATACGCTCGTCACACTCTACGAATACCGTGTGACGCCTTTAATGGCAGACCGGAGGCCAGCCCAAGTACAGTTGCCAAATACCAAACGAGGACCGGGCGCAAGCTGTAGCTGGGGATTTCGGAGCCCGATCCTCCGCGTGCTAAATTTAACCCCGAGCCGCCGCTCTCCCCTGCCAAATCGAACGCACCTACGCGTCTCCCTTTCCACGGCCCCTCCACCTAATCGATCGCCCGGCTCGGCTCCCTCGGCCACCCTACGCGGTACGCCCACGGCCCCAATCCGAGGCTAGAACTTTTAAGGCAGCACGGGGAGGGGCAGTGCAGAAAGCGAAACGCCCAGCCAGTCCAGTCCGGTCCAGCGGGGGCACGCAGGGGAGAGGAGAGGAGAGCAGAGCGCGCAGGGGGGGGAGGCGGCGATGGCGGTGGGCGCGAAGCTGCACCTCTCGCCGGCCGCCCGGCGCCCGACGCTGCCCCAGCTCCTGGCCGTCGCGCTGCTCTGCTCCGCGTCCTACCTCGCCGGCGTCTGGCACCACGGCGGCTTCACCGCCGCCCCCGCGGCCGGCGGCGGCGGCGCGTCCCCCTCCCCCGTCTCCATCGCCACAGCCGCCTCCGTCGCCTGCGTCTCCCCCACCACGGCCGCCGTCGCCCGCGTCGGCGGCGCCCCCCTCGACTTCGCGGCGCACCACACCGCGGACGACACGGAGGTGAACGCCGCGCCTGCGCCCCGCGCGTACGAGGCGTGCCCGGCCAAGTACTCCGAGTACACGCCGTGCGAGGACGTGGAGCGGTCGCTGCGGTTCCCGCGCGACCGGCTCGTGTACCGGGAGCGCCACTGCCCGGCGGAGGGCGAGCGGCTGCGGTGCCTCGTCCCGGCGCCCAGGGGGTACCGCACCCCGTTCCCGTGGCCCACCAGCCGCGACGTCGCGTGGTTCGCCAACGTGCCGCACAAGGAGCTCACCGTGGAGAAGGCGGTGCAGAACTGGATCCACG
Organism: Aegilops speltoides; assembly: GCA_021437245.1. NCBI lineage: Eukaryota > Viridiplantae > Streptophyta > Magnoliopsida > Poales > Poaceae > Aegilops > Aegilops speltoides. The sequence continues at coordinate 456,064,870 of CM038142.1, forward strand.
TCGACGGCGACAAGTTCCGCTTCCCCGGCGGCGGCACCATGTTCCCCCACGGCGCCGGCGCCTACATCGACGACATCGGCAAGCTCATCCCCCTCCACGACGGATCCATCCGCACCGCCCTCGACACCGGCTGCGGGGTAATTAAACTAACCGTTCCATTCCCAATCGCCTGTCCTTTCATCTCACGATAATCGCATGCCGAAAAGAAGCATCTTATGATAAAAATCTGCGTGGGGGGTTAATTGAGGTTTAGGAACAGGGGACGGGGATCTCGGGAATGCCGGAATGGGGTTTGCTTTTTTTTTTTTTTAGAATTATGAGAATTCGGAATGGGATTTGGCGATTTGCTTTGCGGGTGTCTGAAGTTTCCGGACTGCATGATCGCTGTCTGGGCCTTGTGCGCAACCGGGTCTGGCCCGGGAAGGAGCTTTTTACTCCTTTAGAAAACCAGAGTAGCGCTGAACTTTTCACATTCTGTAACGTAGCCAGCTGTAAAGTATCCCACGTGCACAACAGTTAGAAATCTGCACGCCGAGCTTGTCATTTGCGTTTGTTCTTTGCCGGATCAGATTCTCGGAATGCACTAGCGTATCTGCTGTGTGCAGTGATGTTGAATTGGATTGCCCAGTCACAGTTCCACCGCAAATCGTAGTAGCAGCCCTGCGTACTCTGAAGAAGATCAGCAACTGTTGCTGTTTTGACCTGGTCATTTTGATCTGTTTGTTTGGCCGATAAGCTGATTGCACCATTCATTCATAGGAATTTGGGTTTCAGTTACTGAATGTGGCGCATTGCGCTGCTCTCTGCATGCAGGTGGCGAGCTGGGGAGCGTACCTGTTGTCACGCAACATCCTGGCCATGTCGTTTGCTCCGCGGGACTCGCACGAGGCGCAGGTGCAGTTCGCGCTGGAGCGCGGGGTGCCGGCGATGATCGGCGTCCTCGCCTCCAACAGGCTCACCTATCCTGCACGCGCCTTCGACATGGCGCATTGCTCCCGCTGCCTCATCCCCTGGCAGCTCTACGGTATGTACCATCCTGATCGCCCCTTGAACTCGAACCATTAGGCATCGATCATTTTCAGTGGACTTAATGTGCACATGGACACGCAGATGGGCTGTACTTGATCGAGGTGGATCGCATCCTTCGTCCTGGTGGCTACTGGATCCTGTCCGGGCCACCGATCAACTGGAAGAAGCACTGGAAGGGGTGGCAGAGGACCAGGGCGGACCTGAACGCAGAGCAGCAAGCCATCGAGTCAGTCGCCAAGAGCCTCTGCTGGAAGAAGATCAAGGAGGTTGGGGATATTGCGATCTGGCAAAAGCCTACCAACCACATCCACTGCAAGGCCCTCCGCAAAGTCATCAAGTCCCCGCCATTCTGCTCCAATAAAAATCCGGATGCTGCCTGGTAAACTAGTTACTTGGTTACTTACAGTGCCACTTTATTATCCATTTTGAAGTTCAGCTCACTTTCATGATTCATGACTGTAGGTACGAGAAGATGGAGGCTTGTATAACTCCGCTCCCGGAGGTTAGTGACATCAAGGAGGTCGCCGGCGGTGAGCTGAAGAAGTGGCCGCAGAGGCTCACTGCCGTGCCGCCCAGAATTGCTAGTGGCAGCATTGAGGGGGTCACTGCCGAAATGTTTAACGAAGACACAAAGTTATGGAAGAAGAGAGTCGGGCACTACAAGTCCGTGATAAGCCAGTTTGGGCAGAAGGACCGATACCGCAACTTGCTCGATATGAATGCACGCTTTGGCGGCTTCGCTGCGGCATTGGCGGGTGACCCTATGTGGGTGATGAACATGGTCCCAACCGTTGGAAATTCAACGACCCTTGGGGTGATATATGAGCGTGGCCTCATTGGAAACTACCAAGACTGGTGAGTTCCTCCCTTGTACTGCAAACATGGCTCATCTTATGACAGTGATGAGGATCATGCTTTGTTGGGGTGTGTAACCCATCTCTGTATCGCTGCAGGTGCGAGGGCATGTCGACCTATCCCCGGACCTACGACCTCATTCATGCTGATTCAGTTTTCAGTCTGTACAAGGACAGGTAAACACAAGCTGCAGTTGGCTAATTCAATTCATATAAGCTGTTTTCACCTGGTTATACAATCTGATAAAATTTGAACTTGTGGTTTGCAAGGTGCGAGATGGACACCATCCTGCTGGAAATGGACAGGATCCTGAGGCCGGAGGGCACGGTGATCATCAGGGACGACGTTGACCTGCTAGTGAAGATAAAGAGCGTCGCGGACGGGATGAGATGGAATAGCCAGATCGTGGACCACGAAGATGGTCCGCTCGTCCGGGAGAAGCTCCTCCTTGTTGTGAAGACATACTGGACACTCGGGGACGAGAAACAATAGCAGCGCCCCGAAATAAAAGCATGAGAAATGAGAAAATCGACAGATACTGGGCAGATGTCACACACATCCGGCTTCCTCTCTCAGTGTTCGCCCTGTGGTTTTGGAGTTTTATATCTTGTTTGGGTGATTCTTTTGGTGAAATAGTTAAACATAGTGGAGACATGCCCAAGTCTGTCTGTTTAACAGAGGGCAAGCCTGCCAAGATTTTGACATGGGGAAGGACGGCCAGCCAAATGGGGTTGACAGAGATTTCATTGTGTTTCTTCCTGTACAAAGGGTTGGTTATGTACAAGTTCCCCTCGGCTGTTCTGTCTTCCTTAGTGCTTGTTCGGTTGCATGAGTTTTGAAGAGGATTGGAGTGGGTTGGGGATGATTCAATCCCCAATAAGCTAAAATCTATGTCAATCCCGTCCAAACCTCCTCAATCCTCTCCAGGAGAGGTTTAACCGAACATAGCCTTACTGAATCAGACCCAGGAATTATAAGAGTAATTTCTTCGGTGATTTTGGCTCTAACTTTTCTTCGGGAGTAATTTGGTTCTAACTGGTTTGACCGTGATGGTGAAACCAGGCTAACCTAACTGCTAGCGGCACGCAATTCGTCGTGAAACAGCCGCGGTGCTAAATGCATGCGCGGCGTTTCCGTCCATGCGCATGGGACTGCCGCTCTGAACTTGACCATTGCCTTTGACTTTCCATCCGGTTGTAAGTTTGGTGTACCACACCAAAGCAGCCGTAGCTCAAGCTACAGCTTTCGGCTTCTTTTTTTTACAGCATAAACCTGTTTTTCAGAGGGGAAAGGGCGACCTAACAATTACCCAAACTTGTAAATGAAATAAGGAGGTTATATATCATTTTCTGGGCCAGCGTCTCCCCGATTTTTTGTGCACACGTCAGGGTCGGTGCTGAAAGCAGGAGAGCAAGGCAGACCGGGCAAAATTTGCCAGAAATCTGCCAGAAAACTGTCAGCCAAGTGAGCGGATTTCGTGGCAGATATATGACACAAACCTGTCCTTGTCGCGCCATACTGTTCTGTCCTCTACAGACACGTTTTGCTTGGCCTTCGCTGCAAGTTTTCTAGAGAAATAACAACTGAATTAGTGGTACATTTTTCTTCTTAAAAAAGGGGAGCATATAGTACATGCTACTCAGAGGGGAAAAAGAAAAAGAAACTTAAATATTTACGTGCCTACTCCAGAAAGGTGGATCTTGCAAAGAATAATGATGAATTGACGAGTCCACCTCCAGTAGCTAGCTAGCATACGAAGAAAGCAAAGAAACGGCCACGGAACGGACTGGTCCCTGACAGCAGGAGCAAAAGACCAAACACTGACCGGGTGGCGAATTCTCGGGCGGCATGCATTGAATTGAATTGATGCAGAGACTTTTGGACGGAACCGGAGGCGGCCCCCTCATCTGCAGATTCGCAGCTTACAAGCCATGGCTAGGGTCAAGTTCACCTAATTTAACACTGCATATAGAGCCTGCACTGCACCTCCCCGAGATCTGCATGCAGATAGTCGGCTGGTCAGTGGTTGAGCATTGGGGCAGGAGCCAATCAGCCGATGGCACTCTAAGATCCACATAGGATGCCAGTGGTGGAGTGGTTAAGAATCTCTGTCACTGACTTGACATGAGATGATGAGAAAAATAACAATGGTGCACAATTATTAGTCCTGCTAGACCGCGACGCACACTGATGGTAGTGGAGTGCTGCATTATAGACTCCGTCCGTTCACCCGGCTGTTCCAAACAGTCGTCCAAACGGAACGAGAAGGAATTGAGCTTTGCATGCAACAACTTTGGTACTGCTCCCAGCTATACGGTGCTGCTATGCTATCTGACCAGAACAGAGGCTGCTATAGGACAGCCGGAAAGCGTGCCTGCAGGGACGTCCCCGGCTGGTTGGAGGAGGTGGGAGATTCCGTGCTTTGGTCTGATCCGAGAAGCCCGGCACGAGCTGGATCTCAAGCCGCTCCGGAATTCACGTGCTGCTTTATGAAAGAGGAAAATTCTCTGCCCCGGCTGGTGCCCACTGTCCGGCGCCAAAAGGAAGCTCGGGTGGGAGTAGGAGGAGCAAAGCACTTTCACGGTGGTGTGTCCTGTCGATGCGAGTAGCGACGGGGGGAAATGGCCCAAAGAGCATGCAGCGGCCGAGCTCAATGGAGCTCTTTAATTTTCGTTTTCAGCCAAAATACTATTTCTACACCTCAAGAATATCTGAAGAAAATGTATGCAGACATGCATTTGTAGTATACACGTACACATTTTCATGAACACAAGTTTTTTTAGGGCAACATGTGTTCATTTTTTTTTTGAGAAACAACTGTAATTTTATTCATACTCATAACAATTACAAGTACACTGGTTGGATCTAAGATCCAAGAAAATACAAAGTAACTCCTATGACTAAGAATTACAATGAAATCTTTTAGAAACACCTTCGTTGCATCAATCTCTGCTAGAAGAAATACTCCAAAGACTTCGGTTGCAATTGGACCGGAGCAATGATGTTTTTACTTTTTAACCCGCACAAACATCTTTGGAGGCGGTACAAATACCGAGTTTGTTCTTTGGACTGGGGCAACCATCGTCCAATAATGGTTTTTGAAAGCACCATGAGTCGCCCATCCAAAAAGATGGTAAGCCTTGCTCGGTGAATGTATTTGGGCCGGGGATGATCACATAGAAGTGCAGGATGTCGGATCACAATATCTTAACCATGATGTCAATGAAACACTTCAACTTCACAAAGAATCAAGCCAACAGAATTTGTTTGACACACCAACCTAAACTCATCAGTTTCAAATAATCGGATCTGTGAGGACAGAAAACTCTCTAACCTCAAGGCACCGCCAAAAGAACGAGTAAATTTATTCTTATAAAATACGATGATCACTAGCCGATGACGAAGATCATAGGACTCTGAAGATGCAAGGTCCCCCCACCTCTAGGCGCCAAGATGGCAGCCGGACTCGAGGGGACCCAAAAATTCCTTACATATGTTCATATGTGATGTACACACGAAAGACATACATATATTAAAATTGGGCTTTTGCATTTTTGTCTTTGGGCCAGATATTTGTCTTTTTTTGTGTACAACATGTAAATAATCAAATTGGTTGATGAAACTTTATACACACTTGAATAACATGCATTATATTCCAGTTTTTTTGGCCTTTTTTGAAACTTTTACTTTATTTATTTTGAAAACTTTTAATTTATTTATTTGGAAACACGGACTCGGTGCTTTGTACCGCCTCTCTCAGGGAAATGGTGGGATAAATGAGCCGCACCTGCACGGACAGGCAAGAGTTGAGTCAACACCACGATGGGAATTACCAGCCATGGTAGCCGCAACATCATAGGGCGACAGACGATGCGTTGATTTGTCGCCAGTCATGCAAGGTTTTCTCGTAGTGTGTTGTGTTGAGCAGAGTATGGGAAAACATACACAAAACCAGGAAATATGGTATGGATGCAAACTAGAAACCTATAGGATACCCTCCGACCCTTCTTAGTTCAACAAAATAAATTTAGTTCATTTTGTTGAACTAAGAAGGATCGGAGGGTATCCTCAAGGTTTCAATCAACATACCTAAAACGCGGTGAGTGGCATTGCTCGATAATAATTAATGAACATATTCCTTCCGCCCGAAAAAGCTTGTCCCTCAAATGGATGTATCTAGCATCAACTTTGTGCTAGATACATTCACTTAAGGGACAAGTTTTTTCGGACGGAGGGAGTACAAGCAAACAGTCCAACTCTAGGCCTCGGGTGGTCACCGCCCCACAATTAGCAAGACCAACAATTGCTACGTGGGCCTACCACTACCAGTGCCACAACCCATTACTTCATAATACATTTTCATCTCGGAAAATATATTCTAAATAAGTAAGAAAAATTCATATATTTGCCCAAAATATTCTAAAAAGTATATTCTAAACTAGTTTATGAAGGAATATATATATTGCAAAAAATGTAAAATATTCATGTACTTGGGTTAGATACATTTGAAATGTAGTAATAAATAGGAACCTTTCGGGTTTGATATCAAATTGGAAAAAACTATGAAATTCTTGTATTTTAAAAGTGTATATAGTATTAAATAAAAAACATCACATATTTGAGAAGAGTTATTCATACACGACTAAATATATGTTCATGTGCTTTTGAAAACAATTCATATATTTGCCCCAAAGAAGAACGAATATATAAGAAAACACAACTGAAAATAAAAAACTAAACATAAACAAAGCTAAAAAGTGGAAAAGGAAAATAAAACTAGAAAAAGTGAAAGATAAAAGGAAAACAGAATAAGAAATAAAAAAAGTCCAAAATCTAGAACATGGGCCCCATAGACACACTTGATGCGAAATGACTCATATTCTTCGCTCAGGGCACGTAATAGGATTTGTCATGACAACACATGGTACCTACCGGTTAAAGAGACGTCATTACAGTAATCATTCACATGGGCCTGCCCTAATGTCCGTTACTTGCTAATTGCCCATGCCGGATGCATGCATATTCTAGTGGCTCAACAACAATTGAGTCCGATACACTATGTCTCATGCCCGCCATATTCTAGATATTGGTAAGATTTGATTTGACTATTGGTAGGGGAATTCAATAAAAGTTTAGATATAGTTGAATTTATGGGAATATTTGATTTGATTTGGGTGGGTAGGAGAAGGCAACAATATTTTTGATTAATTATTAAGATTTTATCGAGTTAATACCAAACATGAGTTTAGCAAGATTTGATCAAGTTAATGTAGAACATGATTTTTAGTAGGAGAAGGAAAGGAAAGCCCGATTTGGTTTACATTATTCCAAACCAAAAGGTATGGATGAGATGAACGAAAGTAGTTGACAGGGAAAACCGAATGGGAAGGGTTGAGCAAATTGGTTTGGTCTTTGGTGAAAGGGAGAAAAACCAGACATAAAGGAATGATGGAAGGTGAGGCGAACCTACCAACTCTCATTTAATAGTAGAGACTAGCTAATTGTCCGTACGTTGCAACATGCCAGGCATATTCTAACGGCTCAACATCAATCTTATCTGACATATTCCTTAGACCCACTATATTATATATTTAATTTTATTTGAGTATGAGCATGGAAAGGCAGATAAAGTTTTTATTTAGTTGAGGTTTTGGTAAGATTTGATTTGATTTGGGCATGGGTAGAGGAAGGTTGCAAGACAAGTTCTAATTTTGGCAAAATTTGATTTTATTTGATTGAGTTATTACAGGACGCGGTTTTGGGAAATTACTGATTTAGTTTAGATTATTCCTATTTAATTTATTTATGTAGATTTATATTTTGTGTGGCATTGGTTAAGGTTACCAAAAATATCAGCAAAGAACCAAAGGGGGATGGGCGCGGAGAGGGAAAAGACCAGGGGCTGAGGTGAGACGAACTTGCCAACGGGCAATGCTACACGCACAGGCTCATAGTTACGGAATCAACGGACTATGCTTAGTTGGCAGTTTTTTTATTGAAGATTAGGAATGAGGCGAGGCCCACCTCCATGAAAATCAGGGGGGCAGAGATTGATTAGCGCTGAGATGCCCGTGAGATGCCCGTATTGCTCCGTGCGTCTAGGATTATTGCTTGCCAACTCCCCTCTAGCAGTAAAGATGTATTGTCTTTTAATATCAAAAAAAAGAAAAGAAAAGAAAGATGTATTGTCTTTCTATTTTTTTTTTCAAATTTCTTTTCTTTTCTTTTCTTCTTTCTCTTTCACTTTCCCGTTTTACATTTGTTGTGTTTATTTTTTTAATTATAAATCATTGTCTATTTTTCTATTCTAAATAAATTTGTATTGTTTCACCTTATATTTGTGTTTGTTTTTTCTGATGTTCAATCATTTTTACCTTTTTAGGTAAGCACATGAATAATTTTCATGGGCTCGAACACTTCATTTATAAGATATGGATTATTTTTTAGACATGAACTTCTCTTTAAGATATATGGACATTTCATCTCACATACAAGACCATTGTTTACAATATACATGAACACAAGAAGTTGGTACTTTTTCCAATCCTTTCTGCTTTCTCACCAGCAAAATAGGATCGATCGCGAAATCAAAGAAATCTTTCACCTCACTTCTAAGATGAGCGAGCGCTCGCATCACCTTTCGATATTAGCAAGGGACATCATTTGAGTTCCTAGCCGTGAATGAACTGCGTACATCCGTTTTTGCGTGATCGGTCTTCCTCGTCGTTCAACCAATCGTGATTTCACGACTCATCGACCTTGTTCAGGAGTTGGTGTAGCTTTCATGAAACGGAGATCGGTCTCCTCGATCGTTCCCTTTTATTTTAAGTATAGACAATTTTATTCAAAGTATGAGCAAAATAGGCGAAACATTATTTTTACAGCTCACCACCGGTGCTAGAACTTGGCACAAATGATCACTTTAGTGCTAGAACTTGTGGTGTACATATAAATGGTTCAAGAAATTGGTTTGATAGTGCAAATACGGTGCTGTATACGCCTCTGGCGTTGACTAGGTGCGCCAGCTCGGCATGAGGCACGCTGTCAGTGAGATGAAGGGGAGGGGAGGGGAGGGCAGGGCAGGGCGTGTGGTCTATCTTTTTACGAAAAGCCCCTCAATATTTTTTTCACTCACGAGAAAATTGCTCCAGAGAAATTGTACATAAAAGGAAATTCTACTCCAGAGATTCGAAATCACGACCTACAGGTTACCTGTGCGGTTGGCTATCCAGCACAACGAATCAGCTTAGATATATATAAGCTTTATATACTTTAGGATGAACAATATAAATTAAGAACTTTATAGTCCAATAAAAAATACAATAAGTTAAATACCCGGGCATACCACCCCAACATAAGACGTCTCTTGTTTAAAAAGTATAATTACGCTATGCATAATTCAAAATTTTCATGTCATTTTAAAGAGAATTCATGTGTTATTTTAAAACATATTCATACAATTTAAAATATTTGTGCATAATAAAAAAAGTGTTTATATGATTTAAACAGTACACAGTCAGAGAATCTGCAATCCGATGGCACGTTGGGCTCGTATTTATTTTTCAGACATATTTATATCTAATTTTAGTTAGAAATATGTAATATTTTAGAAAACACAATTAAAAATTATTAAAACACATGAACTCTTTTTAAAATAACCTAAAATTTTCTTAAACCATGATCAGTTTTATGTACTACATGAATGTGATATTAAAAATCAGGAAAAATTAACTTATTTACGAATTTATTTGAATATATAAAAATCGAAAAGTAATTTCATATTTTCTTAAAATGTGAACATGTTTGAAATCATATTTTTTTAAATTAGTAAGTTAATTATATGGTTTTTTGTTAAATTTAGTACATGGATATGTTTTGATATTATATGAACATTTTTAATGTAATTTATTTTATTTGTATGTACATTATTTGGAACACATCATTGTAATTTACAAAAAATTAAAATGAAAAAAACTAAAATGTTGAAATTGTCCGCACTGTCTAAAATTCAGTTTAGCCACACAATCGTTTTGTGTTATAGTCATAAAATTAAGTTATATGGATTTTTGTCAAATTAGTACGTGGATATGTTTTGATGTTGTATGAACATTTTCAATGTAGCTTATTTTATTCATATGTACTCCCTCCGTTTTGAAATATAAGTCTTTTTAGAGATTTCAACAAGGAACTACATACAGAGCAAAATGAGTGAATCTACACTCTAAAATATGTCTTTATACATCCGAATGTTGTAGTCCATTTGAAACCTCTAAAAAGACTTATATTTAGAAACGGAGGCAGTATACTATTAATAACAGATGATTATAGTTTACATAATTTTTACAAAATTTTAAAAATGCAAAAAGTTAAAATGTTGAAAATGGTTGTGCTGACCGCAATTCAGTTTAGTCACACGATCCCGTTTTGTTGTATTCATAGAGTGTAATTTACATCAAAATAAGTTGCCTTGTCAGTTGCGGTGGAATGCTCGGGCACTTATTTACCCTGATGAGGCTCCTAGTTTGAATGACCGTTCATGCACTGATTTTTGGGATTAAAATTGTTCAATCGAAATATATAAAGGATGTGTATCCTTAGATGAGACAAAATGTCTGCCTAGCAGGTGTTCTGGCTAGAACCTGCTAACGCAACCTGCAGGTCTCCGGTTCAAACATCTGGCGGACCATTTTCTTTTCTGTACTTTTTGTGAGAGAAAAACTATATTAGGGGCTTTTTGCAAAATAAACAGGCCACATACCCCGCCCAGCCCAACCCTTTCGGCCACTGAAAATGGGCTCCTCGCTGCTGTAACGCCAAGTCAGAGCTGCAGGCGTATACAATACCGTATTCGCACCGTCAAGCCAAGTTCTTGAACCACTTGTATGTAAATCACAAGTTCTAGCACTAAAGTGACTATTTGTGTCAAGTTCTAGCACAAGTGGTGTAATTGACTCTTTTCTTATCATTAAAATGTTTTTATGAAACTCCATTTTTTCTTTTAAGATTTATAATGAAAAGGAAAATGTAGGCGAACAATAGCGGGACCTCCTATTGGACGCTCTCTGCGTCAAGTTGCTTCGGTTTCGCACAGGAGCGTCCCCGACTGGGCCAGCCCATGAAGATGGCGCGATCGACACGAATGAGCATTGCTCAGAAAATAATTCGATGGCTGGATTCGAACACACGATCGAGTGATCCAGACGATGTGTTCCTACCAGCAGACCTGGTCCTCGAATGTGCTCATAACTTAGCATCAAACATAAAGAACCAGACACGCTTTGCATATCCAAATTAATTTAGGAATTTCGAAAGTAATTGTTTTTCAAAAAACGAAATGTTCTGTGACACACAATCACTTTCCAAAAATTGTGAACAATTTTCCAAAAACAATAACATTTTCTAAAAAGCAGGAACATTTTTTGAAATTACGAACAATTTGTTCAAAACGCAACTTTTACAAAAATTCAGAAAAGATGAACATTTTTTTAGTATGTGAACAAAATTGAAAAGGCTGGAACATTTTTTGAAATTACAGAACCTTTTCAAATTTATGAAAACAAAATTTAGACATGAGAACATTTTTTCAAATTCCTCGAACATATTTTGAGATTGCGAACAAATTTTCAAAAACATAATTTGTTTTCAAATTAGTGAACACATTTTGAAAGTCAGAACATTTTTTGAAAATTCCGAAGTAAAAAAGAAACCAAAAAAGGGAAAAGCGAACATTTTTTAAAAAGGGAACATTTTTTAAATCTCAGAACATTTTGTTTAAAATGCAAACATTTTTTGAGTTTATGAACAATTTTGGAAAACACGACTATTTTTGAAAAAATAGACCTTTTTTAAAAGTGGGAACAATTTTTTTAAGTTTACGAACAATTTTTGAAACATAAACTTTTTTAAAGAAACTTGAAAAATAAAAAAGAAACAGAAAAGGAAAAGAGAAAGAGAAAATAAAGCAGAAAAATAAACAGAAAAGCGTAAAAAAGAAAGCCAAAAACCAAAAAAAAGAAAAACCGGTTCAGGGAACCTTCTAGAAGCTTCCCAAAACCAGAAAAAACCGGCTGGAAAACTCTAGAAGATTCCCAAAACCGGAAACGCGAACACTGTAAATGGGCCGGCCCAGTTCACGGTTCGATCGCCAGCTCTTATGCGAAGCCTCGACAGCTTGACGCAGAGAGCGTCAAATAGGATATTCCAACAATAGCTGCAATATTTGCCAGCCCATGGCTGCCCAAAGCGAGCGACGCATGAATGAACGGCCCAATAAAAAAGAGTACAGTGGTGTAATAATTCAGAGAGAGCACCGACCGAACAAGCGAGCATTTTTTCGATGAGGAACAATCGAGCATTGCCACACCAACCCCAACGAGTCAAGCAACCACTGTTCTCGTCACAAGCTTTACGTTTGACGATGGCTCACCCAAAGCACGCCCAGAATCGCGCCAGCTGCTCTTTACATACCGCTTGACCGTGCTCGCTAACCTAGCTAGTGTTATCCATTAGCCGATGCGGCTGGCTGGCTTTCGATCGATCACACGAGACATGTGGAAACTCCGGGCCCCCATGTTTTCAGTTCGTCGTTAGCGCGCGCGTTTCCAACCTAGGTAGATAGAAGATGGACGCCTTCGCGGGGCTCTCGGCCCTTGCCGCGGTGGCGGTGGCGGTGGCGCTGCTGCTGCTGCTGTACAGCGTGCACCGGTGGAGGAACCCTCGGTGCAACGGCCGGCTCCCGCCGGGGTCCATGGGCCTCCCGCTCGTCGGCGAGACGTTCCAGTTCTTCTCCCCCGACGCCTCCTTCGACATCCCTCGCTTCATCCGGCACAGGCTCACGAGGTACACCTGAAGCTGCCTGACGAGGCCCAACCAATTATATGGGCTACCTTCTGGCTTAGGCTGGTTGTAATGGGGAGTATCATATACTAGTATTATGCATATGATACTGGTGTATGATACTACCTCCCTAATGCATAGTATCATATATTAGTATCATGTTGTACTCTATTTATTGCCATGCATGACACAAAGTAGCATAGCATTTAATATGATACGGTATCATGATATGATACTACACCTTCTCTTTCTACATTTAATGCTATGACACCTCATCAAAATTGCCTAGTTGGCATTCATGATACTAGCTATGATACTACCATTACGACCAGCCTTACAGCAGCCTGTTGATCTTTTGTGTGCGAGATACTGTATAGGTACGGCCCGATCTTCAAGACGAGCGTGGTGGGGCACCCGCTGGTGGTGTCGGCGGACCAGGAGCTGAACCACATGGTGTTCCAGCAGGAGGGGGAGCTGTTCCAGAGCTGGTACCCGGACTCGTTCGTGGAGATCCTCGGCCGCGACAACGTCGGGGAGCAGAAGGGCACCATGTTCAAGTACCTCAAGAACATAGTGCTCAGGTACTTCGGCCCGGAGAGCCTTAAGGAGTCCATCCTTGGCGACGTCGAGCGCGCCGTCTGCAGCTCGCTCTGCACCTGGTCCACCCTGCCGGCCGTCGAGCTCAAAGAAGCCGTCTCCACCGTAAGCCTGCTCTTCTAACGTTCTAGATTATCACACATGGTAGGTATTCAGCTGGTGTACGTGTTGCTACCTTACGCTTACGTACGGTGTTTGATAGCAGATGGTGTTTGAACTTTCCGCGAGCAAGCTGCTGGGCCTGAAGCCGTCGAGGTCCAAGGTTCTACGGAAGAGCTTCTTCGACTTCGTTAGAGGGCTCATCTCCTTCCCGCTCTACTTGCCAGGAACAGCCTACTACGCATGCATGCAGGTGATCACGACGAACACTAAGTGTCTAAGTCGGTCTGTAGTGAAGGCTGTTCAGCCATGCATGCACTAGGGTCATTGACTGACTCTGAGCAACTTTCAGGGACGGATGAGTGTAATGGAGGTGCTGCAGCAGGTGCTGGAGGAGAGGACGAAATCAGCTGAGGCGGCCGGAGGAGGGGAAGCACGATGCCACGGCGACTTCCTGGACTACGTCGTGCAGGAGATCACCAAGGAGAAGCCGGTGCTGACGGAGGGAATGGCGCTGGACCTCCTGTTTGTGCTCCTCTTCGCCAGCTTCCACACCACGTCGCTGGCCATCACCCTGGCCGTCAAGCTCCTCACCGACCACCCTCACGTCCTGGAGGAGCTCACGGTGAGTTCTGTATGATCTTTACGTGCATAAAGAGCAGAGAACAGCTTCTAAATATTTGTGATTTGGCTTGGGTGTAGGTGGAGCATGAAACGATTCTGAACGAGCGTGAGGCAGGCGGCGAGTCTGATGGAGACAGAGTTACGTGGAAAGAGTACAAATCCATGACATTCACATCCCAGGTCATAATCCATGACACGCAGACCTTTAGCCGTACCAATGTACGTTTATGCTGCGATAATCAGACGCATATGTATCATGTTTTACAGGTGATAAACGAGACGGTCCGACTGGCCAACATTGCGCCTGGCATCTTCAGAAAGACACTGAAAGATGTACAGTTCAGAGGTAATCATGCATACAAAAACCAAAACATTGTGCCCCGATGTCACCATCTAAATCATGCAGCCTGCGAAAATAAACAGTACTACTACCTAGTACTACCTCTCAAATGACAATTATTACCGACAGGATACACAATTCCAGCTGGATGGGGAGTGATGGTCTGCCCTCTCGCGGTGCACCTGAATCCAGATATTTACCCTGACCCCCTCACCTTCAATCCTTCAAGGTTCAAGGTTTGTGGACCTTAATGCTCAACTCATGCAAGATCACTCTGCTCCACCTCCACGTATTAGTAGTAGTGTACAGTACATTTTATCTAGAACGGCTATGGTAATTTACTTAACCAGGGGGGCTCCATGCACACAGGATAAACTAGAGGCAAACCGTGGGTCAAGACACTTCATGGCTTTCGGAGGAGGTCTCCGGTCCTGTGTTGGAGCAGACTTCAGCAAGCTACAAATGGCCATTTTCCTTCACTTTCTTGTCACCAAATATAGGTGCCTCCATTGTTTTCTAATGAACCCACTTGGAACACAAAATTTTGTACCTGTTCATATCCTCCATTTCTTTGTCATCATTTGCTCCAACGTATTTCAGGTGGATACAACTAGGTGGAGGCAAGATAGTCCGGTGTCCAGGGCTGGAATTTCCTGATGGTTACCTCATTCAGATCAGACAGAGAGACTAATCAGCACCTGCTTTCAAGTCATGCTAGCAGTAGGAAAAGCTTATATCACACGTGTACAATTGTTCTAGCATGTTGTTTGATGAAATAACACTTGTGCAGAAGTATTTCTATTCTGTCAATTTTCTGCAGTTAAGTAAAAATACATCTTCAGAGATTTTCAAGCTTAACCTAATCTATATAATAAGTAACAAAGACGACAAGTCAGCTTAACTTATGACCTACATGCATGCTTTTCTCTGAGGTGGTGTAGTTGCATGGATAGATTAGTACTACTACCTCCGTTCCTAAATACAAGTCTTTTTAGAGATTCAATATAAACAACATATGAAGCAAAATGAGTAAATCTACATACTAAAATACGTCTATATATATCCGTATGTTGTCCATATTGAAATATTTTTAATAAACTTTTATCTAGAAACGAAGGGAGTACAAAATATGCGGCCTAGTAAGTTTCTCCCCTGGGGTTTTATTAAAATGGTTGAAATCTATAAACTCTGAAGCTCTATATTTTATCGAACCATGATACATTTGTACCCTTTCTTCGTTTGCTAAAAGAAAGTTTCTCATCTTTCATTGCTTTCTTTTATAATGAAAAGGCAACTCACAAGCAAAAGTAAACAAGAAATTTAGATCGACCTATTATCGCAAAACTCATTTTGATGGCCCGATTTGGGTGTCCGTGATGGGGGAGAAAACTTGACAATAAGTTTGAACATTGTCCAAAAATATTACATCCAAGTAAACAGATTCAATTAGCAACACCCGAAACACTCCCATCCCATGGAGGACACGAGTGCCTTTAAATATTTGGGATATCTCTTCCACATCCGCGTAAGCACACACCTCATTTTCATGCTAAGAGCACCACGGACCCCTAAAACGGACACGGTATCCGTCCGCAGACACGTCCGTGAAGCATGATAGAGCCGGCCATCCAACCAAGCCCACATACATTTCAAAGCTAAATTGAATTAAACAGACGAATTTCATGCAAACCTGATACCAAATTCATTACATTTTAAACATATTTTAACTAAGGCACATGTTATGATACCAAATTCATTACATTTCATGCAAACCTGATACGAAATTCACACCACCATTGGACTAGACTTTTTTAGTTAACCTAGTATAAATGATCGCCGGACATGGGGGTGCCCGTTCCCCACGACATGTCTTCCCCATGTCCAAGAAAGCTCACCAGTCGTCCTTGCGCAACGAAAAGTGAAGCTTGGGGGGGGGGGGGTAGTGGCTATTGGGAAACATAGTAGAAAATAAAATTTTCGCGCCTACGATCACCCAAGATCAATATGAAGATGCATAACAAGTTGGGATCACAATCATTACCGACACCAAGTTGCAGCAGAAGAAGGACTTGTCGGGGTAGATCGTACTTGGAGTCCCTCGAACCGTTGATGAACAATCCCTCGTACCGCCCACAAACAGTCCCTCAAACTGAAGACCAAAAGCACGACCTCTCTACTTGGTTGCAAGTGTGCAACCTTCACGATCCGGCAGCGCTTCGCCGTCCAGAGCTAATCGTCGCTGGAGAATTAGAGGGAGAAGATTAGAACCACACGGGGCTTCTAATTATGACGACAAGAGGATTAGCCTAGCTTTAATTAGTCAATTAGGACCAACTAGAACTAGAACTAGAAGAACTAGAGGAGGCTCCAAAACTTGTATATACAATAGAGCAAAAAACCCTAGTATATATAGAATGGAGGATGAGGAGGGGGCAGCCACTAAGGAGGGAAAGAACCTGCTTGGGGTGCCGGCCATTGGGGAGGAGTAAGACTCCTCCCCAAGTACAATTCGGCCCCCTATAAGGCACATTTGCCCCCTTGGGTGTTTTGGCAGTCAATGTCAGCATACATATTACTGGACTAACAGTTCTACCTAGAATATTTCAGATAAGTCCAATGGTGGCGTGGCAAGGACAATAGGATTTGGAACCCACACAAAATGTGAAGAACAAATTTGGCTACCCCAAGACTATATTTTTGGTTTAGTGATCCAAGATCACATTGAGTCCCTTGGGAAAGCCAATACTATTAAAAGGGTATGAGGTATTGTTGATGAGGTTGTTGCTCAAGTACTTAGTGATATTGCTCAAAAAACCCTCAATCACTTTCCCAAACCACATCTGTCCAAAACCCTAATTCATCATTCGGTCCCACCGATATATTCCACTCCGGACCCACCGAGATGATCCTACTGAAAGAACATGCGATGCCCCCATGTTTGGTTTTGGCAATTGATGACAATCTCTATGGACTAATGGTTGCCTTGAGTTATATTTGAAGAGTTTGTCCATAGGCTTTTCTTGGAGTCCATTTGTTGGTCTCAAGGAGAGTTTGTGATGACCATGGTGCTATTAAGGAATTATCCAAAGATCGGTCATGTGAGTGTTGAGCTTAGTGCAAGCATGTCTTGAAGAAGAAGATTGTGTGATCATTCATGTCTACCTTCAAGACATCATCCAAATGAAGAGAGTTGGAAAGATTCAAGGTTTATCAAGACTAAGTCAAGAGTGAATCAAGTTGATCAACTCACAAAGCGTAGAAGATGTACCGAGAGGGATCAAGTGATCCCATGGTATGGTAAGCATTGTCCATTGCACTATGTGTACTAACCCATGGTCTATGTGAGAGTTCTATGTGGGGTTAGGTACGTGTCCATGGGCTTGCGTCAAGAGGCAGATATCATACAACCCATGGAAAGGATGACATCAAGTGGTGATCGTCATCAAGGTTGTCGTGTGCAAGTTCAAGTGGAGCATCACGAAGAGATCAAGTGCTTGAATCTTGCCATCCATTGTGGTGTCAATGGACTTGTGAAGATGTGCCTAAGAGTGGCTCACCCATATTGGACTATGGGGCATAAAAATGACTCCTCCAACATTCTCTCCACATGCCAATGCAGTACAGCATAGGAAACCTAATGCCATTGTAAATTTTTGCTATTTCAAAAATGTAAAAAATGTTTTATAGCACAAACTGTCGTTTTTGATTGAAAACCCGTTTTCACATAAAAATCCATCGCAATATGAACTTCGAAACTAGATCTCATGTTGATATGTTTTGATCACTTTTTTGGTCAAAAGTTACCGTAAAGTTATCAGTTGTGTTATATGTATATTAACATGTTATTTATACAGAAGTGATAGAGATGTGTTTTCAACTACTTCTTTCCCCTGGGCCAAATTTACCGTGATATTTATACCTAAATTATCAGCTCCGGATGCATACATTATCATGCTATTTGCACAGAAGTAATCGGGGTATGTTTCAATTACTTTTTATACGGGTCTTAAGTTACCGAGTTGTTTATACCTAAGTTATCAGGTATATGATGTGTGAGTTACCATGCTATTGACAAAAAATATTACCGGAGGTATATTTCATCAACAACCCTCCCTCACCCCTCACCACCGTCACGAAAGTTATCAGGACTGGGGCACATAAGTTATCAGGTCTGCAATGCGTGAGTTATCATGTTATTCACACAAAAAGTTACCAAGGTATATTTCATCAACCACCCTCCCCCCACCTGGTCACCAAATTTAACAAAGACTGGGGTACATTAATTATCAGGTCTACGATATGTGAGTTACCGTGCTATTCATAGAAAAGTTACCGGGGTTATATTTTCTTGTGGACTATGTTTTCAGTAACTTTTTCCAGGGTAAAATTACCATGGTGTTTGTACCAAAATTATTAGGTTTGTTGTATGTATGTTGTCATGCTATTTACGTAGATGTTATCGAGGTGTGTTTTAACAACTTTTTTTGGGATCAAAAGTTACCTGATGTTTGTACTTGAGTCATCTAATCTATGATGCGTATGTTATCGTGCTATTTTCATGCCAAGTCAAGAACTTTTCTCGTCTGGGTCAAAGGTATCATTGTGGTTGCACGTAAGTTATCAGACATGTGATGCGTAAATTACCGTGATGTTTATACAGAAATTACCGGCGACAAGTTTCAACAACAAAAATTCTTGTATCCAAGTAAAATTTACATGTATCCAAGTAAAAGTTTAGTTGGAACAAATACATATCCACTTGCTAGCGGAGTTGGTTACTACCTCCGTCCGGGTTTATAGATCCGGCGAGCCACAGCAGGACGTCCCGATTTACAAGTCCCCTGCGATTAACGTGCAGCCTTTTCCCCTCGATTCCCACCCCCTTCCACTGCGTTTGCTGCAGCTGGGTGCATGCAGCCAACCAAATCGCGGCAATTAATAACCCCTTGCGAGGAAGCAACCATCTAATGGAAAAGAGCGATCATGCAGCCAGTCAAAACGGCAGTTTACAAAGCCTAAACGCATGCATGCACTCAATTAAGGCCATGTCTTGGTCCTAGTGCTGGGGCTTGTGTGACTTTTAGAGGGTGTTTGATTCCAGGGACTTTTTTTGGGACTAGAAAAAGTCCCTAGATGGTTGAGTCTGGCGCTTTGCATCCGAAACTTCCGCGGCGTCCCCGAGCCCCGCTCCCGTCCGAGCCATTCCGCCGGCGGCCACTCCGGCCCCGGCGTCCACATCGCCGCCTCTGCATAACCATGGCTTCCCCCTCCCCGACACCTGCGTCGGGCCGCCCACGCGCCCAGCGCTGGCTAGATTCAAGCCCGTCTTCCGCGGGATCTGGCCGGGAGTGCTCCCCTCCCCCTCCTACCGCGAGGTTCTCTGCGGTAGGGGCCGCTCGGCCGCGTCTTTCTCCGGCGACGCCATCCAGCCGACATCTGGCCCTTCGCCTCCCTCGCCGACCCGGGGCGCGCCCGCGGCCCGGCGTGGCCCGTGCTCGGAGATCCACCGCGTCGGACCCTCGCCGCCTGCTCATGCGCCGCCCCCAGATGAGGGGGGCTGGCAGCTTGTCTCCGGCTGTCCACGCTCCCCGCGCCCGCGTCACCACCCCCGCTCTCGGCCCCGCTTGCCTCCCGCCCCGGCCACGGTCTCTCCGGCGGGCGCCACCTGCCCCCGCTGTCTGGACCCCGGCCACCCCTGCATCGACTATCGCAAGGACGTGCGATGCAAACGCTGCATATTCTTCGACCACATCGCCAGGAACTGCACTCTGCCACGCCCTCCCTCACCGGTCGATGCTCTGGTTCCCGCTTTGAAGCGGCCGCGTGTATCTTCTCCGCGGCCTGCGAACTCCTCCGCGTCCAGCATCGACGGCCCCTACCGCCCCGTGTCCTCCGGGCCGGCCCTGCCGCCGTCTTCGTCCCCGACCCCGCGCCCTCCTCGCCACCCGTGTCCTCCGGGTTGCTTGGCTCATCCTCGCGCGCCTCCTCTCGGGCCATCCGTCGCTTCGTCCGGCCGGGGCAGTGTGCTACCTGCCCCACTCCGGCGACATCATCGCGGCGGAGATGACCCTGCGCAAGGCGCTCGTCGCCACCATCCCACCCCCTCCCCCGCCCTGGGGTCTCCTGCGAGGACGTCAAGGGGCTCCTCCTGCGCCAGTTTGATCTGCCGGTCTCTGCCCTCTCGGTTCACCTTCGCCACCCCAAGGGGTTCCTCATCCGCTTCGCCGACGCTGGCGTGCGTGCCAGGTTCGCGGCTGCGCCCGTCCGCTCGCCCAAATTTCGCCTTTTGCTCCACCCCTGGAGCAGCCTCGCCGGCGGCGTGCCGGTGCGCGTCGTCTTTCATGTGGAGCTGGAGATTGTGGGCATCCCCGAGCATGGATGGCACCGCTCGTCGACGGACACCCTCCTGGCCCCGTTCTGCCTTGTCGAGCACCTGGCGCCCAAGACGCGCGATGGACGTGACATGTCCGTCTTCCGTCTCAGCGCCTGGACGGCTAACCCCGACGCCATCCCTCGGACCTCCGAGCTCCTCCTACCCGAGCCTGGCGTGCTTGTCGCCAGCGATGACCCGGACCGCTTCTCCAACTTCGTCGTCAGCCTCATCAGCTTTCCGGTGTCCATCCACATCATCCGCTCAGAGGATAATCGTCTCCGGCTGTGCCGCCGCCGCCCCCTCCGCGCTCCCCGGATGGGGCGGGCGATGCCCCGCCGGACTCGCCTCCTCTCCCTCCCTCCTGGCCCCAGCAGCATGATTTCCCCGCGCGTGATGGGCGTTCCCGCGGGAGCCGCTCTGGTGGTCACTCCAGCGGCCGGCGCCAGTGGCGCTCCTCGCCGCCGTTCCGCGGCTGGCACGGGGTTCTTGGGGCGCACCCTTTGACGGTCTCCAGTCAACCTGCCCAACCCGTGCGTCAGCGCGTGGCCCATCCTGCCCCTGACGAGTGTCAGCGCAGGCCCCACCTCCAGACAAAGTGGATTTTCCCTCAGAGACTGATCCTGACCCTGCGGGCCACCCCATTGGTGACCGCTCGTTGGCCTTGATTCGAATCCAGTCGCCCCTTGGTGGGGCCACTTCCCACTGTGCCGACCAATCCCCACGCCTTCCTGGAAGGTCCGGCCTCAGATCCTGTAGGTGCTTCTCCAGTCATCGGGCTTGCAGATGGGACTAACCCACCATCGCCCGGCCCCGCACTCGCCAGTTCTCGGGCCTCGCCAGTGTCCTCCCAGGTGGCCCCCGCGCCTGCATCTCCCGAGACCGTGCCGCTGGCTGATTCCCCTGGCGCGGATCCCTCGGCTGCCCCCCCCCTCGCTAGCTGCCCCTCTGCAGTCTAATGTTGGCCCCATCGTCGCCTCCCCCAATGAGGATTGTGTGGCCCCGCCACAATCGGATCCCGCGGGCGACCCGACCGCTTCATGCGCGCCACATGCTCATAAGGAGTTGGCGCTCTGCCCCCAGCCCATGCACGTCCCGCTTGCATGCAACCCAGCACCAGCGAATCTGGTGGATTTTTTGTGCGCCATGCAAGCACCCGCTCCGTCCATCCTGCCCTCTCTGGTGCATCGCAGACACCGCAACGTGATCCCGCCTAACTTCACGCCTCGCCGCAGTGGGCGCATTGCGCGGGACGACCGCGACCTTGATTCTGAGGTGAAGGCTAAACAGGTGTTGCTGCGTAAGCTGGGCCTGCTCAAGGATGATGGACCTCTGGACGATGCCATTCTTGCCCGCTACTCTGCCCTCTTTTAGCAGCTGCTTGCCGAGGACATGATCTTGGCTTTCACGGATTTCTACGGCTGGAGCCTGCCTCCCGCTTCCTCGCTTGCTGGCGCCTCGTCCGCAAGCCTGTGCCCGGTGGAGGGTTGATCTCTCCCTCCCACGCCTTCTGCGCCCCCCACCCTTTCCATGGATAGTGATCTCAGCATTGTATTCTGGAATGTGTGCGGCCTCAATTCACGGGCTAAACGCACGACAGTTCATAGCGTGATTTCCTCCGCTAGACCTTATATTGTATGCCTTCAAGAAACTAAGCTCGAGTTGGTCTCGTCCTCGTTGGTCTCCGAGATGTTAGGGGTTTCTTTTGGCGATTTCTTCTTCCTTCCCGCGACTGGCACGTGCGGTGGCATTCTACTTGCGTGGGGCAGCACCAAGATTGCTCTTCCCAGCCCGAGATTGGCTCCTATCACGCCTCGGCCCTCGTCACCCCCCTCTCGGGCAACCAACATTGGTGGCTCTCGGGTGTTTATGGTCCTCAGGCGGATGTTGATAAGCTAGCATTCCTCGCCAAGCTCCAAGATTTTCGGAGCACATGTGCGGGCCCCTGGTTGGTCGGTGGGGATTTCAACATGATCGTCTCCGCTTCTGATAAGAATAATGGCCGGCTCAATCACAGGTCTATGAGTCGCTTCCGCCGCTTCATCGCTGACATGGAACTCTCTGACATATACCTCCATGGGCGCCAATACACCTGATCCAATGAGCAAGATCACCCCACGCTAGTGCGCAATGATCGTGTGCTGTGTACCCCCTCTTGGGAGGCTGCCCAACCCAGCTGTCTGCTCTGATACTTGGCTTCGACAGTCTCTGACCATTCCCCGCTTCTCATCGACTGCGCCACCCCCCTGAGTGTGCCAAACGATTCCACTTTGAAAGTTTTTGGCCCAAGATGGATGGGTACCTCGCCGTGGTTGCGGAGGCTTGGAACTCCATGGAGCCGGACCCCGACCCCTTCTGCCGGATATATGACCACCTTAAGGTCACATCGCGCAAATTGCGCAGCTGGGGCACACGGCGAATGGGCGAGATTTCACTCCAGCTTCTGCTTGCCCGCGAGATTATCGCGCGGCTCGACGAGGCTCAAGACTTCTGCCCCCTTTCCGCTGTGGAAACGTGGCTGCGCCGCAAGCTGAAGCATGCATACCTTGGCCTGGCATCTCTGGAGCGGTCCCTCCCTCGCTAGCGATCGCGCTTCTCCTGGCTATGCGTCGGCGCCGCTAACTCTGCTTTCCGCCGGATACATGCATCTCAGCGCCTTCAGAAGAAGAGAATCCACGCGCTTCAAGTCGGTGACCAGTCCCTCACCGATGAAGCGGCCATGGCCCAGGCGGCTTTTGAGCACTTCTCCGGCTCTTTGGGCTCCGCGGACTCGCGCGCCTTCTCCCTCAACTTCCCAGCTTTCGAGCCACGCTCCTTCGACCTATCGGCCCTTGAGCTCCCATTCTCTGCCGACGAGATTTGGCACGCCGTCAAGCTCCTGCCCACCGGGAAAGCGCCCGGGCCTGACGGATTCACGGCTGAGTTCCTTCGCTCCTCCTGGACGATCATCAAGGACGACATTATCGAGGCCTTTTGGCAAGCTATACGAGCTAAATGGGCAGAGCTTCCAGCGGTTGAACGAGGCTCTCCTCACACTGCTCCCCAAGAGACCAGACGCCGCCTCCCTCTCCGACTACCGGCCGATCAGCTTGATTCACCTCCTCGCAAAGCTCTTTGCGAAGGTTCTCTCCCTCCGGCTCGCCCCTAGGCTTGGGGAAATGGTCTCCCCAAACCAAAGCGCATTCATCTCGGGGCGTTGCATCCACGATAATTTCTTCCTTGTCCAACAGACCGCCAGGCACCTCCATCATCGCAAGCTATTTAGAATCCTCCTCAAGCTCGACATTGCCAAGGTGTTCGACTCGGTTTCTTGGCCTTTCCTCCTCGAGACTCTCCGCCATCTCGGATTTGACCCAAGATGGAGGGAGTGGATTTCCATCCTCCTCTCCATGGCCAGCACCAGGGTCTTGATCAATGGGCATCCTGGTCCGCCCAACCCCCATGCCAAGGGCCTCCGCCAGGGGGATCCAGTCTCCCTGATGCTTTTCACGATCGTCATCGACATGCTCCATTCCCTCATCCAGCATGCCGTCTGTTGTGGTATTCTCAGACGCCTCACTCCACAATGCACAACCCCCAGCGTATCCCTCTTCGCGGACGATATGGTGATCTTCTGCCATCCGGATGCCCACGACCTTGACGCGGTGCGCGAGATCCTCTGGATTTTTGGGGTGGCCTCCGGCCTCCATACCAACTACGCCAAGTGTTCCATCTCTCCCATTCCCTGCTCCGACGAGCTGTCTGCGGAGGTGAGCGCCGCCCTGGCCTGCCCGATTGCCCAGTTCCCGATTACCTACCTGGGCCTCCCATTGTCACTCCGAAAGTTGCCATCCTCCGCCTTCGATTCGCTTATTGTTCGCCTTTAGAAGAAGCTGCCCACCTAGTGAGCCGCCCTGCTCTCCAGGGGCGAAAGACTTGCTCTGGCTCGCCATGTCCTCACTGCCATGCCTACTCACATCCTGGCGGCGATCGCGCTTAATGCTAGCACCCTCAAGCGCGCCAACCGGGTAATCCGAGACTTCCTGTGGCACGGGCGCAAGGATGCGGCGTCAGGTTGCTGCCCTGTCAACTGACGCAGGGTGTGCATGCCACTCGGCCTCGGCGGCCTGGGCGTGCGCGATCTCTTTCATGTGGGCATGGCCCTTTGGGTCCGGTGGCTCTGGCTCCAGCACACTGACCACAACCGGCCGTGGAAACACCTCCAGCTCCCCCATGACACGGAGGTCCGCGTGATTTTCAGTGTGTCTACCACTTGGATCATTGGCGATGGCCATACCTGCCGCTTCTGGACCGATCACTGGATCCAGGGACAGTGTGTGGCCGAGTTTGCACCGGCGATCCTTGCCCTCGTGCCCAAACGACGCCGGAAAGCCCGCTTTGTGGCGGACGGCCTGCATCTTCGCTCTTGGACCCAGGACATCCAAGGGCTCTTGCCTCGGGCGGCTCTTCAAGATTTGAGCTCGGCGTCGCGTCCGCGACATCCCTCTCTCCTCCGCTCCTGACGCCATCCGCTAGCGGTGGACGGCTTCGGGCATATACTCTGCCAAGTCCTGCTATGATGCCCTCTTTCTTGGTTCCACCTCGGCGCCGCACGCCAAGGTGATCTGGAAAACATGGGCTCCGCTATGCTACAAGGTCTTCATTTGGCTAGTCACCCTCGACCGTTGCTGGACCGCGGAGCGCCGCGCCCGCCATGGGCTCTCCCACAGCCCTACCTGCGTCCTCTGTGACCAGACCCTCGAGACGATCGACCACCTCCTGGTCGGCTGCCCGTTCTCCCGCGAGATATGGCACCGCGTGCTCTCGAGCTTCAGGCTCACTGCGGCGATTCCGACGGCACAGGACAGATTCATCGACTGGTGGAGCGCCGCCACCCTCAACACCCCGCACTCGCTTCGCAAAGGCTTTGCCTCCCTTGCCATCCTTACTGCTTGGAGCATTTGGAGACACCGTAACGCCGTGCTCTTCGACTCCGCCCGCCCATCCGCCGACCTAGTGACACAAAGCATCCTTGACGAGTCACGGACCTGGGCCCTGGCTGAGGCTAGAGGACTAGCCGCGATCACCCAATTTGAGCCGCACTAGGCGCGCCTATGCTCTGTTTTCCGGGCTGAGCATCCCGATCCCTTCCTATTCCTAGTTACACGCTCTCCCGCTGGTGTTGGAGTTTGTAATTGGGCCCCTGTAACTCTTGCTTTCTACCTATCAATAAAATGATACGCAACTTGCGTATTCACGAAAAAAGAAAAAAAAAGAAAAAAATCCCTAGCAAACCAAACAGGGTGGGACTTTTTTGGGACTTTTTGCTAAAAGTCCTTAGAAGCACCTCCTTGAGAGTCTTTTTCAAAAAATTCTAGGGACTAGAAAAAATCCTAGGACTAGAGAACCAAACACCATCTTAATCCTGGACGGAGGTAGTAGTATTGTATGGATAGAATGGAGAGGGCAAGAGTTCGATTCCTCTATGACACGCGCATAATTTTTGACTTGGCACAAAAATAACAGGCTTTAAATGGCAGTACTAATTAGGAGGTCATTAAACACGCCAATTAAGGTACGGGAGGATTAAATCATCATAATTAATGCCCAGGAGAATAAACCGGGTCAATTAAGAGATTCAAACAATTAAATCCCGCTAATTAAGGCGATGCGGAAACGGGAATCGGATTATTTTCCCCCCTTTTTCTGGCGGCTTCATACCAGTGGCGCTAAGAGTCTTTTTTTTTTCAAAATTCGAAAGGTGCATTTCCGTTTGTATCCATTGAAGGATGTCAGCCGGTGAGCCGGACAAAAATCTTAGAGCCAAGCATCGGGGCCTCGAGGGTTGACAGCACCTGCACACAATATAAAACACGGCCCAAGGCCACCCTCCGTATTCGTGCGAAGCAGAAATCCAGATCCAGGGAGGTACACTGTAGCTTCAACATGGAAGGCTACTCGCAGTCGCAGGTGCCATACGCATCCCTCTGCGGCCTCGCCGTCGTCGTAGCAGGGTGGCTCGCGCACTGCGTGTACAAGTGGACGAACCCGGCGTGCAGCACCGGGAAGCTCCCTCCGGGATCCATGGGCCTCCCTCTCGTCGGCGAGACCTTCCAGTTCTTCAAGCCAAGCCCTTCTCTCGACGTCCCGGTCTTCTACAAGGAAAGACTGAAAAGGTAATCAAGCTAAGCAAACGATGGTCATTATCATATCGCACTCGGATTAGTTTGAGCAGCAGTGGATTAATAAAGAGAAGGATTCCGTGCAACTGAGTGTAGGTACGGGCCGGTGTTCAAGACGAGCCTGGTGGGGCAGCCGGTGGTGGTGTCCATGGACGCGGAGGTGAACCGCTTCATCTTCCAGCAGGAGGGCAAGCTGTTCCGGAGCTGGTACCCGGACACCACCAACAACATCTTCGGCAAGGAGAGCATCGCCTCCTACGACGGCTCCTTCCACAAGTACATCCGCAGCTTCGCGTCCAGGCTCTTCGGCCTGGAGAGCCTCAGGGACGTGCTCCTCGCCGAGATGGACCGCAACGTGAAGCACAGCCTCGCGGCGTGGGCCGCGGAGCCTGCCATCGAGGTCAAGGACGCCGTGGCCAACGTAAGTATCACTATGTAATCAGAATATACAAGAGTGCGTGGTTACTTTAGTGCTACGTGTATATTTTTGCGCCTTGTATTTTAGAATGGGGGAAATGTAAATAAAGTTAGTGCCATTTGCCTGCCTTCCATGCAGATGGTCTTTGACCTCACGGCCAAGAAGCTGATTGGGTTCGGTCCCGAGAAGTCGAGGAAACTCAGGAAGAACTTCGATGCCTTCTTCCAGGGGTTGGTCTCCTTCCCGCTGTATTTCCCTGGGACAACATTCTACAGATGCATACAGGTATAAAATGTTCTATACTTATCTCTTCTCTATCTCTTCTCTACCTAATATTAAAGGGAGGATTGTTTCTCCACCTTTTTTGATCCAATCAATTGTTTTATACGTCGGCCTATATGTTTTTTTTCCTTCGTACGTGCCCAGCCCGCCCACACGTTGTCCTGTTTTTTCCCTCTCCGTACGCGCCGTGCCAACCCGCAAAAAATAAAGTTCCTCAGGTGAGGCTCGAATCCAGCTCATGAGGAATTGGTCTGCCCACACTAACCAATCCACCTACCTATCATGTTGTTTGAGAAAGAAGAAGAAAATATCCTTTTATATGGGTTAAACAAATTTTGTTAAAAAATATTCAATGAAGGAAAGGAGTTAAATAGAGCAGTAAGTTCCGCTGTTATGAGCATGGAAGGAAAAGAAGAAAAAATAAGAAATAAATTTCATCCTTATGATGAGGCGGAAAGGGGAGGAATTGAAGGAAAGAATAAAAGATGAAATAAATTTCATCCTTAATGATAAGGCAGGAAGGGAAGGATTTAAAGGAAAGAATGAAAGAAGGAATAAATAAATTTCCATATTATGTACGAGGCATGAAGAAAGGAATTAAAGAAGAAAGAAATTTCATTAGGAAAGAATAAAAAAAGAATAAATTTTGCTATAATTATGTGAAGCATGAAAGGAAGGAATTAAAGAGGAAATGAAATTCGCTGGGAACTAAAATAAGAAATAAAAATTTCACTGTTAAGAAATTAACAGAACAAAATAAATTCCGTTGTGGACCGATTATATATATGCGTGCATAAAAGAAGTCCCATTGTGACTCTATCTAGGAATATATGAGGTCACCCTAATTATAATTACATAAAAAAAAGACTCGTGGAGGAGCTTGTCAAAAGTGACCATGTTACTTTTGAATCTCCTGATGATGTTTTTTTTTCTGAAAAAAAGATGACCCCCGGCCTGCATCGGGAAGATGCATGCAGTACATGATGCAAATAAAGTTAAGCTTAACACAATCTTTTGTCCTGATGTTTCTGCAGGGAAGGAAAAACGTGCAGAAGGTGCTCAAGGAGCTACTGAAAGAAAGGCTCAGCGCACCTGAAAAGCGACACGGTGATTTCCTTGACGAGGTGGTCAACGAGCTACAGAGTGGAAGGGGAGTGATGGACGAGAAATTCGCTGTAGACTTGATGGCCGCCCTCTTGTTCGCCAGCTTTGCAACGGTATCATCATCGCTCACGGTCGCTATGAAGTTCCTCAGCGGCCACCCCAATGTAGTGGAGGCACTCAAGGTTATGCTTTGTTTACTCCTAAAAGTGTTTGTTGCTGCAACTATACTCGTGTACATTTTGTCAATTTGAATGGTTAAAAGAACAAAGACAGTAGCTGCAGATAAGATTTAAAAGTGTGCCTTCTTGCAGGAGGAGCATGAAGCAATTCTGAAGAAAAGAGAAGATGGCAAGTCCGGGATCACATGGGAAGAGTACAAGTCCATGACTTTCACTGCTCAGGTTTTTAGTTCATTATTCCTACCTTGAATTCACTAATTAGCAACTAATTAGGCTTAGTCTTAGCTTAGAACAATAACTAGACTGACTTATTACAAGTTGGAGCATAGAAACAGTTTCACCATGCACACTGCTACTCAAGCCAACTTTCTATGCAGGTTACCAATGAGATAGCTCGCCTCAGTAACGTGGCCCCTGGAATATTCAGGAAAACACTAACGGAAGTGCAAGTGAAAGGTACTCTTAGCTTAGACAGTATCATCTTCCCAAAATATTATTTTGCAGTGCGTCAAGTTGTGCTAGTCAATGGACCAACAATTCTCTCCTGATGCAGGATACACTATTCCGGCCGGCTGGCTGGTGATGATCAGCCCCATGGCTGTCCATCTGAACCCAGAGTTGTTCAAAGACCCGTTGACATTTAACCCATGGAGGTGGCAGGTTGGTGACACAATTCCTCGACCACTCTCCCCTGACGCATAAATGAACTAATACTTTTTTAGAAACATAAATCAACTAATAGAAATCTGCAGGATGAGTCGAAGAAGAGCACCCTGCTGAAGAACTTCATGCCATTCGGAGGGGGCATAAGGCTCTGTGTGGGAGCAGAGTTCAGCAGGATTCAGATCGCACTCTTCCTTCACACGTTGGTGACAAAGTACAGGTAACTGTTGTGTAAAAAAACTACGATCTCAGTACTAGGAATTCATATGACTACACTGAACAAACTTTGTTCCTTCGCGGCCAACCCTTGGGCAGATGGAAGGAGATAAAAGGTGGCGAAGTACAACGCGTATCGGAGATCGTGTTTCCGGAGGGCTATCACATCCAGATAATCCCTAGGGAGGGATAAAATGATTCACCAATGGAAAACTCCATGGCTCTTGATACAAGAAAGAGAGCCTACTGTATCGCAAGCAACTTGATGGATAATCTTACTTCTTCATAAGTTGAGGATTGGCAGAAAAATGGCAGCGATAGTTTCTCTACCGTCTCTCCTCTATAAAATGTAACTCTCCAACATGTGACTACCAGTCTACTACTATCTCGTTATTTCCCACGTCCTCCATCATCTTGTGATGGAATTTCTAAACTCATACTTCATCTGTACCAAAATAAGTGTCTCGATTTTGTACAAACATTGTTACAAAGTTATATTAAAGTCTGATAAAGTTGGGACATTTATTTTGGGAAGGAGGAAGTAGTATAAACTGTGTATGGTATTGTGTTTGGGAAGTGGGTCACGGTGTGGGAATACCCTGGTGCACTCGGGTGCTAGCGCATCCTATATCCACAAAATAGTTTAGTAAATAAAAAAAACAAAAAAAAAGAATCTTTTAATATGATCAATTATTGCACTCGAATAAAAAGTTTCACCGAGGAATAACTCGCGTTGACTTTAGGGCAAAAAATAACAAATTTTCAAGGACAAATAGCGTGAACCATAGCTTGTATATATCGTTCAATTTGTTTTTTCCAGCCAAAATAGCATGAAAATCATTCCTTGACGAAACTTTTTATAGGAGTACAATACTTGATCCTATTTGTCCCCCAAAAAATCTGATTTTTTTTACTTCTTTTGCAATTCTAAATTATTTTGTGCATATAGAGTGTCCGAGAGCAATACACTCCCCTCCGTCATCATGTTCCATGTCTAACTCAGGTCCTTATCTACTTTACTTTTTTATCAAAGGGATTGCCCTCGGCTTCATTAACAAAACTTATGAGAGTTTGTTACACCGCCCGATGAGCAAGCCAGCATTACAGGAAGAGGATACACACCCTAGAACACAAATGCATCTAAAAATTCTTTGAATTAAGAAAACTAGAATGAAAACACCACAACACAACCTCCTCAATATTTGAGCGTGCTTTTGAAGCAACAAGCTCCATAGTGATTCTGTTAGCACAACGTTATCAACCGGCAATTCCTCAACATACTAGTGTCTAGCAACACTTCCAATCTCACCTTCTCTAGTAGCTCAATCCCTAGTCATAATGCCATTCACATCTTTAGTTTACGCCAATAGTCATGCCAATAACAATACAATCTTTTTAAACGGAGGCAAAAGATTCGCCTCATCTATTAATTAGAAGAGTTGGGGCTGAATGCATCAGTCTGATGCAGAGGCCCCGGGGTAATCCTCCTTTTCTAAAAAAAATAATTAGAAGAGTTGATTCAACAGAAAATCAGGCGAAAACTGTCACAACCCGCTGAGCGGTGCATATACCATTGCGAAGAAAACCTCATTGTGGTTGCATATAGGCGTCGTCGTCACTTTTCCTCGAGCACGTGTTATCATTGTCCCTTCTCCACGAGCAAGTGATCTGTCTTCATCGCAAAACACCATGACCTAGCTCACACCAAAGAGGTCGTGTGAACCCACTTGAAGACCCATGCCTATCATCCAGCCACCACGTTGAGGACAACATATCTCTGATTTTGATGGAGAGCTTTTGAAGGAGAACTATGTAATGTTGGTGCCACAGACGGTCGTCGAACAGAGCACACGCCATGGCTCATCGTTGCCACCTGGACCTCGGCGCCGCGGTTCCAACTTCACAACGACAAATAACCCGAGGAAAATCTACAAACAAGCTGGAGAAGAGCCGACCAAATAATTCCACTTGGATCTTACCATAGTCTATTTTCTTATTCTACCACGGGATTTGAAAAGCAACCTCTAAACAGATTTTAGTAGCAACATTCCTCACTCGGTGAAACCTGGCAACCAAATCCCTGACATATGGAAACTGAAACACTCCCCGAATAAAACAAACTTAAGGGTAACCAAACAGGAGGTGATCAACGCTTTCATGTCATGCAAAAACACATGCATTGTTAGTCAGCAATCCAACATCACTTTTTTAGGTTTCTTTAGTTAGAACTCTCCCCAATATCAACAACTAGAAGAAAATTTTGATCTTCAAGATCACTTTGAATTTCCACCACTATTTAAAACCTTGCAGGTTGTTTAGTTCAGACGGAATTGTACATGGCCTTATTGAAAGAACATGCGGTGCCCCCATGTTTGGTTTTGGTAATTGATGACAATCTCTATGGACTAATGGTTTCCTTGAGTGATATTTGAAGGGTTTGTCCATAGGCTTTTATTGGAGTCCATTTGTTGGTTTCAAGGAGAGTTTGTGATGACCACATTGCTATTAAGGAATTATCCAAAGATTGGTCATGTGAGTGTTGAGCTTATTGCAAGCATGTCTTGAAGAAAAAGATTGTGTGATCATTCATGTCTACCTTCAAGACATCATTCAAATGAAGAGAGTTGGAAAGATTCAACACACAAAGCGCACAAGATGTACCGAGAGGGATCAAGTGATCCCATGGTATGGTAAGCATTGTCCATTACGCTTTGTGTGCTAACCCATGGTCTTCGTGAGAGTTCTTCGTGGGGTTAGGTTGCGGTGTGCAAGTTCAAGTGATGCATCACGAAGAGATCAAGTGCTTGAAGCTTGCCGTCCATTGTGGTGACAATGGACTTGTGAAGATGAGCGGAAGAGTGGCTCACCCATAGTGGAGTATGGGGGAGCAATCAACTAGTCTTCATCGAGCCAACGCAATCAAGAAAGGTGGTCCGTCTTGAGGAGGAGTAGATCGTCATCATCTAGCTCAAGTGGACTTTGTGCAAGGCAAAGGTTTGCCCTTGATAGGTTTTCTATTTTACCGGTCTCATGGTAGTTGTGGGAGACCGGGTTATAGGATCGATTGCCGTACTATCAAGGGGGGCTCTCGATGAGTTGCTTGATCGTATCATTCGTAGAGAGCTCAAACCATTGCATCCTTGCATCATCTTTATTGGTTCTTGTTTGGTTCTTCTCCTTGTGAGATTTGGAGCTTTTGGTCATTTACATGACAAGCTCGAGTTCATCGAAAACGGAGTTTACATGCATCTTCTATGATGTTTTCGATGTTGGAGGCTCTGTCGGTTCTTCTCTGTTGGAGGTTTCTCTCCTCTCTTGTTAGGCATACCTCCCCTGCCTCTTCTTCTATCCAACAAGCTTGAGTTTGCTCTATTCGGAGCTCATTTGCAGAAGTTATGGCAGTTCTGGTTTTAGTGTTTCCCTCTGTTGTCTTCTCTGCAAAATGAAGGACTCCTAGTGTTGCTGATTTGGGGCACGCGGTAGTACTGCTCTCCGGAGCGGTAGTACCGCTGGCCTCAGGTAGTACCGCCTGTGGGAGCGGTAGTACTGCGGCCTCGTGCCAGCGCAGCTGCCGAGCGGTAGTAGGGCGGATGTAATTTTTACATCCGTGCCATACGTGTAGTACCAGCGCCATGAGCGCTGTAGTACCGTGGGCTCGCCAGCTTAGCAGCATGAGCGAAGTAGGGCGGATGTAATTTTTACATCCGCGCCTCTACGCGTAGTACCGCTCTTGGTGCGGTAGTACCGCGTCGGAGTTTTGTGAGGTCCTCCTCGGCGGAAGTAGGTACGAAGTAATTTTTACGTCCGTGCCTTCTCTGCGCTTAGTGTTGCTCGCCTTACGGTAGTACCGTAGAGGGCGCGCGGTAGTACCGCCCGGCGCTTCTATCGCTCGTTGCCCTGTGCAACAGGCCTTCATCTGGCCAGAGCTGCACATGCGGTAGTACCGCAACCTGCAGCGGTAGTACCGCGGCCAATCGCGGTAGTACCACAACTCCCTGCGGTAGTACCGCGTCGTGCGGGCTGAGTGAGGGGATAACGGTTGGATTTTCTCCCCACCTATAAAAGGGGGTCTTCTTCCCCATTGAGACTTAACCGTTGAGCTCGTGTTCTTCCCCCATTGTTGACCTTCTCCGAGCTTGCTAACTCTCAATCCCTCCATGGATTCTTGCTAGTTTTTGAGGGAAAAGAGAGAGGAGATCTAGATCCACGTTTCCACCAATCACTTTCTCCTCTTAGTGAGGGGAACCCCTTGGATCTAGATCTTGGAGTTCTTCATGTTCTTCTTTCGTTCTTCCTCTCATTTTCCTCCCTAGCATTAGTTGCTTTGGTGGGATTTGGGAGAGAAGGACTTGGGCACTCCGTGTGCCCTTGCCGTTGCATTTGGTGCATAGGTTTGAGTTCTCCACACGATACGTGGAAGTTACAAGTTGAGAAGCTTATTACTCTTGGGTGCTTGGTGCCCTTGAGCTTGTTTATCTTGGGTGCTTGGGCCCCTAGTCGGTTGGTGGTGTTCGAGCTCAATCATTGTGGTGTAAAGCTCCGGCAAGCGTCGGGTCTCCAATTAGGTTGTGGAGATCGCCTGAGCATTTTGACGGCACCGTGACCGCCCCAAGGGTTGCCAAAGTGTACGGGTTCGGTGACCGCCCCAAGGGTCGCCATTTGTACGGGTTCGTGACCGCCTCAAGGGTCCCTTAGTGGAATCACGACATCTTGCATTGTGCGAGGGCGTGAGGAGATTACGGTGGCCCTAGTGGCTTCTTTGGGAGCATTGTGCCTCCACACCGCTCCAAACGGAGATTAGCATCCGCAAGGGTGTGAACTTTGGGGATAGATCGTCGTCTCGCGTGCCTCGGTTATCTCTTACCCGAGCCCTTTACTTATGCACTTTACTTTGTGATAGCCATATTGTTCTTTGTCATATATCTTGCTATCTCATAGTTGTTTATCTTGCTTAACATAAGTTGTTGGTGCACATAGGTGAGCCTAGTTGCTTTAGGTTTTGTGCTTGACAAATTAACCGTTAGGTTTATTCCGCATTTGTTCAAGCCTAAACCGTAATTATTTTAAAATGCCTATTCACCCCCCCCCCTCTAGGCGACATCCACGATCTTTCACTTATCAATAAATCCATTACCACCCACAAGCCAAATCAATTTGTCACATTCTCATCAATCATTCATGTACTATGATGGATTGAAAGTATATTATTCTACTCAATGGAAAAATCAACCCCACAATGACAATGCGACTACAAGCATGGTCATCTAGACTGAATAACTTTACAGACATCCATGTTCTCAGAGTCAATGTATACAACCACGCAAGTTCAACCATTAAACTTTGTTGTCCACACCATTGGTCCTTCCACAATAGTTCTATGTCATGATCGTCCAACATTATTTTTAAAGATGATAAACATGTGTTTGATTTTCATTAAACTAGATTATCACTAGGAGGATATTTTTCCTTTGGAACTTGTTGGCATCTCATCCTTATTTGCTACTCTCCAAAATCATTAAACAATTATTCATTAGGTCAAGGTACCCAAGATCTTATGGGCACATGCAGTGGGCCATTTCATAAGATGTCATTTCCTCCCTTGGTCCTCGAGGTTAAATATACAAGTCTAGGCTATTTCTCACACCGTGCAACCTATAGAAGAACATGATATAACAGGGATTGTGCTAGGGAAGGATTCGGGTAAAACATACCTCCCCGATGGAAAATATTTTGCCCAGTTAACACACTCTCCTTTTCTCCATAGTTTTCTTCTACAATTTTCAATTCTAATTCAGGATTTGTTCTCTGTCAATAGGGATTTCAAGGTTTCCAAAGGTAAAACACCAGAATGGCAAGAAAAAACTCTAGATACATGTATACACCATTAATGCATTCACCAAGCCAAGATACTCCACTTTACAAGAATTTATATTTAGACTTGCCATTTGTTCAAAAAGACATATAATGTATTTTAAGTTTCTACACCCTCCCAATTTTCCAGGAAAAAATAGTGTCATGTGCATATTATGTTAACGCCACCACCATTCTCCTGCAAATGAAAACCTAGGCCAGTCATAATCATGAACACCAAGGGCATCGACAACTTGAAGTGGAGATCTCTATCTCCATGTTGACCCCCAATGAGTACTGAAATGTGCACCTAATAGTACATGCAATTTTGGTTAATTTTCCCACATGTGGTAGTACTACCTAATCATTCCAAGTATGTGAAACCCCCTTTTCAAGCATGATGTTATAAGTAAATCCCAAATAACATTGTGATAGGCCTTTACAAAGTCAAACTTGAAAAGAAACCAATTTTCTTTGTATCTATCTCATGAAGCACTTCATGAATCATGAGAATAAACACTCCTCCCCTAATGTATCTACTCCCTCATTTTTAGGTTATTAGGCTCATCTTACAACTCACTTCAAACAAGGAACACCTACTTAAGTGCTAGACAACATTTTAATGCTACATGCATGGCCCCTTCCCTCCTTCATGCATTGGTTGATTCTACATTGAGAACCAAAATGTGACATAATTTAATGTGGAAATAGCTATATTTGCATATTCATAAGACGATGAGCCTTGCAGATATGTAATTTATGATTTTTGAGATAGGCCCTTTAAACCAAAGGGGAGAGAGTATTCTTCATGAAGGCAATATGAGTTTTATCTATAATCTCATATCTGACCTCGCATAGTTTGTTGGTCGTATACTCAGTCATCATTTTAAATTATCATTCATAAGAGAGATGGGGCTAAACTTTTGTATAATCTCATAATCCTATCTTGTCGAGACAAGAGTGATTATAGAAAATTTTATAGTACCAGTATTAGATAATCCTTCATGAAACTCATCAAGCTGTCTATATCTATATAAAATTTTGTATGCGACACATATGTGATCACCTTTATTGCTTACTATCTCCCATCAATCCTTTGTGAAACTCATCAAACTTGCGAAACAAAGATGACTAGGAGGCGAACGACACTTCCCCTCGGCCCGCCAGTGTCGTTGCGGGTTCCTCTGCTCTCCGTCGGCTACTGTGGAGGCATGATAGTGGGGGATCCCTCGATCTATGTGTCTAGTCTATGTCCCATAGACTCTTCAAATTCTTTGTCGCTCACGAAGCTGGGGCAGCGACGGTCATTGATAATGATTCCTCAAATTTTGCTATTTTCGTGCCCTTGCTCGTAGTGGCCCCGACAGCAGGTCAGAGGATGGTTTTGGTCATCAGGAACTCAGTCCGGGTGATTAGTGTTTTCCATGATGGCCACGTCATCCTACGGAGGGATGGCGTCGTGGCGCGTTTTTGTTCTCATGTTCCATTTCCGTCCCATGAATTTCTACTAGACATGGCTCCGTTGGAGAACTTGTGAGGTTTGTGTCCTCCCCAACCCCCCCTGCTGCAG
The DNA here is from genome assembly GCA_021437245.1 of Aegilops speltoides. NCBI lineage: Eukaryota > Viridiplantae > Streptophyta > Magnoliopsida > Poales > Poaceae > Aegilops > Aegilops speltoides. The sequence goes on from CM038142.1 coordinate 456,102,063, forward strand.
GCTTGTGTAGTTGGATTTGGGGTTATCTTCTGGCGCCCCTCGGTGACAAAGTGTCTCAAATGACGATCAAGCCAAGTTGTGGTCGCCAATGTCTTATGAGCGAATTCTTTATATACTCGCGTTGTTGCTTTTATCCGAGGGATCCAGATGAAAATCCCTCTTTTGCCTACCCCTATCTCGCTGAGAGGAAACAAAAGCTACATGAACGAGGTTCTAAAAGTTGTTGAGTTTCAACAATGTTGCTCATGTAAGACCGAGCCTAGATGCGGCAAGGAGCTCTATTCACGACGCATCGCCGGTAGATGCAGAACGAAGATGCTGCTGATTTCTTCGTGAAGTTGATTGTAATTTCATATTACTGTAGTGAAGTTCTTGTAATTTCATATTGCTGTAATGAAATTATTGTAATTTCATATTATGGCCTTGGGCTTTTTTGGAAAGGAAAAAAAATCCCCAGAGATGACTCCAGTATAATTATGTTTGCCCAGGGAAACGATTATCTTGCTGGTGGGTCGCATGCGATGGGGCATGTAGAGTCGCATGTTGCGTAAATATATAAAGGTACTTAGATATTTGTCAACAAAGCTGCTGTGGTGTAGTGGTTATCACGTCAGTCTTACACACTGAAGGTCTCCAGTTCGATCCTGGGCAGCAGCAATTTTTTTGTATTATTAAGTTTTTATGTGCATCACTGGAACACGGGCCCTTTGAACACCTTCGGGTGGACAGGACAAGCATTAAGGTTGCATCAGTTGAACACCCTTGGGCCGGGCTAGTAACCATGTGCTCCGTCATGCACATAATTGTTTTTTATTTACCCCTAAAAAATATGTTTTTTCTATTGATTCTCAAAAAAAATGTTTTTTACCTCTACAAAATATGATTTTTCTTTTGATTCTCAAAACAAATTGTTTTTTCTTTTCCCCTTCTGTTTATATTTTACCAAACACTAAATGCATATATTACGAAAAAAGTTAGTTAATATATGAAATTGAAAAATTTCATGCGTTTTTAAAAATTTACGTGACAGTATGAACAAAATGTTATATGATGTAAAACAAATGTTTGTGTAATTTAGAAAAGTTATGTTAAATTTAAAAAATGCTCACGCGTCTCAGAAATAACTTTGTTACATTTAAAAACAATAAATTTTAAGATAAATATTCGCATAGCTTTGAAAAATCTACCGTGTCCTTCAAATAAATGTTCTGCCTTGTATTTGAAAAATGATTATCATGTATTTAAAAAATGTTAAACATGTATGAAAATGTTTTATATGTGCACGAAAATGTACAACGTGTATGAAAAAATAGACACAAAAACATATATTTTAAAAAAATTAATCATGTACTCCCTCCGCAAAATTAGTACAAAGTTGAGACACTTATTTTGAGATGGAAGAAGTATTTGGAAAATGTTATATACTTGTATAAAATGTTTCTGATTTAACGAAAAATGTAAAATATGTACTAAAAAATTAGACATGTGTTTGAAAACCTGAAGGAAACCAAAGAAAGAAACAAAAAAACGAAAGGAAAAAAAGAAAGAAAAAAGCAAGCGAAAGAAAACCGATGCTAATGCAGTGTGGAAAAAAATATACTTGATTTTCAGCTACGGTGTTGGGCTGGCCCCATAGCCGCCGCGCTGCAGGCAATTCCTAATAAGGATCGGTAAGGAGCACCAGCGTTTCCTATTTAGCGCTGCAGGCGCCCGTTATAGGCAAATTTACAAACGGGCGCCTGCAGCGCCCCGCGCTGGGCCGGCCCAGTACTGTCTATTTTGGTACGCAAAAAAATGGGCGTTCTAACTGAGAATCGAAACGGCGACCTACATCGCACAGTTCGTTCGAACGACCACGGTGGCAGGAAGCAGGATCTGCTATGACTCAACTCTTTACTCATTCATTCCTTGCTTCTTTTTTGTTTCATTTTTTCGTTTTCCTTTTTTACATTTTTGTCTTCTGTTTTTTTCTTTCTTCTTCTTCCTGGTTTATTCCCTCATCGATTTTCTTATTTTCTTATTTTCTTAAATGCGTGAACTTTTTTCAAATCAATGATGTTTTTCTTTTCAAATTTGATGAACTATTGTTTTCAAAATCTATGAACTTTTTTTATTTTTAGTGACCTATTTTTAACAAATGATTATTTTTATTTTTTAGTGAACTTTATTTTTCAAATTCGATGAACTTTCTTGAAATTTGATGAACTTTTTCGAATTTGATGAACTTTTTCCAAATTCAAAAAACTATTTTCAAATTCAATGAACTTTTTTAAAATTTTGATGAACTTTTCTCAAAATCGATGACGTCTTTTTTTCAAATTTGATGAACTTTTTTGAAAGTTGATGAACTTTTTTAAAATTCGATGAACTTTTTTCAAATTCAGTGAATTGTTTTTCAAATTCGATGAACTTTTTCAAATCCGTGAACTTTTTTCAAACTCGTGGTCATTTTTTATTGTTGTGATTTTTTTGAAAATTTCTGCACTTTTTTCATTTCATGGACTTTTGTTTTTGAAATTTTGAACTTATTTGAATACATGAACCTTTTTTACATTGGCCAACTTTTATGCATTCTTTCGTCAACTTTCCAATTCTGTTTACTTTTTTTCCATACATTCACGTTTCTCATTGAAGTTTTCAGATAATTCAAAAATCTAAGCGAGATAAGTAGCGCTGCTACGCTGGTCCTTAAACAAAGTGGCGCTAAAGTTGTCACATCCCTAGTCTGGTATGACCTAGACTAGCTAGTCATTTGTGCATCATGTTTATATTCCATTTAAATTTGAAATGAGGATTGGTGAAACCCTCAGAATCATTTTTGAAATGACCCAAATAAAAATTTCTCCAAAAGGGTCCAAGAAAATGCTCATGTTGCTCTCTGAAAATATTGGACAGAGATAAAAAACCAAACCAATATTTTTAGGAGCTCACAAGTATTTATTTTGGCCATTTGGAATTAATGCATAAATATTTGCATTGAAAATATATTAGTTATATATATTAATATATGTCCAAAAATTATGCCACTTGCTAAGGAGCTCTGGAATAATATAGTTAGCTCCTGCAAAAATGGGCATAAGGAAATAAATGATTTAGTATTTTAATTAAATCAAACATATGTCAGAAAATTAGAAAACAGAAACAAAAAGGGAAAACTACCTGGCGCTTACCTCCCTGTGCAGCCACCTGGCAGCCCAAGTGGCCAGCCCAGCAGCAGCCCAGCCCGCCTCCTCCTCTGTCTTCTTCCTAGTGCCTCATCGGCATCTGCACAGTCGTCGCTTGCAGCACTCCGCTGCCACCTCCTCGCTTCCACCTCCTCCTCGCCTCCTGCGCTCGCTTGCCGACTCGAGACGCCACGCCGCCTTGGTCCTCTCCCACTCTCTCGCTCTCCTCCTCCTCGACCTCTCCCTCTCTCAAGGTCTGACAGCTGCCGCCAGCAGCAGCCACCGCCGACGCCTCGCCGCTCCTCGCCCCTCAGAGTCCAAGAGCTCGCCACGACTCCTCGCCCCTCCGCTGCCACAAGACGCCGGACGCCTGTGGAGCTCGCCGCCGCCTTCTTCAACCTCGGCCGTGCAGATCTCCGGCGATCAGACGCGCGTGCCGGCTTCTTCCTCGAGCTCATTGAAGACGCCACCGGAACCGCAGATGAGCTCTCGCCCGCCCCTCTCTCCGTTTCTCCGTTTCGCCCGTAGCTCCTGTTCCCCACCACGGCCGTAGCTCGCCGCCGCCATGTCGCCACCGCAGCCACACCATCGGGCACACGCAACCGAAAGCACGCCACCGCGGTCATCACGTCTCCGGGGACGAACGCGACCAACCCCGCCTCGCCAGTGCACCGCAGCGCTTTCTCCTCCTGCCGAACTCCGCCGCCGCCAAGTGGTCGCCGCCGACGATATAGGCCGCCTCCGTGAAACGGAGGGCACCACCGATGCGCATGAGCCTGGCTTTATGAGGTGCTCTCCGCCGCGCGATTGGTCGCCGGAGCGACGATCCCGCAGCCCGCCACAGCGTCTGGCCTCGCCAAGGCCGAGTCACGGCTGGTTTGACCTCACGACTGTGGGTTTGACCTCCCCGGTCGCCGACAAGTGGGCCTAGGCCCAGCCTAATCCTAGTTTAGTTTTTAATTAAGTTTAATTAACTTCATCGACATTTTAGTTAGCGAGTTTAACACTAATTAACTTAGATTAGTTAGTTAGTCACCGACGTAGGACCCCCCTGACGTCAGTTTGACCTGGTCACCACGTTGACTTGCCGACGTCACGCTGACGTCATGTCGACGCAATTATTTATTTTCTCGAATTATTTTAAAATTGAAAATTCCGAAAATGTTCAAAACTTCAAAATTCATAGAAATTCAACCGTAGCTCGATTGAAATAATTTATATATGAAAATTATGAGAAAAATGCAATCTTTCCATCTGTACCAGTTTCATGCATGAAAAACCAAGTTATACCTGCTGTACAAGTGAAACACTATAATGGCTTATATAAAGAGCTTATTTTGGAGATGCATTTGAATCTTTGGTTCAAATGGACTTCAAACCAAATGAATACCAGTTGCATTAGCTCAAACAACATCACATCTTCATGCCATGTTCATGCATCATATTGTTGCATATGCTTGTATATTGATTGTTGGCACTGCTCCTTCTCGATAGGTCCCGCCTCGGAGAGTGCTCGAGAGTACTGTCTATGAAGCAAATGCCTTCCTTGTTGATATACCGTGCAAGCAAACCCCTTTGTTCATTCCGATACAATCCTACTCTCTCGCTCCTGCTCTCGCTATTGCATTAGGACAACAATGATTCATCCGCTACTTTGTGTTTGCAGTAGTTGAGCCCATTCATCCGCATGACTGTCATTGCCACAAGAATAGTTAAAACCCACTAGCATGTGTAGGAGTTGATTGAGCCATGTTGTGTTCCTACCATGCTATGCCTGCTATTGCTTAGAGTTGTGTCAGGTCTGATTCATCGGGAATGAATTGGAGTACAATGCTCTATGTTCTGATGCTGAGAGTGAACGTGTGAACACGATTTGGTAAAGGTAGCGGTGAGAGGCCATGTAGGAGTACATGGTGGGTTGTCTCACTGGAACCGTCCTTAAGCACTGAGTTCTATGTATGTTGTCCAATGACTCGATACTACCACACATTGGGCTCCGGCGCCCAAGCCCTCTCGACTTATTAACCGACTTGATCTCCGCCCAGAGTCGCAACTAGTTTCGGTGTTTGTAGGTAGTGCTATTTTTCTACCAAGTGGCACCCAGCAGGTGGGCTTGGGATGACTAGGCACAAGTGGCTCGGTGTATCGAGTAGCACCGGATGGTGGGCTCGGGAACCCCGCACACATCGCTTGGGGCCGTGAGCGACACCCCGCCGGATCTCCTTGCGGATGGAACCCGAATAGGCGATAAACCTGGCTAGAGTCTTGTGTGGTTAGTCGTCGTGGCCGACTCCTCGCCAAAGCTTCCGCTTGAAGGTTGCCGAGATACACGACGGTACATGGTGGTAAGTGGCGAGAGCGTGTGAAGAAGTACACCCGCAGGGGTAACATGATCTATTCAATAGCCGGGTCCGCGGTTATGGACTTCTTGGATGCTTACATGGTACATAGACAACTTGAAGTGGATACTATAAAATGCTCAAGAAAAGTGTGAGTACTATGGATGGCCTTCTCGAGGGAGACGGGATGAATCCATAGTAGTGTATTGTGTGGTGATTAGTGGACCTGCAGCGCCTATATCACCTCAAAGAAGTTCTCGTAGTCGAGAACAGATAGCCACAGAGTCAAAGCGGCTTGTCGCAACTAAACCCCACATTACCCTCTTGATACAAATGCATGTATGATAGGATCTCGATAAGTCTTGCTGAGTACCTTTGTACTCATGGTGCTTTATTTATGTTTTTGCAGCGGAGACTTCGGTCTTACTAGTGTTCTCGTGGACTTCGACGAGTAGCTTGTACCTCAGCTACGATCTTGATCGGATGTTGTAGATAGTCAGGCTCTTCAGCCTTTTTCATTTGTAGATGTCTGTACTCAGACATGTAATGCTTCCGCTTGTTGCTTGTATGCTCGTATGATGGGTCCTGTGACCCTGCTTGCAATAAATGCTATGATGGCTCTTCTAAGCCTTTATCTATATGAGTTGTTGAGTTATGTTGTGATGCCATGTTGTACAAAGACATACTTGCATGTTATGCGACGTGTAATGTGTATTGCTATGTGTGGGATCCGACTATCTAGTTGTTTATTCTTAGTAGCCTCTCTTACGGAAATGTCTCCTAGTGCTTCCATCGAGCCATGGTAGCTTGCTACCGCTCCGAACACTTAGGTTGGCCGGCATGTGTCCTTCTTCGTTCGTGTTCCGTCCCTTTGGGAAATGTCACGCGATGAATACCGAGTCTGTTAGTCGCCATGCCGGTTCACCGAGTCTGTTAGCCCTGCTACTGACTGGATTCACTCACGATGACCGACACGCTCGCTGTCGGGTCATGTATGCTGTCCTCGTAAGTTAGTGCCACTTTGGGTTTACGACTAGCCATGTCAGCCCGGCTCCTTATCATATGGATGCTAGCGACACTATCATATACGTGTGCCAAAAGGCTAAACGGTCCCGCAAAGGTAAGACGACACCGTGGGGATACCGTGTGTGAGGCCGCAAAGTGATATGAGGTGTTACATGCTAGATCGATGTGGCATTGAGTCGGGTCCCGACAGCTTTGGTATCGAGCCCGATCGCTCAGAGGATTACCAAGCCAAACTGGTCGAAGTTGAGTCTAGAAATTCTTTAGTTATGTAAGGGAATTGATTGTGGGAAGGAACGTAAGGCTCTTTTTACTCCTTATACCTTATGCCTTCTGATCTGAGTCATCCTATCTTTCCTACGGGGTTAAGGAACTAGGCATTCTCTTCCGTCTATCAGGATCACGTGTTACTACTCCGTAGTCCCATAGGATTGGTTGATCAGAGTCATACCCCAGTTTCGAGTATTTCCGGAGTAACCTGTTTAGTACTATCTCGGAACCTTGAGTGAAGATGTAGAGTATGTTACTACCCCATTTTAGCAGGATGTCTCATTCTGAGCATTTTACTGCCGTTATGTTGTCGGAATTGCCCTAGGAGCTCGAGAGTTACTAATTTCCTTGTCCTACATTCTGTAGCCTATAGTTGATGCTGATTCCGTCCTTGGTTTCGTTTCTCAGGATGTCATCAGCTAAGCGAAGTTCTGTTGCTTGTAGTCAAAACCACGGAGATGGTAGGGATGAGGATCCTCCCGACCAACCTTCGCTAAGCGAGTTCATGTTAGAGATGGAGAGAAACAAGCGTGAGTCTAACCGCTTGTTGGCACGACGAGGAGAACACCGCACATCGTTCAAAGGATTTGTGACCATTCATGACTTTATTCGCTTGCACCCACCCACCTTTCATCATTCCATTGAGCCACTTGATGCGTATGGTGGCCCAGTAGCATCACTCATAAGCTCCGCTCGCGAACGTAGTGAAGATGACAAGGTCACCTATGCCACATACCACCGGAAGGTCCCGCTAGTCTTTGGTGGCGTAACTATGAGGCTATGCTTCCACTGGCCGATTCCTACCTGGAGGGATTTCACTGAGGCTTTCCACGAGCATCACATACCTCAGGCCCTCATCGATCGTAAGAGAGAAGAGTTCTGTAGTTTCACCCAGGGTAAGATGGCTGTTGATGCTTACAGCCGAGAGTTTGAGAACCTCGCCTGCTATGCCACGTAAGAGGTGTCCACGGACGCCAAGAAGCGTGCTAGGTTCCTAAGGGTCTCAAACCCAAGTTGCGTCGTGATCTCCACCTACATCATTGTGATACATTCCAAGCTCTTGTGAACAAGGCAATTAATGCAGAGACAGCTCAGCTCACTTACGAGGAGTCTCGTAAGCACACGGGTGATTTGGGATCTTCCTCCGGCTCTAGCTCTCAGAAGCGCCGGATTTGGGTTCCAAACTCCGCTCTTCCTTCCGGATATTCACCAAGACCATCCGTTGTGGTGCCTTCCCCAGCTCAGCAGTATGTTCCACCCAGGCCTACTGGTAGACCGCTTGTCAATGCGGCTCCACGTCCAACTTCAGGGACTTGCTTCACATGCGGGAAGCCAGGACACTATGCACGTGACTGCTCTCAGACTAGTTATGCTCCACCCCCGCCTGAGAAGTCTGTTGGCCGTGGTAAGCCATCACGCAAGATGATCAGTGTCAAGTCAGCCCCCACTGAACGTGGACGTGTGCATCACGTCTCAGCTAAAGATGCTCATGATGATCCAGATGTCGTTCTTGGTACACTCCTTGTCAATTGTCATCCAGCATCGGTTCTATTCGATACCGGAGCATCTCACTCCTTCATTTCTGAAGGCTATGCTCGTTTGCACGACATGTCATTTTGTGATATGCCAACTCCGCTTGAAATCCAAACCCCAGGGTCTAGATGGCAAACCACTAGAATCAGTTATGGTAATGAAATCCTTGTTGATAGACTTGTTTTTCTTGCATCACTTGTAGCCCTCAAGTCCTCAGATATTAACATCATCTTGGGTATGGACTGGATGACAGCTCATCATGCCAAGATTGATTGTTACACCAGATCTGCTCAGCTTACACACCCATCCGCAAGATAGTCACCGCTCCACTAGAGTTGCAAAGCGCCACTCTATTCTCTTAATGCCAGCCCTCTTCCGCACCTTGAAGATATCCCGTAGTCCGTGACTTTCCGGATGTCTTTCAGAGGAACTGCCAGTGTTCCACCCGACAGAGATGTAGAGTTCGCTATAGATCTTATCCGAGGAACCGCTCCAATTTCTAGGAGACCTTACAAATGGCACCCTTAGAACTAGCCGAGCTTAAGAAACAACTTGATGAGTCCTTGCAAAGGGTTTCATCCGTCCTAGTTCATCTCCTTGGCTTGCCCCGCCCTCTTCGTCAAGAAGAAGGATGGTACGGACCGGATGGTTGTAGATTATCGTCCGCTAATTCGGTCACGATAAAGAACAAATATCCGCTCCCGTGATCAACGACCTGTATGATCAGCTCATTTGGATCCTCGCCTTCTCCAAGATGGATTTGAGGTTAGGCTACCACCAAATCAAGATCGAAACGGGACATCCCCAAGACAAAGATTTGTCACTCGTTATGGTCAATACGAGTACACCGTCATGTCCTTCGGTCTAACCAACGCCAAACTACATTCTCCGCTTGATGAACTCGATCTTCATGGAGTACTTAGATAAGTTCGTCGTGGTTTACCTCGATGACATTCTTATTTACTCGAAGAACGAACAAGAGCATGCCGAACATCTTAGACTTGTGTTAGAAAAACTCAGAGAGCACCGCCTTTATGCCAAGTTCTCCAAGTGTGAATTTTGGTTGCCAGAAGTGACCTACCTAGGCCACGTGATATCTGGTAAGGGCATTGCTGTCAATCCCGAGAGAGTTAAGGCCGTTCTTGATTGGACTCCACCTGAAACCGTTAAACAAGTTAGGAGTTTCCTTGGTCTAGCCAGCTATTGTCGCCGCTTTGTTGAAAACTTCTCCAAAGTAGCCAAACCTCTCACGGAACTTCTCAAGAAAGATAAAAAGTTTGAGTGGTCCCCACAGTGTGAATACAGCCTGAGAACCGAAAAGACGCTGACTTCGCTCCCATACTTGTGCCACCGGATTTCACTAAAGACTTTGTTATCATCATGCGACGCCTCACGACAGGACTAGGTTGCATTCTTATGCAGATCGTCATGTGATTGCCTATGCATCTCGACAGCTTGCATCCACATGAGGATAATTATCCTACACATGATCTAGAGCTTGCAACCGTAGTCTATGCACTTAAGACTGGCGACATTACCTCCTTGGTAAACGCTATGAGATCTACACCGATCACCGAGTCTCAAGTATATCTTCACCCAACCAGATTTGAACCTTAGGCAAAGATGTTGGTTGAGTTGATCTCAGACACGACTTAGGGATTACCTACACCCTGTGCAAAGCTAATGTCATGGCCGATGCTCTAAGTCAGAATCCTATTGCAACAATCTCATGTTGCAAAGCAGGTCAACCACTTCTCCATGAGGAATTTCGTAAGCTTAACCTTCACATTGCTCCTCACGGATTCCTTTCTACCTTGGTGGCGAAACCTGACCTTGAGGATCGGATTGTCGCTGCTCAAAAGGTGACACGGTATTTCCGGATCAAGAGAAACATTAAGAAGGAAGTTGGTGGATGTTTTCTATGGATGATCGAGGTGTTGTTTTCTTTGAAAACCGCTTGGTGGTTCCTAAGAATCAACATCTACGAAAACTAATCCTTAAGGAGGCGATGAATCTCCTCTCATGATTCATCCCGTAGTACTAAGATGTATCAGACCACGCCAGAGGTTCCGTGGACTAGGATGAAGAGAGAAATTGCTCGCTTTATCGCTAATCGTGACGTTTGTCGTCGCGTTAAAGCAGAGCATCAAAGACCTCTTGGCACCCTTCAAATTTTTAGCTATTCCCGAATGGAAATGGGATAAAGTTGGTATGGACTTCATCACCGGCTTTCCCGGGACCAAGAGAGGAATAATGCTATCTTCATAGTCATTGATCGCTCTCCAAAGTGGCGCACTTCCTACCTGCTCGAGAGAGTATCATCGCTAGTCACTCACCGACTTATATATTTCTAATAGTATCACTTCATGGTGTTCCACTAGAGATCAATTCAGACCGTGGCGTCTTTTCACTTCTCATTTCGGGAGAGTCTCCAATCGCCATGGGAACCCATCTTTCCTTCAAGACCGCTTTCCACCCTCAATCGAGTGGTCGTGGAACGGGTCAACCAAATCCTTGAAGACATGCTTAGAGCTTATGTTATCTCATTCGGTATGGATTGGGAGAAATGTCTTCCTTTCGCCGAGTTTGCTTATAACAATAGCTATCAATCCAGCCTCAAGAAAGCTCCTTTTGAGATTCTCTATGGACGAAGATGTCGAACACCTTTGAACTGGTCGAAATCGTGAAAGACAATTCTTTGGACCGACATGATCCAGAGGCGTAAGAGCAAGTTCAAGATCATTCGTGAGAATTTGAAAACAGCCCGCCTCGCCTAAAAGAGCCAAGATGATCGCCATCATAAGGATATGACTTATGAAGTTGGCGACAAAGCTTACCTTCGGGTTACTCCCTTGAAGGGTACCCATCGTTTCGGTATCAAAGGCAAGTTCGCTCCTCGCTACATTGGTCATTTTCGCATTCTCGCTAAACGAGGAGAGGTTGCCTACTAGTTGGAACTACCCCCACATCTTTCTCGAGTTCATGATGTCTTCCACGTCTCTCAACTCAGGCGTTGCTTCTCGGATCCTATCCGCGGAGTGGACCACGAAACGGTTGATCTCCAAGATAACCTCACATATCGAGAGTATCGAGTTCGCATTCTTGATCAAGCAGAGCGTGTCACTCGACGTCATAACATCAAGTTTCTCAAGGTTCAGTGGTCTCATCATTCCGAGAGAGAAGCTACTTGGGAGCGAGAAGATCGTCTTCGACTGGAGTACCCCGCTTTCTTTCCGTCGACCCCTGAATCTCGGGACGAGATTCTTTCAAGAGGGGGCGAGTTGTCACATCCCTAGTCTGGTATGACCTAGACTAGCTAGTCCTTTGTGCATCATGTTTATATTCCATTTAAATTTGAAATGAGGATTGGTGAAACCCTCAGAATCATTTTTGAAATGACCCAAATAAAAATTTCTCCAAAAGGGTCCAAGAAAATGCTCATGTTGCTCTCTGAAAATATTGGACAGAGATAAAAAATCAAACCAATATTTTTAGGAGCTCACAAGTATTTATTTTGGCCATTTGGAATTAATGCATAAATATTTGCATTGGAAATATATTAGTTATATATATTAATATATGTCCAAAAATTATGCCACTTGCTGAGGAGCTCTGGAATAATATAGTTAGCTCCTGCCAAAATGGGCATAAGGAAATAAATGATTTAGTATTTTAATTAAATCAAACATATGTCGAAAATTAGAAAACAGAAACAAAAAGGAAACTACTCGGCGCTTACTCTCCTGTGCAGCCACGGCAGCCCAAGTGGCCAGCCCAAAGCAGAGCCAGCCCGCCGCCTCCTCCTCTGTCTTCTTCCTAGTGCCCTCATCGGCATCTGGCGTGTCGCTCATGCAGCACTCCGCTGCCACCTCCTGCTTCCACCTCCTCCGCCTCCTCGCCGCTTGCCGACCTCGAGACGCCACGCCGCCGTCCCTCCCCTCTCTCTCGCTCTCCTCCTCCCTCGACCTCTCCTCTCTCCGCGTCCGAGCCTTGCTGCCCGCAGCAGCTCACCGACGACGCGCCCCGCCGTTCCTCGCCCCTCCAGAGTCCAAGAGCTCCGCCACGACTCCTCGTCCTTCCATCAAGCCACAAGACGCCGGACGCCCGTGGAGCCGCCGCCGCCGCCTTCTTCAACCTCGCCGTGCAGATCTCCGGCGATCAGACGCCGCCGCCGCTTCTTCCCGAGCTCATTGAAGACGCCACCGAACCGCAGTGAGCTCTGCCCCTGCCCCCTCTCCGCTTTCTCCGCTTCGCCGTAGCTCTGCTCCCCACCACGGCCGTAGCTCCTCGCCGCCGCCATGTCGCCACCGCAGCCACACCATCGGGCACACGCAACCGAGCACGCCACCGCGGTCATCACGTCTCCAGGGGACGAACGCGACCAACCCCGGCCCCTGCCGTGCACCGCAACGCCTTCTCCCCTCCTTGCCGAACTCCGGTCGCCGCCCAAGTGGTCGCCGCCGATGATATAGGCCATCTCCGGTGAAACAGAGGGCACCACTGGATGCGCGCGAGCCTGGCTTCAGAGGTGCTCTCCGCCACATGATTGGTCGCCGAGCGACGATCCGCAGCCCGCCGCCGCGTCTCGGCCTCGCCCGGCCGAGTCGCCGGCGGGTTTGACCTCACTGACCAGGGTTTGACCTCCCCGGTCGCCGACAAGGGCCCAGCCCCGCCTAATCCTAGTTTAGTTTTTAATTAAGTTTAATTAACTTCATTGACATTTTAGTTAGCAGTAGTTTAACACTAATTAACTTAGATTAGTTAGTTAGTCACTGACGTGTGGACCCCGCACGTCAGGTTTGACCTGGTCAGCCACGTTGACTTGCTGACGTCACGCTGACGTCATGCTGACGCAATTATTTATTTTCTGAAATTATTTTAAAACTGAAAATTCCAGAAAATGTTCAAAACTTCAAAAATTCATAGAAATTCAACCGTAGCTCAGATTGAAATAATTTATATATGAAAAATTATCAGAAAAATGCAATCTTTCCATATGTACCAGTTTCATGCATGAAAAACCAAGTTATACCTGCTGTACAAGTGAAACACTATAATGGCTTATATAAAGAGCTTATTTTGGAGATGCATTTGAACCTTTGGTTCAAATGGACTTCAAACCAAATGAATACCAGTTGCATTAGCTCAAACAGCATCACATCTTCATGCCATGTTCATGCATCATATTGTTGCATATGCTTGTATATTGATTGTTGGCACCGTTCCTTCTCGATAGGTCCTGCTCTGGAGAGTGCTCGAGAGTACTGTCTATGAAGCAAAGGCCTTCCTTGTTGATATACCTGCAAGCAAACCCCTTTGTTCATTCCAATACAATCCTACTCTCTCGCCTCCTGCTCTCGCTATTGCATTAGGACAACAACGATTCATCTGCTACTTTGTGTCTGCGGTAGTTGAACCCATTCCTCTCGCATGACCTGTCATTGCCACAAGAATAGTTAAAACCCACTAGCATGTGTAGGAGTTGATTGAGCCATGTTGTGTTCCTACCATGCTATGCCCGCTATTGCTTAGAGTTGTGTCGTCCGATTCATCGGGAATGAATTGGAGTACAATGCTCTATGTTCGATGTCGAGAGTGAACGTGTGAACACGATTTGGTAAAGGTAGCGGTGAGAGGCCATGTAGGAGTACATGGTGGGTTGTCTCACCGAACCGTCTTTAAGCACCGAGTTCTATGTATGTTGTCCAATGACTCGATACTACCACACATTGGGCTCCGGCGCCCAAGCCCTCTCGAGTTATTAACCGACTTGATCTCTCGCCCAGAGTCGCAACTAGTTTCGTGTTTGTAGGTAGTGCTATTTTTCTACCAAGTGGCACCCGGCAGGTGGGCTTGGGATGACTAGGCACAAGTGGCTGGTGTACCGAGTAGCACCCGGATGGTGGGCTCGGGAACCCTGCACACATCGTTTGGGGCCGTGAGCGACACCCCGGCCGGATCTCCTTGCGGATGGAACCCGAATAGGCGATAAACCTGGGCTAGAGTCTTGTGTGGTTAGTCAGGTCGTGGCCGACTCCCTCGCCAGGCTTCCGCTTGAAGGTTGCCGAGATACACGACGTGTTCATGGTGGTAAGTGGCGAGAGCGTGTGTGAAGAAGTACACCCCTGCAGGGTTAACATGATCTAATCGAATAGCCGGGTCCGCGGTTATGGACTTCTTGGATGCTTACATGGTACATAGACAACTTGAAGTGGATACTATAAAATGCTCAAGAAAAGTGTGAGTACTATGGATGGCCTTCTCGAGGGAGACGGGATGAATCCATAGTAGTGTATTGTGTGGTGATTAGTGGACTCGTGCGCCTATATCACCTCAAAGAAGTTCTCGTAGTCGAGAACAGATAGCCACAGAGTCAAAGCTGGCTTGTCGCAACTAAACCCCACATTACCCTCTTGATACAAATGCATGTATGATAGGATCGATGTAAGTCTTGTTGAGTACCTTTGTACTCATGGTGCTTTATTTATGTTTTTGCAATGAGACTTGGTCTTACTAGTGTTCTCGTGGACTTGACGAGTAGCTTGTACCTCAGCTACGATCTTGATCGGATGTTGTAGATAGTCGCTCTTCACCTTTTTCATTTGTAGATGTCGTACTCGGACATGTAATGCTTCCGCTTGTTGCTTGTGTGCTCTGTATGATGGGTCCTGTGACCCTGCTTGAAATAATGCTATGATGGCTCTTCCGAGCCTTTATCTATATGAGTTGTTGAGTTATCTTTGTGATGCCATGTTGTACAGCACATACTTGCATGTTATGCGTACGTGTAATGTGTATTGCTATGTGTGGGATCTGACTATCTAGTTGTTTATTCTTAGTAGCCTCTCTTACCGGGAAATGTCTCCTAGTGCTTCCACTGAGCCATGGTAGCTTGCTACTGCTCCGGAACACTTAGGTTGGCCGGCATGTGTCCTTCTTCGTTCTCAGGTACATCCCTTCGGGAAATGTCACGCGATGAATACCGGAGTCCTCGTTAGCCCGCCTGCCCGGTTCACCGAGTCTGTTAGCCCGTGCTACGCTCGATTCACTCACGATGACCGACACGCTCGTTCTTCGGGTCATGTATGCTCGTCCTCGTAGTTAGTGCCACTGGGTTACGACTAGCCATGTGTCCGGGCTCCTTATCATATGGATGCTAGCGACACTATCATATACGTGTGCCAAAAGGCGCAAACGGTCCCGGGCAAAGGTAAGGCGACACCCGTGGGGATACCGTACGTGAGGCCGCAAAGTGATATGAGGTGTTACATGCTAGATCGATGTGGCATTGAGTCGGGGTCCTGACAAAAGTGAAGCACTAGCAGCAGTAGGTGTACCGTGTGGCCAAACTCGAAGACGAGTGTGAGGTTGTGAGTTCGATTAACACAGAGCCACATCTATACATGTTTTTCGCACGATAATACATTTTTTTTGCATGCGCGTTCGTGGGCCCGCCAACCAGGAGCTGTTGCAGGCGCCAGCTGCCTCTGGCGGCGCTGAAGGCGCCGAGTAGGCGCTCCCAGGAGCACCTACGTCTTTTTTATTGTGAGATGTAGGGCAGCCTCCTCTGGACGAGCGCAGGGCTGTGCTGGTCCATCACTTGGAAGGCCACAAGCCACAACCTGGTTTTTGTCTGTTTTATTTCCAATTACTTGATTTTGTTTTGTTTTTCTTTGCTTCTTTTTTATACTTTTTTTATACGTCCAAATATATTAATCATATACATATATATAAATATATAATAATTTTTAAAAAATATTATTCAAGCATTTGAAAATGTCAAATATGTATAAAAAAACGTTTTTTTGAACACGTTGAGCATGTATTCAAAAAAGTGTACATTGTGTATTTGAAAAATATTCAACGTGTGTAAAAAATATGTCATGTGTACACTAAAAATATACATTATGTACTGAAAAAGTAGACATGTGTCAACAAAAATTTAACTAATGAAAACCGACAATGAAACAAAGAAAAATGAATAAAAGCAGAAAACAAATGCAAAACTAATGCAAAATAAGAAAACAAAATAAGGAAAGAAAGAAAAGAAATAAGAAAAATTATGAAAATCGAGAAAAGAAACAAAGACACGGAAGAAACAATAGAAAACCAGTAGAAAGAAAGAATAAAACAAAGAAACCAACGACGAACGAAGACATAGCTCTCATGACCTGACAACAAACAAGAAGGTGTCTGTAGGGCCCAATGGGCTTGTAAAAAAGTAAACTCCAAGGGGGCACCCATGCGTGTCATTGTGCTAGTTTCAGGAGGGTTTCTCGTTACCCTAAAAAAAGGGGGGAGCTCCTGTTAGGCGCCTTAAGCGCCCGAACAGGTTGCTGGCGCCCGCAGCAGCACCTTGTGGGCCGGCCCAAGAAGGGAAAACCCAGCTCTTGCTGGCGCTCGCAACAACACCTTGTGGGCCGGCCCAAGAAGGAAAAACGCAGCTAGCAAAATTCGACAAAAAAACGCAAAAAATGGTGTCTTCAAGAATCAAACTCGCATCACCCGCGCAGGCGAGCCTTCTTCGAGCTTAGCTGACCACCATAGTCATTCCGCACTAGTGATGTTATTACCGCTAACAGTAGATGAAGTAGTATGGCCGCGCTATTTAATTATCACTTTTTTTATTATTTTCAAAAATCATGAATTTAATAACGTTCATCGATTTTGAGACAAAAGTTCACAAACTCCAAAAAAGTTTATCAGTTTGGAGAAATAGTACATCATTTTTAATACAAAGTTCATAAACTTAAAAAAGATTCATCGATTTTGGAAAGAATTATGAAAAAGTTCATCCTTTCTGAAAGAACATCATCAATTTTGAGAAAAGTTCACCGGTTTTGAAAAAAGTTCATCGAGTTTGAAAATGGTTCATCCATTTTGAAAAAAGTTCAAATTTTTGAAAAGAAAAATTCATCAATCTTGAAAAAAGTTCATTGAATCAAAAAGTTCATCGAATTAGAAAAAAGTTCTTCGATTTGAAATAATTTCATCAAATTCGAAAAACAATTCATCAAGTTTTAGAAAAAAGTTGATCGGTTTCGAAAAAATTTCATCGATTTTTGACAAAAAGTTCGTCAATTTTGAAAAAATAGTTCGTCAATTTTTAAAAAAGTTCACAAATTTGAAGGAACAATTCATCAATCTTGAAAAAAGTTCATCGGATTTGGAAAATTTTCATCGTATTTGGAAAAAAAGTTTATCAAATTTGAAAAAAAGTTCATCGAATCTTAGAAAATTTCATTAATTTTTAAAATATGGATGGATTCGAACAAAAACATCAAATGAGGAAGAAGGAAAAAATAAAACAGAAAAACAAAATAGAAATCAGAAAAAATGAAAAACATAAAACAAAAAAGGGAAAGAAAAAATGATAAGTAAAACAAGTGATGGAGCTTAACACATACAGGTCATGTGGCGTGGTGGTAACCACTGTGCGCCCTGAACAAGTAAGTTGTTGGTTCGAGGCAGAGCCCAGCTAAAGCGCCTGCAGGCGCGGTTTGTAGAAAACCGAAGAAACCGGCGCCTACAACCCCAAATAGGTTTTTGCCAAAAAAAGGAGGTTTTTGTGCGCCATTGCCATATGAGAAATTTAGGTCCTCTTGTATCCGACTTCATCTTGGCCTTGAGAGGTGAGGGTATCTCGGATCTTGAAGACTTCTATGTTCTTCATCAACGTCTAGTGATCATCATAGTTTTATGAGAATAAATTTTCTCTCGTTCTTTTGGCGGTGCCATGAGGTTAGAGAGTTTTCTGTCCTCGCAAATCAAAGTATTCGAATCTGATGAGTTTATGTTGTTGTGTCATGCTTTTTTGGGTCTGATTCTTTGTGGAGGTGAAATTTTTTCATCGACACCATGATGAAGATATAGTGATTCGACGGCCAGGACTTCTAGGGGATCATACCCAACCAAGTACGTTCACCGATCAAGGCTTCCCATCTTTTCTGGATGGGCGACTCAAGGCACTTTGAAAAACCATTATTGGTAATGTTTGTGCGGGTGAAAAAGTGACAACATCATTGCTTTAGTCTAATTGCAGCCTCTTTACCAAAATATTTGGAGTATTTCTTCACGGAGAGTTTGATACCACGAAGAAGGTGTTTTCAAGATATCATTGTTATTCTTAGTCATAGGATTTACTTTGTATTGGATCTTAGATCTAAATCAGTAAATCAGTGTATCCGTAACTGTTATGAGTATAAATAAAATTACAGCTGTTTATAAAAAAATGTGTCATTGTGGTGCATGGAGATGTGGCACAAACGACATCTATGTTTATTCGTTGTGATAAAAGAAATTTATATTTAGTCATAGTTTTTTAACACAATACAGACGCATGCACTCATATAAATGTGCATACACTCGCCCTATGAACACACACGCATCCTACCCCTATAAACACCACCGAGAGGCTGAGCCGGCATATTATCTGACCGGAAATCCTGAAAGAAATTCAGGATAAATGCGAGCAAGAGGACTTGAACATTAATGGGCTGGGGATACCACTGTCTACCTGACCATCGCAACCACATGTTGGTTCGCTATTCATAGTTTTTTTAACCGGCCAGTTTCTTTCGTAGTTTCTTTAACACAGTACAGACGCGGAATCTCATATACATACATGCATTGCCTCAAAAAAATACATACACACTAGCAAGAAATGTAGATTACGCTTGCCGCGCTATAAAAAAGTTTCATTTCTGTTCTAAAAGAAAAACCAGTCTTGAGTGCTTGGACGAACCACGTCACGGACCCAATGCAACAAGCATGCCATCCCCAGACCAGCTAGTAATAGTCAATGGAACGACATACGTATCATGGCAGTGTCGCCTGTCCCCTCCTGCATACCACGCCACGCGAACGCAAGAAGGCAGCCCGTCTGAATGAAACTCCTACGGTCAAAAGCTTGATCTCCACTCGACGAGTCCGGTCAAAACGAGAACCTCCATCGATGTTCGTGGACACGTCCCTCCTAGGTAACGCTCACGAAGCAACTTGGAGGCGAAGAGAGGCACTTTTCTGCTCCGCGACACGATACCGAATGGCATTGCTCATTCGATCACCTCTCCGTTGCGCTTCCGCCCGGCCCGCGCGCGCACTCGTACGCGGCTGGACTCGAGCGCGCACGTGCATGTGTTGCCCGATCGTGTCGTGCGCCGTGACGCGGAGAGCGTGTGCCTGCGGAGATTTACGTTGAGTGGTAACGGGTATCTTGACCAGCCGCGCCGTACGCATGCATGCATGCATAGAGAGGAGCTGACCTTTGACACTTTGACCGGACCATCGCCTCGGTCTTGCCATTACCCCTCCGTCAAGGCGACATCATAGCAAGCTACGTGCATATGCGAACAAAACAAGTCGAGAATATAATTGCTGCCTCCGATCCATATTACGCTCCTACGTGCTCTTAGAGCAGCGGCAAGTAATATGGATTGAAGCGAGTAGTAGGACTCATATATGTCCTGACATGGACTTGGAGATATGCTTCAATGTGTGGTATATCTTTTGTACTTATGGGATCATTATTGGGGGATCCTCAAGCAGGTGCTACGTGATATACCGGTGTATATTTGTGTGCTCTGCCAAGCATGAGCACACCACGTTGGCCGTGTTTTACTGAAACTGCACATGCGTTTCAATCTACCTATATGTCGACAGATTTTGACTTGGAAACTTGGGAACTGTGTGTGCTATCGTAATTCTTAAGTTCAGAGTTCCAGCTTGTTGCTTGCCTTGGACCTCCAGGAAGTTTGGGACTTGGGAACCGTGTCGCTGTCTATCTTATGAGTGGGCTATATGTTCCTCTACGGCTTCAAGGGCTAGGAACGTGAAGCATCATGCATGCAATATGGAGGGCCAGCCCGCTACAAAGAATACAAGGTGGAGTAGTTGATACTCTCCTCTAACATCATGTGACAGCAAAAGTAGAAATGAGAAGATAATCGCCGGAATACGCGGCATATCGCAAACAATCTCACAGGAGCCTTCCGTGACAGTGACTGCGCAATGCACCGTATACCACCAGAAACTAGGTAGACAAGTGATGAGCGTGCCGTTTTGTTGAGCCATCCTAATCAGATTGCAGTGCTACAGGTTGGGGCCTGGATCTGCAGATTTATTCCCGAGGAGGGTCTGGGTCTAAAGTCTAAACACGGGACCGTTTCGCCGCCAAGTAAACTATCCAGCCACAGGCCTTCGGATATCTAGCAGTGAGATCCTTCTGCCAGTGATTAAAGGGACCGCTGGCAACTGGCAAGGGATGAAAATAATAATTGACAGATGACTAGTTCGGTTTCTTCTTCTTCTTTTGCTTGTCATCGTGTCCTTTGTCATGCGATCGCATCAAGATCACGGCAAGTACGCGCTGATCAGTTTGTTTATCAGCTTGAACTTACCTAGTGCCACTAGTTTAACAGCCTAGTACTAGTTTGTATACTCCCTCTGCCGCTGCCATCCCAACATTTTTGGAACTTTGAAAACCAATGTAGCTATAAACTCCTGAAAGTGTATAGATTGCCCATATGACAATAGTGTTATTGGACGTTGCCAGTTCATTCATAGTGCGCTTTTAATTGTCTTTGAAGGCCCTAGTTAAATTATCACTACTACAAATCTTAGTTTTGGAGTCGGTTTTCAGGGGAGGAAATTTCCGCCAACACTAATTTTGTCACCTGTGGCTGTTTTGCCATGCAACCGATTTACATAAATCATTCAGACTAGAAAAACCTTTATATTATGGGTGGTCTCCTGAGATAAACCACATGCATATGTTACTTGGACGGTTTTACGAAGCTGCCTTCGATAAGTTACATGCACAAAAGCCCACTACATATAAAAAAATTAACTACCAAACCCTAGCACCATCCTCTCCCATCCGATGCCACCAAGCTCTGGCACCGATACCCCTCGCCTCCCCGCCACCCTCTCACCGAGCCAGCTTCCTCTTCTTACCAAGGTGAACTCGCCGTCTTCCCATGCATGTGGAAAGTGGTTCAGAAGACTAGATTGTTCGGAAGTGGTTCGACTATGTGCTCCATGAGCTCTGCGCGCGAAGCCGACCTGGATGGCCCAACTCGCATATCTCTCTCTGGGATAGTGCAAAGCACAAAGGGACATCAATCATGATCAATGGGTCAAAAACCTTGGGGTTTGAAGAAACTGCAACATGATTGGACAAGTGTAGCGTACCCCTTTGCTCGTGACTCTCAGGAGCACAGGTGATGTGGTATCCCTACCTCCATCGTCGCGGCGGTGACCTACCTCGTCTCATGTGGCCTTGGGGCCAAAGTGGCATGGTGGATCCCGGCCCTGGCCAGTGGGAGGCTCTGTTTTTAGATGTTTTTTAAGTTTGGTTAGGGATTGTGTCCTGCTCAGAAAGGCGAGGCGATGCTGGCTCCTTGAAGATGAAGTAAGGTACTCCCTGCCTATTCCCTGTCCCGGCGGTGCGTCCAACGTTGTTGCTGGCGTGTGGAGGTGGAACTCGCAGGTTTCGGTCAGTGTTTGTCTTCGGTTCACCCGCTTGGATCCAGACTTCTTTCATCCGTGTTCGTGTGTCTATAGGTTAGATCCTTCTTACCTACGCTTCTCTTCATCATGATGGTGGCCATTCTCGTGCACTGGTCCGGGTGGGCCCTAGCACGACGATTTTGTGACTGTCTACTACTCCCTTCTTCCCAAGTTGTACTAAATCAGTGACCTTTATTTTGGGATAACGGGAGTACAATAATGTGAGGAAGGGGCGATGGTGGAGGCGCGCCTTCGGCTCCGTCATCGCCCCTGCCTCATTGGTTTTAGTCATCGCTAGGTGGTCTATGGACCTTGATGTAATTTTTTGTTACTTTCGATGTTCTTTGTACTGTCTTTGGCAGTTAATGGATAGATCGGATGTTTTTTCCGAAAAGAAATAGGACCATGATGTTTGGTGTTGAAGCCGATGGAACAAATCTAGAATCGAGCATTAGTTGAGGGCATAAAAATATAATTTGTTTTTTCTTTCTAATTCACAGACAAGTGTGGAAGCCTTTCGTATCGAGGATATGATCAACCTGTCCAAGATTCAACAGACTTAATCATGAACTAAATTTCAAGGCCTAACATAAAATCGAAATGGATTGGTGCATAATACACATGGATTAGTTTCATCACATAGAGTATAAAGACATGGGTCCACAAGCACCCCTTACGAATAGAAAATCAGATAATTTTGAAATTTTAGATTAACAAATCTGGTCGGTTGTTCTACTCATATGTGAAGTTTGGCAAGAAAATGACACCCTGATATTCTTGGAAAAGGATATAAAACCAGACCTTCAAATTGCTTCAAACGTGGTATTCTTATAGTATCGTTTTTGTTTTGTTTTTGCCCAGATACTATGGATGTCGTTTCTTCGTGAAACTTCACACATGGATAGAACACTCAAACCATGTATCTTGAAAAAACAGATTTTTTTATCTTTTTTTTTTTTTTTTACTGTTTACACGGGATGCCCATGTAACTATGTTCCGAGCACTAGTTTATTTCAACGGCTGCTTATTTCCAAGTGTTTGTAATGTGTGCACTGGCGCAGCAGGTGCAGTAGCCGCGTTTTCTCGACGTGTCTGACGAGGACCGTGTATTCTTCTGTCGGTGGGGGCACCAACACCCCGGCCTCTACAAGACTCCAATACTTGTATGCGATGAAAAGCGAAATAATGCCACGTTCGACAGCTGCTTCACCCGTTTACTCGTTTTTGCCGAGTGGAGTGGTCCAGTTGTCATGCATGCACTTTACAGTCTTCACTCTGCAAAAAAAAATATGATATCCACGAGTATGTTGCGTCAAGAAAGGCAATCTCCATCAAAATGCAGTGTCAAATTCAGAGCCAAGCCATATATATCTCTATGTCCGTGGATCCTTCCAATAGCGGAGTCGCAGACCATGATCGTGATCTGGCCAACATGCAATCGATCCAACAGCTGCTTGACGAAAATCAAAGGGTGGACGACGCCACCAAAGCTAGTGGGTTCACTTGCGTGGCGGCAGTCTGCCTATTGGCAATGATCATCCAGCTGCAACTCCGTTCCCCCTCCGTACATATGTATAAATCATTCATTCGTGGCATTGATCTGCTCCAAATTAATACTCTTCCACTAGATCTATTCCCTGCTTGAGAAGAAACTGGCCCAATTTTCGGTCATAATCATTCGGCGGTTGGGATCGTGGAGCAGATCGGGTCTTTCCCCCGCGCTCGATCGTCAAGTCGTATCCGCACGTATCTAGACTCGATTTTTCAACCCTTTTGCGGCTGTGGTTAACGAACATGCCACGCCAAGGACGACGACGATCCACTCAGTAGAGAAAATCAAGGCAGCGGAGTTAGGGCCAGGGATTATATATCTTCTTAACCCACCACGCCTAGCTCATGCCGCGCTTACTTAATTCAACTGCCGATCCCGCTTGCGTTCTGCCGGACCCATAGGGCCTCCGAGTCGAGAAAGTCTACTCGCAGATGGTGTTGAGAGGAGAGTCATCACTTGCATCGTCAAGCTTCGGTGCTGGCTCGGAGCTGTCCCTGACGAGCGAAATGAACCGGAAATATTCGCGTGGAGCTGAATGATTTGCGCTCTGCAGTGGCAGCACGGAATGATCGGCGCCTCGCGACGTACCGGGGCTCCTGTTTCTTGGTTAGTTGGTTGGTGATGTGCGCAAAAAGAAATGCAATGCTATGAATCTGTTAAGCTTGGTTTGCTAGCTCGTAGTTCTGGGCAACACATTCACACATGTCGTTGACTTGTTTTAAGCATGCATGCATGCACATGATCGCTGTATAATTATGTGTGTGCATATGCTGCATCAGAGTTTGATCATATATTACTCCCTCTGTAAACTAATATAAGTGTGTTTAGATCATTATTTTAGTATGCTAAATGCTTTTATATTAGTTTATGAAGGGAGTAGTTGTTAAGGTTATCGTGTGCTTGTTACATGTATAAGCATTTAATGTTAGCATATCCTGGCTATATCGTTGAAGTTACTTAATTTGATCATCAAATTATATAGTGTACTCCTGGTGTACTGCATTGATGAGAGTAGACTATTCTGACAATACGGCTTCGGGTAGCGCAGAACTCCTCCTCCCCTCTCCCCGTACCCCCCGTGTCGCCTCCCCGAGCGGGGCGATCGGGGAGGCCTCTCCCTCCCCCGCTGCCTAAGCCCCCTCCCACCTTCCCCCTCCCCCCTTCTTCTTCCCGACGCGGATCCCGGCTCTAGCGGGGGTCTTCGGCGGCGGTGTGCTTAGGCTGGTGGTGCTCCGGTGCAGGCCAGACGGTGGGCATGGCAGCGGCTGGTGTCGTGGTTCTAAGTCTGACAGTAGAATGGGGGGTATGTATGGAGAGGCAAGGTCCTAGCTATGGAGCAGTTGTACGCACAAGAGATGTACGAGTTCAGGCCCTTCTCGGAGGAAGTAAAAGCCCTACGTCTCGGAGCCCGGAGGCGGTCGAGTGGATTATATGTGTATGAATTACAGAGGTGCGAACCCTTTACACTGAGGAGGGGGGTGGCTTATATAGTGCTTGCCAGACCCCTTCGGCCCTCAGTAATGCGGGGTTTAAAGTACATTAAGTCTAGGCGTTACTGGTAATGCCTCACATAAAGTGTCCTAAATACCATAAAGTCTACTTAATTACAGACCGTTACGGTACAGAGTGCTTCTTGACCTTCTGGTGGTCGAGTGTGTCTTCATGGTCGAGTCCTTCGAGCCTGTCGAGTGAAGTCCTCTTTGGTCGACTGGAAGGTAGTCTCTTCTAAGGGTGTCCTTGGGTAGGTTACTTAGATCAGGTCTATGACCCTACCCTAGGTACATGACTCCATCAGCTGGCGGCGGGAGTCCACCGACGGTGCCCTGAAAGCGCAGATCCGGGCCCTTCGGGCCCGATCTAGGCCCTGGTGGGCTGGCCTGGACTCCTGTGGGTCGCCTTTGGCTGGAGCTCGCAAGCTACTGGCGACGGGGGCGTTTGCTATTACACTGCGTCTGCTGCAGCGCGGCGGCGGGGGCTTAGCAGGGCCGGTCTGGGCCCGGCCGGACAGTTGTCCTGGCGTGCTCCTGCTCCTGCGTCTGGTCTGCTACCGCCTGAGCCGGTGGAGGTTGTCCCCTCCCACGCAGCTGCGCTACTGCTGGTCCCTATCTACAGTGGCTTCGTTTTGGTCCGATCGACCTTGTTGCGTCTGTTGTGGTGAGACAACGGTAGTATCTTCGTGACTGTGGTGGCGCATGTTGGCGGGCGGAAGGCAAGGTTGAGCCAACAGTTGGTCATGGGTTGTGGGTGTGAGGGGTCAGAAGAAATCCCTGTCGAGTCTAGTCGGCACTGGCGCGGTGACGCCTGTGGGCGCCACCATCCTTCTTGAAGGGCGCCGGGAGTCTCCCCTCCACCAATTCCCTCCATATACCGGGAGAAATCCTAGGATTCGTCCGGGCAGAAGCGTCGTCATCGTCGCAGTCCTTCTTGAAGGTGTTGCTTGGTTCGCGGCGATTCGGGGGCATGGGAGTGTGGTGGAATTCTCCGGAGAATGCAGCGGTTGCGGGATACTACAACTTTCGTTGAGCCGGTGCTTCTGGCATTTTTTCTCTTGGGATGATTGTGCTGTTTGCCCCAGCGTTGGACTCTATGGTGTATCGGGTGGTTTGCTATAATAATCTAGCGGGCGAAAGCTTATTTCGAGTATTGATGAGAGTATGTTACAAAAGCTACCCACATATGCAACGATATTTCGTACTCCCCCAGTCTCAACATATGTGTACAAATGCAGTTTTCTTTCTTCCAACCGAAGAAAGAAAAGTTATCTCAGCGCTAGGGGAGTCCGTCTGCCGCCATTCTCTGGCGACTCTCGTCCGTTGATGATCTCGGTCATCGATGGTGAGGGGGTTGTTGGATCCACGCGTGTGGATCGTTTTGGGCCCTCATAGTCGGTTTTTAGCATGTTCATCGTCTTGGCTTTGGCGGCGACGATGACGGCGCTGAATAAAGATTCTTCAAATCCTTCCCGACGAGGTGATCGGTCCTATGGTTGGTGATGGATTTAAAAACTAGTCTGTTCAAGTAAGGATGGCATGGCGGCGGCGACATCCTCGTGGTTAACATGTGTCCTCGGACTCTGGCGTTGCGACGCCCTTTGCTCCAGCATCGATGTGGAGCTTGTGAGGTAGTCCATGAGCGAATGCAGATTGTGGTCTGCATCGACAACATCTAGAAGATGGTGGATCATGTGATGGGTTCGTTGTTTGTGGATGACATGTATGCTTTCCTCCTCCGACGTCTTAGTCATAAGGGGGTGCTAGATCTGGAGTTCAATGGCGTGTCCGGGTTGTTGCCCAGGTCTGATTCATTTAACTGTAACGATTTGGCCTTTGATGAACCATCTTGGAGGTCCGCAAAGCTGCATATCAGTGATGGAGCCACGTCGAGCTCGGGTGAGGAGGTGATCCGTTATTTTTTTTAATTTGATGGCTGTTGTGGTGGCGCGAGAGGTATGTGATGGGTGTTGGTGTCAAGTTTAGAGGATTCTTCGGTCTTGATTGTATTTTTCCTTCTTGGTTGGTTTTTCTTTTGTGCAAAAGCTAGCATTTTGTTGTCTTTTCAGTTTTTTGTTAGGTCAATGTGTACGTGGCTTATACTATGATCCTTATGATATAAATGAGACACGTATTACCAGGAAAAAAGAAAACATATGTGATGCCCATGCATTCTGAGATTCAAGTTTAACCATCAATTTGACCAAATAAATGGGTTTATGTATCACAAAAATATATAACTGAATACAAGTTCAAAGAGAGCTCACACCATTACAACCAATGAAGAAAAAATGCCACATGACACATGTGGTAAGCAATCCAAACAGTTCAAGACAAAAAAACTGATGAAGAAAAATCAAATTGTGAAATACGAGTACTTCATGTGAATATGGATGGAAGGGTATGTTGTGTTTGGCATTACGACCAGTCATGACAATCTCCTTTTCATAGCCAATTCTTGCCTAGTTTATTGTTAGGTAAGTGAACTGATGTTTCTATGTTTTCATGGCTCAATTTTTTTAGAAACACAGTATATACACTGACACTTGCATACATTTACCCTATGAGCACAACGCCCTACCTCTATGAGCAGCTCCGAGACACTGAGCCAGCAAGTTTGAAGATTGACGAAGTCACCACACACGCCTCGCTTTCGATGGGAACATCACCTCCCACTGAAAAAATATTCCTCCTTTATGAGACACACAAACGTCAAACATGTGGTTTGATCCTTGTGGACTGGGGATACCTCCACCCTCCTAACCATCCAACTACACGATGGTTCTCTTTCATGGCTAATTCTTTATGTCACATTGATTTTTTTAAAGGAGGATGACCCCGGGCCTCTGCATCTGAGAGATGCATGCAACAACTTTATTAATTATTCACAAAGACCTTACATAGTAATACATCAACATGTCTAAAGCCGTCATCTTGGCAAGATATGTCGCTACTCCTATCCATTGATGAAGGGGTGCAGAAAGCCGAATACCAGACCTCTCACCTAAACCTAAAAGCTAAATCCGCGGCCCCAACCAAGCCTCATACCATGTCTGGGGCACAAACCGGTCTGACGCACTTAGGTCGTCGCCCCCATCTTCCATTGATCCTTCTTCAGAGCAAATACTGATGGATCAACCTTGCCAAGTCTGCTGTCCACACCACCACGGCACCAAACAACACCTCCTCTCCCTACGCACGTCCATCATCACACATCCGTCGCTGAGGCCTTGCCGCGCCACTCCACCCAGACTGCACGTCGTCGACGCATCACATGGAACGCTGCTCCACCACCGACGATGTCCACTGGTCCCTCGAGCCTATGCATACCTCCAAGAATGATGACCCCAAGAGGATACGACACAAGAGCATCACTGTCATCTGATCAACCGATCTAGGGTTTCCCCCGGAGCTGGCAGATAGGGGTCTAGAACTTCTCCATGATGATGCCTTCAACAAGGGGACGACACAGAAAACACCGCCATCATCGAGCCAAGAGCAGGGTTTTCACCCGGATCTGCTCGAAGAACCTCCATCCAATCTCGTGTGCACGGGATCGCCACCGACCACCGTGGTCGCGCATGGAGCAGGCGGCATCAGCCAGATCAGATCTGACCGGAAGCCAGACCAAACGTACAGCCGATCCATCCACCAGGCCATCCATGCCGC
This sequence comes from Aegilops speltoides, assembly GCA_021437245.1. Lineage (NCBI taxonomy): Eukaryota > Viridiplantae > Streptophyta > Magnoliopsida > Poales > Poaceae > Aegilops > Aegilops speltoides. Next base: position 456,130,612 of record CM038142.1, read on the forward strand.
CACCGCCGATCCAAGATCCGATCGGCTACAGAGCCACCCGCCGCCATCACGAAGTAGGGCTGACCACTGCGCCGCAGGACCCAACGAGCCGCACCTCCACATGTTGGGGGCCCCGCCCCACCCCAAGCCACAGGAGAGAAGGTGAGACCTCCGCCACCGCCATCTGCCCCGAGCTTAACCCGGCGGTGTCAAGCGTCGGCGATGGAGGGAGAGGCAGGAGTAGATCGGGGCTCGACGGCGGCTAGGATAGCAGCCCGCCTAAGTCGCCTTGCGAGAGCGACGCAGGGTTTCGGCTATCAAAATGATATAGTACTCGACAAGCTGCTGGACACAATGAATTTGCATAAGGTGTTCACCACATTGATATTTTACCACAACATAGTTAGGCAACCACAAGTTGAATGTTAAACCTAACAACATACATAACTCATTACTATACATGATATTATGAGGCACGACGCGTGAGCATGGCATCAAAGGCGAACTAGTATGGAAAATATGTTTGGAGGGTTGTCAACTTTACTATTGGGTGTGAGTTTGTCACCAAATGAGCCTGTAGGGTTCGATTTCTCAACATAATATAGGGTTACCACATTTGTGTGTAGTTTGGTGGCACCTATATACGCAACATGTTGTGCTAGGAAGTTGATCAAATTCCCTTCTGGAAAAGCTAATGGGGTAGTGAGGGAGCCACTAAATGTGCTCATGTCTGCAATCAGTGAGAAGGCCATAGAACTCTAGAAGCCACTAACCGAAGGATTGGTAAAAAATCATACAAACATTGCTTTTAAGCTTGTGAGAGGTACCAACAGTGCACTTCTGATCGTGCGCATGGGCCACAACTGCCTGGGAATAAAGTTCCTCCTTCTTCATTGGTTGATTCGCAGGTGAAATAAGCAAGTGTTTGCATCACCCCGGTTGGGTCATGAATCATAAACACAAGAAAGATGATGTGCAGTCCCACTTTGCTAAAGCCATCTATGAAGGTACCTCTCGTTTTAAGGATTTCAATTGGTATTAAATACCTCCATTGGCCTATGATCTCTCAGATTTGGATGCCCCATTCGTGGAGGAGGAAATTCGTGGAGCTACCAATGACCTTCCTTGTGGCAAGGCCACGAGCCGGGATGGCTTCACTGGGGCTTTTTTCAAGGAATCCTGGGACATTGTCAAGTCGGAGATTATGCAAGTGATCAATAGTTTTTCAACACTTCGTGTGTCCAACCTTCATTGGCTCAACTCCGTGAACATTGCTACCATTCCCAAAAGAGATGGGGTGGAAGGCATCTCTGACTTTAGGCCCATAAATCTTATTCATGACACTTTGAAGATCATTGCCAGGATGATGGGCACTAGCCTTGTCCCCACATGCTCAACCTCGTTTCCAATATATAAGCTGTTTTCATAAAGAAAAAGTACCATGATAACTTTATGTATGTTCGCAACTTGGCTCGTCGATTTCACCGCAACAAAACCCCAACCTTATTCTTCAAGCTTGATATCAAGAAAGCCATCGACTCAGTGAGATGGGATTATTTAATGAATTTGCTATATGTCACCACCGGTACCTGAGCCGGTTCAGTGCTTGGTGATGTCGCTTGAACTAGGTTGGTATTTCCCCAAAGAGGAAGGGATGATGCATCACAACTATGGTAGGTATTTCCTTCAGTTATGAAACCAAGGTTATCGAACCAGTAGGAGAACCAAGCAACACTATGTAAACGGTACCTGCACATAAAGAACAAATACTTGCAACCCGACATGTAAAAGGGGTTGTCAATCCCTTTCAGGTAACAGTGCCAGAAATTGTCAAGTTGACGGGATAAAGATTGTGGTAGATTGATATATGAAAATAACGGCAAATAAAACTCAGCGTGGTATTTTTGGGTTTTTGATAATATAGATCTGGAAATAAAAGATCCAAATAAATAAAAAGGCATATAGCAATATAGATCTGAAAATATGTGATGAGAAAATAGACCCGAGGGCCGTAGATTTCACTAGTGGCTTCTCTCAGAAAATAGCATACGGTGGGTAAACAAATTACTGTTGGGCAACTGATAAAACGTCAAATAATTATGACGATATCCATGCAATGATCATTATATAGGCATCATGTACAAGATTAGTAGACACACTCCTGCCTGCAACTACTACTATTACTCCACACATCGACCACTAGCCAACATGATATCTAGTGTATTAAGTTCATGGAGAAATGGAGTAATGCAATAACAATGATGACATGATGTAGACAAGATCTATTCATGTAGGAATAGACCCCATCTAGTTATCCTTAATAGCAACGATCAATACGTGTCTTGCTGCCCCTTCTATCACTGGGAAAGAACACCGCACGATCGAACCCATCACAAAGCACCTCTTCCCATGGCAAGAAAAATTGATCTAGTCGGCCTAACTAAACCAAAGATTTGAAGAAGAAATATGAGGCTATAAGTAATCATGCATATAAGAGATCAAGGAAACTAAAATAACTTTTATGGATAAATAGATCTGGTCATAACCTCAAAGTTCATCGGATCCCAACAAACACACCGCAAAAAGAGTTACATCAAGTAGATCTCCAAGAGACCATTGTATTGAGAATCAAAAAGAGAGAAGAAGCCATCTAGCTACTGCCTAAGGACCCGTAGGTCTACAATGAACTACTCACGCAACATCGGAGAGGCACAAATGAGGATAATGAACCCCTCCATGACGGTGTCTAGATTGGATCTGGTGGTTCTGGAACTTGCAGCGGCTGGAATTGTGTTTCGTCGGCTCCCCTAGGGTTTTTGAATTTTCAGGGTATTTATAGAGCAAAGAGGCGGTGCGGGAGGCGGTCGAGGTGGGCACAACCCACCAGGGCGCGCCTAGGCCCCCAGGCGCAGCCAGGTGGGTTATGCTCCCCTCGGAGCCCCCCTCTGGTACTTCTTTGACCCAACAGGTGTCTTCTGGTCCAGAAAAATTCTCGAAAAAGATTTGCTGCGTTTGGACTCCGTTTGGTACTGATATTCTGCGAAGTAAAAAACAAGCAAAAAACAGCAACTGGCAGTGGGCAGTATGTCAATAGGTTAGTCCCAAAAGATGATATAAAGTTGCTATAAAATGATTGTAAAACATCCAAGAATGATAATATAACATCATGTAACAATAAAAAATTATAGATACATTGGAGACATATCACTTGGGTCTCCACAGTTCTCTCCGCAGTTACCTCTAGGATGTTGCTCAACAATGTCGTTGGTGATCTAGTTAAACATGGTTGTGGAATTTGACAGGGGGGTCCGTGATAATCCCCAAGTGCAAGGAATCATCGTAGCAATTTCTAAAGGTGGAAGTGATAAGTATGGAGTGTCGAACCCACAAGGAGCTAAAGGTAAGATCAATATTCTCTCAAGTCCTATCTGCCACTGATACGACTCTACATACACCGAACCTTTGCTTCCATCTAGAAACGAGAAATAAAACTACGTTGTTGGTATGAAGAGGATAACTTTGCATGATATCGGAGAGCTAAAATATAAAAGTAGGTGCTGTTATCGTAAAGTTAGAATATACTACTAAATATTATAAATAGGAGTGTGGAATAATGATGGGTCGGTGTGCGGAATTGTCCTAGGCAATTGTTAACAAGATCGGTAATCACTATTGCAATTTCGTATGAGGGAGAGGCATAAGCTAACATACTCTTTCTTCTTGGATCATATGCACTTATGATTGGAACTCTAGCAAGCATCCGCAACTACTAAAGATCATTAAGGTAAAACCCAACCATAGCATTAAAGTATCAAGTCCTCTTTATTCCCATACACCATGACCCACTTACCCGTGTTTGTGTTTCAGTCACTCACACAACGCAAACAATAAGCAAACCATGAACATATTGCAAACCCTACAGCAGGGATCCCTCACGCTTGCGTGACATGGTGGGCACCATAGGACATCACCAATAATATAACATGCAACTCATACCAATCTAGATCATCAATCAACCAAAAGACAAAGGAAATCTACTCAAAACATCATAGGATGGCAACACATCACTGGATCATAATATGTGGCATAATGCACCGTGTTCAAGCAGGTGATTACAGTGGGGTGCGGGAGAGTGGACCGCATAAAAGAGATGAGGATGGTGATGATGATGGTGATCTTGATGAAGACAATCACCGCGGCGATGATTCCCCTCCCGATGGCACTCCGGCGCGACCGAGAGAGAGGAGGAGAGGATCTCCCCCTTGTGCTTCCTCCTCCATGACCCCCCTGGATGGGGAGAGGTTCTCCCTCAGGTCCTTGGCCTTCATGGTGATGATGGCCCCTCCGAGATCCTCCCCCATGGCCTCCGGTGATGATGGCCCCCTCCGGCAGGGTGCCGGAGAGGGCCTAGATTGATTTCTCGTGGTTCTGGAGGCTTGCGGCGGTGGAACTTCCGATCTCCCTTCTGTTCAGGGTTTTTTAGGATTTATAGGAGGGGTTGGCACTGGTTTCACGTCAAGGGGGCCCACGGGGAGTCCACGAGGTAGGGGTGCACCCTCCACCCTCGTGGTGGCCTCGGGACTCCCCTCCGGTAGCTTTTTGTTCCGGTATTTTATATATTTTCCAAAAATATTCTCCATTGATTTTCAGCGCATTTCGAGAACTTTTATTTCTGCACAAAAAACAACACCATGGTAGTTCGGTTGAAAACATTGTCAGTCTGGGTTAGTTCTAATCAAATCATACCAAAATCATGTAAAAATATTGTAACATGGCATGAGTACTTCAGATAGATATGTTGGAGACGTATCAGCATCCCAAGCTTAATTCCTGCTCGTCCTCTAGTAGGTAATGATAAAAGAAATAATTTATGAAGTGTGAATGCTAGCAAGTGCACAAGTTTGATCAATGATAATTTCAATCACTTTTTCTAGCATCATTATATTTCATAACAATAGCTCAACTCATAAAACTTCTCATGATCAAGTGACAAGCTATTCACATGTTAAAGTATAGATCATAAACTTTCTTGAAAACTAACAAACTATGTTCGCAGTCATCAAACAATTGCAATTCATCTTATTTTCGGGAAGGGTGTATGTAAGAGCTTTGATTTAGCAAACTCCACATACTCAAATATCATTTAATCTTTCACAATTGCTAACACTAACGTGATATTCATGGGTTCAAAGTTTTAATCAGACACAGCGAAAGATAGGGGCCTATAGTTTCTCCTCCCAACCTTTTACCTCAAGGATAATGTCAACAATAATACTTTATGAAAACCTACATCTGAGTGGATATATATATATATATCTGGATCTTTCCAACACATAGTGCTTGCCAAAGGAAAAAATGTAAAAAGGAAAGGTGATGATCACCATGACTCTTGTATAAGGGTACAAGATAAAAGTAAAAGATAGGCCCTTCGCAGAGGGAAGCAGAGGTTGTCATGCGCTTTTATGGTTGGATGCACGAAATCTTAATACAAAAGAACATCACTTTATATTGCCGCTTGTGATAAAGACCTTTATTATAAAGTGTGTCGCTTTTATTTCTTCCATATCACAAGTTCGTATAAAGCTTATTTTCTTCACACTAATAGATCATACATATTTAGAGAGCAATTTTTATTGCTTGCACCGATGACAACTTACTTGATGGATCTTACTCAATCTGTAGGTAGATATGGCAGACTCTCATGGCAAAACTGGTTTAAGGGATGTTTTGGAAGCACAAGTAGTATTTCAACTTGGTGCAAAGAATTTGGCTAGCATGAGGGAAAGGCAAGCTCAACATGTTGGATGATCCAAGACAATATACTATATTTGGATATAAGAAAACATAACCCATTAAGTTGTCTTCCTTGTCCAACATCAACTTTTTAACATGTCATATTTTAATGAGTGCTCACAATTACAAAAGATGTCCAAGATAGTATATTTATATGTGAAATCTCTCTTCCTTCAATATTCTTTCATGAATTGTTCAAGTGACCAATACTATGTTTGCTAACTTTCAATAAATTTACCACCTATACTTATTATGTGTGAAGTCATTACTCCCATGGTATAAGTATATGAAACTTATATAAATTCAGATTTATGATATTCAATTTATCCAACCATTTACTCATAGGATATAAGTGAAGCACGTGAGTAAATGACAAACTACTCCAAAAAGATATAAGTGAAGGACAATGAGTAGTCAAATTATTAACTAGCCAGTCCTCATTCAAGTTTTCAGATCCAATGATTTTATTCAAATAGCAAGTAAAATGAAAATATGCTCCAAGGAAAACACATATCATGTGACGAATAAAAATATAGCTCCGAGTAAGGTATACCGATGGTTTTGAAGACGAAAGAGGGGATGCCTTCCGAGGCATCCCCAAGCTTAGGCGCTTGAGTCTTCCTTGATTATTACCTTGGGGTGCCTTGGGCATCCCCAAGCTTAGGGTCTTTCCACTCCTTATTCCTCTCATATTGATATCTCACCCAAAACTTGAGAACTTCAATCACACAAAACTTAACAAAACTTCGTGAGATGGGTTAGTATGATAAAGAGCAAATCATTCACTTTGGTACTGTCAAAGACAAGATTCATAATCGTTCTCACACAATGCCTACTGTAACATATCATTTATACAATTTATATTGAGCAAAATAAGCTATAGAAACTAGAAAACAAGCAAACTATGCATTGAAAACAGAAACTGCCAGAAACAGAACAGTCTGTAATGATCTGAACAGAAACTATACTTATGCTACTCCAAAAATTCTAAAAAAATAGGAAACTCTGGGAAATTCGTATATAAATCTTGTGTAAAAATTTCAGATCAAAATCACGCTTCTGTGATTTTTTAAAATTCTAGCAATGAGTGCAAAAGTTTCTGTTTTTCAGCAAGATCAAATCAACTATCACCGTAAGCTATCCCAAAGGTCTTACTTGGCACTTTATTGAAACAAAATCTATAAAACATGATTAGAAAAGTAGCTTAATCATGTGAACACAGGAATACAGTAAGATAAATATTGGGTTGTCTCCCAACAGGCGCTTTTCTTTAATGCCTTTCTAGCTAGGCATGATGATGTCAATGATGCTCATATGAATGATAAGAATGAAAACATAACGGGAGCATCATGAAGCGTATGACGAGAACATTTAAGTCTAAGCCACTTCCTATGCATAGGGATTTTGTGAGCAAACAATTTATTGGAAAAACAATCAACTAGCATAGGAAGGCAAAACAAGCATAACTTCAAAACTTTAAGCACATAGAGAGGAAACTTGATATTGTTCCAATTCCAACAAGCATAAATTTCTCCCTCATAATAATTTTAACTAGCATCATGAATGAATTCAATAATATAACCATCACATAAAGAATTATTTTCATGTTCTACAAGCATAGAAATTTTGCTACTCTCCACATGAGCAAAATTCGGAATAGTGGGAGCAAACTCAACAAAATTACTATCATGTGAGGCATAATCCAATTGAAAATTAAAATCATGGTGTCAAGTTTCATGCTTAACATTATTCTTTATAGCATACATGCCATCAAAATTATAGTCATAGATAGAAAATTTGTTCTCATAATCAATTGGAACCTCTTCCGAAATAGTGGAATCATTACTAACTAAAGTCAAGACCTCTCCAAATCCACTTTCATAGATATCACACTAAGATTCAACACCCTCCAAAATAGTGGGATCATTACTTCCTAAAGTTGACACTCTTCTAAACCCACTTTAGATGCTAGTCTTGTTCATACTCCAAAAGATATAAGTGAAGTTCATGGAGCATTCTACAATTAATATAGATTAACCAATATCCAACCTCAAAATATATAAGTGAAGCACACGAAGCATTCTATAAAACCATACTCAAAAGATTTAAGTGAAGCACAAAGAGCATTCTATAAGGTCATACTCAAAAGATATAAGTGAAGCACATGAAGCATTATATAAATCAATGAAGGGCTATCTCATACTAGCATGGTTCATAAAGAAAAAGAAAAACACAAAGGACACAAATCATGTGAACAAAATAAAAACCAAGGTATACCGATAATTGTTGAAGAAGAAAGATGGGTTGCCAACTGGGGCATCCCGAAGTTTAGATGCTTGAATATCCTTGAAATTTTACTTGGGGTGCCTTGGGCATCCCCAAGCTTGAACTTTTGCCTCTCCTTATTCTTCTCATATCGATAACTCCTCATTCTTCGAACACTTCATCCGCACAAAACTTAACAAAAACTTTGTGAGATCCGTTAGTATAATAAAGCAAATCACTACCTTTAGGTACTGTTGTAAACTCATTCCAATTTCATATTGGCATTATATTTACTATATTACAACTTCACCATGGTTCATACCCCCCGATACTACCCATAGATTCATCAAAATAAGTGAACAACACATAGAAAACAGAATCCATCAAAAACAGGATAGTCTGTAGTAATCTGGGAACTTCATATACTTCTGTATCTCCAAAAAATTCTAATTTTCTTTGGAAAATCTAAACAAATTATATAGAAGTCCTGTGCCAAAAAGTTTCAGAACCTTTTGACTTTCCAGTAAAAAATGTAAATTCACGCACTACAGCCAAAGTTTCTGTTTTTGCACTACTCATAGTAAACAAGCAATCTAATCATCCTAAAACCATAAATTGGCACATTATTTTCATAATATATATACGAAGGGATAATTATTTCTAAGAAACTTCCATGAAAAATTCTACATTGTTTCCATGAGCATGAACACAAGTATTCAAGGTCGACCCTCACTTCTCCAATGCATAACCTTCCAATCACTTCTCTTTTTGAAAAACTTCTTAGGCAAAAGAGGCAAGTAATTTTTTTTGTATTTTAATTATTTAAAAAAATTGTATGTTTCACCCACAACTAAAGAAAACAAAAACAAAAAGGGAAAAAAATCTACTTAGTAAAGAAAGCAAACAAGCATACACGAAAATATTAACCCCACGCTATTGCTCCCCGGCAACGGCGCCAGAAAACAGCTTGATAATCCCCAAGTGCAAGGAATCATCGTAGCAATTTCCAAAGGTGGAAGTGATAAGTATGGAGTGTCAAACCCACAAGGAGCTAAAGGTAAGATCAATATTCTCTCAAGTCCTATCTGCACTGGTACGACTCTACATACACCAAACGTTTGCTTCCATCTAGAAACAAGAAATAAAACTACGTTGTGGGTATGAAGAGGATAAATTTGCATGATATTGGAGAGATAAAATAGAAAATTAGGTGTTGTTATCATAAAGTTAGAATATACTACTAAATATTATAAATAGCAAGTGTGGAATAATGATGGGTCAGTGTAAGGAATTGTCCTTGGCAATTGTTAACAAGATCGGTAATCACTATTGCAATTTCATATGAGGGAGAGGCATAAGCTAACATACTTTCTCTTCTTGGATCATATGCACTTATGATTGGAACTCTAGCAAGCATCCGCAACTACTAAAGATCGTTAAGGTAAAACCCAACCATAGCATTAAAGTATCAAGTCCTCTTTATTCCCATATGCCATGACCCACTTATCCATGTTTGTGTTCAGTCACTCATGCAACACAGACCATAAGCAAACCATGAACATATTGCAAACCCTACAACGGGGATCCCTCACGTTTGCGCGACACAGAGGCACCATAGCACAACACCGATAATAAAACATGCAAATCAAACCAATCTAGATCATCAATCAACCCAAAGACAAAGGAAATCTACTCAAAACATCATAGGATGGCAACACATCATTGGATCATAATATGTGGCATAAAGCACCATGTTCAAGTAGGTGATTACAACAGGGTGCGGGAGAGTGGACCGCGTAAAAGAGATGAGGATGGTGACGTTGATGAAGACGATCACCGCGGCGATGATTCCCCTCCCGATGGCACTCCGGCACCACCGAGAGAGAGGAGGAGAGGTTCTCCCCCTTGTGCTTCCTCCTCCATGGCCTCCCCCTGGATGGGGAGAGGTTCTCCCTCTAGTCCTTGGCCTTCATGGTGATGACGGCCCCTCTGAAATCCTCCCCCATGGCCTCCGGTGATGACAACCCCCTCTGGCAGGGTGCCAGAGAGGGCCTAGATTGATTTCTTGTGGTTTTGGAGGCTTGCAGCGGCGGAACTTCCGATCTTCCTTCTGTTCTGGGGTTTTTAGGATTTATAGGAGGGGTTAGCGTCGGTTTCAGGTCAAGAGGGCCCACGAGAAGTCCACGTGGTAGGGGGCGCGCCCTCCACCCTCGTGGTAGCCTCGGAACTCCCCTCCGGTAGATTTTCGTTCCAGTATTTTTTATATTTTCCAAACATGTTCTCCGTTGATTTTCAGTGCATCCCGAGAACTTCTATTTCTGCAAAAAAAACAACACCACGGTAGTTTTGCTGAAAACAGCGTCAGACCGGGTTAGTTCTAATCAAATCATACAAAAATCATGTAAAAATATTGTAAACATGGCATGAATAATTCATAAATTATAGATACATTGGACATGTATCAATCCACTACTGGTCTGCTCCATCACATCCTTGCCAAGGCTAGCGACTGATACGTCTCCAACGTATCTATAATTTTTGATTATTGCATGCTATTATATTATCAATCTTGGATGCTTTATATGAATTGTATGCTATTTTACATCGTTTTTGGGACTAACCTATTGACCCAGTGCCCAGTGCCCAATGCCAGTACCTGTTTTTTTTGCTTGTTTTGGATTTTTTAGAAAATCAATACCAAACAAAGTCCAAACACGATGAAAATTTATGGTGATTTTTTGGACCAGAAGGGGCCCTTGAAGGTTCGGGAGGAGGCCAGAAGACCTACGGGAGAACCACAAGCTCACAAGGCAGGCCCTGGGGGTAGGGCATGCTCGTGAGCCCGTGGGTCTCACACAGCTCCGTTTGACCTAATTCCACCTCTATAAATTCAAATATACTCCCAAACCAATAGAGAGCCACCTGAACTACTTTTTCCGCCGCCACAACCTTCTGTTCTTTCGTGATCCCATCTGGAGGCCTTTTCCGGTACTCTGCCAGAGGGGGAATCGATCACAGAGGGCTTACACATTATCCTTGTTGCTTTCCAATGATGTGTGAGTAGTTTACCACGTATCTCATGCTTATAATTCATGCTTAATTCACCTCATGCTTATAATCAATACAGGGCTTTTACTAAACATATCTTTGATGCTATGATGAAATCTTTTGAAGAAAAACTTGAGTTGGAAGTTTCGATCCCTAGAAAGCTTTGTAATGAATGGGAACCTACTATTAAGGTTAAGATTAAAGATTATGAGTGCTATGATTTATGTGATTTGGGTGCTAGTGTTTCAACTATTCCAAAAACTTTATGTGATGTGCTAGGTTTCCACAAACTTGATGATTGTTCTTTGAATTTGCACTTAGCGGATTCTACTATGAAGAAACCTCTGGGAAGAATTAATGATGTTCTTATTGTTGCAAATAGGAATTATGTGCCCGTAGATTTTATTGTGCCTGACAATGATTGCAATCCTGCATGCCATATAATTCTTGGTAGACCTTTTCTGAGAACGATTGGTGCAATTATTGATATGAAAGAAGGAAACATTAGATTTCAATTTCCAATAAGGAAGGGCATGGAACACTTCCCAAGAAAGAAAATTAATTTGCCATACAAATCTATTATGATGGCTACTTATGGATTGAATACCAAAGACAACAATACCTAGATCTATGCATTATGCCTAGCTAGGGGCATAAAACAATAGCGCTTGTTGGGAGGCAACCCAATGTTATTTTTGTTTTTTGTTTTTTCTTCTGTTTTTCAATAAATATGCAATTATACTTCTGTTATGACTATGTTTAAGAGTTTTAATTAGTTTTTGTGCCAAGTAGAGCCTTTTGCTGAAAAACAGAAACTTTTGCGCCCAGTTCTAGAATTTTGTAAATTCACAGAAACATGCTTTTGATCTGATTTTTTACACAAGATTTATATACAAATTTCCTACGTTGTCCTAAGTTTTCGGATTTTTTGGAGTTACAGAATTTTGGCTAATGTCCAAATTACTACAAATTGTTCTATTTTTGACAGATTCTATTTTCATTATGTTGTTCGCTTATTTTGATGAATCTATGGGCAGTATCGAGGGGCATGAACCATGGAGAAGTTAGAATACAGTAGATATAATGCAAATATAAATTTGGAATGAGTTTACAACAGTACCTAAGTGGTGATTTGCCTTTATTATACTAACGGAGCTCACGAGTTTTCTGTTGAGTTTCGTGTTGTGAAGTTTTCAAGTTTTGGGTGAAGTTTCGATGGACTAAGGAATAAGGAGTGGCAAGAGCCTAAGCTCGGGGATGCCCAAGGCACCCCAAGGTAATATTTAAGGACAACCAAGCATCTAAGCTTGGGGATGCCCTGGATGGCATCCCCACTTTTGTTTATGATCCATCGGTAAATTACTTGAGGCTATATTTTTATTCACTACATGATATGTGTTTTGCTTGGAGCATCTTGTATTATATTGGTCTTTTATTTATTTGTTTTTTAGTTTGCCATGATCATCCTTGTTGTACACACCTTTTGAGAGGGACACATATTAATCATGAATTTATTAGAATACTCTATGTGCTTCACTTATATCTTTTGAGCTAGGCAGTTGCTCTAGTCTTCACTTATATCTTTTTAGAGCATGGAGGTGGTTTTATTTTGAAGAAATTGATGAACTCTCATGCTTCACTTATATTATTTTGGGAGTCTTATAAATAGTATGGCAATTTGCTTAGGTTATGAATTTGGTCCTAATATGATGAGTACTCAAGAGGGATATAATAAAAACTTTCATGAAGATCATTGAATATATGAGAAGTTTGATTACTTGCATTTGTTTTGAGATATAAAGATGGTGATATTAGAGTCATGCCAGTTAGTAATTGTGGTTTAGTAAGAATACTTGTGTCAAGGTTTTTTATTCTCGAAGCATGCACGTATGGCCTCTCGTTATGTGATGAAATTGGAGCATGATTTATTATTGATTATCTTCCTTATGAGTGGCGCTCGGGGTCGAGCGATGGTCTTTTCCTACCAATATACCCCCCTAGGAGCATGCATAGTAGTACTTTGCTTCGAGGGCTAATAAACTTTTGCAATAAGTATGTGAGTTCTTTATGATTAATGTTGAGTTTATGGATTATACGCACTCTCACCCTACCACCTTTGCTAGCCACTCTAGTACCGCGCAACTTTCGCCGATGCATTAAACCCTCTTATACCTTTCCTCAAAACAGCCACCATACCTACCTATTATGGCATTTCCATAGCCATTCCAAGATATATTGCCATGCAAATTCCACCGTTCCGTTTTATTATGACACATACCATATTGTCATATTGCTTTGCATGATCATATATTTGGCATAGTATTTGTGGCTTGACCACCGTTCATATTTTTTATACATGTCACACCAGATCATTGCATGAGGCATTCATATAGAATCATATATTTGTTCTAGTATCGAGTTGTAATTCTTGAGTTGTAAGTAAATAAAAGTGTGATGATCATCTTTATTAGAGCATTGTCCCATGTGAGGAAAGGATGATGGAGACTACGATTCCCCCACAAGTCGGGATGAGACTCCGGACTTAAAGAAAAAAAAGAGGCCAAAGAGCCCAAGAAAAAAGAGGCCAAAGAGCCCAAAATAATAATAAAAAGAAGAAAAATAAAGAAAAAATGAGAGAAGGGACAATGTTACTATCCTTTTTCCACACTTGTGCTTCAAAGTAGCACCATGTTCGTCATGATAGAGAGTCTCATATGTTGTCACTTTCATATTACTAGTGGGAATTTTTCATTATAGAACTTGGCTCGTATATTCCAATGATGGGCTTCCTCAAATTCTCGAGGTCTCCGTGAGCAAGCAAGTTGGATGCACACCCACTTAGTTTTCTTTTGAGCTTTCATACACTTATAGCTCTAGTGCATCTGTTGCATGGCAATCCCTACTCACTAACATCAATATCAATTGACGGGCATCTCCATAGCCTATTAATTTGCCTAATTGGTGTGAGAATTTATTTCTCCTTTTTTTTCTACTACCACCTTCTATTCCATCCATAGTGCTATATCCATGGCTCACGCTCATGTATTGCGTGAGAGTTTAAAAAGCTGAAGCGCGTTAAAAAGTGAACCAGTTGCTTGGCTTGTCATCGGGGTTGCGCATGATAAATACTTTGTGTTAAGAAGATGGAGGATGACAAGACTATATGATTTTGTAGGGATAACTTTATTTAGCCATGATATTTTTAAAAGACATGATTGCTTTTTAGTATGCCTGAAGTATTATTGTTTTTATGTCAATATTAAACTGTTGTTTTGAATCTTATGGATCTGAATATTCATGCCACATAAAATAAAGATTACTTGATAATCATTTTAGGTAGCATTCCACATCAAAAATTCTGTTTTTATCATTTACCTACTCGAGGATGAGCAGGAATTAAGCTTGGGGATGTTTGATACGTCTCCAACGCATCTACAAATTTTATTGTTCCATGCTATTATATTATCCATCTTGGATGTTTTATATGCATTATTATGTTATTTTATATCATTTTTGGGGCCTAACTTATTAACCTAGTGGCAAGTGCCAGTTGCTGTTTTTTTCCTTGTTTTTATCTTTTACAAAAAATCAATACCAAACGGAGTCCAAAGGGAACAAAACTTTTTGAGGATTTTTCTTGGACCAGAAGACACCTAGGAAGCTTCGAGAGGAGGCTAGAAGAGCCACGAATGAGCCACAAGCTTGGGGTATCGTTATAACTTTGTGCTTTCCTATCAATTGCTCAACAGTAGTTTGTTTACCCACCGTATGCGTTCTTTCAAGAGAGAAGCCTCTAGTGAAAACTATGGCCGTGGGGTCTATTTTTATCATATTATTTTCAGATCTATAAACCCCAAATACAAAATACCTTGCTGTAGTTTATTTACCTTTACTTTATTTTGCACTTCTGCTTATCTTTTATATCAATCTCTATCAGATCTCATCCTTGCAAGTGACCGTGAAGGGATTGATAACCCCTTTTTCGCGTTGGGTGCAAGTATTTGTTTGTTTGTGCAGGTGCATCTAT
The DNA here is from genome assembly GCA_021437245.1 of Aegilops speltoides. Taxonomy (NCBI): domain Eukaryota; kingdom Viridiplantae; phylum Streptophyta; class Magnoliopsida; order Poales; family Poaceae; genus Aegilops; species Aegilops speltoides. The sequence continues at coordinate 456,145,724 of CM038142.1, forward strand.
TGGGGACTTGTGTGTTCCTCCTACTGGATTGATACCTTGCTTCTTAACTGAGGGAAATACTTATCTGTACTTTGTTGCATCACCCTTTCCTCTTCAAGGGAAAAACCAACACAAGCTCAAGAAGTAGCAGCCATCACCTCCTTGATGATGCTTGTCCCATGGGAAATTTGGAAAGAGAGAAACTCAAGATTTTTCTGAAACACTACAGCCCAAACCTCTATTGTTCCCATGAAAATCAAAGAGGAGGCCCATCTTTGGGCTTTGCTGGGAGCCAAGCACCTGAGTATTGTAATGTTGTGAGAGTAGACTTTTCTTTTGCTGCCGCACGGCTTATGTCTGAACCTTCTCCTTAATCAATAAAAAGGGTAAGTCTTTTTCCTTGTTTAAGATAAAAATTGACTAGGATCTGTGTTGGTCATGCTCGTAGAAAACAGGTTTGAGGAGGTGGTGAGGTGGTCACTGGCAAGTCCATGACGGGGTTGATTAGTATACTAGGCATATTATGAACTTAATATGAACCATTCTCACATGATATTTTACATTGGTTGAATATGTGTTGTTGATAAGACAATCCAAAGTCGTAGATACATCAATACTAGGAGACACAATCAATAGTATTTTATGGTTAAAGGACAAATTGGCCAGAGGTTCAAGAAAAATTGTCCAGACAAGGGCATATTCGAGAGATAAAAAAACTCGGCTAAGGATAGATGTGACTTGGTACATTCCCCTCCCGTATCAGAGAATCTCAACGCCAAGTAGCATGCACGCAACATTTCTCAGTTGTCATCTTTGTGCCACCACCACAACACCCGTGTCCCTCTCTAAACTGGACCAGCTCCAGTTATTATGGAAGTTGTCGCTATATGCATGTAGCATATTTCCTTCTTAATAAAAAATGCCCATCCTCTAGGAAGCATATAACTAGATCATGACGGGAATATAACTAGCCATTTCTCATTTAGACATAAAAGTTTTTACCAATTCAATAAAAATCCACACAACTCATTTATATTCCAAGTATACACTGACTTCTTTAGATCATCAATATACACAGACTTGACCAATACAAGCAAAGCACACTTACAATCCATATTAGGTGGATACCATCGGAGCAGGGTCGACCAATGATGGCTCGATATTTTATCACTTCTATAAGAGGGTTTTGATGTGGGTTTCACAAGTTTTTCGATATTTCTTGCATCTTTCTAACAATAATCCTTTGAGAAAGAAAAAATTGCTTTTTTCCATTGGTATGCAAGAAATAACATATTTGGAAGGAAATCGATCAATATCCTTTCAAATAAAGGTATTTGGAGCAACTTCTCTTTTTGGCGAGAAGACAACAGAGACACCAGAGCGTGAGATGGTGGATGGTACAAGCGCTCCCGCTCGTACCACTTTCTCGAAACAGACTTTCGCCCTGCTTTATATATAAAGCAAACACCAAACCAAGTACACAACCGAACAGTACAAGATGGAGAGGTAGACCACATACAATTTCGATCACAAGAAACTAGATCATGCATACCATGACTACACTACCAAAATAAAGCATTGGGAAACAGAGTACAACGCCACACAAAGGCATAAACACCTAAGCTCCATGACAACGCCCCCAGGAGGGAAAATGGTGCAAAGTGTCGCTGTTGCTGAGTCCAGAAGGGACAAGGGTTTCCACCCGGAACCTTGGCATGAAGAGGAGCACCACGACGACGTCTTCAAGAAGATAATGACGCCCACAAGCGTCACCGTCGTCGACGACAAAGCATAGAGCTTTCGGTCGGCAACTCCCCGTGCCACCACGAGGTCTTCAGGACGAGCGTAGTGCGTTTAGTTCCCCAGGTACGGATCGGGGCGACGCCATTGCCAAAGACAAGGAGAGCACCTGGGCCACCCACCGCTACCCCCCTACCGCCCACACGACCAAGAGGGAGAGCCACCACCACCACCAACAAGGTGCCCGCCGGAGAGCCAACCATACAGACCGCCATCTGAAGCCACCGCTCCGGCCTCCATGTCCAAGCCACCACAATCCATCCACATCACAGAGCACCAACCTTGAAAGGAGGAAAGAAAGGGGTCTCCTTTCATCCCTAGCCCGGCATTAGTCACGGGATCTGGGTCGATGCCCTGATAGTAGGGGGCGCCAACGCCTGCATCCCCAGCCAGTCCCAGTGGACCGAGTGGGACACAACCCCATGACTGTCATCGTTGGTTGCCACCGAGCCCGCTCGTGCGACGCCTCAACCGTGGTCACGGGCGCCGATCTGCTCGACGAGATAACGGAGACTCAACCACCACCACGGACCACGACATCCACGAAGAGAGAGACCTCATCGCCCGCAGACACTATCCGAACCGCGCCCAACCTCACCTACCCGGAGCGAGAGCTCCGACCCACCTCGGGACCAAATCCAGCCCGCCTGAGCATGAGCCCTAGGCCAAAGCCACCTACGCCACATGGCCAAGCTGCACGCCGCCGACCTGGAACTAGGAGAAGGAAGATCGTCTCCACCACCCGCACCCCGCTGAACGCCAACCGCCACCGCCTAAGCCACATCAGCTGCCTCACCGACAAATGCCACCACCGCGCAAGAGCCAGGCCTAATCCCGGTGAGGTACATGAACTCCACTAGAATCCAACCCAAATCCGGACAGAACCGTGCCAAAGGCAGGCCGAGATGGACGCTGATACGTCTCCAACATATCTATAATTTATTGTTGTTCCATGCTATTATATTATCTGTTTTGGATGTTTAATGGGCTTTAATATGCTCTTTTATATTATTTTTGGGACTAACCTATTACTGAGGGTCCAGTGCCAGTTTCTGTTTTGTTTTGCCTATTTTAGATTTTTGCAGAAAAGGAATACCAAACGGAGTCCAAACGGAATGAAACCTTCGCGATGATCTTTCTTGGACCGAAAGCAAACTATAAGACTTGGAGATGAAGTCAGAGACGTAACGAGGAGGCCATGAGGCAGGAGGGCGCACCCAGGGGGGTAGGCGCGCCCCCACCCTCGTGGGCCCCTCGTAGCTCCACTAACCTAGTTCCTTCGCCTATATATACTCTTATACCCTAAAAACATCAGGGGGACCCATGAAACCACTCTTCCACCGCCGCAACCTTCTGTACCCTTGAGATCCCATCTTGGGGTATTTTCCAGTGATCTGCCGGAGGGGGATTCGATCACGGAGGGCATCTAATCAACACCATTGCGTCTCCGGTGAAGCGTGAGTAGTTTACCACAGACCTTTGGGTCCATAGTTATTAGCTAGATGGCTTCTTCTCTCTCTTTGATTCTCAATACAAAATTCTCCTCGATGTTCTTGGGGATTTATCCGATGTAATATTCTTTTGCTGTGTGTTTGCCGAGATCCGATGGATTGTGGATTTATGATCAAGATTGTCTATGAATATTATTTGGTTCTTCTCTAAATTCTTATATGCATGATTTGATATCTTTGCAAGTCTCTTTGAATTATCGGTTTAGTTTGGCCTACTAGATTGATCTTTCTTGCCATGAGAGAAGTGCTTAGCTTTGCGTTCAATATTGCGGTGTCCTTTCCCAATGACAGTAGGGGCAGCAAGGCACGTATTGTATTGTTGCCATTGAGGATAACAAGATGGGATTTTCATCATATTGCTTGAGTTAATTCCTCTACATCATGTCATCTTGCTTAATGTGTTACTTTGTTCTTTATGAACTTAATACTCTAGATGCATGCTAGATAGCGGTCGATGTGTGGAGTAATAGTAGTAGATGCAGGCAGGAGTCGGTCTACTTGACACGGACATGATGCCTATGTTCATAATCATTTCCTTAGATGTCATCATAATTATGCGCTTTTCTATCAATTGCTCGGCAGTAATTTGTTCACCCACCGTAATATATGCTATCTCGAGAGAAGCCACTAGTGAAACCTATGGCCCCCGGTTCACTTTTCCATATTATTGAATCTCGTTTACATCTTACTATTTTCCGATCTACTAATTTGCAATCTTTACTTTCCAATCTATAAACCAAAAATATCTACTTTACCATTTATCTATCTCTATCAGATCTCACTTTTGCGAGTGACCGTGAAGGGATTGACAACCCCTTTATCACGTTGGTTGCAAGTTCTTGATTGTTTGTGCAGGCGTTCAGTGACTTGTGCGTCGTCTCCTACTGGATTGATACCTTGGTTCTCAAAACTAAGGGAAATAATTACGCTACTTTGCTGCATCACCCTTTCCTCTTCAAGGGAAAACTAACACAAGCTCAAGAGGTAGCAAGAAGGATTTCTGGCGCCGTTTCCGGGGAGATCTACGTCAAGTCAAGCCATACCAAGTACCCATCATAAACTCTTCTCCCTTGCATTACATTATTCGCCATTCGCCTCTCATTTTCCTCTACCCCACTTCTAAAATGATTTTCGAAAACCTTTGTGTTTTCTTCGCCCCTCTTTCGTTCGTATCTTTTCGCTTGCTTCTTGTGTGCTTGTGTGTTGGATTGATTACTTGTCACTATGGCTCAAGATAATACTAAATTGTGTGACTTTTCCAACACCAACAACAATGATTTTATTAGCACTCCGATTTCTCCTACTACCAATGCCGAATCTTGTGAAATTAATGTCGTTTTGTTGAATCTTGTTATGAAAGATCAATTCTCTGGCCTTCCTAGTGAAGATGCCGCATCCCATCTAAACAACTTCGTTGATTTGTGTGATGTGCAAAAGAAGAAAGATGTGGATAATGATATTGTTAAATTGAAGCTATTTCTGTTTTCGCTTAGAGATCGTGCTAAAACTTGGTTCTCATCTTTGCCTAAAATTAGTATTGATTCGTGGAACATGTGTAAAGATGCTTTCATCTCTAAGTATTTTCCTCCACTAAGATCATCTCCCTTAGGAATGATATTATGAATTTTAAGCAACTTGATCATGAGCATGTTGCACAAGCTTGGGAGAGGATGAAATTAATGATACGTAATTATCCTACGCACGGTTTGAATTTGTGGATGATTATACAAAAAAATTATGCCGGGTTGAATTTTGCTTCTAGAAATCTTTTAGATTCGGCCGCGGGAGGCACTTTTATGGAAATCACTTTAGGAGAAGCTACTAAGCTCCTGGATAATATCATGGCTAATTATTATCAATGGCACACCGAAAGATCCACTAGTAAAAAAGGTGCATGCGATTGAAGAGATTAATGTTTTGAGTGGAAAGATGGATGAACTTATGAAATTATTTGCTAATAAAAGTGTTTCTTCTGGTCCTAATGATATGCCTTTGTCCACTTTGCTTGAGAATAATAATGACTCTGTGGATGTGAATTTTGTTGGTAGGAACAATTTTGGTAATAACGCCTATAGAGGTAATTTTAATCCTAGGCCCTTTCCTAGTAATTCCTCTAATAATTATGGTAATTCTTACAATAATTCCTATGGAAATTTTAATAAGATGCCCTCTGATTTTGATATTAGTGTTGAAGAATTTATGAGTTCGCAACAGAATTTCAATGCTTTGATTGAAGAAAAATTTCTCAAGATTGATGATTTGGCTAGGAACGTGGATTGAATTTCTCTTGATGTTGATTCTTTGAAACTTTGATCTATTCCACCTAAGCATGATATCAATGGGTCTCTCAAAGCCATGAGAATTTCCATTGATGAGTGCAAAGAAAGAAACGCTAAGATGTGTGCTAAAAAAGATCGGTTTATAAACGCGAGTTCTTCTAGTTTTCATGAGAATAATGATGAAGATCTAAAAGTGATTGATGTGACTCCTATTGAATCTTTTTTTTCCAATATAAATCTTGATAAATATGGGATTGGAGATGAGTCAACTTTAGTTAAAAGGCGTCCCAATGATTCAGAGTTTTTAGATATAGATGCAAAAATTGATAAAAGTGGGATTGGAGAGGTCAAGACCTTAAGTAGCAATGAACCCACTCTTTTGGATTTCAAGAATTTAATTATGATAATTGTTCTTTAATAGATTGTATTTCCTTGTTGCGATCCATGTTGAATTCTCCTCATGCTTATAATCAAAACAAAGCTTTTACTGAACATATCATTGATGCTATGATGGAATCTCTTGAAGTATAGCTTGAATTGGAAGTTTCTATCCCTAGAAAACTTTATGATGAGTGGAACCTACTATTAAGATTAAGATTAAAGATTATGAGTGCCATGCTTTGTGTGATTTGGGTGCTAGCGCTTCCACGATTCGAAAAACTCTATGTGATGTGTTAGGTTTCCGTGAATTTGATGATTGTTCTTTAAATTTGCATCTTGCGGATTCCACTATTAAGAAACCTATGGGAAGGATTAATGATGTTCTTATTGTTGCAAATAGGAATTATGTGCCCATAGATCATTGTTTTTGATATAGATTGCAATCCTACATGCCCTATTATTCTTGGTAGACCTTTCCTTAGAACGATTGGTACAATTGTTGATATGAAAGAAGGAAACATTAGATTCCAATTTCCGTTAAGGAAGGGCATGGAACTCTTTCCTAGAAAGAAAGTTAAGTTGCCATATGAATCTATTATGAGAGCCACTTATGGATTGCATACCAAAGATGACAATGCCTAGATCTATTTGTGTTTTATGCCTAGCTAGGGGCGTTAAACAATAGTGCTTGTTGGGCCAATTTACTTTTGTTCTTTGCTTTTAGTTCCTGTTTAGTAATAAATAATTCATCCAGCCTCTGGTTAGATGTGGTTTCATGTTTTAATTAGTGTTTGTGCGAAGTTAAACCTTTAGGATAGCATACAGTGATAGTTGTGTTGATCCTGCTGAAAAACAGAAACACGTGCACCTAGTAAATAATTTTTAGGATTTTATTGAAACGTGCCTTTGATCTGATTCTTTTTGCTCTAGGTTGGTGCACAAATTTCTCAGGTTTTCCTAATTTTTCAGAATTTTTGGAGTTACAGAAGTATTCGAGAGTTACAGATTGCTACAGAATGTTCTATTTTTGACAGATTCTATTTTCTTTGTGTTGTTTGCTTATTTTGATGAATCTATGGTTAGTATCGGGGGGTATGAACCATGTAAAAGTTGGAATACAGTATATATTATACCAATATAAATAAAGAATGAGTTTTCAACATTACCTTCAAGTGGTGATTTATTTTCTTATACTAACGGCGCTTATGAGATTTTCTGTTGAGTTTTGTGTTGTGAAGTTTTCAAGTTTTGGGTAAGGATTTGATGGAATATGGAATAAGGAGTGTCAAGATCCTAAGCTTGGGGATGCCCAAGGCACCCCAAGGTAATATTCAAGGACAACCAAAAGCCTAAGCTTGGGGATGCCCCAGAAGGCATCCCCTCTTTCGTCTTTGTCTATCGGTAACTTTACTTGAGGCTATATTTTTATTCACCACATGATATGTGCTTTGCTTGGAGTGTCTTGTATGATTTGAGTCTTTGCTTTTTAGTTTTCCACAATCATCCTTGCTGTACACACCTTTTGGGAGAGACACGCATGAATCGTGATTTATTAGAATACTCTATGTGCTTCACTTATATCTTTTGAGCTAGGAAATATTGCTCTAGTAGTTCACTTATATCTTTTTAGAGCACGGCGGTGGCCTTATTTATAGAAATTGATGAACTCTCATGCTTCACTTATATTATTTTGAGAGTATTTATAATAGCATAGTAATTTGCTTTGCTTATAAACTTAGTCCTAATATGACAGGCATCCAAGGGGGATATAATAAAAACTTTCATATAAAGTGCATTGAATACTACGAGAAGATTGATTCTTTATGATTGTTTTGAGATATGAAGATGGTGATATTAGAGTTATGCTAGTGGAGTAATTGTGAATCTAAGAAATACTTGTGTTGAGGTTTGTGAGTCCCGTAGCATGCACGAATGGTGAACCGTTATGTAACGAAGTTAGAGCATGAAGTATTTTTTGATTGTCATCCTTTGTGTGGAGGTCGGGATCACGCGATGGTTAACTCCTACCAATCCTTCCCCTAGGAGCATGCGCGTAGTGCTTGGTTTCGATGACTAATAGACTTTTGCAATAAGTATGTGAGTTCTTTATGACTAATGTTGAGTCCATGGATTATACGCACTCTCACCTTCCACCATTGCTAGCCTCTCTTGGATCGTGCAACTTTCGCCAGTACCATACACCCACCATATACCTTCTTCAAAACAAACACCATACCTACCTATTATGGCATTTACATAGCCATTCCGATATATATTGCCATGCAACTTTCCACCGTTCTGTTTATTATGACACGTTTCATCATTGTCGTATTGCTTTGCATGATCATGTAGTTGACATCGTATTTGTGGCAAAGCCACCTTTCATAATTCTTTCATACATGTCATTCTTGATTCATTGCACATCCCGGTACACCATCGGAGGCATTCACATAGAGTCATGTTTTTGTTCTAAGTATCAACTTGTAATTTTTCGAGTTGTAAGTAAATAGAAGTGTGATGATCATCATTATTAGAGCATTGTCCCATGTGAGGAAATAAAAAAAGAGGCCAAATAAATAATGAGAAAGGCCCAAACAAAACAAAGAGAAAAAGAGAGAAGGGACAAGGTTACTATCCTTTTCCACACTTGTGCTTCAAAGTAGCACCAATATCTTCATGATAGAGAGTCTCCTATGATATCACTTTCATATACTAGTGGGAATTTTTCATTATAGAAATTGGATTGTATATTCCAATGATGGGCTTCCTCTAATCGCCCTAGGTCTTCATGAGCAAGCAAGTTGGATGCACACCCACTTAGTTTCCCATTCATTGCATGGCAATCCCTACTCACTCACATTGATATCTATTGATGGGTGAGGGAGTCCCGGATTAGGGGGTGTCCGGATAGCCGAACTCTCACCTTTGGCCGGACTCCTGGACTATGAAGATACAAGATTGAAGGCTTCGTCCCGTGTCCGGATGGGACTTTCCTTGGCGTGGAAGGCAAGCTTGGCGATACGGATATGTAGATCTCCTACCATTGTAACCGACTCTATGTAACCCTAACCCTCTTCGGTGCCTATATAAACCGAAGGGTTTTAGTCCGTAGGACAATGAACAACAATCATACCATAGGCTAGCTTCTAGGGTTTAGCCTCTCTAATCTCGTGGTAGATCTACTCTTGTACTACCCATATCATCAATATCAATCAAGCAGGAGTAGGGTTTTACCTCCCTCAAGGGGCCCGAACCTGGGTAAAAACATCGTGTCCCTTGTCTCCTGTTGCCATCCGCCTAGACGACAGTTCGGGACCCCCTACCCGAGAACCGCCGGTTTTGACACCGACATTGGTGCTTTCATTGAGAGTTCCTCTGTGTCGTCGCCATCAGGAAGGATGCCCCGTCCCGTCTTTAAAGACGACATTGTGGCTAAAGGAGCCTTGGCTATCGGCCAAACTCTCTGGATAGGCGGTTTCCTTATGACTGCCTGTTCGGCCACCGCGCCGGCGATGACTTCTCGGGTCATCGAAAGCAATCTTCACGTTAACTCGGGACTCGCGGAGCAGTTAGATCCGATGGAGCTCTCTTCCTTAAACGAGCTCTTGGATCGCATCGCCGCCCTGGGAGTCGCTACAGACTACGATCAGATTGGGCTTAAACCCGATCTAAGAGAGATTAATTCTCCCCAGGTTACCCACCACGTTGCCATGGTAGAGGAGCAATGCGGCAACCCTTCTTTTATCTTAAGGACTAGCTATGTCCGGATTTCTGATACCTCCATGCCGGATTCCCGCGGAGGGGAGGACGTCACTCATGCCCTGAACCTAAAGTCAGGCAGCGGGCTAGATTCATTGGACAGCATTCAAGAACCAAAGCTTCCAAGTTCGGAAACTTCTTGGCCCCTGAATTTCAGATTGGACGGGGTTCCGAATTTAATTCCAGCCGCCCACCCAAACACAAGCAATCTATCCCAAATCCGGCAAGAGACAGCAGAAACTGTACACCATTACTGGGCCAGATTCCTCCTGGTCATAAACAGGATAAAGGATTGCCGTGAGGAGGACGCAATTCCATTCTTCTGCAATAATTGCACGGACAAGGGAATCCTCAACGCCGTAAGTCGCCGTGAAATTACACGTTTCGCTGACTTGGCGTCCATAGTACGAAAGTACTGTGCGATGGAAAGCGCCTAGAAAACCGAAATCAATTTTTGGGACAGTCCGGCCCTCAATACAACCCCAGTCCGAAATAAAAGGGTGCATCATCGCCAGGCACCCGGGTTAAATACCAAAAAGCAAAAACCCTTTATAGGGCATGGAACCATACTGGAGGGATGGCTCAACGGACCCTGCAAAATTCATAGTACAGAGGGCGCCACTCCAACCCATAGCCTTAGAGCATGTTGGATACTACGGCAGGTGGCCAAAAGTGGCGAAGAGCTTTTAACTCCAGAGTACCAGTCCAAGGATACCAGTACGGTTTTAACAGTCTTCGAGACTTTCGCATCAAATAATATGCAGAAACGAACTCTCCGCAGCCGTGCCGAAGTCTACCAAGTAGCAACAATAAACCCATGGAGTGACACGGCTATTACCTTTAATGCCAGTGACGAACCTAAATTGCGAACAGCCCGAGCACCAGCCGCATTGGTCCTTAGTCCAATAGTGGACGGCTTTCGCCTTACCAAGGTACTCATGGACGGTGGCAGCGGACTGAACCTCATTTACGAAGAAACCCTCCAAAAAATGGAAATAGACTGGATCCGCAATGAGCGAAGCAACACAACCTTTAGAGGAATAATCCCCAGTCGGGAAGCATGCTGTACAGGAAAAATCACACTGGATGTGGTGTTCGGCACGCCGGATAATTACAGGTCCGAGGAGGTCACGTTCCAAGTGGCCCCATTCAGCAGCGGATATCACGCTCTATTAGGATGAGAGGCATTCACAATTTTTCAAGCTATACCCCATTATGGGTACATGAAGCTCAAAATGCCCGGGCCCAACAGAATCATCACTCTTGCTAGTGACCCGAACATAGCACTCCACGCCAAAAATAAGACAGCTGCACTGGCCCTGGAGGCACTATCCGAAGCCCTAGCGGCCGAGGAACTTACTACGTTGCGCTCCACGGTGAATAGGGACGATGTGATACTCGATAACAGATCCAAGTCCACCTCCTTTAAGCCAGCAGACGAAATAGTCAAATTTCAAGTCCATCCAACAGACCCTACAAAAATGGCCTCCATTGGGGCACAATTAAACCCTGATGTAGACGCCGCACTACGAGAATTCCTACGTGAAAATTGGGACATCTTTTCCTGGCACCCTTCAGACATGCCAGGAATCCCACGCCGGCTGGCCGAGCACAGCCTAAACATCATAAAAGGATTCAAGCCAGTCAAACAGGCTCTTCGGCGTTTCTCCGAACCCAAGAGACAGGCCATGGGAGAGGAGCTAGCCAAATTATTGGAGGCCGGATTCATCAGAGATATAAAACATCCGGACTGGCTAGCAAACCTAGTGATGATACCAAAGAAGGATAAATCCTGGCGCCTATGCGTCGATTTTAAAGACCTCAACAAGGCTTGACCAAAGGATCCCTTCCCCTCCCCCGCATCGATCAAATTATCGACGCCACCACAGGACACGGTTCCTTATGTTTCCTCGACGCATACTCCGGCTACCACCAAATTAAGATGGTAGAGCCCGACCAGGCCGCAACGACATTCATCACCCCATACGGCCCATTCTGCTTCAACACAATGCCCTTTGGGCTCAAAAATGCCGGTGCAACATATCAGCGCATGATTCAGACATGTCTGGCAAACCAGATCGGCAAAACAGTGGAGGCATACGTAGATGACGTGGTTGTCAAAACCAAGCACGTCAAAACTCTAGTAGACGATTTGAGGCTGACATTCGATAATCTCTGAACATACGACATCAAGCTCAACCCGGAAAAATGTGTTTTCAGGGTACCAGGCGGAAAGCTCTTGGGCTTCATTGTATCCGGTAGAGGAATTGAAGCAAACCAGCCAAGATCCAAGCTCTGTCACAATTGGATATCCCAAAAGACCTCAAACAAATACAAAAATTGACGGGATGCGTGGCGGCTTTAAGCCGCTTTATCTCCCATCTAGGAGAAAAGGCATTACCCCTTTATCGCCTACTCCGACGCACGGAACACTTCGAGTGGACGGATGCCGCCACGGCCGGACTCGAAGAAATAAAAGCCATATTGGCAACAAACCCGGTCCTGGCCGCGCCCAACATAGGCGAACCACTGCTATTATATATCGGGGCAACTCATCAAGTGGTGAGCGCAGTGCTTGTTGTCGAACGAGAAACGGACGGACACAAGTTCCCCCTTCAAGAACCACTTTACTATGTGTCCACTATCCCGACTCCATGCACGTCATGGTACCCGCACTATCAGAAGATAGCGTACCGGTGTTCATGGCATCCCGGAAGCTGCGACACTACTTTCAAGAGTGTTTGATAACAGTAGCCTCCGAAGTACCTCTTAATGACATTATAAACAACCGCGACGCGATGGGCCGGATTGCCAAATGGGCCATTGAGCTCCTCCCGTTCGACATAACCTATAAGCCATGGCGAGCTATTAAGTCGCAAGTTTTGGCCGACTTCATCGCCGAATGGACTGAAGCCAAACTCCCTAGAGAGTACGGCGCATATTCCAACTGGATCATGCACTTCGACAACTCAAAAATGTTGGCTGGTCAGGGGGCTCGCGTCGTCCTGACGTCCCCAACCGGAGATACGGTTCAATACGTACTCCAGATAATGTATACGGACTCCAACAATGCAGCCGAATACGAGGCCCTTCTACATGGCATCTGAATGGCAACCTCCATGGGCATTCAACACCTAGAGGTGCGCGGGGACTCGCACCTCGCGATATCCCAAATAAATGGAGACTTTGATGCCAAGGATCCGAAAATGGCAGCTTATCGCAATGCCGTCCTAAAAATGTCAGCTCAGTTTGAGGGGCTCGAATTTCACCATATAGCCCGGGATAACAACCAGGCAGCAGACGTATTGGCACGCATTGGCGCAAAGCGCGATGTCGTCCCTCCCAACATCTTCCTAGAGAGGCTGTTCAAGCCATCCGTACTATGGGAGGGGGAATCCAGAAATAATAACCCGGACCCAACCGCACTGCCCGACACCGAACATTCTGACACAATCGGCGGTTCTGCCAACGAAGTAACATCCTCAGCCCACGTAATAATGGCAGTCATTGCCCCGTGAATGGAACCACTCCTAGCCTACCTAACTAGGCAGGAACTTCTCGAGGACCAAAACGAGGCCCGCTACATAGTGCGGCGATCTAAAGCCTATAAGGTCCATGAGGGAGAACTTTACAAGAAAAGCACAACCGGAGTCCTTCAAAGGTGTATCTCCGAAGAGGGAGGGCGGAACCTTCTGGCTGAAATTCATGCCGGACCCAGCGGGCACCACGCCGCAGCCTGGGCCCTTGTAGGCAAGGCCTTTCGTACAAGATTTTATTGGCCGACGGCCCGGGCAGATGCTCAGGACTTAGTCCAACGATGCGTCGGTTGCTAGCTTTTTGCTAATCAAAGCCACATGCCACCCACCGCCCTAAAAACTATACCCATAACCTGGCCCTTCGCGGTCTGGGGGCTTGACATGGTTGGACCCCTTAAAGGAGGAACCCACAAGCAAAGATACCTACTGGTCATGGTGGATAAGTTCACCAAATGGATAGAGGCCAAGCCTGTTAAGACGGCCGAATCCGGACCGGTGATAGACTTTATATCAGGGGTCGTACACCGTTATGGCATCCCCCATAGCATCATCACTGACAATGGCACGAACTTTACGGCCGACGAGGTTAAACTCTGGTGCAAAAACATGGGAATCAAACTCGACTATGCTTCAGTCTATCACCCTCAAACTAACGGTCAAGTCGAGCGAGCAAATGGTCTAATCATGAGCGGCATCAAACCCCGATCAGTGCTGTCCCTTAAGGAATCTAACACATACTGGGTAGAGGAGCTCGACTCCGTACTCTGGGGGCTGCGGACCACTCCAAATCGCACCAGTGGATTTACACCATTCTTTATGGTGTACGGCGCAGAGGCAGTTCTGCCCTGTGACATAATTCATGACTCACCTCGCATGCGCATGTATGAAGAAAGAGAAGCCGAGCTCGATCAGCAGGACAGTTTGGACGCATTGGAGGAGGAGCGTGACGTGGCAAAAGCCCGTTCCGCATTCTATCAACAGCAAGCTCGAAGATATCAAAGCAGAGAAGTACGGGCCAAAACTTACAACATTGGAGAGTTAGTTCTATGCTTGCCGGACAAGAAAAAGGACAAACTCAAGCCCAAATGGGAAGGTCCCTTTATCATTGACCAAGTCCTGACTGGTGGAGCATACCGTCTGCGAGATGCATCGGGTAACCGACTCGAGCCAAACCCATGGAATGCAACCCGTCTCCGAAGATTCTACGCCTAGCGCCGGATTCTGAGTTCGTCTCCTTCCTCCGTCTATATTTTACATATTAGCTGTCTTTTGTTTCTCTCCTTCTTCCCCCTTTCCTATTACAGCCTTTGAAAGCTTGTTCGCGCATTGTTCACACACACTTGACGCACTATCCGCGCTCATTGTACCCGGGGGCTTCTTTAACAGAAGCTTATTTATACGGGCTTCATGCCCAACAACATGTGTCACACTTCCGCATGTACCTTTTATTCACCATTATATGCATCGATATGACTTAAGTTTTGGCCAAGCTGGGTTGCCTGGCTCCTGTGCTTACCCCTACGTTCCTGATTGTTCGGCTAGGCGGTAAAGGGAGCACCTCTGCGATTGTTACTGCCGGGTCAGTCGGATGTGTACCTCAGACTGGGATAAGCCGAAAGCTAGCGTTCTTAAGGGAATATTCGGTCGATGAACTAAAAGACGATTTCTTACCTATTTATTCATTTGCCCCCAAATGTTTTTCTGCTTTTTTCGTAGTCCGGACATGCACTTTAGGGCATGCCTCCCAGGGAAAGGAACCCCTAACGGAACTATTCTCCCTGGAAGATGTTTCTTACTAACCATGTAATATAACATAACTAGTTGGGCACTTGTCTGATACAGCACCAATGACCCCTACGCCTGGTCTCCACGCATGCCCTGGTTCCTATATAACCGCGAGGATATTCGGACACACTCCGGAATATTGGGTCCAGAGGTTGAAGCGAAAAGGTCTGCTATGACAAACGATCTACAATCCGGCTAGAAGGCATTTTACATGTCATTTTAAATTACATAGTCAACTTGAATGGGCATATTCCTCTTCAATGCCATCCAGCAGGCTGTCTAGTTTCTGATCTGTTGGGAATACTTTATGCCAATTCTACTTGGCCGTACACTAAGCTCACAGGGATCTCCTTCCCATCGGGCCCCGCAGGTCCGACCTCGGCCATGTGGTTTGGGTCAGCCTTCGTGTACCGCGTCTTCACCATGGCCCAGGCCTCCCTGGCGCCTTGAAGGCAGGCCGATATCTTCCATAAGTGGAAGCGCTGCCCTGCTCCCTGAAGCCTCTCTGCAAGCTCTCCAAGGCATTCGGGCAGGGAGACAGATGGCCACAAGGCCTGGGCGACGCCTTTCATCACCTGCCGAACTCGTTCGTGCAGTTGCAAGAGCTTGGGAAGCAGGTCACCCGTAGGACCGGGCATCTCCTCTGCAGGACGGCCTGTGAGCATACCTACAGACATAACTCTGTTAGACGACTTCCTCGCTGAACTCTTTTTCAAAGTTCATTCAAGGACTTACTAAAAATGCCATGTCGAAGTCGCTGATTCTCCTTAACGGAGTCAGATAGCTGGGCACGAACATCCTTTAGTTCCTCACCCAGCTGGGTGTTGGCATCTTGGAGCTTATTTTTCTCCTGCCTCACCCTTGTAAGCACACTCTCGCCGGCCTTTAACCGGCGCATGAGTTGTTGCTTGTCCGGATCTATCCCGGCGCCATCTGCAATATTATTGTCAGACTTATACACACGCCGCACTTCACAAATTACTTGTCTTTTGAAGCATATATTACCAGAGGGGGTCTCTTTGGCTTCCCCCGCTGCGGCTAGTGCGGCCTCAAGTTGGGCTCTGCACTCCTCCAGCTCATGGGATAGTTGGGTATTCTTTTCGGTAAGACCCTGCACAACAAATGATCCTTAAATAAGTTATTCTAACTATTTCAAGTCTCGGGGGCTACTGGCATATATAACTGTCAAATCTTCTCACCCGTATGTCTTTTACAAACTGCTCCATGGCTCTGGCTAGACCATTTTGAGCGGCACGGAGGTGCGCATCTCTTGGATTAAAGGCATCCAATGCCTCTGGGGAGAAACACGCGTCACGAAGAGCAGTCCGGCGGCGCCTGTGATTCATGGCACTCTCCACCTCGGAATTGGTGGCAGATAACCTGTCAGCATCCTCTATTGGAGGAACATCCGGCGCACGCCCCGTGTTCGCCTCCGCCTCTGGACCTGGCTTTGGAGCCTGGCGAGCGGAGGACTGATTGGCAACCTCTCCGGATATAGTTAGGCGAGCGCTCTTCTTCCTGAATAGGCGCGAGCATTAGTATGCCTCCCGGGAATAAAGCCGGGGAGTAAGGTGACGCACCATACCGTTGCACCGGAGTTTCGATCCAGACCGCACTTCTTTTTAGCCTGCTGGGCCGTGCTGCCCCTTGTTGGCCAGCCGCCGCGGGCTTGGCCTTCCGCCTCAAGGGCGCCCCTGCGAAACACCATTGGTATGCGGTGATCAAAAACACGCATGGATGGGTCATTTTCAAAGTATCGGGACTTCGGTCTCAGTTACCTGCGAGGCGGGAAGTATTCCGAGGTAATCGGCCGTAATGGCGACCAAGGCATTATCGATGCTCAGTTGATGGAAAACCCCGTCGATCAGCTCCACCGATATGTCTGGATCCTCTTGGGAGGTCGGATCGAGCAACCGTTCCAGATCCTCGGGTTGTGGAGTTGGGTTGTTTATATCCTTTACGGCCCGGCGCAGTTCCTGCGCCAAATTCACAAAATGAGATACTTGAATATGGGAGTACGGATCAGATAGGCAAAAATGAATGTCCGCTTACCCAGCTTGGGGGATTGTTCATAGAAAATCCGCCCTGCGGATTGATGCGGAGAAACTCCTCCTCTTCTCCCTTGTACAATGCGAACAAGATCTTCGTCAGATCAGCGACCGATCCCGGCCCCTTAAGGCCGCAGCGGGTGGCATCATCCTCCCTTTTGAAATCCCACATGGGGTGGCCTCTATACTGGAGCGGCTGCACCCCCCGCATAATGCATATGGCCATGACTTCGATCATGGTCAGTCCGGAATGAGCTAACAACCTTATCCGGCTCATCAGGTAAATGACGTCCCTGTCATTTTCCCTCTGAGGGCTCCGTGGACGCCAGCTTAGGCGTTTCTTCAAGGGAGCGTTATTAAACTCAAGGAGGCCGGCCCGAACAGGGTCCGGCAGGGGAACATCTTCTATATAAAACCATCCCAAAGGCCAGTCTTCGGACGCCTTCTTTGTGGTTCCGGACAGATATCCGGTCCCGGCGATGCGCCATAGTTCGGCTCCGCCCACTTGATATATAGACCCCTCTTGAGAACGGGGCACAAGACAGAACAACTTCTTCCACAGCGCAAAATGAGGCTCGATGCCCAAAAACAGCTCGCAAAGGGCCACGAAGCCCGCGATATGCAAAATGGAGGAAGGCGTAAGGTTGTGCTACTGGAGGCCATAGAACTCCAGGAGCCCCCAGAGAAACGGATGAATTGGAAATCTGAGCCCTCTTATTAAATAAGAGACAAGGCATACCCGCTCTCCTTTGGAGGGGCTGGGGACGCTCTCCGCTTGCTTTCCGCCCTTATAGGTGGCGAGTCCAGCTCGAACCGGGACCATGAAGGCTGGGGAAAGAAATCCCTTGGTTTGGAGCGCCACTAGCTCACTCTGCGGGACGGAGCATCTCTGCCAATCTCCAGGCTAAGGGCTGGGAGGGCGAGAGGAGGAGCCACGTCGACTGTCCATGATGGAATGGATTTCTGTCAGATGCGCTCTGATGAATGCTCGCGAAGGTAGGATGGTGTGATTCGAATCTATATCCTCAGCTCTTTTATAGGTAGCTCATTTGCACAGCTAAGGGGGTAAATGCAAAAATACCCTGACTTTTCACATTCGTTCAACACATGGAAGACGGCCATTATTGGGCGTGGAAGCCGAGGAGCGCAATATTCACAAGAAGCCAGACGCTATTCAACAGGTACACAGGATTTGGAGAAGAACCCGCCTTGCAATGCCGAAGACAATCTACGCACCGAACTCATCGCCATTGAAGCCTGGTTCGGGGGCTACTGAGGGAGTCCCGGATTAGGGAGTGTTCGGATAGCCGAACTATCACCTTTGGCCGGACTCCTGGACTATGAAGATACAAGATTGAAGGCTTCGTCCCGTGTCCGGATGGGACTTTCCTTGGCGTGGAAGGCAAGCTTGGCGATACGGATATGTAGATCTCCTACCATTGTAATCGACTCTATGTAACCCTAACCCTCTTCGGTGCCTATATAAACCGGAGGGTTTTAGTCCGTAGGACAATGAACAACAATCATACCATAGGCTAGCTTCTAGGGTTTAGCCTCTCTGATCTCGTGGTAGATCTACTCTTGTACTACCCATATCATCAATATCAATCAAGCAGGAGTAGGGTTTTACCTCCATCAAGAGGGCCCGAACCTGGGTAAAAACATCGTGTCCCTTGTCTCCTGTTACCATCCGCCTAGACGCACAGTTTGGGACCCCCTACCCGAGATCCGCCGGTTTTGACACCGACAATGGGCATCTCCATAGCCTGTTGATATGCCTAGTTGATTTCAGACTATCTCCCTCTTTTTGTCTTCTCCACAACCACCATTCTATTCCACCTATAGTGCTATGTCCATGGCTCACGCTCATGTATTGCGTGAAAGTTGAAAAAGTTTGAGAATACTAAAGTATGAAACAATTGCTTGGCTGAAACCGGGGTTGTGCATGATTTGAATGTTTTGTGTGATGAAGATGGAGCATAGCGAGACTATATGATTTTGTAGGGATAAGCTTTCTTTGGCCATGTTATTTTGAGAAGACATAATTGCCTTGTTAGCATGCTTGAAGTATTATTGTTTTTATGTCAATATTAAAATTTTGTTTTGAACCTTTCAGATCTGAACATTCACGCCACAATAAAGAGAATTACATGGAAAAATATGTTAGGTAGCATTCCACATCAAAAATCTATTTTTATCATTTACCTACTCGAGGACGAGCAGGAATTAAGCTTGGGGATGCTTGATACGTCTCCAACGTATCTATAATTTTTTATTATTCCATGCTATTATATTATCTGTTTTGGATGTTTATATGCATTAATATACTATTTTATATTATCTTTGGGACTAATCTATTAACCTAGAGCCCAGTTCCAGTTTCTATTTTTTTGCCTGTTTTGGAGTTTCGCAGAAAAGGAATACCAAACGGAGTCCAAACGGAATAAAACTTTCACGATGATCTTTCTTGGACCAAAAGAAAACCAAGAGACTTGGAGATGAAGTCGGAGGAGCCTCGAGGCGGCCACGAGGGTGGAGGGCACGCCCAGGGGGTAGGGCGCGCCCCCTGCCCTGTGGGCCCCTCGTGGGTCTCCTGACCTAATTGTTTCTCCCATATATACTCTTATACCCCAAAACCATTAGGGGGAGCTACGAAAACACTTTTCCACCATCGCAACCTTCTGTACCCGCGAGATCCTATTTAGGGACCTTTTCTGGTGTCTTGCCGGAGGGGGATTCGATCACGGAGGGCTTCTATATCAACACCATTGCCCTTCCAATGCAGCGTGAGTAGTTTACCACAGACGGTCCATAGCTAGTAGCTAGATGGCTTCTTCTCTCTCTCTTTGATTCTCAATACCATGTTCTCCTCGATGCTCTTGTAGACCTATTCGATGTAATACTCTTTTGTGGTTTGTTTGCCGAGATCCGATGAATTGTGGATTTATGATCAGATTATCTATGAATATTATTTGAATCTTCTCTGAATTATTATATGCATGATTTGATATCTTTGCAAGTCTCTTCGAATTATCGGTTTAGTTTGGCCTACTAGATTGGTTTTTCTTGCAATGGGAGAAGTGCTTAGCTTTGGGTTCAATCTTGAGGTGTCCTTTCCCAGTTACAGTAGGGGCAGCAAGTCACGTATTGTACTGTTGCCATCGAGGATAAAAAGATGGGGTTTTCATCATATTGCTTGAGTTAATTCCTCTACATCATGTCATCTTACTTAATGCATTACTCCGTTCTCTATGAACTTAATACTCTAGATGCATGCTGGATAGCGGTTGATGTGTGGAGTAATAGTAGTAGATGTAGAATTGTTTCGGTCTACTTGACACGGACGTGATGCCTATGTTCATGATCATTGCCTTAGATATCTTCATAATTATGTGCTCTTCTATCAATTGATCGGTAGTAATTTGTTCACCCACTGTATTATTTGCTATCTTGAGAGAAGCCACTAGTGAAACCTATGGCCGCCAGGTCTCTTTTCCATCATACAAGTTCTCTTTTCCATCATACAAGTTGTCTTTTCCATCATATAAGTTCTCTTGTCAATCATATAAGTTCTCTTTTTGCATCTTATTAGTTTCCGATCTATTATTTTGCAATCTTTTACTTTCCGATCTAATACCAAAAACATTTACTTTATTGTTTATCTATCTCTATCAGATCTCACTTTTGCAAGTAACCGTGAAGGGGTTGACAACCCCTTTATTGCGTTGGGTGCAAGTTTGTTTGATTGTTTATACAAGTAAAAGTTCAAGGCTAGCTCCCACTTTAACAATGTATGTGTTTCTCACTTTCGCTTTTTTTGAAAAGTTTTAGGTTCCCCTCTATATTTTTTTGTTTTACAACTTTATAAAAGCACACAACAGAATAAAATGACTCTCTAAAACTTCCGGGTTGTCTCCTGGCAGCGCTTTCTATAAAGCCATTATGCTAGGCATAAAGTGCTCAAGTAATTGATCAACCTGGATCCCATGGTATATCAAAGCCAATTTTAATTAACAATGATTTGTATTTTAGTAGTGAGCATAAAGCAACACATATCATGCAATGACGAAGTCTAACTCTCTTCCTATGCATCAGCATGTCGTAAAAGAACAATTCATGCACACATAATAAAGGTCGATACATAGCATAAATAGTTTCTTTCAATTTTATCGTATTGGAAACATGAGAGGTAGAGATCCTCTCTCATAATAATTGCAAGTAGGAGCAGCAAGCACATGCATATTATACTCATCAAGATTATCTGTAGTGGTAAGATGCAACCCAACAATATAATCCTTAATAAGCGCAAACTTCTCCGATATAGTGTAGTTGGGAGAATTCAAAAATATAATAGGACTATCGTGTGTTGGTGCAATAGCAACAGATTCATGTTTAACATAAGGGACTATAGCAAGTTCATCTCCATAAGCATAATTCATATTGGCATCATGGCCACAAGCATAGCAAGCGTCAATCTCATCAAAAAGGGATATTTCAAATGACTCCAAGGAATCATAGCATTCATCCTCTGGTAAGCACGAAGGGAAATTAAACAATGTATGGCATAAAGAGTTACTCTCATTATAAGGTGGGCACAGGTGATCAACCTGCTCTTCCTCCTTTTGTTCTTTGCTCTCCTCCTCATCGTTTTCATCTAATGAGCTAACAGTGTCATTGAGTTCTTCTTCCATAGTTTCCTACAAAATATTAATCTTGTTTTGGACAGCGAAGGAGTCCTATATATATGGTTTCACGTAAGCATTAGAAGCATAATTATCATAGCAATATTTAAGTATGGAAAAAATTTCAGATTTGTAAAGAGTAACATCATACTGTTCAATCAAAGAAGCAATTTCATAGGCACCCTTAAAAGCAACAAATTATTCAATTTGTTCAATATCATAGTAATTATAAACACCCTTGGCATAAGAATATAATATTCCATTATCCTTAAACTCACATTGGAAAGAAAGGTGTTTTTAGGGTCTTCGGAACAACAAGTAAAATCATATATTTAGCATAAATTCAAAGCATAGTAATACAGACTATTAATATGATGCCATAAAATTTTCCCTTTTGAGATAAGCGGTGTCGCACAAAATAAGCATGCTCATTTAATGATTCTCCCTCAACTAAGCTAGTTGGGTTTTCAGCACAAGCACATAGGGATCGAAGATGATCCAAGTAGAAAGCTTTAGCAGTATGATAGATTTTGGGTGGTTCTTCAACCATTGGTTTAGCAGGTACAACTATTTTTTGGGTATTTTACATTTCCTATCCATAACTAAAGATAGAAAACAAGATCGCAAAATGAAAATTACTTAGTTATAAAGCAAACAAGCACACACGAGAATATTCACCCCCGCGCTATTGCTCCCCGGCAATGGTGCCAGAAAAAGGTCTTGATAACCCACAAGTACAGGGGATCAATTGTAGCCTTTCTCGATAAGTAAGAGTGTTGAACCAAACTAGGAGCTAAAGGTAGAATTTATATTCCCTTCAACTTCTGTCGATCACCGATACAACTCTACGCACGCTTTTTTTTGCTTTACCTAGAACAAGTATGAAACTAGAAGTACTTTGTAGGTGTAAAGGGATAGGTTTGCAATATAGTAAAGAACACGTAAATAAAATCTAGGGGCTGTTTAGATAAAGAAACAATTAAGTTAGTTTTAGTAGAGAGCTTTTTGTCACAAGAAATTTATTTGTCCCTAGGCAATCGATAACTAGACCGGTAATCATTGTTGCAATTTTATATAAGGGAGAGGGGTGAGCTAACATACTTTTTCTACTTGGATCATATGCACTTATGATTGGAACTATAGCAAGCATCCGCAACTACTAAAGATCATTACGGTAAAACCCAACCATAGCATTAAGTATCAAGTCCTCTTTACTGCCATACGCAACAACCCACTTACTCGGGTTTGTTTTTCTATCACTCACGCAACCCACTATAAGTGAATCATGAACATATTGCAACGCGGTACAACGGGAATCCCTCACGCTTGAGCGACATAGAGGGCACCATAGGACAACACCAATAATAAAACATACAACTCAAACCAATCACGATCATCAAGCAACGACCCATAGGACAAAACGGATCTACTCAAACATCATAGGATAGCCGCATATCATTGGATAATAATATAGCATTGAGCACCATGTTTAAGTAGAGATTACAGAGGGGAGAAGAGGTATTACACCGCTGCATAGAGGGGGGTGTTAGTGATGACGGCGGCGAATTTGTTGGTGTAGATCGCCGTCACAATGATGGCCTCGACGACATTCTAGTGCCACCGGGAGAGAGGGGGAGAGAGCCCCCTCCTCCTTCTTCTAGATGGGAGGAGGGTTTCAACTCTAGTCCATGGCCTCCAAGGCGGCGGGGGGGTGCGAGCCCCTCCGAGATTGGATCTCTCTTTGTTTCTCTTTTGTTTCGCGTTCGTGTTTTCTTGCCTTTCATTGTTTCTTAAATATCCGGAGATCCGTAACTCCGACTGGGCTGAAATTTTAACGTGATTTTTATCCTGATACAAGCTTCCTAGTGGCCGAAGGACACCTCCAGCCAACCTACGGGATGGCCACAAGCTTGCCAGGTGCGCCCTGGGTAGGGGAATGCGCCCCCTGAGCTTGTGGCCCCCTCGGGCATCGTCTCGTGTTGATTAGACTTCCCAAAAATCACTTGTATTCCAAAATAAATTTCTGTAGATTTTTATTGCATTTGAACTTCGTCTGATATGAGTATTCTGTGAAACAAAAAACATGCAACAAACAGGAACTGGCACTGGGCACTTGATCAATATGTTAGCCCCAAAAATAATATAACATTTTGCCAAAAGTGTATAAAAGTTGTAGAATATTGGCATGAAACAATCAAAAATTATAGATACGATGGAGACGTATCATGGAGAAGTTTGACCACACAAGGGTGGTCCGCCTACAAACAAACAATCTATGCACTAGAGAGACAATACAAGATAAATGTTATTACCGTCGCACTAGCCATTTGATGTAAACCATGATCCGAAGTTTCTCTGTGCCTAACCTCTCTATTGCAGACAACAACTTCTACTTTCAACCATTTACTTTATGTTATTTACTTTCAAGCTCTTTATTATTCTTATTGTAACTATCAACTATTTCATCACTTTGGTATATTTATTTCACCGGACAATAATATCATCTGTGGATTTTTAGACAACTACTTTATATAAGACCGATGAAAACTTGTGTGTGGTTGAAATGTCACCCACAATACTCTTCTCTACTCTTCCTTGGGAATGATAACTATTAGGATACTTACACGAGGGTGCTATGCTACCATGTGTGTCTTGCAGGCCATGAACCAAATGCTAGCCTACAAGAATGGGATGTATGGGGGTGGGCGCTCACGGGTAGCGCACAAGTGCATGGGATGTCTTCTACCTGCTAGACTACTAGGAAGGGGACATCTACATACATAGCAGAGGTGATGGACGAGTGGCAAGGCAGTGCCTGAGGAACATGCGGGCAACCACAGAAGTGCCAAGCGAGTGCAGTTGTGGAGGTAAAGCACATATCAATGGAGGAGGGCACAATGACGGTTTGAATGAGCCTGCAGTTCAATTGATTGATTGTGCGGATTCATTTAGTTGAATTTGTGGTATTGTTTCCTAGAGGGGACCTTTGGAATTATAGCACGAATTAAACTACCCTTGAAATACGAATGTCTATAATACCAAACCATTTATTTGATGGACCTATATCAATACTACTCTTTGCTAGAACTAGTAAATTGTACCATAAAATTCCCTTCCCACATACCTATACTAACCCTTTTTACTTGCTAGAAACTAATGTAGCAACCATATGAAAATTGTCATTGTATCTATACATCCACCAATGTGCATTTTCATTATTATTTAAGATTGTGTTGATATACATAATCGACATCATCACTTATACATTTTTGTGTTGCACTAGATATTTTCATTTGTTACTAAAATTATTTTACCTTTTCAATTTGTTTTGGATCTTCAAAAAACATTTTGTACTAATAGATTAGTATTTTCCCTATCAGAGAAAACAGAAGGAACCACATTGCCCTACAAATAACTTAATGTTTTATGGTTGTATATGTGTCCTTGCTCACAATATCCCTAAACACCTATAAAACCTTGCAGAGTATTTCGAAGAGCAAATAAATTGATGAGGGCTTCAAAAGCATAAAATTATCAAGTTTATGTTCAACAAAATAGTCAATTCTTGAGTGATATGTCGTGTCAATAAAGATTGCCTTGAATATCAGTCGTGCTCTTTTGTTGGCGGTGCTATTTTTCTAGACAAACTTACCTCCTTGTTTTTAGAGGAATCGATAATTACCTATCAGCACACATATGTTCGTATGGATCAACTAATAGGGTTGGTTGATTCCATAAAGAGTTATCCTTTGTTTTCCATGGTACAAAATAATTGATTAATTGACGATAAAATTTCCAATTCTCGAATGATAATCATGTTCATACCAAGTACAAATGTCTCTACAACAACACAGTGTCACAAGGTGGTCGAGACATCGAGATTACACACATCCAACTTATTTAGAAAAGAGAAAAAAAACAGAAGACAATGGCCTGCAAAAGTCACACCAAAGTGATCAAGGGTCCTCAATAGCATTCATCAACATCAATCACCGCTTATGGCGGCACCCAGACAGTGAGAAAGGTTCGCCAACATCGACACCTCTAGGAAGGGAATGACGCACAAGTGTTGTCGTTGTTGGATCCAACTATAGAGGCTAGATCATGGGATTACCAGGAAGATGATTCCAAAAATCTTGGGACAATGTCTTAAATAAGAGAAAGGTGTAAAAACACCGTCATTATCGGGTACAACCAATGAAGGTCTGATGTCCCACAAGTGTAGGGGTTAATTGTAGATCTTATCGACAAGTAAGAGTATCGATCCCATTAGGAGCTAAAGGAAATGGTAAATGCAAAAGTAGCTATGTTTCACTACAAGTACTAAAAGATGTATTGGGTTTGTGTTTTGTGGGTGTGATTGTGCATGGAACGTGAACACCAATAAAAAGTAAAAGAATGTAGCAAGTGTCCCAATTCTTGATATTCCAAAGGACAAGTCGGTTGTATTACTTATGATGATCAAATGTTCTTGAGGATGGCAGAATAACGACATAGTTGTTAATTTCCACGTATCACTGGTGTTGATTGTTGTTGCTTATTCAATTTTGGGGTAGAGCCTAACATAATGTGTGCCAAAAGATTATTGACTACACGTACGTATGATTGTTTTCACTATAATTAACACAAGTACTAAGATCTATTAATGTAAACACCCAACCATAGTTGTAGCTTCCTCTAAGGTCCCTATTCACCCCTTATGTCACAACTTATTAATTCAGGGAACGGTAATATTTTTCACTCCGCCTCCCATCCTAAACTTATTATTACATAATGCTCTTTATCCCTAAATGTGTGAAGTGCCATGTAGTCGGCGTTCGCATAACAACACTAGAAAATTACACTACGACATGATTAAACAACAACATTTACTACGAATGAATGTGGCACTTGAGAACAAGCCTTCTCCCATATCCTCGAGAACACAAGGGAACTACTCACAACACATCATGGCGATCATGTTCAGTATACTAATGATATTCATAATAATCTGGGAATAATTATCTTTCACTAGTCGATCACAAGGCATAAAATACTACAATAACAATTATCAACCACAAGTGCAATGGTGATTCAAACTACAAAAAATTTATACAAAATTGATGAGATGGGAATGGAAATGGTGATGTGAATGATGGAGATGGTGAAGATGGATTGGATGAAGATGATCCCCATGATGTGTTGAAGATGATGATGGCAATGACGATGGCTTCAAATTCCCCTGGTCGGAGAGGCATATTAGGCCAGAAACAACCTCCGAAGGAAGAAGAAGGTTTCAACATTGGAGCGGGGGCTGAAAAATTCTAGGAAAATTGGATATGGATGAAACTCCTCAGGATGTACCTAAAAATGTCTGGGAGGTCACGATGGGACAATTATGGGCGCCCTGATGCACATGGGCCCTTAGGGTTCACCCTGGTGCCTCCTTCTGGCCCCTGGTCCTTTGTGGTTCAAAAACTCTGGAAAAAATATTTTATATTTTTTGGAGATCTGGCAAGGTACTTCCTTCATGCAGGTCCATTTTCCAGCCTGACAGCCTCTTGGGGAATTAAATCTTAAATTCTTTGCATTTTAAGATAAACCACAATTAAATTGGTGCAAAGATAGTTTAAAGGGCATAAAGGTAGAACGATTCTCATCTAAAACTGTGATGAAAAATGCATGTATTAGCGCCCCCATGCTTAGACACTTGCATGTCCTCAAGAAAAATTTGAAATCAATCTTGTATCTTCTGCAAAGTAAAGCTAGAGTGGTGGCATAAGATAAGATATATGTTCATTTTCATCGACCATTGTACTTGAAACTCCTATACATAAATTCGAGAACTAGACACCACACAATGGCAGCCGCTCACGTGCAGAGCTCAGACATGGAAATGTGCACTTAACCATACATGCCAATGTGCATGAGGTATTGAAAAAATGCCAAGAGATGCCCATCACCATCAATGACGATGACCGTCGCCGCCAGATTCTTGGAGCATCCATTGGCGGTTGTTGGTGCCACCAAAAACCCACTCGGGGGAACAATAAGAAACCCCATACTTTTACTAGACATTGGCAACAACATTTGGGTATTAACCAGAGCGAACATGACCTCCACCATGGTCACCACCACGTGTTTCCTATGACGGATGTGATTGATCCAGCTGTGAGGTCACCAAAACCTACACTCGTGAACAACCTATGTCAACACCGGAGTTTCATGAGCTTGCACCATGGATCATCTGTGGATTCACTTCAGCAATCCATCCCATTGTCACTATGCCACGGCACCCCATGCACCATCTCTACATCGCGCTACGTCATTTCTAAGTCCTCTGGCACCATTCGACCTTTGATATCACATGCAACAAAGAGGTATGGAATATTGGAAAACTTTGGCTAGGGTTTTGGGGCCTCTGGAGTCATCAAGGTCTCTCGCAAACTGATTGAAGGCATCAATAGCATGGGTCCATTAGGGATAACGAGTTCATCATTGGAGGAACTTATGCTCAAATGTTAATATAATGTGATGAGGCTCGAAAATGAGCTTCTTAGCCCACCAATTTTTTGTGCTAATGGTATGCCTTCGGGACCCTCTCACCATTATGGATAATGAGTCTCTCGCTGTGTGTGTGACCTAGAGTCACTTTATCATAGAAGAGCACAATGGTGTTGTAGTTTGCAACTTATTTTTCTCATATGTTACAATTGCAACCAAGGAAGCGAAAAGAGATATGCAAGAGAGTGCTAACAGCGGATAAACATTAATGTTGTGCCGGAAAGTTTTTATATTCATTGTAAAGAAGGAGATAGTACATGCCTACAAGGATCCACGTTGCTCGATTTATTGAGGAAAACCGAGCAAAAACCTGACAACGACAATCCACACCTAGCAAAAACTAGGTCTAAAGCACCACAATACATGCAAACAATCGTAAGATTGACGCCACACAACACACTGGGACATGCACTCAAGTGCCGCTAACACTTCTACCAAAGTACACACTGCACTGTTGTATGATCTGGTTTGCCACAAGCATATTTGCCAACCTTGTCGACACCGGAGAGGAATGACATGTCCGAAGGGAGATAGACATATATCACTCCGATCCCACGAGAACGAATAACTGAAGGAAATATGACCTAGAGCAATAATAATTTTTTTATTTATTTCCTTATTTCCTGATAAAAGTTTATTATTCATGCTAGAATTGTATTAACCGGAAACTTAGTACATGTGTGAATACATAGACAAAACATATTGTCCTGACTAGCTCATTAATCAAAGATGGTTATGTTTTCTAACCATAGACATGTGTTGTCATTTGATAAATGGGATCACATCATTAGGAGAATTATCTGATGGACATGACCCATCTGTTAGCTTAGCATTATGATCGTCACAGTTTCATTGCTACTGCTTTCTTCATGACTTATACATGTTCCTCATACTATGAGATTATGCAACTCCCGAATACCGGAGGAACACTTTGTGTGCTATCAAACGTCACAACGTAAATGGGTGATTATAAAGATGCTCTATAGGTGTCTCCGAAGGTGTTTTGTTGGGTTGGCATAGATCAAGATTAGGAATTGTCACTCCATGTTTTAGAGAGGTATCTCTGGGCCCTCTCGGTAGATATCATCACTATAAGCCTTGCAAGCAATGTGACTAATGAGTTAGTTGTGGGATGAAGCATTACGGAGCGAGTAAAGAGACTTGTCGGTAACGATATTGAACTAGGTATGATGATACCGACGATCGAATCTCGGGCAAGTAACATATCGATGACAAAAGGGAACAACATATGTTGTTATGCGGTTTGACCGATAAAGATCTTCGCAGAATATGTAGGAGCCAATATGAGCATCCAGGTTCCGCTATTGGTTATTGATCGGAGATGTGTCTTGGTCATGTCTACATAGTTCTCAAACCCGTAGGGTCCGCACGCTTAACGTTCGATGACGATTTGTATTATGAGTTATGTGTTTAGATGACCGAAGTTTGTTCGGAGTCCCGGATGAGATCACCGATGTGATGAGGAGTCTTGAAATGGTTGAGACATAAAGATTGATATATTGGACTATGTTATTCGGACACTGGAAGTGTTCCGAGTGGTTTCAGGTAAAAACGGAGTGCCGGAGGGATTATCGGAACCCCCGGGGGAACTAATGGGCCACCATGGGCCTTAGTGGAGAGAGAGGAGGGCCGCCAGGGCAGCCCCCGCCTTAGCAGTCCGAATTGGACAAGGGAAGGGGGCGGCGCCCCCTTTCCTACTCCCTCTCCTTCCTTCCCCCTCTCTTTCTTGTAGAGGAATCCTACTAGGACTAGTAGTCCTAGTAGGACTCCCTCTCCTTGGCGCGCCCCCTAGGGCCGGTGTCGGTGTCAAAACCGGCGGATCTCGGGCAGGGGTCCCAAACTGTGCGTCTAAGGCTAATGGTAATAGGAGGCGGGGGACACAATGTTTACCCAGGTTCGGGCCTTCTCGATGGAGGTAATACCCTACTTCCTGCTTGCTTGATCTTGATGATGAGTATTACAAGAGTTGATCTACCACGAGATCGTAGAGGCTAAACCCTAGAAGCTAGCCTATGATTATGATTGTTGTTGTCCTACGGACTAAACCCTCCGGTTTATATAGACACCGGAGGGGCTAGGGTTATACAGAGTCGGTTACAGAGAAGGAGATCTACATAACCAGATTGCCAAGCTTGTCTTCCATGCAAAGGAGAGTCCCACCCGGACACGGGACAAAGTCTTCAATCTTGTATCTTCATAGTCCAATAGTCCGGCAAAAGTATATAGTCCGACTATCCGAGGACCCCCTAATCCAGGACTCCCTCAGTAGCCCCTGAACCAGGCTTCAATGACGATGAGTCCGGCCCATAGATTGTCTTCGACATTGCAAGGCAGGTTCTTCTCCAAATCCAGAGTACCTGTTGTAATGAGTAGTGTCCGGCTTCCCATTAATGTTGTTCTCCTCGGCCTCTTGATAACCCACAAGTGTAGGAGATCGCAACAGCTTTCGAGGGTAAAGTATTCAACCCAAATTTATTGATTCGACACAAGGGGAGCCAAAGAATATTCTTGAGTATTAGCAGTTGAGTTGTCAATTCAGTTGAGTTGTCAATTCAACCACACCTGGATAACTTAGTATCTGCAGCAAAGTATTTAGTAGCAAAGTAGTATGATAATAAAGGTCACAGTAGCAAAAGTAATGTTTTTGGGTTTTGTAGTAGTTGTAACAGTAGCAACAGAAAAGTAAATAAGCAAAACACAATATGTGAAAAGCTCGTAGGCAATGGATCAATGATGGATAATTATGCCGGATGTGATTCCTCATGTAATAGCTATAACGTAGGGTGATATAGAACTAGCTCCAATTCATCAATGTAATGTAGGCATGTATTCCGTAAATAGTCATACGTGCTTATGGAAAAGAACTTGCATGACATCTTTTGTCCTACCCTCCCGTGGCAGCGGGGTCCTAGCGGAAACTAAGGGATATTAAGGCCTCCTTTTAATAGAGCACCGGAACAAAGCATTAGCACTTAGTGAATACATGAACTCCTCAAACTACGGTCATCACCGAGAAGTATCCCGATTATTGTCACTTCAGGGTTGTCGGATCATAGAACATAATAGGTTTTTTTGACCAGGAACAGCAGGAAAGGCTCCTACTGTGTTACTATATTCAAATAATAAGCAATCTATACAATGGGTAATTACATAGTGGGGGGGAGGTGGAGGTACAACTTGCTAGCTTTGTGACAAGTAGAGTAAGAAGACTAAGAAAACAGAAGGAAAAAACTAAAGGGAGTGCACAAGGTTCAGCACAAGGAGCCTATGCTCCTCTTTGACTCTATGTTGAAGAAGCCCAAAATCTCTCTTGAATCTGTCCAGCCAGGAGTTGAGGGAAGGTGTTATTGCTCTAAAATGTTTATTATTCCTCTCCTTCCAAATACTCCAGGCTGCCACAATGAATTTCTCTAGGAACGGTGGGGTGGGATGAGTGTTTCTGTGAGCTTCAACAGCTTGTATTCGGCCAAGGAAAGGTTCCCAGTTAAGCCCAAGTTTGGCCCAGCAAAGCTTACTGAAAGAGCATGTGAAGATCATGTGTTCCACTGTTTCCTCAATGTTCAATCCACATAAGAGGCAATTGTGGTCATCTCCTATGTTATAGTGCCTCCTTTTCAACATGTTCCTCGTATTGAGCCTATCATGGAAGAGCAACCAGGAAAAGACCTTCTACTTCATCGTGCACTTTGATTTCCAAATCCAGCATAATATCTGTTGCACTTGGACGTCTTTGAAGAAGAATTTATAGTAGTCCGTTGATTTGTAGATGGTCTTACCCCACGTATAATGCCAAATTTTCCGTGGATGATATGGATGGTTGTAGATGAGCCGCAATTGTTTGCAAGTCTCTAACCTCCGCAAGGGCTTGAGGGGTCAAGGGCAGGTGGAGCGTTTCTCCCAGCGATGTGATCCCTAGGAAGTTTTTGACCAAGATATCTTCATCCAGAGAGTGAGAGAAGGCCCGAGGATGGGAGTCTTGAAGTATTTGCCCTGACCACAAATCTTTCCAAAATAAAGCCGTGGTGCCACACACAATATTGACTTGAGAAATCCCATGAAACTTAGGTGTGAGCTTGAGTATGTCCTTCCACCAGAATGAGCCAACTAGATCGGAGGCATGTGGAATTTTTTGGGTATAGTAGGAGTCCCATGTGAGCTTCACCCAAGGTATATCCAACTTGTTGTAAAACTTGTGCAGGAATTTTAGAAGCAATGCTTCATTCTGTACACGAAGATTAAGCACACCAAGTCCTCCCTTCTTTTTAGGTTTACATACCATGTCCCAAGCCGCCAGAGAGTTACACGTAACCCCTTGTTCAGTTTTTTTGATCCATAGGCATCGACGCCTAATTTTGTCCAGGAGTTTAATAAGCTTGGGTGGAAAATGTAACATGCACATGGCATAGATGAGTAATGAGGTAACTGTGGAGTTGAGTAGAGTCAACTTGCCAGCATGGGACATGAGGGACAGTGTTGACGACAAGCTTCTTTCAACCGTGCTGACTAGGAGCATAAGGTCATGGAGGGTAGGCCGAGACGTGCCCAGAGGCAGTCCTAGGTAGGTGAACGGCATGGTATCAATTGTACACTCAAAGATAGCAGCAAGTTGCGCAACCAGATCTGCATACAAGTTTATGGGAATTAGTGTGGACTTGTGGAAATTGATTTTAAGGCCGATGGACTGAGCATATTTGGTAAGGATGTCTTTAATGATCAAGGCTTGCTAAGGGCAGGCAGGCATAAGTAAGATTGTATCATCGGCGTATTGGACAATAGGGTAATCCATTTGTCCCGTGGCTGGAAAATGAAGTTGTATTCTGCCCTCTCTATAAGCTTCATTAATGGCTGATTGAAGGAGGTTGGCTGCCAGCACAAAGATTAGTGGAGACAATGGGTCGCCCTGTCTGACCCCACGCTTGCAATGGAACTGTCTTCCCGGAACACCATTTAGGAGAACTGAGGATCGGCCCAAGGAAAAAATAGCCTTTATCCAGGACAGCCATATGTCATTAAATCCCATATGTTTCATAATGTCGATCATGGGATCGTGCTCGATCGTGTCGAAAGCTTTGGCAAAGTCCAACTTAAGTAGAACAATCGGTCTCTTGGAGGCTTGGCATTGGTGAATGTATTGAAATGTCATGCAAGACAATCTTGTATAAATCTCCCACGTATGAATCCATATTGGTTACGATGGATAATTTTCGAAATGACCTTCTGGAGACGGTTAGCCAGGAGCTTGGTAATGAGCTTAAGGCAGCAATTGAGTAGGGTGATTGGCCTATAGTCATTAACAGTGGATGGGCATCCACTCTTTGGGATAAGAGTAATCAATCCATCATTAATGCTCTGGAGGTTAAGTGTTCCTGCATGGAATTGATCACACAGCGAGTAGAAATCATTTTTGATGATTGGCCAACATGCTTTAAGGAAGACACCACTAAATCCGTCCGGACCAGGTGCCCTATCGCCTGGCATCTCTTTAACTACCAAGTCAATTTCCTCATGCGTGAAGGGAAGGGAGAGGTGATCCAAGTTTGCATTGGGCCGGATTAGAGACGGAAGATCAAAATGCATCTGAGTTGGGCTAGAGGTGCCTAGTCTGTTCGAATAAGCGTGGAAAAGCAGGGCCTCCTTTCCATTATGATCTTCCATGACTAGCCCATCCGGAGTTTGCAGATTAGCAATGTTGTTTTTACGATATCTATCAGTAGCCATTGCTTGAAAAAACTTGGTATTTTCATCACCGAATTTAACCCATCGGACAGTACATCTTTCCTTCCAATACTGTTTCTGATAGTCTAAAAGCCAGAGGAGATGATTTTTGATAATCTTGCGAAAATTGCTCTCAGGTAGTGTGAGAGACCGCTGATTTTCCAGCGCATCCAACTCTTCTAAGGTTTTGTTGGTGTTCTCAATAGCCACCGATAGCCGTGAGATACCTTTGCTCCAAGCTTTGAGTTCCTGTCGAAGACGTTTGAATTTACGGCAGAGCACAGTGGCTGCATGATCCACCGCAATGGGTTTATCCCAAACTCTTTTAACCACGTCCATGAAGCCCAGGTGCATAAGCCAATAGGATTCAAACCTAAATAACTTGGCACGAGGGATTTTTGTCTCAATGGTAACAACACATGGTGTGTGATCTGATCTGGGCTTACAGAGAGGTTTGACCATGGTATTGGGGTAAATACTTGTCCAGTGCATGGACGTAAAGAACCAGTCGAATTGCTTGAGGAGTGGATCATGTTGCATGTTACTCCAGGTGTATAGCCTACCCTTAATGGGTAATTCGACTAGGTTAAGTTTGCGAATAATATCATTGAAAGTGGACATATCATTGACATCACCCCCTGGTTTGTTACGATTTTCTGGCCCTCTGATATAATTAAAATCTCCAAGAAATAAGCAATCCTCATTTGCCTGAATATCCCTGTCATAGAGCCATTGAGTAAAATTGTCCCGAGCAGGCCCATTACAAGGACCATAGATGTTAAAGAGTGTCCACGCTTGGGCAGAAATGGTGCTAGTGAATTGAATTCCCAGAGCAAAATCTTCCTAGAAAACTACCGAGCCAGAGAATATGGAGCTGTTCCAAACTGTGAGTAAACCACCCGAAGCCCCGTGAGAAGGAATATAAGCAAATTTATCGAAACGCTTAGGGAAGCAAGTTTTAATAAACGCTAGATCGATAACAGGTTTTTTAGTCTCCTGCAAACAAACGATGGCACAGCCACTAACAGAAATCGCGTTCGACAACGCTAATAACTTTTTTTGTCCGAATTTAACCCGCGCACATTCCAACATAGCACGTTCCAGCTACGCAAAAGTGGCATAAGAGACCGCGAAGTTAAGCTGAAGACGAAGAGGATCCTTCTGTCGGGCTATTGTGGATGGTAGCCACATCTTCAGTAGCAAGCAGAGCAGCTTCAGTGAGCTCTTGAGGCGGGACAGTGCAGTGAATGATGCCTATGTCCTGCATGGTGCGGAGAGGTGTTGGTGGTGGGGCCTGATCCATGACCACAGAGCTGGAGCTCGGAGCAGCAGAAGGTATCACCCTGGGCTTCACTTTGGATACAGTAGGGCGCACATCAGATATTTGTGGCACTCTGAAGCCATCAAAGCGCGTCGATCTTGTGCTGCGTCTAACTTCAGTAGTGACCACAGGAGCCTTGAGCTTAGAGCGGCGAGGACGGGCTGCAGAAGGTCCCGACGCATCAGACAGGACTTGAGCAAAGCCCAAGTCAGAATTATTCTCCAGTGGGCTATGAGAGACCATAGGAGGCCCGTCCCTGGAGACAGCAGGTGGCGCCAAGCTAGGAGAAGCATCCAAAGGAGCAGTGTCTGACGGCAGAAAGTTCAGAGAAGTGTGATCTGCATCCAGGACAGTAGTATCATTTGAGGACAGCAGGATCATATCAGTCCTATCTGCAGTGTCAATTGGTAGAGCACCAAGCTGTTCAGAGGGCAGATCCGCATGATGCTCTTCATCTGGTGTCAATTCACCGATATGCACCGAGGTTGGTGCGTCCCACGGGATGCGTGGAGAGAAACACAACATGTGAGTGGCCGACTGATCTATCACCTGGAAGATAGAGCGATAAGGAGCTGTCTGAAATTCCAGTGGAGGCAACCCATATCCAGAGCTCCAGGGCCCAAAAGCAGCAGTCACAGACAAGATGGACCTGGAGAGATAGGCAGTGAAAACATTCCTCGGGATCAAGTCTGAAGTTAGCACTGTAGCCAGCTCCATTCCCTCAACAGTGATACTAACATTCATAGTTGCAGCAGAAATTGCAATATCCACATTGAAGACATTTTGAATCTCAGGAGGAGCCACAAAAATAGTGCTGATTTGACTGTTGGAACCAAGAGTAGAGCCCTGAGTGCTTGCCGAAGAAGCGGTTTCATACCAAACCGAATTCAGATTGTTAGTTACATTATCTTCAGGTAAAATCCCATCTTGTACACGGAGACCCTGAGCAGCAAGCCATGATTGGAAGTTAACCAGAGCAGCTGGCATTTGAGGAACAGGAGGCTGCGGCCATGCGTCCCATTGGGCATCTTGTGGCCCATCCTGCTGAGGATCCATGTGAGGCGCCTGATCATTACCGATCCCATTCTGCAGCAGCCAATTCTGAAGCTGATGGTGGTAGAGCTGCTCCGCCGTGAGGCCCTCCCCAAACATGGGATGCGGAACACCATAATAGGTGACTTGCAAGATAGGATCAAGAACACACATATATTCATGAAAACATAATAGGTTCAGATCTGAAATCATGGCACTCGGGCCCTAGTGACAAGCATTAAGCATAGCAAAGTCATAGCAACATCAATCTCAGAACATAGTGGATACTAGGGATCAAACCCTAACAAAACTAACTTGATTACATGGTAAATCTCATCCAACCCATCATCGTCCAGCAAGCCTACGATGGAATTACTCACGCACGGCGGTGAGCATCATGAAATTGGGTGATGGATGATGGTTGATGATGACGACTGCGATGAATCCCCCTCTCCAGAGCCCCGAACAGACTCCAAATCAGCCCTCCCGAGAGAGATTAGGGCTTGGCGGTGGCTCTGTGTCGTAAAATGTGATGAAACTTCCTCTCTGATTTTTTTCTCCCCGAACATGAATATATGGAGTTGGAGTTGAGGTCGGTGGAGGTCCAGGGGGCCCATGAGATAGGGGGCGTGCCCAGGGGGAGGGGGTGCGCCCCCAACCATCGTGGACAGGGTGTGGGCCCCCTGGTCTTGATTCTTTCACCAGTATTTTTTATATTTTCCGAGAAGTGCCTCCATGGATTTTCAGGACATTCCGAGAACTTTTCTTTTCTACACATAAAACAACATCATGGCAGTTCTGCTGAAAACAGCGTCCGTCCGGGTTAGTTTCATTCAAATCATGAAGTTAGAGTCCAAAACAAGGGCAAAAGTGTTTGGAAAAGTAGATACGTTGGAGACGTATCAACTCCCCCAAGCTTAAACATTTGCTTGTCCTCAAGCAATTCAGTTGGTAAACAGAAAGTGATAAAGAAAAACTTTTACAAACTCTGTTTGCTCTTGTTGTTGTAAACATGAAAAACCAGCATTCAAGTTTCAGCAAATATTATGAACTAACCATACTCACAATAACACTTAGGTCTCACAATTACTCATATCAATAGCATAATCAGCTAGCGAACCATAATAATAAAACTCGGATGACAACAAGTTCTCAAAACAATTATAATATGATATAATAAAATGGTATCTCGCTAGCCCTTTCTGAGACTGCAAAACATAAATGCAGAGCACCTTTAAAGATCAAGGACTGACTAAACATTGTAATTCATGGTAAAAGAGATCCAGTCAAGTCATACCCAATATAAATCAATAGTTATGAATGCAAATGATAGTGTGCTCTCCAGCGGGTGCTTTTTAATAAGAAGGGTGATGACTCAACATAAAAGTAAATAGATAGACCCTTCGCAGAGGGAAGCAGGGATTTGTAGAGGTGCCAGAGCTTGATTTTAAAATAGAGATTGAATAACATTTTGAGCGGCATACTTTTGCTGTCAACGCAACAACTATGAGATGGCTGTATCTTCCATACTACATGCATTATAGGTAGTTCCCAAACAGAATGGTAAAGGTTTATACTCCACCAACCACCATCAAGCATCAGTCCATGGCTTGCTCAAAACAACGAGTGCCTCCAACTAACAAAAACCCTGGGGGTTTTTTGTTTAACTATTTTGATTTGCTTTGATCATTTTGGATCATGGGACTGGGCATCCCGGTTACCGGCCCTTTCTCATGAATGAGGAGCGGAGTCCACTCCTCTTGAGAATAACCCACCTAGCATGGAAGATATATGCATCCCTAGTTGTAACATGAGCTGCTCGAGCATACAAAACAAAATTTCATTTGAAGGTTTGGAGTTTGGCACATACAAATTTACTTGGAACGGCAGGTAAATACCTCATATAGGAAGGTATAGTGGACTCATATGGAACAACTTTGGGGTTTAAGGAGTTTGGATGCACAAGCAGTATTCCTGCTTAGTACAAGTGAAGGCTAGCAAAAGACTGGGAAGCGACCAACTGAGAGAGCGACAACAGTCATAAACTTGCATTAAAATTAATTCACACTGAATACAAGCATGAGTAGGATATAATCCACCATGAACATAAATATCATGAAGGCTATGTTGATTTGTTTAAAGTACATGCGTGAACATGTGCCAAGTTGAGTCACTCAATTCATTCAAAGGAGGATACCATCTCATCATACCACATCATAATCATTCTAATAGCATGTTGGCACACAAGGTAAACCATTATAACTCATAGCTAATCAAGCATGGCACAAGCTACTAAAATCTCTAAATGTCATTGCAAATATGTTTACTTCATAATAAGCTGAATCAGAAATGATGAACTCATCATATTTACAAAAACAAGAGAGGTCGAGTTCATACCAGCTTTTCTCATCTCAATAAGTCCATCATATATCGTCATTATTGCCTTTCACTTGCACGACCGAACGATGTGTATAATAATAAGAGTGCACGTGCATTGGACTAAGCTGAAATCTGAAAGCATTCAACTCAAGAGAGAAGACAAGTAATATGGGCTCTAAGTTAAATAAACAATCATGCAAATGAGAGCCACTAAACATTTTCAATATGGTCTTCTCGACCCCCAAAGGAAAGAAAATAAAATAAAACTATTTACACGGGAAAGCTCCCAACAAGTAAGAAGAAGAATGAGAAATCTTTTTGGGTTTTCATTTTAATTTCTACTTCAAGCATGGAAATTAAACTAACTAATTTTTTTGTTTTTTCTTAAGATTTATCAAACACGCAAGAAGAAAACTAGAAAAAGAAATTTAAACTAGCATGGATAAATACAATGAAAGAGTATGAGCACTGACGACTAGTGTGTGAACATGAATGTAAAGTCGGTGAGAAATACGTACTCCCCCAAGCTTAGGCTTTTGGCCTAAGTTGGTCTAGTACTAAGGACCGCCTGGCTGATATCCGTAAGTGAAACTGAGGTCATACTGAGATGCAGTGGCAACCGCCTCCTGAGCTGCAGCGTGTTGGCGAGCTGCCTCCGCTCTCCCCTCGTGTTCAGTTGCTTCCTCCCTGGTGATAACATATCTTCCTTTTGCCTGATAATCAAAAAGGTAGGGAGCAGGAAGAGTAACATGGACGATGTTGCGTCTGTCATAGATTAGTCGATATTGGAGGAATTGTTCATTCCTCCTAAGAAATTGATGATTGACCATAGCTTCATAATCCAAAAGAACAGGTGGTATAATCATATCCCTTTATCGTGGGGCTATACCAAGATAATTAGCCACACGGGTTGCATAAATTCCTCCAAATAAATTTCCCTTTCTACTATTATTCTGCAACCTACATGCGACCATTGCCCCCAAGTTATAACCTTTATAACCTAACATAGCACTCTTGAGGACATTCAGATCAGGGACACACATGTGGCATGCTTCATCTTTACCGTTAATGTATCTACCAATGAAGAGAACAAAATAATGTATAGCAGGAAAATGAATGCTCCCTATGGTAGCTTGTGCTATATCCCTAGATTCTCCCACAGTAATACTAGCAAGGAAATCTCTAAATTCAGATTTGTGAGGATCATTAGTATTTCCCCACTGCGGAAGTTTACAAGCAGTTGTAAAATCCTTTAGGTCCATGGTGTAAGATGTATCATAAATATCAAATATGACACTAGGAGAATTACGCGTACAATTATATTTAAACCTCCGCACAAAGGAATCAGTCAATTGATAGTACTGAGGACACTTATCTTGTAAGAAGTCCTCCAGCTCAGCATTACGCACATACGCGTCAAATTACTCCTTAAAGCCTGCTTCGACCATAAAATCATTGGATGGCCACTCACAAGCTCGTACATCCGCGTCCCTCGGCAATTCAACATCTCGCTCACGTATAGCAATCCTAGGCCCTTTGTTCACCGAGGAACCACCTTGGTACATTCTCCTAGACATAATTCTTTTTCTGAGAAATTTCTGAAATTTTAGTAACTTCAAAATAAAAGTGAATAAAACTAAACAAGATTGGTAGCAACTACTCCTACAAGTGTCTAGAGCCTATATCATGCATTGGAATTGCTTGGGACCTCATAAATTCAACATGCAAGCTCAAGAACATGGTCACCTATGCAACAAAAATTTGCAATGAATAAAGCACTAGAACAAAAACTAATTGGACCAATGGAGGAGTCACATACCAAGCAACAATCTCCCAAAGCAGTTTTGTGAATGGAGCTTTGAGCAAGGAGATCGAAAATTGCAACAAAATGAGCTAGAACTCGTGCTTGAGCTAGATGGGGATTTTTTTGGGTAGAAAATGTAGTGTGTGGGTGCTGGCATAAGTGGAGGGGGGGCACCAGGGGCCCACGAGACAGGGGGCGCGCCCAGGCGGGGTGGGCGTGCCCTCCACTCTCGTGGCCTGGTGCTTGCCCCTCCTGCAGTGATTTTAGTGCCTAAATTCCTCAAATATTCCATAAAAAATCATACTAAATTTGCAGGGCATTTGGAGCACTTTTATTTTCGGGATATTTTTTAATGCACGGATAATTCAGAAAATAGACAGATAATACTATTTTTTCTTTATTTATTCTAAATAACATAAAGTAAAAAGAGGGTACAGAAGGTTGTGCCTTCTAGTTTCATCCATCTCATGATTATCAAAATGAATCCACTAACAAGGTTGATCAAGTCTTGTTAACAAACTCATTCCGAATAACACGGAACCGGAGAAATTTCGAATAACACTAAGTTACCTCAACGGGGATATGAAAATCCCCAACAATGAGAATATCATACTTTTTCTTGACAGTAGGGAGAGGAAATTCAAAACCTCCAATAATAATAGTTGGAACTTTTCCAATAGAATTGATGCTATGAACTTGAGATTGCTTCCTCGGAAAGTGTACCGTATGCTCATTACCATTAACATGAAAAGTGACATTGCCTTTGTTGCAATCAATAACAACCCCTGCAGTATTAAGAAAAGGTCTACCAAGGATAATCGGCATACTATCATCCTCGGGAATATCAAGAATAACAAAGTCCGTTAAGATAGTGACATTTGCAACCACAACAGACACATCCTCACAAATACCGACAGGTATAGCAGTTGATTTATCAGCCATTGGCAAAGATATTTCAGTAGGTGTCAGCTTATTCAATTCAAGTCTACGATATAAAGAAAGAGGCATAACACTAACACCGGCTCCAAGATCACATAAAGCAGTTCTAACATAATTTCTTTTAATGGAGCATGGTATAGTTGGTACACCAGGATCTCCAAGTTTCTTTGGTATTCCACCCTTAAAAGTTTAATTAGCAAGCATGGTGGAAATTTCAGCTTCCGGTATCT
This sequence comes from Aegilops speltoides, assembly GCA_021437245.1. Taxonomy (NCBI): domain Eukaryota; kingdom Viridiplantae; phylum Streptophyta; class Magnoliopsida; order Poales; family Poaceae; genus Aegilops; species Aegilops speltoides. The sequence continues at coordinate 456,187,468 of CM038142.1, forward strand.
TTCTTTTATTTGTGATGATATCCTTCATATACTTAGCATAAGGATTTACTTGGAGCATATCAGTTAAGCGCATACGTAAGAAAATAGGTCTAATCATTTCAGCAAAGCGCTCGAAATCCTCATCATCCTTTGTCTTGGATGGTTTAGGAGGAAAGGGCATGGGTTTCTGAACCCATGGTTCTCTTTCTCTACCGTGCTTCCTAGCAACAAAATCTCCCTTATCATAACGTTGATTCTTTGATTGTGGGTTATCAAGATCAACAACAGGTTCAATCTCTACTTCATTGTTTTTGCTAGGTTGAGCATCAACATGAACATCATTATTAATATTATCACTAGGTTCATGTTCATCACCTGATTGTGTTTCAGCATCACAGATAGAAATATCATTGGGATTCTCAGGTGTGTCTACAGTAGGTTCACTAGAAGCATGCAAAGTCCTATCATTTTTCTTTTTCTTCTTTTTAGAAGAACTACGTGCCTCTAAATTATTTCTCTGAGAATCTTGCTCGATTCTCTTAGGGTGGCCTTCAGGATACAAAGGTTCCTGAGTCATTCTACCAGTTCTAGTAGCCACTCTAATAGCAAAGTCATTTTTATTATTTAATTCATCAAGCAAATCATTTTGAGCTTTAAGTACTTGCTCAGCTTGAGTAGCAACCATAGAAGTATATTTGCTAATGAGTTTAAGTTCACCTTTAACTCTAGCCATGTTATCGCTCACACGTCCTACCTCGAAAGCATTATTCTTTAACTCTCTACCAACATAAGCTTTAAAACTTTCTTGTCTAGCCATAAAGTCATCAAATTCATCTAAACATGGGCTATGAAATTTAGTAGAGGGGATTTCAACTTTATCATATCTATGGAGAGAATTTACCTTTACTACCTGTGTCGGGTTATCAAGACAATGTGGAACAGGCGGTATATTAAGACCATGTATTTCTTCAATAGGAGGTAAATTCTTAACATATTCAGCTTTAATACCTTTTTCTTTCATTGATTTCTTTGCCTCTTGCATATCTTCAGATCGAGAAATAAAACACCTCTCTTCTTGAGTGGGTTTAGGAATAGGCTCAGAGTTGGCTCAACTGGTTCGTATTGCCTCGTGAATTGCCTCAGAAGAGTCCAATTATTTTCATTAGTCAACATATTATTCAATAGTAATTCAGCTTCGTTGATCGTTTCTTTCCTAAAAACACAACCAGCACAACTATCCAAGTAGTCCTTGGAAGCATCGGTTAGTCCATTATAAAAGATATCACGATTTCATTTTTCTTGAGAGGATGATCGTGCAAAGCATTATATCGGAGAAGCCTCCCCAAGCTTGTGGGAGACTCTCTTCTTTGATTTGCACAAAATTATATATTTCCCGCAAGGCAGCTTGTTTCTTATGAGCAGGGAAATATTTAGCAGAGAAGTAATAAATCATATCCTGGGGACTACGCACACAACCAGGAGCAAGAGAATGATACCAAGTCTTAGCATCACCATTTAATGATAATGGAAATATCTTAAGGATATAAAAATAGCGAGATCTATCATCATGAGTAAAAAGGGTAGCTATATCATTTAACTTGGTAAGATGTGCCACAACATTTTCAGATTCAAGGCCATAAAAAGGATCAGATTCAACTAAAGTAATAATCTCAGGATCAACAGAGAATTCATAATCCTTATCAGTAACACAGATAGGTGAAGTAGCAAAAGCAGGGTTAGGTTTCATTCTAGCATTAAGAGACTGCTGCTTCCATTTAGCTAATAACTTCTTAAGATCATATCTATCATTGCAAGCAAAGATAGCTCTAGCGGCTTCTTCATTCATAACATAACCCTCAGGAACAACAGGCAATTCATAATCATTGGGAGAACTTTCATCATCATTATCATCAATAATAGCATCTTCAATAATTTCATTCCCCCTAACTCTAGCAAGTTGTTCATCAAGAAATTCACCTAATGGCAAAGTAGTATCACGCACAGAAGTAGTTTCATCGTAAGTATCATGCATAGAAGAAGTGGCATCATCAATAACATGCAACATATTAGAGTTCATAGCAGTAGCAGGTTTAGGTGTCGCAAGCTTACTAATAACGGAAGGAGAATCTAGTGCAGAGTTGGATGGCAGTTCCTTACCTCCCCTCGTAGTTGAGGGCAAAATCTTGGTTCTATCATCTTTCAAGTTCTTCATAGCAATCAACAGATATAAATCCAAAGTGACTCAGAGAATAGAGCTATGCTCCCCGGCAACGGCACCAGAAATTAGTCTTGATAACCCACAAGTGTAGGGGATCACAACAACTTTCGAGGGTAAAGTATTCAACCCAAATTTATTGATTCGACACAAGGGGAGCCAAAGAATATTCTTGAGTATTAGCATTTGAGTTGTCAATTCAAGCACACCTGGATAACTTAGTATCTGCAGCAAAGTATTTAGTAGCAAAGTAGTATGATAATAAAGGTAACGGTAGCAAAAGTAATGTTTTTGGGTTTTGTAGGAATTGTAACAGTAGCAACGGAAAAGTAAATAAGCGAAACACAATATGTGAAAAGCTCGTAGGCAATGGATCAGTGATGGATAATTATGCCGGATGCGATTCCTCATGTAATAGATATAACATAGGGTGATATAGAACTAGCTCCAATTCATCAATGTAATGTAGGCATGTATTCTGTAAATAGTCATACGTGCTTATGGAAAAGAACTTGCATGGCATCTTTTGTCCTACCCTCCCGTGGCAGCGGGGTCCTAGCGGAAACTAAGGGATATTAAGGTCTCCTTTTAATAGAGAACCGAAACAAAGCATTAGCACTTAGTGAATACATGAACTCCTCAAACTACGGTCATCACCGAGAAGTATCCCGATTATGTCACTTCAGGGTTGTCGGATCATAACACATAATAGGTGACTATAGACTTGCAAGATAGGATCAAGAACACACATATATTCATGAAAACATAATAGGTTCAGATCTGAAATCATGGCACTCAGGCCCTAGTGACAAGCATTAAGAAGGAAAGTCATAGCAACATCAATCTCAGAACATAGTGGATACTAGGGATCAAACCCTAACAAAACTAACTTGATTACATGGTAAATCTCATCCAACCCATCACCGTCCAGCAAGCCTACGATGGAATTACTCACGCACGACGGTGAGCATCATGAAATTCGTGATGGAGGATGGTTGATGATGACGACGGCGATGAATCCCCCTCTTCGGAGCCCCGAAAGGACTCCAGATCAGCCCTCACGAGAGAGATTAGGGCTTGGCGGCGGCTCCATGTCGTAAAACGCGATGAAACTTTCTCTCTGATTTTTTTCTCCCCGAACGTGAATATATGGAGTTGGAGTTGAGGTCGGTGGAGGTCTAGGGGGCCCACGAGATAGGGGGGTGTGCCTAGGGGGAGGGGCGCGCCCCGCACCCTCGTGGACAGGGTGTGGGCCCCCTGGTCTTGATTCTTTCGCCAGTATTTTTATATTTTCCGAAAAGTGCCTCTGTGGATTTTCAGGACATTCCGAGAACTTTTCTTTTCTACACATAAAACAACATCATGGTAGTTCTGCTAAAAACAGCGTCAGTCCGGGTTAGTTTCATTCAAATCATGCAAGTTAGAGTCCAAAACAAAGAGTAAAAGTGTTTGCAAAAGTAGATACGTTGGAGACGTATCACCTCTGTGCCTTAATAATGGCTACTTCCACGTGTCGAGCGAATGCGAGAAGTCGGGGAATTTTTACATTTGCCACCGTGACCATGTAAGTAAATCGTCTTTTTAAAGAGACGGGGATCCTCAGATCCAAATCACACCATCCTCCCCCAGCGAGTATCCATTAGAGCGCGCCTGGAAGAAACCATCCCATCATGGCCGACCGTCGCAGCTCCTCCTCTCGCTCCCGTAGCACTAAGCCAGGCGATTGGGAGAAGTGTTCCGTCCCCCACAGCCGATCGGTAGAGTTGCAGACCCAGGGGTTTCTCTCGCCTGCGTACATGGTCCCCGTCCGAGCCGGACTAGCCACTTACAACAGCGGGGAGCAAGCGGAGAGTTTTCCCAAACCATCCAGGGGGAGCTGGTATGCCTTGTCCCTTACTTGCTGAGGGGACTTGGATTTCCAATCCATCCGTTCCTCCGCGGGCTCCTGGAGTTCTATGGCCTCCAGCTGCATAACTTCACTCCTGCCTCCATATCACACATCACCGGCTACGTCGCCTTTTGCGAGTTGTTTTTGGGATGCGAAGCTCATTTCGAGCTATGGAAGAGGCTATTCTGCCTCGTACCCCGCACTTAGGAAGGGTCAATATATCAAGTGGGTGGAGCCGAAATATGGCGCATCGCCGGGACCGGATACCTGTCCGGTACTCTGAAGAAGACATCCGAAGACTGGCCTTCGGAGTGGTTTTACATGGAGGACGTCCCCCTTCTGGACCCTATTCGTATGGGCCTTCCTGAGTTTGCAAATGCCCCGTTGAAGAAACGCCACAGTTGGCGCCCCCGGAGCCCCCAGGAGGAAGATAACACAGAGGTCCTTTACCTGATGGGAAGGATAAAAACACTGGCCAAATCAGGACTGACAATAATTGGGGTTGTGTCAATATGTATAATGCGGGGGGTGTCGGTGTCAAAACCGACAGATCTCGGGTAGGCGGTCCCGATCTATGCGTCTTAGGCTGATGGTAACAGGAAGCAAGGGACACAATGTTTACCCAGGTTTGGGCCCTCTCGATGGAGGAAAAACCCTACTTCCTGCTTGATTAATATTGACGATATGAGTAGTACAAGAGTAGATCTACCATGAGATCGTAGAGGCTAAACCCTAAAAGCTAGCCTATGATGATTATGATTGTAATTGTGATCGACCTTCTAAGTACCAACCTCTCCGGTTTATATAGACACCGGAGAGGGCTAGGGTTTACACGGAGTCGGTTACAAGGAAGGAAATACAATCTCCGGATCGCCAAGCTTGTCTTCCACGCAAAGGAGAGTCCCATCCGGACACAGGATGGAGTCTTGAGTCTTGTATCTTCACGCTCCAATAGTCTGGACAAAGTATATAGTCCGGCAGCTCGGATACCCCCTAACAGGACTCCCTTAGTAGCCCCTGAACCAGGCTTCAATGATGATGAGTCCTGCGCGCAGTCTTGTCTTCGGCATTGCAAGGTGGGTTCCTTCTCCGAATACTCCAAGGCGATCATCGAACACGTAAACCCTGTCCGGATATGCGAAATGATCTTCACATACCATCATAGAGAGAATGATACTTCAGCTGACAACTTTTTAGATGACGTGACATGTCATTACGGTCGGGTCATCATTCGAACCGTTTTCCCACAACCAGCCACAACGCATATTGCGAGGCAGTTTCCTTAACACGTCTTGTCAAAGAAGAGATCGTGTCCCCTTATCACGGGATTCTCATCAATATGGGTATGGGTAATCCCACCACACCATCAATCGTGGCGCTTGGGAAGTAAGCGATTCTCAACGGGCGAGCAAGGAGGCGCACCGCTTTCGCCGCCTTTATAAATGGATAAGGGCTTCCCATTTTCACCCACGCCTTCTTCCTTCCTTGCTCGTCCTTGCCCCCTCGAGCTCCAGCACCCTAGTCCAAGCCTTCTCCACACATCCAAACATGTCCGGATCAGGTGGCAAGTGGGTGGCTTCCACCGTGAAGGAGACGCATATCACAAATCTTCGGGCGGCCAGATACTTGGCTGCAGACATCGCGCACCGGCTACCGGACGAAGGGCAGGTCATTCCAACCCCGGAACCCCACGAGAGGGTCGTCCTCACCCACTTCGTCCATGGACTGGGGTTTCCACTTCATCCCTTCATCCGCGGGCTCATGTTCTATTACGGGCTAGATTTCCATGATCCAGCCCCAAACTTCGTCCTCAACATCTCGGGGTTCATTGTCGTATGCGAGGCCTTCCTCCGCATCAAGCCTCACTTTAGCCTGTGGCTGCAAATCTTCTGCGTGAAGCCGAAGATCGTGAGCGGCCAGCAAGCGGAGTGCGGAGGGGCCATGGTGGGCAATATTCCTAACGTCACCTAGCTTGACGGCTCCATTGCGGAGACCGTGAATGGGTGGCAGTCGGGGTGGTTCTACATCACCGAGCCGTGCGGTGCGTCCTGAGCTGTGGGAGTTCGTCACGGCCGAACACCAGACGCTTTGGAGGCTCTACGGCATGACGCATAAAGACGCATGGAAGGCACTGTTCAAGGCTTCCAAAGTACCTCCTCCCATATCCGAAGACCGTGGACTTCACGCCATGCAGCCTCCTAGTCCGGTGAGTTTTCTGACTACCACAGGATTCAGTTCTTCCCAGTATATTCATGGGGGAGCCTTAAGTAATTGTGCATATTTAATCAGGATTATGTGGAGAAAGCGGAGCGGATTGACTGTCCGGCTCCGTTACCAGAAGGCACAGCTGATGCTCTCCTGACGAAGATGCTAGTCCCGGCGCCCTACAAGGCACCGGAGAAGAAGGCCGAAAAGAAGGCCTAGGGGACCAGGAAGGGTCTCCGGCGTAAGATTGTACCGGAAGCCTCGTCCAAAGATGACGAGGCACACTCCTCCCCCGAAGGGGAGGAAGAAGAAGAAGGGGCCACCCCATCCGGAGATGATGAGGGGCTTGAGAAGGCCGATCAGGGGGCCGGGAAAGGCCCTCGGTGCAAGGCCATCATTCCCTCGTCGTCCGATGACGACGAGGCAGATTCCTCCCGCGGAGGCGGTGGGAAGCAAGAAGAAACTCTACCTCCCCGCACTGGGGAGGAGAAAAATAGGAAAGCCGCCCCGGGGGAGGAGGCTGGGACGTCCAAGAAGGGAAAGGTGTCCCTTCCAGACTACTCCGCCACGGACGCCCATAGCGAGGAGGGCTGGCTGCCCAGGGGGAAGCCCCTAGCACGATCGTAAGTATCCGCACTCTATCGTGATTTTTCTTCATAATCTTTTTATAACACCTAACATGTATGCAGTCCGGCCAGGGTTCATCCCGAGGTATCGCCTTCGGATGGGTCCCTAAGCAATTCAGCGATGAACTCGCTCCCGACGGCCACTACTCCTCAGCCCGTGGATGACACGGAGGTGTTGTCCCGAAGGCTCCCAGAGCGGGGGGAGGTGACTCTGGAGACACCCCATGGCGGAATTCCAAATGTCAGACACACGGGGTTCAAGATCCCCGCGGATCGTGTCGATGAGAGCCACAGTAGGCCGGGCTCTCAGCCGAACATTGTTCCAGAGCCTCCAACGGTTTCGGATTTCGGCGGGCAGCCCCTCGTTAGGGAGGGCGAGCCGTCCGTGCCGAGCACTTCCGTTACGCCCGAGGCATCGGAATATCTGCTGGAAGCGCTTCACGGTGCTTACATGGATGAAGAGCACCGTACTCTTATGAGTGCGGTGATTCAGAAGGTTTTGTCCGCCAAGAGCGGACTAACCGAAGCCTGCACCAGCCTCCTAACAGGCTTTGAGGTAAGTAATAAAAATGTGTGAAATTACCACCCGATAGGTAGTAGCCCCTGATACTCTGTTTGGTGTTCGGAAAGAAAAGACAAACGGAGGGTCAATTATAATCCGCAGGAGTCTAATAATAAGTGTGTATGTGAATGAGCAGGCTATGCTGCTTGTCGCTGCTGTCCGCATAGCCGAGCTCGCCGGACTAAAGCGGGACCTGGAACAGGCGCAAGGGGAGCTCGACCTCACGAAGAGGCAGCTCAAAGAGAACAATGGTGAGTGATTCCCCGCTCTCATGTAATGAAGGATAGATAAAATTGGTTAGTCTAACGACGAAGCGTCATGACTGTGTAACAGGGGCCACCACCGAAGTGGCGTCTTTAAAGAAAGTGTTGTCCGAGGCCGAAGACAAGGCGTCCTTGGAATGCAAGGAGCGTGAAAAGCAAGATGCTAGAGTGGGTGAGGTACAGCAAGAGCTCCAGGAGCTCTGCAAGAAGTTCAAGTCCGTGGAGCATGATCTTAAGATGAAAGAGGTCGAGCTTGCGAAGGCCCTTGCGAGTATGAGAGACGCCAAGGCCGAAGCCGACAAGGCACAGCAGGAAATCCAGGTGGCCCAGAAGATAATGGCGGGTAAGACATCCTTATGCAAAGCAAACATGTGGAGGAGGCGTTTCTTTTACTTACCCGAATTCGGAGCTCTCCGGGAGCATTCACAGATCTGCCACGCAGCGTATCAGATGCCGCGGAGTTCTACCGTGCCAAGGAGGGGAGCTCAACGGAGAAGCTGCTCGTCCCAAAGATGTGGGTTAACACCCAATGCCTCGAGTGACCAACCAAGCGGTTGGTTGAACTCAACAGGCGGCCAAGTGGCTATGAAAGATTTCATAGTCCGGATGTGGCCTAGTGAGCCCCCGCCCACTAGCTACATCGGCCCGATCAGCGGATGGTGAATGCTCGTCCGCCGCTTGAAGTTATCTGCGATCCGCTTGCATTGAGGGTGCCGCCGGCCTTTGCCCGCCAAGGTGCATTGGGGCAAGCTGGATGAGGAGAAGCTGGTGAAGGACGGGCCGCCGGAGGGCAAGGCGCATCACTATCTCGAGAAGTATTACGATGGCGTTATGAAGGGCGCTCGTCTCGTGGCCGACGAATGTACCAAGGACACGATCCTTGAGTAAATGTACCTCTGTAGTTGTTGTAATATTAAGAAAAAGTTACTTGCGCTATGTAGCGTTGTTTGATTTAAAATATTACCTTATGTGCGGCTGTTTATAAAATTCTGAAAGTAGGCCGGTCGTCGGCTTCCGCCCCCACGTAACTAGTACCGGGGTGTTCCTGGAAAAACCCGGATACTCTTTATCCAAATTTTTGGTCCCTTAAGGAGGTATCCGGCGCAGCGAACAAGGCAATCGGACTATGTGGCTTTATAACTTTCACTTAGCCATAGAAGTCTACAATTTCAAATTTCGGCGAAGCCCCTAGAATTCGGAGGGCCGAATTGGGGCACTATATACGCCTAAATCGGATGAAGCCGATTCCTCGCCTAAAGCGGAAAAATCTTTAAGGATTTTAAGACCTCTCAAACAGCGACCAGCTCTCGCCGCATCATGCCGGTCAGTTTTCGGCTTTCTCAACTAAGGTGCTCGTCCGGAAGAACCGGGACACAATCGTAGTAGTTCTCCCTGCGCTACCTTAGCCGATGTAATGGAACATAAGGTACCAAAACAAGGGAGAATAGTAAGCTGACGCTATGTATGATCTCCCATTGATGAATAATACGTTTAAGCGTATGTTTACATGGGTGCGTTTAAGCAGAAGTAAATAGGACTATTTAACATGTCCTATCCGAGGGCAGGCTGCATGTAGGTATATAAAATAGGTATAACGATCGTGAGCAGATTCCACCTGGATATTTCCCTTTGTGCGCAAAGCCTGTTGCCTCCTTGGTTATCTCTCCTATGTAAGTCCGACAATCCGGCTCTTCTGAAGAGGCTACCCTAAAGCAATGTCCTGAAAAAGGAAAGGTTATGAAGGTATGTTGCGGTGATACCGCACTGTTGACTAAGTCACTGCTGCGCCTCCGCCTGTGCCCATGGTATTTTGAGTGCGTAATTGTGTACGCATGGCACGAATGTTGCTTTGATGGGGCTTGAGCAGAGGCCAGACTGCTAGTCGCGCTCTTGGCATGCCTGGTGATCCTATTGCGGGGTGCTCCGGACTCGCTTGACGGTGCTCGAGGTTGTTGTCGCCGGATTGGTCGTTTGTCAGAGGAGGCCGCATTGTACTTCTGCCGCTAGGGCTGCAGTGTGCTCTTCTGTACGGAGAGAGCGGTCCGTGTTTCCGTTGACTGTTATGACCCCGCGCGGTCCTGGCATCTTGAGCTTGAGGTATGCATAGTGTGGTACCGCATTGAATTTAGCGAATGCGGTTCGTCCGAGCAGTGCGTGGTAACCACTACGGAAAGGGACGATATCAAAGATTAACTCTTCGCTTCGGAAGTTATCCGGAGATCCGAAGACCACTTCCAATGTTATAGAGCCCGTACAACGGGCCTCTACTCCAGGAATTACACCTTTAAAGGTGGTTTTGGTGGGCTTGATCCTTGAAGGGTCGATGCCCATTTTGTGCACTGTGTCCTGATAAAGCAGGTTAGGACTCGCGTGAGGTGGAATCCCTCGATGATTGGGTCTAGGACCAATTCGGCTGAGCCGCCGTGATGGATGCTGGTAGGGTGATCCCTACGATCAAATGTGATCGGGCAAGCTGACCATGGGTTGAATTTGGGGGTGACTGGCTCCATCGCATAGACGTCCCGTAGTGCTCGCTTCCGTTCCCGCTTGGAAATGTGAGTGGCGTAGATCATGTTGACCGTTTTCACCTGGGGGATTTCTTCTGTCCCCCCGTGTTCGGACACCGGGGCTCCTCGTCATCGTCGCTGTGCAGCCCCTTGTCCTTGTTTTCAGCGTTTATTTTGCCGGCTTGTTTGAACACCCAGCAGTCTCTATTGGTGTGGTTGGCTGGCTTGTCTGGGGTGCCATGGATTTGGCACGAGCGTTCTAGTATGTGGTCCAGACTGGACGGTCCCTGATTGTTTCTTTTGAACGGAATCTTCTGCTGACCGGATTTGGATCCACTGAATCTGGCGTTTACTGTCGTGTCTTTGGTGTTGTCGCCGTTGTTCCGTCGCTTGTGTCTGTTGCGCCGTGGCTTGCCGTTATTGTCACGGACGGCCGAAGTGCCAGAATTTCGCATGGTGCTGCTGCGAGCCAACCAGCTGACCTTGCCCGCGCAAAAGCGGGTCATAAGTGTCGTGAGGGCTGCCATGGACTTGGGTTTTTCCTGGCCAAGCTGTTGGGCAAGCCACTCGTCACGGATATTATGCTTAAAAGCCGCCAGGGCTTCGGCGTCCGTACAGTCGACTACTTGGTTCTTTTTAGTTAGGAACCGAGTCCAGAATTTCCTAGCTGACTCTCCGGGCTGTTGAGTAATGTGGCTCAAATCATCGGCATCCAGTGGTCGCACGTATGTTCCCTAGAAGTTGTCGAGGAACGCGTCTTCCAGGCTTTCCCAACTGCCAATGGAATTTGCGGGCAGGTTGTTTAGCCAGTGCCTGGCGGGTCCTTTGAGCTTAAGGGAAAGATACTTGATGGCGTGTAAGTCGTCTCCGCGGGCCATGTGAATATGGAGAAGGAAATCTTCAATCCATACTGCTGGGTCTGTTGTGCCATCGTATGATTCGATGTTTACGGGTTTGAACCCTTCTGGGAATTCATGATCCATTACTTCATCGGTGAAGCAGAGGGGGTGTGCGGCGCCTCTGTGCCGGGCTATGTGGCTATGCAGTTTGAATTGGTCTGGGTGGCTGTGTTCGGCCCGACCGGACTTGTTTATGGTGTGTCCGTCGCGACGGTCATCCTCGCGTGCTGGGGCGCGACCCCGCGATCCGTAGATCGATCTTGATTGTCCTGCTTTGTTTTCCAGTATATCTTGCAGGTCTTGCCTGTTGCCCCGGGCCGTAGAGTATTGGCGTGGGGGTGCGGGCTGGTATTCAGGCTGATATGCCGTTTTATCCCGGCCGCGGGGTGGCCGGTCAGCCGTGTGGCGCTTGAGTCCGTATTCCTTGGCTGCCAGGACCTCAGTCCACCTATCTGTGAGTAGGTCTTGATCAGCTTGGAGTTGCTGCTGCTTCTTTTGCAGGCTCCTCACAGTGGCCATAAGCCGATGCTTGAAGCGCTCCTGCTCCACGGGATCCTCAGGCACGCCAAACTCGTCGTCACCGAGGCTAATCTCGTCTTCGGAGGGGGCATGTAGTTGTCCTCCTCCGGATATCCGTCCGTCGCCTGTTTGTCTGGGCTGACCTGCTCATCTTCCTGCTCGGCCTGCTCGAAGGCGGGCTGATCAGGGTTGTATTCCTCTTCGGCACCATCCGGATTGTTTTTGTCTCCTGGGTCGGTATTGCTGTGGCGGGGCATGGAGCGGCGCCGACGATGCCCATGCTTTGCTTTTCTCCCTGAGGGGTTGTCCTCCGTTGCCTCATCGCCATTGGTTTCCTTCGGAGTGTCCACCATATATATATATATATATATATATATATATATCGTATGAGGAGGTGGCTGTCCACCGCCCTATGAGCGGTGGTTGCTGTGCTTCTCCTGCATCGTCGTCCATGCCGTCGATGTCTCCGGAGTTGAAGTCAAGCACGTCGGTTAGATCATCGACCATGGCAATGAAGTGGGTGGTGGGTGGGCAGCGAATTCCTTCGTCGCCTGCTTCCCACTCGAGCGGGACATAGTTCGGCCAAGAGCCTCCTGACAAAGAGAGAGACTTTAATGAGTTCAGCATGTCACCGAAGGGCGAGTGCTGGAAGATATCCGCAGCGGTAAACTCCATTACCGGAGCCCAACCAGGTTCGGCGGGCACGAGAGCGCGCGGACTGGAACCCACAACCGGATATGAGTTTGGGGTCCGGAGTCATAGGCCTCCACAGAGGTGAGACCTGTGTTTGGCTCCAGTGCCGATGTGTGTGCGGCCTGCGGGGCGGGGTCCATCCCACCGTCCTTAGGCAATGCAGCCTGCCCCGGATTTAGGTCCGGGGCTAGTGCAGGGGTGATATCCCGAGCATTGTCCGACAGCAGGTCTAAGGTGTGCTCATCGTGACTACCCGGTGGTCCTGGCATAGACCCGAATCCGTCGAAGATCAAGTCTCCGCGAAGGTCCGCCATGTAGTTCAGGTTTCCAAACCTGACCTGGTGGCCAGGGACGTAGCTCTCGATCTGCTCCAGATGGCCAAGCGAATTGGCCCGCAGTGCGAAGCCGCCGAACATGAAGATCTGTCCGTGGAGAAAAGTCTCACCCTGGACCATGTTGTTGACGGTTGAAGGCACCATCAAGCCTTGCAGCGGCGACACAGAGGAACTCTCAATGAAAGCACCAATGTCGGTGTCAAAACCGGTTTATCTCGGGTAGGGGGTCCCGATCTATGCGTCTTCGGCTGATGGTAACAGGAAGCAAGGGACACAATGTTTACCCAGGTTCGGGCCCCCTCAATGGAGGTAAAACCCTACTTCCTGCTTGATTAATATTGACGATATGAGTAGTACAAGAGTAGATCTACCACGAGATCGTAGAGGCTAAACCCTAGAAGCTAGCCTATGATGATTATGATTGTAATTGTGATCGGCCTTCTAAGGACCAACCTCTCCGGTTTATATAGACATCGGAGAGGGCTAGGGTTTACACGGAGTCGGTTACAAGGAAGGAAATACAATCTCCGGATCGCCAAGCTTGTCTTCCATGCAAAGGAGAGTCCCATCCGGACACGGTACGGAGTCTCGAGTCTTGTATCTTCACGCTCCAATAGTCCGGACAAAGTATATAGTCCGGCAGCCCGGATACCCCCTAATCCAGGACTCCCTCAGGGGGTGCAGCCACTTCAGTATCGGGGGAAACCCATGTGGCACTTCAACGGAGAAGACGATGCCACCCGCTGCGGTCGAAAAGGTCCGGACTCCGCCGCCGCTATGGCGAAAATACCGTCCAATTTGTACAAAGGATAAGAAGAGGAGTTCATCCGTATTAAGCCACGGGATGGATTCTCCATGTACAACCCCCCGAGCTGGGTGAGCTGCTATCTTTTACTCCAGTCATTTCCGCATTCTTTATCACAAATATTTACCTTGATAATTCATAGTAGGAACTACGAAAATCTGTGAGGGAGGTCCACAGCCCGTCTCCACAGCCAGAGGACCCCGACCAGGCCCTTGACCCCGGACTCGAAGAAGATCCGGACGTATTTGTGGAGCTCATTGACAGGACGTTCTATCAGCTGAGCTGTGATGGTGCCTTGGTGGCCATCATAGCCGATTACCCTGGCCTACTCCCTGCATCGGATGCAAGTAAAACGGGAGTCCCAACTTCCGAGAAGGATCCCTTCTTTGCACCTTACCCACTACACACGTACTGCGTCTTACAGGGAAGGCCATCGGGGCGCCGTGCCGAACCCGCGGTGACTCGTCAACAAGGGGCACCGAAGCCGGGTAGTCTCAAAAGGAAGGCGGTCAGGACTGAGACGCCGTCGCAGAGGTATGAAAAAACCTGCTCCGTGATTATCATCTTTAAAATATAATAATGTTCGTGGTTCCTGGCAGAAGAAACGCCACGGATCAGGTCTCGAGAGCTCGCTGCCACGCCCCACCAAACCGGACTCAGAGCTGGACTTTGGGGCAAAGGCTAACGCGGGGACAACACCGGATGGTCCTCCTACAGAGGATGCGGATAGACTATCTGCTACGAATTCCAAAGTGGAGAGCACCATGAATCACAGGAGCCGCCGGGCCGTACTTGTAACATCCCAAAATTCTAAATTTTGGAATGTTATAAACAAATAGATAGTTTTAATTGATTGTTTGATTGGTTGAATGAAAGTGAGTGAATTCGAAACTTTTTGAAAGTTAAATGAGAGGGAATAAAAGGACTTTCCCAAACTTTCATTTTCTTTTCTGATCTTCATGAGTTCGAATTCTTTTCACCACAAAACCCTGGAGAGAAGATGACATGACTTCTTCCATTTATTTAAATGACAAGGGGTGTTCAAAATATTTGAATTTCATTTGGAAAATATTTCCAATTCTGGAACTTTATGCAACTCAATGATTTTCACGAGTGAAGATAAAATGACTTCTTCAAAACATATGAAATATGAGTTGGGAGTTTCAAAGAATTAAATTCAAAGTTCTTTTGAATTTATTTTCAATTTGGAGTTATTTGAGTTTTATTCAAATTATTTTTCTCCAAAAATAAAATATATGGAAAATAGGGTAACATGATTCCCTACATCAGAAAATTGGAGAGAAATAAATTTGATTTAATTTTGGTTTTTTTAAAATGATTTTTGTTGGATTTTATTAGACCAGTAGCACTCTTTGAATTATATGAATTTGTGTGAATTTTATTTAATGTTAAAAACATGTCCATGCTGTAGAAAATATTTTTCTGAAGATTTTGATATATTATATGCCTATATAATATTTTTAGTTATTTCGTTTTTATTATTTTAGTTCTCTGAAAAAAAAGAGTTTTCCCTCGCCGACTCGGCCGGCCTAGCATCTCGCCAGTCATGCCCAGCCTCCCCCACCGCCCCCGCTGCCTCCGATGGGGACTCCTTCCCGAGTCCGAGTCCGCCGCCCATTGCCTCGCCCAAGCCGCCTCGCCCCTCCTCAGATAAATGTCGCCGCCCGCCGCCCTCTTCTCCCCTCTCTCTCCCTCGAGCGCCGCCCCCCCTTGCCTCACGCCACCACCAACTATCGCTGTCAGACTTTGTTGCCGTTGCCGCTCGCCGCCGCCGCCGCCAAGCTTGCCGCAGCATCGCTCCTCCGGCCGCCAAGGCTCTTGCTGCCGCCGCCTGCAGCCATCGCCCCGCTCCTCACCGACGCCCGCCGCCATGGGGAGCCGCCGGAGTTCGGCGCCAGTTTTCCAACGGAAAACCGCCCCAACCGGTAAAACCCTAGAACGGTTATATTTCGGGTTTTTTTCGGTTAGTTAGATCGGTTTTTTTAGTTAGATTTAGTTTATGGACGTTCATTAGATAGGATTCGGTAGAGAACGAGTTCGTTCTTTAGCTCTCTGTAGCGAACGTTCACTATTTAGTTTTTTCTTTTTATTTTAGTTTTCGGCTAGGGACCTATTCGTGATAATTTTCTTCACAGATTAGTCCCTGGACTTCAAACACTCACAACTTTTTGTCCGTTTGTCCAAATCCAACGAAACCAACGCCCACTTCTTCGTTATGATCCCTTCTATCCAGTAATCCAACTCAAACATGTTTTTGAAAGTTTAAAATTTGAATTAGATCAGATTTGAATTTGAACTTCGTTTGATCATAATTTGAGTTTCGTAACTCCGATTTAGTTGATTCTTTTTGCAAATTGAAGCTCTTGACCTAAACTTACTGATAAGGCCAAATTCCCATAATTTTGGTACTGTTAGGAAATGTTTTATGTTGCAAGAGTTATTCGCTTGGTTTTGATGTTTTTTGAATCGTACTCTTCGTTCTTTCCGGTGCTTTTGAGTGATTGCTTATGTGTGGTTACCATTGCTTGCTCACGATAGATTGGCCGAAGTGTGACGAATAGAACTATCAGGAGTTGAGTGCGAATAATCTTCATCAACATTGCAGGCAAGTTCACACTTTGATCATATCCCTTATTACCCAGTTTTTATGCATTAGATCAATCCTCAAACATTGCATGATTAGGATCAAATTAAATTGTGGGATGGGAAGTAGATGAGGTAGTACCTATTACCTGTTTTATTATCAAACCTTTGGGAGTTACTTCTATGTTTGCTTATTATGCCATGCTATGCTAGTAGACGTGGATTGGGTGAGTGAGTTTCCATGACAGATGTGAGATTGTTAATTAATGGTTTATTTAAGGTGGCAACTTAAACACACATCTGGGTGGATTGAGGCACCTGGTTACGCCGGGACTTTCCTGTCTAGGCACCTGGGTTTCAAGGACTTGCTTGTTTTTCTTCGGACCGCCACCCAGGCTCAAAGGGATCATGAGATTATTCAAACTAGAAACTTCCGTGTGCAGCCACAAGCCATTTTGGGCTCTGGCATAGTTGACTAAGTTGTGCGAACTCTTACGGGTAGACTAGCAGATGTAGGGGAAAGTAGGTGTACCGGTCTACCCACATGTAAGGTGCTAGTGCTTCCGAAAGACTATGTCTCGGTTATCCGTTTCTCAAACATCATGTAGTGCGAGGAATCAAACGGAGGCGATCGAGTCTTGTGGGAAAAGTGCGCAAACCTCTGCAGAGTGTATAAACTAATAATGATTAGCCGTGTCCCCGCTTATGGACATCTTGAGTATCTAGTACTTGATTTTCCTGTGAATCTCATCATGTTACTTTAATTAATATTGTTGGGTTTTAATGAGTACTTTTTAATTGGGATTGAGAATGCTGTCAACCATTCTCAATGTTTAACAACCACCATGATAGTTAAATGAATTTATTCCTTTGCAGTAGGGGAAAATTGGCTTTACGCAAAACTGTAACCATAGAGCTTTTCCACCAGCCAAATATGCATGTAGTGATAGCCTTTTTCGTCATTGCTCTATGGTGTGAATTTGCCAGTACATTCAATGTACTGACCCTTTGTGGCTGCAACGTCTCATGTTGCAGGATCTTACGACGAGTAAGTGATACATTAGGGTTACGATTTCCTATACTCAACTTTGCCGTTGGTGTTGATGGTAATCCACAACCTTGTTACTTCCGCTATTTTGGATTGAGGTAATAGTATTTATGTTATATTATACATGTGATTACCTCTGTTATAAATCCTCGAGTACTGTGTGTGTCAGCATACCGATCCAGGGATGACACTTACGCATAGAGACTTGACCGTCTAAGGTCGGGTCGCTACAAGATGGTATTAGAGCACATGTTGACTGTAGGACATGACCCTAGAAATTGGCAAGCCCATAGGAAAGATTTTTCTCTACAACTTTCTTTTCAAAAAGATCTTTTACCTCTCTTCTCTTCTGAGCTTATTCAAATATTCCCTTTTAGTGAGACTATACCCCTTTCCCCTTTAGACCACATGAACATTCGACTGATGAGACCATTCCAAGGAGTACAAGATATCGGACAACTAAGACAACTTTGGAATAAAGAGGATTCTTACCGTGCATTATAATGATGGAAATTACGACGGATAAAGACTTCGAAGACTGGAGAATATGAAGAATTTCCAGATTTGGTATGACCAAGGAAGGCTACACTTATGGAACTTGACAGACTAAGGAAGCTGTCAATACCCGAGATCAAGGTGTATCGGAGAAAGACCGGAATATGGAGCGTTAGAACTCAAAGTTGTCAAGAAAACCCTAAGGCAGGAGATATCAACTATGGAATGATAGCTCATGGAAATGATAAGAGCAGAAGCACGGTTATCCATGATGTTATTGCCCGCTTATATTATTATCATCGGGCTAAGTTAAGCATGCAGATGCATGGTAGGATTGGATGGTAGAAGGCTGATGGAGCAACTGTCAAGCAAATGATGCAGTTTTAACCTTAGCTGGTGTATCGCTAGGATCTGAAGTATTACATCAAGAGTTTTAAGATGGACTTTAGGAAGTCATATTTGACAAGGAGCATCCGTGAAGAATTCAAGATCCAGAAACTGAAAGTAGCCAAGCTAGAGGAACAAAACCTCGAGAAATCGGAGATTTGTCAGGAGATGAAGAATAGGAGGACATGGTTCATGCCAAGGATGTTGAAACCCAGAAGTTTGGAATGCAACTCTAGAAATACTAAAGGATGTCATGAGAGACTTCATGTCAATAGAGATGATCTGGCAAAAGAACTTGAGAAGGACAAGCATGATCAGAAGGAGCCATCGGAGACATGAGCAAGACTTGAAGAGTTTGATGATGTTGAGATCTATAGACCATTAGAAGACCAACCCCTGTTTTGTACTTATGTTAGATGCGACGATTGTGAGCTGTCATTTGTTTGTTGTTTTTTCGACAGCCATAATAAAAAAAATGCCCTTTTCAAAACTATTGTTTGTACTGTGTGCATCCCTCTCTCTCTCTCTCTCTCTTAGCCCACCCCCAAACCCATGGACCCAATAGAGGATGAATGGAGATGAGCTTATATTTTTTGGACCGATGAGTCAGTTGGAGATGGACCAATGGATTCAGAACATGGAGGATCACATGAAGGATAACCCTAAAGCCAGAAAGGATATAACCCAGCATGCTCTTCAGTGCTTTGAAAAAAAGGTGCTGCAACTTGGTGGATGATGTACCAAACCATCAATGGATGGCAAGGAGTAACCATTTTGGGAGAATTTAAGTTGACTTTGCTAAAGTCTTAGTTTGTGTCCAAGAAATTGAAGCCTTATGGAAAGGATATGAAGAAACCTTTGTGCATACATGCCTTGTGGAGAAATAGGACACAACCATAAAGAAAACAAGGACGAATACCCTCATAAGCGGAGGATTACCAAAGGAGTTAGCCAAGGATCTCAGGGAACTTCGGTTGGGGATTGTTCCCAAAGGTTTTGTTGTAGCAATGGAAGTTCAGTCTACATTGTTGGGAAAGATTCGTGAAGCTCTGAAGGATGACGAAGAGATCGCTGAGATAAAAGAGAGGATGAGCAAAGGAAAGGCCAAAGGTTTTCGTAAGGATGAGCACGACACCTTATGGTTTGAGGATAGTGTACATGTACCTAATAATGCAAAGATCAGGAAGTAAATACCTTAAGAGGCTCATGACTCACCATACTCGATTCGCCCTGGAAACACCAAGATGTATTTGGACTTGAAGGAGTGTTTCTAGTGGACTGGTATGAAGAAGGATATTACGAAGTATGTAGTCATAGGTGATGTATGCCAGAGAGTAAAAGCAGAGCATCAGAAGCCAGCAGGATTACTACGGCCTATGCCAATAACCGAATGGAAGTAGGATAAGCTTGGCATGGATTTCATTACCGGATTTCCCAGAACCCGAGCTGGATATGATTCTATCTGGGTAGTAGTTGTTTTGCTTGACCAAAGTGGCTCACTTTATCCCAGTGAAAACCACCTATACAAGTGCGAAGTTGGCCGAGATATATTTGACCAGGATGTATGTCTGCATGGAGTTCCGAGGACCATCGATAGAGGAACACGGTTTACCTCAAAGTTTTGGAATCACCGCACCACACTTTGGGTACTAGGCTAGAGTTCAAGATCTGCCTTTCATCCGCAGATGATGGATAGACCGAGAGAGTCAATCAGATTCTGGAAGACATGTTGAGAGCGTACGCTAGATTATGGATCTAGTAGGGATGATAATCCACCTTACGCGGAGTTCTCATACAACAACAGTTACCAAGCCAGTTTGAAGATGGCCCCTTTTTAAGCTTTGTATGAGAGAAGGAGCCAGACACTGTTGATGTGGGATGAAGTTGGAGACCGTCAGTTGTTTGGACCAAATATGATCAAGGATTCAGAAGAGAATGTTAAGTTGCTTCGAGATAGACTGAAGGTAGCTCAGTCCAGGGAGAAGAGTTATGCAGACTCAAAAATGCAAGGAGGAAGTCTATGAAATTGGAGACAGAGCATGTTTTTGTGTGTCCCCTCTGCGAGGAGTTAAACTATTTGGAGTTAAGGGACCATACCGAGTTTTGGAGTGTATGGGAGAAGTGGCCAACAAGTTGGAGTCACCTGAAGGACTGTCAGGAGTTCATGATGTGTTTCACGTTTCCCAGTTGAAGAAGTGCCATGCAGAGATGGCCAATATTACCGTGTAAGGAGATTTGACCCCTGGAAAGGATAATGATGTTCCACGGAGTGGACCTTGGACAAAATAAGTATGAGTTTTGTCTCGATATGTTGGATACCCCAAGAGCATGAAGGAAAGAAGTATTATTGGATATAAAGGAGGTATAATGTTGGAAATATGGATCAATGGAAATTCCAAGATAAGTCTGAGTAATCATGTCCTAGTTTGGTGCCAATAGAAGGAAGGAAGACAGTACGATTGGATGGATTTAAGAATGCTAGGAAGTTGAATGTTGGAATAATGATCAGTTGCTCGATGATGAGTTCAAGGTTTACAAGTGATGAGATGGGCCATAACCCACAGGCCCTAGGACCTGCCAAGAAGCAAGCACACTCTTGCTGAAGGAAAACCATGGAAGAGGATATGCCTTTACCCACCGACGATTTTATAGGAGTAACACAAAACCTGAGAGTTGTTAAGGAACGATAGATTTTTGTTTGGCTTGCAGAATCCATGGATTTATCCGAACTTGGTTCGTCGACAAGAGAAATTCTGCAATGCTTGTGAGGATGACCGAGTGTTAGAATACGAGATTCGCTAAACCGTGTACAAGGTAATGATTTGGGTGTGGGATAGATTGATCACCATACCGACTTACTCTTATTATTCGCCTTGCTATGTGGGATGGTAAATCTGAGTGACTTACCTATAGTAGAGAGACGATGATAAAAACCCTGTTTGAACCTTAGAATGGTATAAGAATTTTTTTCCCCTTGTACAAGGCAGTTGTTGCCAATTGTAGGTCATACGGTGAGGTTCAACCTAGACCCATTTCCTGCAGGAGAAACCATAAATTGTTGACCACCATGAGATATCGATAGTTGTTTAGTATTGGCGCCAGACCCGTCAGCCAAGAAGACCAAGCCATGGAATAACCTTATCAAGATGAAAGGATAGAGGAATTGAGGAAAAGGTTATGCCACTATCAGAAGAGCCCAGAGATGGAATTTCCCAAGATCTGGGAAGACCGACACAGTCATGAATAAGGATGGAGTATATGAATTTTGATGGAACCGTAACCATGTTTCTAAGGGTGGTAGCACCCGAGACCCCAGTGATGATCGATGGATTTTGAGAAGACCCCCAAACCCTAACCTATTTCTTGCTAGCCTCTCCGAATCTCGAGGACGAGATTCATTTTAAGGGTGGTAGGTTTGTAACATCCCAAAATTCTAAATTTCGGAATGTTATAAACAAATAGATAGTTTTGATTGATTGTTTGATTGATTGAATGAAAGTGAGTGAATTCGAAACTTTTTGAAAGTTAAATGAGAGGGAATAAAAGGACTTTCCCAAACTTTCATTTTCTTTTCTAATCTTCATGAGTTCAAATTCTTTTCACCACAAAACCCTGGAGAGAAGATGACATGACTTCTTCCATTTATTTAAATGACAAGGGGTGTTGAAAATATTTGAATTTCATTTGGAAAATATTTCCAATTCTGGAACTTTATGCAACTCCATGATTTTCACGAGCGAAGATAAAATGACTTCTTCAAAACATATGAAATATGAGTTGGGAGTTTCAAAGAATTAAATTCAAAGTTCTTTTGAATTTATTTTCAATTTGGAGTTATTTGAGTTTTATTCAAATTATTTTTCTCCAAAAATAAAATATATGGAAAATAGGGTAACATGATTCCCTACATCAGAAAATTGGAGAGAAATAAATTTGAATGAATTTTGGTTTTTTTAAAATGATTTTTGTTGGATTTTATTAGACTAGTAGCACTCTTTGAATTATTTGAATTTGTGTGAATTTTATTTAATGTTAAAAAAATGTCCATGCTGTAGAAAATATTTTTCTGAAGATTTTGATATATTATATGCCTATATAATATTTTTCGTTATTTCGTTTTTATTATTTTAGTTCTCTAAAAAAAGAGTTTTCCCTCGCCGACTGGGCTGGCCCAGCATCTCGCCAGGCCACGGCCCAGCTCCCCACCGCCGTCCCTGCCGTCTCCGATGGGGACTCCTTCCCCGGAGTCCGCCGCGCCGCCGCCTCCATTGCCCCTCGCCCAAGCCGCCCTCGCCTCCTCCTCAGATAAATGCGCCCGCCCGCGCCTCTTCTCCCCTATCTCTCCCTCGAGCGCCGCGCCCCTCGCCTCACGCCACCACCAACCACCGCTGCCAAGATTTTGTCATTGCGCCGTCGCCTCATTGCCGCCGCCGCTTGACCATCACGCCGCTTGCTTTGCTTCTTGCCGCAGCCATCGCCCCGCTCCTCACCGACGCCCGCCGCCGCGGGAAGCCGCCGGAGTTCGCCGCCGGTTTTCCAACGGAAAACCGCCCCAACCGGTAAAACCCTAGAACGGTTTTATTTCGGTTTTTTTTCGGTTAGTTAGATCGGTTTTTCTTTTTAGTTAGATTTAGTTTATGGACGTTCATTAGATAGGATTCGGTAGAGAACGAGTTTGTTCTTTAGCTCTCTGTAGCGAACGTTCACTATTTATTTATTTTTTTTCTTTTTATTTTAGTTTTCGGCCAGGGACCTATTCGTGATAAATTTCTTCACAGATTAGTCCCTGGACTTCAAACACTCACAACTTTTTGTCCGTTTGTCCAAATCCAACGAAACCAACGCCCATTTCTTCGTTATGATCCCCTCTATCCAGTAGTCCAACTCAAACATGTTTTTGAAAGTTTAAAATTTGAATTAGATCAGATTTGAATTTGAACTTCGTTTGATCATAATTTGAGTTTCGTAACTCCGATTTAGTTGATTCTTTTTGCAAATTGAAGCTCTTGACCTAAACTTACTGATAAGGCCAAATTCCCATAATTTTGGTACTGTTAGGAATTGTTTTATGTTGCAAGAGTTATTCGCTTGGTTTTGATGTTTTCCGAATCGTACTCTTCGTTCTTTCCGGTGCTTTTGAGTGATTGCTTATGTGTGGTTACCATTGCTTGCTCACGATAGATTGGCCTGAGTGTGACGAATAGAACTATCAGGAGTTGAGTGCGAATCATCTTCATCAACATTGCAGGCAAGTTCACACTTTGATCATATCCCTTATTACCTAGTTTTTATGCATTAGATCGATCCTCAAACGTTGCATGATTAGGATCAAATTAAATTGTGGGATGGGAAGTAGATGAGGTAGCACCTATTACCTGTTTTATTATCAAACCTTTGGGAGTTACTTCTACGTTTGCTTATTATGCCATGCTATGCTAGTAGACGTGGATTGGGTGAGTGAGTTTCCATGACAGATGTGAGATTGTTAATTAATGGTTTATTTAAGGTGGCAACTTAAACACACATCTGGGTGGATTGAGGCACCTGGTTACGCCAGGACTTGCTTGTCTAGGCACCTGGGTTTCAAGGACTTGCCTGTTTTTCTTTGGACCGCCACCTAGGATCAAAGGGATCATGAGATTATTCAAACTAGAAACTTCCGTGTGCAGCCACAAGCCATTATGGGCTCTAGCATAGTTGACTAAGTTGTGCGAACTCTTACGGGTAGACTAGCAGATGTAGGGGAAAGTAGGTGTACCGGACTACCCACATGTAAGGTGCTAGTGCTTCCGAAAGAATATGTCTCGGTCATCCGTTTCTCAAACATCATGTAGTGCGAGGAATCAAACGGAGGCGATCGAGTCTTGTGGGAAAAGTGCGCAAACCTCTGCAGAGTGTATAAACTAATCATGGTTAGTCGTGTCCCCGCTTATGGACATCTTGAGTATCTAGTACTTGATTTTCCTGTGAATCTCATCATGTTACTTTAATTAATATTGTTGGGTTTTAATGAGTACTTTTTAATTGGGATTGAGAATGCTGTCAACCATTCTCAATGTTTAACAACCACCATGATAGTTAAATGAATTTATTCCTTTGCAGTAGGGGAAAATTGGCTTTACGCAAAACTGTAACCATAGAGCTTTTCCACCAGCCAAATATGCATGTAGTGATAGCCTTTTTCGTCATTGCTCTATGGTGTGAATTTGCCAGTACATTCAATGTACTGACCCTTTGTGGCTGCAACGTCTCATGTTGCAGGATCTTACGATGAGTAAGTGATACGTTAGGGTTATGATTTCCTATACTCAACTTTGTCGTTGGTGTTAATGGGAATCCACAACCTTGTTACTTCCGCTATTTTGGATTGAGGTAATAGTATTTACGTTATATTATACATGTGATTTACCTCTGTTATAAATCCTCGAGTACTGTGTGTGTCAGCATACCGATCCAGGGATGACACTTACGCACAGAGAGTTGACCATCTGAGGTCGGGTCGCTACAGTACTCTGTGACCCTAATTTCTCCGAAGAGGCGTTCAATGCCTTCAACTCAGGAGATGCATACATCCAGGCTGCTCAAGATGGCCTTGCCAGAGCCACGGCCCAGTATGTGAAGGACATACATGTAAGAAATTCTGATAATTATGTATATCAGTAGCCCCTGAGACTTGAAACAGTTGGCACAACTGATTTAAGGACCATTGTATGCATAGGCTCTTATGGAGAAGAATACCCAGTTGTCTCAAGAGCTGGAGGAATGCAAAGCCCAGCTACGGGCCGCAGTTGCCGGAATGGAGGAGTCCAAGAAGGCCTCATCTGGTAATACTTGTCTTGATCAAAAAGAATTTAATGACATGTACCAGTTAGTATTCGGCATGCATGCAAATCTAACAATAGATTCTGCAGACAATCGCGGAGGTAATCCGGGGATTCTATCGGGCGATGAGTGTCGCGCGCGATGGCGGGGCGCGGCACCTATGGGGCCGGGGACGGCCCCTTCGTGAGTTCGGTACGAGGGCGGAGGCTGCGCGGAGAGCAGATCGAGGCGATGCGCTGCTGGGATTTTACCCAGCGGGCGCGATGGTCGCAGAAAACCCTCTGCTGCTTTGTGTTGTATTGTGCCGGAGCTTGAAGAACTACGAAGGCGGCCTGCCCGAGCGTGAGAGTTGCAAATGGGTCGAACCTCCGCGCTATAGTTGCCAAGGATCCGAACCTCCCTACGTTGTGCATGGGCCTCCTTTATAGGGCAAGGGTCACCGACTGTGTCAACGAGGGTAGAGGGGTAAAACGTAAATGAGGTGGTAGTTGTAGCAGTGCGGGAACAAAGTGCAGCTACAAGTGCTTGAACAAAGGATTCTACCTACTTTTGACAGAGGGGACAAGAGCATTAAATGCCCGTCGCCGCCGCCCCAAAAGCTCCCGCCCTTATGCGTCTCCGTTTGCCACGGGCGATGGAGCCACCACGTGGAGTGCCACCGCACCCTCATGCAAAGATGACCACCCGCCACGCATCTCGGAGAAAGTCAAGGTGACGCGTGGGCGATGAGCTGGAGTGCGGCACGCGAGCATAGCTCGCCCGGCAAGCACCTTGCGGGATCCTCGATCTTGCGGCCCGGAGCTTGTCGGACTTAGGACTTGCCGCCCCGGGCCCTTGCCGACGCTGAGAAGCGCCGAGGCGTGTCTTCGTGGCGTAGTCTTCGGTCCCCGGCGAGCTCCTCTCGCATGGGGAGCTTGCACGAGTGATGTAAACTTGGGCTCGAACGGCCTTCCGGCAAGCTCCTCTTGCCGGGTCTCGAGCTTTGCATCTTGTACACTTTGTTCTTGAATGGCTTGGTATGGAGCAGAATGGTCTCGGCAAGCATATGGTGGATCCAGCTATGGGGAGCTGCGGTGCCCGTGCACAAGTTGGGGTACCGAGGTACCCCTACCTTAGTACACCGACAGAGCCCCGGGCCTGGCCACACACGCAGCCGAAGCGCTGTTGGGCAGGCCCAAGACAAAGGCACAGGCACACGAAGCCACGGCGTGCGAATCTATTTTTGCATCTGCCGCCCCCCTCCGAACGCCACGCTGCCGATTGCGGCGTCGTGGGAGACGTGGGCGGCGATGCACGATCTTTAAAGCATCCACCCCGTGATCGTGGCGCAGAGGGGGCGCCCACCCGCTCGGCTCGCGCCCGCCGCCACGCTGCCCTCATGCACGGGGTCGGGCGGCGAAGGTGGGAGACCGGGCGCCACAGGCGGAGAAGGCGAGTCGGCCCCTCCTCCGCCTCCTCGTTTCTGATTGGTCGGAAGGGCGGTTGAGTTTCACCTCGCCCCTTTAAAAGGGGCGGAAGGGGAGTACAATGGCCGCACTCATCCTCTTCTCCCTTCGTCTTCATCTTCTGTTCTTCTTGCCGCCATGGAAGGAGGGGACCCCGGTTCCTCGACGGTGGCAGCGAGGGTCGCGTCTAGGCAGCGCACCACTCCCCATCCCGCTCCCGTGGTGACGGAGCCGGCCACGAGAGGGAGAGGGAGGGGGCGTGGCCGCGGACGAGGCCGAGGGCGTGGCCGAGGCGGTCGGGGGAGAGGCGGTCGTGGTGATGTGCCTCCCCCGTCTCCCCCGGCATCTCCTGACCACGGTGCGGTCCATACCGGAGATGACCCCTGGGAGTTCTTCGTCAAGCTTCGACGGGCGCCTTGTCGCCGCCTCCGGCTGCGGCCCTGTTCGCGGACGCTATGGGGCCAGATCCACCCGACGTGATGGAGTTGCGCATGAGGGGCTGCGGGATCGATGGCACTCGGGTGAGTGTCGTGTCCCCAGCCCGGCGTGATGTTCTTCGACCGAGGGTGGAAGACGTTCGCCGGATCCATAGCTTGACGGGCGGGTTCACCCTCCATTTCGTTATTGGATGGTGACCTCCTCGCCGTCAAGGTCTTCGGCGACTACGGGACCCGGGTACGCTGCTGTGTGGACAGCTCCTCGGATAGCGAAGGCTCCTCCCCGAGCGAGAGTGACGAGGAGGAGAGCGACAGCGGCGACGAGGGGGATGGCGGGCCCGACTAGGCGTCGGACACCGCTGCCTCGCGCGCCACCGGCGACCTCATCTTCTGGGTCGCCGGCCTTCTGAACTCCCCGGGGCCGTCTTCTTGGCGGTTAGCGTAGGGAGGCTGCGGAAGAGGAAGAGGGGGAGCGACGGCAAGGCCGCTACGTCGCAGCACGAGGGCGAGTAGCCCTTGATAGCGTGCTGACGCCCCACTACCCCGCCTTCAAGCTCTGCCCCACGCCCGACCGCCAAGCTCCCTGGCGGCCCCCGAAGTTCTCTTGGGGCCTTCTGGCGCCCGTGGCTCTCCGTGGGCTTCAGGGACTTGTCGCTGGCTCCGTCGACGCTTCCCCATGCCCGTCACCTTGCGCGGCTCCTGGGGCACGGTGGTGTCACCGCCACGCCCTCCTAGGCGCTCCTTTCGCCCTTCCCCGACAAGCTCCTCTCGCCGGGGGCCTCCTTCCCCGGCAAACTTATCTTGCCGGGGGCTCCTTGACCTACCTCCTGAACTCCTGAACAGAGAAACAAGAGACGGATCACGGGCACCTTATCTTTTTAAATTGTAAGCCCTCGGGCATTAGCTGCATTCAAGAGCTTGTAATCCTCTCAATCATGTTTTTCATCCCCCATGGACTTGTACTATGCTAGGATGTTTTTAATGAAAAGAGGGGAAAGCTTGCCGGACTGAGTCTTTTACTTGACTGCGTGCCTTGTGTGTTCTTACGCTATCGGGGAGCTTGCCAGGGCGAACACGCTTGTCGACCGCGGGGCAGCCCGCTGGTGGTGTCGCTTCCGCAAGCAACCTTGTCGGGCGATTATGACGCTTAACTTGTCTGGCGTGCTCGAAAGCAAGATAAGGGTGCAGCAACACACTTGTGTTTGTTGAGCGGACTCGAAACAAACCAAGTACATAATCGACCACAACTCGGTTCCTCCACGCACGGGTTTTTACAAGACACGCCGCTCAAAGACGCAGCCCGCATCTCCGGTCCATAGGAGGATGCATGACGAGGATGAAAAACTTATCTAATATCGCAGCCCCAAAGATCTCGTCTTGCCGAGATGAATCTTGAATCCTACAGCCCCAATGAGGTTGGCTTGCCGAGGAAGAACCGGCCCCGCAGCCCGGCGACTTCGGCTTGCGGGCCCCGTGATCTTGGTGTGATCTTTCGGTTCCTCCTTGTTGCTGCAATTCCAGTCATGAAAACAGCTGAGGTAGACACGCAACTGCTTCACGCATATGCATGTATATATGAATCTTGACTAGGCAATACGATGCCGTGGCTTGTCCCCTGTATGTTTGTACTCTCACGCCTTGGGGAGCTTGCCGGGCGAACGCGCTTGCTGCTGGGACAGCCGCTGGTGGCGCTCGCTCCGCAAGCCACCTTGCCGGGCCGATTATGACGCTTAACTTGCCGAGCAGGCTCGAAAGCAAGATGAGGGTGCGGCAAAGCACACTTGTGTTTGTTGAGCGGACTCGGGAACAAAACAAGTACGCAACTGGACCACGACTCGGCTCCTCTCGCGCCCAAGTCTCTCATACGAAGGACATCCCACGGCAGGGCTCGCCACGTTATACCCTCCGCCCTATATCCTTTGTGCACTTTCACCCCACGCTTCTAGGTAACTTGCGGTGCTTGACACGCTTGTCGAAAAGCGGAACATCAGCAGCCCGCTGGCTGGTGTTGCTTCCGCAAGCAACCTTGCAGCGTCCGTCGCGACGCCGCTTAACTTGCTCGAACAGGCTCAAACGAAGCGAGGGCGCTGGCTGGTCGCTGCTCACTCTTAACTCGCCGAGCGTGTTGAAGCGAGTAAGGGTGCGACCATTCACAGCAGGTTCCTCCGCGCATGTGTTTCGAGATACAAAGGGCGAATGCGCGAGGGATATAACATAAAAGGCATGGAATTAAAAGTGCTCGCACGAAGGCTCGAGCAACTTAGCTTTTCTTTTTCGTCGCTTTTGCACTCGCTGGTGGAGCCCAATGGCGTGTCCCGAACGGCAGCGCAGCGCCCCGGAGAGGTGCGTTAGCCAGAACGGGCACTTGAGCTATCTCCGCCGGGCTTAGAGCGTTCCGAGGAGCTGCGCTTGTCGGAGTAAGCACCAGAGCCGTCCTCGCCGGACTTAGAGCTCGATGGCGCGTCCTCGGCGACAGCATAGCGCTCCAAGGAGATACGCTTGCCGGAGCATAGGGGGAGCGGGAGCGAGCAGCGCGAGGTACAGAACATGCTCGGACCCCTAGTAGCGATAGGAGGAGCAAGGTTCTCCCTCGGCGCTTTCGCTTTGCCCATGCATGGACAGCGGTCCGGAGCATCCCGCGAGCCCCCGGCAGGCTCTTGCCCCAGCGTGCGAGTACCACGTCTTATGGTACGGCGCTGCTGGGTCGTCGTGCGTTGAGATGGACGGGGATCTACGGACGCCGAGGCGCGGTCATCCGCCCGATCCCTGGATCTGGTGGCACCGCGAGTGCCCTCGCCGGTGTCCACCCTTTCGACGGCGCCTCCTCCGCCTACCGCTGGCTCCGGTAGCGGCGGGTGAGACGCAGACAGTTCGCAACTCGAGGCCTCGTCTTGGGGCCATGGCGCGATTGTCGGCGAAGCCGCGACAAGCAGAGAGGTTGATGAAGAGCGTGGTCGCGCGAACGCCGGATCAGGTCCGCACAACCTCGACGCCCCCCTACCTGGCGCGCCAGAGATGTCGCGCGCGATGGCGGGGCGCGGCACCTATGGGCCGGGACGGCCCTTCGTGAGTTGGCACGAGGGCGGAGGCTGCGCGGAGAGCAGATCGAGGCGATGCACGCGGGATTTTACCCAGCTTCGGCCGCGATGGTCGCAGAAACCCTACCGCTGCTTTGTGTTGTATTGTGCCGAGCTTGAAGAACTACAGTAGCGGCTGCCCGAGCGTGAGAGTTGCCAATGGGTCGAACCTCTGGCGCTATAGTTGCCAAGGATCCGAACCTCCCCTACGTTGTGCATGGGCCTCCTTTTATAGGGCAAGGGGTCAACGACAGTGTCAACGAGGGTAGAGGGGTAAAACGTAAAAGAGGTGGTAGTTGTAGCGGTCTTAAAGGGAACAAAGGCAGCTACGATTGCTTGAACAAAGGATTCTACCTACTTTTGACAGAGGGGGACAAGAGCATTAAATGCCCGTCGCCGTCGCCCCAAAAGCTCCCGCCCTTGCGTCTCCGTTTGCCACGGCGATGGAGCCACCACCGTGGAGTGCCACCGCACCCCTCATGCAGCACAGCCACCCGCCACGCATCTCTGGAGAAAGCTGAAGGTGACGCGTGGGCAGATGAGCTGGAGTGCGGGCACGTAGCATAGCTCGCCCGGCAAGCACCTTGCCGGGATCCTGATCTTGCCGGGCCCGGGAGCTTGTCGGGCTTGTGACTTGCCGCTCCCCGGGCCCTTGCCGGGACGCGTATAGCGCCGAGGCGTGTCTTCTGTGGCGTAGTCTTCCGGTCCCCCCGGCGAGCTCCTCTCGCCGGGAGCTTGCACGAGTGATGTGAACTTGGGCCTGGAACGGCCTTCCCGGCAAGCTCCTCTTGCCGGGGTCTCGAGCTTTTGTCTTGTACACTTTGTTCTTGAATGGCTTGGTATGGAGCAGGAATGGTCTCCGGCAAGCATATGGTGGATCCAGCTATGGGGAGCTGCGGCTGCCCGTGCACAAGTTGGGGTACTGAGGTACCCCCTACCTTAGTACACCGACAATGAGCAACATGCTCAACGACAGCTAGAGGCTGGCGAGCGCGTGCTTACATGGGTCATTCGGGAGAAAAATGAGCTCCAGGATGCCCATACTCGGCTGGGCGTTGAACTAAAAGATGTTCGAACCCAACTTGTTGACTCCGTGAAGGAGAATAAGAGGCTTCGACACGGCATTTTTAGTAAGTGCTCGAACGAACCTTTATACAGTTTGGCGAAGAAATAGGCTAACAGAGTTATGTCTGTAGGTATGCTGATAGGTCGTCCCGAAGAGGAGATGCTCGGATCTGTAGGCGATCTTCTGCAAGAGCTCTCACAGCTGCATGAACAAGTTCGACAGGTGATGCAGGGTATCGCCCAGGCCTAGTGGCCATCCGCCTCCCTGCCAGGAGGCATGGGGGAGCTTGTAGATATGCTCAAGGGAGCGCGGCGGCGCTTCCGATTATGGAAGATATCGGCCTGCCGACAAGGTGCAAGGCAAGCCTGGGCCATGGTGAAGACGCGATACACCAAGGCTGACACGAACCACATGGCCGAGGTCGGGCCTATAAGGTCAGATGGGAAAGAGATCCCCGTTAGTCTGGTATATGACCAGGTAGCATTAGCCGCAAAGTATTCCCAACAGGATTGTAGGCTAGACAGCCTATTGGATGGCATAGAAGAAGAATTTAGTCAGTCTAAGTGACTGTGTACTTCAGATGACATAATTTTTCCCTAGCCGGATTGTAAATCATTTGTCATGGCGGACCTTTTCGCTTCAGCCTCTGGACCCGATAGTCCGGAGTGTATGCGAATACCCGCTCAGTTATGTAAACCGGGGTACGCGTGGAAACTAGGTGTAGGGGTCATAAGTGCTTGAATAGACAAGTACCCAACTAGCTATGTTATATTACATGGATAGTAAGAAACATCTTCCAGGGAGAATAGTTCCGTTAAGGGCTCCTTTCCCTGGGTACGCATGCATTAATGTGCATGTCCGAGCTGCGCACAGAGACGCATGATATAAAACATCTGGGGGTTTATATTGTAAGTAGGTAAGAAACATCTTTTGTTCACCGACCGAATATTCCCTTAAGAGCGCTAGCTTTCGGCTTCACCCAGTGTGAGGTACACATCCGGCTGACCCGGCAGTAACAATCGCAGAGGTGCTCCCCTTATGCCCTAGCCGAACTAACGGGAACGTAGGGCATAAACATAGGAGCCAGGCAACCCAGGTTGGCCAAAACTTAAGTCATATTGATGCATATAATTGCGAAAAAAGGTACATATGAAAAAGTGACACATATGTGTTGGGTATAAAGCCCGGAAGGTAATTATATCAAGCTTCTAGATAAGAAGCCCCCAGGTATATTGAGCGCGCATAGCGTGGCAGGAGTGTGTAGTCGAAGCACACTTGAAGCTTTTAAGGCTATAAAAAGGGAAGAAAGAAAGAAAAAGAGAAGGAGGATATAACTTAAAAAATAAAGGCGGAGGTAAGGAGACGAGCACGGAGTTCGGCACTAGGCGTAGAATCTTCGGAGTCTGGCGGCGTTCCATGGGTTCGGCTCGAGTCAATTATCTGATGCATCACGCAGATGGTACGCTCCTCCGGTGAGAACTTTATCAATGATGAAGGGACCCTCCCACTTGGGCTTGAGCTTGTCCTTTTTCTTCTCCGGTAGGCATAGAACGAGTTCGCCAACATTATAAGTTTTGGCCCGTACTTCTATGCTTTGATACCTTCGAGCATGTTGCTGATAGAATGCGGAATGGGCCTTTGTGACGTCACGCTCTTCCTCCAGGGCATCAAAACTGTCCTGTCGATCTAGCTCGGCTTCTCTCTCTTCGTACATGTGCACTCGAGGTGAGTAATGAATGATATCGCAGGGTAGTACCACCTCTGCGCCGTACACCATAAAAAATGGTGTGTATCTGGTGGTGCGATTCAGCGTGGTCTGCAGCCCCCATAATACGGAGCCGAGCTCTTCGACCCAGTGCGTGTCTGATTTCTTCAAGGATCGCACTAGTCTGGGTTTGATGCTGCTCATAATAAGACCGTTTGCTCGTTCGACTTGACCGTTTGTTTGGGGGTGATAGACGGAGGCATAATCAAGCTTAATGCCCATGTTGCCGCACCAAGTTTTCACCTCGTCAGCTGTGAAGTTGGAGCCGTTATTGGTGATGATGCTGTGGGGGACACCGTAACGGTGTACGACCCCGGCTATGAAGTCTATCACTGGTCCGGATTCGGCCGTTTTAACTGGTTTGGCTTCTACCCATTTGGTGAATTTATCCACCATGACCAATAAGTATTTTTTTCTTATGGCTTCCTCCTTCAAGGGGTCCAACCATATCGAGCCCCCAGACCACAAAGGGCCAAGTTATGGGGATTGTTTGGAGAGCAGTAGGTGGCATGTGGCTTTGATTTGGCAAAAGCTGGCAACCAACACAATGTTGGACGAGGTCATGTGCGTCTGCTCGGGTTGTCGGCAGTAGAAGCCTGTACGGAAGGCCTTGCTTACAAGGGCCCGAGCTGCGGCATGGTGGCTGCCGAGTCCAGCATGAATTTCCGCCAGAAGCTGCCATCCCTCCTCTTCGAAGATGCACCTTTGGAGCACTCCGGTCGCGCTTTTCTTATAAAGCTCTCCCTCATGGACCTTGTAGGCTTTAGAGCACTGCACAATGCAGCGTGCCTTGTTTTGGTCCTCAGGGAGTTCTTGCCTATTTAGCTAGGCTAAGAAGGGTTTTGTCCACGGGGCAATGACAACCATAATCACGTGGGCCGAAGGTGTTATTTAGGTGGCGGAGCCTCTGATTACGTCAGAGTGTTCGGGATCTGGGGTTGTGTTCGGATCCAGACTGGTATTGCCGGTCTCCCCTTCCCACACCACGGATGGCTTGAACAGCCTTTCCAAGAAGATATTAGGTGGGACGGGGTCGCGCCTAGCGCCGATGCGGGCAAGGATATCCGCCGCTTGATTGTTTTCTCGGACCACATGGTGGAATTCGAGCGCCTCGAACCGAGATGACATTTTGAGGACGACATTATGGTAAGCCGCCATTTTGGGTCCTTGGCGTCGAAGTCCCCATTTATTTGAGATATTACGAGGTTCTAGTCCCCCCGCACCTCTAGGCGTTGAATGCCCATGGAGACTGCCATCCGAAGACCATGCAACAGAGCCAAATATTCGGCTGCATTGTTGGAGTCTGTGT
The DNA here is from genome assembly GCA_021437245.1 of Aegilops speltoides. Taxonomy (NCBI): domain Eukaryota; kingdom Viridiplantae; phylum Streptophyta; class Magnoliopsida; order Poales; family Poaceae; genus Aegilops; species Aegilops speltoides. Next base: position 456,221,419 of record CM038142.1, read on the forward strand.
ATAATATTTGGAGTACGTATTGGACTGTATCTCCGGTGGGGGATGTCAGGACACCGGTTATTTATTATATCGTTGAGTGGTACTTCAGAGGCCAGCGTGATTGAACACTCTTGAAAGTAGTGTCATAGTTTCCGAGATGCCATGAAGACCGCGTATGCTATCTTTTGATAATGTGGGTACCGTGATTTGCATGGAGTGAGGACAGTGGATAAGTAGTATACCAGCTTTTGAAGCGGGAACTTATGTTCGTCCGTGTCTCGTTCGACGACGAGTACTGCGCTTACAACTTGTTGTGTTGCAGCTATATATAACAGTATGGGTTCGCCGATATTTGGCGCGGCCAGGATTGGATTGCTGGCCAAGAGGGCCTTTATTTCTTCCAGTCCGTCCGTGGCCACGTCCATCCACTCGAAGTGTTCGGTGCATCGAAGAAGGCGATAAAGAGGTAGTGCATTTTCTCCCAATCAGGAGATAAAGCGGCTTAGGGCAGCCATGCATCCAGTCAATTTCTGGATTTGCTTGAGGTCTGTTGGTGTAGACAACTGTGACAGAGCTCGTATTTTAGCCGGATTTGCTTCAATTCCTCTACTGGAAACGATGAAGCCCAAGAGGTTTCCTACAGGCACACCGAAAACGCATTTTTCCGGATTGAGCTTGATGTCATATGTTCGGAGATTGTCGAACGTAAGCCTCAAGTCGTCTATTAAAGATTCGACGTGTCTGGTTTTGATGACCACATCGTCTGCGTATGCCTCCACTGTTTTGCCGATTTGTGTTTCCAGGCATGTCTGAATCATGCATTGATAGGTTGCACCGGCGTTTTTTAGCTCGAAAGGCATGGTGTTAAAACAGAAAGGGCTGTATGGAGTGATGAATGTCGTTGTGGCTTGATTGGACCCTGCCATCTTGATTTGATGGTATCCGGAGTATGCGTCGAGGAAGCACAATGAGTCATCTCCTGCGGTAGCATCGTTAATTTGATCGATGCGGGGGAGGCGGAAGGGATCCTTGGGGCAAGCCTTATTGAGGTCCTTGAAATCGACACATAGGCACCAGGATTTGTCCTTCTTTGGTACCATCATAGGGTTTGCTAGCCAGTCCGGATGTTTTATTTCTCTGATGAATCCGGCCTCGAGTAACTTGGCTAGCTCTTCTCCCATGGCTTGTCGCTTAGGTTATGAAAAGCACCGACGAGTCTGCTTAACCGGCTTGTATCCCTTCAGTGTGTTTAGGCTATGCTCGGCCAGCCTGCGTGGGATACCTGGCATGTCTGAAGGATGCCAGGCGAAGATATCCCAATTCTCATGCAAGAACTCTCGTAGTGCAGCTTCTATTGTGGGGCTCGGCTGTGCCCCGATGGATGCTATTTTTGTAGGGTCCGTTGGGTGGACCTAGAATTTGACTATTTCGTCTGCTGGTTTGAAAGAGGTGGACTTGGGTCGTTTGTCAAGTATCACGTCGCCCCTGTCCATCATGGCGCGCAGCGCAGTTAGTTCTTCGGCCGCGAGGGCTTCGGATAATGCCTCAAGCGCCAGTGCGGCGGTTTTATTTTTGGCTCGGAGTGCTACGTCTGGATCACTAGCTAGAGTGATGATTCCATTGGGCCCGGGCATCTTGAGCTTCATGTACCCGTAATGAGGTATAGCTTGGAAGCTCGTGAATGCATCCCGCCCTAGAAGGGCGTGGTATCCGCTACTGAACGGGGCTACTTGGAATGTGATTTCTTCGGACCTATAATTCTCCGGCGTGCCGAATACCACATCTAGTGTGATTTTTCCCGCAGATCGTGCCTCCCGACTGGGGATGATTCCTCTGAACATCGTGCTGCCTTGCTCAATGCGGCTCTTGTCTATTTCCATTTTGTTGAGAGTTTCCTCGTAGATGAGGTTTAATCCGCTACCACCGTCCATGAGCACTTTAGTAAGCCGGAAGCCATCCACAATTGGACTAAGGACCAAAGCGGCTGGTGCTCGGACTGTTCGGAATTGAGGTTTGTCACTGGCATTGAAGGTTATGGCCGTGTCATTCCATGGATTTATTGTTGCAACGTGGCAGACTTCGGTGAGGCTGCAGAGTGCTCGCTTACGCCTATTATTTGAGGTGAAAGTCTCGAAGACTGTCAGTACTGTATTGTTATTTTCCACGGGATGGTGCTCTACGGTGTTGTTGATGAGGAGATCCTTGCCACTCTTGGCCACCTGCCGGAGTATCCAACATGCTCTGAGGCTGTGTGTTGGTATGGTATCTGGTGTACTGTGAATTTTGCATGGCCCATTGAGCCATTCCTCCAATATGGTTTCACGCCCTGTAGTGGGCTTTGGTTTCTTTATAATTGGATTGGGTGACTTGCGAGAGTGCACCCTTTTAGTTCGGACGAGGGTTTTACTAAGGGCCGGAGGATCCTAGAATTTTGTCTGGGTTTTCCAGGCGCTTTCCATCGCACAGTACTTCTGTACTATGGCCGCCAAGTCAGTGAAGTGTGCTATGTCACGGTGACTTATGGCGTTGAGGATTCCCATATCCGTAGAATTTTTGCAAAAGAATGAAATTGTGTCTTCCTCGTGATAGTCCTTGACCTTGCTCATTACATGGAGGAATCTGGCCCAGAAGTGATGTACTGTTTCTTGGGGCTCTTGTCTAATGTGGGAAAGATCACTTGTGTCTGGGTGGGTGAGTAGATTTAGGTCCAAACCCTGACCCGATCTGAGACCCAGGGGCAGAGGAGCTTCCGAGCTTGGCAGTTCGGGCTTCGGGGTGATGCCCAATTTTTCTGGCCCGCTGTCCAATTCTAGGTTCGAAGCTCGGGCCATGTCCTCCCGTAGACGGGTATCCGGCTCGGAGAGCTTGGGAATCCGGACATAGTTCGTCCTCAAAATAGAGGAAGAATTGCTGCATTGCTCCTCCACCACCACTATCTAATGGGTGACCGGCGGAGAGTTAATCTCCCTTTGGTCTGGTTTAAGCCCGATCCGATCATCGTCCATAGCGACTCCTAGGGCGGCGATGCGATCCAAGAGCTCGTTGAAGGAAGAGAGATCCATTGGATCCATCTGCTCGGTGAATTCCGAGCTGACTTGGAGGTTGTTTTTGATGATCCGAGAAGTCATCATCGACGCGACGGCCGAAGGGGCGGTCATGACGAAGCCGCCTAGTCGGAGAGTTTGGCCTACAGCCAGGGCTCCCCCGGAGGAGATGTTATCCTTTACAACAAGGCGAGCCATCAAGCCTTATCGTGACGGCACAGTGGAACTCTCAATGAAAGCACCAATGTCGGTGTCAAAACCGGTGGATCTCGGGTAGGGGGTCCCGAACTGTGCGTCTAAGGCTAATGGTAACAGGAGGCAGGGGACACAATGTTTACCTGTGTTGGGCCCTCTCGATGGAGGTAATACCCTACTTCCTGCTTGATTGATCTTGATGATATGAGTATTACAAGAGTTGATCTACCACGAGATCATAGAGGCTAAACCCTAGAAGCTAGCCTATGATTATGATTGTTGTTGTCCTACGGACTAAACCCTCCGGTTTATATAGACACCGGAAGGGGCTAGGGTTACACAGAGTCGGTTACACAGAAGGAGATCTACATATCCGGATTGCCAAGCTTGTCTTCCACGCAAAGGAGAGTCCCACCCGGACACGGGACGAAGTCTTCAATCTTGTATCTTCATAGTCCAACAGTCCGGCAAAAGTATATAGTCCGACTATCCGAGGACCCCCTAATCCAGGACTCCCTCAGTACCCCCTGAACCAGGCTTCAATGACGATGAGTACGGCCCGCAGATTGTCTTCGGCATTGCAAGGCAGGTTCTTCTACAAATCCAGAGTACCTGTTGTAACGAGTAGTGTCCGGCTTCCCATTAATGCTGCTCTCCTCGGCCTCTTGATAACCTACAAGTGTAGGGGATCGCAACAGCTTTCGAGGGTAAAGTATTCAACCCAAATTTATTGATTCGACACAAGGGGAGCCAAATAATATTCTTGAGTATTAGCAGTTGAGTTGTCAATTCAACCACACCTGGATAACTTAGTATCTACAGCAAAGTATTTAGTAGCAAAGTAGTATGATAATAAAGGTAACGGTAGCAAAAGTAATGTTTTTGGGTTTTGTACTAGTTGTAACAGTAGCAACAGAAAAGTAAATAAGCGAAACACAATATGTGAAAAACTCGTAGGCAATGGATCAGTGATGGATAATTATGCCGGATGCGATTCCTCATGTAATAGCTATAACATAGGGTGATATAGAACTAGCTCCAATTCATCCGGATTTCCCAGCTTGTCTTCCACGCAAAGGAGAGTCCCACCCGGACACGAGATGAAGTCTTCAATCTTGTATCTTCATAGTCCAATAGTCCGGCAAAAGTATATAGTCCGGCTGTCCGAGGACCCCCTAATCCAGTACTCCCTCAGCCGGCCGGCCTCCCCCTCCCTCCTTTATATATGGGGGCAGGGGGAACCCTAGAACACACCAAGTCTTCTCTTAGCTGTGTGCGGTGCCGCCCTCCACAGTTACACACCTCGATCATATCGTCGTAGTGCTTAGGCGAAGACCTGCGCCAGTAACATCATCATCACCGGCACCACGTGATAACCCACATGTGTAGGGGATTAATTGTAGCCTCTTTTGATAAGTAAGAGTGTCGAACCCAACAAGGAGCTAAAGGTAGAACAAATATTCCCTCAAGTTCTATCGACCACCGATACAACTCTACGCACGCTTGACGTTCGCTTTACCTAAAACAAGTATGAAACTAGAAGTACTTTGTAGGTGTTGTTGGATAGGTTTGCAAGATAATAAAGAACACGTAAATAAAAAGTAGGGGATGTTTAGAAGAAGACACAATTAAGTTAGTTTTAAAAGAGAGATTTTTTTCACGAGAAAGTTATTTGTCCCTAGGCAATCGATAACTAGACCGGTAATCACTATTGCAATTTTATTTGAGGGAGAGGCATAAGCTAATATACTTTCTCTTCTTGGATCATATGCACTTATGATTGGAACTCTAGTAAGCATCCGCAAATACTAAAGATCATTAAGGTAAAACCTAACCATAGCATTAAAGCATCAAGTCCCCTTTATCCCATACGCCACAACCCCCTTACTCGGGTTTATGCTTCTGTAACTCAAGCAACCCACTATAAGTGAATCATGAACGTATTGCAACACCCTATAGCGGGAATCCCTCACGCTTGTGCGACATGGAGATCACCATAGGACAGCAGCAATAATAAAACATGCAACTCAAACCAATCACGATCATCAATTAACCAATAGGACAAAATGGATCTACTCAAACGTCATAGGATAGCCATACATCACTGGGAAATAATATATAGCGTTGAGCACCATGTTTAAGTAGAGATTACAGCGGGTAAAAGAGGGGTTACACCGCTGCATAGAGGGGGAAGAGTTGGTGATGAGGGCGGTGAAGTTGTTGGTGTAGATCGCGGTGATGATGATGGCCCCCGGCAGCGTTCCGGCGCCACCGGAAGCGAGGGGAAGAGAACCCCCCTTCTTCTTCTTCTTCTTCCTTGACCTCCTCCCTAGATGGGAAAAGGGTTTCCCCTCTGGTCCTTGGCTCCCATGGCGTGGGAGGGGCGGAAGCCCCTCCGAGACTGGATCTGTCTCTCTGTCTCTCTTTTTTCTGCGTTCTCTGATTATGCCCTTTCACCATTTCTTATATATCCAGAGATCCGTAACTCCGATTGGATTGAAACCTTTGCCCAGATTTTTCTCCGAAAATTAGCTTTCTTGCAGCAAAAGAAGAGCTTCAACCGCCTTACGAGGTGCCCACAAGGGTCAGGGGCACGCCTGCCCCCCTGGGGCATGCCACCCTACCTCGTGGCCCCCTCAGGCACCATATCGCGTTGGTTTTTCTTCCCAAAAATCATAAATATTCCAAAAATGATCTCCATCGTTTTTATCCCGTTTGGACTCCGTTTGATATGGGGTTTCTGTAAGTGCATCTAGTGCCACCCCTAGTTGGTTTTGGAGTATTGACGACAAAGTTGGTTGAGGGACTAATGCGTTTGTGAGAATTGCAGGATAACGCAGGTAGTGTCCCTCATTGATTGGGTTTACCTACCGGAGATGACCCCTAAAAATGTATGAAGACATTGAAGACAATGGTGGTATGAGAAGATATTCATATTGAAGACTATGACATGAGAAGACATTGCGTGAAGACTATGGAGCGTGAAGACTGTGTGAGTCAGCTTAGAGCAAATACAATGAGAGCAAATCTTATCCAGAGCTGGATGAGTCAGCTTTGCTTGTAGCCCAAGTAAAGTTGCCGTGTGTGTTTGAAATCTGACCGTTGGAACACGTGTCAGTTCCTTAGTGACCCAGGGTCATTTCGGACAAATCAGGTCGGGTTGCCCAGTGGCTATAAATAGCCCACCCCCTACACCATAAATTGTAGGCTGCTCAGAGTTTGTGCACGGCTTTTGTCATTTGAGAGCAACCCACCTCAAAGCATTTGAGAGAGAGAAATCCTTGCGAGGACAAAGCCCAAACACACAGAGCCAAAGAGTGTTAGGCATCACTGAAGTCTTTCTGTCTGTGTGACCTGAAGACTTATTACACTTGAGGATTATGAATCCTCCAGCCGGTTAGGCGTCACGTTCTGAGCATCCAAGAGTCATTGTGGATTGCCGGTGAACGAAGTCTGTGAAGGTTTGGAAGTCTACCTTAAAGACTTACCAGAGTGATTGGGCGAGGACTGGGTGTCCTTATCTCAAGGGGAATACGGTGAAGACACGGTCTCGAAAGTTAAATCTCAGCCTCCCTAACCGGACGCATAGGTTGTCACAAAGAATCGAACTGGTCCAACAAATCATGTGTCTTCAACGAGCGATGGTTCTATCCCTTCCACCCTTTACTTAAGTTTGTCTTCGTGAAGTCATTGCCTATCTGTGTATCTGTTTGACTTCATTGCTTGACTACTACTGTTGATTGGCTTCATACTATCTTCTATCCTGATCCTTACTACTTAGCTGCTATTAGTCCTCACTTTCACATCATTGCATACTTGACTATGGCTTGCTTATGGTAGTTTATCTTCCGCTGCATATCAACTAGGTCATTTTCATTGTTTGTCTTGAAACTTCTAAGTTTTGAAGACTTTCATAAAATCGCCTATTCACCCCCCCTCTAGTCGATACTAGCACTTTCAATTGGTATCAGAGCAAGGTACTCCCTTGTTCTGTGTGATTCGGTTTAACCACCTGGAGTTTCAGCTATGTCGACTGCAGGATTGAGGAACATATCTTGTCCCACCTTTGACGGTCATGAGTACCCCCCCTGGAAGGCCATGATGAAGAAGCGACTCATGTCCATGGATAGTGAACTGTGGACCGTCACTGAGATTGGCCTCACTGGTCTATGCAAGATGGCAGAGGCCGATGACATTCGCAAGTACACTCTATTGAACCTTATGGCAAAGGATATCATATGCTCTCATCTGTCCTGAAATCAGTTCAGGAATGTTATGCACCTCAATCACGTGAAGCTGATCTGGGACCGGCTTTCTGAGGTCTATGAAGGTCATCGCACTCGTCATGATCCGTGCTTTGAGGACTACAAGGAGTCTCTTAAGGAGATGACCTTTGCACCTGAATCATCATCATCCTCATCATGCCACATGGCAAGGGGTGATAAGGTAACTCAATGCTATCTCTCTAAATATAGCGATGATGAATTAGGTGATGATGATTAGTAAGAGCGATGATATGTTGGGTGAAGAAACGGATCAGTCAAAAGCTTTGGCTGATAGTCTTCAGAGACTTCATGCCAAGTTTGACGCCCTTCAAGATCAACATAATGCTCTCTTGTCTGATCATGAGAAGCTTTCTTCTGAATGTCTTCAAAGAAAGCTAGACCTTGAAAAGATAAGAGTGGATTATGAAGATCTTCAGAAGGAGCGTGATTCATTACTTGCTCAACAAATCAGCGTTACACAGAATGGATTTGAACCACCATGTCTAAAATGCATTGAGTGTGATAACGCTACATCTGTTGTTGAATGTTCTACTGTTGCTACTGTTTCATTGTCTTCACCTACTGACGTGGTTACTAACCCCTCTGCGGAGGATACCACTGCTGTTGCTGATGAAAATGCTATGTTGAAGACATTGCTTGAAACAGGGATGTACAAAAGTTTGAAGGACATCGACTCTCTGCGATGTCCTCAAAAGCAGATTCTCGAACCGAAACCCTAGAAAAGAGGGTGTTGGGTTCGAGAGGAAAATGAATGTTGATGGCTCATTTCGAAGCCCGAGCGGTACCCCAAAACCACATGGGTTGCTGCAAAGGAACCTTGAGAGATCCATCCACTTTATCCGGCTTTACTGTGCTAATCCTATTATCATTGATGAATCCTTTGATGCAAACTATAAGCTGTTCAAGAATCAGAATGGTGAAGTGTTTGCCAGGTACATTGGTACTAACTGCAGGAATGGACCACCTATCAAGAAGATCTGGGTACCTAAGCAGTACATTGAGAATCTTCATGTGAATGTCGTCATGACACCACCAAGGAAGAAGACAAACCCCAGACCTATAGCTTCATATGGCCCAAAGGCTTCATACAGATATAGGACTCACATGAGTCACCCTAACGCCAATGTTTTGCAGGGAAATCATGCTCAGACTTATGAATATGAGCGTGTATCTTTGAACCGCTATGTTCATAGGACTAAGAACTTTTTTGCTTATTCATATGAGTATCATTCATCTCCTGCAAGGCTATTTGCTAGGGCTCCAAAGCCAAAATTCTCAGATGCTGCACTTAGACTCATTGCTTCTAAGCCGCCCCTAAAGATGTGGGTGGCAAAGAAGAACTAACTCTCTTTGCGAGATCACGGTCTCCACCGAAATCAATGGCGTCCGATACTATTCTTTGGGGACCTAAAACACATTTAGGACGCATGATAAAATGTCATTCTATATACTTCACATCTGAATCGCTTATCAGTCATACTCTATTTCCTAACTTTGATATAAGCTGTGACAATCCCTATATGTGTCAATGCTTATGCTTCACAACACTCTTGTGAAGCCTATCCTCCTAATCGCTTCAGAGGGTACATCACCAAAAGCTTCAGAATGGATAATGGACAGTGGATGCACTAATCATATGACTGGTGATCGAAGTCTTCTCATGGACTCAACCTTACGTCCATCCGACAAGAGTCACATCACATTTGCTGACACTAATAAAAGCAAGGTATTGGGTCTAGGTGGAGTTGCAATCTCAAAGGATCAACACATGGATAAAGTGATGCTTGTTGAATCCCTTGGTTTCAACTTGATGTCTATCTCAATGCTTTGTGACTTGAACATCGAAGGTTCAGAATGCTGTTGAATCCCTTGGTTTCTCAGCAGGTCCACAGCTTGCCGTATGTCTTCTCACAAAAGATTTAGAATGCTGGCTCTGGCATCGAAGGCTAGGACATGCAGGCATGAGGAACTTACACTCACTCGTCAAGAAGAAGCATGTCATTGGCATCGAGGATGTCAAGTTCAAGAAGGATCATCTGTGTGGTGCCTGTGAAGCTGGAAAGATGACAAGGGCAAAGCACCCCTCGAAGACAATCATGACAACATCTCAACCCTTCGAGCTGTTACACATGGACTTATTTGGACCCACTCACTACCCCACCCTCACAACAACTGCCTGTCTCTATGGCTTTGTCATTGTTGATGACTACTCAAGATACACATGGGTTCATATAATTCTTTACAAGACTGAAGTGCAAGATGTCTTCAGGCGCTTCACCAATCGAGCAATGAACAATTATGGCGTGAAGATCAAGCATATCAGAAGTGACAATGGAACTGAATTCAAAAACACCGGAATTGATCTGTATCTGGATACAATGGGAATCACTCATGAGTTCTCTGCTCCATACACACCTCAGCAAAATGGCATCGTTGAGCGCAAAAACAGAACCCTCATTGAGATGGCTTGAACAATGCTAGATGAATTCAAGACACCAAGAAAGTTCTGGCCTGAAGCTATTGATACAGCCTGTCACATCATCAACCGTGTGTACATCCATAAGCTTCTAAACAAAACATCCTATGAGCTCCTTACTGGCAAGAAGCCAAACGTTAGTTACTTCAGAGTATTTGGAGCTAGATGCTGGATCAAGGATCCCCATCACAAGTCAAAATTTGCACCTAAGGCTCACGAAGGCTTCATGCTTGGCTATGGAAAGGATTCACACTCCTCTGAGTCTTCAACCTCTATCTCTACAAAATCGTCAAACTGTGGATGTGAAATTTGATGAAACCAATGGTTCACAAAGAGAACACCGCCAAGTACACTAGATGAAGCTTCTCCATGTGAATCTATCAAGCTGATGGGCTGGTGAAATCATGCCTTCAAGCACAACTGAAGAGGAACTTATCATCTCAAACACCAAACCAACACGAAGACAATGCTCGGATCAAGACAATCCTCCCAATGATGACAATGATCGGCAAGAGCAAAGTCTTCGTCCTGTTCATCCTCGTGTTGCAAATGAAGTTCAAATAGAGAAGATAATTGATAGCATCAATGCGCCTGGTCCACTCACTCGGTCAAGAGCAACACAACTAGCAAACTTCTGTGGGCACTTTTCATTTGTGTCAATATCAGAACCCAAGAAAGTTGCTGAAGCTTTTATGGAACCTGAATGGATTCAAGCCATGCAAGAAGAACTTCAACAGTTCAAGCTGAATAATGTTTGGGAACTTGTCAAGTTTAATTCGACCCTCATAAGCATAACATTATTGGAACAAAATGGATATATCGAAACAAGCAAGATGAGCATGGTCAAGTCGTCAGAAACAATGCACATCTTGTGGCTCAAGGATATACTCAAGTTGAAGGAATTGACTTCGATGAAACATTTGCTCCTATTGCTAGGCTTGAAGCTATTCGCATATCGCTAGCCTCACGCTAATCATCACAACATATTGCTATATCAAATGGATGTGAAGAGTGCATTTTCAATGGCAAGATTGAAGAAGAAGTATATGTCGCTCAACCACGGCTTTGAAGATCCAAAACATCCCGATATGGTGTACAAGCTAAACAAAGCATTGTATGGCCTCAAACAAGCTCCTCGCGCATGGTATGATACAATCAAAGACTTCAAGAGCAAAGGCTTCAAACCGGATCCTCGATCCCACACTCTTCACGAAGACATATGATGGTGAACTGTTTGTGTGCCAAATATATGTGGATGACATAATCTTCATTTGCACCAACGAAGTATAGTGATGAGTTTGGGTACATGATGCAAGAGCAATATCGATGTCCATGATGGGTGAGCGAAGTTCTTCCTTGGTCTTCAAATTCACAAGAAAGAAATGGCATCTTCATATCTCAAGAAAAATACCTCAAAGATTGTCTCAAGAAGTTTGGAATGGAAGGCGCAAAGGCTAAACGACGCGTAATGCCACCAAACACCATCTTGGTCCCGACGACAATGGTAAAGAGTTCGATCAAAAGGTATACCGCTCCATAATTGGTTCCTTACTTTATCTATGTGCATCTAGGCCAGATATTATGCTTAGTGTTTGCATGTGTGCTCGATTCCAAGCGGCACCAAAGGAATCGCATCACTTAGCTGTGAAGCGAGTTCTTCGATATTTGGCTTACACCCCAACACTTGGATTATGGCATCCCAAGGGCTCAAAATTTAATTTGGTTGGATTCTCGGATGCTGATTACGCTGGTGAAAAGGTGGATTGCAAGTCTACATCAGGCACATGTCATTTTCTTGGTCGATCACTTGTCTGTTGGTCTTCAAAGAAGCAGAATTGTGTATCACTCTCAACTTCTGAATCTGAATACATTCTCTTTGGATCTGTTGTGCTCAGCTTCTATGGATGAAGCAAACTCTCAAGGACTATGGCATCAACCTGAAACAAGTACCTCTCTTCTGCGACAACGAGTGCCATCAAGATAGCCAACAATCCATTCAGCACTCAAGACAAAGCACATTGAAATTGGCCATCACTTTCTCGAGATCATGTCATGAAGAAAGATATCGATATCATTCACGTCAACACTGAAGAGCAACTTGCAGATATCTTCACAAAGCCCTTGGATGAGAAAAGGTTTTGCAAGTTATGGTGTGAGCTAAATATCTTGGAATCCTCTAATGTCCTGTGAACAAGCACACATCCTAACACTTATGCATGTTGATGACTTAGATGTGCAACACACAAAGTAATGTATATCTTCAATCAATGAAGACTTACACTCTGAGTGTGAATACATTAACATGGAATTTGACTTCGGAGCGCCATGATAATTGTGCGCCGTGTCTGAGTCTAATACTTCCTATACGGTGGGTAACGCCACCACCAAATTTCTCTGCTTGAAGTGTTTCACTCATGGCGTTATATTGCAATAACTTTGCATTTGGTTTGTCTTCAGTTTCAATTTATCTTCATGATTTTCTACACTATGATGATTTGATTGCTTTCTGATATATATATATACTAGTGTACTGTCCTCTACAGCATTCACTTATAGCTATGTCTTCAAGATTGGATCTTTTGAACTAAATGAATATGATCGGACCCTAATCTCTCTATGCTTTCTATCTCAAACTCTATCAGTCCAAATCATATGCATTCTATTGAAACTGTCGAATGTCTTCTCTGCGTCCTAGTCAGCAGAAGGCAAGGAGACAAACATTAAATCTGTTTTAAATGACTTATCTTTATTGTTGAAATTTGGAGAAGCCGGAACAACTCTCCGACATGCCTGGCGGGCGTGGGAACGTGGGACAACTCTAAGTATGTTGCATGCTTGCCACGTGCCCCTCAGATGTGAACCGCCAGGGGCACCAGCGTAATTGCACTGTGCCGCTCACCTACCTATAAATACTTGTCCCCTGTAGTAAAGAAATCCTTCTTCCACCTCTCCACCTCCGTCAAAACCATAGCGCCACCGCTAGCTCTCGATGACGCTGGCGACGAAACGCTTAGCTGCCGCGACTTCTCCGACGCCGTCCTCACGCCGACCGCGGACATCGTCCTCTCCGCCGTCGCCGTAGGTGTCCTCCGTCGTGAAGTTAGGGCACGGTGGGCTGAACTGCTCGGTCTCCTATTCATCCCATCTAGCAGTTCTTCGTGCGGTAATTATAACTCTATTTTTACCACCTTTTTGATCTTCAAGATTCATCCTGTTTACCGAAAGTGGTTTCCGCCTATTCAATGTTAGATCTATTCTGTCTGCATCTCATACTGCCTAGTCAATTCACTTAGATTTCCTATCTAGTATGATTCCTCACTTGTACTTATTCACGGATTGGTACAAATCTGGAACCAACTCACCTATATAAGTGAATATCTTCGCATCATGAGGTCAATGTCTTCAAACTGATTTATCTTCAAAATCTTCTGAGAATGCACATGACCTCTTCCCCTTTCCTCGCATCTCTAATCTGTCACGGTACATGTCCGTGGGAGAATCCTTGGTTCTCATAGTGCGCATTCGTTTGTAGAATACTTACAAGATCATATCAATTCTCCTGATGCCAGTTCCTGCTTGACCAGCAAGCGTAAGTCTCTGAAGCCTTTGAACGTATTGAAGCCATTCAGTTTGAAGTTCATGGCTGCAGAAAAATCAGCAAGGAAGGGTGGCAGACAGCGCAGAGAAAGAACATCCAAAGATCGCACGATAACCCAGCGTAACTCTACAAGACAGATCCTGAAGAGACTTATCATCAGCGCAAGACACGAATCCAATGGATTCGACGCTATTTGGCTGAAGAATGGTTCAAGTACAAGTTTGTAACCAAGGAATATGCAGAGAAGAATGTTATCAAGAGACCTTGGGGTGACATTCTCTATCGAGGCCTTCAACCCAAGAACAGAGCTGAAGCTATTGCTCAAGGCTTCTATCCTTGCATGGTCCATGGACCTCAGCCTGAGAACACCGATCCCACTTCATTACTCTGGTGTTGTGACGATGCTCTCTTCAAGCGCAACTTCCAATTTGCTGTGGCTTCGGCCAAGAAAAACAAGAAATCATTGGGATTAGACTTCAACCCTGGTCCCTCTGCTCCTCGTGCTGACGGCTCCCGTTATGCTGAACCCAATGTCATCAGCCCCTTCTCCAATCTTGATGGCCTCATCACCTACATCTTGGTCCAGGGTGCTAGAGTGGATCATTCTGACAATGATGCTGACTCCGATGAAGCCCCAGCTCCTCCTCCAAAGCCGCAGAAGCAAACGAAGCAAAAGGCTTCTAAATTAGCACCTCCAAAAACTTCTCGTATGGTTAATCGCCCTCGCACCTCCACGAAGGCGGTGTGCAGTTTGAAGATCAATCCCGTGTCTCCAAGAGAACAGAGAAGAAAAAGCAAATTGTCAGGCATTCTGATCAAGCCTTGACTCCTGCCGCCATTCTGCGCGAAGAACCGATTGATCTGTCCAGTGATGAAGATCTTGCTGATGATGCCCTTGAGCAGCTGATAAAGAGCAAGGAAGAAGCAGAAATCTTCAACAACTTGCCTCTCTTTGATGTGGCAATCATCCACAACTTCATTGATGAGTGGTTTGACACCCCCAATCTCAGCTTTGAAGATTTACAGCTTCCCATTGACCTCAGCGTCTCTTTTAATGGCGCCATTGCTTCCGAGCTAGCTCTCGCTCAGCGCATCGTTGAGCTGAAGAACAAAATTGATTATGAGAAGGCTCAGTTCAAGAAGCATGTGGCGAAGCTCAGTGTTCAAGACGTCAGAAACTTCAAGGTCATGCTGCATGAGCTTAAAGAAGCTTTTCTGAAGAAGTGCCAAGAAGCTCAGGGCTCTCGAGAGCACATGAAGAGTTTGGCTGATAAGTGTGTGCTTGCCTACAATGAGGCTGAGAAGCGCAAGTCACTTGGCCGTCCTGTCATTGACCCCAGGATGGCTGCGAAGAAAAAGAAGAAGCTTCCTGCTGACCAGCCTTCACCTTCAAGCCAAGAAGCCCCTCGCATTATCTTCCCAAGCAGCATGACAGGCTCAAAGCCAAAGGTCATCACAACCGCTTCAGAACAGAAGAAGACGAGGGCTGCCGAGGCTGAAGCCAGAAAGAGGAAGAATACTGAAGCCTCTGGTGCCGCTCCCTCCAAGAAGAAGCGCAAGACCAAGAAAACTAGGGCTGCTCCCACAGAGCCCTTAGTTGTTGAACCCATTTCTGTGGTTCGCCCTGCGTCAGAACATCAAGAAAGAAGGATGATAGTCCATGAGCCTGCTCCCACAGAGGATCATGAAGCTGAAGATATTCCAGCAGCTGAACCCACCGCTGCTGAAGACATTGGTCATGATGACAATGTTGTGAAGTTCTTCCTCAAATTGAACACAATGTGTTATCATCGCCTGTTCTTACGAACAGTGAACTCATCAGCATTGGTCGTCCTCTGACGCCAATTGCTCAAGATGCATCGTGGGCTGATCACCCACAGCAACAAGACTCCCCCAGTACTCCCCAACAACAACAAAAAGCTACACCCCCCGTGCAAGAAGAAGATGAAGACTTTGAGGCCCAGCCAACTCCATCTCCTAAGGCGTTGCCTGCATTTCGCAGGCTGCACAAAGGACAAAGGCCTCAAGTCCCTCTGTCGAGCGTTCCAGAAGGAGAAGTGCAACGTCCACATGTTGCACGTCAAGTCTTTTCTGAACCCACTCCAACTGTGAATGTCTCTGAGTCTGAAGCACAAGCTACTGAAGACATTCCGGCTGCATCAGCCGAGGAAAATCAAGAAGATGTACGTGTCCCTACTCCCCCAGTGATTGAAGAAGCTGTTCCTGATGTGAACGTGCCAGTGCCCGACCCTCCTGTTCATCAAGAGGAGGTTGAAAATGTTGAAGCTACCACCACCAACGCCAATGAAGCCACTGACGTAGTCATGGTCGACGCTAATGTGGAGCTCTGCACCAACCAGTGTGCCTGAAGCCAATGAGGCCACTGCACCTGAAGCTAATGAGACAACTGCTCCCGAAGCACCTGTTGTGCAGCCTGAAGCCTCAGTTGTTGCCCCTGCTCCTGTTCCGCCACCAAGGCCCCATACAATTGAGCAAGCATATAGTCATGGTCAGCTAACCACTGTCCGATGGCCCATTCTGGTAACTCCGCCTACTACCTCTGAACCTCAATTTGATTATCATGTAGAGCATAGGCCTCAGGTACAGAAGCCCAAGCCAAGACTGCCAAGGTTTCCAGGTACTGCAAACTCACCAGGGTCCTTTAATGCAAATGGCTTCAAAAGCCACAATACCTTCTTTGACAGCGCCAAGAACCCCTACTCCAAGCCAAGGATATCATCAGATCGGTTCTGGAGCTATCAGCAGAGAAGCTATTACTCATGCGTTCTATATGATCAAGGGCACATTTTTCCTCATATGCGCCTTGACACTGAAGCCATTGTTGGACTACCGTGCGTAGAAGAAGCACTTGATTGCTTTCGTGATGCTGGTCTGCTCAACTTTGTGACAGACAAAGAACACTGGAATGAAGAGCTATTGCTTCAATTCTATGCTACTCTACACCTTCGCGGCTTCTACAGAGATATCAAGACATGGGTCCTCGAGTGGATGACCGGAAATGTTCATCATGAAGCCAAAGCTCTTGACATCATCGAGCTTACAGGGCTAGCCACTCCTGGAGAGCTATATGAACCTGATTGTCAGCTACACCGCAATGCATTGGAGAGCATCTTCCATAAGCCAAAACCCAATATGAGCCAGATGTTGAGCATGATGAAGCCTTTGCCATCTGACGCTGAATATCCAACGGAGTTCTTTGTTGAAGACCTTGAGTATCTGCCTCGCACCATATATCATATCATCAGGCAAACTCTATGGCCTATCAAAGGACATTCATCAGCGGCCAAGCTTGAAGGAGCTATGAAGACTTTGGTCTTCTATATTCTCAATGACATCAGCTTCAATACTCAAGAATTCTTCATCAGGCAACTTGCTGCTTCTGGATCTGACCTATTTGGTCTGAAGTTTTATGCTCCATGGGTCATGCGCCTCATCAAGAGACACTCATCTGTCAACTATCATCCCTCTACTCGCAATCATCTAATCTTTTTGCCAGAGGTTGATATGTCAGTTGAAGCCATATACTCTGACCCTGCCAAGAAGCCTCTTTGTCTTCAGAATGCCGAGCACCAAAGCTTTACTCAACCCATTGAAGGTGTTCAAGCAGCAACACGAATCTATCCATTGGCTGGAAATACTCGTCTGCCTCATCGAGCACCTACTGAAGCCACTGAAAGCACCATTGCACAAAGGCCTCGGAAGCGTTCTCGCGTTCTCAATGACCGAGAACTCCTTGTGGCCCTTCATCAAAATAGGATAAGCATCACTATTGGCTCAAGAGACAGATGCAAAGCCTCTTGGTGGATGTCAATCGCATTCGTAACCTTGCCACCAAGAATGCCTTTGTTGCTCATGAGACTTGCCGGCGATCATGGAAGAGTTTGACGCTGCTTAGTGCTGAAGCAGATCTTCAAGATGATGGCTTCAATGAAAGATTCCAGTTTGACTCCACTCCTCCACGGACTGTTGTCCTACGTCGCACTCCATCTCTTGAAGACTCTTAATATTCTTCCTCTGTGGCAACGGTAAATGCCAGAGTGATCGATGATGAAGATGATGCTACTTCACCACCTCCTACTACTGCACGCATCGACACTGCACCAAGTTCGCCTGCACCGCCAACCAACGACGACAACCCTGCTGCTTCACCTACTCATGAGGACGAGTAGATGCTCTATGTCTTCAAACCTTTTTGGTCCTTACTGACAAAAGGGGGAGAAGCGTATGAGTTGATAGTCTTCAAGCGGGTTCATATGGGCGGTTGCATTATATTTTGCCTCATGCTTACAACTCTTGCTTTTGAAACATTTGGTTCTTTGAGTTGTAACACCTAAACTTGATGCTCGTCTGCTACTTATTTGCTTTACTGTGATGCGATGATAAATTCCGCATGTGCGATGATAACATCCGCACTTAGATCATTCTGCAGACATCCATTTTTCATTATGCATGTCATTCTACTTGCTATATCATTTCATGCATGATGAATTATGCTCATAAGTTGAAGAGGATCTCCACAAGTACAACCTGCCATGTGCATTTGCATTCCAAAAGCAAATTACTTATATGCACATCTTCAGGGGGAGCCCTTGCTACTTATGAAGACAATTCCCTATCCTTACAATTTCACATACTTTATCCCCGTTGAAAACTTCAACCAGTTTGTCATCAATCACCAAAAAGGGGGAGATTGTAAGTGCATCTAGTGCCACCCCTAGTTGGTTTTGGAGTATTGACGACAAAGTTGGTTGAGGGACTAATGCGTTTGTGAGAATTCCAGGATAACGCAGGTAGTGTCCCTCATTGATTCGGTTTACCTACCGGAGATGACCCTAAAATGTATGAAGACATTGAAGACAATGGTGGTATGAGAAGATATTCATATTGAAGACTATGACATGAGAAGACATTGCGTGAAGACTATGGAGCTTGAAGGCGTGTGGTTTCGTTGTTTCCTTTTCTTCTTTGTTGGGTCATAGGAACCTTTGTCTTTGTTAAGTGGGGTCCAAGTGAACTAAGTCGAGTGGTCAAGTGATGCTCAACCCAAATCCTATGTCTTGGCGAATACAATGAGAGCAAATCTTATCCAGAGTGGATGAGTCAGCTTTGCTTGTAGCCCAAGTAAAGTTGCCGTGTGTGTTTGAAATCTGACCGTTGGAACACGTGTCAGTTCCTTAGTGACCCAGGGTCATTTCGGACAAATCAGGTCGGGTTGCCCAGTGGCTATAAATAGCCCACCCCCTACACCATAAATTGTAGGCTGCTCAGAGTTTGTGCACGGTTTTTGTCGTTTGAGAGCAACCCACCTCGAAGCAGTTGAGAGAGAGAAATCCTTGCGAGGACAAAGCCCAAACACCCAGAGCCAAAGAGTGTTAGGCATCATCAAGTCTTTACATGCATGTCGACCGAAGACTTATTACACTTGAGGACTGTGAATCCTCCAGTCGGTTAGGCGTCACGTTCTGAGCATCCAAGAGTCATTGTGGATTGCCGATGAACGAAGTCTGTGAAGGTTTGGAAGTCTACCTTAAAAACTTACTAGAGTGATTGGGCGAGGACTGGGTGTCCTTATCTCAAGGGTAATAAGGTGAAGACACGGTCTTCTGAGTTAAATCTCAGCCTCCCTAACCAGACGTACAGTTGTCACAGCAACTGGAACTTGTCCAACAAATCATGTGTCTTCAACGAGCGACTGGTTCTATCCCCTTCCACCCTTTACTTAAGTTTGTCTTCGTGAAGTCATTGCCTATCTGTGTATCTGTTTGACTTCATTGCTTGATTACTACTGTTGATTGGCTTCATACTATCTTCCATCCTGATCCTTACTACTTAGCTGCTATTAGTCCTGTACTTTCACATCATTGCATACTTGACTATGGCTTGCTTATGGTAGTTTATCTTCCGCTGCATATCAACTAGGTCATTTCTGTTGTTTGCCTTTGAAACTTCTAAGTTTTGAAGACTTCCATAAAAATCGCCTATTCACCCCACCCCCCTCTAGTCGATACTAGCACTTTCAATTGGTATCAGAGCAAGGTACTCCCTTGTTCTGTGTGATTCGGTTTAACCACCTGGAGTTTCAGCTATGTCGACTGCAGGATTGAGGAACATATCTTGTCCCACCTTTGACGGTGATGAGTACCCCCGATGGAAGGCCATGATGAAGAAGCGACTCATGTCCATGGATAGCGAATTGTGGACCATCACTGAGATTGGCCTCACTGATCTATGCAAGATGGCGGAGGCCGATGACATTCGCAAGTACACTCTATTGAACCTTATGGCGAAGGATGTCATTTGCTCTCATCTGTCCTGAAATCAGTTCAGGAATGTTATGCACCTCAATCACGCGAAGCTGATCTGGGACCGGCTTTCTGAGGTCTATGAAGATCATCGCACTCGTCATGATCCGTGGTTTGAGGACTACAAGGAGTCTCTTAAGGAGATGACCTTTGCACCTAAATCATCATCATCCTCATCATGCCACATGGCAAGGGGTGATAAGGTAACTGAATGCTATCTCTCTGAATATAGCAATGATGAATTAGGTGATGAATTTGGCCCCAGTTATGACAAGCTTGCTTCCCTTGCCACTAAACAGCAAAGAATCTTGGAAAAGGTTCAAGACATGCTTAGTAAGAGCGATGATATGTTGGGTGAAGAAATGGATCAGTCAAAAGCTTTGGCTGATAGTCTTCAGAGACTTCATGCCAAGTTTGACGCCCTTCAAGATCAACATAATGCTCTCTTGTCTGATCATGAGAAGCTTTCTTCTGAATGTCTTCAAAGAAAGCTAGACCTTGAAAAGATAAGAGTGGATTATGAAGATCTTCAGAAGGAGCGTGATTCATTACTTGCTCAACAAATCAGCGTTACACAGAACGGATTTGAACCACCATGTCTAAAATGCATTGAGTGTGATAACGCTACATCATTCTTTGAATGTTCTCTGCTGCTCTGTTTCATTGTCTTCACCTACTAACGTGGTTACTAACCCTCTGCGGAGGATACCACTTGCTATTCTTGATGAAAATGCTATGTTGAAGACATTGCTTGAAACAGGATGTACAAAAGTTTGAAGGACATCGGACTCTCTGCGATGTCCTCAAAAGCGATTCGAACGAAACCCTAGAAAAGAGGGTGTTGGGTTGAGAGGAAAATGAATGTTGATGGCTCGTCTTTGGAAGCCCTGAGCAAGTACCCCAAAACCACATGGGTTCTGCAAAGGAACCTTGATAGATCCATCCACTTTATCCGGCTTTACTGTGCTAATCCTATTATCATTGATGAATCCTTTGATGCAAACTATAAGCTGTTCAAGAATCAGAATGGTGAAGTGTTTGCCAGGTACATTGGTACTAACTACAGGAATGGACCACCTATCAAGAAGATCTGGGTACCTAAGCAGTACATTGAGAATCTTCCTGTGAATATGAGCGTGTATCTTCGAACCGCTATGTTCATAGGACTAAGAACTTTTTTGCTTATTCATATGAGTATCATTCATCTCCTGCAAGGCTATTTGCTAGGGCTCCAAAGCCAAAATTCTCAGATGCTGCACTTAGACTCATTGCTTCTAAGCCGCCCCTGAAGATGTGGGTGGCAAAGAAGAACTAACTCTCTTTTGCAGAATACGGTCTCCAGCCAGAAATCAATGGCGTCCGATACTATTGCTGGGGACCTAAAACACATTTAGGACGCATGATAAAATGTCATTCTATATACTTCACATCTGAATCGCTTATCAGTCATACTCTATGTCCTAACTTTGATATAAGCTGTGACAATCCCTATATGTGTCAAATGCTTATGCTTCACAACACTCTTGTGAAGCCTATCCTCCTAACTGCACTGTAGGGTACATCACCAAAAGCTTCAGAATGGATAATGGACAGTGGATGCACTAATCATATGACTGGTGATTGAAGTCTTCTCATGGACTCAACCTTACGTCCATCCGACAAGAGTCACATCACATTTGCTGACACTGGTAAAAGCAAGGTATTGGGTCTAGGTAGAATTGCAATCTCAAAGGATCAACACATGGATAAAGTGATGCTTGTTGAATCCCTTGGTTTAAACTTGATGTCTATCTCAATGCTTTGTGACTTGAACATGATTGTGATATTTGGAAAATATCGTTGCCTTGTACTAATGGAATCTGACAAGTCTCTAGTCTTTGAAGGGTATCGAAAAGATGATCTATACATGGTAGATTTCTCAGCAGGTCCACAGCTTGCCGTATGTCTTCTCACAAAAGATTCAGAATGCTGGCTCTGGCATCGAAGGCTAGGACATGCAGGCATGAGGAACTTACACTCACTCGTCAAGAAGAAGCATGTCATTGGCATCGAGGATGTCAAGTTCAAGAAGGATCATCTGTGTGGTGCCTGTGAAGCTGGAAAGATGACAAGGGCAAAGCACCCCTCAAAGACAATCATGACAACATCTCAACCCTTCGAGCTGTTACACATGGACTTATTTGGACCCACTCACTACTCCACTCTCACAACAACTGCCTGTCTCTATGGCTTTGTCATTGTTGATGACTACTCAAGATACACATGGGTTCATATAATTCTTTACAAGACTGAAGTGCAAGATGTCTTCAGGCGCTTCGCCAATCGAGCAATGAACAAATATGGCGTGAAGATCAAGCATATCAGAAGTGACAATGGAACTGAATTCAAGAACACCGGACTTGATCTGTATCTATATACAATGGGAATCACTCATGAGTTCTCTGCTCCATACACACCTCAGCAAAATGGCATCGTTGAGCGCAAAAACAGAACCCTCATTGAGATGGCTCGAACAATGCTAGATGAATACAAGACACCAAGAAAGTTCTGGCCTGAAGCTATTGATACAGCCTGTCACATCATCAACAATGTGTACATCCGTAAGCTTCTAAACAAAACATCCTATGAGCTCCTTACTGGCAAGAAGCCAAATGTCAGTTACTTCAGAGTATTTGGAGCTAGATGCTGGATCAAGGATCCCCATCACAAGTCAAAATTTGCACCTAAGGCTCACGAAGGCTTCATGCTTGGCTATGGAAAGGATTCACACTCCTACAGAGTCTTCAACCTCTATCTCTACAAAATCGTCGAAATTGTGGATGTGAAATTTGATGAAACCAATGGTTCACAAAGAGAACTCCTGCCAAGTACACTAGATGAAGCTTCTCCATGTGAATCTATCAAGCTGATGGGAACTGGTGAAATCATGCCTTCTGAAGCACAGCCTGAAGAGGAACTTATCATCTCAGCACCAAACCAACCTGAAGACAATGCTCAGACCGAAGACAATCCTCCCAATGATGACAATGATCAGCAAGAGCAAAGTCTTCGTCCTGTTCATCCTCGTGTTGCAAATGAAGTTCAAATAGAGAAGATAATTGATAGCATCAATGCGCCTAGTCCACTCACTCGGTCAAGAGCAACACAGCTAGCAAACTTCTGTGGGCACTTTTCATTTGTGTCAATATCAGAACCCAATAAAGTTGCTGAAGCTTTTATGGAACCTGAATGGATTCAAGCCATGCATGAAGAACTTCAACAGTTCAAGCTGAATAATGTTTGGGAACTTGTCAAGCGACCTGACCCTCGCAAGCATAACATTATTGGAACAAAATGGATATATCAAAACAAGCAAGATGAGCATGGTCAAGTCGTCAGAAACAAAGCACGTCTTGTGGCTCAAGGATATACTCAAGTTGAAGGAATTGACTTCGATGAAACATTTGCTCCTATTGATAGGCTTGAAGCTATTCACATACTGCTAGCCTACGCTAATCATCACAACATATTGCTATATCAAAGGGATGTGAAGAGTGCATTTCTCAATGGCGAGATTGAAGAAGAAGTATATGTCGCTCAACCACCTGGCTTTGAAGATCCAAAACATCCTGATATGGTGTACAAGCTAAACAAAGCACTGTATGGCCTCAAACAAGCTCCTCGCGCATGGTATGATACAATCAAAGACTTCCTGAAGAGCAAAGGCTTCAAACTTGGATCCCTCGATCCCACACTCTTCACGAAGACATATGATGGTGAACTGTTTGTGTGCCAAATATATGTGGATGACATAATCTTGTTTGCACCAACCGAAGTATAGTGATGAGTTTGGGTACATGATGCAAGAGCAATATCGATGTCCATGATGGGTGAGCTAAAGTTCTTCCTTGGTCTTCAAATTAAATCAAGAAAGAAATGGCATCTTCATATCTCAAGAAAAATACCTCAAAGATTGTCGAAGAAGTTTGGAATGGAAGGCGCAAAGGCTACACGACGCCAATGCCAGCCAAACACCATCTTGGTCCCGACGACAATGGTAAAGAGTTCGATCAAAAGGTATACCGCTCCATAATTGGTTCTTTACTTTATCTATGTGCATCTAGGCCAGATATTATGCTTAGTGTTTGCATGTGTGCTCGATTCCAAGCGGCACCAACGGAATCGCATCACTTAGCTGTGAAGCGAGTTCTTCGATATTTGGCTTACACCCCAACACTCGGATTATGGTATCCCAAGGGCTCAAAATTTAATTTGGTTGGATTCTCGGATGCTGATTATGCTGGTGAAAAAGTGGATCGCAAGTCTACATCAGGCATATGTCATTTTCTTGGTCGACCAATTGTCTGTTGATCTTCAAAGAAGCAGAATTGTGTATCACTCTCAACTGTTGAATCTGAATACATTGCTGCTGGATCATGTTGTGCTCAGCTTCTATGGATGAAGCAAACTCTCAAGGACTATGGCATCAACCTGAAACAAGTACCTCTCTTCTGCGACAACGAGAGTGCCATCAAGATAGCCAACAATCCAGATCAGCACTCGAAGACAAAGCACATTGAAATTTGTCATCACTTTCTCAGAGATCATGTCATGAAGAAAGATATCGATATCATTCACGTCAACACTGAAGAGCAACTTGCAGATATCTTCACAAAGCCCTTGGATGAGAAAAGGTTTTGCAAGTTACGGTGTGAGCTAAATATCTTGGAATCCTCTAATGTCTTGTGAACAAGCACACATCCTAACACTTATGCATGTTGATGACTTAGATGTGCAACACACAAAGTAATGTATATCTTCAATCAATGAAGACTTACACTCTGAGTGTGAATACATTAACATGGAATTTGACTTCGGAGCGCGACGATAATTGTGCGCCATGTCTGGGTCTAATACTTCCTATACGGTGGGTAACACCACCACCAAATTTCTCTGTTTGAAGTGTTTCACTCATGGCGTTATATTGCAATAACTTCGCATTTGGTTTGTCTTCAGTTTCAATTTATCTTCATGATTTTCTACACTATGATGATTTGATTGCTTTCTGATATATATATATATACTAGTGCTCTGTCCTCTACAGCATTCACTTATAGCTATGTCTTCAAGATTGGATCTTTTGAACTAAGTGAATGTGATCGGACCCTAACCTCTCTATGCCTTCTATCTCAAACTCTATCAGTCCAAATCATATGCATTCTATTGAAACTGTCGAATGTCTTCTCTGCGTCCTAGTCAGCAGAAGGCAAGGAGACAAACATTAAATCTGTTTTAAATGACTTATCTTTATTGTTAAAATTCGGAGAAGCCGGAAGAACTCTCCGACATGCCTGGCGGGCGTGGGAACGTGGGACAACTCTGAGTATGTTGCATGCTTGCCATGTGCCCCTCAGATGTGAACCGCCAGGGGCACCAGCGTAATTGCGCCGTGCTACTCACCTACTTATAAATACTTGTCCCCTGCAGTAAATAAATCCTTCTTCCACCTCTCCACCTACGTCAAAACCCTAGCGCCACCGCTAGCTCTCGACGACGCCGGCGATGAAGCACTTAGCTGCCGCGACTTCTCCGATGCCGTCCTCACGCTCACCGCGGACATCGTCCTCTCCGCCGTCGCCGTAGGTGTCCTCTGTCGCCAAGTTAGGGCACGGTGGGCTGAACTGCTCAGTCTCCTATTCATCCCATCTAGCAGTTCTTCGTGCGGTAATTATAACTCTATTTTTACCACCTTTTGATCTTCAAGATTCATCCTGTTTACCGAAAGTGGTTTCTGCCTATTCAATGTTAGATCTATTCTGTCTGCATCTCATACTGCCTAGTCAATTCACTTAGATCTCCTGTCTAGTTTGATTCCTCACTTGTACTTATTCACGGATTGGTACAAATCTGGAACCAACTCACCTATATAAGTGAATATCTTCACATCATGAGGTCAATGTCTTCAAACTGATTTATCTTCAAAATCTTCTGAGAATGCATATGACCTCTTCCCCTTCCCTCGCATCTCTAATGCTGTCACAGGTACATGTCCGTGGGAGAATCCCTTGGTTCTCATAGTTTGCATTCGTTTGTAGAATACTTACAGCATCATATCAATTCTCCTGAAGCCAGTTCCTGCTTGACCAGCAAGCGTAAGTCTCTGAAGCCTTTGAACGTATTGAAGCCATTCAGTTTGAAGTTCATGGCTGCAGAAAAATTAGCAAGGAAGGGTGGCAGACATCGCAGAGAAAGAACATCCAAAGATCTGCCTGATGACCTAGCAGAACTCTACAAGACAGATCTTGAAGAGACTTATCATCAGCGCAAGACACGAATCCAATGGATTCGACGCTATTGGGCTGAAGAATGGTTCAAGTACAAGTTTGTAACCAAGGAATATGCAGAGAAGAATGCTATCAAGAGACCTTGGGGTGACATTCTCTATCGAGGCCTTCAACCCAAGAACAGAGCTGAAGCTATTGCTCAAGGCTTCTATCCTTGCATGGTCCGTGGACCTCAGCCTGAGACTGCTGATCCCACTTCATTACTCTGGTGTTGTGACGATGCTCTCTTCAAGCGCAACTTCCAGTTTGTTGTGGCTTCGGCCAAGAAAAAAAGAAATCATTGGGATTAGACTTCAACCCTGGTCCCTCTGCTCCTCGTGCTGACGGCTCCTGTCATGCTGAACCCAATGTCATCAGCCCCTTCTCCAATCTCGATGGCCTCATCACCTACATCTTGGTCCAGGGTGCCAGAGTGGATCATTCTGACAATGATGCTGACTCCGATGAAGCCCCAGCTCCTCCTCCAAAGCCGCAGAAGCAAACAAAGCAAAAGGCTTCTAAATCAGCACCTCCAAAAACTTCTCGTATGGAAGATCGCCCATCCCGCACCTCCACAAGATAGTGTGCGATCAAGATCAATCCGTGTCTCCAAGAGAACAGAGAAGAAAAAGCAAATTGTCGGGCATTACGATCAAGCCTTGACTCTGCCGCCATTCTCGCGAAGAACCCATTGATCTGTCCAAAGGATGAAGATCTTGCGATGATGCCCTTGAGCTGCGATAAAGAGCAAGGAAGAAGCAGAAATCTTCAACAACTTGCCTCTCTTTGATGTGGCAATCATCCACAACTTCATTGATGAGTGGTTCGACACCCCCAATCTCAGCTTTGAAGATTTACAACTTCCCATTGGCCTCAGCGTCTCTTTTAATGGCGCCATTGCTTCCGAGCTAGCTCTCGCTCAGCGCATCGTTGAGCTGAAGAACAAAATTGATTATGAGAAGGCTCGGTTCAAGAAGCATGTGGCGAAGCTCAGTGTTCAAGACGTCAGAAATTTCAAGGTCATGCTGCATGAGCTTAAAGAAGCTTTTCTGAAGAAGTGCCAAGAAGCTCAGGGCTCTCGAGAGCACATGAAGAGTTTGGCTGATAAGTGTGTGCTTGCCTACAATGAGGCTGAGAAGCGCAAGTCACTTGGCCGTCCTAGCATTGACCCTAGGATGGCTGCGAAGAAAAAGAAGAAGCTTCCTGCTGACCAGCCTTCACCTTCAAGCCATTATCTTCCCAAGCAGCATGACAGGCTCGAAGCCAAAGGTCACCACAACCGCTTCAGAACAGAAGAAGACGAGGGCTGCCGAGGCTGAAGCCAGAAAGAGGAAGAATACTGAAGCCTCTGGTGCCGCTCCCTCCAAGAAGAAGCGCAAGACCAAGAAAACTAGGGCTGCTCCCACAGAGCCCTTAGTTGTTGAACCCATTTCTGTGGTTCGCCCTGCGTCAGAACATCAAGAAAGAAGGATGATAGTCCATGAGCCTGCTCCCACAGAGGATCATGAAGCTGAAGATATTCCAGCAGCTGAACCCACCGCTGCTGAAGGCATTGGTCATGACGACAATGTTGTGAAGTTCTTCCTCAGATTGAACACAATGTGGTATGATCGCCTGTTCTTAAAAACAGCGAACTCATCAGCATTGGTCGTCCTCTGACGCCAATTGCTCAAGATGCATCGTGGGCTGATCACCCACAGCAACAAGACTCCCCCAGTACTCCCCAACAACAACAACAAGCTACACCCCCCGTGCAAGAAGAAGATGAAGACTTTGAGGCCCAGCCAACTCCATCTCCTAAGGTGTTGCCTGCATTTCGCAGGCTGCGCAAAGGACAAAGGCCTCAAGTCCTTCTGTCAAGCGTTCCAGAAGGAGAAGTGCAACGTCCACATGTTGCACGTCAAGTCTTTTCTGAACCCACTCCAACCGTGAATGTCTCCAAGTCTGAAGCACAAGCTACTGAAGACATTCCGGCTGCATCAGCCGAGGAAAATCAAGAAGACGTACGTGTCCCTACTCCCCCAGTGATTGAAGAAGTTGTTCCTGATGTGAACGTGCCAGTGCCCGACCCTCCTGTTCATCAAGAGGAGGTTGAAAATGTTGAAGCTACCACCACCAATGCCAATGAAGCCACTGACGTAGTCATGGCTGACGCTATTGTGGAGCCTGCACCAACCAGTGTGCCTGAAGCCAATGAGGCCACTGCACCGGAAGCTAATGAGACAACTGCTCCCAAAGCACCTGTTGTGCAGCCTAAAGCCTCAGCTGTTGCCCCTGCTCCTGTTCCGCCACCAAGGCCCCATACAATTGAGCAAGCATACAGTTATGGTCAGCTAACCACTGTCCGATGGCCCATTCTGGTACCTCCGCCTACTGCCTCTGGACCTCAATTTGATTATCATGTAGAGCATAGGCCTCAGGTCCAGAAGCCCAAGCCAAGACTGCCAAGGTTTCTAGGTATTGCAAACTCACCAGGGTCCTTTAATGCAAATAGCTTCAAAAGCCACAATACCTTCTTTGACAGCGCCAAGAACCCCTACTCCAAGCCAAGGATATCATCAGATCGGTTCTGGAGCTATCAGCAGAGAAGCTATTACTCATGTGTTCTATATGATCAAGGTCGCATTTTTCCTCATATGCGCCTTGACACTGAAGCCATTGCTGGACTACCGTGCTTAGAAGAAGCACTTGATTGCTTTCGTGATGCTGGTCTCAACTTTATGACACACAAAGAACACTGGAATGAAGAGCTATTGCTTCAATTCTATGCTACTCTACACATTCGCGGCTACTACAGAGATATCAAGCCATGGGTCCTCGAGTGGATGACCGGAAATGTTCATCATGAAGCCAAAGCTCTTGACATCATCAAGCTTACAGGGCTAGCCACTCCTAGAGAGCTATGTGAACCTGATTGTCAGCTACACCGCAATGCATTGGAGAGCATCTTCCATAAGCCAGAACCCAATATGAGCCAGATGTTGAGCATGATGAAGCCTTTGCCATCTGACGCTGAATATCCAACGGAGTTCTTTGTTGAAGACCTTGAGTATCCGCCTCGCACCCTATATCATATCATCAAAGTAACTCTATGGCCTATCAAAGGACATTCATCAGCGGCCAAGCTTGAAGGAGCTATGAAGACTTTGGTCTTCTATATTCTCAATGGCATCGGCTTCAATACTCAAGAATTCTTCATCAGGCAACTTGCTGCTTCTGGATCTTACCTATTTGGTCTGAAGTTTTATGCTCCATGGGTCATGCGCCTCATCAAGAGACACTCATCTGTCAACTATCAGCCCTCTACTCGCAATCATCTGATCGTTTTGCCAGAGGTTGATATGTCAGTTGAAGCCATATACTCTGACCCTGCCAAGAAGCCTCTTTGTCTTCAGAATGCCGAGCACCAAAGCTTTACTCAACCCATTGAAGGTGTTCAAGCAGCAACACGAATCTATCCATTGGCTGGAAATACTCGTCTGCCTCATCGAGCACCTACTGAAGCCACTGAAAGCACCATTGCACAAAGGCCTCGGAAGCGTTCTCGCGTTCTCAATGACCGAGAACTCCTTGTGGCCCTTCATCAAAATAGGATAAGCATCACTATTGGCTCAAGAGACAGATGCAAAGCCTCTTGGTGGATGTCAATCGCATTTGTAACCTTGCCACCAAGAATGCCTTTGTTGCTCATGAGACTTGCCGGCGATCATGGAAGAGTTCGACGATGCTTAGTGCTGAAGCAGATCTACAAGACGATGGCTTCAATGAAAGATTCCAGTTTGACTCCACTCCTCCACGGACTGCTGTCCTACGTCGCACTCCATCTCTTGAAGACTCTGAATATTCTTCCTCCGTGGCAACGGTAAATGCCAGAGTGATCGATGATGAAGATGATGCTACTTCACCACCTCCTACTATCGCGCACGATCGACTTTCGCACTAAGTTAAATCGCACCGCCAACCAACGCATTTACAACCCTGCTGCTTCACCTACTCATGAGGACGAGTAGATGCTCTATGTCTTCAAACCTTTTTGGTCCTTACTGACAAAAGGGGGAGAAGCGTATGAGTTGATAGTCTTCAAGCGGGTTCATATGGGCGGTTGCATTATATTTTGCCTTGTGCTTACAACTCTTGCTTTTGAAACATTTGGTTCTTTGAGTTGTAACACCTAAACTTGATGCTCGTCTGCTACTTATTTGCTTTACTATGATGCGATGATAAATTCCGCATGTGCGATGATAACATCCGCACTTAGATCATTCTGCAGACATCCATTTATCATTATGCATGTCATTCTACTTGCTATATCATTTCATGCATGATGAATTATCCTCATAAGTTGAAGAGGATCTCCACAAGTACAACCTGCCATGTGCATTTGCATTCCAAAAGCAAATTACTTATATGCACATCTTCAGGGGGATCCCTTGCTACTTATGAAGACAATTCCCTATCCTTACAATTTCACATACTTTATCCCCATTGAAAACTTCAACCAGTTTGTCATCAATCACCAAAAAGGGGGAGATTGTAAGTGCATCTAGTGCCACCCCTAGTTGGTTTTGGAGTATTGACGACAAAGTTCGTTGAGGGACTAATGCGTTTGTGAGAATTGCAGGATAACGCAGGTAGTGTCCCTCATTGATTCGGTTTACCTACCGGAGATGACCCCTAAAAATGTATGAAGACATTGAAGACAATGGTGGTATGAGAAGATATTCATATTGAAGACTATGACATGAGAAGACATTGCGTGAAGACTATGGAGCGCGAAGACTGTGTGGTTTCGTTGTTTCCTTTTCTTCTTTGTTGGGTCATAGGAACCACCGTACTGTTAAGTGGGGTCCAAGTGAACAAAGTCAGAGTGTGTGAAGTGATGCTCAACCCAAATCCTATGTCTTCGAGCGAAGACAATGAGAGCAAATCCTATCCAGAGCTGGATGAGTCAGCTTTGCTTGTAGCCCAAGTAAAGTTGCCGTGTGTGTTTGAAATCTGACCGTTGGAACACGTGTCAGTTCCTTAGTGACCCAGGGTCATTTCGGACAAATCAAGTCGGGTTGCCCAGTGGCTATAAATAGCCCACCCCCTACACCATAAATTGTAGGCTGCTCAGAGTTTGTGCACGGCTTTTGTCGTTTGAGAGCAACCCACCTCGAAGCATTTGAGATAGAGAAATCCTTGCGAGGACAAAGCCCAAACACCCAGAGCCAAAGAGTGTTAGGCATCACTGAAGTCTTTCTGTCTGTGTGACCTGAAGACTTATTACACTTGAGGACTGTGAATCCTCCAGCCGGTTAGGCGTCGCGTTCTGAGCATCCAAGAGTCATTGTGGATTGCCGATGAACGAAGTCTGTGAAGGTTTGGAAGTCTACCTTGAAGACTTACCAGATTGATTGGGCGAGGACTGGGTGTCCTTAGCTCAAGGGGAATAAGGTGAAGACACGGTCTTTTGAGTTAAATCTCAGCCTCCCTAACCAGACGTACAGTTGTCACAGCAACTGGAACTGGTCCAACAAATCCTGTGTCTTCAACGAGCGACTGGTTCAATCCCCTTCCACCCTTTACTTAAGTTTGTCTTCGTGAAGTCATTGCCTATCTGTGTATCTGTTTGACTTCATTGCTTGACTACTACTGTTGATTAGCTTCATACTATCTTCCATCCTGATCCTTACTACTTAGCTGCTATTAGTCATGTACTTTCACATCATTGCATACTTGACTATGGCTTGCTTATGGTAGTTTATCTTCCGCTGCATATCAACTAG
This sequence comes from Aegilops speltoides, assembly GCA_021437245.1. Classification (NCBI taxonomy): domain Eukaryota; kingdom Viridiplantae; phylum Streptophyta; class Magnoliopsida; order Poales; family Poaceae; genus Aegilops; species Aegilops speltoides. Next base: position 456,253,390 of record CM038142.1, read on the forward strand.
GTCATTTCTGTTGTTTGTCTTCGAAACTTCTAAGTTTTGAAGACTTTCATAAAAATTGCCTATTCACCCCCCCCTCTAGTCGATACTAGCACTTTCAGTTTCTGCGAAACATAAAACATGCAACAAACAGGAATTGGTACTGGGCACTGGGTCAATATGTTAGTCCCAAAAATAGTATAAAAAGTTGCCAAAAGTATATGAAAGTTGAATAATATTGGCATGGAACAATCAAAAATTATAAATACGACGGATATGTATCAGCATCCCCAAGCTTAATTCCTGCTCGTCCTCGAGTAGGTAAATGATAAAAAAGATAATGTTTTATGTGGAATGCTACCTAGCATAATTTTGATCATATGTCTAATCATGGCATGAATATTAAGACACAAGTGATTCAAAGCAATAGTCTATCATTTCACATAAAAACAATAATACTTCGAGCGTACTAATAAAGCAATCATGTCTTTTCAAAACAACATGGCCAAAGAAAGTTATCCCTACAAAATCATATAGTCTGGCTATGCTCCATCTTCATCACAGAAAATATTCAAATCATGCACAACCACGATGACAAGCCAAGCAATTGTTTCATACTTTTGACGTTCTCAAACCTTTTCAACTTTCAGGCAATACGTGAGCGTGAGCCATGGACATAGCACTATGGGTGGAATAGAATATGATGGTGGAGGTTGTGTGGAGAAGACAAAAAGGAGAAAGTCTCACATCGACGCGGATAATCAACGGGCTATGGAGATGCCCGTCAATTGATGTCAATGCAAGGAGTAGGGATTGACATGCAACGGATGAACTAAGAGCTATAAGTGTATGAAAGCTCAAACTGGAAACTAAGTGGGTGTGCATCCAACTTGCTTGCTCATGAAGACCTCGGGCATTTGAGGAAGCCCATCATCGGAATATACAAGCCCAGTTCTATAATGAAAATTCCCACTAGTATATGAAAGTGATAACTCAAGAGACTCTCTATATGAAGAACATGGTGCTGCTCTGAAGCACAAGTGTGGTAAAAGGATAGTAACATTGCCCCTTCTCCCTTTTTCTCTCATTTTTTTTTGTGGTCTTCTTTGGTCCCCCTTTTTTTATTTGGCTTCTTTGGCCTTTTTTTCATTAAGTCCGGAGTCTCATCCCGACTTGTGGGGGAATCATAGTCTCCATCATCTTTTCCTCACTGGGGCAATGCTCTAATAATGATGATCATCACACTATTGTTTACTTACAACTCAATGAAAACATCATGAAAACATCATGCTAGCTATCTTAAGATCATGCAAGGCAATATGACAATGAATGCTCAAGTCATGTATATGATGATGATGGAAGTTGCATGGCAATATATCTCGGAATGGCTATGGAAATGCCATGATAGGTAGGTATGGTGGCTGTTTTGAGGAAGATATAAGGAGGCTTATGTGTGATAGAGCGTATCTTATCACGGGGTTTGGATGCACCGGCGAAGTTTGCACCAACTCTCGAGGTGAGAAAGGGCAATGCACGGTACCGAAGAGGCTAGCAATGATGGAGGGGTGAGAGTGCGTATAATCCATGGACTCAACATTAGGCATAAAGAACTCACATACTTATTGCAAAAATCTATTAGTCATCAAAAAAAGTACTGCGTGCATGCTCCTAGGGGGATAGATTGGTAGGAAAATACCATCGCTCATCCCCGACCGCCACTCATAAGGAAGACAATCAATAAATAAATCATGCTCCGACTTCATCACATAACGGTTCACCATACGTGCATGCTACGGGAATCACAAACTTCAACACAAGTATTTCTACTAATCCACAATTACTCACTATCATGTCTCTAATATCACCACCTTTATATCGCAAAACTATTGCAAGGAATCAAACATATCATATTCAGCGATCTACAAGTTTATGTAGGATTTTACGACTAACCATGTGAATGACCAATTCCTGTCATCTCTCTAAATAGATATAAGTGAAGTAAGAGAGTTTAATTCTTTCTACAAAATATATGCCCACGCTCTAACAAATATAAGTGAAGCAAAAGAGCCTTCTACCAATGGCGGTTTTCTATGTGAAGAGAAACAGGCAATCCAAACTTCAAATGATATAAGTGAAGCACATGAAGCATTCTATAAAGCCATACTCAAAAGATATAAGTGAAGTGCAAAGAGAATTCTATAAATCAACCATGCACTATCTCATACCAGCATGGTGCATAAAATAAAAGTGAAAACTAAATGCAAAAGACGCTCCAAGACTTGCACATATCGCATGAACGAAACGAATCCGAAAACATACCGATACTTGTTGAAGAAATAGGGGATGCCTTCCAGGGCATCCCCAATCTTAGACGCTTGAATCTACTTGAATATTTACTTGGGGTGCCTTGGGCATACCCAAGCTTGAGCTCTTGCCTCTCTTCCTTTTCCTCATATCGAGACCTCCTCGATCAAACACTTCATCCACACAAAACTTCAACAGAAAACTCGATAAGATCCGTTAGTATAATAAAGAAAATCACTACTCTAAGTACTGTTGCAAACCAATTTGTATTTTGTTTTTGCATTGTGTCTACTGTAATATAACTTTTCCATGGCTTAATCCACTGATATAAATTGATGGTTTCATCAAAACAAGCAAACTATGCATCAAAAACAGAATCTGTCAAAAACAGAACAGTCTGTAGTAATCTAAACATTCACCATACTTATGGTACCCCAATAATTCTACCAAAATTACGAAAAATAAAAAATTTGTATAGAAATACACTGAAAAGAGTCAGAACCATTTGACGTCCCAGTAAAAAATGTAAAATCGCGCACTACAGCCAAAGTTTATGTCCTGCACCGTACAAACCAACAAGCATTGTAAACATCCTAAAGGCAAACCTTAGCACATTATTTTTATAATACAATGGAATTGTACAAGGGGATAATTTTTTTTTTGATGAAAAGTTTATGTAATTAAGATTCACAAAGTTTCTGTGAGCATGAACAAAGTTCAAGGAGCTCTCCCACTTCAACAATGCTTGTCTCTCTCACTTCCACTTTCCTTTTTGAAAAGTTTTGGGTTCCCCTATTGATTTTTTTTTTGTTTTTAGACTATATAAAAGAACTCAACAGAAATAAATGACTCTCTAAAACTTCCGGGTTGTCTCCCTGGCAGCACTTTCTTTAAAGCCATTAAGCTAGGCATATAGTGCTCAAGTAATGGATCCGCCCGGATCCCAAGGTATATCAAAGCCAATTTTGATTAACAATGATTTGTGATTTAGTAGTGAGCACAAAGTAACATATATCATGCAACAATGAAGTCTAACTCTCTTCCTATGCATCGGCATGTCATAAAAGAACAATTCATGCACACCAAGTAAAGGCCAATGCATAGTTTAAGTAGTTTCTTGCAATTCTATCGTATTGGAAACATAGAGAGGTGGAGATATAGTTCCTCTCTCGTAATAATTGCAAGTAGGAGTAGCAAGCACATGCATATTATATATATCAAATTCATCATGTGTATTAGTAAAACGCAACCCATCAATATAATCCTTAATAAGCATAAACTTCTCTGATATAGTGCAGTTTGCAGAATTTAAAAAGATAATAGGACTATCATGTGTGGGTGCAATAGCAACAATTTCATGTTTAACATAAGGAACTATAGCAAGTTCATCTTCATAAGCATAATTCATATTGGCATCTTGGCCACAAGCATAGCAAGCATCAAAAAGGGATATTTCAAACGAATTAAAGGGATCATAGCAATCATCCTTCGGTAAGCACGAAGAGAAATTAAACAATGTATGAGTTGAAGAGTTACTCTCATTAGAAGGTGGGCTCGGGTAGCTAATCCTCTCTTCCTCCTTTTGTTCTTCGCTCTCCTCATCATCTTTTTCATCCAATGAGCTCATAGTTTCATTAATTTCTTCTTCCATAGACTCCTGCAAAATATTAGTCTCTTCTTGTACAGCAGAGACTTCCTCAATAAATGCATCAATATCGGAATTGAATTCATAATTCTCATAGCAATATTTAAGTTTAGCAAAAATTTCAGGTCTATAAACTGAATCATCAAGATTTTCGCACGTTTTAAACAAAGGTTCAATTTCATAAGCACCCATTGAGGGAGTGCTGGACTAGGGGGTGTCCGGACAGCCGGACTATCAATATCCGCCGGACTCCCAGACTACGAAGATAGAAGATTGAAGACACCGGCTCGTGTCTGGAAGGTACTTTCCTTGGCGTGGAAGGCAAGCTTGGCAATACGGATATGTAGATCTCCTACCATTGTAACCGACTCTGTGTAACCCTAGCCTCTCCGGTGTCTATATAAAACGGAGGGCCTTAGTCCATAGGACGAACATTACATCTCGACAATCATACCATAGGCTAGCTTCTAGGGTTTAGCCTCCTTGATCTCGTGGTAGATCTACTCTTGTACTACCCATATCATCAATATTAATCAAGCAGGATGTAGGGTGTTACCTCCATCGAGAGGGCCCGAACCTGGGTAAAAACATTGTGTCCCTCGTCTCTTGTTACCATCCGCCTAGACGCACAGTTCGGGACCCCCTGCCCGAGATCCGCCGGTTTTGACACCGACATAGGTGCTTTCATTGAGAGTTCCTCTGTGTCGTCCTCGATAGGCTCGATGGCATCTTCAACCATCAACACTGTCCAGGGTGAGACTTTTCTCCCCGGACAGATCTTCGTATTCGGCGGCTTTGCACTGCGGACCAATTCTCTTGGCCATCCGAGCAGATCGAAGCTACGCCCCGGCCGTCAGTCGATTCGAAGCTTGAACTTCACGGCCGATGACCGCGGAGACTTGATCTTCGACGGACTCGAGCCACGCCAAGCGCCGCGACTTGTGATGATGGGCATGATCTAGCTCTGCACGGGCAAGTGCTTTGGCGGTCTTTTCGGATCCGCCCGCCACTAGCCCGAGCCGATTGCCCATGTCGAGGGCGGTGGATAGACGCCGCCTGGGGCTTCAACATCCACGGCGATGGAGCCGAATACCAATCTTGTCCCCTGCGAAACTCGTGACCCCGAGGCGCCGGACTCCGAGCCTCCCGCACCCCTACCGATCAATCCGGATTGGGCGCCGGTTATGGAATTCACCGCGGACATCTTCGAGCACTCGCTTTTGGCGATATCCTCAATTCCTCAAGCATCTCTTGCTATCAGAGAATCTGGCCGGACTATGGCGGGGACGGTTGGAGTTCGGACGATGGAGAAATTGAGCCCACCCACCACCCACTTTATAGCCACCGTCAAGATTTAACCGACATGCTAGACTTCGACTCCGGCGACATCGACGCTATGGACGACGATGCCGAGAGGCGAACGAGACCCAATACCACAGGGCACTGGAAGGCCACCTCGTCATACGACGTCTACATGGTGGATACCCCAAAAGAAGGGGATGGCGAAAAAGCAGCAGAGGAAGATTCTCTAAAGAAGCAGCCCAAACGCCGGCGTCAGCGGCGCCGCTCTAAATCCAGCCACAACAAGAATATAGATCCCGGCACAGGAAATAACAATACCCCAGAGAGTGCCGAAGACAATCCCCTCCAAAGACGACTCAGCGCGGGAGGATGCGTAGCAAGCCCTCATGAAAGGGCGGCAGAAGAAAAGGTTGAGGATCAAAGCTATGTACCTCCCTCCGAAGACGAAACAAGCCTCAGTGATGACGAATTCGTCGCGCCCGAGGACCCCGTCGAACAAGAGCTTTTTAAGCACAGGCTCATCGCTACAGAAGAAGAAGCTCAAGAAGGAAAAGCGGAAGCTCAAAACAGCGGAAGACGCGCTCCGGACAAGATGGAGCAAAGTACTCAAAACCGCAGATAAATACGGCAACGCCACCAATCGAAGAGCTACCCGAAGCGCAAGCTGCTTCCAGAATTCGACGACGAGGCCATAGAGCCCCCACCGTCCAACGGCCCAGCCAGGTCCATCTACGGACCCAAACAAGCCCCAAGAAGCAAAGCAACACGTCAAGTGTCCGACGATAGCGGCACATACAAGTCAGGGTATTGACACCCACTATGTTTCACATACGAGGTCTTTGGATCATGAGTTCCCAGCAGGTTTAAACCCATAAACATAGAAGCCTACGATGGAACAATGCACTCAGAGTCTGGATAGAAGACTATATATTGCATATACACATGGCGGAGGAGATGATCTCCACGCCATAAAATATCTCCCCTCAAGCTCAAAGGGCCAGCCCGTCATTGGCTCAAAAGCCTCCCGTAAAACACTTGTTGGAAGTTGGGAAGAGCTCGAGGAAGCATTTAGAGCAAATTTTCAAGGGACCTATGTCCGTCCTCCGGATCGCAGCGATTTAAGTCATATAACTCAACAACCCGGAGAGTCAACATGAAATTCGGAACAGGTTTCTTACCAAAAGAACCAAATAGTCGATCGTCCGGACGCTGAAGCCTTAGCAGCTTTCAAGCACAATGTCCGAGACGAATGGCTTGCCGACACCTCGGTCAAGAGAAACCAAGGACAATGACCGCATTAACAAGCCTCATGACCTGCTTCGTGCGGGGAGGATAGGTGGCTAGCAAGAAGCAAACACCAGCGACCCAAGTACATCCGAGATAAGAGATGGAAACGGAAAATCACGGTGCAGAAAAGAGCAGCGCCGGAATAAAGAGAAAAACCCAAAGAGACGGCAGTCAACGCCGGATTTAAAAGCTAACGGCCAAATAGTAAAGCACAGCCTCTAAAGGATGACAGTGACGAATTGTCCAACTTAAAGAAGATTTTGGGTCGGATATGTCAAATCCACAAGACCCGGAAGGCTCGCAAATCACACCCACAGGATTGTTGGGTTTTAAACAGTCCGCAGATCAATGCCAAACACAAGGGGCTCGACGCGTTGAGCGAAGAGGACAAACCCCACCAGCAGAGCACCGGAAAACAAAAGAATTTCCCACAAGGGGTCAAAGCAGTAAACTCACTTCATGTGAGGACACGGAAAAACAGTGCGGCACTTTCTAAAAGGAGCTTCGCTCGGTCCAACCCAGCAGACCGAAGAGATTGGATATCAAAACCAATCACTTTCGACCACCGGGACTACTCCAGAAGCGTTCGAAACGCAGGACGGACTCCCCTGATATTGAATCCGATAATAAACGGATGACAATTCACAGACGTCCTAATGGACGGAGGCAGTGACTTAAACCTGCTATATTCAAACACAATCTGTCGGATGGGGATAGACCCTACCAAAATTCGACACAGCCACACTTCCTTCAAAGGAGTGACGCCAGGCCCTTACGCCAAGTGCACAGGCTCGATATTACTAGAAGTCATGTTCGGATCACCGAACAACTTTCGACGCGAAAAATTAATTTTTCATATCGTCCCATTTAAAAGTGAATATCAAGCCTTCGTTGGGACGAAGGCTTTTGTCCGCTTCAACGCCATACCGCATTACGCGTCTCTTACACTTAAGATGCCCGTCCACATGGCGCCATTTCAAAGGCAAGGGTCACTTAAAGACCCGGACTCGGATAGACGAATCCGACTCAAAGAAAGTTAGGGCTCCCTAGCCGCATACCCTTTCCACAGTGGGCTGCGCAAGACAACCGATCGCGGTTTCATATAAACCTTGCTTTAATTATTTACATTTCTTCTTTTGCATATTTTTCGCATTTAACTGTTTCTAAAACTAAACGTTCCTCTCTTTCTACAGATGAACAACGTGTGTACCCGTCGGGATAACGGCAAGAACGGAGACACAGCGCAGACGCAAGAGGGACCCGTTGCAAGGATTCTTTTCAGATTAAGACCTGCGTAGACCTTTTTATTACGGTCTCTTGTTGTTACTCTCCTTGGCTCCTTCCTATAGCCAAAGCGAGCCTCGACGCTTTGGCATCGGCGCGTCGTAAAACCATGCCCGCACGGACACAAGGGGCTTAGGGCATAATTCGCCCATTATCATAAAGTCCGAACACCTTCGGAGTGTTGGCGTCTCGAGTTAGGCATTATATGCATCAGCTCGAATCATGTCTTTGGTCAAATGTTGGGTTTTCCGGCTCCTGTGTTTTGCTGCCTTATGTTCCAGATCACCCGCTAACGCGCACCGGAGAACTATGCGATTGTGCCCAGTTAATTTGGCGAGCACCTCAATAGAGAAAGCCAAAACTCGATCATCATGATATAGCGAGAGTCTGATCAGCCACTTGATCGACCATCGGAATGTTTAGAATTCCCCGCTTTGACGAAGGACCGTTTCCCGGCCAGGCACATACGCACCCCGAGTACGGAGATGTGTGGTGTCATCAGGGGCTATATCGTAGCCCCACCCTCGAGCTCCACTGGCTAAGTGAAAGAGATAAAGCATTATAGTCCGGATTGCCTCATTCGCTACGCTACCACCTCCTTATAACAGGACCGAGACGTCGGATTAAGTGTGAAAACACGCTATTTTGCGAACACCCCAGCACCTTGTGCGAGGGGGCTGAAGCCGAAGACTGCATCTTTCATGTTATACAAAAATATACGTAAATGGCCGCACAGGAGAAGTCTTACTACTTGGAAGCACAAGTATAAAAAGCATTCACACTATAACCATTGATCTACAAGTTAATGCGTTCAATTGAACGTTACATTTTTTGAGCACTGCGACTCTATTACACGAGCGCCACACATAACTTCCCCGAAATAATGTTCGGCGGGAAGCCGGTTTCCATCCGAACCCTGGGCAGCAACAGCGGTGGCATCCATCTCCGGACACTGCGCCTTCACACGGGCCAGAGCCATCCGCACTCCCTCGATGCAGGCCGACCGTTTCATCTCCTTGATATGCAGCACCGCCCCAAGGAATTGCTGCAGTAGGCCAAAGTAGCTCGTCGCCTTGGACCTCTCTGGCCATACATGGGCCACGATGTCAGTCATAGCCTGTCCGGACAGTCTATTTAGTTCGGCCCATTCGGCCAACCTGTCCGTCAGCGGAAGAGGGCGATTCGGACTGTGGAATTGAGACCAATATAACTCTTCCGTCTCGTGATCCCCTGGCTCCAGAAGTGCTTAACGGCATCAGCCGCACTCGCAGCCAAGTCCATATACGGATCCTCCGAACTCCAAACCGCCAAATTGAGCGATTTGGCATCCATAAACCGGCGACGATAAGAAAAGGCTTGCCAACCACAATTTCTCTGGCTTGGCGCAGCTCCTCCTTCATAGCCCGCATTGCAGAGTGGGCATCCTTGGCTTCGGTGGTGGCCTTCTTCAGGTCTTCCCGCTCCGATAGGCGCTCCTTTTCAAGAGCCTCATTGCGGTCGGTAGCATCCTTTAATTTCTTGGCCATTCGCCACCTCCGCCCGCTTAGGCAAAGGCGCAGCCTTTTCGACCTTCAACTCTTGGCCGCCCTCGCGGCAGCAGCGTCACTCCTCGGGCTTGCTCCTTAGCTAGAGCAAGTTCGCCCAAACTCTCCACAACAGCACTATCTCAGTATTAAAAGATATAACTTATCAGAGGCGGGCTTGGACCCACTCAATAAAGCGGCTGCGGAGAATTTATTTACCTTGCGACTCGTCAAGTCGCTGGTTGACAAGTGCGATGTCAGCATCTGCCACGTCAAGTTGTCGACTTAATTCGGCAAACTCACTAGTCCGGCTGGCCCCGGACTATCCGCCACCTGTATCAGAACGGCGGTATTCATTACCTGAGATGTTGAGATTTTGATCCTCGGCACGCTGTCGTTTTTGACAACCTACCGAGTCTCAGGGGCTACTATCTATACAGGGCACATTTTTTATATGCAAAACTGTTAAAAGACAAAGGGGTGCATCATTTTCAAGATACCTCAAATCCCGCCAAAGAAGCTCATGGCGGCATTACATAATCCGCCAGCGGACGAAATCCTTCCGACCACCATACGCATTAATGCGCGGTGATCTTCTGAAATGGACGCCCTCTCAAGCAAACTCTTCAGTTCTCCCGGCCGGACTCTGGGGGGTGCCGAACTCTCGGGCCCCTCCGGACTCGGAACGCCCCCGTGCGACACCGGGCTCGCTTTGCCTCATCTGGCGGGCTGCAGACGGAGGCGACGCTCTCCATCATCTCCGGAAGAAGGTCCCCGAGGATGAACTCATCTCGAGACGGCCGCAGATCCGAACTGCGATATAAATATTTGGTTACCTCTGAAGCATAAACGAAGGTACTTCCTTATTAAACTTCCTCTTTCATACTCACGGCTCGTTGAGGGCTGGTCCTTGGCGATGATTGCGCGTCCGAGTCTCTCCGGACGCCTGCAGACCAGTGAGGATTTCTTCCCACGCTTAGGGCTTTGACCTCCGGATCTTTGAGGCGGTCCTCTTCTCCCTCGAAGGAGGGATCCTTGGTTCCTCCTCTTGCCGCCTTTGGGCTAAGTATTAGCTCCTTTATTTCCCCGTCGCCCCCCTGTGGGCGCAACCTCCAACATTCGACCAGCCACGGGCTCCAAGGCGGTCTCTGGAGGGGGGCGGACACCTTATCAGCCTTGATCGCGCCACCCATTCCTGTAAAGAACAAAGGGTCAAGAGACGATCTTTTGAAAGGCACACAAATAGAATGTCCGGGCTCTGAGCTATTTACCTGAGTATCCGGGCGATCGCGGCTTAGGCCTGCGTCCTCGGCCGAATCCGGACACGCCACCTGCGGTCCGAAGAACAGCTTGTACATCTCGGTGGGTGTCGCACCCATAAAATGCTTGAGAATACGAGGTCCCTCCGGATTGAATTCCCATAGACGGAGAGGACGACGTTTGCAGGGTAGGAGGTGCCTGATTAGCATGACCTGCATCACCTTGACCAGGTCGATCTCCCTTGTTTGGAGGTCTCGAATCCGGCCCTGCAGTGCGGGCACGTCCTTGGACGGCCCCCAATTGAGCCCTTGGTTGACCCACGACATCAGTTGGCATGGAGGACCCGGGCGGAAGGAGGGCGGCGGCTTTTGCTTGCTGCCCCTTGGAGCAGTGATGTAAAACCACTCCTGCTGCCACAATCCCAGTTCCTCTTGGAAGGAACCTTCGAGCCACGGGGCATCGACCTTCTTGCTTATGGTCGCCCCGCCGCACTCCGCTTGACGCCCCCCGATCATCTTCGGCTCCACCTTAAATGTTTTCAGCCACAGGCCGAAGTGGGGGATGACGCGGAGGAAGGCTTCGCAGACAATAATGAATGCGGAGATGTGGAGGATGGACTCCGGAGCCAAGTCGTGGAAGTCCAGCCCGTAGTAGAACAGGAGCCCTCTCACGAAGGGATCCGTCGGGAATCCCAATCCCCGACGGAGGTGAGATCTGAAACGACGATTCGCGGGCTCGGGGCTGGCACGGCCTGCCCTGGGGCAGGCAACCTGTGTGAAACCTCGTAGGCCAGGTACTTGGCCTCTCGCAACTTCAATATGTCCTCCTCCGTGATGGAGGAGGGCATCCACCGGCCCTGGAGGTCGGAGCCGGACATTGTTGTGGATCCGAAGCGCTCGAATCTGAAGCTTTAAGTGTTGGAACTGGGAGCGGAGGAAAGATTCGATGCGAGGTTGAAAGACAAGGACAGGCCTTGGTCCTCTTATAAAGGGGAAGAAATACCAAGGGCCGTCTCGTGACCGCTTAGGATTCCCCTTCGATAGAGGAGGCGTGGCGACGGAACGGTTGGGTTACCCACGCACGTATTGATGAGGATCCCGGAATAAAGGGACACGATCTCGCTCGACAAGACGTGCCAAGGAAATCGCCGCTAAAACGTCTTTGAGGTGGAATAAGTAAAAACAATTCAAACAAGGGCTTGGTAGCGGTGTGATGACGCGCCGCATAATACGTCAGCAGATTGAATCAGTGTATATGTTTTATTCCCTCTACGGCGGAACGTGGAAATTATTTTTGCAGAGCCGGACACTATCCTGGTGTTCATCATCTTCTCTAAGATTATTCAAGGAAGGAACCTGCCTTGCAATGCCGAACATTATGCACGCCGGACTCATCGTCATTGAAGACCGGTTCAGGGGCTACTGAGGGAGTCCTGGACTAGGGGGTGTCCGGACAGCCGGACTATCAATATTCGCCGGACTCCCAGACTACGAAGATAGAAGATTGAAGACTCCGGCTCGTGTCCGGAAGGTACTTTCCTTGGCGTGGAAGGCAAGCTTGGCAATACGGATATGTAGATCTCCTACCATTGTAACCGACTCTGTGTAACCCTAGCCTCTCCGGTGTCTATATAAACCGGAGGGCCTTAGTCCATAGGACGAACATTACATCTCGACAATCATACCATAGGCTAGCTTCTAGGGTTTAGCCTCCTTGATCTCGTGGTAGATCTACTCTTGTACTACCCATATCATCAATATTAATCAAGCAGGATGTAGGGTTTTACCTCCATCGAGAGGGCCCGAACCTGGGTAAAAACATTGTGTCCCTCGTCTCTTGTTACCATCCGCCTAGACGCACAGTTCGGGACCCCCTACCCGAGATCCGCCGGTTTTGACACCGACACCCATAAAAGCAACAAATCCTTCTATTTGTTCCACATCATAGTAATCATATATACCATTAGCATAAGAAGCTAAGGTTTCATTATCATTAAATTTTCATGAAAAGGGAAGGTGTGGAGCCTTCATCCTAGAGCAACAAGTATAATCATATCTCAAGCATAGTTCCCTAGCATACCAACGCAACATATAAATTTGATCCCATAATAGTTTCCCTTTTTGTATCAAGCGATAATCCCTAAGTATTCACGTTGATCCAACGTGTCTCCCATAACATAATTGAATGGGGTTTTCTCAGGATTATCAAAGTAGTACATAATATCTTTCACATAACCAGCATCGAGCGTTTTAGGAGGTTCCCCATCTCCATGAGTAGCAAGTACACCTAATTTGTTTGGTATTTCGTGTTCCATCTCCATAACTAAAGATAGAGAACAACTTAGAACAGCAAATAAAAATTACTTAGTGATAAAGCAAACAAGCACACACGAGAATATTCGCCCCACGCTATGACTCTCCGGGAGGCGCCAGAAAAAGGTCTTGATAACCCACAAGTGTAAGGGATCAATTGTATCCTCTTTCGATAAGTAAGAGTGTTGAACCCAATGAGGAGCTAAAGGTAGAACAAATATTCCCTCAAGTTCTATCGACCACCGATACAACTCTACGCACGCTTGATGTTCGCTTTACCTAAAACACGTATGAAACTAGAAGTACTTTGTAGGTGTTGTTGGATAGGTTTGCAAGATAATAAAGAACACGTAAATAAAAAGTAGGGGCTGTTTAGATGAAGACACAACTAAGTTAGTTTTAGTAGAGAGCTTTTTTGTCACAAGAAAGTTATTTGACCCTAGGCAATCGATAACTAGACCGGTAATCACTATTGCAATTTTATTTGAGGGAGGGGCATAAGCTAACATACTTTCTCTTCTTGGATCATATGCACTTATGATTGGAACTCTAGCAAGCATCCGCAACTACTAAAGATCATTTAGGTAAAACCCAACCATAGCATTAGAGCATCAAGTCCCCTTTATCCCATACGCCACAACCCCCTTACTCGGGTTTATGCTTCTGTCACTCAAGCAACCCACTATAAGCGAATCATGAATGTATTGCAACACCCTACAGCGGGAATCCCTCATGCTTGCGTGACACGGAGAGCACCATAGGACAACACCAATAATAAAACATGCAACTCAAACCAATCACGATCATCAATTAACCCATAGGACAAAACAGATCTACTCAAACATCATAGGATAGCCATACATCATTGGGAAATAATATATAGCGTTGAGCACCATGTTTAAGTAGAGATTACAACGGGTAAAAGAGGGGTTACACCGCTGCATAGAGGGGGGAAGAGTTGGTGATGAGGGCGGTGAAGTTGTTGGTGTAGACCGCGGTGATGATGATGGCCCCCGGCAGCGTTCCGGCGCCACCGGAAGCGAGGGGGAGAGAGCTCCCCTTCTTCTTCTTCTTCTTCTTCTTCTTCTTCTTCTTCCTTGACCTCCTCCCTAGATGGGAGAAGGGTTTCCCCTCTGGTCCTTGGCTCCCATGGTGTGGGAGGGGCGAGAGCCCCTCCAAGATAGGATCTGTCTCTCTGTCTCTCTCTGTTTCTGTGTTCTCCGATTATGCCCTTTCACCGTTTCTTATATATCCGGAGATCCGTAACATCGATTGGATTGAAACCTTTGCCCAGATTTTTCTTCGAAAATAAGCTTTATTGCGGCAAAAGAAGAGCGTCAACCGCCTTACGGGGTGCCCACGAGGGTCAGGGGCGCGCCTGCCCCCCTGGGGCGCGTCCCCCTACCTCGTGGCCCCCTCGAGCACCGTCTCGCATTTGTTTTTCTTCCCAAAAATCATAAATATTCCAAAAATGATCTTCGTTTGTTTTTATCCCGTTTGGACTCCGTTTGATATGGGGTTTCTGCGAAACATAAAACATGCAACAAACAGGAACTCTCACTGGGCACTGGATCAATATGTTAGTCCCAAAAATAGTATAAAAAATTGCCAAAAGTATATGAAAGTTGAATAATACTGGCATGGAACAATCAAAAATTATAGATACGACGGAGATGTATCACCATGCCATCGTGCTGACGAAACTCACCCTTGTCCTCAACTGGATCAAGAGCACAAGGGACGTCATCGAGCTGAACGTGTGCTGAACGCGGAGGTGTCGTACGTTCGGTACTTGGATCGGTTGGATCACGAAGAAGTTCGACTACATCAACCGCGGTACTAAACGCTTCCGCGTTCGGTCCACGAGGGTATGTGGACACACTCTCCCCTCTCATTGCTATGCATCTCCTAGATAGATTTTGCATGATCGTAGGAAATTTTTTGAAATTACTGCGTTCCCCAACAGTGGCATCCGAGCCAGGTCTTATGCACGAGTAGAACATAGAGAGTTGTGGGCGATAATAGTCATACTGCTTACCACCAACGTCTTACTTTGATTCGGCAGTATTGCTGGATGAAGCGGCCCGGACCGCCATTACATGACCGCGTTCATGAGACTAGTTCTGCCAATGTGTTTTTGCACATAGGTGGCTAGCGGGTGTTTGTTTCTCCAACTTTAGTTGAATCGAGTTTGACAGCAGCCGGTCGTTGTTGAAGGTTAAAACAGCACACTTGGCAAAAATCGTTTTGGTTTTGATGCGTAGGTAAGAATGGTTCTTGCTAGAAGCCCGTAACAGCCATGTAAAACTTGCAACAACAAAGTAGAGGACGTCTAACTTGTTTTTGCAGGGCTTGTTGTGATGTGATATGGTCAAGACATGATGTGATATAAATTGTTGTATGAGATGATCATGTTTTGTAATAGAGTTATCGACAACTAGCAGGAGCCATATGGTTGTCGCTTTATTGTATGCAATGCAATCGCCATGTAATTGTTTTACTTTATCACTAAACGTTAGGGATAGTCGTAGAAGCAATAGTTGGTGAGATCAAGGTGTCGCACCGGTGACGATGGAGATCATGACGATGCTTCGGTGATGGAGATCATGAGCACAACATGATGATGGCCAGATCATGTCACATATTTTGATTGCATGTGATGTTTATCTTTTATGCATCTTATTTTTCTTAGTACGGCGGTAGCATTATAAGATGATCCCTTACTAAATTTCAAGGTATAAGTGTTCTCCCTGAGTATGCATCGTTGCTACAATTCATCATGCCGAGACACCACGTGATGATTGGGTGTGATAAGCTCTACGTTCACATACAATGGGTGCAAGCCAGTTTTGCACACGCATAATACTTGGGTTAAAGTTGACGAGCCTAGCATATGCAGATATGGCCTCGGAACTGTGAGACCAAAAGGTCGAACATGAATCATATAGTAGATATGATCAGCATAGTGATGTTCACCATTGAAAACTACTCCATCTCACGTGATGATCGGACATGGTTTAGTTGATTTGGATCACGTGATCATTTAGATGACTAGAGTGATGTATATCTAAGTGGGAGTTCTTAAGTAATATGATTAATTGAACTTCAATTTATCATGAACTTAGTCATGATAGTTATTTTGCATGTCTATGTTATTGTAGATCAATGGCTCGTGATACTATTCCTTTGAATTTTAATGCGTTCCTAGATAAAGCTAAGTTGAAAGATGATGGTAGCAATTACATGGACTGGGTTTGTAACTTGAGGATTATCCTCATTGCTGCATAGAAGAATTACGTCCTGGAAGCACCGCTGAGTGCTAGGCCTGCTGCAGACGCTACTGATGACGTTAAGAACGTCTAGCAGAGCAAATTTGATGACTACTCGATAGTTCACTGTGCATAATAAACCAGGACTTCAAAGACGTTTTGAACATCGTGGAGCATATGAGATGTTCCAAGAGTTGAAGTTAATATTTCAAGCAATTGCCCGAGTTGAGAGATATGAAGTCTCCAACAAGTTCTATAGCTGCAAGATGGAGGAGAATAGTTCTGTCAGTGAACATATACTCAAAATGTCTGGGTATCATAACCACTTGACTCAGCTGGGAGTTAATCTTCCTGATGATAGTGTCATTGACAGAGTTCTTCAATCACTGCCACCAAGCTATAAAGGCTTCGTGATGAACTATAATATGCAAGGGATGAACAAGACAATTCTCGAGCTCTTCGCAATGCTAAAGGCTACGGAGGTAGAAATCAAAAAGGAGTATCAAGTGTTGATGGTCAACAAGACCACTAGTTTCAAGAAAAAGGGCAAAGGGAAGAAGGGAAACTTCAAGAAGAACGGCAAGAAAATTGCTGCTCAGGAGAAGAAACCCAAGTCTGGACCTAATCCTTAAACTGAGTGCTTCTACTGCAAAGGGACTGGTCACTAGAAGCGGAACTGCCCCAAGTATTTGGCTGATAAGAAGGATGGCAGAGTGAAAGGTATATTTGATATACATGTTATTGATGTGTACCTTATAATGCTTGTAGTAGCGCCTGGGTTTTTGATACTGGTTCTGTTGCTCATATTTGCAACTCAAAATAGGGGCTACAGATTAAACGAAGATTGGCTAAGGACGAGGTGATGATGCGCGTGGGAAATGGTTCCAAGATCGATGTGATCTCCATCGGCTCGATACCTGTACATCTACCTTCAGGATTAGTTTTAGACCTAAATAATTGTTATTTAGTGCCATCGTTGAGCATGAACATTATATCCGGATCTTGTTTGATGCGAGACAATTATTCATTTAAATCAGAGAATAATGGTTGTTCTATTTATATGAGTAATATCTTTTATGGTCATGCACCCTTGCTGAGTGGTCAATTTTTGTTGAATCTCGATCATGATGACACACATGTTCATAATATTGAAGCCAAAAGATGCAAAGTTGATAATGATAGTGCAACTTATTTGTGGCACTGCCATTTGGGTCATATCGGTGTAAAGCGCATGAAGAAACTCCATGCTGATGGGCTTTTGGAATCACTTGATTATGAATCATTTGGTGCCTGCGAACCATGCCTCATGGGCAGATGACTAAAACTCCGTTCTCTGGAACAATGGAACGAGCTACTGACTTATTGGAAATAATACATACCGTATGCGGTCCAATGAGTATTGAGGCTCGTGGCGTGTATCGTTATTTTCTTACCTTCACAGATGATTTGAGCAGATATGGTTATATCTACTTAATGAAGCATAAGTCTTAAACATTTGAAAAGTTCAAAGAATTTCAGAGTGAAGTGGAAAATCATCATAACAAGAAAATAAAGTTTCTACGATCTGATCGTGGAGGCGAATATTTGAGTTACGAGTTTGGTCTTCATTTGAAACTATGTGGAATAGTTTCACAACTTACGCCACCTGGAACACCACAGCGAAATGGTGTGTCCGAACATCGTAGCCGTACTTTATTGGATATGGTGCAATCTATGATGTCTCTTACTGATTTACCGCTATCGTTTTGGGGTTATGCTTTACACACGGCTGCATTCACTTTAAATAGGGCACCATCAAAATCCGTTGAGACGACGCCTTATGAACTATGGTTTGGCAAGAAACCAAAGTTGTTATTTCTTAAAGTTTGGGGCTGCGATGCTTATGTGAAAAAGCTTCAACCTGATAAGCTCGAACCCAAATCGAAGAAGTGCTTCTTCATAGGATACCCAAAGGAAACTGTTGGGTACACCTTCTATCACAAATCCGAAGGCAAGATATTCGTTGCTAAAAATGGATCCTTTCTAGAGAAGGAGTTTCTCTCAAAAGAAGTGAGTGGGAGGAAAGTAGACTTGATGAGGTAATTGTACCTTCTCCTGAATTGGAAAGTAGTTCATCACAGAAATCACTTCCAGTGATTCCTACACCAATTAGTGAGGAAGCTAATGATGATGATCATGAAACTTCAGAGTAAGTTACTACAGAACCTCGTAGGTCTTCCAGAGTACGGTCCGCACCAGAGTGGTACGGTAATCCTGTTCTGGAAGTCATGTTACTAGATCATGGTGAACCTACGAACTATGAGGAAGCGATGATGAGCCCAGATTCCGCGAAATGGCTTGAGGCCATGAAATTTGAGATGGGATCCACATATGAGAACAAATTGTGGACTTTGGTGGATTTGCCCAATGATCGGCAAGCCATAGAAAATAAATGGATCTTCAAGAAGAAGACCGACGCTAACGGTAATGTTACTGTCTACAAAGCTCGACTTGTTGCGAAAGGTTTTTGACAAGTTCAAGGAGTTGACTACAATGAGACTTTCTCACCCGTAGCAATGCTTAAGTCTGTCCGAATCATGTTAGCAATTGCCGCATTTTATGATTATGAAATTTGGCAGATGGATGTCAAAACTGCATTCCTGAATGGATTTCTAGAAGAGTTGTATATGATGCAACCTGAAGGTTTTGTCGATCCAGAGGGTGCTAACAAAGTGTGCAAGCTCCAACAATTCATTTATGGACTGGTGCAAGCCTCTCAGAGTTGGAATAAATGTTTTGATAGTGTGATCAAAGCATATGGTTTTATACAGACTTTTGGAGAAGCATGTATTTACAAGAAAGTGAGTGGGAGCTCTGTAGCATTTCTAATATTATATGTGTATGACATATTGTTGATTGGAAATGATATAGAATTTCCAAATAGCATAAAGGGATACTTGAATAAAAGTTTTTCAATGAAAGACCTCAGTGAAGCTGCTTACATTTTGGGCATCAAGAGATAGATCAAGACGCTTAATTGGACTTTCACAAAGCACATACCTTGATAAAGTTTTGAAGAAGTTCAAAATGGATCAGTCAAAGAAAGGGTTCTTGCCTGTGTTACAAGGTGTTAAGTTGAGTCAGACTCAATGCCCGACTACTACAAAAGATAGAGAGAAAATGAAAATCATTCCCTATGCTTCATCCATAGGTTCTATCATGTATGCAATGCTGTGTACCAGACCTGATGTGTGCCTTGTTATAAGTATAGCAAGGAGGTACCAACGTAATCCCGGAGTGGAGCACTGGACAGCGGTCAAGAACATCCTGAAATACCTGAAAAGTACTAAGGATATGTTTCTCATTTATGGAGGTGACAAAGAGCTCATCGTAAATAGTTACGTCGATGCAAGCTTTGACACTGATCCGGATGACTCTAAGTCACAATCCACATACATATTTTTATTGAATGGTGGAGCTGTCGGTTGGTGTAGTTCCAAGCAAAGCATCATGGCGGGATCTACGTGTGAAGCTGAGTACATAGATGCTTCGGAAGCAGCAAATGAAGGAATCTAGATGAAGGAGTTCATATCCGATCTAGGTGTCATACGTAGTGCATCGGGTGCAATGAAAATCTTTTTTGACAATACTGGTGCAATTGCCTTGGCAAAGGAATCTAGATTTCACAAGAGAACCAAGCACATCAAGAGACGCTTCAATTTCATCCATCATCAAGTGTCAGAGGGAGACATAGAGATTTGCAAGGTACATACGAATCTTAATGTTGCAGATCCATTGACTAAGCCTCTTCCATGAGCAAAATATGATCAGCACCAAAACTCCATGGGTGTTAGAATCATTACTTTGTAATCTAGATTATTGACTCTAGTGCAAGTGGGAGACTGAAGGAAATATGCCCTAGAGGCAATAATAAAGTTATTATTTATTTCCTTATTTCATGATAAATGTTTATTATCCATGCTAGAATTGTATTAACCGGAAACTTAGTACATGTGTGAATACATAAACAAAACATATTGTCCCTAGTATGCCTCTACTTGACTAGCTCGTTAATAAAAGATGGTTATGTTTCCTAACCATAGACATGTGTTGTCATTTGATAAACGGGGTCACATCATTATGAGAATGATGTGATGGACATGACCCATCCGTTAGCTTAGCATTATGATCATTACAGTTCATTGTTACTGCTTTCTTCATGACTTATACATGTTCCTCGGACTATGAGATTATGCAACTCCCGAATACCGGAGGAACACTTTGTGTGCTATCAAACGTCACAATGTAAATGGGTGATTATAAAGATGCTCTATAGGTGTCTCCGAAGGTGTTTTGTTGGGTTGGCATAGATCAAGATTAGGATTTGTCACTCCATGTTTCGAAGAGGTATCTCTGGGCCCTCTCGGTAAAGCTCATCACTTGCAAGCAATGTGACTAATGAGTTAGTTGTGGGATGAAGCATTACAGAATGAGTAAAGAGACTTGCCGGTAACGAGATTGAACTAGGTATGATGATACTGACGATCGAATCTCAGGTAAGTAACATACCGATGACAAAGGGTACAACATATGTTGTTATGCGGTTTGACTAATAAAGATCTTCATAGAATATGTAGGAGCCAACATGAGCATCTAGGTTACGCTATTGTTTATTGATCGGAGATGTGTCTCGGTCATGTCTACATAGTTCTCGAACCCGTAGGGTCCGCACGCTTAACATTCGATGACGATTTGTATTATGAGTTATGTGTTTTGATGACCGAAGTTTGTTAGGAGTCCCGGATGAGATCACGGACGTGACGAGGAGTCTCGAAATGGTCGAGACATAAAGGTTGATACATTAGACTATGTTATTCGGACACCAAAAGTTTTCCGAGTGGTTTCGGGTAAAAATGGAGTGCCGGAGGGGTTACCGGAACCCTCGAGGGAACTAATGGGCCACCATGGGCCTTAGTGTAGAGAGAGGAGGGCCGCCAGGGCAGGCCTCGCCCCCCTCCCCCCTTAGCAGTCCGAATT
The DNA here is from genome assembly GCA_021437245.1 of Aegilops speltoides. Taxonomy (NCBI): domain Eukaryota; kingdom Viridiplantae; phylum Streptophyta; class Magnoliopsida; order Poales; family Poaceae; genus Aegilops; species Aegilops speltoides. The sequence goes on from CM038142.1 coordinate 456,274,568, forward strand.
GGACAAGGGAAGGCGGGCGACGCCCCCTTTCCTACTCCCTCTTCCTCCCCTTCCTTCCCCCTCTCTTCCTTGTACAGGAATCCTACTAGGACTAGTAGTCCTAGTAGGACTCCCTCTCCTTGGCGTGCCCCCTAGGGTCGGCCGGCCTCCCCCTCCCTCCTTTATATACGAGGGCAGGGGCACCCTAGAACACACCAAGTCTTATCTTAGCCGTGTGCGGTCCCCCCTCCACAGTTACACACCTCGATCATATCGCTGTAGTGCTTAGGCGAAGCCCTGCGCCGGTAACATCATCATCACCATTGCCATGTCGTCGTGCTGACAAAACTCACCCTCGTCCTCAACTGGATCAAGAGCATGAGGAACGTCATCGAGCTGAACATGTGCTGAACGCGGAGGTGTCGTACGTTCGGTACTTGGATCGGTTGGATCGTGAAGAAGTTCGACTACATCAACCGCGTTAATGAACGCTTATGCTTTCGGTCTACGAGGGTACGTGGACACACTCTCCCCTCTCATTGCTATGCATCTCCTAGATAGATCTTGCGTGATCGTAGGATTTTTTTTGAAATTACTGCATTCCCCAACACTAACATGGCTCATTCAACACTCCTCTCATGTGGAAGGTGCTCTAGCCGCCCACCAACATGAGCCAAGCGACTAGTCTCAGATGGATGTGCCACTACTGACTTCATGCTCACCATATTGTTGTGCGCTACCGACCAACCACACCAGCACAGTCACGATGCTCCCACCACAAGACTTGGCTCTAAGGCAATGCTTCCAACAAAGTAGCGACACCACGGGTGCCATGATACGTCGTCAACGTATCTATAATTTATGAAGTATTCATGCCATGTTTACAAAAATTGTAGATGGTTTTGCTGCACTTTTATATTATTTTTATGGACTAACATATTAACCTAGTGCCCGGTGCCAGTTGTTGTTTTCTGCTTGTTTTTGTTTTCCAGGAAATCCATACCGAATGAAGTCCAAGCATGATGAAACTTTTTGACGATTTTTTTAGGAAGGAAAGAGACATGGGAAGCTCCGAGGGAGTACCAGAAGACCCACAATGGCCCCACAAGGTAAGGGGCGTGCCCAGGTGCCTTGTGGCCCCCTGTGACCCCTCCTGGCGTGATTCCAACGCTGAAAATTCTTACATATCGCAAAAACCCCGAAAGTTAACCTAAATAAGTGTTTCCGCCTCCGCAAGCCTCTATTCCGAAGCGATCTCATCCGGAGCTCCATTTCGGCACCCTGCCAGGTGGGGAAGCCATCACCGGAGGCCATCTTCATCATCACCGCTGCCTCCATGACGAGGAGGGGGTAGTTTACCCTTGGGGCCGAGGGTATGTATCAATAGATATGTGTTTGATCTCTCTCTCTCTCTATCTCTATCTCTCGTGATCTTGATAGGAGACGATCTTGATGTACAATGAGCTTTGTTAATATAGTTGGATCATATGGTGTTCTTCCCTCTCTATCTTCGTTGTGATGAATTGAATCTTGCTCTTTGAAGTTTCATATGTTGGATTGAATACTTTGGATTTTACATCACTTGATGTATGTCTTAATTGTAGATACCCGTGGTGACAATGGGGTAATCTATTGAGATCACTTGATATATGTTTTGGTAATAAATTTGTTGGTTCCCATGGTGACATTGGGGTAATCTAGGCATAAAGGTTGATACATGTTTCTATCCTACTTTCTTTGATAGGAACTTTGGAGTGATTCTTTGTCGCACGTTGAGAGATTATTATATGATTCGATTGTGTTAGTACTGTTTAGAGATTGTAAGGGTGAAAGTATTAACCCTGGGCCTTATTTCTAAGTATTGATATACCGTTTTGCTCGTTGTTTGCTACTTGCTACCTTAATGTTTTATTTATTCAGATTATAAAAAGATATTTCTACCATCCATATTACACATGTATCATCATCTCTTTGCCGAACTAGTGCACCTATACAACTGACAATTGCATTGGGTGTGTTGGGGACACAAGAGACTCTTGGTATTTTGATTGCAGGGTTGTTTGAGAGAGAGACCATCTTCATCCTACACCTCACATGGATTGATAAATCTTAGGCCATCACATGAGGGAAATTTGATGTTGTCCTACAAAACTCTGTGTTTGGAGGCCCAACGGAGTCTATAAGAATAAAGTTGCATAGTACACATCATGCCACCATCACTAATCTGACCAAACGAATAACAATTTTCACCCAAAGACCAGACCTTGAGGTTGGAAGAGGTGTCGGATCCCCTCGGTCATGCCCCAACAAGAAAAAACACACCCAAACACATCATTTGCCACCAGCCCCAACAAAAGTCAAGTGGGACTTTTGTCCGGAGCAATCTATGTCAGGGACGACGTGCCCAACACATCATCACCAGACCGGAGCTAGCACAAGTCGTGTGTTTCTCTGCACAGAGCTAGCCGGAGCACCACCGGTGTTGCTAGCCCATGAGCACGCTGAAGGCTTTCCCAAGACTAGCACTACTGCAGACCACCATTCTTTCTGGGAGTCGCCACATGTCTCACCTTTAAATCTAGTCATCGGTCAAGCTGTCGCCGGGCCTCCAGCCACGAGAACACCAGATTGGGATGGTAAACCCACCAGATCCAGTCGCACAAGCCAAAGACCACCATCGAAGAGAGCCGCTGATGTTGCGCATCCTTGGCGCGACGCGCCGTGGCAGCTTGCTCCATCGCGGTATGACTCTCGACAATAGGCCCACATAAGCCCATATTGGGCCCGGCCACCTACGGCCCATGTGCCTCTAATACGCATGTGACCTCCTTGCACCAACAACGCTTACCACCTCTACTTGGCCTAGCTACCCTGTGCAGCCCACCTCGTGTGCAGGAAAGGGAGGCCCCACCGTCGACGATGCCAAGCAAAGTTTTTCCCTATGGCGTGGGAGGAGGGGTGGAAGTGGAGTGAGTGCTCGGCGGCTAGGGTTCTCGCTCGGGCCATCTGCGGGAAGCGACAGGGGGCGTGTTTCTTTTTTTATTATTATCGTTTCTCCATTGTGTTAATTTTGATGGTTCTCCAATCCACATGCACCCTAGCTACCCTCCACTCCACTCTATTAGAGCATCTCCCGCCGTTGAGCCCCTTAGGAGGCATTTTTTCGCCGCTTGGCGGGCTGCCGGCGAAAATTTTGGCCTGGGGGTGAAAAACTTTCTAGCCGTGTCCACCCCCAAGCCGTTCCCAGGCCGCGCCCGCCCTAGGCCGCGCCCGCCCCAGGCCATGACCGGCCCGGCCTCGCAGCCGATCTCGAGCAAAGCAGCATGAGCCCCGAGCTCCACCGGTGCCATCCTCGAACGGGGCTTCCGCCGCCTGCTGGTGCAGCGTGCCACTGCCACCTCCGGCTACGACCCGTCCCTGCTCTGCAGCGTCTCCTTCAAGGTCGAGGACAACGACGCCGACCGCCCCGCACGCATCGTCCAGCCCGTGCCCTCGACGAGACCTCCGTGCTCCGCTTGAACAAGAGCCTCGCCTTCGAGCCCGTCGCCTCCCGCGACGGCCTAGAAGTGCTCCGCCAGCGCCCCCGCCCACTCTTCGGGCAGTCCATCGAGGAGGGGCGAGTCTGATACGTCTCCAACGTATCTATAATTTTTGAATGCTCCATGCTACTTTATCTACTGTTTTGGGCAATATTTGGCTTTATTTTCCACTTTTATATTATTTTTGGGACTAACCTATTAACCGAAGGCCCAACCCAGATTTGTTGTTTTATGCCTATTTCAGTGTTTCGAGGAAAAGGAATATCAGACGGAGTCAAAACGGAATGAAATCAACTGGAGAAGTTATTTTTGGAAGGAAAGCCACTCGATGGACTTGGAGTGCACGTCGGGGAAGAAGGGAGGTGCCCACGAGGGTGGGGGCGCGACCACCCCCTGGGGCGCGCCCCTGCCTCGTGGCCCCCCTTCGGTCCACCGACGTACCCCTTGTGCCCATATATACCTACGTACCCTAAAACTTCCAGAACAGAAGATAGATAGGGAGTTCCGCCGCCGCAAGCCTCTGTAGCCACCAAAAACCTCTCGGGAGTCCTTTCCGGCGCCCTGCTGGAGGGGGGATCCTTCACTGGTGGCCATCTTCATCATCCCGGCGCTATCCATGACGAGGAGGGAGTAGTTCACCCTTGGGGCTGAGGGTATGTACCAATAGCTATGTGTTTGATCTCTCTCTCTCTCTCTCTCTCTCGTGTTCCCTCTATGGCATGATCTTGATGTATCCCGAGCTTTGCTATTGTACTTGGATCTTATGATGTTTCTCCCCCTCTACTCTCTTGTGATGAATTAAGTTTCCCCTTTGAAGTTCTCTTATCGGATTGAGTCTTTTATGAGAACACTTGATGTATGTCTTGCCGTGATTATCTGTGGTGACAATGGGATATCATGTGCCACTTGATGTATGTTTTGGTGATCAACTTGCGGGTTTCGTGACATTGGGAACCTATGCATAGGGGTTGGCACACGTTCTTGACTCTCCGGTAGAAACTTTGGGACACTCTTTGAAGTACTTTTATGTTGGTTGGATGAATCTGAGATTGTGTGATGCATATCGTATAATCATGCCCACGGATACTTGACGTGACAATGGAGTATCTAGGTGACATTAGGGTTTTGGTTTATTTGTGTCTTAAGGTGTTATTCTAGTACGAACTCTTTTATAGATTGATCCGAAAGAATAACTTTGAGGTGGTTTCGTACCCTACCATAATCTCTACGTTTGTTCTCCGCTATTAGTGGCTTCGGAGTGACTCTTTGTTGCATGTTGAGGGCTTGTTATATGATCTATCTATGTTATTATTGTTGAGAGAACTTGCACTAGTGAAAGTATGAACTCTAGGCCTTGTTTCCTATCATTGCAATACCGTTTACGCTCACTTTTACCGTTAGTTACCTTGCTGTTTTTATTATTTCAGATTACAAAAGCCTATATCTACTATCCATATTGCACTTGTATCACCATCTCTTCGCCGAACTAGTGCACCTATACAATTTACCATTGTATTGGGTGTGTTGGGGACACAAGAGACTTTTTGTTATTTGGTTGCAGGGTTGTTTGAGAGAGACCATCTTCATCCTACGCCTCCCATGGATTGATAAACCTTAGGTCATCCACTTGAGGAAATTTGCTCTTGTCCTACAAACCTGTGCACTTGCAGCCCAACAACGTCTACAAGAAGAAGGTTGTGTAGTAGACATCAAGCTCTTTTCTGGCGCCGTTGCCGGGGAGGTGAGTGCTTGAAGGTATATCTTTAGATCTTGCAATTGAATCTTTTTGTTTCTTGTTTTATCACTTGTTTAGTTTATAAAAGAAAATTAAAAGAAATGGAGTTAAGTTTGTCTCATACGCTTCACCTTTTTAATATCTTTCGTGAGTATGATGGAAAGGATAATTGTGCTCAAGTGCTAGAAGAAGAAATCTCTAAATTGTTTGGCACTAAATCTTTGAATGATGAGCATGATTGCAATGTTGTTAGTAAGAATTCTTTGAATATCCATGATGCTAATGATGATCGCACTAGTTATGATGAAAATATCTCTTATGAGCATGTCAACTTTTGTGGAGGGCATGTTTGCATGAACACCCCAAATAGAGAAGATATTTATTGCAAGAGCCATAAGTACTTAGAAACCAATTTTTTGCAAGAAGAGCTAGATGAATGTGCTGAAAGATTCAATATTTTTCGTGCCCCTTGTGAACTTTGCAATGAACATGGTCATTTAAAGCTCCAATGCTATTTGTTTCATGATCAAGTCGTTTCCAAATATTGTGATAATTTGATTACCCTTGAGCATCATAAAGAGCTTAGCCTTCTTTTGGGTTATGAAGAAATGAAACGTATAACTGAGGGTATTCCAAAATTTAATCTTGATAGATTTCTTGATTTTGATCTAGAGAAGATTTATATGTATTGTGCGGTGAATTGCATTGAAAATCCTTATATTGCCAATTACATAAAGAAAAGAAAACAAATAGAAGATGAAGAGAATGCTAACGAAAGGGAAGAGACTTCCCAATATCCTCCTATTATTTCTTATGATGAATCATGTAAAGAGGAGGAGTCTTCTATCCAACCAATCTCATCAATTAGGAGCTCAAAGAGGAAGGTTGAACCCACACATAATGTGAAGAAGAAAAAGAAAAGAAGGAGCAACAAAGGTAGAAAGGTATCCCTCCCAAATGATGTTGCTCCTATTACTCATTGTGATGATGATAATTGCTATACTATTGGTGCTATCAATATTTTTAATGATGAGAGTGATTATGCTTATGATATGAAAGGGCCCAAGCTTGGGGAAGCTATGTTTAATGAAGATGATATTTTTAGCATCCCAAGTTTTGATATGCAAAGTTGTTATGATGATAGCATGCCTCCTATTTATGATGGTTATATTGATGAAAGTGGGTTTGGAAGAGTGTCAACTTTAGGAAGTAATGATCCCACTATTTTGGAGGATGTTGAATCTTATTGTGATGAATATGAAAGTGGATTTGGAATAGTGTCAACTTTATTTAGTGATGATTCCACTATCTTGGAAGAGGTTTCAATCGATTATGATGAGAACGAAGTTGCTACTTATGATGATTATTGTGATGAAACTTATGCTATAAAAAGTAGTGATGATTATATTTACAAATCTTGTCATGATTATGATTACCCTTTTTCTGAACATTACTCTTTTAATGTGGAAACAATTTTTAGTGTTCAAGTCTCTTATGATACTCCCACTATTCCAAATGAGAAGAATTTTGCTTACGTGGAGAGTAGTAAATTTTCTATGCAAGTAGATCATGAAAAGAATGCTTTAGGTGCTGGTTATATATTGTTGAATTCATTCATGATGCTACTGAAAATTATTATGAGGGAGGAATATATGCTTGTAGGAATTGCAATAATGTCAAGTTTCCTCTCTATGTGTTGAAAATTTTGAAGCTATGCTTGTTTTACCTTCCTATGCTAGTTGATCCTTGTTCCCATAAGTTGTTTGCTCACAAAATCCCTATGCATAGGAAGTGGGTTAGACTTAAATGTGCTAGTCATATGATTCATGATGCTCCCGTTATGTTTCAATTCTTATATTTTATGTGAGCATCATTGTCATCATCATGCCTAGCTAGAAAGGCATTAAAGAAAAGCGCTTGTTGGGACACAACCCAATATTTATCCTTACTGTTTTTGTGTGTCCACATGATTATGCTACTGTAGTAACCATGTTTTATAGCTTTTGTTTCAATAAAGTGCCAAGTAAGACCTTTAGGATGGCTTACGGTGATAGTTGTGTTGATCTTGCTGAAAATCAGAAACTTTTTCACCCAGTAAATTAGTTTTGTTAATTGACAGAAATGTGATTCTGATCTGATTCTTTTTGATCTTGATTGGTAAACAAATTTATCAGGTCGTCCTAATTTGGTAGAATGTTTGGAGTTCCAGAAGTATACGTTTGATACAGATTACGACAAACTGTTCTGTTTTGACAGATTCTGTTTTCTATGTGCTGTTTGCTTATTTTGATGAATCTATGAGTAGTATCGGAGGGTATGAGCCATGGATAAGTTGTAGTACAGTATATATTACACCAATATGAATTTATAATGAGTTCATTACAGTACCTAAGTGGTGGTTTTATTTTCTTATACTAACGGAGCTTACGAGCTTTCAGTTGAGTTTTGTGTTGTGAAGTTTTTCAAGTTTTGGGTAAAGATTCGATGGACTATGGAATAAGGAGTGGCAAAGAGCCTAAGATTGGGGATGCCCATGGCACCCCAAGATATTCAAGGACAACCAAGAGCCTAATCTTGGGGATGCCCCGGAAGGCATCCCCTCTTTCGTCTTTGTACCATCGGTAACTTTACTTGGAGCTATATTTTTATTCACCACATGATATGTGTTTTGCTTGGAGTGTCATTTTCTCTTGTTAGTTTTTGATTGCTGTTATTTAGAATAATGTTTTGCATCTTTAGTTTCAATAAAAAAGTAAAGGATAGCCCTTGCCTTGCTTATTTCGCTAGTATACATGTTGCTGTTTGAAAACAGAAAGTTTGCCGCTGTTGCAAAAATTCCTTAGAAAAGTCAGAGCATGATATAATGTTGAAACTTTTTGCATAATGAGCTCTGATAAATTTATTACAGTGGGAATTTTATTTCATAATTTTTGGAGTTAGGGAAGTATTGATACTCTTGCACTCTTTACAGACTGTACCGTTTTGGCAGATTGCTGTTATGTTTGCGTTGTTTGCATATGTTTGCTTGTTTAATGATTCTATTTGAGGATAGAAGTATTAAATATGAAGAGGCATTTAGTATTCAATGTTGAATAATAATTTTAGTGATTTGTTACAGTAGAAAATGGTAAGGTTTTGCATTGGTTTATACTAACCTATCTCATGAGTTCTTGTTGAGTTTGTTGTGGATGAAGCTTTTGATAAAAAGAGAAACCATGATATGAGATCAATTAAGGAGACACAAAAGTTCAAGCTTGGGGATTCCCAAGGCACCCCAAGATAATATTTCAAGAAGTCTCAAGCATCTAAGCTTGGGGATGCCCCAGTAGGCATCCCACCTTTCTTCTTCAACAACTATCGGTTAGTATCGGTTGAGCCTAAGTTTTTGCTTCTTCACATGAGTTGTGCTATCCTTGCAATGTAGTTTTCTTTAGCTTTGCTTGCTGTTTGAATAAAGTATCAAGATCTGAAATTGTTTAATGTTAGAGAGTCTTCACATAGTTGCACAATTATTCGACTACTCATTGATCTTCACTTATATCTTTCGGAGTAGTTTGTCATTTGCTCTAGTGCATCACTTATATCTTTTAGAGCATGGTGGTAGTTTTATTTTTAAGAAATAGATGAACTCTCATGCCTCACTTATATTATTTTGAGAGTCTTAAATAGCATGGTAATTTGCTTAAAATCCTAATATGCTAAGCATAAAAGATTTGTAAGAATTCTTTTGAGTGCGTTGAATACTAAGAAAAGTTTGATAATTGATAATTGTTTTGAGATATGGAGGTAGTGATATTAAAGTCATGCTAGTTGGGTGATTATGAATTTAAAGAATGCTTGTGTTGAAGTTAGCAAGTCCCGTAGCATGCACGTATGGTTAAAGTTGTGTAAAAAAAATTGAAACATGAAGTGTACCTGGCTTGTGCATCCTTATGAGTGGCGGTCGGGGACGAGCGATGGTCTTTTCCTACCAATCTATCCCCCTAGGAGCATGCGCGTAGTACTTGGTTTTTGATGACTTATAAATTTTTGCAATAAGTATATGAGTTCTTTTGACTAATGTTGAGTCCATGGATTATATGCACTTTTACCTTTCCACCTTTGCTAGCCTCTTCGGTACCGTGCATTGCCCTTTCTCACCTTGAGAGTTGGTGCAAACTTCGCCGGTGCATCCAAACCCTGTGATACGATACGCTCTATCACACATAAACCTCCTTATATCTTCCTCGAAACAGCCACCATACCTACCTATCATGGCATTTCCATAGCCATTCCGAGATATATTGTCATGCAACTTCCATCATCATATTCATGACATACATTACTTTTGTCATATTGCCATTGCATGATCATGTAGTTGACATCATATTTGTGGCAAAGCCACCATGCATTATTTTTCATACATGTCACTCTTGATTCATTGCACCATCACGGTACACCGCCGGAGGCATTCATATAGAGTCATATCTTGTTCTAAAGTTTCGAGTTGTAATCCTTATGTTGTAATCAATAGAAGTGTGATGATCATCATTATTAGAGCATTGCCCAAACAAAAAAAGAAGAAGAAGAAAGGCCCAAAAAAAAGAAAAAAAAAGGGCAATGCTACTATCTCTTTTTCCACACTTGTGCTTCAAAGTAGCACCTTGTTCTTCATGTAGTGAGTCTCATATATTGTGCTTCAAAGTAGCACCTTGTTCTTCATGTAGTGAGTCTCATAAGTTGTCTTTTTATACTAGTGGGAATTTTTCATTATAGAACTTGGCTTGTATATTCCTACAACGGGCTTCCTCAAATGCCCTAGGTCTTCGTGAGCAAGCGAGTTGGATGCACACCCACTAGTTTTCTTTTGTTAAGCATTCATAGCTCTAGTGCATCCGTTGCATGGCAATCCCTACTCCTCATGTTGACATCAATTAATGGGCATCTCCATAGCCCGTTGATTATCCTCGTCAATGTGAGACTTTCTCCTTTTTTGTCTTCTCCACACAATCCCCATCATCATATTCTATTCCACCCATAGTGTTATATCCATGGCTCACGCTCATATATTGTGTGAAGGTTGGAAAAGTTTGAGATTATTTAAGTATGAAACAGTTGCTTGGCTTGTCATCGGGGGTATAGAAGTTGGGAACATCTTTGTGTGATGAAAATGAAGCATAGCCTAACTATATGATTTTGTAGGGATGAACTTTCTTTTGCCATGCTATTTTGAGAAGACATGATTACTTTGATTAGTATGCTTGAAGTATTACTATTTCTTTTATCAATATGAACTTTTATTTTGTATTCATTCGGATCTGAATATTCATACCACAATTAAGAATATTTACATTAAAATTATGCCAAAGTATCACTCCGCATCAAAAATTCTCTTCTTATCATTTACCTACTCGAGGACGAGCAGGAATTAAGCTTGGGGATGCTTGATACGTCTCTAACGTATCTATAATTTTTGATTGCTCCATGCTACTTTATCTACTGTTTTGGGCAATATTGGGCTTTATTTTACACTTTTATATTATTTTGGGAACTAACCTATTAACCAGAGGCCCAGCCCAGATTTGTTGTTTTATGCCTATTTCAGTGTTTCAAGGAAAAGGAATATCAGACGGAATCAAAACGGAACGAAATCAACTGGAGAAGTTATTTTTGGAAGGAAAGCCACCCGATGGACTTGGAGTGCACGTCAGGGAAGAAGGGAGGTGCCCACGAGGGTGGGGGGCGCGCCCATCCCCCTGGGGCACGCCCCCTGCCTCGTGGCCCCCCCTTCGGTCCACCGACGTACCCCTTGCACCCATATATACCTACATACCCTAAAACTTCCAGAACAGAAGATAGATCGGGAGTTCTGCCGCCGCAAGCCTCTGTAGCCACCAAAAACCTCTCGGGAGTCCTTTCCGGCGCCCTGCCGGAGGGGGGAACCTTCACCGGTGGCCATCTTCATCATCCCGGCGCTATCCATGACGAGGAGGGAGTAGTTCACCCTCGGGGCTGAGGGTATGTACCAGTAGCTATGTGTTTGATCTCTCTCTCGTGTTCTCTCTCGTGTTCCCTCTATGGCACGATCTTGATGTATCCCGAGCTTTGCTATTGTAGTTGGATCTTATGATGTTTCTCCCCCTCTACTCTCTTGTGATGAATTGAGTTTCCCCTTTGAAGTTATCTTATCGGATTGAGTCTTTTATGAGAACACTTGATGTATGTCTTGCCATGATTATCTGTGGTGACAATGGGATATCATGTGCCACTTGATGTATGTTTTGGTGATCAACTTGCGGGTTTTGTGACATTGGGAACCAATGCATAGGGGTTAGCACACGTTCTTGAATCTCCGGTAGAAACTTTGGGGCACTCTTTGAAGTACTTTTGTGTTGGTTGGATGAATCTGAGATTGTGTGATGCATATCATATAATCATGCCCACGGATACTTGAGGTGACAATGGAGTATCTAGGTGACATTAGGGTTTTGGTTGATTTGTGTCTTAAGGTGTTATTCTAGTATGAACTCTTTTATAGATTGATCCGAAAGAATAACTTTGAGGTGGTTTCGTACCCTACCATAATCTCTACGTTTGTTCTCCGCTATTAGTGGCTTCGGAGTGACTCTTTGTTGCATATTGAGGGCTTGTTATATGATCTATCTATGTTATTATTGTTGAGAGAACTTTCACTAGTGAAAGTATGAACCCTAGGCCTTGTTTCCTATCATCGCAATACCGTTTACGCTCACTTTTACCGTTAGTTACCTTGCTGTTTTTATTATTTCAGATTACAAAAACCTATATCTATTATCCATATTGCACTTGTATCACCATCTCTTCACCGAACTAGTGCACCTATACAATTTACCATTGTATTGGGTGTGTTGGGGACACAAGAGACTTTTTGTTATTTTGTTGCAAGGTTGTTTGAGAGAGACCATCTTCATCCTACGCCTCCCACGGATTGATAAACCTTAGGTCATCCACTTGAGGGAAATTTGCTACTGTCCTACAAACCTGTGCACTTGCAGGCCCAACAACGTCTACTAGAAGAAGGTTGTGTAGTAGACATCAGAGTCCAGGGCAGTCGAGTCCAGGAGCAAGGTGGCGGTGGCGGCGCAGCAACAGAACAAGGCAGGAGGGGAGCGTGAGTGGTAGCAGGCGGAGGGGCGGCTCAGTCAGAGGGCGCAAGGAGTGGCTGGGCAGGGCTCGCGCGTAGCAGGCGGGCCGAGCGGAAGTGGCGCGAGGTGCGGGCGGCAGAGGGGCGCGGGGTTTGGGCATGCTCGGGTCGCGGACGGGGCGTCGTAGCGAGCAACGACGGGGCATCCTCAGCGTCGGCGCCCCTGGCCGCCCTCGACCTCGCCGACTTCGACCGTGTCATGGCGGCCAACGCGGTGGCTGCCGTCAAGCACGCCGCGTGCGTCATGGTGCCGCGGCTGCATCCTTTGCATGGGGAGCACCACGGGGATGATGGGAGGGGCCACGGCGCTCCGTACAGCCTCTCGAAGGCGACGGTGGTGAGCGTGGTGTGGCTGGTGGCGGAGGAGCTGGCGGCGATGGCGTCGCGCGTCAACGCCATCTCGCCGCATGCCATGCTACGCCGTGATGGTCCGGTCATTGGCGGCGAGGGCGCACCGGCTAGGGCGCCGCGACGCGCGGCGCTGCGGCCGAGGAGGACGCCGTCGAGCTCGCCGAGATGCACCGCGCTGGAGCAGTCGCGCGTCGACGACCTCCCTGATGGCGCCGATGGCCTCCCCAGACGGCTACGAGGCGCTGGAGAGGGATTCGGGGCTGGCCTTCGCCTCGAAAGCACGCCGGACGCCGACCACGCGCGCCCGAGCTGGACGCCGGACTCCTCCACGGCCGCTCCGCTCCGCGCGGACGCGCTCTGCGCTCGAGAGAGAGGGGCGGGGAGAGGAGAGAGGAAAAGAGAGGAGAGAGGTTGTGGGAGGCCGGCGGTGGGCTAGCCGCAAGAAAAAGGCATCGCCGGCACGCCCAGCTGCTCCCGAGGGGCTGGGTTTGGGGTGGGACTGTCGGCATCAATTTTCTCTAAATCCGACGAAAAGTAAATCTTTGGGGGTGCGAGTTGGAGGATATTTTAATGCCGGCGCCCAAAAGTAGCCGTGGGGGGCGTCCTGGGGCCGGCTGGAGATGCTTTATTTGGATCTCATTCTTCACAATTGATTAGTATTACCGGTGGAGAGGCCCGTTTCTTATGTTTCGCTGTTTGTCATGTTACTCACGTACGGACGGTATGGGGCCACTTGTGTTGTACGTGTGCGCCCACTCTGTACCCATACTGCAAGCGTCCAGGAACACGTACGCATGTTGCGAGCTGCATGTCCATGCATTGATTGGGAGCAGCTCGTGCCCACTGCCTAAACAAACTACCTGAAAAACATGAAAGTGGAAAAATAAATATAACGGGCATTTTGATCTGTTTGTTCGAGAAAGAATTCCAGCAACTACTACACGAGAACTGTCTGCACTCTTGCTCCTCTCCTCGCTGAACTCTAACACATGCTCCAAAAAGTTCAGACAATTGATGTACGAAATGGCACTTTCCTAGTCTCCTCCTGTTGTAAATAAACTGCCCTAAAAGTTGCACTTTCGTGTAGCCTACTTTCAGTTAGCAAGAGCGTCAGATGGAAAAGCTCATGTATAAAATTCAGGGAACGGATGGACAAGCACAGGACATCACCAGCCATCTCGAATCTCTTTGTCACATCTGACGAATTTACGCGTTGGATACAGTGTTCGGGACCGCTTCCTGGTGCTTCCAGGAAGATTCAGAGAAAGCGTATGTAAGAGATTGATCTGATATATTCCGTTCTTCTGGGCTGGATTCAGGCTAGCAATGTGGATATTATATTTGCAGAAAAAGCGTATGTCTTGCTAGCTGGTCGAGTAGTATACTGTCACTAATGCTAGCTTAGATTGAGAAACATATTTCTACAGCCAAGAAAAGAAAGAAACGTTCTGTTAGGGTTCAGAAAGTTGTTGAACTGTTGGATACCAAAAAGGTACCCTTCCCAGCTTGGCCTGCCGGTGAATATTCAACCTATTTGTCTTGTGATAAGCACGTAGGCCACGGATCACGAAAATTAAAAGTCCAACTTCTCAAGCGTAAGTGATTGTCTAAGGATGTCCAGGTGTAAAAAGTGCAAAGATAGGTCACCGAGTATATAACTGCAAGATATCTGAACATATTCTTTTCTTTTTCGAGAATGTTACTTCACTAGCTGCAGGTAATTCCCATTTCACTTGGAGTTGAGGCCGAAAAGTGAAATCTCACTCTCGATGCAGCCAGGAAAGGTAGTACACTGCTAAGCCGCGCTCTGCGTAAACAAATCAGCAAAGGCATCGTCTGGCACTTGAGAATGATATAGCAGAATAATCCATGGTCTGGCGACATACCGGGCAAGGGGCAACACTTGGCTGTGTCTTCCTCTAGGAATTCTTAACGAACAAAGCCAGCTCTCAACAGCCAATGGGGCCGCCCAGCGGAACCCATCAGCACAGTAGCTTCGCCGCAAACCCGTGTGCCCAAAGAGAAACGGAATATTGTGCGGTCGTCCTTTCACACAATTAAAATTCCAGAAATGCCCACGTATGATTATATCTAAGTCAAGCTATCTCCAGTGTACTGCTCGAATTCATGGTGGATCTGCTTTTCTTTTTTTGCGATGGCGCGTAGGAACTTCACATTATAATTATTTTCCTTTTCGTTTTTGAAAATAAGGCTAAGAGCATCTACAACCGGACTTAGTAAATATGAACCCCCCCCCCCTAAACACAGTGGCGGATCGGAAAATGGGCCAGGCGTGGGGAGGAATTCCTTCGTTGGCTGTAGCTTCCCGGGCACTGTTTGACACTGTGGCACCACTGTAGCAAGCGTGGGGCCCCGGGCTTAGGCAAATCCTATATTCGCCACTGCCTAAACACGCGCTGACGCGCTCGGTCAGTGACCGGACGTGTCCGTTTTGAGCTCATATCTTTCCGCCCGCGCAATCACACTTCTCATTTTCTTCCTCATATGTCCAGTCACTCGCACATGATTGGTGGAGATGAAAAGAGAGAAAGAAAAGAATGAATAAAGAAAGAGAAAAGATGGTTCGGGGTGGGGCCGCGTCCTACATGGTGGACTGACCGGGCGCGTCCGCGAGCCCTCATATCCTCCCTACATTTATCCCCAATATAAGGATTCACAGACAGTCCAGGCATATAGGGATGATATAAGGGGTCCCGTTGGGTAAGTTTTTCCCTTCTCTCTCCTATTCGGTCACTGACCGGGCACATACGCGGACGTATGAGAGAAGGTTTGAGGCGTCCGACTATAGCGACGGACCTGAGATTTTGAGTCAAGATGGACAAACCTCAGGGGTGGCAAGGCTTCCCCAGTGCATCATTTGGACACAAAACTCTTGTGCTCCAAAGGACAATGAGAATGCAAAAACTTAGAAGTGATAAAATTGACTATGTGTTGAAAGTTCAATACAAAATGATCATAGTTGGTAAATTTAACCAAATTTGGCATTGTCCACCGCTAATCATTTAGGCATTGGACTTGGCCAGGTCAGTGCTATCATCTTACTGTTGAGGAAAACTTAGTGTGAAATGATGATTCATAAGTCGCCTGATGAGGGAGCTCAACATCATTCAGCCTGCGACGATGCCGATGGCCTATGAATCTTTATTTTATTCACCAAAGCGTTAGGTTTTTATCAACACCCAAATGTATGGAGTTAATCTAGTCAAGTTTGGTGTCGAATTGGTTAACGCTGAGAAAATGATTGTATATTTTAAAGCTTCGGGCTAAGATCGTTTTGACTGAACATTTAAAAGCGAGTCAATTTTATCAAAGAACCACAATAACAATTGATTTCATAGGTTGAGCTTGTGAAAAAAGAGTGTACCATGTTGGAAAGTTAGGCAATTTCATGAATAATTCTAGAATATAAATCATGATTAAAGCAACAATTACCATGTTATATGCCAAGCATACTAGATGCGCTTAAATAGCATCATCGCACATGCAACAATAACCATAACTAAAGATTAGGTCAGATCACGGCGCACATACTCATCGTTTGTAGATGAAGTAACTGTGGCTGCTGCAAAAGCAATGTTGTCGATTATGATGTTGGTGACATGAAGCTGCTGGCTGCAGAGACGATAGTGCGTGGCGTCGCCTCACTTGGAAGGAAGACGACCCATGATGATAAACGTGCTAAGTCCCCGTAGCACTTCATAAAAACCTAATTCACCCTCTCCCAGTGTAGTTTCACAAGGGTGAGAGGTTCCAAAAAAGGCACAAGAAAGTTGTGCCCCCACTAGCCGCATTTTGGTGGACCATTCAGTGCATGTCGTGCGTGCGCTTGTGGTGTTCTCTTTCTCCTATCATCCCAACCACTAAGTGTAGTGGGGTGATTTCACTGTATAAGTTGGCCTCACACCACCACCACTTTTGGGGTGGTACTAAAAATTACACCTCAACCTCTTTCCACAGATGGGCCTTCGAGATTTATGTAGGGAATCGTTGAAAATGCACATGGGCCAAGCCCATTAATTCTAGCAACCCCCACCATATTTCAAATGTCCATTTTGAGATTTGCATGTTCTCGGTACTTGCTTAATTACTAGTGTTTCAGCAGAGACTATTAAGTTGAACTTCTGCCTAGATCTCTAAGCTACATCTATCAAAAGTTGAGGAATGGACTATACCTTGAAGTGCAGGTTCTGTGTGAATGGCTTTCACTCAAAGTTATAGCTAGAACCTGGCTACCAGTAGTGTACCCCGCGGGTGGAGCATATTGGTCGTACTCTCGGGTCTCTCCATGAGCTTACTAGAGATCACCCAAGTTTCATAGACTACGACTTTAACAAACAGACTCATATATGTGTGTTATATCAAGAATGTTATGTAGGACAACATCTTCACTAAACATAGCCAATAAAAACACACTAAACCATGTTGCCAACTTGCCTTACAACTCTGAGAGTTTTACATCTTCACCTAGGGAGGATTACTCTCCTCTCTTAACCAATAGCTTGTTTTTACCACATCCTAATTCACGGAATCTCGATCACAGAAGTCGGGTTACTACTATGGTGTAACACATATGGATCTCATACCCATCTCCCTTGATGCATTATCTATCACATATCATGATAGTTCCATTGTACAGGGATATGACCTGTTTTTGTCTATTTGAATATATGTAATAGTTATTACTGCAGAGTTTCTCAATTTATTGACAGACTTCGAATGTCTCTTCACGTATATTGAGGACTTCTCATTATCCTTAAAATTGTGATTCATAAGAATACTCGACACTAGTTTTTTAACCACGTGGAAGTCTATCAAGAGCTCATGCAAAAATACCCACTTGTGATGAGTAAAAACATACCCACTTGTGGCATAAGGCACATCGACATCAGAAAGTCCAGTTCGAATTGCTATATCCTTCAAGCATGGCAAGGTACCCTGAATAGTGAACTCATGTGCATGACAATGATCATCATATGCGTTTGACATGAAGCTTGCTCGCAGCAAAAAAGATATCAGGTCTTGTTACGTTAGCTAATTACATGGGAAAACCAATAATTTGAGAGTATTTTAATTGATCTCTCGCTTCTTTCTTGTTCTTACTAACTATCACAATGGGATCATAAGTTGTTGAAGAAGGCTTGTTGTCTATAAAGCCAAATTGGCCCCAAGGCCTTCTCAAGATAGTGAGATTGCTTAAAATAATCCCACCCTCATCTTTAATTTCTTAGAAGGGCAACAGAGTAATCATATAGTCTTCCAAACAAGTGCTTGGAAAAAAATCAGTCTCTAGCATACTCATATGCCGATGCACTATATAATAGTTATTATTTAGTTCTAATACAAGATGTCGCCAATGACAATATAACTGACAGTGACCACTAGGAAGGAAGTGAAGCAACTTACCTAAGATACTACCCATGAATGACAGGTGTTCCACTAGTGAAAGTTGACCGAAAACATGCTCAAAAGCAAGTCACCCTCTTCATATTTCAAAGCATCGTCGACCTTCAAAAGAAGGTGACAAACACATTTTAATGTTGTGTGATCTACCAAGTGAATGTCAATAAATGATTTTTTTCATCCTAGAGGATACAATGCACGAACCAACAATGCCATATCTGGCATACCGGATCAACTAGCTATCATGGCCTGAAGGTTAGATTGTTGACCTCACAAGCAACACCTTTAGCAAAAAGAAGGCACACATGCCACGTTGTTCATGAGTCACTCCACGACGCCTCCATCGAAATCACCATGATTCCTCTTTGGTTAACCGCCCTAGGGTGCAAGAGCTTTGTGTCAGCCCGCAACAATCACCCCTCTGTTAGATTCCGTCGCACAATTTACCAGCCATGATATGGAGACAAGAGGACAATGACCTTGACCAAGGCAAGGGAGGAGAAGACCGGAGATGAGAGGACAGTGACCTTGACCAAGGTAAGGGAGGAGAAGCCCCGCCACCATGGGGAGAAAACTTGAGGTCGTCCCCAATGGTGGCGATGGATGTGCAACAACAACAGGCTTAAAGCGAGTGTGTGGAGATCCTTCGAAGTTGCATGGGCGAAGGCTTGAGATAAAACCATATTTTTGGTCCCCTCTATATAAAGATTATGCGATGAATTTTCAAAAAGGAAAAAAGAGAGCATGACATGTCTTAAAATTAAACGGCGACAGCTCATATCATCCTTGCATGTGATAAGTATTCCGAGTCCATGATCATGAGATAGTCCAATCGAGAATGAAGGGTCATGCAAAAAACGATGAATAACTATTTCTTTTACTACTACAGTCAAGCTCGGGCAGTAACTAATAAATAATGAGCCTAAAACATTGTTGGTGATAAACTGCATCAAGATGCCGGAATTGGACAATATTAGTGAGATGAAAAAGGGCTCAGACGTAAATTACAAACAATAAAGGGGTCAAATGCAATTTGTGTTCTCTCCCTTGTCTAAGAGACAGTGCCTTCAAAGATGGTGATTAAATACCTTTACAACCCTATATAAGGCAATCTTCTCTAGCTCATACTCCTCACAAACCCACACAGAACCCCTCTGTCTCCTCCTCCTTGGCTTTGCTAGCTTCCTGCTCCCTTCGCTTCCCACATGCAACCATATCTTGAGCTAGCTTCTCTCCGTATCACCACCACCATCCCGCTGCCCCCAAGAATATATAGCACGATCTTCCTCGAGGCCATGGCTGCCATGGCCTATATAGCCCTCCGGGGTGCGGCATTGGCCGCCATCGTCGCCCTCATCCATTGGGTGTACAGGTGGCGCCACCCCAAATGCGCCGGCACGCTCCCGCCGGGATCCATGGGCATCCCCATCATCGGCGAGACGCTGCAGTTCTTCGCCCCCAACCCGACCTGCGGCCTCTCCCCCTTCGTCCGGGACAGGGTGAAGAGGTACGGGAGCATGTTCAAGACGAGCATCGTGGGGCGCCCGGTGGTGGTGTCGGCGGACCCGGACGTGAACCACTACGTGTTCCAGAACGAGGGGAAGCTGTTCGAGAGCTGGTACCCGGACACCTTCACCGAGATCTTCGGCCGCGACAACGTCGGCTCCCTGCACGGCTTCATCTACAAGTACCTCAAGACCCTCGTGCTCCGCCTCTACGGCCAGGAGAACCTCAAGGCGGTGCTCCTCGCCGAGACCGACGCCGCCTGCCGCGGCAGCCTCGCCGCGTGGGCGGCGCAGCCCTGCGTCGACATCAAGGACGGGCTCTCCACCGTAAGATTCGATCACCACGCCAGAAGATGATCCAGTTCGCGGTCTGCTCGGGGGGTAGATGGCTAATGCAGGTTCTTTCTTTTCTTTTTCAGATGATATTTGACCTTACTGCCAAGAAGCTGATCGGCTACGAGCCGACCAAGTCGTCGGAGAGCCTGCGGGAGAATTTCACGGCGTTCATTCGCGGCTTGATCTCGTTCCCCCTCAACATCCCCGGCACGGCCTATCACGAATGCATGGAGGTATGCCCATGCCACACATTTCATTTGCCCCCCTCTGTCTCTTCCGCAGCTAGCAGCAGCTGTGAATTAATCCACAGTAGCATAGTTGCACAAAAGTATAGCTTCAAATTGCACCTGTTGTCAACAGTGGGTACATGTGAAGCCAGCCACTAAATTAATGAGCACGCACAGATGTACTATTACTTGTCAAGATATATATGGCTGCGCACATGCACTCCTTAAACCTCAAGGAAGATATATATAATTTCCATCAAATTCAGTTCCCTGCTTGATTGACAGAGAGTGTACTGTACGGAGATCCTTTTTAAAAATAAATCGCGGTGGTGCAGGGGAGGAAGAAGGCGATGAAGGTGCTCAAGGGCATGATGCAGGAGAGGATGGCGGATCCGGAGAGGAAGTGCGAGGACTTCTTCGACCACGTGATCCAGGAACTGAGGAGGGAGAAGCCGCTTCTGACGGAGACCATCGCGCTGGACCTCATGTTCGTGCTCCTCTTCGCCAGCTTCGAGACCACGGCGCTGGCGCTCACCCTCGGCGTCAAGCTGCTCACCGAGAACCCCAGAGTCGTCGACGCGCTAACGGTAAGTGTTCTCTGCCACTGCCACAGAGTTAATGAGAGGATTAGCCGGGCAAATTTCTTTCCATTTGACTGGAAATGAAGCAGACACTGACGGAGAGAACACGTGAACAGGAGGAACACGAAGCGATCGTGAGGAACAGGGAGGACCCAGATGCCGCGCTCACGTGGGCCGAGTACAAGTCGATGACCTTCACAGCTCAGGTGAGCCTAGCCTGGATTGATGCACCCTAGCTAGCTTTAGCTTAGATAGCGCAACTGTACAAGTTGCCTTGTTAGGATAGTAACAACATCTTGAGATGCTAATAATGGGATTAAACGAGTGGCCAGTTGCATGTTATTAGTAGCACAAGAATCTTGGGGCCCCAACGCTGCAGGCTGCACCTCTGCAGCTTCAGAGTTTGTGTTTCCCAATTGTTTAACCAAATCCCAATCTCCGATGCTAATAGATAGATAGATAGATGGTCTTAGTTAGTTACAAGAACTTTCTTGAACAAGCCTGTTTAATTTCATCACCAGACAAGTAATAAGGTAGAAAACCCCCAGAAAGAGAGTAAAAAGTAATTTCTGAACCCTGAATTTCTGAACTGACGCCCCTGTCCCTCAATTTCCATGGTGAAGGTGATAATGGAGATCGTCAGGCTCGCCAACATCGTGCCGGGGATTTTCCGGAAGGCCTTGCAGGACGTTGAGATCAAAGGTAGGACGACGATCACATGCATGGCATCTCTTCTTTTCAGACCAGGTCCTCTGTTAGCAAGTTGCGGCGAATCTTCTTAACTCCGTGTTGTGTTTGCCACCTTCGTCGCAGGCTACACGGTTCCAGCGGGATGGGGTATCATGGTGTGTCCGCCGGCGGTGCACCTAAACCCTGACATATACGAAGATCCGCTGGCGTTCAACCCATGGAGGTGGCAGGTTCGTCCTCGATCTTCATCCCATCTCTCAGAAACCATAGCATTCTGCTTCTTTCAAGTTGATTATGGCCGTTCAGGTCATGGTGGTGTCTGGTCGTTCAGTTTGTTCGTGTCCTATTGTTCGAAGCTACAGTACCTAGGAAGTAGGAGGCGCCATGATCTGGCCTGCTCAACGAACTCGCATATATTCTCGTCTCCGGTCTCGCCATTAAAGCAGAAATCGCAGGAAAACAGTACTCTAATCAACTGCAGAGTTCCAATTATTAACATGGGTATTAGTATAAGATATCAGGGTTCTGATCCCGAGACCAAACTTGGCTACCGAGATCAGGAACGATTTCGGTTGTTGCCCATGCAGGATGTGAGAACGAACCATCGCCGAAACTTCCCTGCCTAGTAGTTTAACAAGGAGGTCAAAATGGCAACAGATGCAGCAGTACATGCCTATGTCTATGACTGAGCTCATGAACAAAAAAGTTATGAGAATCATCATCTTCTGTCTAAGTAGTAGAAAAAAATATGCACGGCGTGTCTAGTTGCAGTAACCACGTTGGTTTCTGACCATTGTTTATTTTCATGTTTGGGGTTCAGGGTTCTAGACTGACAATATCTCAATCCAGTATGTAGACAGAACCTCATGTGCCATTTCACCATTTTCCCAGTAAAAGGACGGATTGAAATATAACAAAGTACAAGGCAAAATCTTCAAACAGAGAGCTGCCTTGCCAATCTAGGACATGTATCTACGGATGCGGTAGCAAGTTGCCCTCAGGTTCACTGTATCCTGCTTGGTGATCGAGTCTAAATTGGCATGGTCGAGTAAATAAGATTCGGTGGCGTTCCAAGATTGTGTGAGATGTGCTACTACTTAAAGTGCGGCGCACTACAAAAATAAATAAGTCATTTCATGATATCATAAGAAAAAAAATCCACATTGAAACACGGATTCTGATTTGGTCTTTGTTGAACAGGGCAAACCTGAAATCACCGGTGGAACGAAGCATTTCATGGCGTTCGGAGGCGGGCTTCGGTTCTGCGTCGGAACCGATCTCACCAAGGTCTTGATGGCAACATTCATTCACAACCTGGTCACGAAATACAGGTAAAATTTTGTCCCCTCTAAATAAGTATAGTAAATATAGCAAGCTTTCTTCAACTCTTTCTACTAGCTTAAGCTCTGAACAGGCAAAATCTGAACAACTGTATCTTTCTCATGTTCAGATGGAAGACGGTCAAAGGAGGAAACATAGTCCGGACGCCGGGCCTCGGCTTCCCGGATGGTTTTGACATCCAGCTCTTCCCTAAGAACTGACCCTTTTTTTGATGATATCTGGACAGTTTGGTAGTTGCAGTTAAACACAAGATTGTGCCTGCAAAAGATCATATTTTAGGATGCAAAACCATATACTTAGTCTAGTGATAGGATACACATTCCTAGGTATAACTACAGTCATATTACCGAGTACCACCTCTCATGGATCCAGAATGGGTTTTTTGTACTTTTGGCTGTTCGTTTTCCATGTGGTTAGTCATCTATCCATGTGTTGTGTGTAAATCAGTCCCATACATCTCAAATGAGAAAGAGAGCATATTAACTGTGTGCATGAAACTGTTCTCGTGGAGCCATGCCTGAAAGCTCCAGTTGTTCTCAGCTTGTTCAGACAGAGAGGAGAGGCTAATAATGTCCCGAACAGCCTAGCCCTCAGGGCAGGAGCACCGGTAACTGTTACAATGCCGATGTGTCGCATGGCAGTGTTGAGAGCCACACTTAATAATTGAAAATCCAGGAATTCTCTGCAGATTTTAAAACTGAAATTAGTGTGTCATGGACAACGGGAATCTAGCTGTTACCTGACAGAGCAGCCTCGGGTCGCCATTCCATGCAAGCAACTGAGACCCAGAAGCCAAGTTGATCTCTGAAGGACACCCTTTCCAACTCAAAACCTCCAAACATGTTGGTGTCCTCTGCGCTTTGCTGTCCCCGCGCTTAAATTTTGCCCGTCTTTGCTCGCACGCCGGGAGGCGTAGATAGAACCGGGGATTTAAAACTGATGGTGTCCGGAGGCTTCTAAATAATGGCGTGCTAGTTGGGGCAGATGTGATCAAGAGAAGCTTTCTGTGGACATGCCGGGGACAAGATCTCGGCCGCAGGAACAAAATCGCAGGATTGAGATTTCGCTGCCGAGCAGCTCAGCTCAAGCGCGTCCGATCGCTCGCTGGCATGACCGGGCAATGAGTAAGCCGGCCGTCAGTCAGCGGGTACGCAACAGGCAACACTCAACTTTCCGTTGGCGGATGGCCCCTCTTGCTTCCAGAAGGTTTTTGTTTGGGGCCTGCGGGCGTTCGATCAAGCCGCAGCAGCCAGGGAATAACAGGCCACGGGCAATGCAGTTTGAGTGGTGTAAGAGTTGTTCCGAAATACTCTATGTGGTATATACTGGGTTAATCGTTCTTGAGATTTATGAGACAAAGTTTTATGTAGTACGTGAGGCATGTTCAGAACTTCGAATCAAATCTCTCACGACAGATTTCGTCCCGCTTTATATATAAAGCACAAATGAACGAACCGATACAAGGTGGTGAGGAAAACCCCTTACAAGTAAGTCATAAGATAAAAATGCCCCCACCCCCCCCCCCCCCAACATTATGTATTTGCTGCATATCTGCTCATGATCAGTGCAAAATTAGTGATAATTTGTTGATAAGAATCAATTTTTCAAAGCGAGACTGGCCGAGATGGCGGCGAGAAAAGCCACCAAACCGAAGCTGAGCATAAAAACAGGAGGCGCCACACCCGACAAGATGCTATGAAGACTACTGAATTGGAATTGCACCGCGCCACCTAGGAAAACCACCGCCGACACAACAAACACACCAAACTTTTAATCAAAGCGAGACTGCCCAAGAGAATGTGGTTCTGTTTGGTTTCGATCAACATTACAACAACATGCCATCAGGATTGATTTTTGGTGGCGGTGTGCAAAGTATTTGAGTAAAGATTTGCCTTTTAGTAAAAAAAATAGAACTCCTTTTTTGTATACTCTCAATTTCTGTAAGGCCGCTCTGCGGGCCAGGGCCTATTATTGGGCCTTTTGCCCTTGCCAACACGGCTAAAGCCCAATCGTGTCCATATGGAGGCCATTTCGGGTTCTTCTCCATACCCGTTTTGGGAAGGTTCTTTTTGTTTGTTAACGGGTTTTTTTCTTCTTCGATTGTTTTTTCTTCTGGTTTTTCTTTTCGTTCGTAACGGGTTTTGGGAAGGTTCTTTTCATTTGTTAACAGGGTTTTTCTTTTCCGATTGTTTTTTCTTCTGATTTTTCTTTCATTTTTTCTTTTCTATTATTATTTTTCTTATCTTTATCATGTTGCTAAAATCTTTTATTTCTGACTTTTTGCTGAAATCATGATCATTTTTCGAATTCAAGAACATATTTTTGAAATTGTAAACAATTCTCAAATTCGTGAACACTTTTTCAGTTCGTGAACTTTTTCAAAAGCGTGAGTATTTCTTTATTTTCTGCGAACATGTTTTTTGAAATTGGGAACATTTTATTTAAACCTAAATTGACGAACAATTTTTGAGATTACGACCTTTTTTATATACTTTGCGGACTTTTCAATTAAATTGTCAACATATTTCTGAAACTTGTGAACTTTTCTTGTCGAATAGACGAACATTTTTTGAATTACCGTACATTTGTTCAATCAATGAATATTTTTTAATCTGTGATCATTTTTCGAATCGAGGAACATTTATATTCAATTCACAGCCATTTTTTAAACGTTATTTTTAAAACTCATCGATACTATTTTAATAACCAAATATCAAATTCACGAATATTTTTTCAGTACACGATCATCTGTCAAAATCATGTATGTTTTTTTAATCGTCAAACATTTATGGTTTCAAAACACTTTTCCAAAATTCACATTTTTTTCAAATCCCTTCATTATTTTAAATTAAAAAAACATAAAAAGGAAAAATGCAAAAAATACTGTTGGGGGCGCCCCAGCTCGCTCATACCGCTCATGACTCCTACACCGAATATTTCCTAAAATACAAATACTTTTGGTAATTCGAACCATTTTTAGAATACTTTTGGAAAAAAAATAAAATCCAGAAAATGGACTAGAATCTTCTAGAAGATTGCTAAAATTGGTTAGACTGGCTAGGAAAACGTTTCTTAAATCGGATCCAGAGAACTGCTAAACGGGTTGGCACATTGTCACTCGCTCGGTCGAATCGGTCAGATAGGGACTACCCTGTCCATAGGCCCAAAGCTGAGTCCTACTCGTGCATACGTTTGATACTCCTACTTTGAGCGCTTCCTATTTAGCACTTCAGGCGCCGGTTATAGGCCAGAGGGCAAACCGGCTCACACCCCTTCCGCACGCATTTGCGCGGGAGAGATCGAACCGGCGACCTACAGTTTAAGTCCAACACACACTAACTAACCAGGGCTGACCACAATTTGTGATAATCCATTTCCTTTTCCTCTTTTATACTTTCCGCATCCGGGTTTTTCCTTTTTTCGTTCAGTGTTTTTTTCCTACCTTTTTTGTTCTGGTTCTTTTTTTCGGTTTCTTTGTTTCAACTGTTTACTTTTCTTTTAAAAAATCAAAATACATTTTTTAAAAATCAATTGATTCTTTGTCAAATCAGTGATTTTTTTTCAAATTGATGAACTTTTTTGCAAAATAAGCAAACACTTTTCAAAATCGACAAACATTTTTAAAATATCTGTATACAATTTTAAAAATCGTTAAAATTTTCCAAAATTGGTGAGCCTTTTCTAATTCGATGATCTTTTTTACAAATTCCATTAGTTTTTTCATATTTGAAAAACATTGTTTTCTAAATTGATGAACTTCTTTTTCAAATTCAATAATATTTTTTCAAAAATTGATGAACTTTTTCAAAATTAATAAAGTTTTATAAACAAATGATGAACATTGTTCAAAATTGATGATTTTCTATTTAAGTTAATAAACTTTTAGAAATCTTGCACTTTTTTCATAATTTCATGAATTTTTTTCATAAAAAAAAAACTTTTCCAAATTGTTTTCAGATAACTCAAAAATCTAAGCTATATAGTAAATGACTGAGTAATAAATAGTGCAGCTACATTAGTACTAAAACTATTAGTGATGGTATTAGCCACTAGGGTTTAGAAGTTGTAGTGGTAAGCTAAGCGGTTCCAGAGAAGAAGTGGCACGAGTTTGATTCTCCGTACCGCCACCATTTTTGTGTGGTTTTTCGTGCTATAATTGCGCTACGCTTTCATGAGCCGGCCCACTAGGCGCCGTAGTGGGTGCCAGTTAGCTTCCGCGGCGCTCAACACGCCAAAATTGGAGTACCCCCTTGTTTGATCTACTAGGCCAATCTTATATGACACTCGTGCACATAGATGAGGCTTCACTGAAAACTCTTCCGGACGGGCCAGCCCAGGTATCGGCTGTTTTGATTCTTTTTATTTGTAATTTTTATTTGGACTTTAAGGTATTGGATTTTCTTCTCTTTTTTTCTGCACATTTTAATTTTCTTTTACGTCTTGCAATATATAGTGAAGTTTTTTTTTCTAATATACAATGCACATTCTTTCAAATACACACAGAACTTTTACTATATGGTGATTTTCTAATAATATAAGCTTACAATTGTGTTATACATTGAATTTTTTTGGTATATGAGGAAAATTACTAATTATATGATGAAAACTCTTTATAAATACCGGCCATTTTTACTATACGATGAATTTATTAATATATGCTGATGTTTTTATAAAACACATGCTAAACAATTTTATAAAATGGAATTTCCTATTTTTAATACAATTTTGGAAATATCTAGCTCCTAAAAAACAATAGCTGACTTTTTGAGGGAAAATAGACTGAAAAAAATAGAAGAAAAAATAAAAAAAATTACTTGCGTCTAAAGGGAGCTGGGCCATTTACCTTCGCTGTGAAGCGAACCCATCTATACACCCGATTTGCCTCGCAAAAACCTTACACTGGATGCCCATCTTTGTAGCATGTTGGGCTGGTTCATCAGGGCATTTTTTTTTCCAGATTTCCCTTTTCAAAAAAAAAAATCTCCTCTTTTCCTTTTGGGACAGGTTACATCATCTCCAACTGGGCCACCGCTCCTCATATTTCAGGGCTGGTAGACTGGACATGATTCAGAATCAAAATAATGCCACAAACTTGACCCGCACCTTTGACTAAAAAAAACTTGACTCCCATCCATATATCCAGGTTGTTTGATGCCCCTCAAACTCAACTCATATATGAGGCAAATTTGGAACCGTCCGGATATGCCTGAATGCATCTGCCGCGTCAGATCCATGTCAAATCCCCTCAAATCAACCTTCATCCTCGCCCAACTTAACTCTCTCCCTTCTATTATGTCCTTGTCTGTGTTGTCCCTTTCCCATCCTACTTTTTCCACCCTAGCTCTGATGTCGTCCCTGTTAGTACCCAACCCACAACGCTTTCACAACCATTCCCTATCCGCCCCAGACGTCCTTGCGTCTGGACATAGTCGTCGCTCCAGACGCTTCCTCAGTACAGACTACTCCACCCCACGTGATAAAATATATCGCTTTGCACAAATGCAAAAAAAACTATTAGGAAGGATGTGAATAGAGCATTTGGAGTGCTCTAAGCTCGGTAAGGTATTTTTCATGGAGCTACAAATATGTGGAAATGAAGATATTATGGCAGACGATGACTTGTCGTGTAATCTTACACAACATGATTGTGGAAGGTGAGGCCCATGGGGTTGCCCAACATGATCTTGAGAAGACCGGAGTACATGTCTGACTCCCGAAATAAGATGCGGCACATGTTTTTAATTTCCTTGAGACGCATTGACAACTTTGTCACCAACATACGCATGTGTAACTACTCAATGATTTTTTGGAACATACCTGCATCCACACTTGAAAAAAAATCGAATGCTATGTTTGAACTATGCACTCAGGATAGATAATATTTATGTTTGGACTATGTAACATCTTAAAATATTAGTTATTTATTGTTCGGCTATTTTGTGTTATTTTCATTGTTGTGTGCTATTTGTATGATTGAGTGATCCACGTGCATGTGTTTGCATGGAGTTGAGGTTTTGAAAACGAAACTTCTTTGCATACGACATTTTTTCACACTATTTTCATACGACCAGAGAGAGGCCCGTTTCCCGATGTTTGGGCCCACAACAACAGACCAGTCTTGTCGTACAGAGATCATACGAAATTTGATCGTATGTATAGCAGCTCTCTTTTGAAAATGAGTGTTTGGTTGCCCGGACAAATAGACATGTCAATGGTCCTTTTCTGTTTCACAACTTCTATTTCTCTCATTTCTTATGTTTCTTTACCTTTTCACATTTCTTTTTCTGTTATTTTGTACTGTATTCTTTCGCCTCGAACGGGAGTGGAAAAAGATGAAGTGAGCAAGAGACTTGGAAATTGGCGTGGGAGTGCAGGGAGCCCGGCGGATAACCGACTGCAAGCAAAACGGCCGGAGCAGTTGGCTGATCGCCTGAACGTGCGCCGCAATTACGGCAGGCAAACTGTAGACTGTAGGTGGGAAAGGACAGTTGAGAGTCTCCTTCACGTCGTCATGGCGACAGGTCCTGTACATATATGGTCGGTCAGCTTTGCATCACGTAAGGAAAACATTGATGGCAATGAATAAATAAGCCGGCCTCATGAATGAGGGTTACATGTCCTACCCAGATCTGAAATCACAGGTCTGCTGCCTTAACTCTGTACAGTCAAGAGAAAGGAACCGCCGTAACCTGTGCAAACCGGCAGCAGCGTCCATGTGCCATGTGGACGCTAAAGTGACGTTTGACGTTTCCCCGGACCAGAGGTCGGGTTTCTCCAGCACGGTGAAAGCGAAAACCGTGCTCATCTTCCTGCTCCATCAGAAGAATGCTCCTAGTACTACACTGCGCTGTGCTAATCATCAGGGCTCGAGTTGCCTTCGATTTTGCTGTGGCCCGGCCGCTCGAACCAAGGAGGATCGCTCGAATGGGCTAATCCCAAATGATGGTGCTCGTCTTTCATGGATCCGACATGGCCCACGTAAGGAGCAAAACAATGATTAATCGTAACCCCACAAATCAACGATAGTGGTGCCTCACCTATCGCCTGTCGGGCTTCAGAATGGGCTACTTCTCCTGAGTGGTGAATTGATTGAAACTTAGGCCAGGAGAAGTTGACTGGTCCATGACCCAAAATTGGTTGAAACTGCAGCTTGTTTCTCAAAATTAAAGAAATTGTGCGTAAACCAAAGGGCCTGCAGAAAATAAAATAAAAATGAGGTTTGTTTCAGAGGTAAATAAAAATGAGGTGTGGTTTTTGTGGAAGCGTTTTGGGCCTTTGACTGGGCTTCGTCTCTGACGGCCCAAAAACTCGAGCCTCTCTCACAAGAATGCAAAAAAGTTGCTGCCCGTCTGTTGGCGGCAGCCCCGCATGCCAGAGCGAGACCACGAATCCGGGGGATCGATCGGAGCACGTGACCCGTGACCGTCCTGCCTTTGCGGTAGCCTTTCCGACGCTCACGCCACAATTCATGTCGTGAGGCTGAAAAAAACTGCGATAGGCCTGCGGAACTTGTGCGCTTTTGGCAGGCACGGCCATTGCCCCGTCACGTCCCAGAGGTACAGGCCCCTTCGCCAGGTTCCCACAGTTTTGCAAGCAGAGACACAGCGGACGACGAGAGATGAGAGCACAGCTCACAGGTCGCGGCCTGGTACCTACGTAGTACGTGGAAACATGGTACGCATACGCACGCACCTAAAAAGGGACCCTAAAAAGACACGGCCTACAGCGGCCGAGGGATAGATAACGATGCGACCATGCGAGGCGTCACGGAGGCGAGGAATTTCTGTTTGACGTGGTGTCCGCTTGCCAGCAGCGGCAAAATTTCGTGTTTTGACCCTTTTTCATACAAATTCAAGGTCTGACCCCGGTTCTGAAAAATTTGGGATTTGATCCTTTTTCTTACCGCCAGGACCTCTGGCGGTAGGGTTATACAGCCTATCGCCACCTGACGGTAGGCTACTAATCCACGTTAGCACGGGGAAACGGCCGCCGTCCCCCTCCGTCGCACCCTACCGCCAAGGCCTCTGGTGGTAGGTCAGATAACCTCATCGCCAGCACCTGGCTGCTG
This sequence comes from Aegilops speltoides, assembly GCA_021437245.1. Taxonomy (NCBI): domain Eukaryota; kingdom Viridiplantae; phylum Streptophyta; class Magnoliopsida; order Poales; family Poaceae; genus Aegilops; species Aegilops speltoides. The sequence goes on from CM038142.1 coordinate 456,305,503, forward strand.
TAGGGTCCGGCGATTATTTTCCCGAGACCCGCCCCGCCCATCTCCCCACCCCTCCTCCTCCCCCCGTCGGCAGTTTCCATTCTTTCTCCCCCCAAGTCGCCCCTCTCTCCCTCTCTTATCTCCTCCACTCTCCCCCTCGGATCTTCACCGATTCTTCACCGTTTCGACGGATCGAGATGGCCCAGAAGAGAGAAACGTAACCTCCTCCGCTCTCTCCAATTAGTTTTTGCAAACTTGCTTCGGATTCGACGCATTATTTGCTTGAAATCCCTCATTTTTTGAACTTAGACTGGATTATTTTTTCACCTAAGATTGTTTTAGCTTGATTGTAGTTCTAGTTCTTAGTTCTTTACTAAGTAGTGGTAATGAATATGAACTCTAATCAATAGTTCATATGTTAGTGTGAAGATGAACCCTAGTTCATAATTTTTTTTGTTAAAAAAATTATGATGTAATGCATGTGGGAGGAATTGATTGTAGTTTGATGATGCATGATGATATGATGATATGAAGATGTTGGAGGATTTTTTTTGTTTACAAATATGATGATATGATGCATGTTGGAGGATTTTTTTTGTTTAAAATATGATGATATGATGCATGTTGGAGTGTTCGGAGTGATGATGCATGTTGATATGATGATATGAAGATGTTGTTTGGAGATAATACATTGAAGATGATTGTTGGAGGATTTTTTTTGTGATATGAGGCATGTTGATATGATGCATGTTGGAGGATTTTTTTTATATGAGTAATGTTGATATGATTTGACCCATCATGTGTAGTAGATGTTGTTGGAGGATTTTTTTTTGTGATATGATGCATGGTGATATGATTTTGATATGATGCATGTTTATGTATGCTTATGCTTATGATGTTTTTGTTTATGAATTTTATTAAGGCGGCCACCTCTTGCGGACAACATCGGCCCACGGTACTCCATGCTTGACTACGCATTCGACAAGGGTCATTGCGCCCGTTTCATAGAGAACGGAGAGGTAAGTAATATGAATGAAATATTAATCAAAGTTTTTGGATTGATGAAAATAATTTCCTAACTTTTGGCGATCACTTTTTGACAGATGCTCCAGCCACTGCACATGAAGGGTCACGGGGTTCATGGGCATATGGACTACGACGAGCGCTACGCGCCGTTCTTCAAGAGAGCCTGGATGTTGGGTTTCGTGTTGTAGTTCAAGCGTCAGCCGCCGACGCTTGTCCACGTAGCTCTGACATCTCTGATTGACCGGTGGCGACCGGAGACCCATTCTTTCCATCTCCCATGCGGGGAGATGACGGTGGCCCTCGAGGATTGGTCGATGATTACTGTCATGCCGCTCGAGGGTCATGCACTGACCGGGCGAGTGGAGAGGACCAACTAGCAGGAGAGGGTTACCACCCTCATCGACGGCTGCCCCGAGGCTAAGGGTAACCGTACATTCGGTGTGCCGTTGTCCTGGCTCTCGGAGCACCGGACGGCATGCCCCAAGATGCCGATGAGACGAATGTGGAGTGGTACGCGAGGGCCTACCCGCGGTATCTTCTCATGGAGGTCGTGTTTCCAGACGCATCCGGGAACTCTACGAACTGATCCTATCTGTTCTTCCTAGCCGACTGGGATGCAGGGTACAGTTGGGGGACCGCATCTCTCGCCTACCTATACCGTTCGGTAAGAGAGCATCTAATTGCCTACCTACAAAAGTATGTCCATGACATTTTGTTATATCTGATCCTCATTTGATTTTTTGCAGCTTGACGACGCAACGCAGAGGACGGGAGACAAGTCCAATATGGGTGGCTTTGTCTGGGCCTTCTCCATTTGGATGTGGGAGTGGCTGCCGGTGGGGCGTCCTGAGAAGTTGCCAAGACGCCCATGGGGTGCCTATAGTGAAGACGGCGACGAGGCTCGACACCCCACCGTAGTTTACGAGTGGGACATTGTCAAACTCTACACGGGCCTAAACAAAACTTCGTACAAGACCTACACCAACGAGTTGGATGCTTTGACGCATTGGCAGGTATATGAACTCGCTAAACACATTTCTCTTTGATTCTAATTTTGACCGAGAGTGGTAACTTACCACCGTATATGTAATAGGTAAGCTGGTGACCGTATCATGATCGAGAGTGGGACTTTGATCTGAACGTGGTGTGCAATGAGGACCGTGGTCTCTGGCGGTGCATCGTGCCCATGATATGTGTGTACACCGTCGAGTGGCACTTGCCACAACGCGTGGCCACGCAGTTTGGGATTTTTCAACATACCCCATCGGGCCAACCCATCGATACTGGCGGCCATGCGCTCCACTTGTGAGTGCCCGCGCTTGTTCTTCGTGCCCATGAATTCATTGCGTTTGACTTTGTTATGATGTTTCTTGTTGCTAATGCCTTGCAGAATGAGCCGGCAAAAGAATCAGTCGATCACAGACTGGGGAGAGCATCATAAAAATCATGTGACGGAGTGGAACCAACAGAGGTACCGGAAAGATGGGGAGAGGAGGGTGACTGACTGGGATGCTTACCTGAACCGACACATGAAGTGGTACGATGATGGCCAGAAGCACCGTCTTCGTCTCAGGCCTCGGTGGACGGCGGAAGACATCGCGGAGCTGGAGAGGGATGACCCCGAGGAAGAGGCCTACCAGACCGGCATCAGAGACATGCCCAGTGGATTTAGGGAGTTTGCCCCCCTCATCAACAGAGTGGTAAGTTTGAACCGAGAGGTTCTATTTAAATTATTGTATTCGTCATCATGACTGACTTATGCCGTTGCAGTCTGGTGACCTGAACAGATGCATCTTTGAAGCCTCAAATGCACTAGGTGATGCCCCCGGGAGCGTACAATCTGAGAGCAAAATGAGGGGGACGATGAAGGTACAATTTTAGCCTCCTCGGAACAGATGCATCTTCTTCACTTGCAATCATAAACATGATACTTATTATGTCCTTGTTTCATTGTGAGTGCAGAAGTTCGTGAAGCATTGTCGCAAGCTGGTAGGGTTGCTTGGGTGTACTGGAGCTGGGTCGGTTGAAGCTTATCAGCATGTAGCACACAGAGTCACATCGCCTCATCGAGCCATGCTCCCTCGTCGTCTAGGTTGGTTGAGGAGGAGGAGGAGGAGGAGGAGGAGGCCACACATGAAGAAAGGGAGGAGGAGGATGAGAGCAATGGGGAGGAGGAGTACGATGAAGATTATGGACCTCCAACAACTCAATCATCTCAAGCACCTCAGCTGCCGCCGAAGAGGAATCCGAAGAAGAAGGATTTGCTGAGTCCGGACCCTTTCCAGAGATCGGTTACTCGACGGCCCAAGAAGAAGACTGAAGAGCTTCATTCAAAGAGTAACGAGGACCGTACCTCCAAGAGGGGAGGAGCAACTGATTATGCTCTTAAGTAGTTTGCTATTTGGTTGAACTTGTCTAGTGGTTGTGGAACAACGCGGAACTATGTGTTTGCTATTTGTGGATCTATGTGTTTACTATTTGTGAAACTATGTGGAACTCCATTTAATAATTAGTTAAAGTTCGTTTGAAATGTTCTATGCACTTCAACTTTTGTTAATGTGTATGTGATACGTCTCCAACGTATCTATAATTTTTGATTGCTCCATGCTACTTTATCTACTGTTTTGGACTATATTGGGCTTTATTTTTCACTTTTATATTACTTTTGGGACTAACCTATTAACCGGAGGCCCAATCCAGAATTGCTGTTTTTTGCCTTTTTCAGTATTTCGAAGAAACAGAATATCAAACGGAGTCCAAACGGAATGAAACCTTCGGGATCGTGATTTTCCAACCGAACGTGATCCAGGAGACTTGGACCCTACTCCAAGAAGCTTCCGAGGAGGTCACGAGGGTGGAGGGCACCCCCCTGGGCGCGCCCCCTACCTCGTGGGCCCCTCGGAGCTCCACCAACGTACTCCTTCCTCCTATATATACCTACGTATCCCCGTATGATCAAAAGGAGAGCCAAAAACCTAATTCCACCGCCGCAACCTTCTGTATCCACGAGATCCCATCTTGGGGCCTGTTCCAGAGCTCCGCCGGAGGGGGCATCCACCACGGAGGGCTTCTACATCATCACCATAGCCCCTCCGATGAAGTGTGAGTAGTTTACTTCAGACCTTCGGGTCCATAGCTAGTAGCTAGATGACTTCTTCTCTCTTTTTGGATCTCAATACAATGTTCTCCCCCTCTCTCGTGGAGATCTATTCGATGTAATCTTCTTTTTGCGGTGTGTTTGTTGAGAACGATGAATTGTGGGTTTATGATCCAGTATTATCTATGGAAAATATTTGATTCTTCTCTGAATTCTTTTATGTATGATTGAGTTATCTTTGCAAGTCTCTTCGAATTATCCGTTTGGTTTGGCCAACTAGATTGGTAGTTCTTGCAATGGGAGAAGTGCATGGCTTTGGGTTCAATCTTGCGGTGTCCTTACTCTGTGATAGAAAGAGTTGCAAGGCACGTATTATATTGTTGCCATCGAGGATAACAAGATGTTTTTTTTTATCATATTGCATGAATTTATCCTTCTACATCATGTCATCTTGCTTAAAGTGTTACTCTGTTTTTTTACTTAATACTCTAGATGCATGCTGGATAGTGGTCGATGAGTGGAGTAATAGTAGTAGATGCAGAATCGTTTCGATCTACTTGTCATGGACGTGATGCCCATATACATGATCATTGCCTAGATATACTCATAACTATGCTCAACAGTAATTTGTTCACCCACCGTAGAATACTTATGCTCTTGAGAGAAGCCACTAGTGAAACCTATGGCCCCCGGGTCTACTCTCATCATATTAATCTATATCACATTATTTACTTGCTTTGTTTTTACTTTGCCTTTACTTTTTACTTTGCATCTATCTATCAAAAATACCAAAAATATTATCTCTATCAGATCTCACTCTCGTAAGTGACCGTGAAGGGATTGACAACCCCTAAGCGTTGGTTGCGAGTTGCTATCGTGTTGTGCGGTACGAGGACTTGCGTGACCTCCTACTGGATTGATACCTTGGTTCTCAAAAACCGAGGGAAATACTTACGCTAGTGTGCTGCATCATCCTCTCCTCTTCGGGGAAAACCAACGCAAGCTCGAGACGTAGCAAGAAGAATTTCTGGCGCCGTTGCTGGGGAGGCTTACGCAAAAGTCAACATACCAAGTACCCATCACAATCCCTATCTCTCGCATTACATTATTTGCCATTTGCCTCTCGTTTTCCTCTCCCCCACTTCATCCTTGCCGTTTTATTCGCCCTCTCTTTCCCAATCTCCTCCTCTCTTTCCGTTGCCTTTTCCTCGTCCTTTTGTTTGCTCGTGTGTTAGTTTGCTTGCTTGTCATCATGTCTAATTCCTTATCGGCTCCTATGTCTCCCGAGTTTGAAGTTCTACACTTCAAGCAAAGGAAAGGAGAAAACTTAAAAGATGCTTGGTATAGGATGATGGAATCTTATCGTAAGTGCACCCTAGAGGTGAACTTTAGAATTCTTCTTCGCAATTTTTATGTTGGGTTAAATATGGCACATAGACAACTCTTGGATTGCATTGCCAAGGGAAATTTCATTGAGATTGATCCCATTATTGTGCATGAAATTATAGAGGGAATAGTGGGAACACTACCCCAAAAGGGAGTATCTCATCCTACCCAAGAAGAAACCAAGTGTTTGAGAAGATTTGCGAAGTAACAAATTTTTTACAAAAGTCTCTCGAGCCTCTTAAAAGTTTTAGTGGAAATCTTCACCGCATGAATATGTTGATTACTCTTTGTAATAAGTGGTTGGATTCTTTAGATCTAAAAAATTCCGAGTATGAAGGGAAGCGGAAAGAACCCCCCAGATTCGAGCATGACTCCGCTAAAAAACTGAAAATTAAAGATGGCAATACCTAAATCTATCCTTGCTTTTATGCCAAGCCAGGGGCGTTAAACGATAGCGCTTGTTGGGAGGCAACCCAATTTTATTTTGTGTTTTTTGTTTTTTCTTCTGTTTAGCAATAAATAATCCATCTACCTTATGTTTGGATGTGGTTTTATGTTTTAATTAGTGTTTGTGCCAAGTAGGACCTATAGGATAACCTACGATGATAGTTGATTTGATTCTGCTGAAAAACAGAAACTTTGCGCGCACGAATATAATTATGATAAATTACAGGAACGTGATTTTGCGTTGATTCTTTTTTCTTCTGATCAATAAACAAATTTTCCAGAACTTACTATTTTGGTAGAAGTTTTCGAGTTCCAGAAGTTTGCGTTAGTTACAGATTACTACAGACTGTTCTGTTTTTGACAGATTCTGTTTTTCGTGTGTTGTTTGCCTATTTTGATGAATCTATGGCTAGTAAATTAGTTAATAAACCATAGAGAAGTTGGAATACAGTAGGTTTAACACCAATATAAATAAAGAATGAGTTCATTACAGTACCTTGAAGTAGTCTTTTGTTTTCTTTCTCTAACGGAGCTCACGAGATTTCTGTTGAGTTTTGTGTTGTGAAGTTTTCAAGTTTTGGGTGAATTCTTTGGATGGATTATGGAACAAGGAGTGGCAAGAGCCTAAGCTTGGGGATGCCCATGGCATCCCCAAGATAATCCAAGGACACCAAAAATTCAAAGCTTGGGGATGCCCCGGAAGGCATCCCCTCTTTCGTCCACTTCCATCGGTAATTTACTTGGAGCTATATTTTTATTCACCAACATGATAGGTGTTTTGCTTGGAGCGTCTTGTATTATTTGTGTCTTTGCTTGTTAGTCTACCACAATCATACTTGTTGTACACACCTTTTGAGATTGCCATACATGAATTTAAATTTGTTAGAATACTCTATGTGCTTCACTTATATCTTTTGAGCTTGATAGTTTTGCTCATAGTGCTTCACTTATATCTTTTGAGCTTGATAATTTTTGCTCTAGTGCTTCACTTAGATTTTTTTTAGCACGGTGGTGGATTTGTTTTAAAGAAACTTGATCTCTCATGTTTCACTTAGATTATTTTGAGAAGTCGTTAATAGCATGGTAATTTACCTAATGTTAATATACTTAGTATTCAAGATATGTGAAACTTTCTTTTGAGAGCGTTGAATACTAAGATAAGTTTGATGCTTGATAATTGTTTTAAGATATGGAGGTGATAATATCATAGTCGTGCTAGTTGTGTGATTATGAATTTGAGAAATACTTGTGTTGAAGCTAGCAAATCCCGTAGCATGCATGTATGGTTAAAGTTGTGTAACAAATTTGAAACATGAAGTGTACCTGGCTTGTGCATCCTTATGAGTGGCGGTCGGGGACGAGCGATGGTCTTTTACTACCAATCTATCCCCCTAGGAGCATGCGCATAGTATTTGAATTTTTGATGACTTCTAAATTTTTGCAATAAGTATATGAGTTCTTTTGACTAATGTTGAGTCCATGGATTATATGCACTTTTACCTTTCCACCTTTGCTAGCCTCTTCGGTACCGTGCATTGCCCTTTCTCACCTTGAGAGTTGGTGCAAACTTCGCCGGTGCATCCAAACCCCGTGATACGATACACTCTATCACACATAAACCTCCTTATATCTTCCTCAAAACAGCCACCATACCTACATATCATGGCATTTCCATAGCCATTCCGAGATATATTGCCATGCAACTTCCACCATCATCATCGTGACATGCAGTACTTTTGTCATATTGCCATTGCATGATCTTGTAGTTGACATTGTATTTGTGGCAAAGCCACCATGCATTATTTTTCATACATGTCACTCTTGATTCATTGCACCATCCCAGTACACCACCGGAGGCATTCATATAGAGTCATATCTTGTTCTAGTATCGAGTTGTAATTCATATGTTGTAATGAAAGTGTGATGATCATCATTAGAGCATTGACCAAATAAAAAAAGGCCCAAAAAAAGGAAAGGCAAAAAAAGGGCCCAAAAAAATAATAAAAATAAAAATAAAGGGCAATGCTACTATCTCTTTTTCCACACTTGTGCTTCAAAGTAGCACCTTGTTCTTCATGTAGTGAGTCTCATATATTGTGCTTCAAAGTAGCACCATGCTTTTCATGTAGTGAGTCTTATGTGTTATCACTTTCATATACTAGTGGGAATTTTTCATTATAGAACTTGGCTTGTATAATCCTACGATGGGCTTCCCCAAAATGCCCTAGGTCTTCGTGAGCAAGCAAGTTGGATGCACACCCACTAGTTTTCTTTTGTTGAGCATTCATAGCTCTAGTGCATCCATTGCATGGCAATCCCTACTCCTCATGTTGACATCAATTGTTGGGCATCTCCATAGCCCGTTGATTAGCCTCGTCAACGTGAGACTTTCTCCTTTTTTGTCTTCTCCACACAATCCCCATCATGATATTCTATTCCACCCATAGTGCTATATCCATGGCTCACGCTCATGTATTGCGTGAAGGTTGAAAAAGTTTGAGATTATTTAAGTATGAAACAATTGCTTGGCTTGTCATCGGGGGTATATAAGTTGGGAACATCTTTGTGTGACGAAAATGAAGCATAGCCTAACTATATGATTTTGTAGGGATGGACTTTCTTTTGCCATGTTATTTTGAGAAGACATGATTGCTTTGATTAGTATGCTTGAAGTATTATTATTTTTGTGTCAATATGAACTTTTGTCTTGAATCTTTCGGATATGAATATTCATATCACAATTAAGGAGATTTACATTGAAATTATGCCAAAGTATCACTCCGCATCAAAAATTCTTTTTTATCATTTACCTACTCGAGGACGAGCAGGAATTAAGCTTGGGGATGCTTGATACGTCTCCAACGTATCTATAATTTTTGATTGCTCCATGCTACTTTATCTACTGTTTTGGACTATATTGGGCTTTATTTTTCACTTTTATATTACTTTTGGGACTAACCTATTAACCGGAGGCCCAGCTCAGAATTGCTGCTTTTTTTGCCTTTTTCAGTATTTCGAAGAAACAGAATATCAAACAGAGTCCAAACGGAATGAAACCTTTGGGATCGTGATTTTCCAACCGAACGTGATCCAGGAGACTTGGACCCTACTCCAAGAAGCTTCCGAGGAGGTCACGAGGGTGGAGGGCGCGCCCCCTAGGCACGCCCCCCTACCTCGTGGGCCCCTCGGAGCTCCACCGACATACTCCTTCCTCCTATATATACCTACGTATCCCCGTATGATCAAAAGGAGAGCCAAAAACCTAATTCCACCGCCGCAACCTTCTGTATCCACGAGATCCCATCTTGGGGCCTGTTCCGGAGCTCCGCCGGAGGGGCCATCCACCACGGAGGGCTTCTATGTCATCACCATAGCCCCTCCGATGAAGTGTGAGTAGTTTACTTCAGACCTTCGGGTCCATAGCTAGTAGCTAGATGGCTTCTTCTCTCTTTTTGGATCTCAATACAATGTTCTCCCCCTCTCTCGTGGAGATCTATTCGATGTAATCTTGTTTTTGCGGTGTGTTTGTTGAGACCGATGAATTGTGGGTTTATGATCCAGTATTATCTATGGAAAATATTTGATTCTTCCCTGAATTCTTTTATGTATGATTGAGTTATCTTTGCAACTCTCTTCGAATTATCCGTTTGGTTTGGCCAACTAGATTGGTAGTTCTTCCAATGGGAGAAGTGCATGGCTTTGGGTTCAATCTTGCGGTGTCCTTACTCAGTGACAGAAAGAGTTGCAAGGCACGTATTGTATTGTTGCCATCGAGGATAACAAGATGGGGTTTTATCATATTGGCATGCATTTACCCCCTCTACATCATGTTCTTGCTTAAAGCGTTACTCTGTTTTTTTACTTAATACTCTAGATGTATGCTGGATAGCGGTCGATGAGTGGAGTAATAGTAGTAGATGCAGAATCGTTTCGATCTACTTGTCACGGACGTGATGCCTATATACATGATCATTGCCTAGATATACTCATAACTATGCTCAATTCTGTCAATTGCTCAACAGTAATTTGTTCACCCACCGTAGAATACTTATGCTCTTGAGAGGAGCCACTAGTGAAACCTATGGCCCCCGGGTCTATTCTCATCATATCAATCTATATCACTTTATTTACTTCCTTTGTTTTTACTTTGCCTTTACTTTTTTACTTTGCATCTATCTATCAAAAATACCAAAAATATTATCTCTATCAAATCTCACTCTCATAAGTGACCGTGAAGGGATTGACAACCCCTAAGCGTTGGTTGCGAGTTGCTATCGTGTTGTGCAGTGCACGAGGACTTCGCGTGACCTCCTACTGGATTGATACCTTGGTTCTCAAAAACTGAGGGAAATACTTACGCTACTGTGCTGCATCATCCTCTCCTCTTCGGGGAAAACCAACGCAAGCTCGAGACGTAGCAGTATGGGATGCCTAAGTTTAATTGTTTAAGATCTGTGATATTGCTGTCATATTTGTGAAACTTGCTGTGATATTGTTTTTGAAAAGAATCAAGCAAATAAACTTCAAAAAATAAAACATAGGATCCTACCACCAAGGAACCTGGTAGTAGGGTCACACAGCGTACTGCCAAACCCCCTGGAGGTAGGGTGAACCTATCGCCAGGGCACTTCCATTTTTTGTTACACATGCTTTGTGAAGGCAAAACCCAGCCACAACCTACCACCAGAGGCCTTGGTGGTAGGGCAGCCTGGCCAAACGGTCGCCGTCCCCCTCCGTCGCACCCTACCACCAGCCCCCCTGGCGATAGGCTATTTAACCCTACCACCAGAGCCTGTGGCGGTTGCAAAAGGGTTAAATCCCGAAATTTTTCTCAACCGTGGTCAGATCCTGAATTTGAATCAAAAAAGGGTCAAAACATGAAATTTTTGCCGCCAGCAGCCAGCCGACGATGAGAGATGTCTTCCCCGCCGAATATGAGCTCTCTCCGGTGGGATAACGTAGTGATGTGGGATCAGTATCTGAAAATATTTTTTTGAGCGAAATATTGATGTCATGCTGTGGGAACCTCTGAAACAACCAACTCAATGGCGTGCAATCCAGAAAAATGATACTCCCATAGATGCGCGCGGATATACAGTTTGAAACTCTGCTGTAGTTTACTTCAAATTTTATTATTAGTAGTTCTGAGTTTCTGACGGCGGTAGTGATCGTTCGGCGGTCTCGGTATTTTGATGTAACTTTTATTATGTTTGAGGTGTTTTGTGCTTTCGGTGAACTTTGATAATAGATCTGAATCATTTTTTAAAAAAGTAGTTCACGTCATTCGGTCATGAAGTACTTAGATTTTTCATATAGTGCTAAGGGCATCTCAAAGCCGACGCTCAAATCGCCCGTAAACGTCCGGACCAAGCTCTTTGGACGCACATTGCCCTTGAATGCCATCTCGCATACATCAGACGCGCACCTGTTTCTCCGCAAACTGAAAGCAAAGCTGCAGGAGCTTTGCGAGCATCCGAACGTAGACTCAGACACCCTCAGCCCACAGAAAACCAAGGCGGAACCCATGTCTCTGTCCCTCCCTTCCCCTTGCTCTGCATCCGCTTCCTCCCTGACCTACACCGCAGCTATACCATTCTGGCTTCCCACCAAGGCCTTACCGGACCCCCGCCACTCCACCCGGTCGCCATGCCATTGTGCCAACGTCGTCGTTCCACTCTCGTCCATCCGCCGCGAAGGTACCATCGGCACCTACAAATGTCGTTCGTTGGGGTCACCACGTGTAACATCAAGGAGTTTTCCCCAAATTTAAAATCTGATTTTCATTTATTACATATTTAACTTTGAACATTTTACAAAAACCATTTGTGGGTTGTTGTTATTTAATATCCCTTTATTATAATGCTTTCAAAATTCCATTCCAACCTTCCCCAAACCCCCCTTGCCTTTTCTACCTTAAGCTTGGCCTCCAAACATTGCCACAAATTATTTTCGCATTTATCGAAGCTCCACCCAAAAGCTCAAGATTTTCGGATACTTCTAACACCTAATTCTAGTTCATACCCATTTGAATTAAATTCAAATGAGTTTGAATTTAAGCTTTGAAACATGCCCACAATGGTTTTCTTGTATTGCACTTATTTTAACAAGTCCAAGAAATATAGCCCTTTGTGCAAAATCTTTTCCTAAACCTTTGTTTATTTCTTCTAATTTCTGTTTATTTATTAACAGAAATGGAAAAGAAATAAAAGAGGGACAGGTGGAACCAGAGTTGGCCCACTTAGCCTTTCCCTCTCCTTCTTTCTTACTACGCAACGCAACCCAACTAGCGAAACAATTTTCGTGCTTCTTCCGCCTCTAGTAACTTTGCCCTTGGTGAAAGCAGAGCTTGGCCAGGAGACAGCCACGTCAATCCGAAAGCCGCCCTCCACTTGCACCCCCTGTGCTATTTAAATCTATCTCTGCATCCGTTCTCCTCGCTAGGGTTTCCCCATACTCCCGCCACCACCAAGGGCTCCTCCCCTCCTTTCTTTTTTCATCCCCAAGAAAAACCGAGAGAAGACGAGAGCACGAGCTCGACGTTAGCGTGAACACCGATGTCCTCCTCTTCCATCGCCATGTCCGGGAGCTCCGTTTTTGCATTTGCTTCCTCTGTGTCCTCTACCTCGAGCTAGGAGTCGCCCAGGAGCCTGGCTTCTTCCTCTCCTTCCCCTATGGCTATCGACCTTCTTTCCACAACTCCAGTCACTGATACGTCTCCAACGTATCTATAATTTTTGATTGCTCCATGCTACTTTATCTACTGTTTTGGACTATATTGGGCTTTATTTTCCACTTTTATATTATTTTTGGGACTAACCTATTAACCGGAGGCCCAGCCCAGAATTGTTGTTTTTTGCCTATTTCAATGCTTCGAAGAGACGGAATATCAAACGGAGTCCAAATGGAATGAAACCTTCGGGAACGTGATTTTCTCACCGAACGTGATCCAGGAGACTTGGACCCTACTCCAAGAAGTAACAGAGGCGGTCACGAGGGTGGGGGGCGCCCCCTCTAGGGCGCGCCCCCCTGCCTCATGGCCCCCCTGTTGCTCCACCGACGTACTCCTTCCTCCTATATATACCTACGTACCCCCAAACGACCAGAAAAGGAGCCAAAAACTTAATTCCACCGCCGCAACCTTCTGTATCCACGAGATCCCATCTTGGGGCCTGTTCCGGAGCTCCGTCGGAGGGGGCATCCACCATGGAGGGCTTCTACATCAACACCATAGCCCCTCCGATGAAGTGTGAGTAGTTTACTTCAGACCTTCGGGTCCATAGCTAGTAGCTAGATGGCTTCTTCTCTCTTTTTGGATCTCAATACAATGTTCTCCCCCTCTCTCGTGGAGATCTATTCGATGTAATCTTCTTTTTGCGGTGTATTTGTTGTGACCGATGAATTGTGGGTTTATGATCCAGCTTATCTATGAATAATATTTGAATCTTCTCTGAATTATTTTATGTATGATTGAGTTATCTTTGCAAGTCTCCGAATTATCCGTTTGGTTTGGCCAACTAGATTGGTAGTTCTTGCAATGGGAGAAGTGTTTAGCTTTGGGTTCAATCTTGTGCTGTCCTTTCCCAGTGACAGAAGGGGCAGCAAGGCACGCATTGTATTGTTGCCATTGAGGATAACAAGATGGGGCTTTTATCATATTGCATGAATTTATCCCTCTACATCATGTCATCTTGCTTAAGGCATTACTCTGTTTTTAACTTAATACTCTAGATGCATGCTGGATAGCGGTCGATGAGTGGAGTAATAGTAGTAGATGCAGAATCGTTTCGGTCTACTTGTCTTGGACGTGATGCCTATATACATGATCATACCAAGATATACTCATAACTATGCTCGATTCTATCAATTGCTCAACAGTAATTTGTTCACCCACCGTAGAATATCTATGCTCTTGAGAGAAGCCACTAGTGAAACCTATGGCCCCCGGGTCTATTCTCATCATATCAATCTCCATTACTTTATTACTTGCTTTGTTTTTACTTTGCCTTTTACTTTTAACTTTGCATCTATATACCAAAAATACCAAAAGTATTATTTATCGTCTCTATCAGATCTCGCTCTCGGAAGTGACCGTGAAGGGATTGACAACCCCTAATCGCGTTGGTTGCGAGGAGCTATCATTTGTGTAGGTACGAGGGAGTTGTGCGTGGTCTCCTACTGGATTGATACCTTGGTTCTCAAAAACGGAGGGAAATACTTACGCTACTTTGCTGCATCACCCTCTCCTCTTCAGGGAAATCCAACGCAGTGCTCAAGAGGTAGCAGTCACCTCTGTCCACCTCTGGATCAACGGGTCACCCCATCTTGATCTTGATCAGCTCCTCTTCGTCCCCAACCCTTTCCCCCTTCGATTCATCCTAATACGTCTCGAATGTACCTATAAATTTTTATTGTTTTTCATGCTATTATAATATCACTTTTGTATATTTTATTATACTATATATTTATTTTTCTAGACTAACCTATTAATCTAGATTTGTTTTTTCTGCGTTATTAACTTTACAAAAAAAATTATGAAGGTCAAAAAACCCTGACAATTTAATATTTTTTTTCGAGGCACAAAGTTCCAGGAAGCATCAGAAGGAAGAAAAAGGAGGCACAGGGGCCCCACACGGCCACCTGGCACGACCAGGGCCTTGGACGCACCGCCAGGCCGAGTGGGCCCCATAAGCACTGCCTTGTGTCCATTCTAAGGTCTAAATCCTATAAATACTGAAACCCTTCGAAAAAATTTACTCAAATTTTTCCGCCGCCGCAAGCTTCTGTTCCGAGGAGATCCAATCTGGAGGCCTATTTTCGTACTCTGCCAGATGGGGAATCCATTACCGGAGGCTTCTTCATCAACCTTGCTGCCTCCATGACCATATCGAGTAGTTCCTTAGGACCTTAGGGTCCATAGCACTAGCTAGATCTCTTTCTCTACCTCTCTCTCTCTCTCTCTCTCTCTCTCTCTCTCTCTCTCCCCTCCCTCCCTTTTGATCTTTAATACCAAGTTCCATGAGCCACCTCACAACATCGAGATCCATCTAATGTAATTTGTGGATGTGTTTATTGGGATATAATGAATTTTCACTTTATGATTAGATTGTTCATTGGATTCAATTGAATATTTTTTTGGTTTTCTTGTTGTATAATTGAATAGCTTTGTATGCTCTTCGATCTATCTATCATCTTTCGCCAAGTTTGATGAGTTTATCTTCAGAGACAGTGGTGCATTGTAGTGGGTTAAATCTTGCGGTATGTCCCAATGACAGAAAGGGGCAAGACACGTATTGTAGTTTTGTCACTAAGGATAAAATGACGGTGTCTCATTATATTGCTTGATGGTTCGCTATCTACATTATGTCGTGGTGCTAATTGCAATGATTTGTTTGTTGTAAACTTAACACTTTCCTATCTACATTATGCTGGTTAGCGGTCTTGGGGTGAAGTATTAATAGTAGACGCGGTTGGATTAACGTCTACTTATCATGAACATAATTCCAATATGAGATTGTACCACGAATGATTGATACATCTCCAACATATCTGTAATTTTTGATTGTTCCATGCTATTATATTACCCGTTTTGGATGTTTATGGTCTTTACTTTACACTTTCATATCATTTTTGGGACTAACCTACTAACCGGAGGCCCAGCCCGAATTGCTATTTTTTTGCCTATTTCAGTGTTTCAAAGAAAAGGAATATCAAACGGAGTCCAAATGGAATGAAACCGTCGGGCGCGATCTTTTTGGAACAAACGTGATCCAGGGGACTTGGAGTGGACGTCAAGCAAAAGAGGAGGCGGCCACGAGGGTGCCCGGCGCGCCCCTGGAGGTGGGCACGCCCCCACCCTCGTGGGTCCCTCGAGCGTCCACCGACCTACTTCTTCCTCCTATATATACCCACGTACCCTGAAAACATCGAGGAGCACCACGAAAAACTATTTCCACCGCCGCAACCTTCTGTGTCCGCGAGATCCCATCTTGGAGCCTTCACCAGCGCTCCGTTGGAGGGGAATCGACCATGGAGGGCCTCTACATCATATCCAAGGCCTCTCCGATGAGTTGTGAGTAGTTTACCACAGACCTTCGGGTCCATAGTTATTAGCTAGATGGCTTCTTCTCTCTCTTTGAATCTCAATACAAAGTTCTCCTCGATCTTCTTGGAGATCTATTCGATGTAACTCTTTTTCCGGTGTGTTTGTCGAGATCCGATGAATTGTAGGTTTATGTTCAAGTTTATCTATGAGAAATATTTGAATCTCCTATGAATTCTTTTATGTGTGATTAAGTTATCTTTGCAAGTCTCTTCGAATTATCAGTTTGGTTTGGCCTACTAGATTGATCTTTCTTGCAATAGGAGAAGTGCTTAGCTTTGGGTTCAATCTTGCGGTGTCCTTTCCTAGTGACAGCAGGGGCAGCAAGGCACGTATTGTATTGTTGCCATCGAGGATAAAAAATGGGGTTTATGTCATATTGCATGAGTTTATCCCTCTACATCATGTCATCTTTCTTATTGCGTTACTCTGTTCTTCATGAACTTAATACTCTAGATGCAGGCAGGAGTCGGTCGATGTGTGGAGTAATAGTAGTAGATGCAGAATCGTTTCGGTCTACTTGTCACGAACGTGATGCCTATATACATGATCATGCCTAGATAATCTCATAACTATTTGCTTTTCTATCAATTGCTCGATAGTAATTTATTCACCCATCGTAATACTAATGCTATCTTGAGAGAAGCCACTAGTGCAACCTATGGCCTCCGGGTCTATCTTATATTATACAAGTTTTCTATCTACTTTTTATTTGCATCTTTTTCTTTCCAATCTAGATCATAAAAATACCAAAAATATTTATCTTATCATATTATATCTATCAGTTCTCACTTTGGCAAGTGGCCGTGAAGGGATTGACAACCCCTTTATTGCGTTGGTTGTGAGGTTCTTGTTTGTTTGTGTAGGTGCGTGGGAATTTTGAGGAGCCTCCTACTGGATTGATACCTTGGTTCTCAAAACTGAGGCAAATACTTACGCTACTTTGCTGCATCACCCTTTCCTCTTCAAGGAAAACCAACACAAGCTCAAGATGTAGCAAGAAGGATTTCTGGCGCCGTTGCCGGGGAGGTCTTCGCTCAAGTCAAGACATACCAAGTACCCATCACAAACAAATCTCCCTCGCATTACATTATTTGCCATTTGCCTCTCGTTTCCCTCTCCCCCACTTCACCCTTGCCGTTTTATTCACCCTCTCTCTCCCAATCTCCTCTCTCTTTCGCTTGCCTTTTTGTTTGCTTGTGTGTTGGATTGCTTGTCACGATGGCGCAAGATAAGACCAAATTGCGTGACTTTTCCAATACCAATAATAATGATTTCCTTAGCACTCCGATTGCTCCTCTTAATGATGTTGAATCTTGTGAAATCAATGCTGCTTTGCTGAATCTTGTTATGAAAGATCAATTCTCCGGCCTTCCTAGTGAAGATGCCACTACCCATCTAAACAACTTTGTTGATTTGTGTGATATGCAAAAGAAGAAAGATATGGATAATGATATTGTTAAATTGATGTTATTTCCGTTTTTACTTAGAGATCGTGCTAAAACTTGGTTTTCGTCTTTGCCTAAGAATAGTATTGATTCATGGAATAAGTGCAAAGATGCTTTTATCTCTAAGTATTTTCCTCCCGCTAAGATCATCTCTCTTAGGAACGATATTATGAATTTTAAACAACTCGATCATGAGCATGTTGCCCAATCTTGGGAAAGAATGAAATTAATGATTCCCAATTGCCCTACTCATGGTTTGAATTTATGGATGATCATACAAATTTTTTATGCCGGATTGAATTTTGCATCTAGAAATATTTTAGATTCGGCCGCGGGAGGCACTTTTATGGAAATCACCTTAGGAGAAACTACTAAACTCCTTGATAACATTATTGCTAATTATTCTCAATGGCACACCGAAAGATCTACTAGTAAAAAAGTGCATGCTATAGAAGAAATTAATGTTTTGAGTGGAAAGATGGATGAACTTATGAAATTGTTTGCTACTAAGAGTGCTCCTATTGATCCCAATGATATGCCTTTATCTACTTTGATTGAGAATAATAATGAATCTATGGATGTGAATTTTGTTGGTAGGAATAATTTTGGTAACAATGCTTATAGAGGAAACTTTAATCTTAGACTGTTCCCTAGTAATTCCTCTAATAATTATGGAAATTCCTACAATAATTCTTATGGTAATTTTAATAAGATGCCCTCTGATTTTGAGAATAGTGTTAAAGAATTTATGATCTCTCGAAAGAATCTTAATTCTTTGTTTGAAGAAAAAATGCTTAAAGTTGATGATTTGGCTAGGCACGTTGATAGGCTTTCGCTTGATGTTGATTATTTGCCTAAGCATGATATCAATGAGTCTCTCAAAGCCATGAGAATTTCCATTGATGAGTGCAAAGAAAGAACCGCTAGGTTGCGTGCTAAGAAAGATTGCTTTGTAAAAGCGTGTTCTTCTAGTTTCCACGAAAATAATGATGAAGATCTAAAAGTTATTGATGTGTCCCCTATTAAATCCTTGTTTTGCAATATGAATCTTAATAATGATGGGACTGGAGATGAGTCAACTTTAGTTAAAAGGCGTCCCAATGATTCGGAGTTGTTAGATCTTGATGCTAAATTTGGTAAAAGTGGGATTGGAGAGGTCAAGACTTTAAATAGCATTGAACCCACGATCTTGGATTTCAAGGAATTTAATTATGATAATTGTTATTTAGTAGATTGTATTTCCTTGTTGCAATCCGTGTTGAATTCTCCTCATGCTTATAGTCAAAATAAAGCTTTTACCGAACATATCGTTGATGCCTTGATGCAATCTTATGATGAAAAACTTAATTTGGAAGTTTGTATACCTAGAAAACTTTATAATGAGTGGGAACCTACTATAAAGATTAAAATTAAAGATCATGAGTGCTATGCTTTGTGTTATTTGGGCGCTAGTGTTTTCACGATTCCGAAAACTTTATGTGATATTCTAGGTTTCCATGATTTTGATGATTGCTCTTTAAATTTGCCCCTTGCAGTTTCCACCATTAAGAAACCTATGGGAAGGACGAATGATGTTCTTATTGTTGCAAATAGGAATTGTGTGCCCATAGATTTTATCGTTTTTGATATAGACTGCAATCTTTCATGTCCTATTATTCTTGGTAGACCTTTCCTTAGAACGATTGGTGCAATTATTGATATGAAGGAAGGGAATATTAGATTCCAATTTCCATTAAAGAAAGGCATGGAACACTTCCCTAGAAAGAAAGTTAAATTACCTTATGAATCTATCATGAGAGCTACTTATGAATTGAGTGCCAAAGATTGCACTACTTAGATCTATCCTCGCTTTTATGCCTAGCTTGGGACGTTAAACAACAGCGCTAGTTGGGAGGCCACCCAATTTTATTTTTGTTCTTTTGTTTTTGCTTCTGTTTAGTAATAAATATTTCATCTAGATTCTGTTTAGATGTGTTTTCATTTTTTGTTAGTGTTTGTGCCAAGTAGAACCTATAGGATAACCTACGGTGATAGTTAATTTGATTCTGCTGAAAAACAAAAACTTTGCGCGCATGATTTAGTAATTCACAGAAAAGTTCTTTTCCGTTGAATCTTTTTGCTATAGATCTACAGGTAAATTGCCCAGGACTTCCTATTTTTGTAGGATGTTTAGAGTTCCATAAGTATTCTAGAGTTACAGATTGCTACAGACTGTTCTGTTTTTGACAGATTCTGTTTTTTCGTGTGTTGTTTGCTTATTTTGATGCATCTATGGCTAGTATCGGTGGGTATGAACCATAGAGAAGTTGGAATACAGTAGGTTTAACACCGATATAAATAAAGAATGAGTTCATTATAGTACCTTATGTGGTGGTTTTTCTTTCTTGCACTAACGGAGCTTATGAGATTTCCTGTTGAGTTTTGTGTTGTGAAGTTTTCAAGTTTTGGGTAAGGATTTGATGGACTATGGAATAAGGAGTGGAAAGAGCCTAAGCTTGGGGATGCCCATGGCACCCCAAGATATTCAAGGATAACCAAAAGCCTAAGCTTGGGGATGCCTTACCAAAAGCCTAAGCTTGGGGATGCCCCGGAAGGCATCCCCTCTTTCGTATTCGTCTATCGGTAACTTTACTTGGAGCTATATTTTTAGTCGCCACATGATATGTGTTTTGCTTGGAGCGTCTTGTATGATATTAGTATTTGCTTTTTAGTTTACCACAATCATCCTTGCTGTACACACCTTTTGGGATAAACCCACTTGTTCGGAATTTATTAGAATACTCCATGTGCTTCACTTATATCCTTCGAGCTAGATAGTTTTTGCTCTAGTGCTTCACTTATATCTTTTAGAGCACGGCGGTAGCTTAATTTTGTAGAAATTGTTAATCTATCATGCTTCACTTATATTATTTTGAGAGTCTCTTAGAACAGCATGGTATTTGCTATGGTTATAAAATTGGTCCTAGAATGATGGGCATCCAAGTTGGGTATAATAAAAACTATCATCGGAAGTGAATTGGATGCTATGGTAAATTTGATACTTGATAATTGTTTTGAGATATGGAGGTGGTGATATTAGAGTCATGCTAGTTGGGTGATTATGAATTTAAAGAAAACTTGTGTTGAAGTTTGCAAGTCCCGTAGCATGCACGTATGGTAAAAGTTGTGTAACAAATTTATTGCATGGAGTGCTCTTTTGATTGCCTTCCCTTGAGTGGAGGTCGGGGGCGCGCGATGGTTAACTCCTACCAACCTCCACCCTAGGAGCATGCGTAGTAGTACTTTGCTTTGAGGGCTAATAAAACTTTTGCAATAAGTATGAGTTCTTTATGACTAATGTGAGTCCATGGATTATACGCACTTTTACCTTTCCATCATTGCTAGCCTCTTCGGTACCGTGCATTGCCCTTTCTCACCTTGGGAGTTGGTGCAAACTTTGCCGGTGCATCCAAACCCTGTGGAACTTTACTTTGAGTGTGTTGAATACTAAGATAAGTTTGATGCTTGATAATTGTTTTGAGATATGGAGGTGATAATATCGAAGTCGTGCTAGTTGAGTAATTGTGAATTGGAGAAATGCTTGTGTTGAAGTTTGCAAGCCCCGTAGCATGCACGCATGGTTAAAGATGTGTAACAAATTTGAAACATGAAGTGTACCTGGCTTGTGCATCCTTATGAGTGGCGGTCGGGGACGAGCGATGGTCTTTTCCTACCAATTTATCCCCCTAGGAGCATGCGCGTAGTACTTAATTTTTGATGACTTCTAAATTTTGCAATAAGTATATGAGTTCTTTTGACTAATGTTGAGTCCATGGATTATACGCACTTTTACCTTTCCGCCCTTGCTAGCCTCTTCGGTACCATGCATTGCCCTTTCTCACCTTGAGAGTTGGTGCAAACTTCGCCGGTGCATCCAAACCCTGTGATACGATACGCTCTATCACACATAAACCTCCATATATCTTCCTCAAAACATCCATCATACCTACCTATTATGGCATTTCCATAGCCATTCTGAGATATATTGCCATGCAACTTTCCACCGTTCCGTTTATCATGACACGCATCATCATTGTCATATTGCCTTGCATGATCATGTAGTTGACATCGTATTTGTGGCAAAGCCACCATGCATAATTTTTCATACATGTCACTCTTGATTCATTACCCATCCCAGTACACTGCCGGAGGCATTCATATAGTCATATCTTGTTCTAGTTTTGAGTTGTAATTCATGAGTTGTAAATAAATAGAAGTGTGATGATCATCATTATTAGAGCATTGTCGCCAAAAAAAGAAAAAAAGAGAGGCAAAAAAAAGAAAGGCACAAAATAAAATAAAATAAAAAAGGGGGCAACGTTACTATCCTTTTCCACACTTGTGCTTCAAAGTAGCACCATGTTCCTCATATAGAAAGTCTCTTATGTTGTCACTTGCATATACTAGTGGGAATTTTTCATTATAGAACTTGTCTTGTATATTCCTATGATGGGTTTCCTCAAAATGCCCTAGGTCTTCGTGAGCAAGCAAGTTGGATGCACACCCACTTAGTTTCTTTTGTTGAGCTTTCATACATTTATAGCTCTAGTGCATCCGTTGCATGTCAATCCCTACTCCTCATGTTGACATCAATTGATGGGCATCTCCATAGCCCGTTGATTAGCCTCGTCAATGTGAGACTTTCTCTCTTTTTGTATTCTCCACACAACCTCCATCATCATATTCTATTCCACCCATAGTGCTCATGTATTGCGTGAGAGTTGAAAAAGGCTGAAGCGCGTTAAAAAGTATGAACCAATTGCTTGGCTGAAACCGGGGTTGTTCCTGACGGGAGTATTTTGTGTGATGAAAAAGAAACATAGCCTATTTAAGTGTTTCGAAGAAAAGGAATATCAAATGGAGTCCAAACGGAATGAAACCTTCGGGAGTGATCTTTTTGGAACAAACGTGATCCAGGGGACTTGGAGTGAACGTCAAGCAACAGAGGAAGCGAACACGAAGGTGCCCTGCGCGCCCCCCACCCTCGTGGTCCCCTCGAGCGTCCACCAACCTACTTGTTCTTCCTATATATATCCACGTACCCCGAAAACATCCAGGAGCACCCCAAAAAACTACTTCCACCGCCGCAACCTTCTGTATCTGTGAGATCCCATCTTGGAGCCTTCATCGGCCCTCCGCCGGAGGGGGGATCGACCATGGAGGGCCTCTACATCATCTCCAAGGCCTCTCCGATGAGTTGTGAGTATTTTACCACAGACCTTCAGGTCCAAATTATTAGCTAGATGGCTTCTTCTCTCTCTTTGAATCTCAATACAAAGTTGTCCTCGATCTTCTTGGAGATCTATTCGATGTAACTCTTTTTTTTGGTGTGTTTGTCGAGATCCAATGAATTGTGGGTTTATGATCAAGTTTATCTATGAGAAATATTTGAATCTCCTCTGAATTCTTTTATGTTTGATTAAGTTATCTATGCAAGTCACTTCGAATTATCAGTTTGATTTGGCCTACTAGACTGATCTTTCTTGCAATAGAAGAAGTGCTTAGCTTTGGGTTCAATCTTGCGGTGTCCTTTCCCAGTGACAGCAGGGGCAGCAAGGCACGTATTGTATTGTTGCCATCGAGGATAAAAATATGGGGTTTATGTCATATTGCATGAGTTTATCTCTCTACATCATGTCATCTTTCTTAATGCGTTACTCTGTTCTTCATGAAGTTAATACTCTAGATGCAGGCAGGAGTCGATCGATGTGTGGAGTAATAGTTGTAGATGCAGAATCGTTTCGGTCTACTTGTCACGGACGTGATGCCTATATACATGATCATGCCTAGATAATCTCATAACTATTCGCTTTTCTATCAATTGCTCGGCAGTAATTTGTTCACCCACCGTAATACTTATGCTATCTTGAGAGAAGCCACTAGTGAAACCTATGGCCCCCAGGTCTATCTTTTATTATACAAGTTTTCTATCTACTTTTATTTGCATCTTTTACTTTCCAATCTATATCATGAAAATACCAAAATATTTATCTTATCATATTATCTCTATCAGATCTCACTTTCGCAAGTGGCCGTGAAGGGATTGACAATCCCTTTATTGCGTTGGTTGCGAGGTTCTTGTTTGTTTGTGTAGGTGCTTAGGACTTTTGAGGAGCCTCCTACTGGATTGATACCTTGGTTCTCAAAAACTGAGGGAAATACTTACGCTACTTTGCTGCATCACCCTTTCCTCTTTAAGGAAAACCAACGCAAGCTCAAGACGCAGCAATGATCATAGTCATAAATATAAATGCTGCAGTTTAATCACTGCACAACTGTAATTTGTTCACTACACCACACTTGTATGCTTGAGAAAGATGCCACTAGTGAACCTATGACCCCTTGGCTCTATTCTCCTCTACTAAAATCTTCGTTATAATTAGTACTTTTGCTTTACTGTTCTACTTTACTATATTTTATCACTTATAGTTTAATCTTGTAACTAGAAAGAAAAGAGGATTGATAACCCTTTTGCCTTGTTGGGGACATGCTTGTTTTGTGTGCAGGCACCGTTTGCTTTGTTTTTTGGGAGGCTCCATCTGGTTTGATAAACATTGGTGCTCTAACCAAGAGAAATACTTACTGTTAGGTTGCATCACCCTTACGATTTGGGGATCCCAACCATTTATGAGAGAGCAAGCAAGATTTTTGGCGCCATTGTCGGGGAGTCTTCTACAAACAAACGGGTCCTTCACACTATCACACTACATTCTTGTTATCTACCTTGCCTAGTTACTTTTATCTTTTTGCTTGCTTGCATCTTTGCTTGCTATTTTTTTCTCAAAAATACCAAAAATATCTTTTGTCGCTTCTTTTGTTTTGTCTTACTATCATGCCTAGTTCTTCACTTATTACCATCACACCTGAGCTAGGGGTGCTTAATTTCAAACAGAGAGGTGGAGAAACAAGTTGCTTGGTATAGAATTCGTGATGTCCAAAATAGATCCACTAGTAAGCAATCTACCACAATATTTCTTAGGATTTTCCATGTTGGCGTTACTAGTTGGTATAGGTTTACTATAACATGGGGGAATTTCTTGGGTAGTCATGCCTTAGAAGGTTTTAATGCTATGTAAAATCTAGTAGGAGCACCAACAATTAAAATCAATGAAACTTAAGTAACTTTGGAGCATTTTATGCAGAGGGTGGATATAATGAAAAGTAAAAAGAGTTAAATACATTGGAGGTGCCTCAACTTGTCCTACGCGGTCAGTTTAGTGCCCAAAGTTGTAAAATACAATACGCCGGCGCTCGAACTTGTCCGGACGTGGAAATACGGTGCCTCCATTCGTATCCGAATGTACGTCCATCCCGTGTGGCGTGCTAGTGTGGCAGTGGCTCACTTGTCAGTGTCAGAGAGAGGGGAAAGCGCTAGGTGGCCCGCGCATGAGGGAACTTTTTGTAGAACACTACCTCATATTTTATTTAATCACGTAGGAAAAACCTCGAATACAATGTATAGTAAGGAGAATTAGCATGAAAAAAAAATCATAATGCAGGGGTATTGAAGCTGGCACCTCCTAATTACCGCAAATCTGGCCAACCGGCCGAAATATGCCATGCATACATCTATTAGCTTAGAACTTATGTAGAAATTACCCATCATATCTCTCTGCAATTTTCCTAATGCATTATCTATCGGTTTTATTATTATTATTTTCCAAATTTCTGTTTAGTTTCATGAAACATAAATTTTCCCATATAAATAATAGGATGTGTAATTATTTTTTATTTAATTTTTCTTTCTACTTTCATTATTGCGTACATTGAAGAGGTAGACATGAACTTTTTCAAAAATTTGTGGGGATTTAAATAGTTTGGCCTATATTAGAAATTATTGTGTATATTTATGTACATTTATTTTGGACCACAAGCACACACAATTATTGTTTATCTTCGTTGTATTTCTAAAATACCCGATTATTAACAAATTGACAACGTTGTATTTTGTAAACTATTCAGCATGTATTGAAAATATGGTGTTGAACTTCGCAAAAAAAATGTTCAACTTTTTAATATAATCATTCAACATGTTAGAGAATAATTTTGTAATACGTGTTGAAATTTTCTTTAAATACAAATTGTCAATTTTTTAATGCAAGACGACATTTTTCAAAAATACGTTATAACTTTTTAATACAAGTGAAACATTTTCCATAAACATGTTGAACGTTTTTCCAATGCACTAACACAATTTTTAAGTATATGGCTGTTTTAATTTTTCCATGCCATTGTTTTTTAATGGTAAAAATAATATGAAAAATAAAAAACTTGGAAACAAATAAAAATAAAACTTGTGCAGGCCCATAGAAGCGCCATATATAAATAAAAATCATTTGAGGAGGTACACAACTAGCAAAGCAGATTTTTAGAGTGTGGTGGCCACTGAGGAGACTCTTTTTTCTGAAAGACTAAAAACTGGCACTTAAAAGTTTCAAAAGGAGTTTATTGTTTTCACACAAAAATGTATGCATGTGCTTGAAGTGAATTTAAAATTTCGCTGAAACCTATGTTATATATACCCTGCAAAAAACAAAAAATCCGGCCAAAACATCCAGTTGATTTTTGCATGTATCTGCCATTTTTATCTCTCACATACAAACACAGATTTTGATGAAAATTTGCGCAGATATACTACACTTATATGTGTGCATGTACAAAAGATTTCAGATTTTTTTACCTGTAAAAATCCATTTCCTTGTACTTCGTAAAAAATGTCACAATATGCCCGTGCTCCAAACTTACGTTTTGCATAGTAATGCAATATATACAGTTCGACCCCATCAATATCTAATGAGCAGAGTATGGCCTGGCGGACAACCTGGGTGTGCAATGCAATCCGCTATCATGAGGTCTCGGGATCAATCTTGCATCACACAAATTCTTTTTTCTAATTTGTGGGGCTTTTCTACATGATTAAATAAAATGTGAGGGGGTATTCTAAAAAATTCACCCAGCTCCTTCCCCTCTCTCAGCCACTAACAGGTAGGCCACCAGCATACCAGATGGGTTGGACGTACGTCCAGATACGGATGAAGGCATCATATTTGTACAACCGAACAAGTTGGAGCATCAGTTCTTTATTTTGCACTTTAGGCATTAAGCTGACCGCGCAAGACAAGTTGAGGCACCTCCAGTGTATTTAAATCAAAACAAAATGCCAAGTATTCAAAAAATAGAAGAAATTGATAAAGTATGAATAATCAATTTACTAAGTTAAGTTCTTCGGTAGGGAGTGCATTAAAATGCTGAAAGATTTGAAGAAAGAACCATGTACCGATAGAGTAGAACAAAGTCCCGCTATAATCCATAAATTGGAGGAGGATACAGATGTTTTGGGTTCAACTTTTTCTTCTATAAAAAATAATGGAGAGACATCTAAGAATAAAAATAGAAGGTTTACCTATGTGCCTAAGGTTCCTCGACCAATTTTGATGCATCGCCTAGTAAAGAAAGAGGGGATTTAAAGATGAATAGTGTGCATCCTACTTTTAGGAAGATAAAGAGAGAACCAAATTGTAACACTAAAATTCTTGGTTTCATACCATAAGTGGTATGATTAATAGGATTATAGGAACTACTCCTAAGAAATCATGTCGCTATATTAAAGAGCAGAATGATGAAAAAACGTGATTATTGTATCATGCCTAGCTAAAAAGGTTTTAAATAAAAACACTTGTTGGGAGGCAACCCAATATATTTTTATTTGTTTTTGTGTGTCAACATGGTTTTTTTGCTATTGTACTAATTATGTCTGTATCCTTGCTTTGAAAAATGTGTCAAGTTTAGCCTTTCGAATGTTGCAGCTGCACGTTTGTTAGGTTCTCTGCAGAAACAAAAACTTTCGCGTGCAGTATTTGAATTAGAATCATGAAATGATTACACAGTACTGAATTACAAATTCTATGTTAGGTCCTAATTTGTAAGAAGTTTAGAGTTACAAAAGTATGCATCTTATTTAGATTACTACAATTGTTCTCATTCTGACAGATTGTTGTCCTATTTTTTGTTATTTGCTTATTCTAGAGTTTTCATGGCTTATATTGGGGGATATAAATTGTGGAAATGATAGTATACAGTAGCTAATATCTAAAAGTGACTATGAAACTTGTCTTGACAGTGTTTTATGTGTACTAACCTATCTCAGGAGTGCCATTGAGTTTTGTTTGAATGAAGTTTTCAAGATCGAGGGGAGACATCAATATGCGAGGAATAAGGAGAAGAAAAAGTCCAATCTTGGGGATACACAAGGCACCCCAAGATAATATTAAAGGATACTCAAGCATCTATGCTTGGGATGCCTCAAAAGGCATCCCTCTTTCTTCATCAACAACTACCGTTTGTCTCTGTTGGACCTGTATTTTACTTTGTTCACATGATATGTGCTATGCTTAGAGCTTGTTTTGTTTTTATTTGTTTGTTTTCCTTGGTGGTCTTTGTAATCATTATGTTCAAATTACACACCTTGAGAGAGACATACATTGCCCGTATGTTTATAGAATGCTCTTTGATCTTCACGTACACCTATTGAGTTGAGGCACTTACAAAATTGCTTTTGCACTTCACTTAAATATGTTAAAGCACACCAGAATAACATGCTTTTATAAAAAGGTTTAGGACTCTCTTGATTCACTTATATCTTTTTAGGGAGTTAAATAGTAATTGGTAATTTGCATGAATTATATGTTGGTCCTAAAAATGATAGGTATTCATTATAGGTACGCATAAAAACTTGCATGAACTTGTAGATCAATGAACTTGATAACTGGATTCCTTACAATACTTTTGAGATGAGGTGTGAGTAATTAATGGATGTGTCTATAAAAGGCCTTGAGGTGAGTAGACAGAGGTGTGACAAGGTCATACATGTCAATACTTCGTCATTGAAGTAGAACTAGTTACAACCCAATATAATCCAAAGGAAACTTCAAAAGAAAATTAATAGGAAGAACTATAAAGAACCTACTAAGAAAACTTTACAACAAATAAAATACTAAACTACTAAATTAATAGAAAGGAAAATACAAACCAACTAAGTTAACAAAAATTATTTTTCATAAACTTTTGCTAGCAACAACAAACAAATAAAAAGCTTTTATTAAACCCTACTTATGACCTATACAAGGTTTTACTACAAAACTAAAGAAAATTATTTTAACTACAAAAAAATGACCAATGTTAAATAACAGAAAAACAAATAACTTAACAAAATTGAAAAAATTAAAACTATAAAAAACAACAAAAAAAGATCATAACAAAACGAAGTAGAACATTATCATTTTATTTAAAACCTGAATTTAAAATATTCTAAAATTTTCTCAAATTAATCCTAATGTAAAACCACTCCAAAAAGAATCACTCAAAAATAATAATCCTAACTCATGTTATAGCCAAAATAGTGATTTGAACAAGTTTGAAATAATTAAATTTGAATTATCCAAATTCAAATTTCAAGGCAATAACACAATGTAAAACAAAATATTTTTCTAATGCAAAAAGAATCAATGAAAAATACTAAATAACCTAAAAGATCTAGCCAATTCAAAAATAGAACTAATCTGTAAATTCAAAGCAAAACAGAAAATAAGAGAATGCTAAGTAGCGGGCAGAGTACACGTGGCATATTGCGATTGGCCAAGGTGGGTGTGTGCTAGATCTAATCGGGCGGACGGCTGAAGCATAGCATAATACGGTTCGCTGGAAATAAAAATATATGATATAATCTAGGCCCTACGTTCTAGATCGAACGGAGGAGGATGCTGGGGGTGGCTCACCGTGGCGAGGCGAGCTCCGATGAGGTCGGCGACTTTGGGCGTCGACGGTGTGGCGGCTCCGGTGAGCCTCCGGTGACGGTAACGTCACCAGACGACGCAACACACGAAGGCGAGTCTAGGGATGAGCGCCAGCGAGCTCGGGGACGACTGGAACAACGACACCGAGATTGACGGCAGTGAGGGAATTCAGTGGTGAGCGGGGACATTGCTCTAGTGGGTTTTGGGTCGGGCGTGAGCACATGGAGGTGTCAGCAAGGGCGGAGAGACTAGTGGTGCTCGCGAATGGGCTCGAGTAGATCCGAGGAGCTTGGGTAGGTGGCAATGGCGTGGCGGGCGTGGGCGAGCCCACGACGGATATCGGCGGCGCTAGGGGCTCAGGGTTGGGGTTTTAGTGTTGGGGAATGTTGCATGGGAAACAAAAAAATTCCTACGCTCACCAAGATCAATCTAGGAGATGAACATCCACGAGAGGAGAGATTGCATCTATATACCCTTGTATATCGCTAAGCGGATACGTTAAGAAACATGAATGATGTAGTCGAACGTCTTCGCGATCCAATCACGACCCGTCCCGTGAACTCCCGATCTAGCGTCGAACGGACGACACCTCCGCATTCAACACACGTACAACTTGATGACACCTTAACCTCCTCGATCCAGCGATCGATGGTGAAGTAGAAGCTCGAGTCCTCCGGCAGCACAACGGCGTGCTGGTGGTGGTGGTGGCGAAATCTCAGCAGAGCTTCGCTAAGCACTACGGTGAGGAAGAAGGCTACGATGGGGAGGAGGTGCACCGTCGTGGCATAGATAGATCTGTATGGGTGTGGCTTCCCTCGCTCCACCTCTCTATATATAGGGGGAAGGGAGGAGGAGGTGGCGCCCCTAGATCCCATCTAGGGGCGGTGGCCAGGATGGGGCAACCCTATATGGGTTTTGGCCCCTCGACTAGGGAGGCACCCCACCTCCTCTCTAAACATGGGAAGGGGGCTTGGGGCGCACGAACCCTTAGTGGGATGGTGTGCTCCCTCCCCTTGGCCCATGAGGCCCCTCAACACTTGTCGCCCCCCCCCCCGAAACCCCTTTCGGTCATGCTGGTCATCACCCGGTACCCCAGAACACTTACGAACTCCAATACCCTTCATCCAATATATCAATCCTTCACCTTCGGACAATTATGGAGTTCCTCATCATGTCTTGAATCTCATACAGGACTCTGAACAACCTTCGGTAACCACCATAATGACTCAACTATACTTATATCTTCATGAAACGTTAAGTGTGTAGACCCCGCGGGTTCGAGAACTATGCAGACATGACCGAGACACCTCTACGGTCAATAACCAATAGAGGGACCTGGATGCCCATATTGGTTCCGACATATTCTATGAAGATATTATCGGTCGAACCTCGATGTCAAGGATTCAGCTAATCCCGTATGCAGTTCCCTTTGTCTATCGGTAAGTTACTTTCCCAAGATTCGATCATCGGTATCCCCTTACCTAGTTCAATCTCATTGCTGGCAAGTCTCTTTACTCATTCCGTAATACAAGATCCCGTGGCTAACCCATTAGTCACATTGCTTGCAAGCTTGTTGTGATGTTATATTATCGAGAGGGCCCAGAGATACCTCTGTGTCATACGGAGTGAAAAATTCCAGTCTTGATCCATGCCAACTCAACAAACACCCTCGAAGATACCTGTGGAGCATCTTTATAGTCACCCAGTTAGGTTGCGAAGTTTGATACACACAAGGTACTCCTCTAGTGTCAGTGAGTTGCATGATCTCATGATCATATGCTACGTTCATAGTTTGGGTCTTGTCCATCACATCATTCTCCTAATGATGTGATCCCGTTATCAACTGACAACTCATGTCCATGGCTAGGAAACCGTAGCCATCTTTGATCAACGAGCTAGTCTGGTAGAGGCTCACTAGGGACATGTTGTTGTCTATGTATCCAAACATGTATCCGAGTTTCTGATCAATACAATTCTAACAAGGATATAAACGATTATCATGAACAGGGAAATATGTTAATAACCAATTTATTATTGCCTCTAGGGCATATTTCCAACAGTCTCCCACTTGCACTAGAGTCAATAATCTAGTTCACATCACCATGTGAGTAACACCCAATGAGTTTTGGGGTTTGATCATGTTTTGCTTGTGAGAGAGGTTTTAGTCAACGGGTCTGCAACATTAAGATCCGCGTGTACTTTGCAAATCTCTATGTCATAATCTAGATGCTGCTGATACGTCTCCATCCTATCTACTTTTCCAAACACTTTTGCCCTTGTTTTGGACTCTAACTTGCATGATTTGAATGGAACTAACACGGACTCACGCTGTTTTCAGCAGAATTTCCATGGTGTTATTTTTGTGCAGAAATAAAAGTTATCGGAATGACCTGAAACTTCACGGAGAATATTTTTGGAATAAATAAAAAATATTGGCAAAAAAATCAAGACCAGGGGCCCCACACCCTGTCCACAAGGGTGGGGGGCACGCCTATTCCCCCTGGGCGCGCCCCTACCTCGTGGCCCCCCTGATGCTCCACCGGCCTCAACTCAACTCTATATATTCACGTTCGGGGAGAAAAAAAATCACAAAGAAGGATTCATTGCGTTTTACGATACGGAGCCGCCGCCAAGCCCTAATCTCTCTCGGGAGGGTTGATCTGGAGTCCGTTCGGGGCTCCGGAGAGGGGAATCCGTCACCGTCGTCATCATCAACAATCCTCCATCACCAATTTCATGATGCTCACCGCCATGCGTGACTAATTCCATCATAGGCTTGCTGGACGGTGATGAGTTGGATGAGATTTACCATGTAATCAAGTTAGTTTTGTTAGGATTTGATCCCTAGTATCCATTATGTTCTGAGATTGATGTTGCTATGACTTTGCTATGCTTAATGCTTGTCACTAGGGCCCGAGTGCCATGATTTCAGATCTGAACCTATTATGTTTTCATGAATATATGTGAGTCCTTGATCCTATCTTGCAAGTCAATAGTCACCTACTATGTGTTATGATCCGGCAACCCCGAAGTGACAATAATCGGGACCACTCCCGGTGATGACCGTAATTTGAGGAGTTCATGTATTCACTAAGTGTTAATGCTTTGGTCCAGTACTCTATGAAAAAGGAGGCCTTAATATCCCATAGTTTCCAATAGGACCCCGCTTCCATGGGAGGGTAGGACAAAAGATGTCAGGCAAGTTCTTTTCCATAAGCACGTATGACTATATTCGGAATACATGCCTACATTACATTGATGAACTGGAGCTAGTTCTGTTTCACCCTATGTTATAACTATTGCATGAGGAATCGCATCCGACATAATTATCCATCACCGGTCCAATGCCTACGAGCTTTTCACATATTGATCTTTGCTTAGTTACTTTACCGTTGCTGCTGTTACAATTACTACAAAACTGGTACTGTTACTTTTTCCACCATTACCGTTACTTCCATACTACTTTGCTACTAAATACTTTGCTGCGGATATTAACTTATCCAGGTGTGGATGAATTGACAACTCAATTGCTAATACTTGAGAATATTCTTTGGCTCCCCTTGTGCCGAATCAATAAATTTGGGTTGAATACTCTACCCTTGGAAAATGTTGCGATTCCCTATACTTGTGGGTTATCAAGACTATTTTCTGGCACCATTGCCGAGGAGCATAACTCTATTCTTTGAGTCACTTGGGATTTATATCTGCTGATCACTATGAGGAACTTGAAAGACGAGAAAACCAAGATTTATCCCTCAACTACGAGGGGAGGTAAGGAACTGCCATCTAGCTCTGCACTTGATTCTCCTTCTGTTTTGAGTAAACTTGCGACACCTAAACCTGCTTCTGCCATAAATTCTGATATGTTGCATGTTATTGACAATGCCACTTCTGCTATGCATGATACTTATGATGAAACTACTTCTATGCTTGATAATATTGTGCCATTAGGTGAATTTCTTGATGAACAACTTTCTAGGGCTAGAGAGAATGAAATTATTGAAACTAATAATACTGATGAAAGTGATGATGAAGATTGTCCCCCTAGATATGAATTGCCCGTTGTGCCTGAGGGTTATGTTATGGATGAAGAAACTGCTGGAGATTTTCTTGCTTGCCATGATGGATCTGATCTTAAGAAGTTATTAGCTAAGCTGAAAGAAAAGTCTCTGAATGCTAGAATGAAATATGACCCTGCTTTTGCTACTTCTCCTATCTGTGTTACTGATAAGGATTATGATTTCTTTGTCGATCCTGAGATAATTACTTTGGTTGAATCTGATCCTTTTTATGGCTATGAATCTGAAACTGGTGTGGCACATCTTACTAAATTAAATGATATAGCGACCCTATTCACTCACGAGGAAAAAATCGTTACTGCAATATCCTTAAGCTATTTCCATTCTTACTAAAGGGTGATGCTAAAACATGGTTTAATTCTCTTGATCATGGTCTAAGAAGAAGAAGAAGAAAAATGATAGGACTTTGCATGCTTCTAGTGAACCTGTTGTTGACACACCTAAGAATCCCAATGATATTTCTATTTCTGATGCTGAAACACAATCTGGTAATGAACATGAACCCAGTGATGATGTTAATGATGATGTTCATGTTGATGCTCAACCTAGCAATAATAATGATGTGGAGGTTGAACCTGCTGTTGATCTTGATAACCCACAATCAAAGAATCAACGTTATGATAAGAGAGACTTTGTTGCTAGGAAGCACGGTAAAGAAAGAGAACCATGGGTTCAGAAACCCATGCCTTTTCCTCCTAAACCATCCAATAAAAAGGATGATGAGGATTTTGAGCACTTTGCTGAAATGATTAGACCTATATTTTTGCGTATGCATTTGACTGATATGCTCAAAATGAATCCTTATGGTAAGTACATGAAATATATTGTTACAAATAAAAGAAAGATACCGGAAGCTAAAATTTCCACCATGCTTGCTAATTATACTTTTCAGGGTGGAATACTTAAGAAACTTGGAGATCTAGGAGTACCAACTATACCATGCTCCATTAAAAGAAACTATGTTAAAACTGTTTTATGTGATCTTGGAGCCGGTGTTAGTGTTATGCCTCTCTCTTTATATCGTAGACTTGAATTGAATAAGTTGACACCTACTGAAATATCTTTGCAAATGACTGATAAATCTACCTCTATACCTGTATTTGTGAGGATGTGCCTGTTGTGCTTGCAAACGTTACTACCTCAACGGACTTTGTTGTTCTTGATATTCTCGAGGACGATAGTATGTCGATTATCCTTGGTAGACCCTTTTTGAATACTGCAGGGGCTGTTATTGATTGCAACAAAGGCAATGTCACTTTTAATGTTAATGGTAATGAGCATACGGTACACTTTCCGAGGAAACAACCTCAAGTCCACAGTATAAATTCTATTAGAAAAATTTCAACGATTACTATTGGAGGTTTTGAATTTCCTCTTCCTACTGTCAAGAAGAAATATGATATTCTTATTGTTGGGGACATACATATCCTTGTTGAGGTAACCTAGTGCTATTCGAAAATTCTCCGGTTTCATGCGATTCGGAATGAGTTTGTTAACAAGACTTGATCAACCTTGTTAGTCGATTCCTTTTGATGGGCACGAGATGGTTGAAGTTAGAAAGCACAACCTTCTGTACCCTCTTTTTTCTTTCTGTTATTTAGATTAAATAAAGCAAAAATAGTATTTTCTGTCTGTTTTCTGAATTATCCTTGCAATAAAAAATACCCCAAAAATAAAAGTTCTCCAAATGCCCTGAAAATGAAATATGATTTTTTCTAGAATATTTGAGAATATTTGGCAGTGAGAACACACCAAAGGGGGCAACCACCTAGCCACGAGGGTCCAGGGCACACCCTCCCCCTAGGGTGCGCCCCTACCTCGTGGGCATGTGGTGGCCCCCTTCCACTTATTCCAGCACCCGCACACTTTGTCTTCCTCCAGAAAAAATCACCACACAGCTCAAACTCGTGTTCTAGCTCGTTTTGCTGCGATTTTCGATCTCCTTGCTCAAAGCTTCATTCACGAAACTGTTTTGGGGGATTGTTCTTCGGTATGTGACTCCTCCAATGGTCCAATTAGTTCTTGTTCTAGTACTTTATTCATTGCAAACTTTTACTGCCTAGGTGACCCTGTTCTTGAGCTTGCATGTCAAATTTATATGGTCCCAAGTAGCTCTAATGCATGATATAGTCTCTAGGCACTTGTGAGAGTAGTTGC
The DNA here is from genome assembly GCA_021437245.1 of Aegilops speltoides. Taxonomy (NCBI): domain Eukaryota; kingdom Viridiplantae; phylum Streptophyta; class Magnoliopsida; order Poales; family Poaceae; genus Aegilops; species Aegilops speltoides. The sequence goes on from CM038142.1 coordinate 456,341,052, forward strand.
TACCAATTTTGTTGAGTTTGGTTCACTTTTATTTTGAGTTACTAAAAATTTCAGAAATTTTTAGAAAATGATGAAGAGATTATTGAGGGACTCTTCGAGCCGAAGCTCAAAGGATAAGCAAAGTGAAGAGGATAAAAAGCCCAAATATAATCTCCCTCGCACCGCGGAGGTTCGGCTGTGTGAATGGCCATGTGATGAGTTCTTGAGAGCAGTCGGGATTCATGATGATTTTTATTATTTGGCTGAGAATGCAGGCCTCGCCGACTTCCTCCACGACCAACGTGAACAGTATATCCTACTCACTAATATTTTTGTGCAAAATTTTTATTTCCATGCTAGGAAATCACCACCTTCAGTGGAGTTTCACTTATATGATGAGGTTAAGGAGATGTCACTGAATGATTTTTGTCGAGTCTGCAAAATACCCTTTGTGGGCAGCATAGAGGAACCACATCGTAGTGATGTGGATGGATTTATTGATAGAATTGTTGTAGGGGAAATGAGGAAAGTTTCCGATGCAAGAATTACTAGCATACACTTTCCTGTTCTACGTTACTTTGCAATATTTGCTAGTAGATGTTTAATTGGTCGCAGGAACAGTGGAAATCTTAGTGCCCCTGATATTGTTATTTTGCGCCATGCTTTGTTTTGTGATACAACTTTCAGCCTAGGCGCTGTTATTGCTAAGCGATTAAGTTTGAACCATAAAAAGGGCCCCATCTTCGGTGGGATCTTTGCTTTGCGCCTTGCTGCACACTTTAAAATACCTATTAGGCATTATGAGAAAGAGGAAAAGTTGCTGCCCCCTATTTTTCTAGATTATAAGAGTATGGTAGCACATGGATTTATTGTTAAAAATAAGAAGATGTTGCTTAAGTATAAGTTGATATTTAATAAAACTCAGTGTGAGACTATTATCTTGCCTGCACCCTCTTTGTTTAACATATTTTCAGGCACGTACCTCATCTTGCCCGAGGCCATTTATGCATACTGGAGGTTGACACAAGCTCCAGAGCCTGAGTCGGAACCACCACTTGACCCTTATCGACACTCCGTTAATCAGTGGGATCCGGAGGAGATCGCCAACCAGTGGCACCCAGATGACACTCCTCCGCACACCGGACAGGGCAGCTTTGATCCATGGGCATAGACCAACTTAGGCCAAAAGCCTAAGCTTGGGGGAGTATGCATTTCTCACCGACATTACATTCATGTTCACACACTCATTCTAGTTGTCGGTGCTCATACTTTTTCATTATACTATCCATGCTAGTTTATTTTATTTTTCTCGCTTTCTTCTTGTGTGTTTGAAAAACCTTAAGAAAAACAAAAAAAAGAAATTAGCTAGTTTACTTTCCATGCTTGTAGTAGTAATTAAAAGAAAACCCAAAAAGATTTCTCGTTCTTCTTTTGCTTGGGAGCTTTCCGGTGTAAATAGTTTTATTTCTTTTCTTTTCTTTGGGGGTCGAGAGGAGAAGACCACGATGAAAATGTTGAGTGGCTCTCATATGCATTATTGTTGATCTAACCAAGAGCCCATATTACCTTGTCTTCTCCCTTGAATTGAATGCTTGCAGATTCCAGCTTAGTCCAATTCACGTGCACTATAATTATTATACACACCGTTCGGTCGTGCAAGTGAAAGGCAATAATGATGATATATGATGGAGTGATTGAGATGAGAGAAGCTGGTATGAACTCGACCTATCTTGTTTTTGTAAATATGATTAGTTCATTGTGCCTGATTCAGCCTATTATGAATGAAACATGTTTGCAATGACAATTAGATATTATAGTTGCTTATGCAATGCTTAATTATCTAGGAGTTTATAATGGTTTATCTTGTGTGCCAACTTGCTATTAAAATGGTTGTGATGTGGTATGATAGGGTGGTATACTCCTTTGAACGATTCGAGTGACTTGACTTGGCACGTGTTCACACATGTAGTTGAAACAAAATCAACCTAGCCTCCATGATATTTATGTTCATGGTGGATTATATCCTACTCATGCTTGCACTCAACGTCTATTAATTTTAATGCATGTTCATGACTGTTATCGCTCTCTAGTTGGTCGCTTCCCAGTCTTTTTCTAGCCTTCACTTGTACTAAGCGGGAATACTGCTTGTGCATCCACTTCCATAAACCCCAAAATTATTCCATATGAGTCCACCATACCTTCCTATATGCGGTATCTTCCTGCCGTTCCAAGTAAATTTGTATGTGCCAAACTCCAAACCTTCATGTATCAACTAGGGCTGTCTATATCTTCCATGCTAGGTGGGTTATTCTCACGAGGAGTGGACTCCGCTCCTCACTCACGAGAAAATGGCCGGTAACTGGGATGCCCAGTCCCATGCTCAAATCAAAATAATTGCAATCAAAACTCCCTCAGGATTGTTGTTAGTTGGAGGCACCCGTTGTTTCGGGCAAGCCATGGATTGATGCTTGTTGGTGGTGGGGGAGTATAAACTTTACCATTCTGTTTAGGAACCGCCTATAATGTGTGTGGCATGGAAGATATCGAGATCTCTTGGTTTCTATGTAGACAATGAAAGTATGCCGCTCACAATATTATTTATCTCTGTTTCAAAACTCGAGCTCTGGCACCTCTACAAATCCTTGCTTCCCTCTGCGAAGGGCCTATCTATTTACTTTTATGTTGAGCCATCATCCTCTTATTAAAAAGCACCAGTTGGAGAGCACCGCTGTCATTTGCATCCATTACTATTAATTTAAATTGAGTATGACTATGACTGGATCTCTTTTACCATGAATTTCAATGTTTAGTCAGTCCTTGATTTTCAGAGGTGCTCTGCATTTGTGTTTTGCGGTCTCAGAAAGGGCCAGCGAGATACCATCTTGTTATATCATATTATGATTGTTTTGAGAAAGTGTTGTCATCCGAGATTTATTATTATTGCTCGCTAGTTGATTATGTCATTGATATGAGTAAACATGAGACCTAAGTGTTATTGTGAATATGGTTAGTTCATAATCTGTGCTGAAAACTTGAATGCTGGCTTTACATATTTGCAACAACAAGAGCAAACAGAGTTTTTAGAAGTTTTTCTTTATCACTTTCAGTTTGTCTACTGAATTGCTTGAGGACAAGCAACGGTTTAAGCTCGGGGGAATTGATACGTCTCCATCGTATCTACTTTTCCAAACACTTTTGCCCTTGTTTTGGACTCTAACTTGCATGATTTGAATGGAACTAACAGGGACTGACATTGTTTTCAGCAGAATTGCCATGGTGTTATTTTTGTGCAGAAATAAAAGTTCTCGGAATGACCTGTAACTTCATGGAGTATATTTTTTGAATTAATAAAAAATAATGGCAGAAGAATCAAGACCAGGGGGACCACAACCTGTCCATGAGGGTGGGGGCCGCGCCTAACCCCTGGGCACGCCCCTGCCTCGTGGGCCCCCTGATGTTCCGCCGACCTCAACTCCACCTCTATATATTCACGTTCGGGGAGAAAAAAATCAGAGAAAAGGATTCATCGCGTTTTACGATACAGAGCCACTGCCAAGCCCTAATCTCTCTCGGGAGGGCTGATGTGGAGTCCGTTCGGGGCTTCGGAGAGGGGAATCAGTCGTCGTCGTCATCATCAACCATCCTCCATCACCAATTTCATGATGCTCACTACCGTGCGTGAGTAATTCTATCGTAGGCTTGCTGGACGGTGATAAGTTGGATGAGATTTACCATGTAATCGAGTTAGTTTTGTTAGGGTTTGATCCCTAGTATCCATTATGTTCTGAGATTGATGTTGCTATGACTTTGCTATGCTTAATGCTTGTCAATAGGGCCCGAGTGCCATGATTTCAGACCTGAACCTATTATGTTTTCATGAATATGTGTGAGTCCTTGATCCTATCTTGCAAGTCAATAGTCACCTACTATGTGTTATGATACGGCAACCCCGAATGTGACAATAATCGGGACCACTCCCGGTGATGACCTTAGTTTGAGGAGTTCATGTATTCACTAAGTGTTAATGCTTTGGTCCAGTACTCTATGAAAAAGGAGGCCTTAATATCCCTTAATTTCCAATAGGACCCCGCTGCCATGGGAGGGTAGGACAAAAGATGTCATGCAAGTTCTTTTCCATAAGCATGTATGACTATACTCGGAATACATGCCTACATTACATTGATGAACTGGAGCTAGTTTTATGTCACCCTATGTTATAACTATTGCATGAGGAATCGCATCTGACATAATTATCCATCACCGATCCAATGCCTACGAGCTTCTCACATATTGATCTTTGCTTAGTTACTTTACTGTTGCTGCTGTTACAATTACTACAAAACTTCTACTGTTACTTTTTCCACCGTTACCGTTACTTCCATACTACTTTGCTACTAAATACTTTACTGCAGATATTAAGTTATCCAGGTGTGGTTGAATTGACAACTCAACTGCTAATACTTGAGAATATTCTTTGGCTCGCATTTGTGTCAAATCAATAAATTTGGGTTGAATACTCTACCCTCGAAAACTGTTGCGATCCCCTATACTTGTGGGTTATCAGCTGCTACCATGCTCCACTTGGAGCTATTCCAAATGGGTGCTCCTTTATACGTATCTGGTTTGCTACTCACATCTGTGACATTTTCGGCCGAACGAAAATAATCCGGTTCAGAGCGACCGGTTTACTTTGCATTGCCAACCCAGAGATCATGTCTTCTGGCAACACACAACATCTTGGTACAGAAATCATCGCTTTATTGAAACTAGAGGAAGCATAGTGTTACGTTACATCAAGTAGCGAGGCCAAGCGGCACACTCGGTGCGGCTGCACAATATGTACATTATTTAGTGAACATAAAGGGGGCCTCGAGCACGACGTCTACACGGCAACGGAACAACAACGTAGCGGGACTCCATAGCACAGGGACACCAATGTGGACGCGGTCTAGACACGGCAGCACTCCGATCCAGTTAGACTTTCCTGAAAGCTGGCATAACACGCCAGGTCAGTACATTGAACGTACTTGCAAGCTCGCAACAAGCAAAACCATAATGGCAAACAACATCATGACATTTAAACAACTTCAATGCAAATATCAACATGCTACTCATGCAGTGACCAAACTTGTGCATCGAGTTACTCGAACTCTCTTACCAACAGGTTGCCTCGCAACCGAATAGTGATCACGACAGACCATGAACAAACCACTCTCGGTTCCACATGTTACCTCGTAACCCAAACAGTGGTCATTCTCGAATCACGAACAGTACCACAACCGTCAGTCTTACTGACCTCATTACATCTCAACAGTGCAATGTAAATAACTTAGGGTGCAAGATTATTTATGAAAGTTGATCCATGGAGTGACTTACTTACGAACTAGGCCCTTATCCGCGGGCGCGGCTATCGATAGATTAATACACTCTGTAGAGGTAGCACACTTTACCCACACCACGGAACCCATGGCCTCGCACTCCCATTCGGGTGGACCAACAGCATTCCGACAGAACCCTCCCATTGCCATAACTCTCTTACGGCCACTCCAACCAACTCCCCTTTGGGACTAGTCCTGGGTGACCCCAACTACCAGAGGCCAAACTACCACCATCGTGGCAAATAAACAGTCCCAAACAAGGACCCGATACCATAACAACAACAGGTCCACAAGGTTATGTCTGCTTACCGGGCCAGGGTAACGCGCGCCCATAACCTTCACTAGTTGGAGGTACCGACAAGAGGTATGACAACAGAACGACTACGACCTCCCCATACGAAGGCAAATGTGGTTGCACTTGGCAGCCCGATTCAGTGGCACCATGATCCGACCAACTTTTAAGTTCAAGTTCAATTATCATCGGGTTTAACTTGAAAATAAAAATTCCCGAGTCACAATATGACATGCTCATGCAACCATGTATCATGCATCATACATCACTTTAAAAATACCAGATCAACCTTATTCAAAGTTCTTCTTGCACAAACTCAACTTGCAACATTTCTGGTCCTTTCTTACTAGTTATTTCTACTCATTACTTTACTTGGAATTTATCAAATAAAACTCATTTTTCATATAGCAAAAATATTACTCATGCTCATAATACCATAGTCATGACAAAATTTACTTAGATCAACTACTCAAGCTATAACTCACTAGTTCAAACATTACTTTCTATTAACTAAGAATTTTGATCATAACAACTAAATAACACTAGCATCATCTATTTTTAATACTATATGCAATGAATATCATATAAATTCAAGTAGAAAATCATGGATATTGCAAAGACACCATGATCATGTTGTTGTGACTTGCCTTAGTGCAGAGGAGCTTCACACTCCTCCTGGATGCCTTCAAGACAAGCTTCACCTTCTGAAAATAATTCAAATGACAAAAAGAAAATATCAAGAACACTTCTGAAAATTCCCAGAAATTCTAGGCATCAAGGAAAAATCCCATCTTGGATGTGCTGCTAGCATTTTTCCGGTAAGAACAGAATGCAAAAAGAATCAACTCATTTGGACTTGTAGAATAAAAGTTATAGCTCGTCAAAGTTCTGGTCAAATTTGAACTATATTTGAATGAAAAAGAAAAACCCAAGGGGGTGACGTCGAAGGCGTAAAACGCCAGTGCGCCACCACTCATACCGCTTCGGGTGCAGCCTGAGTGGCTAATAGTGGGCCCCAGTTGTCATGCCAGAGGGGGAGAGAGAGAGAAACAGAGGCGGGCGGCTCGACGGCGGCGCTTTCTCCGGCAAGGAGTGCCCGACGACGAGATATAGAGGGATAGGGTTGAAGAGGAGGTGGACACGCACCTACCTGTACTCGTAGCATGGCTAGGGGTGGCCGGACGGGGTCGGAATGGAGCTATCCAGGGGCGACAGCGGGCGAAGCTCATTGGAGATGGTGGCTCCGGCAATGCAGGGCCAGTCCAGCAGCTCCAACAGCACCAACACGCACTAGTGGATCACCAAGGACACGCCGGAGGGGTTAGTTGAGCTCGAGCGGCTCTTGGGCGGGTGGGGGAAGAGGAGGGGGATCACCGGCGAGCTCGGGCGAGAACGGCGGCCAGAGGCCTGCCCGGCCAGGCTGCGGCACTCTATGGGTGTGTCAAGGTGTGATGAGTGTGTTTGAGGAGAAGAACGAGCTTGGGGGAGCTATATTTATAGCCGAGGCCGACGCGGGGATCGAGAGCTCGTCGGAGTTCTCTAGAGCCTCGCCCAGTGACAAATGGCGTCAGTGAGAGAGGGGGAAGACGCCGGAGGTCACCCGGGAGCTGTAGGTTAGCTGCGACGAGCACAGGAGCGCGGTACGTGACGAGCACAGGGGCACGGGCACACTGTTGTGTTGGCCGCGCTGTGCCCATGCTCGTTGCGGCGAGCTCCGGCATCGGCGAGCGCCAGGGTGCAATTAAGGGCTCAAACGAATATGGTGGCGCGCTTTGGCATGGTTTTGCAGCGAGGGTAGCGAGCATGCGCGAAATAGAGGTGTTGGCGCAACGCAGAGCGCATCGGATGCATTCTAGCCACCTTGGACAAACATGGTCACCGCGTGAACTACGGCATCAGGCTGAGCTAAGCCCAAACAACATGTCTGGCAGCTAGTCCTTATTGGTTTTAGTTTTTTGCATTCTAGTTTGAGTCACAGGTGCACTGTGGGAGTGGCTCTTCCTAGCAAGTTTCTGGACAGAAACTTGTGAGCTTAACTGAGAAAAATTTACTGGGAGTTAAGGGCTGTGCTTTGGGGTTTAGTGATCTCTTAGGAAGGCAATCAAGCTCAGAAAAGACGAGCCCCAAAAGCTCAAGCAAAAATATACTTCTTGTGCAAAGTGATCATTCTGTCCAGAACAGAAATGTTTTTCTGTAGAAAAATTATTACAAAAAGTTATGCAATATTTTTTCTCAGGAAGGTTCCCTAGGGTTCAAAGTATATTTGTGAATTGATCCAGGATTTTTGGAGCAAGAAATCTAGGGGTTGCTTTGGAGCTTTCCTCTTTGAAGTGATTTTCAAGGGCGAAAATGAATAGTTTCCTTTTATGAAAATATCCATTTGGCTTTTGTTGGAGTTTTTCAGAGAAGAAAAGGTGAGTTAGAGGTGGATGGGTCACTTGCGTGAGAATCAAAGGTATGCCCAAGTGTTGAAGTCCAACTGAATTGATTCAAAACACCAAATCCAAAGCGAAGGCAACTGAAAGTCCAAAAAAAGCAAGAAGGCAAAAACCAGGCTATCACAAACCTCCCCCACTTAAGATGAATCTCGTCCCCAAGATTCGGTTGCTTGGGAAAACAGTTCTGGGTAGGTTGTCCTTAAAAACTCCTCTCTTTCCCAGGTTTCTTCTTCTTGTGTGTGATGCTCCCGCTGGACCTTGTAAAATTTAATAACTTTGTTGCGGGTGACTCTTTCTGCTTCATCCAAGATTCTGAACGGTCTCTCCTCAAAAGTTAAATCATTGGCAATGTCAATTTTTGACATATTAGTCCTTTTCTCGGGTGGTGAAATGCACCTTCTTAGCTGGGACACGTGGAACACGTTTTGTACATCCAATAATTTTGGTGGCAATTTCAACTGATAAGCAACGGTGCCAACTCGTGTCATAATCTAGAACAGACCAATATATCTTGGTGCCAATTTGCCTCGGGTCTGAAATCTTTTGACTCCCTTCATGGGGGTGACTCGGAGATACACTTGTTCACCGGGTTCAAAACTGACTTGTCTATGCTTGGCATCATAATAACTCTTCTGTCGTGACCTAGCCAGCTGAAGTCTATCTCGAATTTCCTTGACTTGCTTCTCTGCCTCCAATATCATATAAGTACCGAAGATACTGTTGTCTCCGGTTTGAGACCAATTTAATGGAGTGCGGCACTTACCGCCGTATAATGCTTCAAAGGGTGACATCTTTAGGCTGGTTTGAAAACTGTTGTTGTACAAGAATTCCGCATATGGCAGACAATCTTCCCATCTGGGTCCATGGGCTAAGGTACATGCTCGTAGCATATCTTCAAGGATTTGATTCACTCGCTCGGTCTGACGTCTGTCTGTGGATGATAGGCGGTGCTATATTTAAGAGCGGTTCCCAATGCTTGATGGAGTCGGGACCAAAATGCGGAGGTAAACAATGAACCTCGGTCCGAAGTGATTGTTCTTGGCACTCCATGCAGACTGATAATCCGAGATACATACAACTTTGCAAGATGATCAGCACGGAGGGTGGTGCGGATGGGAATAAAGTGAGCCACTTTTGTCAGCGTGTCCACTATGACCCATATAGCATCATTGCCTCAGTGAGTCTTGGGTAGGCCGATGATAAAGTCCATGCAGACATTGTCCCATTTCCATTGTGAGATGGGTAGAGGTTGGAGAAGTCCGGCGGGTTTCTGGTGTTCCGCCTTTACTTGGTTGCAGATGAAACAACAAGCGACAAAATATGCGATGTCCCTTTTTATTCCATCCCACAAAATATCTGCTGAAGATCTTCGTACATTTTGGTGTTGCCTGGATGTATTGAATATTAAGATTCGTGCGCTTCTGCCAAAATTTTCTTCCTCAAATCTGCTTGCTCACGTACGCATATCCTTCCTCGGAACCTGAGTGTACCCCGCGTGTCCTTTGAAAAATCCTGAGTCTTGCCTTCGTGCAGGAGTTTGAAATATACTTGCAGACTCTCGCTGTTGGCTTGTTCCATGCGGATCTCTTCTTCTAGAGTAGGAGTTACTTCAAGTATATTCACAAGACCGACATTTACCATTACCAAGTTTAGCTGAGCGATCTCTTGCTGGAGTTCTGGAGGCAATGACTCTAGCATGGCATTTAAATTGGCAGGCTTGCGACTGAGGGCATCAGCGACCACGTTAGCCTTTAGCGGACGGTAATTTATTCCCAAATCATAGTCCTTGACCAACTCGAGCCATCTTCGCTGTCGAAGGTTTAGGTCTAGCTGAGTAAAGATATATTTGAGACTCTTATGGTCGGTAAATATTTGACATCTCTTCCGAATGAGATAATGTCTCCAAATCTGTAGAGAGTGCATGACCGCGGCCAGTTCCAAATCATGCGTAGGATAATTTCCTTCATGAGGTTGTAGCTGGTGAGATGCGTAAGCTACCACCTTGCCGTCTTGCATAAGTACGCACCCAATACCTTTTCTGGATGCGTCACAATACACACCGAAGCTGCGGTAAATATCTGGGAGAGTCGGGACTGGTGCTGATGTCAATCAGGTTTTTAGCTCGTTAAAACTCTGCTCGCAATCCTCAGCCCATTCAAACTTCTTGTCTTTCTTGAGGAGTTATGTCATTGGCTTGGCAATTTTGGAGAATCCTTCGATGAACTGGCGGTAGTATCCGGCTAATCCAGGAAAACTCCTGACTTTCGGATACTATCGTGGGTGCTGCCCAATCAAGCACATCTTTTACTTTGCTGGGATCCACTGCAATACCTTCTGCTAATAGAACATGCCCCAGAAATCTGACTTGTTTGAGCCAAAACTCACACTTGCTAAATTATGCATACAACAGATGGTCATGGAGTCTTTGTAAGATTGGTCGGAGGTGTTCCTTGTGTTCCTTGTCACTTTTAGAGTATATGAGAATATCATCAATGAAAACCACCACAAACTTATCCAGGAATTCCACGAACACCTTGTTCATCATATGTATGAAAAAGGCGGGGGCATTTGTGATACCGAAGGACATCACCGTATATTCGTAAAGACCGTATCAAGTAGTGAACGCGGTCTTATGAATGTCTTCCTTCTTGATCTTCAGTTGATGATATCCGGTCCTTAAATCAATCTTGGAAAATACCTTTGCACCAATGAGCTGATCGAACAAATCATCAATCCTTGGCATTGGGTATTTGTTCTTGATGGTGACATCGTTCAACTGACGGTAGTTCACGCACATCCTTAGACCACCATCTTTCTTGTCCACAAATATTGCAGGTGATCCCCATGGTGAAGAACTTGGGCGGATATATCCTTTTTGCAGCATGTCATCCAACTGCTTCTTTAATTCCACGAGTTAGGAGGAAGGCATCCGAGAATACTTTTTGTACAACGATGCGGTCCCGGGTACAGGATCAATTGCAAACTCAAGCTCTCTGTCCGGAGGCATTCCAGGTAATTCTTCGGGGAATACATGGGGAATTCACTGACTACTAGAATTAGATCCAATTTTTCAGCTACTGTGGTGAAGACCATCTCCCTTCTGGGTATGCCTTTGCGGGCATAAAAATGTATGGTTTTGTCTTCTTGATTTGTCAGGGTGACTTCTCGGGTCGCACAATTAATGCAGACTTGATACTGAGTCAAACAGTTCATTCCCAAAATAACATCCAACTTGTCAGACTCGATTATTATCACAGTGGTTGGAAAATGGACTCCCTTGATATGAATTTCCAAATTTTTGCAGACCAGATTGCTTTTGATCACGGAGCCCGGGGATTGAACCAACATACTTTTCCCCAAAAGCGAGCAAGAAAATTTGTTTTGGGCAACAAAACTGCGAGAAATAAAAGAGTGGGAAGCCCTAGAGTAAAATAAAATTATTGGAGGTACCCTTGGACGAGCGGCTGGGTATGATATGGTCCCATGTGATTGGCTTGCGGCCGGAATGGAGCATTTGACTTCTTGGGACACTGTCGAGCATAATGTCCGGTCAGGCCACAACTAAAGTAGGCGTTGTTGCGCTGATGCTCTTCATGCACTGGGCTGGTCACAACATTCTTGACTTGAGTAGTGGTTTTGTTCACATTCTGCTGCCAATTTGTTTTATACTCCACTTGAGTCTGTTGCTAGGTACGGGCCTTCTGAATAGGTTGTCCATCCTTCTTTGGCTCAAATTTGTGCTTGTGGTCATTATTTGCGGGGCGGTGGTCTTGCACAGGCTTGTACTCTCTTTCGGCAATGAGAGCCTTGTCCACCAGGGACTGAAAGTATGGAAAATCCAGCATGCAGAGAGCACTCCTGAGGTGTTGATTTAATCCCCCAAGGAATCTGTCTATCTTTCTTTCTTAAGTGGCCACATCATAAAGGGAATAACGTGCCAGATGGTTGAACTTGTGCAAATATTCACTTACTGACATACTGCCTTGAGTGAGACCAAGAAATTCGCATTGCTTGACCTTCATGATACCAGCTGGAATATGATACTTGAGAAATTGGTCCTTGAAATTATTCCACGTAATTTCTTCTCCCGCGGGCCACAGTGCTTTAGCATTATCCCACCATATAGCAGCGGCTCCTTGAAGATAGTGGGTAGCGAACGGAACTTTGTCAGCTTCATCAGTGTGGGTAATCTCAAGTTTCTTCTCAATGGTTCGCAACCAATCATCTGCTTCAAAAGGGTCAATTACTTGACTGAAAATGGGAGGCTTAGTCCTTTGAAAATCTGACAGCTTAGAATGCTGTCCATTTGGATTTCCATTATGTCCAACCATAGCTTGCACACTTTTTAACAACTCAATCAGATCATTATTCCTTCTTTCCTCAAACATTTGCATAATTTGTTTAGTGGAGGGTGGATTCGGCGATGGAGGCGGTGGTTGCGGATACGACTCGGGGTAGTGTCCTGCCTGTCTTGCTGAACGACGAACAGGAACATCCTCACAAGCCTGCGAGCTGCTGCCTCCCCGCGTCATCCTACCGTTTATTTTTCCCAATAAGAGCAACCAAGATGAGAAACATCCAATCATGGAAAGAAAAGCCAGAGACAAACCCGGAAAAGTGAACGAACCGAAAACACATCGATCAAATAAAAAGTTCCAAAATAATTATACATAGACTCATACATGAAAGGTAAACATCATGACGATTGCGACTACTCGCATACATGCATCATAGCTCATACAACTATATCCGTACATCACATGACCACTGTCGATACTCAGATGCTCTAAGACTCTGCTAGTGCTGCCGGATCCTCTCCTGAGTCAGACCCAGATCCTGAACTGAGGACTCCAACTGAAACCTACGGGTTAAAGGTAACACGACGATGCTGCCTCGAGAGCTGTCCGTCATGGGCAGGTGCGGAATGAGAAGGGATCACTAGAGCTGCAGGGGTAGCAAGAAGAGATGACCACTCAGCAGGAGCACTATGTGGGTTCATTGGCGAGGTGCCCGAGCTAGTCGTGGGGGTAACCGAAGAAACATGCATGCTAGAATTGGGCACAATATAAGGAGTAAATGAAGGAAATATGCCCTAGAGGCAATAATAAAGTTATTATTTATTTCCTTATTTCATGATAAATGTTTATCATTCATGCTAGAATTGTATTAACCGGAAACATGATACATGTGTGAATGCATAGACAAAACAAGATGTCACTAGTATGCCTCTACTAGACTAGCTTGTTAATCAAAGATGGTTATGTTTCCTAACCATGAACAAAGAGTTGTTATTTGATTAACAAGGTCACATCATTAGTAGAATGATCTGATTGACATGACCCATTCCATTAGCTTAGCACACGATCGTTTAGTATGTTGCTCTGCTTTTATCCATGACTTATACATGTTCTGTAACTATGAGATTATGCAACTCCGTTTACGGAGGAACACTTTGGTACTACCAAACGTCCTGGCGAATCGGGTGATTATAAAGGAGTACTACAGGTGTCTCCAAAGGCGAGATGTTGGGTTGGCGTATTTGAGATTAGGTTTTGTCACTCCGATTGTCGGAGAGGTATCTCTGGGCCCTCTCGGTAATGCACATCATGAAGCCTTGCAAGCACTACAACTAAAGAGTTAGTTGTGAGATGATGTATTACGGAACGAGTAAAGAGACTTGCCGTAGCGAGATTGAACTAGGTATTGGATACCGACGATCGAATCTCGGGCAAGTAACATACCGATGACAAAGGAACAACGTATGTTGTTATGCGGTCGACCGATAAAGATCTTCGTAGAATATGTAGGAACCAATATGGGCATCCAGGTCCGCTGTTGGTTATTGACCGTGAATAGTTCTAGGTCATGTCTACATTGTTCTCGAACCGTAGGGTCCGCACGCTTAAGGTTTCGATGGCGGTTATTATGAGTTTATGTATTTTGATGTACCGAAGAAGTTGAGTCCGGATGTGATCACGGACATGACGAGGAGTCTCGAAATGGTCGAGACATAAAGATTGATATATTGGAAGCCTATGTTTGGAGTTCGGAATGGTTCCGCTAAAACGGAATTTATCGAGTACCGGAGGTTCTTGGAACCCCCGGAGGTAAATGGGCCTCGATGGGCCTTAGTGGAAAGGAGAAGGGCCAGCCCTAAGTGGCACAGCGCTTCCCCTTCCCTAGTCCTACTAGGACTAGGAGAAGGGCCGCCCCCTCTCTCTTTTCCCCCTCAGGAATCCTAGTCCAACTAGGATTGGGGGAATCCTACTCCCAGAGGAGTAGGACTCCTGGGCGCCTCCTCTTGGCCCGGCCCCCTCCCCTTGCTCCTTTATATACGGGGCAGGGGGCACCTTGGAACACACAAGTTGATCTACGGATCGTTCCTTAGCCGTGTCGGTGCCCCCTCCACCATATTCCACCTCGGTTATACCGTCATGAAGCTTAGGCGAAGCCTCGCGCCGTGAAACATCAAGATCGCCACCACGCCGTCGTCCGACGGAACTCTCCTCGACACTCGGCTGGATCGGAGTACGAGGGGCGTCATCGAGCTGTACGTGTGTCAAGAACTCGGGGCGCCGAGTAACGGCGCCGGATCGGTCGGATCGCGAGGAGAACGTCGACTACTTCCTCTACGTTGTGATCGCTTCGCCGGGTCTCACGAGGGTGCGAGACAACACTCTCCCCTCTCGTTGCTATGCATCACCATGATCTTGCGTGTGCGTAGGAAATTTTTTGAAATTACTACGTTCCCCAACAGTAAACCCCATAGAAGGTGGGGTAGGGTAAGATCTAGCGGCGGCTAAAGCAAAACGAGCACGATTTAGCTCTTGAGCCAACTCGTGAATCAGAAGATAACTAGCAGTGATATATCGAGAAAGATGGCTAGTGTCACTATCAGACGCCGGATCAACGGAATGAAAGCGAACACGACCATCATCGTCCAGGGATGGGTAGAAACGAAAACCTGGGTGGTTCTGCATCCGAGCCTGAGCATAGACTCCACAAGAATCTCGAACGCAGCATACTGGACGGCCTGAGCGGTGGTGGATGCATAACCGCCCCGAGAGGTACGAGTGTAAGAACCCGCCGATGAACTGGTGCACAGAGTAACCACGGCATGATACTCATACACGAAGTCGGCTAGATGCTCCTGGTACACCCGATATGCTGGGTCGTCACCGTGAGGGTACAGTTGACGCCATACACTACGGAGGAGATACAGAGAAGTGTAGGGCATCATCTGCAACTGACATGGATACAGCATCGGAGCCATCTACACTCACAACCACTAACAAGTTAGAAATAACAATAAGTCAAATGCATGCAATGCAGTGTCGCATCCAGATGCAAATTCTAACAACACTCAATTAACAACTAACTAACGTTCTCTTCACGTGTTGGGGTCTAGTGTGTCCTGTAGTCAGCGTGGCTCTGATACCAAGTGTTGTGGCACCCCGCCTCAGAGCGACCAATTTAGCTTGCATTGCCAACCCAGAGATCATGTCTTCTGGCAACACACAACATCTTTGTACAGAAATCACCGCTTTATTGAAACTAGCGGAAGCATAGTGTTACATTACATCAAGTAGCGAGGCCAATCAGCACACTCAGTGCAGCTGCACAATATGTACATTATTTAGTGAACATAAAGGGGGCCTCGAGCACGATGTCTACACGGCAGCGGAACAACAACGTAGCAGGACTCCATAGCACAGGGACACCGATGTGGACACGGTCTTGACACGGCAACACTCCGATCCAGTTAGACTTTTTTGAAAACTGGCATAACACGCCAGGTTAGTACATTGAATGTACTTGCAAGCTCGCAACAAGCAAAACCATAATGGCAAACAACATCATGACATTTAAACAAGTTCAATGCAAATATCAACATGGTACTCATGTAGTGACCAAACTTGTGCATCTAGTCACTCGGATTCACTTACCAATAGGTTGCCTCGCAACTGAACAGTGATCACGACAGACCACGAACGAAACACTCTTGGTTCCACAGGTTACATCGTAACCCAAACAGTGATCATTCCCAGATCACGAACAATACCCCAACCGCCAGCCTTACTGACCTCATTACATCTCAACAGTGCAATGAAAATAACTTAGGGTGCAAGATTATTTATGAAAGTTGATCCATGGTTTGACTTACTTACGAACTGGGCCCTTATCCACGGGCGCGTCTATCGATAGATTAATACACTCTGCAGAGGTAGCACCCATGGCCTCACACTCCCATTCGGGTGGACCAACGACATTCTGACAGAACCCTCCCATTGTCATAACGCTCTTACGGCCACTCCAACCAACTCCCCACTGGGACTAGTCTTGGGTGACCCCGCCTACCAGAGGCCAAACTACCACCGTTGTGGCAAATAAACAGTCCCAAATGAGGACCCAGTACCATAACAACAACTGGTCCACAAGGTTATGTCTGCTTACCGGGCCAGGGTAATGCACGCCCATGAGCTTCCCAAGTTGGAGTAACCGACAAGAGGTATGACAAGGAACGACTACAACCTCCCCATACTAAGGCAAATGTGGTTGCACTTGGCAGCCCGATTTAGTGGCACCATGACCCGACCAACTTTTAAGTTCAAGTTCAATTATCATGAGGTTTAACTTGAAATAAGAATGCCCGAGTCACAATATGTCATGCTCATGCAACCATGTATCATGCATCATACATTACTTTAACAATACCAGATCAACCTTATTCAAAGTTCAACTTGCACAAAATCAACTTGCAAAATTTCTGGTCCTTTCTTAGTGGTTATTTCTACTCATTACTTTACTTGGCATTTATAAAATAAAACTCATTTTTCATATAACGAAAATATTACTCATGCTCATAATACCATAGTCATGACAAAATTTACTTAGATCAAGTACTCAAGCTATAACTCACTAGTTCAAACATTACTTTCCGTTAACTAAGCATTTTGATCATAACAACTAAATAACACAAGCATCATGTATTTTTAATACTATATGCAATGACTATCATATAAATTCAAGTAGAAAATCATGGATATTGCAAAGACACCATGATCAGGTTGTTGTGGATTGCCTTAGTGCAGAGGAGCTTCACACTCCTCCTGGACGCCTTCAAGACAAGCTTCACCTTCTGAAAATAACTGAAATGACAAAAATATAATATCAAGAACCCTTCTGAAAATTACCATAAATTCTAGGCAGCAAGGAAAAATCACATCTTGGGTGTGCCGCTAGGATTTTCCAGTAAGAAAAGAATGCAAAAAAGAATCAACTCATTTGGACTTCTAGAATAAAAGTTATAGCTAGTCAAAGTTCTGGTCAAATTTGAACTATATTTGAATTAAAAAGAAAAACCCAGGGGGGTGAGGTAGATGGTGTAAAACGCCAGGGCGCCACCACTCATACCGCTTCGGGCACGGCCTAAGTGGCTGACAGTGGGCCCCAGCTGTCAGGCCGGAGGGGGAGAGAGAGAGAAACAAAGGCAGGCGGGGCGGCGGCATTGCTTTCTCCGGCGAGGAGTGCCCGGCGACGAGATCCAGAGGGATAGGGTTGAAGAGGAGGTGGAGACGCACCTGCCCGTACCCGTAGCGTGGCTAGGGGTGGCCGAATGAGGTCGGAACGGAGCTCTCCAGTGGCGGCAGCGGGTAGAGCTCATTGGAGATGTTGGCCGCCTGCGATGCAGGGCCAGTCCAGCAGCTCCAACAGCACCAACACACACTAGTGGATCACCACGGACACGCCGGAGGGGTTAGTTGAGCTCGAGCGGCTCTTGGGCGGGTGAGGGCAGAGGAGGGGGATCGCCAGCGAGCTCGGGGCTGGAACAACGGCCAAAGGCCTGCCCGACCGGGCTGCGGCGATCTACTGGTGTGCGGAGGTGTGATGAGTGTGTGTGATGAGAAGAACGAGCTCGGGGGAGCTCTATTTATAGCCGAGGATGAGGCAGGGATCGAGAGCTCGCCGGATTTCTCTGGAGCCTCGCCCGGTGACGAATGGTGTCAGTGAGAGAGGGGGAAGATGCGGGAGGTCACGTGGGAGCTGTAGGCGAGCTGCAACGAAGATAACCCACAAGTATAGGGGATCGCAACAGTTTTCGAGGGTAGAGTATTCAACCCAAATTTATTGATTCGACACAAGGGGAGCCAAAGAATATTCTCATGTATTAGCAGTTGAGTTGTCAATTCAACCACACGTGGATAACTTAATATCTGCAACAAAGTATTTACTAGCAAAGTAGTATGGAAGTAACAGTAACGGTAGCAAAAGTAACAGTAGCTGTTTTGTAGGAACTGTAACAGTGGCAACGGTAAAGTAACTAACCAAAGAGCAATATGTGAAAAGCTCGTAGGCATTGGATCAGTGATGAATAATTATGTCGGATATGATTCCTCATGTAATAGTTATAACATAGGGTGACACAGAACTAGCCCCAGTTCATCAATGTAATGTAGGCATGTATTCCGAATATAGTCATACGTGCTTATGGAAAAGAACTTGCATGACATCTTTTGTCCTACCCTCCCATGGCAGCGGGGTCCTATTTGAAACTAAGGGATATTAAGCCTCCTTTTAATAGAGTACCATACCAAAGCATTAACACGTAGTGAATACATGAACTCCTCAAACTACGGTCATCACCGGTAAATATCCCGATTATTGTCACTTTGGGGTTAACAGATCATAACACATAATTGGTGACTATAGACTTGCAAGATAGGATCAAGAACTCACATATATTCATGAAAAAATAATAGGTTCAGATCTGAAATCATGGCACTTGGGCCCTAGTGACAAGCATTAAGCATAACAAAGTCATAGCAACATCAATCTTAGAACATAGTGGGTACTAGGGAGCAAACCCTAACAAAACTAACTCGATTACATGGTAAATCTCATCCAACCCATCACCGTCCAGCAAGCCTACGATGGAATTACTCACGCACGGTGGTGAGCATCATGAAATTGGTGATGGAGGATGGTTGATGATGACAACGGCGATGGATTCCCCTCTCCATAGCCCCGAACGGACTCAAGATCAGCCCTCCCAAGAGAGATTAGGGCTTGGCCGCGGCTCCGTGTCGTAAAACGCGATGAATCCTTCACCCTGATTTTTTTTCTCCCCGAACATGAATATGTGGACTTGGAGTTGAGGTCGTTGGAGCATCAAGGGGCCCACGAGGCAGGGGGCGCCCCCTAGGGGGGGCACCCTCGTGGACAGGGTGTGGGCCCCCCTGACATTGATTCTTTTGCCAATATTTTTTATTAATTCCGAAAAGTTGCTCCGTGGATTTTCTGGTCATTCCGAGAACTTTTATTTCTGCACAAAAATAACACCATGGCAGTTCTGCTGAAAACAACGTCAGTTCGGGTTAGTTCCATTCAAATCATGCAAGTTAGAGTCCAAAACAAGGGCAAATGTGTTTGGAAAAGTAGATACGACGGAGACGTATCAACTCCCCCAAGCTTAAACCTTTGCTTGTCCTCAAGCAATTTAGTTGACAAACTGAAAGTGATAAAGAAAAACTTTTACAAACTCTGTTTGCTCTTGTTGTTGCAAATATGAAAAGCCATCATTCAAGTTTTCAACAAAGATTATGAACTAACCATATTCACAATGACACTTAGGTCTCATGTTTACTCATATAATTGGCATAATCAACTAGCGAGCAATAATAATAAGTCTCGGATGACAACACTTTCTCAAAACAATCATAATATGATATAACAAGATGATATCTCGCTAGCCCTTTCTGAGACCGCAAAACATAAATGCAGAGCACCTTTGAAGATTAAGGACTGACTAAACATTGTAATTCATGGTAAAAGAGATCCAGTCATAGTCATACCCAATATAAATTAATAGTAATGCATGCAAATGGCAGCGGTGCTCTCCAGCGGGTGCTTTTTAATAAGAGGGTGATGATTCAACATAAAAGTAAAGAGATAGGCCCTTCGCAGAGGGAAGCAGGGATTTGTAGAGGTGCCAGAGCTCGATTTTGAAATAGAGATAAATAATATTTTGAGCGGTATACTTTCATTGTGAACATAACAACCAAGAGATCTCGATATCTTCCATGCTACGCACATTATAGGCGGTTCCCAAATAGAATGGTAAAGTTTATACTCCCCCTCCACCAACAAGCATCAATCCATGGGTTGCCTGAAACAACGGGTGCCTCCAACTAACAACAATCCTGGGGGAGTTTTGTTTGCAATTATTTTGATTTGATTTGAGCATGGGACTGGGCATCCCGGTGACCAGCCATTTTATCGTGAGTGAGGAGCGGAGTCCACTCCTCTTGAGAATAACCCGCCTAGCATGGAAGATACATACAACCCTAGTTGATACATAAGCTGTTCGAGCATACCAAACAAAATTTCATTTGAAGGTTTAGAGTTTGGCACATACAAATTTACTTGGAATGGTAGGTAGATACCGCATATAGGAAGGTATGGTGGACTCATATGGAATAACTTTTGGGGTTTATGGATTTTGGATACACAAGCATTATTCCCGCTTAGTGCAAGTGAAGGCTAGAAAGAGACTGGGAAGCGACCAACTAGGGAGCGACAACAGTCATGAACATGTATTAAAATTAATCAACACTGAGTGCAAGCATGAGTAGGATATAATCTACCATGAACATAAATATCGTGAAGGCTATGTTGATTTTGTTTCAACTACATGAGTGAACATGTGCCAAGTCAAGTCACTCGAATCATTCAAAGGAGGATACCACCCTATCATACCACACCATAACCATTTTAATAGCATGTTGGCACGCAAGGTAAACCATTATAAACTCCTAGCTAATTAAGCATGGCATAAGCAACTATAACCTCTAATTGTCATTGCAAACATGTTTATTCATAAAAGGTTGAATCAGGAAAGATGAACTAATCATATTTACAAAAACAAGATAGGTCGAGTTCATACTAGCTTCTCTCATCTCAATCAGTCCATCATATATCGTCATTACTGCCTTTCACTTGCACGACCGAACGATGTGGATTGCATATGCATTGGACTAAGCTGGAATCTGCAAGCATTCAATTCAAGGGAGAAGATAAGGTACTATGGGCTCTTGGTTAAATCAACAATAATGCATATGAGAGCCACTCAACATTTTCATCCTGGTCTTCTCCTCTTGACCCCCAAAGAAAAGAAATAAAATTATTTACACGGGAAGGCTCCCAACAAGCAAAAGAAGAACGAGAAATCTTTTTGGGTTTTCTTTTAGTTACTACCACTACAGGCATGGAAGTAAACTAAGTAATTTTTTTGGTTTTTCTTAAGGTTATTCAGACACACAAGAAGAAAGCAAGAAAAAGAAATTAAACTGGCATGGATAGTACAATCAAAAACTATGAGCACCGACAACTAGAATGAGTGTGAACATGAATGTAATGTCGATGAGAAATACGTACTCCCCCAAGCTTAGGCTTTTGGCCTAAGTTGGTTTATGCCCATGGGTCAGAGCTACTCTCTTCGGTGTACTGAGGAGCATCGTCTGAGTACCACTGGCTGGCAATCTCCTCAGGATCCCACTGATAATAGGACGGTCGATAAGGGTCAAGTGATGGTTCTGGCTTAGGCTCTGGAGCTGGTGTCTGGCTCTGGTATGCGTAAATGGCCTCCGGCAAGACGAGGTACATGCCTGAAGATAAGTCAAACAAAGTGGGTGCAAGCAAGATAATAGTCTCACTGTGAGTTTTATTAAATCTCAAATTATACTTGAGCATCATCTCATCATTTTTAACAATAAATTCATGTGCTACCATACTCTTTTCTTTGATAGAAAGACTGTAAGAGAACCCCCTACAGTATAATTGGTGCAACAAACCCAAATTGCAAGTACCATGCCTTGAACCTGGGTGGGTAGGAAGGCATCAGCCCCTTCCCACCACTAGGCTATGCCTTAGTCTGCAACTTTTCCTAAACTAACAGTGTTATCACGATACAAAGCATGGCACAGAATCACAATATCAGGGACACTAAGGTTTCCACAGTTTCCGCGACCAATTAAACATCTACTAGCAAATATTGCAAACTAACGTATGACAGGAAAGTGTATGCTAGTAATTCTTGCATCAAAAACCTTCCTCATTTCCCCTACTGTAATGATATCAATAAATCCGTCCACATCTCTACGATGTGGTTCCTCTATGATGCCCTCGAAGGGTATCTTGCAAACCACACAAAAGTCACGTAGTGACATCTCCCTAACTGTTGGGGATATAACTATTAGGTATGACCCGCCCAGGAGGGGCCGGGTTATACCTATGAAGACTCTTGAAGCCCAAGACAAGGCCTGAAGATGGCGGTTCAGTTAAGGGCCCGAAGCCCATAGACGACTTAAGGCCCGTAGAGATAAATCGCCATATGTACATGACTTGTGTTGTAAGGCAAGAATAGTTAGAGACCGAGCCGGACACTGTTGATGAGCCGGCCGGGACTCTGCGAGCCGCTGGGCGTCGACCTCTGTATATAAAGGGACGACCCGGCGGCAATTCAGGGCAAGTAACATCAGATCGAGAACTAGGTCAAGCCATTTTGCTCCCTGGTACTCGACGCGTAAGCAATCCTACTCAAAGCTGGATCGTAGGCTTTTACCTTCACCATAAGGGGCTGAACCAGTATAAACCCCATGTCCTTTGTCCCGATTAACCCCTTTAAGCTTCCTAGTTGCGATGGCTCCATGACTAAGTCCTTTCACTAGGACATCTGATGTGACAATTCCATGATAGTTGGCGCCCATCATGGGGCCAGCGCACGGTGGATTTGAGTTCTTGAAGGGCAGCTTCGAAGGGCTCAAGGGATACGTTGTGGGCTAGATGACCAAGAGCCGTCGCGGCAAGCTCTACGTCGATGATGCAGGCTGGGGGCCCGAGGCCGGCTCAATTGAGTACGGGTACCAGGTCCCCTTCAGCGGAATCCACATCTTCATCGGCAAGATCAGCGAGCCGGGCCCTGAGCCGGACATCTGCACCGACCTCGTCGAGACGGCTCAGTGTGCGAGACCCGCCCGGGCTCTGCCTGCCATGAAGCATGCCTTCATGGGATGCATCCACGGAGGGCTCTCTGAAGGATCTGCATCTGGCGGTGAGACGATCATCTATTTTGATGGTGAGTCGTCCACAGGTGAGACAGATTCGTTGTATCAATTGCAAGACGCCGGGCTTGGGGGTTGTTCTGATGGCAGAAGTATTCCGGACCTCCTTGAGCCGCCGAGCAGAGTTGGGATCTTCATGGATAGCACACAACCCATTCAAAACTCCACAATTGCGGCAGCAATAACCTCCGGGTCAGCGACAACCAGGGAAGGAGGCCCTGTGCGCCCGCCGGCTTAGGTGCTGATGGATCTCATGGATAAGATGACCGCTCTGTTAGCCGCCGCGGTCAACCCGGCAGATCAAGCTCAACATGATGCGGAAGTGGCACAATTAAAACAAAATATTGTGCAGGCTAAGGAAGACCTGGCAGCAGAACATGTCAGGATGACCGCAGAGCGGGCAGCTCTGGACGCTCAGACTTAGTGGATTCAGGTGCAGACTTTCTGCCTCACGATGGATCAGAATGCAACCAATGAGGTCATGAGGAGGAGACACTAGAAGACCCAGTCTTGGCTGCCTCCGGTTTACGATCCTCAAAACCTCTTCCATACACCCGGTGTAGGGCCTAGTAACCCGCTGGAGATAGACCGTGTTGCAGCACCCGGGGCTGGAACACCGGTTCAGCCACGTATGATGGAACCTCCCCAAATGAATACTGCTCCGCCTCAGTATGTACCGACACCACCGGTCATTACTCTAACCCGTTGGAGAACATGATTGCTTTGGCGGCACGATTAGCGACTCTCCCGATGGAGGGCAACTCTCCGACGGTGGTTGAAACTCGAAGGATCAGAGAGCTTCTTCAAACGGATTTGGCACAACAGAAGGCATACTCGTATAGACGAGACAGGATTCATTCGATCCCTCGTCAAGCCGGAGCCCGAGCTATAGCTGGCACATGGATTCAGCGGCCGTTTCAAGCAATGCCCGACGCCGTAACCAGCCGGGCGGGCATGACCCGGCGCGTGATGGAGCTCTTAACTTGGTTGATCAGGATAGAATACATCAAGAGGCTGAGCGGGCGGCTCAGTAGGCGGCTGAGCAGGCGGCTCAGCGGGCGGCTTACCAGTCTTTTCCGGTTTACCCGACGACTTCTATTGAGGCAGGGGTGACCACTAGAACCGGAGGTGTCCCTTGTCTGGGCTCTGTGTAACGAGCGTTTACCCAAGGATTTCAAGGGGCCTCGAAAGGTGCCTAACTACATGGTCGACTTACAGCCCGGGGCATGGATTGAGAGCTATGAGATGGCTATGGAGCTGCTGGAAGTCAGTGATGCTGTGATGGCCAAGTACTTCACTATGATGTTGGACGAGATGGCCCGTACTTGGTTGAAGGGGATGCCGCCTAATTCCATCGGTTCATGGGCGGAGTTAAAAGCCTGGTCCATTCAGAACTTCAAGGATACATGCAAACAGCCTATGTCAATTGTGGATTTGACTAATTGCAAGCAAGAGGAGGGCGAGTCCACTACCCATTGGCTGCACCGGGTCAAGGCCATAATACATTCGTCTGATAAGATGGATGCAGGCTCTGCAGTCTTAATGATGGAGCAAATTGCCGTTTTGCGCCTCTAAAGATGAAGCTGGGGCGGCTCAAGCGTGATTGTAATGACATGGGCTAGCTGATGGCAGCTTTACTCAAATACGCCGACTCTGATAGTACCAAGGATCCCGAGTCTGATGATGAGAAGACATGGAAGGGAAATAAGAATGGCAACGCCAAGGGGCCTCAGCATAACCCGGCCAATCAAGGAGGTAATAATAAACGTAAAGCTGACGGTAGCTTGGAGTTTGTGGCTAACACCAATGTGCAGGGCAACAATCAGCGGCGTAAGGGGAGACCACCTCCTCGGTCCGGCGGGTCAAGCCCCATGTGTAACGCCCCGGATCCGGTGCGCCAGGTGTCTGCCAGTTATTCGCCGTCGTTGCCATGTCATTGCTTGCGTGTTGCATTTCACCATGTCATCATATGCATTTCATATCATGTCATCATGTGCATCGCATTAGCATACATGTTCGTCTCATGCATCCGAGCCTTTTCCCCGTTGTCCGTTTTGCAATCCGGCACTCCTATGCCCTCGGCGCCCCTTCTTGACTCTTTCCATGTGCGGGTGTTAAACTTTCTCGGAATGGCCGAGGTTTGCCAAGCGGCCTTGGTATAGCACCGTGAACCGCTTTGTCAAGTTTCGTGCCATTTGGAGGTCGTTTGATACTCCAACGGTTAACCGGGTAACCGTAAAGCCCTCTTTGAGTTGCAGCCCAACACCCCTTCCAAAGTGGCCCAAAACCCATCTAACTCCCCTCCATGCTCTCGGCCATTCGATCACGATCACGTGGCCGAAAACCGCTCCTCATTTGGACACTCCTAGCTCCCTCTACCTATTTAAACACCTCCCCCTCCAAATTTTCGGGTCCAAACCCTAGCAAACTCCTCCCCGCGCCGCCGGACATGTCCGCCCGGCGGCCGGACACGTCCACCGCCGCCTCCACGTCGCCCGGACCAATCCGGGGACGCCACATCAGCGCCGCCTTTGCCTCCTCCAATCACCGCGCGCGCGTGGCCGTCGCCGTTCCACCGCGCCGCGCCGCTTGCCAACCCATCCGAGGCCCGCCCGCCCGGCAGCGCCACCGCCCGCCCACGGCTGCCTCGCGCCGCCCGCCGGACCTCGCCTCGCGGAGACCGCGAACGCCTCGTCGTCGGCGCCGCGTGCCTTGTCGCGTCCCGCGGCCTCGCCAGCGTCTGCCTCGCCGGAGCCGCCCGCCCGGCGCTGCCGCCGACGCGCGCCGCGCCTCCCGTGCGCCCTCGCCGCACCCGCCCGTCGCGCCCTCCCTCCGCCGCGGGGTTTGTCCCTCCGCCACCGTCGAGGTCGCCGCTGCGTCCTGCGCGCCCAAACCCCCCGCGCCGGATCCGGCGAGCCGCCGACCGGATCCGCCTCCTCCGCCCGCCTGTCTTTGCCGCCTCACGAACCTTCCCTCGACGCCGTGAGCTCGAGCTCTTGGTGTGCGCCGCCGCTCCATGACCACGTGAGCCACGGCCCGGCCCTCGAGCCCAACGCCCGGCTCGAGTCGGCCTAGCCTCTCCACCGACACTGGGCCTTGGCCCATGGGTGAGCAACCCCAGCCTCTCTGTCCACTACCGGGCCTGCAGATTCGGCCCACATCGCTTTTTTTTTCCAAGATCTGCGATTTAATCAATTTCCAGGGATTTACAGATTTGCAGAAACACCCTCATACATCATGCATTTAATAACTCATTAACCATGCATCGGATTAAAATGATTTTAACATGTAAAGTGCTTAGTTTTTCATCTAGTTTCATAATATGCCACTTTCTTCCATGTCTAAAATGTTTAAAATGTTGTTTGATTAAATTTGCTTAAATGCCATGTTAAAATGATTTAATTTCATAACTAAATAACCGTAGCTCGGTTTTAAACAAACTTTATATGTAAATGGGGTGGAAAAATGCCTAGTTTAACATGGTCCACTTTATTTCCCTGTTTAACAACTTTAAAATATGTTTTAGGGCAGAACAGTACCAAATTCGAATATTGCTTATGGGGATTTTCCGGAATTGTTGTTTGTTGTTCCGGCCTCATTTAAACTTGCCTAGTTAGGTAGTTTTATTATGCTTCACCCCTTGCCATGTTTAATAAAATTTAACATTGTTGTGTACCTAAACGAGAGTGAACTAAATAACTCGGATGTGGTGTTTCGCCAATATGCAACTCGTTGCATATTGAGCTCCACTTAAACTTGTAGTATTGTGTGTTGCACTTTGCATGGCCTTGCTCATTAAAACGGACATGCATCATACTTGGTTGTGCATCATGCCATGATTATGCGATGGTTGTTTACTATGTTGTTTGCTTCTTTCCGGTTTGCTTCTCTCGTTAGCTTCGGTTTCGTTCCGGAGTTGTGAGGATTCGTTCAACTACTTCCGTTCATCTTCTTCATGGACTCGTTTTTCTTCCTAGCGGGATTTCAGGCAAGATGACCGCTACCCTGGATCTCACTACTATCATTGCTATGCTAGTTGCTTCGTTCTTTCGCTATGCTGCGCTACCTATTACCTGTTTGTCCAGCCATCCCATATTGCCATGAACCTCTAACCTTTGACACCTTTCCTATCCAAACCACTGTTTGGCTATGTTACCGCTTTGCTCAGCCCTCTTATAGCGTTGCTAGTTGCGGTGAAGTTGAAGATTTCTCCATGGTGGGCGGGGTTTATGTTGGGATATCACAATATCTCTTTTATTATTAATGCATCTATATACTTGGTAAAGGGTGGAAGGCTCGGCCTTATGCACAGTGTTTTGTTCCACTCTTGCCGCCTAGTTTCCATCATACGGTGTTATGTTCCCGGATTTTGCGTCCCTAACGCGGTCGGGTGATTTATGGGACCCCCCTGACAGTTCGCTTTGAATAAAACTTGTCCAGCAAGGCCCAACATTGACTTTTACCATTTGCCTCACCACCACCCACCTTTTCCCTTGGGAGTCGCTCTCTCGAGGGTCATCTTTATTCAGCCCCGGGCGATTGCTTGTCTAAGTGCTGGTTCGAACCGAGTAGATGCGGGGCCCCTCGGGAAACTTCGAGGTCTGGTTTTACTCGTAGGATGTCTCATCCGGTGTTGCCGAGAGCGAGATATGTGCAGCTCCTATCGGGATTGTCGGCGATCGGGCGGCTTTCTTGGTCTTGTTTTACCATTGTCGAAATGTCTTGATGTACGGGATACCGAGTCGATCGGAGTGTCTCGGGTGAAGGTCTATTCCTTCGATGATCGCGAGAGCTTGTCATGGGCTAAGTTGGGACACCCTGCAGGTATAAACTTTCGAGAGCCGTGCCCGCGGTTATGTGGCGAGATGGGAATTTGTTAATGTCGGTTGTAGACAACTTGACACAGATCCGAATTAAAACACATCAACGCGTGTGTAGTCGTGATGGTCCCTTCTCGTGGTCCGGAAGTGAACACGGTTTACGTGTTATGTCGGCGTAAGTAGGTGTTCGGGATCACCTCTTGATCATTGCTAGCTTCACGACCGTTCGCTTGTTTCTCTTCTCGCTCTCATTTGCGTTGGTTAGCCACCTTACTTGCTTAGTCGCTGCTGCAACCTCACCACTTTACCCCTTCCTTCCCTTTAAGCCTTGCTAGTCTTGATACCCATGGTAATGGGATTCTTTGAGTCCTCGTGGCTCACGGATACTTCAAAACCAGTTTGCGGTGCCTATGTTAATGAAAGCGGTGGCGCAATCAAGCTCAAGGAGGAGCTCGATGAAGATCTTGCCCTTTGTGTTGTTTTGTTCTAGTTGATCGATAGTGGAACCCGGTTGGGGTCGATCGGGAACCTTTATGCATTTGGGGTTCTTCTTTTATTTTGGTTCCGTGTCGGACCTTGATTGTATCTGGATGATGTAATGCTTTATTCATGTATTTGTGTGAAGTGGCGATTCTAAGCCAACTATGTATCTCTTTCCCTTATGTAATACATGGGTTGTGTGAAGATTACCTCACTTGCGACATTGCTTTCAATGCGGTTATGCCTCTAAGTCGTGCTTCGACATGTGGGAGATATAGCCGCATCGAGGGCGTTACAAGTTGGTAATTAGAGCCTTCCCCGACCTTAGGAGCCCCATTGCTTGATCGTTTTTAGTGGCCGAGTTGTGTCTAGAAAAATGTTTTGAGTCATTTAGGATTATATATATCGGAGAGTTAGGAATTATTTTACTCCTCGGTCCTTGACCTTACGGTGAGGTATCTGACGTAGAGTTTTGACTCTTCTCTTCTTAAATTTCACTAAAAAATTTTAGGATCACGGGTATCTTAGAATCGTTCGATGGTTTTATGATGACAACATTGTCTTGGTTGCCTCCTGTCATTTAGGGGTTGTGGCGGTGTCCGGGAGTTGAGCTCCGAGGTGTTGTCGTCATAATTTTATCGTTGCGATTCGGAATACGAGTTTAATCGCCGACATCGAAAATCTCTTCTATGCGGTTGTTGGTGAGATAACCCGCTAACCCGATCTTGAGGTGAGTGCGGGAGTATTGCCATGACTCGTATAACGGATGCTTTTGAAGGTTGAGGTGAAGCGATTTCGAAGGTTTCTTGGTTATGTGTTGACGGATGGATACAATTTGGATGTAGGTATTGTTAGTTTGGGTGAGATATATTGCTCCCTGTATCCCCAACACCAGATTGCATAACGAGAAAGTTTGGGAGTTTCATAGGTGGGAATTCAAGTAGCTCTTAGGATATCTTTCCGGCGGATGTATGATATGAAATTGGGGTTCGACGTCTAGTGGTCCGCCTATTCACGGTTGGTTTCTGATGGTCTCGTTGTGTCTTAAAGAGTCCTTGGCTATGCCGACTTCGGGACGCTTCCGTATGTCATGTGCCTTGCCTTGTACATGATGGTCTTTGTCTGATTGAGCCGTGTAGGCCCCACCATGAAAACTTGGACGAAATCTCTATCATATGTTTGTTCCGCTTATTACGCAAGCCAATCCTTTGTTTTGTTTTATTTGTGGTATTCGAGTTGCTTCGAAGTCAAATGTTGAATCCATACCTTTCCTAAACGGTGTTCTCATATTGCTTTGTGAATACTAATCCTTTTTAATCATTGAGGTTGTCATATCAACTCCTTTCCAACTGGTGTGCTTCTCTTCAAGTGGATCCCATCATTTTTCCCATCCGCAAGATCAATTCCAAGTTTTCTCAACGGTGTTTGTTTCATCCGTCCCAAGTTGTCTTTGTTTTTCCCACCCTCCCACCCTTTTTCTTCAAGGACACAGATTTCTTAATCAAGTATCCATTTATTCATGTGAAGTCTCTTCATTCTTTTCAATCAATGTTTTATCCGGTGATTTCCCATGAAGATGCTCAATAGTTTCAAGTTCATCATCTTTCATTGTTGTCTCTCCTCCGATGGATCCTATTCAAGCTTTCGATATTCATCATATTCCTTTTTCCTCATTTCAATGTCTTCTCATACCGGTGCACCTCATTATCATTCTACTTCTCGCTATTTGTTATACCAGAGTGCTCAAGATATCTCAAAGATTCGTGTTTCCACTCTGCATTCGTTCAAGCTCTTTCGAGATTGGTATCTCATTCAAGTCATTTAATTCAACCGATGCAATCTCTCTTTAAAATCAATTGTTCAACGGTGTTCTTTTGAGTGGGCCCTAACCCACAGGTCTTTTCCCAGGATCTTACCTGACTCTTCTATTTTCCCAGAGCTATCCTAAATTCTTCTCCAAATTTGACGTAAGAATGAGTTATCATCAGTCAAATGCTTTTCTCCAAGATATTTCAAATTCTTTTCCATAGTTGGCTCAACCTCTTCGCTTTTGATTCTTCCGGTGTGCCTTAATAATTCTTGGTGGTGTTTCTCGTTGTCATTCTCATCAGTTGAAGACCGAAGAAGAGTTTCTCTTTAATCTTGCTCTATTCTCTTCAAGATTCATGGTTCTAGCTTGATGCCATCCTCTCATAATTGTTTTCGATTGTGAGAATTCTTTTCTTACCACCCGGAGCATTTCATGAGTTGTTCCCATTTCTTTCCTCCGAAGGCCATCATGTCATAATTCTTCATTCTCAGCGTGTAGCTATCATTCTCTAAATCTTACCGGTGATTCGTTCAAATATCCTCTAATCAGTTCTTGATCTCTTTGTTCTCATGTATCTAGTTTGTCTCAAGCACCTTCGTTCATTTGCTAATTCTTACCGGTGATGCAGCCCTACTTCGATCATTTTCAATTCTTACGGTGGTTCTTTCAGGATATCTCTTCCTTGTTCATCATATCAATTCATTTGTTGTTCCAATCCTACCGGTGGTTCGTTCAAGACCTTCTCAAGTTTGCGCTATATCTCTCTTAATCCTTTCTACGAGAATAAGTAGTATGCCAAATCCGTTGCTTGTCATCAATTTAAATTGGTGAAGGATACGCATAACATAATTCTTATTCTGGTTTCATCCAAGTGATTAATTCCTTCTTTCGGAGTTTGTTCATGATGAATAAATTCTCGGTTTCAGTTGTTTCATCTTTTCTTTTCCCGGAGCTCCAAGCTCTCATCATCATGAAGCTCCATCTAAATCATTGCAAGGATTCACCTTGCGTTTTCAATTTCTCTTTCTTCTCTTTCATTTTGTTTACCAGAGTTCTTCATGGAGGTTCTACATGATGGTTCATCAAGGATTTAATTCCCGTCTCAAAGTTTTCATCGAGATTCTTTCCTAAGGAGCTCAAGCTTTCTTCATATGGTAATCCGGAGTGCAATTCTTTCTACCATATTTTGGAGGTGGTATTATGTCATTCTTGATAATTTGAGTTCATGTTCCATGATTCACATGTTGTCAAGAATGAGGTATTTTAAATCCATTAATCTCTTTGTTGGAGTTATCTTGTGTCATATTTCACCAAAAGCCTTCCCTAAGGATTGTTGCTATTTGTGGTGCTTATCAATGACCCTAGTTTTCTCCTCTCCTCTTGGTGGAAGAAGTTTTCATCTCTTCGTTGATCTTAAACAAGCAATTGTTTTTCGTTAGTGGCAGAATTTCACCTCATAGTCTCGAGATGTTTTCCATAAGCCCACTACAAGCTTATTCTTTTCGTTGTTGGTTTTCTAACAACTCCGTTCAATCCTTCTTTTAAGGAGGCTCTTTCAAATTCAATTGTGGTAGAAGTTTTCATTTTCTTCTCCGTCCCTTTATTCCAATGATCTACTTCTATTCTTTCTTACGGAGGCATTGTGATGTTGCTCTTTTCACTCATCATCTCGATTGTGAGGATCGTGTTCTTTTCATGCTTATCCATTTAACCGGGGTGTTGTGTTCTCATTCAAGTTCTTTCATCTTATCAAGCCTTGCATTTCTTTTCAACTGGAGTGCTGTCTGAGATCTTTCTTGCCCCTCGTGCCATTCTTTCAATAGTTCCGGAGGCAGTGTGTTGTTGATTTCATCAAGTATCCTCTCATCTTGTCAAGTTCATGTCAATTCCTTCCATTTACAGTCGGAGTGCTGCCCAAATTATATCATTCTTACTCCTTCTCTATCTAGTTTTAACCGGAGTGGTTTCAATATCTATCTTATCACTAAACCTCTTGGTTCACATCATGTTCCTTCTTCCTCTTTTCTAACGAATTGTTTGCAATCTCGTTCATCTCTGTTGTACTCTTTCTTTTAAATTGCTCAACCTCTCAAGGTTCGTGGTTTCACTCGTTCGTCAAAGAAGCAACTTAGTTTTACCTCTTCTCTTTCTCTTCCATTTTCCCTCCGGTGCCATCCTAGATCTCGGGACGAGATCCTCTCGTAGTGGTGGAGTGTTGTAACGCCCCGGATCCGGTGCGCCAGGTGTCTGCCAGTTATTCGCCGTCGTTGCCATGTCATTGCTTGCGTGTTGCATTTCACCATGTCATCATATGCATTTCATATCATGTCATCATGTGCATCGCATTAGCATACATGTTCGTCTCATGCATCCGAGCCTTTTCCCCGTTGTCCATTTTGCAATCCGGCACTCCTATGCCCTCCGGCGTCCCGTTCTTGACTCTTTCCATGTGCGGGTGTTAAACTTTCTCGGAATGGCCCGAGGTTTGCCAAGCGGCCTTGGTATAGCACCGTGAACCGCTGTCAAGTTCGTGCCATTTGGAGGTCGTTTGATACTCAACAGTTAGCAAGATGTAAGTAAAGCCCTCTTTGAGTTGCAGCCCAACACCCTTCGAGTGGCCCAAAACCCATCTAACTCCCTCCATGCTCTCGGTCATTCGATCACGATCACGTGGCGAAAACCGCTCCTCATTTGGACACTCCTAGCTCCTCTACCTATTTAAACATCTCCCCTCCAAATTTTGGGTCCAAACCCTAGCAAACTCCTCCCGCCCGCGGACATGTCCGCCGCGGCCGGACAAATCCACCGCCGCCTCCACGTCGCCGGACCAATCCGGGGCGCCACATCAACGCCGCCGCCTGCCTCCTCCAATCACCGCGCAGGCGCGTGGCCGTCGCCGTTCCGCCGCGCGCCCGCCACAACCCATCCGGGCCCGCCCGGCCCGGCAGCGCCACCGCCCGCCCACAGCTGCCTCGCGCCGCCCGCCGGACCTCGCCTCGCGGAGACTTCGCGAACGCCTCGTCGTCGCGCCGCGTGCCGGTCGCGTCCGCGCGGCCTCGCCGGCGTCTGCCTCGCCGAAGCCGCCGCCCGCGCTGCCCGCCGCCGCCGCCGCGCCTCCCCGTGCGCCGCGCCGCACCCGCCGTCGCGCCCTCCCTCGCCCGCCGGGGTTCGTCCCTCCGCCACCGCCCGAGTCGCCCTGCTGCGTCCTGCCGCGCCCACCGACCCCGCCGCGCCGGATCCGGCGAGCCGCCGGCCGGATCCGCCTCCTCCGCCCGCCTGTCTTTGCCGCCTCGCCGAACCTTCCCTCGCGCGGCGAGCTCGAGCTGCCGGTGCCGCGCCGCCCGCTCCATGGCCACGTGAGCCACGGCCCAGCCCTCGAGCCCAACGCCCGGCTCGAGTCGGCCTAGCCTCTCCACCGACACAGGGCCTTGGCCCATGGGTGAGCAACCCCCAACCTCTCCTGTCCACTACCGGGCCTGCCAGATTCGGCCCACATACGTTTTTTTCCAAGATCTGCGATTTAATCAATTTCCAGGGATTTACAGATTTGCAGAAACACCCTCATACATCATGCATTTAATAACTCATTAACCATGCATCGGATTAAAATGATTTTAACATGTAAAGTGCTTAGTTTTTCATCTAGTTTCATAATATGCCACTTTCTTCCATGTCTAAAATGTTTAAAATGTTGTTTGATTAAATTTGCTTAAATGCCATGTTAAAATGATTTAATTTCATAACTAA
The DNA here is from genome assembly GCA_021437245.1 of Aegilops speltoides. Taxonomy (NCBI): domain Eukaryota; kingdom Viridiplantae; phylum Streptophyta; class Magnoliopsida; order Poales; family Poaceae; genus Aegilops; species Aegilops speltoides. The sequence goes on from CM038142.1 coordinate 456,375,115, forward strand.
ATAACCGTAGCTCGGTTTTAAACAAACTTTATATGTAAATGGGGTGGAAAAATGCCTAGTTTAACATGGTCCACTTTATTTCCCTGTTTAACAACTTTAAAATATGTTTTAGGGCAGAACAGTACCAAATTCGAATATTGCTTATGGGGATTTTCCGGAATTGTTGTTTGTTGTTCCGGCCTCATTTAAACTTGCCTAGTTAGGTAGTTTTATTATGCTTCACCCCTTGCCATGTTTAATAACATTTAACATTGTTGTGTACCTAAACGAGAGCGAACTAAATAACTCGGATGTGGTGTTTCGCCAATATGCAACTCGTTGCATATTGAGCTCCACTTAACTTGTAGTATTGTGTGTTGCACTTTGCCATGCCATGCCTCATTAAACCGGACATGCATCATACTTGGTTGTGCATCATGCCATGATTATCGATGGTTGTTTACTATGTTGTTTGCTTCTTTCGGTTTGCTTCTCTCGTTAACCGGTTTCGTTCGGAGTTGTGAGGATTCGTTCAACTACTTCCGTTCATCTTCTTCATGGACTCGTTCTTCTTCCTAGCGGGATTTCGGCAAGATGACCGCTACACGGATCTCACTACTATTATTGCTATGCTAGTTGCTTCGTTCTTTCGCTATCTTGCGCTACCTATTACTGTTTGTCCAGCCATCCCATATTGCCATGAACCTCTAACCTTTGATACCTTTCCTATCAAACCCTTTGTTTGGCTATGTTACCGCTTTGCTCAGCCCCTCTTATAGCGTTGCTAGTTGCGGTGAAGTTGAAGATTTCTCCATGGTAGCGGGGTTTATGTTGGGATATCACAATATCTCTTTTATTATTAATGCATCTATATACTTGGTAAAGGGTGGAAGCTCGGCCTTATGCACGGTGTTTTGTTCCACTCTTGCCGCCTAGTTTCCGTCATACGGTGTTATGTTCCCGGATTTTGCGTCCCTAACGCGGTCGGCTGATTTATGGGACCCCCTGACGGTTCGCTTTGAATAAAACTTGTCCGCAAGGCCCAACATTGACTTTTACCATTTGCCTCACCACCACCCACCTTTTCCTTGGGAGTCGCTCTCTCGAGGTCATCTTTATTCAGCCCCGGGCGGTGCTTGTCTAAGTGCTGGTTCGAACCGAAAGTAGGCTGCGGGGCCCCGGGAAACTTCGAGGTCTGGTTTTACTCGTAGGATGTCTCATCCGGTGTTGCCACGAGAATGAGATATGTGCAGCTCCTATCGGGATTGTCGGCGATCGGGCGGCTTTGCTGGTCTTGTTTTACCATTGTCGAAATGTCTTGATGTCGGGATACGAGTCGATCGGAGTGTCTCGGGTGAAGGTCTATTCGCCGATGATCGCGAGAGCTTGTCATGGGCTAAGTTGGGACACCCTGCGAGGTATAAACTTTCGAGCCGTGCCGCGGTTATGTGGCGAGATGGGAATTTGTTAATGTCGGTTGTAGACAACTTGACACAGATCCGAATTAAAACACATCAACCGCGTGTGTAGCCGTGATGGTCCCTTCTCGTGGTCCGGAAGTGAACACGGTTTACGTGTTATGTCGGCGTAAGTAGGTGTTGAGGATCACCTCTTGATCATTGCTAGCTTCACGACCGTTCCGCTTGTTTCTCTTCTCGCTCTCATTTGCGTTGGTTAGCCACCTTACTTGCTTAGTCGCTGCTGCAACCTCACCACTTTACCCCTTCCTTCCCTTTAAGCTTTGCTAGTCTTGATACCCATGGTAATGGGATTGCTGAGTCCTCGTGGCTCACCAGATACTTCAAAACCAGTTTGCGGTGCCTATGTTACGGCGGTGGCGATTTAATCAAGCTCAAGGAGGAGCTCGATGAAGATCTTGCCCTTTGTGTTGTTTTGTTCTAGTTGATCAGTAGTGGAACCCAGTTGGGGTCGATCGGGAACCTTTGTCGCATTTGGGGTTCTTCTTTTATTTTGGTTCCATAATCGGACCTTGATTGTATCTGGATGATGTAATGCTTTATTCATGTATTTGTGTGAAGTGGCGATTGTAAGCCAACTATGTATCTCTTTCCCTTATGTAATACATGGGTTGTGTGAAGATTACCTCACTTGCGACATTGCTTTCAATGCGGTTATGCCTCTAAGTCGTGCTTCGACACGTGGGAGATATAGCCGCATCGAGGGCGTTACACCATGCTTGAGCAGTTACTGAATGAGCCCTGTCCAAGGCATGGCACTCAGCAGAAGCCGACCACTCACCTATGGAAGGACTGTACGATCATGAAGGCTTTCAAGAATTCCAACATGTTTGACGGTAATCATGGGCAGGGCAGCGGCTCAGGTGGCGGCGGCTTTCATGGCCCGGGCGTCGGTTCAAATTCCAATTTTCAAAACTCCCAGGGTAATCAAGGTGGTTATAACCAGCAATCTGGCCAGGGAGGACAGCTGCAGCAGCAGGGTGGATATCAGAGTAATCCAAAGCAACTGAATAGTGGACAATATCATGTGTTTACCACCAGTTTATGCAAACAGGACCAGAAGCTTCATAAGAGCGCTGTGAACGCTGTTGAGCCGGCAGTTCCTCGTTATTTGAGATGGTCTGAGCAGCCTATTCTTTGGAGTAGGGAAGATCACCCTCCTCGAGTTGACAATCCGGGTCACTTGGCCTTGGTGGATACAAATTCACTAAGGTGCTCATAGATGGAGGCAGTAGCATCAATATCCTCTATTATGAGACTTTTCGCCGCATGGGTTTGACCGACAAAAATCTCAAGACTTCCAACACTGTTTTTCATGGAGTGGTCCCTGGTAAGTCGACATACCTAGTAGGTAAGATTGAGCTAGAGGTAGCCTTTGGAGATGAGCATGATTCTAGGTCTGAGAAGTTAACCTTCAAGGTGGTCAAAATCAAGAGCCCGTATCACGCCATACTAGGATGGCCGGCTTATGCCAAGTTCATGGCACGGCCGTGTTATGTTTATTTGTAGCTCAAGATGCCGGGTCATAAAGGCACTATCACAGTGCATGGAAGTAGGAAGATAGCCTTGGAATGTGAGGAAGGCGATGCTGCTTACGCTGAATCTGTTTGTGCGACAGAGGAGTTGAAGTTCTACAAGGACAATGTTGACCTAGCAGACATGACGTCGTTGAAGAAACCGACCACAAAGCATGAGCCGGTAATGAAGTTTAAGTCGGCTGATGACACTAAGCTTGTTGATTTTCTTCCAGGTGACTCATCTAAGCAGTTGAGTATCAGTGCCAATCTAGATCCCAAATAGGAAAGCGCGCTCATCGAGTTCATCCTTGAGAACTGGGACATCTTTGCATGGAAGCCTTCTGACATGTCGGGTCTACTGAGAGAACTCGCTGAGCACACACAAAATATTGATCCAAAATCTAAGTTGGTCAAGCAGTTTCTTCGGCGGTTCAATGAGGAGAGGCGTAAGGCCATTGGTGAGGAAGTGTCCCGGCTCTTGGCGGCCGGGTTCGTTATTGAAGTTTTTTCACCCGGAGTGGTAGGCTAACCCGATGATGGTGCTTAAGAAGAACGACGCTTGGCGTATGTGTGTGGATTACACGGATTTAAACAAAGCTTGTCTGGCTGATCCCTTCGCTCTCCCTCGTATTGATCAAATCATTGATGCTCTGACGGGTTGTGGCGTTTGAGCTTTGGATGCTTATTCGGTTATCATCAGATCAAGATGGCAGTTAAGGACCAGGATAAGACGGCTTTCATTACTCCGTTTGGAGCCTTCTGCTATGTGTCTATGCCTTTTGGGCTTAAGAGTGCCCAAGAGACTTATCAGCAATGTGTGTAGAATTGTCTTCACAATCAGATTGGGCGTAATATTCATGCTTATGCGGATGACATTATGGTGAAGTCCAGAGAGAAAGAGACCTTGATAGATGATCTGAAGGAGACCTTTGATAATCTCCGGGTCTATAAGATGATGCTTAACCCGGCCAAGTGCATTTTTGGTGTGCCAGCAGGCAAGCTTTTGGGGTTTCTGGTTTCCAACAGGGGCATTGAGGCTAACCCGGAGAAGATCAAGGCAATCACCTCTTTGGCCAAACCGACGTGCATCAATGAAGTTCAGCGTTTGGCGGGTTGTATTGCTACTTTAAGCCGGTTCATAAGCCGGTTAGGTGAGAAGGCCATACCACTGTATCAAATGATGAAGAAGACAGATGACTTCGTCTGGAGTGACGCTGCTAATGCTGCATTTGAAGATTTGAAGAGACAGCTAGCTGAGTCGCCGGTCCTTGCTGCTCCCATTGATAAGGAGCCATTGTTATTATATGTGGCTGCTAACACACAGGCTGTCAGTGTGGCCATCGTGGTGGAGCGCAAGGAGGTTGGCAAGGAACATCTGGTTCAACGGCCAGTTTACTATATAAGTGAAGTGCTTATTGAGTCTAAGCAAAGGTATCCACATTGGCAGAAGCTCGTTTATGGGGTGTTCATGGAGATCCGGAAGCTTAAGCAGTATTTCCAGGGTCACCCCATCACTATGGTCAGTTCTGCTCCTTTAGGAGATATCATTCAAAACAGAGAAGCCACATGACGAGTCGCCAAGTGGGCCATTGAACTGGGGCCTCATGGTTTAAAGTATGTGCCACATACTGCTATCAAGTCTCAAGCGCAGGTGGACTTCATCAACGATTGGACAGAATTGCAGATGCCTGAAGAGAAGCCAGATAACACATATTGGACTATTCACTTTGATGGGTCCGAGTAAGCTGGAGGGCTCGGAAATTTGGAGTAGTTTTAGCTTCCCCTCGAGGTGACAAATTTTGTTATGTGCTACGGTTGATGTTTCCATGTACTAACAATGCAGCTGAGTATGAGGCCTTGCTCCGTGGTCTTCCGATGGCTAAGGAGATGAATTTCAGCCGGGTAAGGCGCTTTGGTGACTCAGATTTGGTGGCTCAACAAGTCTCAGGCAAGTGGGATTCTAAGGATCCTCTCATGGCGGCTTATCGCTGTGAAGTTGATGCCATTGCTGGACATTTCAAGGGTTACCAACTGGAGCACATTGACCGCAGAAAGAGTGAGGCGGCTGATGCCTTAAGCCGGCTGGGGTCTCAGCGTAAGCCGGTGCCGCCTAATACTTTCTTGGATATTCTGCATAACCCTTCTGCCAAGTTGCCTACAGAGGAAGACTTGGTTGTTCCTGACCTAGAGGCACAATTGGTGGCGGCTCTTCACGTCGTCCCAGATTGGACAGTGCCATATTTGTCTTACATGACCCGGGGCGAGTTTCCTGAGGACGAAACCTTGGCAAGGCAGTTAACCCGATGGTCTAAGTCAATGACAATTTCCAATGGCGAGTTACATCATCGCAGTGTCTCTGGGGCATTTCAGCGTTGTGTTTCTCCTGAGGAAGGTCAAGAAATTCTTCGAGAGATTCATGAAGGAGATTGTGGCCACCATGCTGGGTCAAAATCCCTTGTGGCCAAGGCTTTCTGTCATGGATTTTATTGGCTGACGGCTCATGCTGATGAGGAGGATCTGGTCAGTAAATGTGACGGTTGTCAGAAGTTCTCAAGACGTGCTCACGTGCTGGCTCAAGAGTTGAGGATGATTCCAATTACTTGGCCATTTGCAGTCTGGGGGCTTGATATGGTTGGGCCTTTCAAAAGCCCCAAAGATAAAAAGACCCACCTCTTGGTGGCAGTTGACAAGTTCACAAAGTGAGTGGAGGCAGAGCCAGTTAGTAAGTGTGACGTAGCCACGGCGGTTCAATTCATGAAGAAAGTGATATTTCGCTTTGGATTTCCACACAGCATTATAACTGACAATGGCACCAATCTGTCCAAAGGCGCCATGGAAGAGTTTTGTCAGTGAGAGCATATTCGGCTTGATGTTTCATCAGTGGTCATCCCCAGTCCAATGGTCAAGCTAAGAGAGCCAATCACGAAATCTTGAAAGGCATTAAGCCTTGGCTTTTGGTCCCCTTACAGCGAACGCCGTGTTGTTGGGTTGAGGAGTTGCCCTCTGTGATATGGACCATCAGTACTACTCCTAACAGGTCGATGGGTTATACGCCTTTCTTCATGGTTTACGAAGCCGAGGCGATTCTGCCTAGTGACATTCGTCATAACTCGCCCCGCGTGGCGGCTTACGTTGAAGCTGATAACGAGCAAGCCCATCAGGATGCATTGGACCTGCTAGATGAAAAGCGTGACTTGGCAGCAGCCCGCTCGGCGATTTACCAACAGGATCTGCGCCGCTATCACAGCCGCCGGGTTTAGTCTAGAACCTTTCAGGAAGGTGATTTGGTGCTCCGGCTCTTCCAAGATCAAACTGATGCACACAAATTATCCCCACCTTGGGAAGGGCCTTTTGTGGTCAGCAAGAACCTGAACAACGGGTCATACTACCTTATCGATATTCGAGAGCACAAAGACTATGTAAGTCGGAGGAGGAGACCCGCCGGCCGTGGAATATCGCTCATCTGTGGCCTTACTACACTTGAGCCACCGGCTCTCATGATGTACATATTTTGACGATGCATATATTATGATAAATAGTAAAGCAGGACCTCTGTCCTTTTCATCCTCAATGATCATATGTCTTCATTGTCATTTCCAATGACCAATTGGGGGCTAATCGTATTCGAATCTAGCTTAACCCTTTTGGTCTGGCTCATGATCGTATTCGAATCTAGCCGTTAAACCTTATGATCACTAGGGGGCTTTCTATTCAAACATAGGTCATATTCGAACCAAAGAGAACATAGCTGTTGGTACCCTCTTGATCGCCACACTGCCGAGCTCACTAGGGGGCTTCTTTATTGTATTCGAATCATAGCTCAACCCCTTTCGGGAATCCACTTTGATTGTATTCGTATCAGAGTCGTTAAAAAACTCTCAAGGTCACTAGGGGGCTTCCTGTTCAAACATAGGTCGTATTCGAACCACAGAGAACATAGCTGTCGGTACCCTCTTGATGGGTGCAATGCCAAAGCCACTGCGGGCTACATGATCGTATTCGAATCCTAGCTTAACCCCTTTGGAATGGTTTACTGATCATATTCGAATCAGAAGCCTTGATTGTTTCTTCTTATTTGGTTTATGTTTTATTTGAAAGCAGCCTTTATTTGACTTGAGACTTTTTTGTTCAAGGATCTAAGTGTAAATGTGGTTTAAATTTAACCCGGCTTGATTTTGCATGATAAGTCGCCAACATATGAGAATTATCATATATTTGAAAGTGTTGGTTTCCAAAGATTGGGTTATCACCCTTACTGTTTGGGTCACATAAACCGGCAGTACAAACCCAAAGATCACAGGTATGATATCATAGTTGTGTTTCAACATTGTATTTCACAACAAGCCTATGTATCCTAATGTCCTATGTGTGACTCTTTTTCCATATTAATGGTTATATGTAAAGATATTATGACCCGCCTTGCGGTAAGCCGCCAAGGGATCTTGTGATCTATTTCTGTCTGCAGGACAGTTCAGAGATTTGCTCAAAGCACAAGGAACACAGATGATAAGTATAATACGGGTGAACATAAGATGGCAGCTTAACACGTATTGAGCACCAAAAACGTGCACGATGGCATGGCAAAGCAAAGTGTTTTCTACACTATTACATGACTCCCCGAGTACAACTTATTAATATAGTTTTTCAGCAAATCACAGGTATGAACCGCCTGGCGGGTTAATTCTCCTGTTGGCCGGAAGTGTCCGGGTCAGCCCTCTCCGCTTCTTCACCCTGTTCCCTTTCCTGGAAGGTTGATGATGACCAGTCAATGCCATTCAAAGCTTCAAATTCAGCTTCATCATCAATTAGTCGGCGGGTCAACCGAGGGCAAGGTATGCTTACGGAGTGGGGGGATCAGGCTGGTCACTTCATAATGTGGCATGGGAATTCTCCGGTTCTCCGCGTCCTAACCCGGCTGATACTTTGTGAGATCTGCTTCATCAGCTATCAGGGTAGCCACGGGGCATATCTCCTTCACACAAGTGGTGAAGTCTTCCTGGTCAAAGGGAGTGTCATCCTCCTTAAAGCTTGGATAACCAGTGGCGATGTCGGCCGGGTCTAATGCCGATACCCAAGGTTTGGCCCGACTTAAGGCAGCCACGGCTCCAGGTCTTGCAGACGATCGCCTCAGTTCAGTGAATCGCTGGGGCAGCACAGAGAGTTTCCTTAGCACATCTACCAGGAGTGTGGGCACTTCATTGGACAGGGCCACTGGCTAGGCAAGCTGAGACCCAGTGTAGAGTTGTTCCACCAGCGTGTAAACCGCCTTTAGCTTGATCAGCATATCTTGGTTAAGATTTGAACTTCTGGGGCCTGCATAAGCAATGCCAGGTGAGTTAATGACAATTTATATGATCACTACAAAGATTCACATATTTGACACTTGCAGGGTGGCTTACCAAAGATTGTTGAGACCATCTGAGAGACATGGCGCTTTAAGCCGAATAATTCGGTGGTCGCCTCTTCAAGAGCCGCCTCTGCCTTCTCAGCTCGATTGATCGAAGCAATCTTTTCGTCGGCCCAGGCCTTTTTCTCCATTTCAATGTCTTTTTTCAGTGTCTCTTGTTCAGATATACTGAATTCAAACTTGGAGTTGGCTCTTTGGGTTTCTGTCTCTTGGGCTTCTAGGCGGTTCTTCAGATCAGATTCAAGTTGACTAGCGGTGGCTTGTACAAATACCGGGTCAAAGTCATGACTATTATCGTACAATATTAAGTCCCAAGCCTTTTGCAAGCAACAACACTTGGCACTTGGGGGCTAATGTCTACTGAAGAATTTTACTTAAGTAGGCGGTTCATGAGAGTAAAGTCCCAAGCACTTTGCAAGCAAGAGTACTTGGCACTTGGGGGCTAATGCATATTGTTGTTCAAGTTTCTCAAGTATCTTATTCTATACAAGCATATGAAGAACCGACTCAACCATGTTGATTAAGCCGGCCCATGGGGACTATGGAGTAAGCCGTTTTTCTTACATGTTATCAAAATATATCACTAATGTTATTTAGCTTGTTTCTAAGTCTACAACATATTCATCATAAGCAATAGACTTGGGGGCTGGCATAGTAAGGATAAACTAGTATAGAGAAAGGGTTGTACCTCATACTTCTGGTGCATCCGCTTCACCATATCAATTTCAATGTCACGGCTGCTATGTACTTGGCTCATATAGCCAGAAAAAATCTCCCCGGTACTCATATGAGTGTAATCAGCAACGTCAAGCTTGACCCAGCGGTGTTCCAGAAGCTCCTCCTTGGCGGAACACTTGGCCAGCATGGTTGGCCTCCCCGGCTCAGCAAAGCCGGTCTTGGTGATCTCGACATCATGGTCTTGAGGATCATCCGTTCTAACCGTGCTAGGGACTTCCGGGTTTTCAGAGCCATCGGCGGCTCGCTCGGCAGGCGGGTCAGCAATTAGCATGGGCGTGTCATGTGCTGGCTCAGGTGGCGGCTCATGGGTTGAGATTTCAGGTGTGGCCATTTCAAGTTCCGGCTCGTTGAAAATCGGCTCTTCGGCCGGCTTATTTTTCTTCATCTTTTTACTGGGCTTGGCTTTTCCGCTGCATAAGATCAAAAGGTCAGTGCAAATGCAATGAATTAAAATGAATACAGGATAAAGAGGTTATCATTACCCCGGAGCGGTCTTAAAAGCCGGCAAATTAGACTGCTATTGAGTCGCTGGAGGAAGGTGAAGTTTCTTGATAGTTCGAGTCAGAAGAATTGAGTGGTTGACGAGTGAGACTCGCCAAAGGGTAAAAGAGATTTAAATCAGAGGTGACCTCATTCCGGCGCTTCCTTGGTGTGTTCGGTAAGCCGGAGGAGAGCTCCGCATCCTTGCTAGTCCGGGTCTACCTTCGGCTCTCATGAATCTGTCGCTTCAAAATAAATCGAGGATCTTGATAAGCTAAGGGATGTGAAAATCTTACTTTACAGGTTACTCTACGGATTTTCTGTCTTGGCAAAGGCTCGGAGTCTGAGGAAATGATAGTTACCTCTTCATCCTTGCCATGGCTTGTTCCTGTGTCCTCCTGCTGATAATCAGTGTCAGTAAGATGGTTAAAAAAGGAGCCAAGAGAGTCAAGGGCTACCTACGACTCAGAAGAATCTTCTATCCGAAGCAAGTCACAGGCGGTGGCCTTCTTGCCCTTCTTCTTTGCAGCCTCTTTCCTGGCGGCTCTCTTGGCGTTCCTGGCTTTTTTCGCAGCTTCATGATCATATTTAACCTTCCAGAATTTATCACCAGCCTGTGAAAATTAGCAAAGGTTAGAGCCTTCAAAAAATTCACATGGGCGGCTCATCATCTTCAAAAAATGAAGGTAATTTATTCGCAAGGGCGGCTTACCGCTAGAGCCGGGTTAGCTTCGCACAAGGGGCTTAAGCCCACCTTACCACAATCTGCTAGGCTCTCGTTCAAGAGCGACTTCGTCATATCATTGATGACATCTTCATGCAAATCATCATGGCTATGCCGCAGAGAATCATCTTTCTTGCCTGTATAGGTGCACGTCAGGCCGAGGCGGCGGCTCAATGGAATAACCCGCCATGCGAGCCAAACCCGGACTAAATCGATGCCATTCAGCCTGTTCCCCAGAAGAGCCTTGATCTTAGCCAGGGTGGGGGCAAGCGTCTTGCGTTCGACGGCTGTGATCTTGTCAGGAAGTGGATGTTTGGACTCCAGACGCAGAGCACGAAGCCAGGCAGAGGATTTTCATCAGCCGGAGAAGTGTCTTGACAATAGAACCATGTTTGATTCTAGTCTTTGGGATGACTCGGTGGGTTGGCATAAGGAAAAATTATGTCCCTCCGATGTTGGATCGAGACACCACCGAGTTCCAAGATTTGGCCATTGGCACACTCATTCTGGCGGTTCAAGTAAAATAACTCTCTGAAGAGTAGTATGTTGGGTTCTTCTCCAAGATATACTTCACTGAACACTTGGAAATTGCAAATGTTAGACACGGAATAGGGTCCGATGTCTTGAGGACGGAGGTCAAAGAAGTGCAAGACATCCCTGAGAATTTTGAGTCGGGTGGTGAAAACCCCCGATTCATATGGTTAGTGAAGACGATGACCTCCCCCGCTTTGGGCTGGGGAATTTCCTCCGTCGGGTCAGGAGCACGATAGGACATCACTTCCTTCTTCGGCAGATAGCCGGTCTTAGCAAAGTCATTCAGCATGCTGTCTGTGATGATGGATTTTACCCAGTTGCATGAGGTGGGTGCTTTTGGTGCCATTGTGATGAAAGCCTAAGAAAGAGTAAAAAAATTCGGTTCAAATTTAAGCCAGAGAAAAATATTACAGTGCATATTCAAGATGGCGGCTTATAAAGGGGCCTAATGGTATAAGGCTAATTATGTCAGATTATTTAAGCCGCCATGAGCATCATATGCAGGTAAGTTATTTAAGTCGCCATGGGCGGTCAAGATTATAAATTGAGCTTTGCCTTTTAGGCCGGTATTGACAGTCGCCATGGCTAGGTGGATCTAACAAATATAGGATTTTGTCTAAGTGTTGCATAAACAAGTTTCACAAGTTGCAGCTGTTATTTTGGATCAAACGGCTGCTCAGAAAAGAAAATATTCTAGACCTAAAAACAAAGAACAAAGGAGTTCGTCAGTTCTAAAGAGGCCTTTGTACAAGAAAAAGGGATCTGGTAGTATCTGAAATGGATGCGAAACAACTACCGCATGAGTTTCATACTTCTTTTAGATCAAAAGAGGCAGCGGTGGAGAAAGTACGAAGAACCCGTGATGAACAGCAAAGAGTACAGGGGAACTCACAAGCCCTAATGTGCATCGAAGGTGCAGAAAGGCGAAAACTTACAGCGGCAGATCTGTTGCGGAGAGTCGCCGCCGTTCTCTGGACTGATTCAGGTCGATGCAGCGGCCAAGGTCGAGGACGACGAGGTGCGCGACAGCAGCGGTGGAGCTTGAGTAGCAGTAGGGTTGCGAGAGGAAGAAGACGAGGAAAGGGGAGAAAGAGAAGAGACCTAGTCGTGCCTATTTATAAGGGAAGGCTGATAAATGAGCGTGAAAAACAAGGAGGCCGAAGACATGGTTATCCAACTACAAGGACGCCTCAATTTTCGGGACGGTCATTAAGATAAAAGATCCGTTGAGATATGTCAGACAAAACATGCATTAATGGCAGATGACATCATGGCGGGTTACCACAGATCCAAAGATGACGTCATGGCGGGTTACAAAAATTTCATACAAGGCAAAGAAGCAGAAGATTTTTATTAAGTGTTGAAGATTGACATGAACCAGTTCAAATCAACCTGGGGCCTAATGTTGGGGTTATAACTATTAGGTATGACCTGCCCAGGAGGGGCCAGATTATACCTATAAAGACTCTTGAAGCCCAAGACAAGGCCTAAAGATGGCGGTTCAGTTAAGGGCCCGAAGCCCAGAGGCGACTTAAGGCCCACAGAGATAAACCGCCATATGTACATGACTTGAGTTGTAAGGCAAGAATAGTTAGAGACTGAGCCGAACATAGTTTATGAGCCGGCCGGGACTCTGCGAGCCGCTGGGTGTCGACCTCTGTATATAAAGGGACGACCCGGCGGTGGTTCCGGGCAAGTAACATCAGATCGAGAACTAGGTCAAGCGATTTCGCTCCCTGGTACTCGAGCCATAAGCAATCCCACTCAAAACTGGATCGTAGGCTTTTACCTTCACCGTAAGGGGCTGAACCAGTATAAACCCCGTGTCCTTTGTCCCGATTAATGTGACAGCCTGATTTTTGGCCCTTTCTTTTTCTTTTGTTTTCCGAGGGTTTTGCCTGAGTTTTCTTTTTCCATGGCTTTGTGGTCTGGAAACTGAAGAAGATGACCTCTTCTTTGCTTCCAGAGTGGCTTGTCATTCCCAAATCCTTCCCTAGACCCTATCATTTCCATCCTAGCCCAAATCCCAATATTCTTTTTATTGCGAATATTCCTTTTCTATTAAAGGAATAACTCAAATTGCCCTAGGTTGTGAAGCAACCTATATATCTATCACTCCAAAAATTCCCAAATAATTCTAATAAATTGCTTGGGTCATATCTTGATCAAATATGGCAAACTTTTCATTGCCATGTTCAAAAATAATTCCCCAATATTCCTTTTTCCATTCTGCCCTGAATGGCACTTTGTGAAGGAAGTGTCATTTATATATTTCCTAGTGGCTTCCAACATTTTGGGGCATGTTTATATGTCCAAATAATTGCCTCGTGCACAAGTTCAACTTTATTTGAATAGCCAATCTTCCTCAGTGATTTTTCAAAGTTTCTGTCATACAGAAGGCTTTGTGAAGGAATTACTAGCTAGGAGTATCCAAATGATCTTAACTTTTGCACCCTCCTTAATGTGCTCATATTAATCCCGTCCACCCTTTTGCAGCCCCATCCAATTATCTATGTGAGCACAGAAGCAAGTCTTTGATGCTGGCAATATTTTCAGGTTGTGAAGCAAGTGCATTTTATATTTCTAAAAAAATCCTGGTAAATTACCAGATCATTCTTATACCCATAAAGCATCTCTCCACCCATTTTGGAATCATTTCATTGATCCATTTGATCACCATAATTATTCCAAGTTTCTGGACAGAAATGATGTTTGTGAAGCAAGTGGTATTTTGGTTTGTCCATTTGGCTTGAGCTTTTTACAGCATCTACATATGACCAAATCATTAGGATTTGCCAAGTTATAGCTCAACACAACCCTCCTAGTGAGTGCTTCATCATCATTTGATTTCTGGACATATTTTAGCAGTTGTTAAGCAACTATGCTAAATATTTGTGCTAATGACCTCAAAACCCCAGGACCGTAGTCCTTGTTACCCTAAGCCTCCTAGACATCAGTTTTACCATTTACCCTCTCTGGTTTTATCTCTAGAGTGTGGCCAAGTTTGCAACAACAAACCTGTGAAGCATGGTTTACTCATCTCCCTTTGTCTCTGCCTGTATCTTTACCGTAGTAACACTCTATCGTCGAAGGACTATGCGGTAGACATGATTTGGCCTCAGTAAAACTCCCAGAGCGCGCCATGTCCGTGGTGATCACGAGGGCAGCCAGCCAAAACGGTGGTCTAGCCACTGTTGGCGTTGGCATCATTGCTCCAGCTGGTTTTGGCTCGTCCCCGAATGTCCAGTAGCTCTGCATCGTGGTCGCCGTTCGCCTGGACCTCTCTCGCCCTCCGTCCGCTTCCTCACCGACGCAAACCGCCATCCCGTCGCTGACTCCAGCAGGCTCGTCGTCGCACGCTCGTTGCGCTCCCGCGGACGCGCATGCCGTGTTGCTCCTGGCACGTGAGCTCCTGCACTATCACCCCATCGACGACCTCTATGACGAGTGGCTCTCTCGCATCACCGAGCTTGTCAGCGCCGCAGGGGGCTCCCCTGCGCCGTCCCTCTCGCTGTTGGGGAACGTAGCAGAAATTCAAAATTTTCTACGCAACACCAAGATCTATCTATGGAGAGACTAGCAACAAGGGGAAGGAGAGTGCATCTACATACCCTTGTAGATCGTTAAGCGGAAGCATTCAAGAGAACGGGGTTGAAGGAGTCGTACTCGTCGTGATCCAAATCATTGGAGATCCTAGTGCCGAACGGACGGCACCTAAACGTTCAACACACGTACAGCCCGGTGACGTCTCCCATGCCTTGATCCAGCAAGGTGAGAGGGAGAGGTTGGGCAAGACTCCGTCCAGCAGCAGCCACGACGGCGTGGTGGTGATGGAGGCGTGGCAATCTGCGAGGCCGCCAAGCACCAGCGGAAAGGAGGAGTACTTGGGAGAGGGAGGGCTACGCCCGAGGCGTGTAGCTCCATCGCCTCCCACTATATATAGGGGTGGAGGGGCTGGTTTCTTGCCCTCCAAGTCCATTGGGGCGTTGGCAAGGTGGGAGGAAAGAAATCCCATCATTTCCTTCCCCACCGATTGTTATCCCCTTTTTAGGGATCTTGATCTTATCCCTTGGGATATGATCTTATTCCTTCTAAGGGGATCTTGGTGCGCCTTGACCAGGGGTGTGGGGCCTTGACCCCACTACCCACGTTCATGTGGGTCCCCCATGCAGGTGGGCCCCACTCGGAACCTTCTAGAACCTTCCCGGTACAATCCGAAAAATCCGAACATTTTACGGTGGCCAAAATAGGACTTCCCATATATAAATCTTTACCTCCGGACCATTCGGAACTCCTCGTGACGTCCAGGGATCTCATCCGGGACTCCAAACAACATTCGGTAACCACATACAAACTTCCTTTATAACCCTAAGCGTCGCCAGAACCTTAAGTGTGTAGACCCTACGGGTTCGGGAACCATCTTGAACATGACCGAGGCGTTCTCGGTCAATAACCAACGATGGGATCTGGATACCCATGTTGGCTCCCACATGTTCCACGATGATCTCATCGGATGAACCACGATGTCAAGGACTCGATCAATCCGTATACAATTCCCTTTGTCTAGCGGTATTGTACTTGCGAGATTCGATCGTCGGTATACCGATACCTTGTTCAATCTCGTTACGGCAAGTCTCTTTACTCGTTCCATAACACATCATCCGTGATCAACCCTTGGTCACATTGTGCACATATGATGATGTCCTACGAGTGGGCCCAAAGATACCTCTCCGTTTACGGGTGACAAATCGATCTCGATTAGTACCAACCCAGCAGACACTTTCGGAGATACTGTAGTGCACCTTTATAGCCACCCGATTCGTTGTGGCGTTTGGTACACCCAAAGCATTCCTACGGTATCCGGGAGTTGCACAATCTCATTGTCTAAGGAAAAGATACTTGACATTAGAAAAGCTTTAGCATCTGAACTACGATCTACGTGCTAGGCTTAGGATTGGGTCTTGTCCATCATCATTCTCCTAATGATGTGATCCGTTATCAACGACATCCAATGTCCATGGTTAGAAACCGTAACCATCTATTGATCAGCGAGCTAGTCAACTAGAGTCTTACTAGGAACATGGTGTTGTCTATGTATCCACACATGTATCTGAGTTTCCTATCAATACAATTATAGCATGGATAATAAACGATTATCATGAACAAGGAAATATAATAATAACTAATTTATTATTGCCTCTAGGGCATATTTCCAACAGTCTCCCACTTGCACTAGAGTCAATAATCTAGTTCACATCGTCATGTGATTAACATTCACATGTCACATCGCCATGTGACCAACATCCAAAGAGTTTACTAGTGTCATTAAACTAGTTCACACCATCATGTGATTAAGACTCAATGAGTTACGGGGTTTGATCATGTTTTGCTTGTGAGAGGTTTTTAGTCAGCGGGTGCGCAACTTTCAGATCCGTATGTACTTCATAAATCTCTAGGTCATTCTGTAAATGCTGCTTCCACGCTCCACTTGGAGCTATTCCAAATGGTTGCTCCATTATACGTATCCGGTTTGCTACTCAGAGTCACTCGGATAGGTGTTAAAGCTTGCATCGACGTAACCCTATACACCGAACTCTTTATCACCTCCATAATCGAGAAACATGTCCTTATTTACTCTACGGCATATTTCCAACACTTGCTGCATCGCCCTCCTCCCTTCGCGGGAAATGCAGCTCCGGAGGCACCTCCGCCGCCTCCTCCTCAAGAATGCGCCCTGCCCCAAGGCGCGCGGCCCCTAGATGAGACCCACCGCGCCCAGCGCCCGCGCAGCAAGAAAAGAGCTGCCAAGAGGTCCCTCGCCCTAAAGAAGTCGCTCGCGTGCTCCCGGCCTTGACATGCCATGACGCGTTCTGCTCCGGTAGCGCCAAGACCCCAGCTGCTTCTTGCTGGCGGCGGCAAGCACGGGACCTCAAGATCAAGCCCTTCGTCACCAAAGGCCCCCACAGCCACTGCTGCGGTGTCGCGCCTTCACCAGCTGCGCGGTGTGCCTGGCGGGCAAGTTCAAGCGGATCCGCCTCCTCGCTATAGCGATCTTGCCGACCCCACGGAGTTCCTCCAGCTCTGAGCTGGGCATCGGCGACCAGCGGGACGAAAAGGTCATGGCGAACTGGTTTCCCATGGTGCTCAAGGATGGCGCCCTTTTGGCTCTGAACACGGCTCCGGCACGATCTCCTCTTGGGGCGAGATCTTTTCGCTTCATCGCCAACTTCCAAGGCATGCACTCGCGACCGGCCCCTGGCCATGAGTGACCTATGCCGCATCGAGCAACAGCCAGGAGAGACCCTGCAGAAGTACATCCAGCGCTTCAACAACGCTTGCCTCAAGATCCCCCGGGTGACTGAGGAAGCCATCATCTCAGCCTTCTCCGATGGCGTGCGTGACATCAAGATGAAAGAGGAGCTAGCAATCCATGAAGACCTGTGCACATCTCTGGAGCTGTTCAACTTGGCGACCAAGTGCCCAGGGCTGAGGAAGGGTGCCTCTCCCTCCTTGAGCCTCCGGCTGCTGATCCGGAAGAGAAGAAGCCCAAGGTCATGGACGTGAAGCACAAAGGGGCAGCTGTCCTCGCAGTGGAACCACACGCCAAGCAAGGCAGAGATCAGCCGGAGTCAACCAAGGGCAGCTGGTACTGCGTGTACCACGACCTCCACACCGACGACACCAACAAATGCCAAGAGCTCAGGGCTGTGCGAGATGGACGTATCGGCCAATGCCCCGAGCACAATGATCGGGGCTATGGTCGAGCAGGAGGAAGAGGTGGAGGACGATGGGAAGACCGTGGCCCTCGCCAAGGGTGGCGTGACCGACCTCGCGAGGACCGCTGGCAGGACCAACCTCGCGAGGGAGGTTGGAGGGATCAGCCTCGTGGGGACTGCCCGCAAGGCAACGCAGGCCTCCCTCCTCTGCCACCACCGCCGAGGAGGAATGAAGACCATCATCAGGACGAGGGGGATGGGGGCTTCAAGGAGCCTCGCGCAATCGCTTGCATCCTGGGCGGCGCCCAAGCCCCAGCCTCACAGCGCATCTTCAAGCAGTTTGCTCGCGAGGTGAATGCAGTCCTCCCCAAGCTTGAGGCCATGCACCCTCTCAGGTGGTCCGCGTGCGCTATCACGTTCAGCTCAGCGGATCAACTCAAGTGTGCGGCAATGGCCGGTGTCCTCCCAATCCTTTGTTCCCAAGTCACCAACAATGTGCAAGTCACCAGGACCCTCATTGATGGCGGAGCAGGACTCAACGTCCTGTCCGTCGAGACGTTCAACAATCTCCAAGTGTCATATGATCAGCTTCAACCGACCAAGCCTTTCTCAGGAGTTACTAATGGTTCCACCGTTCTGATAGGGAAGGTTCGCCTTCCTGTCACCTTTGGGCAGTGCAACCACTACCGCACTGAGCTCATTGACTTCGACGTCGCCCACATTCGCCTGCCATACAATGCCATCCTCGGGTACCCAGCCCTGGCCAAGTTCATGGCAGTGACTCACCATGGCTACAATGTCCTCAAGATGCCAGGAAGCGGTGGAGTCATCACGGTCCCCCTGTGAGGAAAAGGATGCAATGTGTTCTCTTGGCGTGCCTTCAAGCGCGGGAATCGAACCCAGATCACGAGTGGGATCCTTCGAGCGATCCCTAAGAATAAGAAGACTTCACAGCCCAAACCATCAGGAGGCAGGCACATCCAGAGGCGTTGCATCAGGATCCGCGCCCGTTCAAGTGGCGACACCCTCTGTCACATAGGAAGGTGCGCCCGGCGCCCTCCTCGGGCAAGGCTCGGGGGCTCTCTCCTGGAGGGCCACCGCTTTGCCAAGGTCGCGAGGGAGGCGCTCGGGCACCACTTGGAGGTGTGCTTCAAAGCACGTTTCCCTCAGGAAGGTATGAGGCAAGGAGGGCCAAACCCTGAGGAGTTCATCTGAAGAAACACTCAGGAGCTGCAGGAGTCAAGAGTCATGCGCGGCAGCCGCCGCTTCCCCGCCGTAGCCCCCCATCCAGGCGAGGATGGTGGGCTGCGCGTCTGCATCGACGTGCCAGGGCTCAACCGAGCCGCGTCTCAGGAGCGCCTCTGGCCTTCGCGCGTGGGACGTTGCGAGGGACCACCTCACAGCTATGTTCGCATGCCTTTTGGCCTGCCGAACGCGGCCGCTGCTCATCAGCGCCTGCTGAGGAGCATTTTGGAGGCTCAGGAGGCCAGGCATCACGCGGTCCTGGCAGAGATGGAGATGATCCTCAAAGATCCACCTACGCCCCCGGAGCCTCCCGAGGCTCCTGGTCCCGGGAGCTCGTGAGGGTCGGCTTCCTCACCGCGCATCGTCCACTACTTCAGCATCCCTCCATCTCCAACGATATCAGGTGACATCTTTCAAAATTCCATTTTCAGCTAGGAGCGCCCACATGGCTGCATCATTCCCAGGTCGCGTGGGTCCGTCCCTACGGCATGTATCCGTTTTGCTTATGTTCTTTGCCTACCTTGCTGGGGGCGCCCCTCGGGCTGCATTATCCCCAAGCTGCTCGGGCCTGACCCAGTGGCGTTTGCTTTTTCCGCATCTATCTAAATGAATTTGCTCCTTCATGCTTAACCTGCTTGACTTAATCGCCTGCTCGATTGACACCTACCTTTGGAGCCGCTCGCTCTGGCACGACGCTTGCATATGGGTCCGTCCCTGCAACACCGACAAATCTGAGTGGCCGAGCTCTGGCCGCGGCAGCCCTGCAAGGCGCCACCTCACCAGGCCCTCAGTGCCCCAATCACTCCCTCGGAGCAACCAATGGTTGGCTGGCACCCGTAACGGCCGACCTTGTTTTACCTCGTGATTGGTATGCAGGACCCGCTCCACGAGTAACGTTGGGGGCATCACGAGCTTTCTCTCCCTCTCTCCGGCACGATCCGCTCGCGTGTTAAAAGGGGGGTGCCTGAGCATCGCGACTAATGGGCTCTTACTGGCTCTCCAGCCCTCACCCCCTGGCCTTGACCCACGGCATGGCGACCTGTCATACCAGTGGCAGCTGAGCTCGCTCGAGGGCCGGGACCTGAGGATGTAGAGCATGAAGGAAAGTGCGGGGAAGAGAGAAGAAGCTCACGAGGGCCTAACCCAGCAACACCCCAGCTGCCGCCACGCAGGCCCGGCACCTCACCGAAAACCACTCCAAACCTACGAGATAAATCACGAAAAACTGAATTGACTCAGCGCTAAACCCTCGCCTACTGCAGCAGTGTCGCGGCAACGTTTCCTGCCTTTCTTGCCCAGCGGAGGCTGCTTGAGCGCTAAGGGGGACCGCCTGAGCATCGCGACTCAGGGGCTCTTACTGGACCTTGGGCCGCTCACCTCCTGGCCTAGAACCTGACATGGCGACCTGGCATACCAGCGATGGCTGAAGCCTGCTTGGGGACCGGGACCTGTCGGCGTAGAGCACCAAGCCCTCGTGAGGAAAGAAAGGGAGAGCTGAGCCGGGGCAGAACGCGCCTCTCACATCGTTTCATGATAAGGATGTACAATTCACAAAAGACATGGCAGGCGCCTTACATACCCCCATGGGTGTCATTTTGATTCCTCGCAGGGAACAAAAGGTGCTAAGGAGCGATAACTACGTGCGCCACCGCAGGAAACGCCATCATAAACAGTGGGTCATCAGGCGTCGGTGCCAACCCCATCCAGATCAGCCGCGCCGACGGCCTCATGCAGCCGCCCTGCTCCGGGCGCGACGCGAGCTCGGGGGCTCGTAGCTGTCGTCGCTTGTCTCGGTCGATGGACCCTCGGCTCCTCCGCTTCTTTGCTGAGGAGCTCTTTGGGAAGCGGTTGGCGAGCTGGTCCTCGCCACTCCGATGCCCGTCGCCTCCTTGAGAAACATTCGGCGGCGTCCTTCGCGTCGAAGACCTTGAAGAACATCAAGGCGCCATCGTATTGAGATGGATTACGAGGCACCTGTCCAAGCAGACCAGGCGATCTCGCCCCAGCCACGGGTCAGGAAGACCTTGCCCTGGGCGACAACCTCGACCTCCGCCTCGGTCGTGGGGGTGTTTCAGTCGGCGTGCTGCAGCCAGAGCTCTCGAGGCCCCCTCGGCGAAATCTCAAAGGCAAAGGAGGGAGGAAGGTGAATCCAAGATCGAGGAGGCATGGCGGCGTGAAGCACAAGCTCGTGAGAAGAGCCCTTGGCATGGACTCCAGGGGGAACGACGCGCATCGCCGTAACTCGCTGGCGCCGACGGCGGCATCATTGGTGTCGCTCGACGCCTTCTTCTCCAGGGCCCTCGATTCAGGCATACAGGGGCAGCGAAAACCCAGGCGGCGGCCGCTTGTACCAGGGCCTCGATGCCTCCTGCCGAGCACCCTCATCTCGGCGGCAGTGGACTGGCCGCTTCTTCGGCGGAAGCGGGTCGGGACCCTCTCGTGGGGCCTTTCTCTTCTCTTCAGCAGAAAACCGGCGGATCGGCGCCATTGGCGTAAGGTGGAGCAAGGGCGAGGAAGAAGAAGAAAGGAAGTAGCAGGAAGGAATGGACTGGAAGGGCTCGCGTCGTTCCGTACTTATAGCCAGAGGAGGCCAACCGTCGGCCACCACGATCGCGGGTAATCATGACCTGTTTTTGCATGCAGGGACTTGTCAAGTCATGCGGTTGCCGAGGCGTTGTTGGGAAGCGGAGACGCACATGTCCAATCAATCGCCTGTGGCGCCCATGGCCGCAGGCTATTGGGGCCATGGCGCCGCGCCTTGCCAGCTTCTCTGCTAAGCCAAGATCAGGCGCGCCTTGGGCCCGAGGGGCTCTTGTCGGTGTGCAGGAGCAGGGGTCCCAGACTTGCTGCATGTGGCTGCGGCGTGGCTCAGCGGAGGCCAGTGCAGCCCAGCTTCATCGCTCAAGCTCAAGACCCTCGCGAGGCCAAGCCCCACGGGCGAGCGACAGAAGCTTCCTCGGGAGCAGCCTCATCGAGGCGGGCTCGCGAGGCGGAGAAATCAAGGCAGGGTACCTCGCGAGGTGCAGTGGCCTAAGCCATGTGATCGAGAGCAGTGAGCGCCCGGCATGTGTAGTGTCCTTGTTTCCCCTTTGGTGCAAAGGGGGCAAGCAGAGGCCAAGGCATCAGGCAAAGGTTGCTGTTTCGGTGCAACAAGACCAAGACCGGCGGAGCGGCAGGATGGAGGTCACCGTGGAGCCCAGGACGGCGTCACCGTCAGAGTCTTTGGCAGTCGAAGACCAACTTTAGTCAGGATAAGTGTACTAGATGTTCCCCTTCAAAATTGCCAATTGTTGGCGCCCTTCCCACTCATTTTTTGGGAAGAAGCCCAGGGCCTCCCTCTATAAATAGAGCTAGCCACCACAGAGTAGAGAAGGGAGGATTTGGGTAGACTAGAGAGGGAGAGAGGCGACTGAACTCACCCAAGCTGTTCATCGCACCAGCTTAAGAACAGCCCCTCACGAGGCTGTTCTCCCTTTGTATTGTTCATCATCAGCCCCTGAGGAAATCCACCACACCACACACTTGAGTAGCGTATTACACCACAATGGTGGCCTGATCCAGTATAAACCTCGTGTCCCTTGTGTGTTCTTCTTTCTAGCCTAGATTCCTTGTGAGCCGTCGAGATGTGAGTTGGTAGGGGAAAGATCTTCGTGGGCACCCAAGAGTTCGAACCTGAAGAGTCTGCCGAAACCCGAAATCCGACAGAAATCACTCTTGGATTTGTGAGACAGACATATATTTCAGTCGTGATAATCAAATCACACTCAGCTAGTCAGCGGATCTAAAATGAAATTGGAGCCTATATAAGCATGAGCAAGCCAGGTAAGATCTGTCAGAAGTAGGATACAGTAAATCAAACCACCCCAGGGCCATTCAGATAAAAATTTAATGGGAATGACAATAAAGGAAAAAAGGATACCCGAGTTGGAAACGGTTTCCTTAAGTCAGAATATTCATACTAGTTCCTGAGTAACCAAATCTCGAGGACAAGATTTCTTTAAGAGGGTAAGGTTTGTGAGAGCCTGATTTTTGGCCCTTTCTTTTTCTTTTGTTTTCCGAGGTTTTTGCCCGAGTTTTCTTTTTCCGTGGCTTTGTGGTCTGGAAACTGAAGAAGATGACCTCTTCTTTGCTTCCAGAGTGGCTTTTCATTCCCAAATCCTTCCCTAGACCCTGTCATTTCCGTCCTAGCCCAAATCCCAATATTCTTTTTATTGCGAATATTCCTTTTCTATTAAAGGAATAACTCAAATTGCCCTAGGTTGTGAAGCAACCTATATTTCCATCACTCCAAAAATTCCCAAATAATTCTCATAAATTTTTCGGGTCATATCTTGATCAAATATGGCAAAACTTTTCATTGCCATGTTCAAAAATAATTCCCCAATATTCCTTTTCCATTCTGCCCTGAATGGCACTTTGTGAAGGTAGTGTCATTTATATCTTTCCTAGTGGCTCCCAACCTTTTTGGGAATGTTTATATATCCAAATAATTGCCTCATGAACAAGTTCAACTTTATTTTCCTAGCCAATCTTCCTCAGTGATTTTTCAAAGTTTTTGTCAGACAGAAGGCTTTGTGAAGGAAGTACTAGCTAGGAGTATCCAAATGAGCTGAACTTTTGCACCATCCTTAATGTACTCATATTAATCCCCTCCACCCATTTTCAGCCCCATCCAATTATCTATGTGAGCACAGGAGCAAATCTTTGATTCTGGCAATATTCTCAGGTTGTGAAGCAAGTGCATTTTATATTGCTTCAAAAATCTCGGTAAATTACCAGATCATTCTTATACCCATAAAACATCTCTCCACCCATTTTGGAATCATTTTATTGATCCATTTGATCACCATAATTATTCCAAGTTTTTGGACAGAAATGATGTTTGTGAAGCAAGTGCTATTTTGGTTTGTACATTTGGCATGAGATTTTTACAGCATCTACATATGACCAAATCATTAGGATTTGCCAAGTTATAGCTCAACCCAACCCTCCTAGTGAGTGCTTCATCATCATTTGATTTTTGGACATATTTTAGCAGTTGTTAAGCAACTATGCTAAATATTTGTCCTAATGACCTCAGAACCCCAGGACCGTATCCTTGTTACCCTAAGCCTCCTAGACATCAATTTTACCATTTACCCTCTCTGGTTTTATCTCTAGAGTGTGGCCAAGTTTGCAACAGCAAACTTGTGAAGCATGGTTTACTCATCTCCCTTTGTCTCTGCCTGTATCTTTACCGTAGTAACACTCTATCGTCGAAGGACTATGCGGTAGACATGATTTGGGCTCAGTAAAACTCCCAGAGCGCGCCATGTTCGTGGTGATCATGAGGGCAAGCAGCCAGAACGGTGGTCTAGCCACTGTTGGCCTCGACATCTTTGCTCCAGCTGGTTTTGGCTCGTCCCCGAATGTCCAGTAGCTCCGCATCATCCTCGCCGTTCGCCTGGACCCCTCTCCCCCTCCATTCGCTTCCTCACCGACGCAAACCGCCGTGCGCCCACGGGCGCACTGTGGCCGACTAAGCTTTAATGGCGCTCGGCTTCTTCCTCTGCCCCTCCCTTGGCCGTCTCTTCCCCGTGAGCTCTCCCATGTGCCCTTCCCGTCGTTTGCCCCCGAGTTCATGCATGCGAGCACGCGTCCGCGGTGGTGACAGCGTGGCAGCTCCTCCCCGCGGCTATTTAAGCCCTCCCCCGAGTCCTCCAAGCTCGCCACCCGCCTCACTCCTCCCGAGCCCCTTCCCCGAGTCTCTGGAGCCCTCCCTACTCGCCTCCGGCCTTCCAGGGCTCTCTGGATGGTCTAGGGCGGGCGGGTGGTCTCTTGAGCACGCCAGGTGGCGGCTGCAGTCTTGAAGGTGGGCCGGAGCCGCCGATGGTCGTCGTCAGGGCGGCCAGCCTCACCTCTACCCAGCGCCCCGTCGGGAAGAAGAAGGAGTCGGCCAGGCTGGCGCGTTGAACTGGCCAGCGGGCCCGCGACCCCACCTAGCAGCAGCCCAAGCGCTGGCCCCGCTGCTGCCGTGTTGACCTGGTCAGCGCCACTTGGATAAGTGGAGGCGCCCCGCGCGAAGCCGTTTTCCTGATTCGAAAGCGTATTCTCAGAAAGACACATTCTGTTTAAACTGCCAAGGACTTGTTTGTAGAAGTATTTTTTCAGATTAGTCCCTGAGCTTTAAATGTCCGTATCTTTTTATCTGTAACTCCAAATGAGGTGATTCCAAAGCGTATTTCTTGAGTCATCGAGCCCGTTCTGTTGGTCATGCTTTCACTATGGTTAGACACAGTGAAAATGACCATTATGCCCTTGCCCTTAATCAGCCCCCTCCGAGAGAGAACGATTTCCGGGGATGCTTTCCGCGAGCTGCTTGCACTTCCTCCCTGTGATTTATTCCACACCAGGCAAGCCACAATACCCACTTGCATGATAGTCATGCAGTAGCAATGGTTTTCAACTTGAATCTTTATTTAATGTTTGCTTGTTAAAAAGATGGTTATCGTTGTTCCAGTGATGTATAGACTTGCATGTTCACTTTTGTGCTATGTTGCCTTGTACTCTGTTATCATGTTCTACCTGCTAGTATTTCCTTTCATATGTTTATGCTTGCTAGTAGTACATGTTGATGTTGGTCATGGTCATGCTAGTCAGTATGCCATGCTCAGTGGATATGATTTATTGTTGATATGGTGGATAGTTATGTGATACCCTCATGATTATGTTGATATCATGTTCATGCATTTTATCATGGCTCGGCATATTTGCATTCAAGTTAACCGGATTAAATTGAACTTGAACAACTATTGGCTGAGTCATGGTGCCGCTGAAACGATGCTGACCAGTGCAACCACGCTTACTGGTATGGGACGGTCCTAACTGGGTCTATTGTCGTGCCTCTCGCCGGTGCCTCCAACGAGGGAAGGTTATGGGTATACGCTACCTGATCGGTGGCGGACATAAGCCTTGTGTGCCCGTTGTTGTTGTTATGTGCACATGTCCCCGTTTGGGACGGTTTATTGTTTTGGGCCACGACGGTGGTTTGAGGTGTCTTGAGGTAGACACGGGGCCACCCATGACTTAGCCCAGAGGGGACTGAGTCGGAGTGGCCGGGAGAGTGTCATGGTAGTAGGACGGTTTTGTCGGAACACCATTGGTCCACCTGAATGGCAGTGCGAGGCCATGGGTTCCGTAGTGTGGGTACAATGTACTAACCTCTGCAGAGTGTATATTAAATCTATCGATAGCCGCGCCCGCGCATAAGGGCCCAATTCGGAAGTAGGGTACACCATGAGTCAACAGTAATAATAATAACTTGATTAATGACAACCTCGGTTCGATGATGAGATAAGTTGGTTGTGATCGCCGTAAGGATCATGGGTTGGGACCAAGTGTTGGTCGTGGTTGTGATCGCCGTAAGGATCACGGTGGTATCGAGGATACCGAGTCGTTGTATATTCGTGATGTTGTGCGAGAGTCGTGGGTAAAAGTCAAGCTCCTTGTGGTCATTTACTGATCGTTATGGTATTGTTTATACCAAGCTTGATTTGATCCTAAGATGATCGTGTGATGTCCGAGGTTGGCAAGTGATGCATGTATGGTTACCAAGTAACCCGAGCAGGATAAGTGGTGCATATAGTGTCATCATGTTGCATGCTAGTGTTGTCGAATTAATATGTTCATGTTGTGTTAGTTGTATCATGTTTATGTTGGTCATGCCATGTTATTATGATGATCTCATGATAATTCTTGTTGAACCTGTAATTGCCATGTCGTTGTCTGTCTTGAATGCTTCTGGTGATTGTGAGCTTGAAAGTACATTCAATGTACTGACCTGGCGTGTCATGCCAGTTTGCAGGTCATGCCGGATTTGATTGCTTGCTTGTCGTGGTTTCCATTCGTGACAGCTAGGATAAGCGTTCCAGCCAGAGTCCCTGCGGAGTGGAGTTCACCACCGTCGTCATTGTTCCACTGCAAGAGTTCTTCCGCTGCATCGTGTTGTTTTACTGCTTGCATAGAGCAACAGTGGCAGGCGTAGTGTCGCCGTGCCGATGTAACCCTTGTACCCAAATAGATTGCAATAAAGAGCTCGTTTGTTCTGTGCTAAGCAGTGTCGTATTCTAGAAGACTTCATCTCGATCTTTGGGCTGGAATACGGGGCGTTCCGGTTTTCTCTGAACCGGGGTGCCACAGTTAACCCCTTTGAGCTTCCTAGTTGCAATGGCTCCATGACTAAGTCCTTTCACTAGGACATCTGACGTGACAATTCCACGACACTAACCTCATCATATAAATGAAACTCCACCGAAGGTGGGGATTTCTTAGTATGAAAGTAAAAATTTTGCACGAAAGTATTGGTGAGTGGGAGATACTGTTTGAGCTGGTCGTGGAGGAAGTCGGTGAGGCATGCATTATCAGCCAAAGAATAAAAATCATCATGAATCCCGGCTGCTCTCAAGAACTCATCACAAGGCCAATCACACGGTCGAACTTCCGTGATGCGAGGGAGATTATACTTGGGCTTTTTATTCTCCTTACTTCGTTTATCCTTCGAGCTTTGGCTCGAAGATCCCCTCAAAAATCTCTTTATCATTTTCTGAAAATTTCTGAAATTTTTAGTAACTCAAAATAAAAGTGAACCAAACTCAACAAAATTGATAGCAACTACTCCCGCAAGTGCCTAGAGACTATATCCTGCATTAGAACTACTTGGGACCATATATATTTGACATGCAAGCTCAAGACAGGGTCACCTAGGCAGCAAAAATTTGTAATGAATAAAGCACTAGAACAAAAACTAATTTGACCATTGGAGGAGTCACATACCAAAGAACAATCCCCCAAAGCAGTTTTGTGAATGGAGCTTTGAGCAAGGAGATCGAAAATGGCAGCAAGATGAGCTAGAACTCGTGCTTGAGCTGGTTGGTGATTTTTTCTGGGAGGAAGAAGAAGTGTGTGGGTGTAGGAATAAGTGGAGGGGGGCCACCAAGGGCCCATGAGGCAGGGGGCGCGCCCTAGACCCTCGTGGCCAGGTGCTTGCCCCCCTGCTGTGATATCAGTGCCAGATATTCTCAAATATTCTAGAAAAAATCATATTTAATTTTTAGGGCATTTGGAGAACTTTTATTTTTGTGGTATTTTTTATTGCATGGATAATTTAGAAAACAGACAGAAAATACTATTTTTGCTTTATTTAATCTAAATAACAGAAAGTAAAAAGAGGGTACAGAAGGTTGTGCCTTCTAACTTCATCCATCTCATGCTTGTCAAAAGGAATACACTAACAAGGTTGATCAAGTCTTGTTAACAAACTCATTCCGAATCGCATGGAACTGGAGAAATTTCAAATAACACTAGGTTACCTCAACGGGGATATGCACATCCCCAATAATAAGAAAATCATATTTCTTCTTGACAGTAGGAAGAGGAAATTCAATACCTCGAATAATAATAGATGGATTTTTTCCAATAGAATTGATACTGTGAACTTGAGGTTGTTACCTCGGAAAGTGTACCGTATGCTCATTACCATTAAAATGAAAAGTGACATTGCCTTTGTTGCAATCAATAGCAGTCCCTGAAGTATTCAAAAAGGTCTACCAAGGATAATCGACATACTATCTGTCGGTGTCAAAACCGACGGATCTCGGGTAGGGGGTCCCGAACTGTGCGTCTAAGGTTCATGGTAATAGGAGGTAGGGGATGCGATGTTTTACCCAGGTTGGGGCCCTCTCGATGGAGGTAATACCCTACTTCCTGCTTGATTGATCTTGATGATATGAGTATTACAAGAGTCGATCTACCACGAGATCGTAGAGGCTAAACCCTAGAAGCTAGCCTATGATTATGATTGTTGTTGTCCTACGGACTAAACCCTCCGGTTTATATAGACACCGCTGGGGGCTAGGGTTACATAGAGTCGGTTACAGAGAAGGAAATCTACATATCCGAATATCTAAGCTTGCCTTCCACGCAAAGGAGAGTCCGATCCGGACATGGGACGAAGTCTTTAATCTTGTATCTTCATAGTCCAACAGTCTGGCCAAAGTATATAGTCCGGCTGTCCAAGGACCCCTTAATCCAGGACTCCCTCAGTAGCCCCTGAACCAAGCTTCAATGACGATGAGTCTGGCGCACAGATTGTCTTTGGCATTGCAAGGCGGGTTCTTCTCCAAATCCTCCAGAGCATTGTTGTAACGAGCAGTGACCGGCTCCTCATCAATGTCGCGCTCCTCGGCTTCTGTGCTTTAATAATGGCTGTCTCCACGTGTCGAGCGAATGCGAGAACTCGAGGCATTTTTACATTTGCCACCCCAACCATACAAGTAAATCATCTATAAAAGGGACGGGGATTCTCATATCCAAATCACACCATCTCCTCCCAGCGAGTATTCATCAGAGAGCGCCCGGACAAATCCATACCACCATGGCCGGTCATCGTGGCTCCACCTCTTGCTCCTATAGCACTAGTCCAGGCAATTGGTAGAGATGTTCTGTTCCCCACAGCCGACTAGTAGAGTTGCAGACCAAGGGGTTTCTCCCACCTGCATACATGGTCCCCGTACGAGCTGGACTAGCCACTTATAATGGCGGGGAGCAAGCGGAGAGCTTTCCAAACCCATCCAAGGGAGAGCGGGTATGCTTCGTCCCCTACTTGCTGAGGGGGCCCAGATTTCCAATCCATCCTTTCCTCCATGGGCTCACGAGTTCTCGGCCTCAAGCGCAAAACTTTACCCCAGCCTCCATACTGCATATCGCAGGCTACGTTGCCTTCTGCGAGCTTTTTCTGGGCTGTGAAGCTCATTTCAAGCTGTGGAACAGGCTATTTTGCCTCGTACCCCGTACTCAAGTGGGGTCGGTATTTCAAGTGGGCGGAGCCGAAATATGGTGCATCGCCGGGACCGGATATCCATCCGGCACCCTAAAGAAGACATCCGAGGACTGTCCCTCGGAATGGTTCTACGAGGAGGACGTCCTTCTTCCGGACCCTGCTCGGAAGGGCCTTTCCGAGTTTGTAAATGCCCCGTTGAAGAAACGCCATAGCTGGCGCCCAGGAGCCCCCAGGAGGAAGATAACAGAGAGATCCTTTTCCTGATGGACAGGATAAACACACTGGCCAAATCAGGACTAACAATAATTAAAGTTATGTCCATATGTATAATGAGGGGAGTGCACCCACTTCAATATCGGGGAAAACCCATGTGGCACTTCAATGGAGAAGACGATGCCACCCGCTGCAGCCGTAAAGGTCCGGATTCTCCCGCCGCTCTGGCGAAGATACTGTTCGATTTGTACAAAGGAGAAGAGGAGGAGTTCATCCATATCAAGCAACGGGATGGATTCTCCATGTACAACCCCCCAAGCTGGGTGAGTCGCTATCTTTTATTCCAATCTTTCCCACATTTTTAGCACAGATGCTTAGTTCGTCAGCTCATAGCAGGAACTGCGAAGGACTACGAAGGATGTTCACAGCCCATCTCCACAGCCAGAGGACCCTGACCGGGCTCTCGACCCCGGACTCGAAGAAGATCCGGACATGTTTGTGGAACTTGTTGACATGACATTTTACCAGCTGAGCTGCGATGGTGTGATGGTGGCCATCATAGCCGATTATCCTGGCCTACTCCCTGTATCCCAGGTAAGTAAAGCCAGAGTCCCAACTTTCAAAAAGGATTCCCTCTTTACACTTCACCCACTGCACATGTATTGCGTCTTACAGGGAAGGCCATCGGGACGCCAAGCCAAACCCGCAGCGACTCGCCAACAAGGGCACCGAAGTTGGGTAGGCTTAAAAGGAAGGCGGTTAGGACCGAGATGCCGTTGCAAAGCTATGTTATAAAACCTGCCACAAATTTATCATTGTTAATATATAACAATGCCCGCTGTCTTCTGATAGAAAAAGCGCTCGCCGGACTATATCCGGAGAGCCTACCGGTCACGCCTCCACCAGCCGGACTCCAAGGCCGGACTCAAGGGCGGAGATCAACACGGACGATCCGCCAACATAGGATGCAGATAGATTTTCTGCTACAAACTCCAAAGTGGAGAGCGCTATGAATCATAGGCGCCGTCGGGCCGCGCTACGCGACCCTAATTTCTCTGAAGAGGCGTTCGATGCCTTGAACTCAGGGGACGCGTACATCCGGGCTGCTCAAGGTGGCCTCGCCAGGGCCACAGACCAGTACGTAAAATATATATGGGTAAGAAAATTTGGTAAGCATGTATATCATTAGCCCCTGAGACTTGAAACAGTTGGCACAACTAATTTAAGGATCCTCGTGTGCATAGATTCTGACAGAGAAGAATACCCAGCTATCCAAAGAGTTGGAGGAGTGCAAGGCCCAACTGCGGGCCGCAATTGCCGTGACGGAGGAGTCTACGAAGGCTGCATCTGGTAATATTTCCTTTAAACGAAAATATTGTCATGGCATGTACCAGTTAAGTATTCAGCATGAATGCGATTCTAATTATAGAATCTGCAGACAATCCCGGAGGCAATCCGGAGATCATACCAGAGGATGAGCAACATGTTCGACGACAGCTAAAGGTTGGCTAGCGTGTGCTTACGAAGGTTATAAAGGAGAAAAATACTCTCCAGGACGCGAACATCCGACTAGGCGTCGAATTAAAGGATATTCGGGCCCAGCTTGCAGACTCCGTAATGGAGAATAAGAGGCTACGTTGTGGCATATTCAGTAAAGAAGCATGCTAACAGGATTATGTCTGTAGGCATGCTAACAGGTCGTCCCGAGGAGGAGGTGCCCGGATCTGCAGGCGATCTTCTGCCGGAGCTCTCACAACTGCACGAACAAGTTCGGCAGGTGATGTAGGGCATTGACCAAGCCTTGTGGCCATCTGCCTCCCTGCCAGGAGGCATGGGGCAGCTTGTGGAGATGCTCAAGGGAGCGCTGCAGCGTTCCAATTATGGAAGATATCGGCCTGCCGACAAGGCGCAAGGGAAGCCTGGGCAATGGTGAAGACGTGGTACACCAAGGCTGACCAAAACCACGTGGCCGAGGTCGGACCTGTAGGGTCAGAGGGGAAGGAGATCCCTGTACATCTGGTGTATGACCAAGTATCATTAGCCGCTAAGTATTCCCAACAGGACTGTAGGCTAGACAACCTGTTGGATGGTATAGAAGAAGAGTTTAGTCATTCTAAGTGACGTTGTACTTCGAAGGACATATTTTGTCCCTAGCCGGATTGTAAATCATTTGTCTTGGCCAACCTTTTCGCTTCAACCTCTGGACCCGACAGTCCGGAGTGTATCCGAATACCCACTTGGTTACGTGGAAACTGGGGCACGCGTGGAAACCAGGCGTAGGGGTCATAAGTGCTTGAACACACAAGTACCCAATTAGCTAGTTATGTTATATTACATGGGTAGTAAGAAACATCTTCCAGGGAGAATAGTTCCATTAAGGGTTCCTTTCCCTGGGTGTGCATGCATTGATGTGCATGTCCGAACTGCAAAAATTTACGCAGGATATAAGCATCTGGGGGCATGTTTTGTAATAGGTAAAATACATCTTTTGTTCACCGACCGAATATTCCCTTAAGAACGGTAGCTTTTGGCTTCACCCAGTATGAGGTACACATCCGGCTGACCCGATAGTAACAATCGCTGAGGTGCTCCCCTCATGCCCTACCCGAATTAACGGGAACGTAGGGCATAAACACAAGAGCTAGGCAACCCAGCTTGGCCAAAACTTAAGTCATATCGATGCATATAGTGGTGAAAAAAGGCACACATGGAGAAGTGACGCATATGTGGTGGGCATAAAGCCCAGAAGACAATTAAGCTTCTGTGTAAGAAGCCCCCATGTATATTGGGCGCACATAGCACGGTCAGAGTGTGCAGTCAAAGCATGCTTGAAGCTTTTAAGGCTATAAATGTAAAAGGGAGAGAGAGAGAGAGGATATAATTTAAAAAGGGAGACGGACGTAAGGAGACAAACACGGAGTTCGTCACTAGGCGTAGAATCTTTGGAGTCTGGCCGCATTCCATGGGTTCGGCTCGAGTCGATTGTCTGATGCATCACGCAGACGGTACGCACCTCCAGTGAGAACTTTGTCAATGATGAAGGGGCCCTCCCACTTGGGCTTGAGCTTGTCCTTTTTCTTCTCTGGTAGGCGTAGAACAAGTTCGCCAATGTTATAAGTTTTGGCCCGCACTTCTCTGCTTTGATACCTTCGAGCCTGCTGTTGATAGAATGCGGAACGGGCCTTTGCGACGTCACGCTCCTCCTCCAGGGCATCTAAGCTTTCCTGCCGATCCAGCTCGGCTTCTCTGTCTTCATACATACACACTTTGGGTGAAACATGAATTATATTGCGGGGTAGCACTGCCTCTAAACTGTACACCATAAAAAATGGTGTGTATCCGGTTGTGCGATTTGGCGTGGTCCGCAACCCCCATATACGGAGTCAAGATCCTCAACCCAGTGCGTATCTTATTCCTTCAAGGATCGCACTAGTCTGGGTTTAATACCGCTCATAATAAGACCGTTCGCTCGTTCGACTTGACCGTTTGTTTGGGGGTGATAGACGGAGGCGTAATCAAGTTTTATGCCCATTTTGTTGCACCAAGTTTTCACCTCAGCGGCTGTAATGTTTGAGCCGTTATCGGTGATGATGCTGTGGGG
Organism: Aegilops speltoides; assembly: GCA_021437245.1. Lineage (NCBI taxonomy): Eukaryota > Viridiplantae > Streptophyta > Magnoliopsida > Poales > Poaceae > Aegilops > Aegilops speltoides. The sequence goes on from CM038142.1 coordinate 456,408,563, forward strand.
GACACCGTAGCGGTATACGACCACGGATATAAAGTCTATCACTGGTCCGGATTCAGCCGTTTTAACAGGTTTGGCTTCTATCCATTTGGTGGATTTATCGACCATGACCAACAAGTATTTCTTCTTATGGCTTCCTCCTTTAAGGGTCCAACCATATCGAGCCCCCAGACCGCAAAGGGCCAAGTTATGGGGATTGTTTGGAGGGCGGTGGGCGGCATATGGCTTTGATTTGCAAAAAGCTAGCAACCGGCCTTGATGTTGAGGTCGAGTCTTGTCGTCTGCCGGTGTCGTGAGTAGAAATCTGTACAGAAGGCCTTGCTTACGAGCGCCCGAGCTGCGACATGGTAGCCGTCGAGTCCGGCATGAATTTCAGCCAAGAGCTGTCGCCCTTCCACTTTGGAGATGCACCTTTGGAGCACTCCGGTTGCGCTTTTCTTATAAAGCTCTCGCTCGTGTACTTTGTAGGCTTTAGAGCGCCGCACGATGCAGCGTGCCTCATTTTGGTCCTCTGGGAGTTCCCGCCTATTTAAGTAAGCCAGGAAGGGTTCCGTCCATGGGGCGATGACCGCCATGATCATGTGGGCCGAAGGTGTGATTTCGGTGGTGGAGCCTCCGATTATGTCAGATTGTTCAGGGTCTGGGGTTGTATGCGGATCCGACCTAATATTGTCGGACTCCCCTTCCCATGCCACGGATGGCTTGAACAGCTTTTCCAAAAAAATATTTGGTGGGACGGGGTCACGTTTAGCGCCGTTGTGGGCAAGGATATCCGCCGCTTGATTGTTTTCTCGAACCACGTGGTGGAATTCAAGCCCCTCGAACCGAGCTGACATTTTGAGAACGGCATTACGGTAAGCCGCCTTTTTCGGGTCCTTGGCGTCAAAGTCTCCATTTATTTGAGATATTGCGAGATTTGAGTAACCACGTACTTCTAGATGTTGAATGCCCATGGAGACTGCCATCCGAAGACCGTGCAACAATGCCTCGTACTCTGCTGCATTGTTGGAATCTATGTAAAGTATCTGGAGTACGTATTGTACTATATCTCCGGTGGGGGACGTCAGGACGAAGCCAGCCCATAGACCAGCTAGCATATTAGAGCCATCAAAGTGCATGGTCCAATTGGAGTACGCGTCGTACTCTTTAGGGAGTTCGGCTTCTGTCCATTCGACGACGAAGTCAGCCAATACTTGCGACTTAATGGCCCGCCGTGGTTTGTACGTTATGTCGAACGGGAGGAGCTCGATAGCCCATTTTGCAATCCGGCCCGTGGCATCGCGGTTATTTATTATATCATTGAGTGGTACTTCGGAGGCCACCGTGATTGAATACTCTTAAAAGTAGTGTTGCAGTTTTTGGGATGCCATGAAGACAGCGTGTGCTATATTTTGATAATGTGGGTACTGTGATTTGCATGGAGTGAGGATAGTGGATACGTAGTATACCGGCTCTTGTAGTGGGAATTTATGTCCATTTGTCTCTCGTTCGACGACGAGCACTGCGCTTACAACTTGGTGTGCTGCAGCTATGTATAGCAGCATGGGTTCGCCGACATTTGGCGCTGCCAGGATTGGATTGGTGGCCAAGAGGGTTTTTATTTCCTCCAGCCCAGCCGTAGCCGCATCCGTCCACTCGAAGTGGTCGGTGCATCGAACAAGGCGATAAAGAGGTAGCGCCTTTTCTCCTAATCTGGAGATAAAGCGGCTTCGGGCAGCCACGCATCCAGTTAGTTTCTGGATTTGCTTGAGGTCTGTTGGCATAGCCAACTATGACAGAGCTCGGATTTTAGCCAGGTTTGCATCGATTCCTCTATTGGAAACAATAAAGCCCAAGAGTTTTCCGGCTGGTACGCAAAAAATGCATTTTTTTCGGGTTGAGCTTGATGTCATATGTTCGGAGATTGTCGAACGTAAGCCTCAAGTCGTCTATTAATGATTCGACGTGTTTGGTTTTGATGATCACATCATCTACATAAGCCTCCACTGTTTTGCTGATTTGTGTTTCCAGGCATGTCTGAATCATGCATTGATAGGTTGCACCGACGTTTTTGAGCCCAAAAGGCATGGTGTTAAAACAGAAGGGACTGTATGGAGTGATAAATGTCGTTGCAGCTTGATCGGACTCTGCCATCTTGATTTGATGGTATCTGAAGTATGCGTCAAGGAAACACGATGAGTCGTGTCCTGCGATAGCGTCGATAATTTGATCAATGCGGGGGAGGGGGAAGGGATCCTTAGGGCAAGCCTTATTAAGGTCTTTGAAATCAAGCAAAGGCGCCAGGATTTGTCCTTCTTTGGTACCATCACCAGGTTTGCTAGCCAGTCCGGATGTTTTATTTCTCTGATGAATCCGGCTTCAAGTAGCTTGGCTAGCTCCTCTCCCATGGCTTGTCGCTTGGGTTCTGAAAAGCACCGAAGAGTCTCCTTGACCGGCTTGTATCCCTTTAGTATGTTTAGGCTGCCAGGCGAAAATGTCCCAATTCTCGCGCAAGAACTCTCGTAGTGCGGCGTCTATTGTGGGGTTCAGTTGTGCCCCAATTGATGTTTTTGTGGGGTCTGTTGGGTGGACCTGAAATTTGACTATTTCGTCTGCTGGTTTAAAATAGGTAGACTTGGGTCGTTTGTCGAGTATCACGTCGTCCCTGTCTATTGCGGAGCGCAGCGCAGTTAACTCTTCGGTCGCGAGGGCTTCTGATAATGCCTCCAGGGCTAGTGCGGCAGTTTTATTTTCGGCATGGAGTGCTATGTCCGGATCATTGGCTAGAGTGATGATTCTATTGGGCCCTGGCATCTTGAGCTTCATGTACCCGTAATGGGGCATAGCTTGGAAGCTTGTGAATGCGTCTCGTCCCAAGAGGGTGTGGTATCCACTGCTAAACGAGGTCACTTGGAATGTGATTTCTTCGGACCTATAATTCTCTGGGGTGCCGAATACCACATCCAGTGTGATTTTTCCTGCGCATCGCGCCTCCCAGCTAGGGATGATTCCTCTGAAGGTCGTGCTGCTTTGCTCAATGCGGCTCTTATCAATTTCCATTTTGTTTAAGAGTTTCCTCGTAGATGAGGTTTAATCCGTTGCCGTCGTCCATGAGAACTTTAGTTAAGCCGAAATCCGTCCACGATTGGACTAAGGACCAAAGCGGCTGGTGCTAGGACTGTTTGGAATTGAGGTTCGTCACTAGCGTTGAAGGTTATGGCTGTATCATTCCACGGGTTTATTGCTACGATGTGGCAGACTTCGGCGAGGCTACAGAGAGCTCGCTTGCGCCTGTTGTTTGAGGCAAAAGTCTCGAAGACGGTCAGTATTGTATTGTTATTTTCTGCGGGATGGTGCTTTGTGGTATTGTCAATGAGAAGGTACTCGTCGCTGTTGGCCACCTGCCGGAGTATCCACATGCTCTGAGGCTGTGTGTTGGTATGGTGTCCGGTGCTGTGAATTTTGCATGGCCTATTGAGCCATTGCTCCAGTACGGTTCCATGCCCTGTAGAGGGCTTTGGCTTCTTTGTAATTGGGTTGGTGACTTGCGAGAGCGCACCCTTTTAGTTCGGACGAGGGGTTTAGTTAGGGCCGGGGGATCCCAGAATTTTGTTTGGGTCTTCTAGGCGCTTTCCATCGCGCAGTACTTCTGTACTATGGCCGCCAGGTCGGCAAAGTGTGCTACGTCACGGCGACTTATGGCATTGAGAATTCCGTTGTCCGTGCAATTTTTGCAAAAGAATGAGATTGCGTCTTCCTCATGACAGCCCTTAACCTTGCTCATTACAAGGAGGAATCTGGCCCAGAAGTGGTGTACTGTCTCTTGGGGCTCTTGTCTGATGTGGGAAAGATCACTTGTCTCTGGGTGGGTGGGTAGACTTAAGTCCACATCCTAACCCAATCTGGGTACCAGGGGCAAAGGAGCTCCTGAGTTTGACAGCTCGGGCTCCGGGATATTGCCCAATATTTGTGGCCCATTGCCCGATTCTAAGTTCGGAGCCTGTGTCACGTCCTCCCGTAGACTGGTATCCGGCTCAGAGAACCCGGTAATCCAGACATAGTTCGTCCTCGAAATAGAGGGAGAATTGCTCTTCTGTTCCTCCACCACCGCTATCTGATGGGTGGCCGGCGGAGAGTTAATCTCCCTTAGGTCGGATTTAAGCCCAATCTGATCATAGTCCGTAGCGACTCCCAGGGTGGCGATGTGATCCAAGAGCTCGTTTATGGAGGAGAGCTCCATGCGAATTCCGGGCTGACGTGGAGTTGTTCTTGATGATCTGAGAAGTCATTGTCAGCGCGGCGGCCGAACGGGCGGCCATGACGAAACCGCCTAGCCAGAGAGTTTGGCCTACAGCCAGAGATCCTCCACAGGTGATGTTGTCCTTGACAACGAGGTGAGCCATCCTGACTTATCACGATGGCACAGTGGAACTCTCAATGAAAGCACCAATGTCGGTGTCAAAACTGGCGGATCTCGGGTAGGGGGTCCCGAACTATGCGTCTAAGGCTAATGGTAAGAATAGGCAGGGGACACGATGTTTTACCCAGGTTCGGGCCCTCTCGATGGAGGTAATACCCTACTTCCTGCTTGATTGATCTTGATGATATGAGTATTGCAAGAGTCGATCTACCACGAGATCATAGAGGCTAAACCCTAGAAGCTAGCCTATGATTATGATTGTTGTTTTCCTACAGACTAAACCCTTCGGTTTATATAGACACCGGAGGGGGCTAGGTTTACACAGAGTCAGTTACAGAGAAGGAAATCTACATATCCGAATATCCAAGCTTACCTTCCACGCAAAGGAGAGTCCCATCCGAACACGGGACGAAGTCTTCAATCTTGTATCTTCATAGTCCAATAGTCCGGCCAAAGTATATAGTCAGGCTATCCTAGGACCCCTTAATCCAGGACTCCCTCACTATCGTCCTCGGTAATATCAAGAATAACAAAGTCCGTTAAGATAGTAACATTTGCAACCACAACAGGCACATCCTCACAAATACCGATAGGTATAGCGGTTGATTTATCTGCCATTCGAAGGATATAGGTGTCAACTTATTCGATTCAAGTCTACGATACAAAGAGAGAGGCATAACACTAACACAGGCTCCAAGATCACATAAAGCAGTTTTAACATAGTTTCTTTTAATGGAGCATGGTATAGTTGGTACTCCTGGATCTCCAAGTTTCTTAGGTATTCCACCCTTAAAAGTATAATTAGCAACATGGTGGAAATTTCAGCTTCCGGTATCTTTCTTTTATTTGTAACAGTATCTTCCATGTACTTAGCATAAGGATTCATTTTAAGCATATCAGTCAAACACATACACAAAAAGATAGGTCTAATCATTTCAGCAAAGCGCTCGAAGTCCTCATCATCCTTTTTCTTGGATGGTTTAGGAGGAAAGGGCATGGGTTTCTGAACCCATGGTTCTCTTTCTTTACCGTGCTTCCAACAACAAAGTCTCTCTTATCATAACGTTTATTCTTTGATTGTGGGTTATCAAGATCAACAGCAGGTTCAACCTCTACATCATTGTTATTGCTAGGTTGAGCATCAACATGAACATTATCATTAACATTATCACTAGGTTCATATTCATCACCAGATTGTGTTTCAGCATCAGAAATAGAAATATCATTGGGATTCTCAAGTGTGTCTACAACAGGTTCACTAGAAGCATGCAAAGTCCTATCATTTTTCTTCTTCTTTTTAGAAGGACTAGGTGCATCAACATTATTTCTCTGAGAATCTTGCTCAATCCTCTTAGAGTGGCCCTCAGGATACAAAGGTTCCTAAGTCATTTTACCAGTTCTAGTCATGACTCTAACAGCATTATCACTTTTCTTATCATTTAGTTCATTGAGCAAATCATTCTGAGCCTTAAGCACTTGTTTTACTTGAGTGGTAACCATAGAAGCATGTTTACTAATAAGTTTAAGTTCATTCTTAACTCCAGACATATAATCACTCAAGTGTCCAATCATATAAGCATTACTTTTCAATTGTCTACCAACATAAGCATTGAAGTTTTCTTGTTTAGCCATAATGTCATCTAACTCATCCAAGCATTGGCTAGCAAACTTAGTAGACGGGATTTCAACTTTATCATATCTATAGAGAGAATTACCTTCACTACCTGTGTCAGGTTATCAAGACCATGTATTTCTTCAATAGGTGGTACATTAAGGCCATGTATTTCTTCAACAGGAAGTAAATTCTTAACATCTTCAGCTTTAATACCTTTTTCTTTCATAGATTTCTTTGCCTCTTCCATATCTTCAGGACTGAGAAATAGAAGACCTCTTTTCTTCGGAGTTGGCTTAGGAGTTGGTTCAGGAAGTGTCCAATTATTTTCATTAGTCAACATATTATTCAATAACAGTTCAGCTTGATCAACAGTTCTTTCCCCGAAAACACAACCAGCACAACTATCCAGGTGGTCTCTGGAAGCATAGGTTAGTCCATTATAAAAGATATCAAGTATTTCATTTTTCTTAAGAGGATGATTAGGCAAAGCATTAAGTAATTGGAGAAGCCTCCCCCAAGCTTGTGGGAGACTCTCTTGTTCAATTTGCACAAAATTATATATTTCCCTTAAAGCAGCTTGTTTCTTATGAGCAGGGAAATATTTAGCAGAGAAGTAATAAATCATATCGTGGGGACTACACACACAACCAGGATCAAGAGAATTAAACCAAGTTTTAGCATCACCCTTCAATGAGAACGAAAATATCTTAAGGATATAGTAGTAGTGAGTTTTCTCATCATTAGTGAATAGGGTGGCTATATCATTTAATTCAGTAAGATGTGCCACAACAGTTTCAGATTCATAGCCATAAAAAGAATCAGATTCAACCAAAGTAATTATCTCAGGATCGACAGAGAAATCATAATCCTTATCAGTAACACAGAGAGGTGAAGTAGCAAAAGTAGGGTCATATTTCATTCTAGCATTCAGAGACTTTTCTTTCAGCTTAGGTAATAACTTCTTAAGATCAGATCTATCATTGCAAGCAAGAAAATCTCTAGCAGTTTCTTAATCCATAACATAACCCTCGGGCACAACAGGCAATTCATATCTAGGGGGAGAACCTTCTTCATCACTTTCATCAATATTATCAGTTTCAGTAATTTCATTCTCTCTAGCCCTAGCAAGTTGTTCATCAAGAAATTCACCTGATGGCACAATAGTATCAAGCATAGAAGTAGTTTCATCATAAGCATCACGCATAGAAGAAGTGGCATCATCAATAACATGCAACATATCAGAATTAATAGCATAAGCAGGTTTAGGTGTCACAAGTTACTCAAAACTGAAGGAGAATCAAGTGCAGAGCTAGATGGCAGTTCCTTACCTCCCCTCGTAGTTGAGGGAAAAACCTTAGTTCTTTCGTCTTTCAAGTTCCTCATAGTGACCAGCAGATATAAATCCCAAGTGACTCAAAGAATAGAGCTATGCTCCTCGGCAACGGTGCCAGCAAATAGTCTTGATAATCCACAAGTATAGGGGATCGCAACAGTTTTCGAGAGTAGAGTATTCAACCCAAATTTATTGATTTGACACAAGGGGAGCCAAAGAATATTCTCAAGTATTAGCAGTTGAGTTGGCAATTCAACCACACCTGGATAACTTAATATCTGCATCAAAGTATTTAGTAGCAAAGTAGTATGGAAGTACCAGTAACGGTAGCAAAAGTAACAGTAGCAGTTTTGTAGGAATTGTAACAGTGGCAACGGTAAAGTAACTAAGCAAAGAGCAATATGTGAAAAGCTCGTAGGCATTGGATCAATGATGGATAATTATGTCGGATGTGATTCCTCATGTAATAGTTATAACATAGGGTGATATAGAACTAGCTCCAGTTCATCAATGTAATGTAGGCATGTATTTTGAATATAGTCATACGTGCTTATGGAAAAGAACTTGCATGACATCTTTTGTCCTACCCTCCCGTGACAGCGGGGTCCTATTGGAAACTAAGGGATATTAAGGCCTCCTTTTAATAGAGTACCAGACCAAAGCATTAACACATAGTGAATACATGAACTCCTCAAACTACGGTCATCACCGGTAAATATCCCAATTATTGTCACTTCGGGGTTAACGGATCATAACACATAATAGGTGACTATAGACTTGCAAGATAGGATCAAGAACAACATAATAGGTTCAGATCTGAAATCATGGCACTTGGGCCCTAGTGACAAGCATTAAGCATAGCAAAGTCATGGCAACATCAATCTCAGAACATATTGGATGCTAGGGATCAAACCCTAACAAAACTAACTCGATTACATGGTAAATCTCATCCAACCCATCACCGTCTAGCAAGCCTACGATGAAATTACTCACGCATGGCGGTGAGCATCATGAAATTGGTGATGGAGGATGGTTGATGATGACGAAGACGACGGATTCCCCTCTCTGGAGCCCCAAACGGACTCCAGATCAGCCCTCCCGAGAGAGATTAGGGCTTGGCGGCGGCTCCGTATCATAAAATGCTATGAATCCTTCTCCCTGATTTTTTTTCTCCCCGGATGTGAATATATGGAGTTGGAGTTGAGGTCGGTGGAGCATCAGGGGGCCCATGAGGTACGGGGCATGCCCTAGGGGGGGCCCACCCTTGTGGACAGGGTTGGGCCCCCTAATGTTGATTCTTTCTGCAATATTTTTTATTAATTCCAAAAAGTTGCTCCGTGGATTTTCAGGTCATTCCGAGAACTTTTATTTCTGCACCAAAATAACACCATGGCAGTTCTGCTAAAAACAGCGCCAGTCCGGGTTAGTTCCATTCAAAATCATGCAAGTTAGAGTCCAAAGCAAGGGCAAAAGTTTTTGGAAAAGTAGATACGACGGAGACGTATCAGATGAGCACACGAGCGCGGTACGCGACGAGCACAAGGGCACGGGCGCACTGTTGCGTTGGCCACGCTGTGCCCGTGCTCGCTACGGCGAGCTCCGGCGTCGGTGAGTGCCAAGGTGCAGTTAAGGGGGCTCAAACAAAGATGGTGGCGTGGTTTGGCATGGTTTCGCAGCGAGGGCAGCAAGCACACACGAAACAGAGGCGTTGGCGCAACGCAGAGCACATCGGATGCATGCCAGCCACCTTGGACGAACATGATCACCGCGTGAACTATGGCATCAGGCTAAGCTAAGCCGAAACAACATGTCTGGTAGCTAGTCCTTAGTGGTTTTAGTTGTTTTGCATGCTTGGTTGAGTCACAGGTGCACTGTGGGAGTGGCTATCTTCCTGGCAAGTTTCTGGACAGAAACTTGTGAGCTTAATTAAGAAAAAATTAGTGGGAGTTAAGGGATGTGCTTTGGGGTTTAGTGATCTCTTAGGAAGGTAATCAAGCTCAGAAATGATCAGCCCCAAAAGCTGAAGCAAAAATATACTTGTTGTGCAAAGTGATCATTCTGTCCAGAACAGAAATGATTTTCTGTAGCAAAAATATTACAAAAAGTTATGCAATATTTTTGCTCAGGAAGGTGCCCTAGGGTTCAAAGAATATTTGTGAATTTATCCAGGATTTTTGGAGCAAGAAATCTAGGGTTTGCTTTGGAGCTTTCCTCTTTGAAGTGATTTTCAAGGGGGGAAATGAATATTTTCCTTTTATGAAAAATATCCATCTGGCTTTTGTTGGAGTTTTTCAGAGAAGAAAAAGTGAGTTAGAATGGATGGGTCACTTGGGTGAAAATTAAAGGTATGCCCAAGTGTTCAAGTCCAACTGAATTGATTCAAAACACCAAGTCCAAAGCAAAGGCAACTGAAAGTCCGGAAAAAGAGAGAAGGCAAAAACCAGGCTGTCACATTCCTTCACTATTGTTGCTAACTGAAGCCGATCGAAACTGCCTCTTGATGAACAGTTCCCGGTGGGGGTTGAATGAACAGGATCCCGCGGTAGTAGAGGTCGTTGCCTCTGGATGTACAGGACCGCGATCGAGGAGGTGGGGGTGGATGAACAGTAGCCGGTGGAGGGACCCCGTACGTGGAGGGCTGGTTGAACAGGACCCCGTGGAAGGCTGGTTGAACAGTAGCCGGTGGAGGCTAGATTAACATGACCTCGTGGAGGGCTGGATGAACAGTAGCCGGTGGAGGCTGGATGACCAGGACCCCGTGGATGAACAGTAGCTCGTGGAGGCTGAAGGAAGTCGGCGGTGGATGAACAGTACCAGGTGGAGGCTGGAGAAGTCGACGGTGGATGAACAGTACCAGGTGGAGGCTGGAGGAATTCGACGGTGGATGAATAGTAGCCCATGGAGTCCCGTTTTGCGGTACGCCACACCCCTCCCGATGAACATGACCCCGTTTCGACCGTAGGCACTCCAACACAAGTTTGTTTCCTCTGTTTTGCGGTACGCCACACCCCTCCTGATCAACAGGACCCTGTTTCGACCGTACGTGGTCGAACACAAGTCCGTTTCCTCCGTTCTACGGTACGCCAAACCCTCCTTGAAGAACAGGACCCCGTTTCGACTATACGCGGTCCCAGAAGGCCGTTTCCACCGTTCTGCGGTACGCTAGACCTCGTTTCGGCTGTTCCGTCCAAGCCAGTTGGCTCCCGATGAACACGGCGTATTCCATTGCCTCCCGATGAACACGACGCATTTCATTGCCTCCCCACGAAAACGATGCAGTTTCTCCGTTCCGACCCGGTCGGTTGGCTTCCTTTGAACAGGACGTCGTTGCTGCCGTCCATGGCCTCTCCATGTACACGAGCCCTGGCTGTACGTATGCGCGAGTACGCGTTTGAGACCCCGCCCATATGTATGTACATGGCTGTATTTTATGGCATCTAGCTGTACGTATGTGTACATGGTTTGGACTGGACTGCCTGAACTGCTACCGCTCCTTACTTGGCCACGGTTCATCGTGGCAGACAAACCGATCAGCCAATATGTACACAAACAACGCTACATATGCTTCGACCAGGTGGGTCCCAACTGTCAGGGAGGATAAGGACGCACTTCCTTGCGTGCGGATATATAGCTGGTGGGCCCCAGCTGTCAGGGGGGAGAATCATTTTTTGCTTGTAATAAGGACGCACTTCCTTGCATGCGAAGATGTAGCTGGTGGGTCCCAGCTGTCAGGGGGAGAAAACATTATTTTTAGGGTAAAAAGGATCCAGTTGCATGCATGCGTCTATGGGCATGGTGCATCCCCACTGTTAGTCTCTCCATGTACAGTCATCTTCCGATGACTCTCATTTGTTGACCATGTTGACCACACCGTGCAGAGTGAACCAAGTCGACGGATGACGGCGAGGCCCCAGACTGGTACGCCCTGGAGATGGGGATGACACAACAGTGGAGTCGTAGATGGAGAGGAGTGGGAAACTTGACTAGTTCGGGTGCGGGGTGGGCCTACACTTAGTAGAGAACAACAGGAGGTGCGGAGGAGTGGAGGGATGGCTTGGCCGTCGGTGGGGTAGCGTTTTGCTATGAGGCGCGCAAAACAATGCCGCTAGACACCGGAGGCTGGAGCAGGCGGTCCCGGCAGCGTTGGGGGAAGAAGACGAGAGATTGAAGAAGAATGCCGGGCGTTGGATGTGTAACGCCTTGCTTAGGCTTGGACCTTTGTATTTTTATTTTTTGCGAAAGTGCTTAGGCTTCGACCTACTGGCCCACATGTTATCCAGTCCATTTGTTTTTTAGTCCATTTAGTGGGCTGGGTGAAACAATGATGTAGCGCATATGCAACCCGTTTATATATTATGGCAGAATTTAAAGCCCTTTTGCATTTTTCTTGAAATCCACGGACTTGCTGGGCTGGGTGAAAATATCATGTTGGGCTGGATGGAGAAATATTATAAAAACATAAACACAAGATTGCACGTCTATTACTGCATTGGTTAGTAAAATCTTTTCAAACTTATGTACGCAATCACCAGGAGTTAACTTGCCAAGTTATATATAAACAATTATTATTATTATTTTGTAAGAACTTCCGATTTACGAAATAAAATATCATTTTAATTTGATGAGTTAATAGGACGTGGGGTATTATTATTTTTTAGGCTAGATGTGGGATTGTTGAGTTGGTTCTAGGGAAAAGTACTAGGAGAAAACCCAGATTACATCAAAAAATAAAGTGGGAGAAAATTCAGATATAGGATTAATGGAAACAAAAAATAAAGGAAGTGGGAAGGTCTATAAAATGGTTGGACGAATGAAAGGTTTAACAGAACCTTATGTCGTTTGTATTATATATATGTAATAAAATAAGATATATATATATATATACACACTATTATAGAAGGGAAAACATAGGTTCAGTTTTGCATTCTTATAGAAAAACAGAACCGAGTTGTGCGTCGTCTTGAAAAGATAAACATAGCTTGGGCTGCTGATGTTATAGACAAGCTAGGCTAGGAGGCCCAGAGGCCGCTTGATACCTGCTGGATCCAAAAAAAGTTGAAACATGTCGTGGGTTGCGCATGTTAAACAACAAAACCTAGGCGATGGACCTGGTGGGCCCGAGACTGTCAGCCTCTCGACGAACAGTCGTCTCCCGATTCCTCTTGTTTTACTGACCATGTTGGGAACGACAAACGGAGGCGCCACGGCGAGAGCACCAAGGCGGAAGACGACGTCGAGACCTTGGATCGAAGAACCGGAGCAGGGGAAGACGCATGCAGAGGGGAGTACGAGGGTTGACTTGTTCGGGTCTAGGGTGGGCCGGTGGAGCTGCCGCCGTCATACAATGTGTGGGAGTAGAGGGATGGCCTCGCCAACGCCATAGGCTATGATGGGTCAACGAGGCGTGCGCGGCTGCGCCGCCAGCCGCTGTATAGGAAGAGGACGAAAGATTGAACAAAATAAAGAAATATAAATGATAGGTGGTTGGTCCCAAATGTGTGTGTAGGAGACCTGCTGGGTCCACCTAAGAAGGGGAATATGTTGGGAGGAAGGAGATTCAAAGCACGACAGCCTAGTGAACTAGTTACATACATATGCAAATAGCCACTAGAAAAAAAAGCAAATAGGTTAATGGGTTCTTAGACGAACTTTTTCGGACAAAACAGATAATTACAACACATAGGCTAATGCATGAAACACTCAGATGATAAAGGTGCTTAAACAGATAAAGTACATCATTTAGACCTTCCTGGCACGCGTGGTCATGACGCTGCGGTTGTCCGTGTGCTCGTCGGTTAAGGGAAGCAGCCACGCCCTCATGTCCAAGATCCGCCTGTACATGTCGTAGCATGTGTATGTGTCCTTGGCCGTGTAGGTTATGTAGGCTAGATTCAGAGGTACCTCCTGATACGTCCATTTTGCAACATGCTTTTATATCAATATTTATTGCATTATGGGCTGTTATTACACGTTGTATCACAATACTTATGTCTTTTCTCTCTTATTTTATAAGGTTTACATGAAGAGGGAGAATGCCGACAGCTGGAATACTGGACTGGAAAAGGAGCAAATATTAGAGACCTATTCTGCACAACTCCAAGGTACTCCTCCGGTGTCTGTGAATTGCATGATCTCATGGTCATAGGAACATATACTTGACATGCAGAAAATGATAGAAATAAACTTGATACGATCATATGCTACATTCATACTTTTGGGTCTTGTCCATCACATCATTCTCCTAATGATGTGATCCCGTTATCAAGTGACAACTCATGTCCATGGCTAGGAAACCGTAGCCATCTTTGATCAACGAGCTAGTCCGGTAGAGGCTCACTAGGGACATGTTGTTGTCTATGTATCCACACATGTATCTAAGTTTCCGATCAATACAATTCTAGCATGGATAATAAACGATTATCATGAACGGGGAAATATGATAATAACCAATTTATTGTTGCCTCTAGGGCATATTTCCAACATTTAGTGCGGCGCGAGTTGATGACCCACAAGTATAGGGGATCAATCATAGTCCTTTCGATAAGTAAGAGTGTTGGACCCAACGAGGAGCAGAAGGAAATGGCAAGTGGTTTTCAGCAAGGTAATGTCTCCAAGCACTGAAATTGTTGGTAACAAGTTGTTTGATAGCAAGATAATTGGTAACAAGCAAGTAACAGTAACGGTAACAGTAAATAAACTGCAACAAGGTAGCCCAATCCTTTTGAGTCAAAGTACATGCCAAAACGGTCTCTTATAATGAGCAAAGCGTTCTTGAGGGTACACGAAAATTCCATCATATCACTTTCATCATGTTGGCTTAAGTTGTGTTCACTACTTTGATAATTTGATATGTGGGTGGATCGGTGCTTAGGTGTTGTTATTACTTGAACAAACCTCCTACTTATGATTAACCCCCTCGCAAGCATCCGCAACTACGAGAAAAGTATTAAGATAACCTCTAACCATAGCACTAAACTTTTGGATCCAAATCAGTCCCTTACAAAGTAGCACATAAACTAGGGTTTAAGATTCTATCACTCTAGCAATCCATCATCTAATAACTACTCCACAATGCATTCCCTTAGGCCCTAATAAGGTGAAGTGTCATGTAGTCGATGTTCACATGACACCACTAAGGGAATCACAACATACATATCATCAAAATATCGAACACATATCAAGTTCACATGATTACTTGCAACATGACTTCTCCCGTGACCTCAAGAACAAAAGTAACTACTCACAAATGATAATCATGCTCAAGATCACACTACAAAAAAAAGACACATCCATGACATTTTGGGCCGAATGATTTTTTTTTCTGTCATACATATGACACTTCTATGATGATAATTGTGACAGAACCCGGTATCATCATAGATGTGGTGGGCTCCTACTTCTATGACAAAAATCATGACAGAAAATGGGCTTTTCGTCCTGGGCGGGCCGGAGACGCAGCTGCATGACATTCTTTGGGCCGTCCATGACGGAAAAAACCATGGTAGAAGCGAGAGGGAGGAAATTTCGGGGAGTTGCTCGTTACGGTGGGATGTCGGGGACGAGCGATGCGCGTTTCTCTCGTACACGTACGCGCGTGTGTGCGAGGCATTGGTTCTAACTGAACCCGAGCGAGGCGTGGGGCTCTAACTGAACCCGATTGATTGCACTGCGAAGTTACGCGCATCGAACCCGAGCGATCGATCGATGGCTGTTAATCGAACCCGATGGAGCGATTCTTCGCTATCGCCGCTAATCAAGCCAATCGATTGATGAACAAAGGAGCGTTGCGGGGGGTTGGATGAAAAGTGAGTGGTGGCGTTGCCTCTGGATGAACAGGACCCCGTGGTGTGGAGGGATGGATGAACAGTAGACGGTGGAGGGGTGGTTGAACAGGACCCCATGGTGTGGAGGGCTGGATGAACAGTAGACGGTGGAGGGGTGCCCGTGGAGGGGTGGTTGAACAGTAGCTGGTGGAGTAGCGCACAGTGGAGGCTGGATGAACAGGAGCCCGTGGAGGCTGGAGGAGGTCGATGGTAGCCTATGGACGCTGGAGGAGGTCGACGGTGGAGATGAACAGTATCCCGTTGAGTCCCATTTTGCGGTACGCCACACCCCTCCCAATGAACAGGACCCCCGTTTCAACCGTAGCGCTCCAACACAAGTCCGTTTTGTCCGTTTTGCGATCGCCACACCCCTCCCGACCAACAGGACCCCCGTTTCGATCGAAGGAGGTCCATTTCCTCCGTTTTGCGGTACGCCACACCCCTCCTGATCAACAGGACCCCCGTTTCGACCGTAGGAGGTCCGTTTCCTCCGCAGCAGCGACGCCGCACCCTCCCGGCGAACAGATCCCGCTTGAACGTGGTCGGTCGAACACAAGGACGCTTCTCCGCCAGCGGTACGCCAGGCCTCGTTTCCATCGCCTGTTCCGTCCAAGCCCTCCTGATGAACACGACCATGCATTCCATTCCGACCCAGCCGGTTGGCTCCCCATGAACACGGCGACGACGATGTTTCTCCGTTCCGACCCAGCCATGTACACGAGCCCTCGCGGTACGTATGCGCGATTAGGCGTTCGAGACCCCGCCCGTATGTACATATACGTGGCTGTATTTTCTTTCTTGCACCCTGGCCGCTGTATGTACGTGTACATGCTACATGCGCGCCTCTACTACGACACGTGCGCGCCTCTACATCCACTAGTATATATGTATGTACAGGTTCGCGACCAGAATGACAACGCTATGTACGCTTCGACCAGGTGGGTCCCGACTGTCAGACACTTCCTTGCGTGCGAAAATGTAGCTGGTGGGTCCGAGCAGTCAGAGGCGCGAATCGTTTTTTTTTGCCCGGACGCACTTCCTTTGCGTGCGAAGATGTAGCTGGTGGGTCCCAGCAGTCAGGGGGGCGAATCGTTTTTTTTTTGCCCGGACACACTTCCTTGCGTGCGAAGATGTAGCTCGTGGGTCCAGCAGTCAGGGGGGTGAATCGTTTTTTTTGCCCGGACGCACTTCCTTGTGTGCGAAGATGTAGCTGTTGGGTCCCAGCAGTTAGGGGGGAATGTTTTTTTTGCGAAATACGATGGGTCCCTGCTGTCAGGTGGACGAATCATTATTTTGCGCGTAATAAGGAGGCACTTCCTTGCTGCGGCCGTGGACCCAGCTGTCAGCCTCTCCACGTACAGTCCACGTTCGATGGAAGTCGTTCCTTGACCACGTTGACCACGCCGCGCCGAGAGAACCACGGCGATGGACGATGGCGAGGCCTAAGAAGGGGACGAGTAGGAGCGTGGAAGACGCAGCAGTGGATGCCGACGCGAAGAGGAGTACGAGGGTTCACTGGTTCGACTTCGGTGTGAGGCTGCTGTCGCCGCAGAATAACAGGGGGTGTGGGTGAGTAGAGGGATGGCCTAGACAGCGGTGGGAGTAGTAGGGGCGGTGAGGCCTCCGCGGCATCACAGCTGGCCACGGGAGGCAGGAGCACGCGGCACGACCGGCGCCGGTTTGGGCGGCTGGAGCAAGAAGACCAGAGGTTGAAGAAGCACTACGGCCATTGGATGAACATGGTACGGTAACAGGAGCTAGAATCATTTATATTGACTAAGTTGACAAAGCCCTCCGTCCCCGTCAACTTGGTAGGCCCACAAGTCAGCCTCCCACTATGCTGGGTTCCAGCTGGCAGGAGGAGTATTCCTTTTTTGTGCGTAATAAGGAGGCACTTCCTTGCGTGCGAAGATAGCTGGTGGGTCCGACATGTCATCTGGGGGCACGTTTTTTTCGCGAAATACAGAGGCCCTTCCGGTGGGTCCCAGATGTCTGGTGGAGGAATAATTATTTTGCGCGTAATAAGGAGGCACTTCCTTGCTGCGGCCGTGGGCTGTCAGCCTCTCCACGTACAGTCCACGTCCGATGGAAGCCGTTCCTTTACCACGTTGACCATGCCGCGCCGAGAGCACCAGGGCGGTGGACGACGGCGAGGCCTAGGAAGGGAACGACATGGAGGTAGGGAAGACTCGGCAGTTGTTTCCCACGCAGAGGAGAATACGTTGCACGAGGGTTTATCGTTCGCCTGCCCTCACGGAGAATAACAAAGCAGTGTGGCCATGTGGGTGAGTAGAGGGATGGCTAGGCCAGCAATGGGAGTATGGTCAGTGGCGGAGCCAAGGGGGGCGAACAGGGGCCTGGCCCCCCCTAATGATCGAACGATGCTATGTAATAAGCGATACGAACGCTCGTATTCCTTACGCTTATACGTTTCTGGCCCCCCTATGTCACAGCGTGAATTTATGAAAAGGAGAAAAGGCCCATGTGAAGCCCACACTAGCGGCCAGGTTTCGCTCTAGTCCCATAGTCTTTCTAGGCTTTGCGTTCTCGCGTGATTTGCCTGTACGTGGATTAGGCTTATAATAAAACCTGTACGTGCCTTCCTCGCCGCCGTTCCGTGCCCTCTCCCGTCTGGCCACCTCTTTTCCCTGCCCTACTGCTCCCAACTCTATTCATACGGCATAACTGCGACGGCGCGACACAGGCTTGATTCCAACCAATGGAAACTAGCGAAGGACCCAAGGTTTAGCACATCAGCACATCAGACCATTCATCTACAAATCTCAATTCTCATCTTATATCATTGTTGAACATATACATCAGATTTTACTAGTTTACATGTTTTGGTAGTCTGATTTATAATGCTATGTGATTCTATGAAGAATTCCTATCCTGTACATGTCCTAAAAATTAGTGTGACCGTGATGCAAATTATCTTGTATGAGTAATTATTTCTGACGCAAATTTTCCCCATGTCAAATTTATCCAATATAGCTAATTGTGATACTACAAAGCAGCTATGAAGAGAAAAGCGCTGTCAAACACTGTTAACACTAATTCATTTTTTAAGCCGGTTGCTTCAAGTTCTCTACTGAAATTGTTAATGAGGTTGATGTGCAAGTCACAAATCCGGTCCAGTTGACACTCATGATCAGGATATGCCGGACATCGTGAAACTGGAGGCTTACTTGGGTTGTGCATGATCATAAACGTAGATTTTTTTTACAAAGCGTAAGTTCTCTTTCAGTGAAATTATTAATTTTTTTGTCATCTTATTGGCAATTGTAAAGGCAAATTTGAACTCATACAACTGTATCAATTTTCTGTAGCGCGTAGCATATATTATAGTATGATGATTGTTATTTTTTAGTCTAGAAAAGTTTAGGAATTTGACTTGGCCCCCCCTATACCAAAATCCTGGCTCCGCCCCTGAGTATGGTGGGGCGGTGAGGCCTGCGCGGCAGATAGCCGACCGCGGGGAGGAGGGAGCAGGCAGTCCCGCCGACGCTTGTTTGAGCGGCTGGAGCAGGAAGAGTAGAGATTGAAGAAGCACCACGGCCGTTGGATGGACATCGTATGGTCAGTGGAGCTAGAATCGTTCATATTGACTAAGTAGACAAAAGCCCTCTGTCCCCGTCAACTTAGTAGGCCCACAAGTCAGCCTCCCCCCATGGTGGGTCCCAGCTAGCAGGGGGAGTATTCATTTTTCTGTGCGTAATAAGGAGGCACTTCTGGTGGGTCCGAGCTGACAGCGGGGGGAACATTTTTTTCGCAAAATACGGTGGTCTGTCTAGTGGGTCCCAGCAGTCAGGGGCAAACGTTTTTTCACGAAATACGGTGGCCCGTCCGGGGGTCACAGTAGTCAGGGGGGAAACATTTTTTCCGGGAAATACTGGTGGCCTGTCCGGTGGGTCCGTGCTGTCAGGTGGAGGAATAATTATTTTGCGCGTAATAAGGAGGCACTTCCTTGCGGCTGTCGTGGACCCAGTTGTCAGCCTCTCCACGTACAGTACTCTTCCGATGGAAGTCGGTCGTTGACCACATTGACCACGCCGTGCCGAGAGCACCAGGGCGGTGGACGACGGCGAGGCCTAGGAAGGGGACGACACGGAGCCGGGGAAGACGCGACAATGGATGCCCACGCAGAGAGGAGTACGAGGGTTCAGTGGTTCGGCTGCGGTGTGAGGCTGCCGTCGCCGCAGAATAACAGGGGGAGTGGGTTAGTGGAGGGATGGCCTGGCCAGCGGTGGGAGTAGTATGGGGACGGTGAGGCTCTCGCGGCAAAGACGACCGCCATGCGAGCAGGAGAGCATGCGCACGACCGGCGCTGCTTTGGGCGGCTCGGGCAAGAAGACCAAAGGTTGAAGAAGCACTACGGCCGTTGGATGGACATCGTTGACCATGCCGCGCCGAGAGCACCAGTGCGGTGGACAACGACGAGGCCTACGAAGGGAACGACACAGAGCCGGCGAAGACACGGCAGTGGCTGCCCACGTGGTGGCGAGTACGAGGGTTGACTGGTTCGGCTGCCGTCGTCGGAAAATAACAGGAGGTGTGGGTGAGTAGAGGGATAGACAGGCCAGGGATACGAGTATGATGGGGCCGTGAGGCCTGCCTGGCAGCACTGCCGGCCACGGGAGGAGGGAGCAGGCGGTTCCGACGGCGCTGGTTTGGGCGGCTGGGGCAGGAAGATCAGAGACTGAAGAAGCACGATTGCCATTAGATTGACATCTACCGGTCTGACGCTGGTAGAGTCGATTGTTGACTAAGTTTCTTTTTTAAGAAACCTTGTGTAGGCATGAACTTAGTAGGCCCACAAGTCAGGCTCCAAATCTGTGGCAAACAACATAAACCCCATTTGCTATTTTTTACAATTTGCAGCCCATTTGCTATTTCTTATAATTTGCAGCCCATTTGCTAATTCTTAAGTAATTTATTACAGTCCATTTTCTGCCCAGGACCACGGTCAAAAAGTTCAACCTTATTTTGCATATTTTGGTGGAGTCCAAACAGTTATAATCCCGAAATGATAAACATTTCTTTAAGAACTTATTGATTTGCCAAAAAAATCGTTTTGTTTTTGTAAGCAAATAAGACGTGGGACAATTGAGTTGGTTTAAGGGAAAACCAGTGGTAAAAAAATTAGCGCTGGGTGGGAAAAAACAACAAAAATAAGGATGTAAATATGAAAAGAGAATTTTATGTGTTTTCAATATAATGATACGTGTATATGAACTAGTAAAACTATAGGTAGAGATTAGAAAACGGATGTAGGACATGCGTTTCAAGAGGAAAATATGTAGGATCGAAAGTATGTCTAGAGGGGGGGTGATTAGACTACTTGACAATATAAAAATTCTGCCTTTTGACAAAGAACAGTTTTTGGCAGATTCACAATTATGATCAAGTCAAGCATCACCCTACACATGCAATTCTAGAGTATAGGCAGCGGAAAGTAAATTGCACATGTAGTAAAGAGAGGTGGAGAAGAGCAAACGCAATTTTGGAGAAAATGTGATTTTTCTCGTGGTTCCGATAGGTGGTGCTATCGTACTTCCACGTTGATGGAGACTTCAACCCACGGAGGGTAACGGCTGCGAGAGTCCACGGAGGGCTTCACCCACAAAGGGTCCACGAAGAAGCAACCTTGTCTATTCCATCATGGCCTACGCCCACGGAGGGCTAGCCTAACTCGGGGTAGATCTTCACGAAGTAGGCGATCTCCTTGCCCTTACAAACTTCTTGGTTCAACTCCACATCTCGACGGAGGCTCCCAAGCGACACCTAACCAATCTAGGAGGCACCACCCTCCAAAAGGTAATAGATGTTGTTGATGATGATGAACTCCTTGCTCTTGTGCTTCAAATGATAATCTCCCCAACACTCAACTCTCCTCACCGATTTGGCTGTGGTGGAAGAAAGGATTGAGTGGAAAGCAACTTGGGAAGGCTAGAGATCAAGCTTCATATGGTGGGAGTGGAGCAACTTGATCTCAACACAAGGGTAGGTAGTTCTCTTCTCAGAAATGTAAGGTAGGAGTGGTAGTTCTTTCGATGGCTCTCTCCACGAATGAAGAGGGGTGGAGGGTATTTATAGCCTCCACACAAAATCCAACTGCGTTACACACATTTGACCAATCTCGGTGGGACCGAAGTTGACAACTCGGTGAGACCGATAGTTCAAATAATGTGAACGTTGGGATTTTCGGTGGGACCGAAAATACAATCTCGGTTAGTCCGATTCGTGCAATGACAAGAGCATGCCAATTTGGTGGGACCGACTTCATCATCTCGGTGACACCGATTTGATGATGTATGTTCTGAAGCTTGGCAACTCATATTTCGGTGAGACCGAGTTCGAATCGGAAAATCCGAGTTTGCTAGGGTTTGGCTTATGGTGAGGTGGTTCATCTTGGTGTGACTGAGTTTGGAATATCGGTGGGACCGAGATTACTTATGAGTGTATATGGCGGTGAAAGTTGCCGATAGTTTAGGAGATGTATCACTAAGCACTTGAGCAACCAGATCATCATCATAACCTCATCCCTTTTAATAGTATTGGCTTTTCCTATGGACTCAATGTGATCTTGGATCACTAAACCAAAATGGAGTCTTGAGCTTTTGCCAATGCTTGCCTTAGCATTTTGAGGGGTCCACTTCTTGATCCTTGCCATGCCCATATCATTGAACTCTCTGAAATAATTCTCAAGTAACTATTAGTTCAATGATATATATGTTGTTATTAATTACCAAAACCACCCGGGATTAGTTGCACTTTCAATCTCCCCTTTTGGTAATTGATGACAACATATAGATCAAAGCTTCAACAAAGGATATAATCAATGAATAATATAAATCGCTTTGAGAAGTATGTGATAAGCAAGAGCTCCCCTAAATTTGTGCATTATTTAAGATTTGCGTTTGAATGCAAATGCACAATCGATTAGGATCATGGGTCACTCTTCCATGTCACATACATCTTGGTGGAGCGCACAAAATGATAAGAATGAACAGCATGCACCCAATCACCAAGACATGAGTAAATGGTCATACAAGATATGAATGGCATATGATAATCATTAAGCACACATTAAAGCATAGTACGACCAAGCACTCATTAAGGTAGAATCAAGCGGAGTATCAAACACACTTTGAATGTCTCGAAAACCAAAAGTATCTCAAAGAAACCGCAAAAGAACGAAAGAGCAAAAGCGTAAAGACAACAAAGACTCTCTCTCTCGAAGTCCTATGATCTATACAATTTCTCCCCTTTGGCAACAAGTTACCAAAAGTTCGAAAAAGCATAGAGCTAAGCGTCACTGGGGACTCTCTTTGGCGGCTCCGTCTGGGTTGATGTCGGAGTGGATATGACAAACATCGCGAAGACTTGGTGATGTCTGTCTTTGGAGGAGTGGTCACCTGGAGCTGGAGCTGGAGTAGGAGTAGCTTCTTTGAACTGTGGAGGTTTGAAGTCTGTAGTCCCGTGTCGATCCATGGAATAGCGGTGATCGGGTCTGTGGGAACCGGAGCGATCTCTTCTTGATAATCTGGACTAAGTCATCCTGCATCTCACGCATAAGCTCTTCCTTCTCCCGCTTTGCTTCCTCAATATCGCCTCGAGCTTGTTGTGATCACTTACACTTGATCACCTTCACGCCCAGGCGTGGATCTTGTCCTCAACAATCCTCTCTAAGCTCTCCGAGGCTGCATAATGCTGGCCAGCGTTGTTCAATCCTTTGAGTAGCTTCAAGAATCTGCTCTCCAAACTCTTTGGTTTAGCTGCTGCTGCTTCTTGCTTTGTCGACTTTGGCTTTCTTAGCAGCTTCAATCTTGGCTTGACCTTCAACAGATGTTGGATCCTCCTCATCCATCACAACAACATTGTCTTCATGCTCGCTGCAAAAGTAAATGTTCTCTATCCAACAAGAATGTGCCCGTGCCAAACTTGGCATTGATAAGCATCTGAATCGGGGCAAATCCACACGACCTTTTACGTCACCGCAGTCCTCTTAATGGTCTCTACCATCAAGTCCATCACCTTGAAAGGTGCTTTCTCATCAAGTATGTGCAGCATGTTGATAGATTATCCTCGATCATGCGATGATCTCCGATTTGGGCATCAAGGTATGCCTTAAAATGGTATTAGTGGTAGGTAGGCCTGCTCGAGATAGTAGATCGAGCCGAGCTTCCAGATTCCCAAATCCTTTCTTTGGAACCTCTTTGTACATGTTCTTCATGGATTCATGATTCTTCTTTGGAATCCCATATACATCAATATCATCTTCTCGTTGCACTGGAGCATTCAGAATTTCTGCCCATTCTTCAACAGAAGAGGAAAATCTTTGACCTTCAGCCATCCACACAATCTTTCCATCAGGGTAGAAGTGAGATGTGGCATAGAATTGCATTATCATCTCATCGCTCCAATTGGTCAACTTCGAACTACAAAGTCTCGCAACACCACAAGCGGTGAAACTTTCATGCACATGTGGAAAGAAATCTCTGTGCTCTTATTTGTCAATGTACTTCCAAATCAACATATCTTGTGTCTGCGACTATGGGCTTCTTGTCCATCAAGACGGTCTCATAGAAGTCCTGCTGTTCTCCGTGTGAAATCTGGGATCTACAGCAGTTCTTCTCCTCACGGCATATGGGTCAGTTTGTCTCCATAGCCCGAGACCTCTATCTTTCCTTGCCTTCATATCCTCGGCTTGAGGATGAGCATCATTATGTAGTGGCAGTTTTTGACGAAGTTTCAAAAACTGGTCCTTCACCATCCGACTCATTTGGTGGCACATCATCCTTGTTCTTTTCAGATATTTGGAATGTTCTGACGGTCTTCTTGGGCTTGGCAAAGAGGCTTTTTTGGAGCTGCCTTATCTGGAGCAGATTTCTTGGGCTTTGAAGTGGCTCCGGCCTTAATGGCATCACCCATGAGCTTCGCTTCGAGGAGTAGGCTGGGGTGCTTCCTCATCCTCATCCTCATCGCTGCATCATCATGCACTAATCTCTTTCTCTTGGAGATTTTCTTCACTTTGCTTGCTGTTGCCTCTCCCAAATTCAGCTTCTTAGCAACAGTTGATCGCTTGACTTTGTTGGTGCCCTTCTTAGTTTGTTGACCTTGTTGCTCTTTGGCAACAACCTTCCTCTTAGACTTTGAGGTCACCTCTTCCTCAACAACAAAATCTGAGTCTTCATCATCTGAGTTCCTCTTCTTTCTAGCTCTGGTGGCTGCAGGAGGCAAGCCACTTGGTGTACTCCTCTCACCATCATCGATGAGCTGCTAGGATCGGGACTAGTGCCCTCTGGAATATCTCGCAATGGGTGTCTCGACCTGTTACGATCATCCACGGCATCGACATGGCCGACAACCTGTGAATAGATAAGGTGTAGGCAGAGAAGAAGAGTCATCACAAAATGCGAAGTTTTTGCAAAAAAATGAGTTCAAATTCTAGTATTAGGTTTTCACAGAAGACATTTCGGTCCGACCGAAGTTTAAGATTCGTGAATCCAAGTGTTTAAACAGAGCTTTCACACCACTTTCGGTTTGACAAGTGGGTTTCGATCCGCCGAAAACACTAGGGTTTCACAGAATTTTCATTTCGGTCACACCGATTTGCACAACTTCGGTTGGACCAAAGGGTGCGATGCAATGGCCATAGGCCAAATCGGTCATACCGAAACTATAAAATCGGTCTCACCGAGATGTGTTCGCGGAAACCTAACCCTAAAACTTTTGCTCGAATCTAGTCCAAACGAACTAATCTGTGTGTGTGAAGATTTCAATCGTGGCAAGATACTAGGCAATCCAAACGTGCATTGAATCGGAGATGGGAGCACGAGTGGGATCAAACTCACCCTAACTTGGTGGAGTTTTTCACAGCCGCAACGGCTCGGAGGAGATGTCCGCTGACGGCGACGGAGACTCGAGGCGAGGGCGACAAAGCGATTTATGGCGACGATCCGGAGACCAAGGCGACGGCAGAAGGGGTGGGGCTAAACGTTTGAAGGAGAAATCAACGCGCGCCCTCGAGTATATATACCCCTTCATTGTCGGTGGGACCGAGTTGTAAAACTCGGTGGCACCGAGATGGATAACTGCTAGGCGTTATGCACTTCGTCACGCCGAAAATCACAACTCGGTTTCACCGAGGTGAAAACCTAGATCGTCTAAATGCTTTCGGTTCGACCGAGTTTGAGTGAGTTGGTGCGACCAAATCAATTAGAAGGTTTTGAAAGTTAGCCTTGACGGATCGGTGGCTCGAGTGCTCCTCACTCGAGGGTCGGAAAATGACTTGTTCAAAATTTGTGATGTAAGCATGAATAGAATTTGAGACAAGAAAGCATAGATAGCTAGGGGAGGTACTTAGGCATTCTTGTCCATCCATTTGGTCAGAAAAATCAAAACGACCAAAACAACAAATGGATGTCCTTGAATGGATAAAATCATGCATCCAACATGCTCACACAATAAAATAGCAAATGAAATATGTGTCAAACATGCACAATCAAAACTCTAGCTACTAACACACAATTTGTCGATGACTAGGTCATCTTTATATGAGTATATTGACTTAGGAGCCAAATGAGAACATTTGATCATAGGTCATACTCATCGTTTAAGCACAAGTGGGGTTACCACTTTTACATAAAGCATTGATGTGTTCACATCATTTGAAGATGCTTTAGCTCAATTTTTAGAGCAAAGCTCCCCTAGATGTGAGAACCCCTTTAAAGGGTCAAACTAACCTTGGGTTGTCGAGAAGACTTCATGTAGATTTTGAAGATGTGGATGCTCAATGTTGATGGAGATCATCAAGAGTTGGGAGCTATCCTTTGGATTTGGGCACTTTCAATACCTACATGGGTTAGTCCCACAAGGAACAAACAAGGATATCCATGGACATAGATTGAAGTTCACAATAGATGATGTCCATGAAAGCAATGATTACCTTGTCCCTTGACTTACCAACAAGAGGGTTTGTGACTCCATGAACTAGTGCACAATGTGGAAGTTGATTGCACAAGTTTTTGCCAAAATGAATGTGAGTGAAGTATGTTGGCGGAGTCACCCTCAAGAACTTTCTAGTTCTTCTTCTTGGGATCCACATCATCTTGATGGGAATCCTTGGGGTTGTAGTTGAGCTTGACGAAGTAGAACTTGACGCTTCCTTGGGAACCCACTTGACCATGGCTTGAGGTGCTTCAACAAATGCATCAATCTCCTCTTGAAGCTTGTCCTTGCCTTTTAGCTTGTGGTCTTGTGGTGGAAGGTCATCTTGAGCTTGTTCCACATTGGAAGAAGTAGGATCATACTTCTCCTTTTGAGGAACAAACTGTGGAGTAGGATATTGACCTTCTTCCCATTCAACACCTTCGGCGTTGAACTTTCGCTCAAAACCAATTCCTTGATTCTTCCGGTGCCTTCCTTGCTTGCGTAACAATTTCTCAAAGTTCTTGCTTCCGGCAAGGCTCTTGTAGACACCTTTTCTATGATACCTTTCAATAAACTATTTTCTTGCTCAAGTGTAACTTGGCTTGAAACATTGTTAGTGAAATCAAGAGAACTACTAGAAGCAACAACATTGGATTTAGCATGGTTATTGTTACTACTAGAGGAAGAATTTTTCTTATGCTTGTCATGCTTAGTCTTAATGGGTGGTAAGAAATTAGACAAGAGAAGTCGTTTGGCAAGATATGAAGAACTCTTCTTTCGAAGATCGTCATTGATTGCTTTTAGAAACTCATGTTCTTGCTCTAGAGTGAGCTTCTCGAAGCGTAGCTTCTCATGAGATCTTAGGAGCTCTCTATGATCTTCTTGAGTTGTTTCATGAGCTAACTTAAGAGTGTTTAGTTCTTTAGTTAGACGCTCAATCTCCTTCATAGCATTGTCATTCGACTCTTCTCGACTATAAAGACTACTAGCATGTTCATCGTTACTAGGTTCATTGGATTTATCATGTAAGAGCTCATCTTCACCAAGCAAGTCATCCTCATCACTATTGAAGTCAATGAATTTAGGTGTGATACCTTGGGACCTTTAGCCATGAAGCATCTTCCAATTCCCTCATTTGGTGAATCAAATAAGTCGTAGGAGTTGGAGTTGGAGGATACGAGAGCAAGACCGCAACACCTTCATCTTGATCTGTAGTCGGAGTTGGAGTGATAGCTTCCTTGGATTGATTGTCTGAGTCGGAGCCGAGACCCATTCACCTACATGAGCTTGATGTTTTCTTCTTGTGTAGCTCCTTGATGACTTGTCTTTCCTCTCCGAATCCTTGCTTCTCCGAGAGGGTCTTCGCTCATAACGATCATCTCTGCTCCTTCTCTCTTTCCGAGGTGACTCATCTCTTGAGCTTCTTCTTCTTGGAGATTCTTCTCTTCTCTTGTGGGGAGCCAGACACTCATTTGAGTAGTGTCCGGTCTTCCACAATTGTAGCAGATTCGATCACGACTAGAAGATCTCTTTTCATCATATGATCTAGACTTTGAGCTTCTCTCTTTGCCTCTATTCTTGTAGAATTTGTTGAAGTTCTTGACCATTAGGCTTATCTCTTCATTGGAAACTAACTTGTCACTTGAGGTTGTGGGAGCATCACTTGTAGCTTTGTAAGCACCACTTGACTTGTTGTGAAGCTCTTCCTTATCCTTAAGTGTCATCTCATGAGCAACAATTCTTCCAATGACTTGGTTGGCTTGAGATTCTTGTAGTTTGGCATCATTTGGATCAAAGTGCACACGGTGTCATACTTTCCATCCAAAGCTCGAGAATCTTCTTGATGATGAATCGGTCGGTCATTTCTTCGCTTCCTAAGCCGGCAATCTCATTTGTGATGAGAGCAAGCCTAGAGTACATTTCATGACTCCTTCACCATCCTTCATCTTGAACTTGTCAAGTTGACCTTGAAGAACATCTAGCTTTGATTCCTTCACGGACTCGGTACCTTCGTGCATTTCAACCAAAGTATCCCAAATCTCTTTTGCATTCTCAAGACGGCTGATTTTGTTGAACTCCTCGGGACACAAGGCATTGAAGAGAATGTCACAAGCTTGAGCATTGTTTTGCAACATCCGCAATTCTTCCGCTAGAAGCCGCGATCCGAACTTTTCCTTCCTCAAGAATTCACCTTGCATACCAACACAAATAATGCCCCATGCGGCTGGGTTATGGCCAAGAATATGCATTTTCATTTTATGCTTCCAACTAGCAAAATTTGTACCATCAAAGTAAGGACCTCTCGAAAATTACCCTCACTAGACGCCATACTCTCCTAGGTTGTGAAACCAAGCTTATGGAGTCCAATGCAATGGAAACCAATACAATGGAGACCAAAGCTCTGATACCACTTGTAGGATCGAAAGTATGTCTAGAGGGGGGGTGATTAGACTACTTGACAATATAAAAATTCTGCCTTTTGACAAAGAACAGTTTTTGGCAGATTCACAATTATGATCAAGTCAAGCATCACCCTACACATGCAATTCTAGAGTATAGGCAGCGGAAAGTAAATTGCACATGTAGTAAAGAGAGGTGGAGAAGAGCAAACGCAATGTTGGAGACGCGGTGATTTTTCTTGTGGTTCCGATAGGTGGTGCTATCGTACTTCCACGTTGATGGAGACTTCAACCCACGGAGGGTAACGGCTGCGAGAGTCCACGGAGGGCTCCACCCACGAAGGGTCCACGAAGAAGCAACCTTGTCTATTCCATCATGGCTCACGCCCACGGAGGGCTAGCCTTACTCGGGGTAGATCTTCACGAAGTAGGCGATCTCCTTGCCCTTACAAACTTCTTGGTTCAACTCCACATCTCGACGGAGGCTCCCAAGCGACACCTAACCAATCTAGGATGCACCACCCTCCAAAAGGTAATAGATGTTGTTGATGATGATGAACTCCTTGCTCTTGTGCTTCAAATGATAATCTCCCCAACACTCAACTCTCCTCACTGATTTGGCTGTGGTGGAAGAAAGGATTGAGTGGAAAGCAACTTGGGAAGGCTAGTGATCAAGCTTCATATGGTGGGAGTGGAGCAACTTGATCTCAACACAAGGGTAGGTAGTTCTCTTCTCGAAATGTAAGGTAGGAGTGGTAGTTCTTTCGATGGCTCTCTCCACGAATGAAGAGGGGTGGAGGGTATTTATAGCCTCCACACAAAATCCAACCATTACACACATTTGACCAATCTCGGTGGGACCGAAGTTGACAACTCGGTGAGACCGATAGTTCAAATAATGTGAACGTTGGGATTTTCGGTGGGACCGAAAATACAATTCGGTTAGTCCGATTCGTGCAATGACAAGAGCATGCCAATTTCGGTGGGACCGACTTCATCATCTCGGTGACACCGATTTGATGATGTATGATTCTGAAGCTTGGCAACTCATATTTCGTGAGACCGAGTTCGAATCGGAAAATCCGAGTTTGCTAGGGTTTGGCTTATGGTGAGGTGGTTCATCTCGGTGTGGTGAGTTTGGAATATCGGTGGGACCGAGATTACTTATGAGTGTATATGGCGGTGAAAGTTGCCGATAGTTTAGGAGATGTATCACTAAGCACTTGAGCAACCGGATCATCATCATAACCTCATCCCTTTTAATAGTATTTGCTTTTCCTATGGACTCAATGTGATCTTGGATCACTAAACCAAAAATGGAGTCTTGAGCTTTTGCCAATGCTTGCCTTAGCATTTTGAGGGGTCCACTTCTTCAGTCCTTGCCATACCCATATCACTGAACTCTCTGAAATAATTCTCAAGTAACTATTAGTTCAATGATATATATGTTGTTATTAATTACCAAAACCACCCGGGGATTAGTTGCACTTTCAAAATAGAACTGGGCTGTGTGTTTGATTCAGTAAAAAAACTGCCTGCGGATGTTGTACGACAAAATATAATTAACACTAGTGGGCCAGAGGCCAGTAGATACCTGCTGGATCTTTGTGCCCCGTTGTCGTCATGGGCTGGGCCTGTTAAAAACAAGACCAACCCTGGGAAGTCTACAGCCCAGTTGAAACTTGCTCGACCTGAAAAAACAATATACGTGCTCAATAAACGAGAGAATTCTGCAAGCACAGACTGATAACTGGGATGCAACACGGATATTGTTTTTTTATCGTGATAATAAGTGCATGCACTTGTTTCGAAAAAACTGCAGAACAGGGAATTCGAACGGCGGGTGCTTATGCTACCCATCAAATAAAAATCAGGTGCCTGAGAATTCATTTTGAAACAAATGATTCAGCTTTATATCCACGTCGACCCTCGGCATGATAGTTGGAAGCAAATGCAAGTTCATACCAAAAGATTGTTAACAACAATACCAACTTGCGGATGACAAGGTAGTACAACTACCAATACCAAACTAGTAACTTATAATCTTTTTACTCCTGGCCCTAGTGTTCGTCTGGTAGAAAATCTTGCAGAGGACCAGCTCCCGCTCCTTCTCTTGCTCCAGGTCCCCGAGGTGGTACTGGTGCATCACCCATTGGTCCTCTGTTGGTGAAGTTCTTCTTGGTGTGCAGCACTGAACCTTTTTTTGCCGCCGTCTCGTCGGCCGTTGACCATCACAGGCAAGGTATTGCCGGTCTTGTGCCACATCGCGTGCATGCCGCACTCCGACTGTATCTTGCGACGCGTCCACGTGCCCCTTTTGAACGCCCTGGAATTGCGCTGGAAGAAATGCTTCTTTAGGCCGCTCAGTGTGATACCTGCAGTATAGTGGAATACAGGTTTTAGTGTACCTAGGTGGCATTTTCATAACATCTTTGGCATGTTGCAGTCACTTGTTTCACTTTTTATTAACTATCAAATTGTAATTGTTTCACCAGTTCTGCGTCTAAAAAGAAAAAGATTTATAAACAAAGGAATATGTTTGTGCAAGTAGACGGCCGATCGATGTCTTACCTGGAAGTTTCTCGGGTTGGGTGTAGCATATGTCGTGCTCGCTGTCGATGGTTGGTATGAACAAATCGATGAGAGACGAAAATCTCGCGCTGTCAACACCACTTTGGCCTCAAGGTGCTCGATCAGCTCCTGATCCGTGGGATCGAACTTGACGCTAGCCGGCAGCACCGTCCAATCCTTCTTCGACTTGCACCGGTAATTCCAGTTATATGGTACTCAATGTATGATCAATCGACTGTTTTAAGTGAATGATGAAAGATTTCGACAGATAAGTGGTACTCCAAATCTGAAGTCCAGAATACCCGAACACGCCGCCAGGATTCTTGTGTCACCTCACGTGCAGCATGTTGTCACGCCAATTCAATGTGTGGACATGATGAATAATTTGACCGACATATACTAGTATTGCTCATCGTACTACTTACTAGTCGATTTAGTGTCACAATTTATACATAGGTTTAACTAACAAGTACGCACTTGAAGCCTAAGCGATATATATGTATATATATGGCTTCTTCACAAGATTCCATCATCATTATCAAGACATCCCACGCGGTGAGTTAGGATGCACTTGATCCCGTGAAGGTATCTATCCTTCAAACCGGAGGAGTGCTTCAAACTAACAACGGTACATAATATCCAACAAAAGAGGGTCGCTACTGACAGCAGAATACATGGCTCGATCTAGATATCATCACGAATCAAGTTGTGCATATTTGCTGTTGGCATGAACCACATCGCCGCATGTCGGGTTTGCAAAAGCCATCCATCGCATGGAAGCTTGATGCCTTTCACACATCAAGATTACACGGCAACAAGTCGTGTCGTCGAATCTCTGGATATGGTGATTCATGAAACCCATGGTATGATGTGTAAACAAAGCCCCCCCTCGCGAATGGAAGTTGCATAGCACAGTAATCATCGCCGGTGATATGATAGATGATTGGTTGGATGATCGGATAATTGAGCCCGAGGAACAAGGAGTGGTTAACGAGGCTGTAAACCCGCCTCCAGTTGAATACGCCTGGCCCAACGGAGCTGGGATCTTTCTCGAACACGAAGTAGCATAGCCATCAATGTCACGAACGCCCCACACATTGTACTGCATGTGGTTTGATGTAATGGTTTGGTCAATTTGGTACGTGTGAATGAGCATCAAATGACTGCCGTCAGCTGAACGAGCGATAAACCAACACCCATGGCTGGTATGATTCCAGGTCCTGGAATCATGAAGGCCAGCGCATTTGCATCTGCTGCAACAATTCAAATTGGAGACCAAAAGGACAAAAATAAACAATCATGTTCAGAGTATGTGTGGCATTAATATTATTATAACAGTGACGTATATCATAGACAGAGAATTGCAATGTCGTGGTCATAATCATACCCCAAGTTAAAAAAAATAAGCCAATGGCTTTCATATTCTAGCAACATGTCATGGTTCAAACATCATGTAACAATGAGAGGAAAACAGCTATGACAGCGCCTACTCATATTCTACCATAGCACTTACTACTACTATTCTCATATCAACTCTAAGCAATAACATGCGTTGTTATAAAAATCTTGTAAACGAGAGTAACATATAGCAATCATGATGTTATGCTCATAATATGTATTCTAACAATCATTAGATGCCAATTGTTCTCATATCATCTCTAACAATAACATGTGTGGTCATAAAAATCTAGGAAATGAGAGGAACATATAGCAATGATGTGGTTATAGACATGCTATGCTTCTAAATTTGTAACAAATGAATAGGCAGTCGTATTCATAAGGTAAAGATGAGATGAGATAGAACAATTACACGACAATAGATTCCACCAGTATAGGCAGCCAATCTGTGCGTCGACCGTGTAAACGATGCCATCATGCACTATAGCATTAGACAGAAATGTTGCCTGAACAGGATTGATGATGAGCCATAACCATGTATGGCGACCGGATTCCAGATAGACTAATCCCATGTTGAACAAGGCAATGAGCTTGTAATCCATGTAGTCTTCTGATGGTGTGGGCACTTCGCAGATTACAAATTTCTGCAAATAGAGGTCGAGCCAAAAGCTTGACGCATCTCGTGCATAGTAGGCAGGGGTGTCCGGCGGGCCGCGAAGCTCGATGTCGGCGGTATCCAACGATGGAAGAGTGATCTCTCACTGGGTGTAGATATCAACGAGACGCCACGGACTACCGGTGTGGTGGATGAGGACGATCCAGTTGGCCTTCATGCCAGCCCAGTAGTGGCCGCGCATGAAGGACAGGTGGACGAGTAGTGGTAGCATGTCGAGGCGCACCACGGCAACCTCCGTAGGATCGTCAAGTCAGTGTCTGGGCCACCTGCGAGGATCGGGCATCAGCAAGCAGGGTGTCTTGAAAAGAGCCGGCCTATTGCAGACGAGTAGACGGTACAAAGACACCGAGCATGCGACCAGACGGACGGTGCTGAGTAGGTCCATAAGACTACAGATCTGCTCCAAGAGAACTTTGGGGAGGGAATTCCAATCGCGGCTCTGCGTGTCAGTCGGTTCTGCCATTGGGGTTTTCGGTGCCTGCGAGCCAGCGGGGAAGTGGATTCGGGCGAGCAAGCGAAGAAGCTTCTCCTCGTGTGGCCGAGCAATGAGCGGGGGATATGGTAGGGGAGAGCTACCAAGGAAGATGGCGCGGACGGACGGGCAGTGAGTGGGGGTAAATGGTGTGCGGCTGACGATGGGGAAGAGAGGAGGAAGAAGAAGAGAGGAGGAAGAAGAGTGGAAGACGGGGAAGAAAGTGCATTAAATATCAATTCTACTAGTACTACTACCAGGATATAGGCACCGTCCTTCGGAGTGTAAATAGTTACACCGATGACATGTGGGTCTACCGCAAGAGGGCCCATATGTCAGTTAATGGAGGACAGAGGTGCATAGGCATATTGGCGGAAGCGTGCTCTACTGGCAAACATGATGGCAGTACTGGGTAAGGCTGATTTAGTAACACCAACACGCTGGTTCAGCTTATTAATTATGTGTCCCATCTGCTGCAGCGTGTATTGTCACTTCATTGCGAAGACTAGTTGAATAGTTCTCTCTGACCGAGATGGGGAATGATGGATCGCGAGGACTTCCTTTCTACAGTATCCCTATGCCTCTACGCTCACTTCACTCATTTTGCTCCGTACCTAGTCACTTGTTGAAATCTGTAGAAAGACAAATACTCCGTTTTTGGGAACAAAGGGAGGCTTTTACTCCGTACTATTTGGGAGCAGAGGGAGTATCACCATATGGAGGTAACAGAGGAAGCTTGAAATGTGAACATGTCAATGGGAGGGAGTAAGCCCCATGCATGCATGCATGCAACATGCAACACTCACACGTACTCCACATGGACGCACGCAACACTCACGCACCCATGCGGCACACAGCACATGACGCAACACACACGCTCACGCTCAAGTGCTCAACCTACTCCCTACGTCCGTGAAAGACTCGACATTTAGAGATTTACACATTGACCAGGGTATAATTAACGCCCAAAAGTAGCAGACTTATGTGTGCATGCGACCATTGAGATAAGAAGATTAAATGAAGGCCGTTGCATGCTGTAATTAAGGATTGACATGTAGCCTATACCTATAGCACAAGTTGGTGCATTAGTCAATCAATATTGATTTACATTAAAGGCTAAATGCATTGGAAGTGTAGATGTACATCATGTACTACTACACTCTTTGTTTTATAGCCGATGTACACTCATTGTTGGAAGACCGAGGGAGGACACGTGCATGCACTCACATACACAGCCAGGGCGGTTCGGGCGCAAGGGTTGGACTCGTGTCGCGCCTGCGTAAAGTTTTGTTTAACTGATTTCTTTGCTCTGCCAACTGGCAGGTGGGACCCAGAAACTAGGTGACAATTTAACCAGTCAACAAAGTGCCACGTCGACTATGTGGCCAGTCAGTAGGGTGCAATATGGTGCTCTACGATGAGCTAGTGATCGTATAATCGACGCAAAACTATATATAGTGACCGTAAAGAGCGTATTGTTACATACGTTGACCGCCAGTCTATTTTTCTCATTTCAAATTAAGCCATATTAATCGGAAAGGACGCAGTATGGACTACTACTAGTACTAGTACTGCTTTGATGTGTCCCGTCAACTCGCCGAACGAGGAGAAGCTTGCTTACTACGCCTCTCCCTCGCCCACGCGCGTGGTGGTTCGCAGGATGAGGAGAGGGTTTGGACTACAGCGCCCTCTCCCTCTTCCTCTCCCTCGCCCTCGCCCTTGCCCTCACGGTGGACGTGCAGCAGTTCAATCGGTGTCAGATTGCCAGAAGCATATTGTACTGTAGTATCATCATTGTTGGACTTTCCGAAGAGGCAAAGAGGCAAGTGCAAGGTTCACACGAGTACGAACTGTTGAACCTCCCGAAGAGGCAAAGAGCCAAGCGCAAGGTTTTATAGGAGTTGTCGTCCTAGTAGGAGTGTACTACAACTATAGTGAACTATGCTACTGTATGATGCCGCCACGTCACGTATATCCAAAGCTGTGCCACCTTTTTTTCTCAAAGAGCATGTTGGAGCCCGTGCAACAACCACACAAGTTGCATGTACACATAACACATTTACTAGTAATAAATTCTAAAGGACAAATGCCAGTATGCCACACAAGTTCATCTCCAATTCATGTGATAAATTTGTGCACGACTAGTCTACATATATTCACAGCGCTACCGTTTACAATTACCGTACTCCACTTACACGTGATAGATGGGCTACATGCATGTCCTCCTCCAGGTTCCAGTCCCGGGAGTTCTTCATGTATGGCACGATCCATAGCGGTGAGCAACGGGAATCATTATCGCAGCTTTCTAGTCCGGTTCCACACGATGGAGACTCATCCAAGCTGAAGCGGCATAAATCAGGGATAGCGTGTCCCAGCATGTCGTTCATCCGGCGGTGCGCACTGAAGACACAACCATGCTTCATGAACGCCGGGCCTTTCGTGTCGTGCACGGAAGGTGGCATCCGCTTCACAATGGGGCAGCTGTCCCCGATGAAAAGTGAGTACTCTCCAAGAGTGTTCCTCGGCACCCACGTAGCATCACAGGGGTCGAACTCGGAGCCGTTCATCTGGTACACGCGGCATCCCAGATCTGGACACATGGTGACGTACATAGTCAAGGTCCATGCATAATAATGTTGTGCTCAAATATGGCGGTCAGAATCTTGTGCAAACAAATAGTACTACTCCGGTATAGAGGAAGTAAAATAACCGGCTTATTATATATAGCCACTCTTGGCTACATGATGAGATAGTAAGACATGGAAAAGCAAAAATGGTGGCAGCTAGTGGGTTCAAGTCTTCAAGGGCCTAGCTAGCTATACGCATCCTCCAAGGTAAAAAGTACTCCTACTAGTAGTACTAAGTATACTACTCGTACAACAATGAAAGAGAAGGCGAGAGGGTTAAAAATGGAATACCTGGGTAGATGGTGACGGTCCTATCGTGGTAGATTGTGTGACCATGTTGCACATCAGTGGTACCATGGGTAACGACTGCTAAGATAGTTGATCCCAATATGCCAAAGTCAGCTACAAGGTTCCAGGTTAGACCGAATCGCGGATGCAAATGCACATCCAGGATCGGTGATCTTATTTTGATCGGGGGATGACTGGTCCTTGCAAAATAATGGAGTACCATTAGGGATGCAAATGATGGTTTGTGCATTCCGTTTGTAATCTCCCGTACCGTAGGATGGCAACCAGATGAAACAAGTCCCCTGGCTTGTCACCGCGAAGATGTGGCCTAGATGGCGCATGGCGTCTTCGAACGTGTAGGGGTACAAATCTGCCGCCGCCAACATGCGCCAGCCTCTGCCGTTACTGCATCTTGCATTGATGGCAATCCTTATGTCGAACACCGCGATGAGATAGTAATCGTCATAGCCGCGTCACTTTGTCGGCGGGTCCGCAATTGCTATCTTCTTCAATCTCATGTAGGCATCATCATACATATTCAAGCCCGGCCACCGAAGGCCGATCCCAATGGTGAAGAAGGGTCTCACCGAACGGCCGCCTTCGCTGTGGATGTTGTGCAAAATGATGGTGGTATCCGCCGAGGTATGCAAGCCAATCTTCGTTGGCACCGACCTGCACCTATATATAAGGCGGTGGGCAGCGGAGAAATTACGGGATGGAAATGGAATAACTAAGTACTACATGATCAAACTCCATTATCGACCGCTCATCGGACAAAATCCGACTACCTCTCAACGTCGGCAACTCTAGCGGAGTCAACGTGCAACCATGGCTGTGGAGCGGTGGACTGCTCAAGGATTGTCCCATAGAAGAACCTTCTCCTCGAGGACGCATGGAAGACCAACAAGTATGGCCTTTTCCCAAGCCTGTTTAAGCAGCGTCTTGAAAAAGTTGGTGCAGGAAGCACCGAGTCTTGCGGCGGTGAGGACGTTGGAGCGGCGTGCGATTTCTCCGAGAGGATCATCGTACAAGGTCTCCCAGCCCCGACGAGGAGGAGAACCGCCTGGCGAATCCATGGGAGCAGCGACGAACTGCCTTCTCTTCGGGGGAGGGGAACTGGCAAGGAGGAGATAAGAGCGTAGTAACCGCAGGGCCTCGTCCCTTCCAACTGTAGATCGTTCCTCAGCGAAGGGGTGAGGCTATTATTTACTACTAGTACTAGCATTATGGAACGTTATGGGATTGCATTATATTGTAAATAATAGCACTAGTAAGAAATTTTTGGCACTAGGTAGTAGTTTTTGGTGTGGATTAAGATATTTTGGGTATGTTTCTGCCATTTTTTGTACACGCCAACTAGTGTCAAAAAACGTCTTACATTATGTGACGGAGGAGTACGTACTCGTACTGTAGTAGTACCTGTACTACTTTTCTCAACTAGTAGTGCGATGTATTGTACTTCTAGTCTAGTCTAGTATAGTGCACCAGTTTTGAACTCTTGAATCTCAGGGCCAAGGAGCTACAGTTGGAAGTGGAGGGTACTACTGTTCTCTAGAACCATT
Organism: Aegilops speltoides; assembly: GCA_021437245.1. Lineage (NCBI taxonomy): Eukaryota > Viridiplantae > Streptophyta > Magnoliopsida > Poales > Poaceae > Aegilops > Aegilops speltoides. Next base: position 456,446,658 of record CM038142.1, read on the forward strand.
GATGTACTATCAATCAGGGGAAGTACACCTGCGTAGTGGCCTAGTGGGTACTCTCGGTGCTATATTCAGCCGCTCCTCTCACGTAGGAGTAGCTGGCCTACTCAGTCGCTCCTCTCACGCACACACTAGCAGCCTGTTTATCAGCGACGGTTACTACGGTCTACGCGGGCAGAACATTTGAGTTATTTGATACAGCGAGACTAGGCTTTTCGCTTCCATTTGTGGAGGTGTAACAGATCTCGTCGAACTTTGTTAGTAGTTCCTTCTTTATGAATAAGATGAAGCTAAGCTTTTGCCTCCGTTTCCAAAAAAACATGTCAAGAGGAATTTCTTTTATAGTAGAGCCGATAATGGAGTGAAGTCCATGCGTGCAATGCCACAAGCTATAGAGCCATATTGCACAGTTCCCAATGCCCCGCGAGGCTTTTCCGGCTCCTCGGGCTTAATTGGGAGGCGCTAGTTTAAATATGCTACTAGCTAATGAGGAAGTTGCAAGCGAGGTGCGGCTAGGGCGAGCACGCAAGCCACGGGATGCTAGGAAGGAAAACCCGTTCACGTGGCTAGGCTGTCCAGTGCACCCAGATTGTGGGGCCGCACGTCCGTTTGACTTCAAAACTCAAACTACCCGTGTAAAATATTGGCTCGCAGCAAAGTGTAGTAGTACTATTTTTTTAAAAAGGCTGCCGTGCGTTCGGCCAGGACCGAACCCACAAAACGAGGTATACACTCCCGCGACCACTAGTAGTACTCGTTGGAGTACAACGCAACCTAGAATCGCCTTTTGTCGCTAGTAGTACGTACATTGTTCCTTACAAGAAACCCCTAATAATGCAAGAAACCACTAAAATGCCAAGAAACTACTACCACTTGCATGCATGGCAGACTTAAGATAAGACTACCTTATCAACCATTGTACATGCTCTTACCAACCAAAATCCTTGAGTGACCTCCTACCTCTGGCCCATCCACCTAGTCATCCTCGGCCATGGGACGCAGCTACCGCCGCCGGCAGAAGGTGAGGTCAAAACCGCCCGGTCGGAGCCCATGTTGCGGCAGCCCGGATGCCAGCTCCGTCCGGGCTTCATGACGCTAGCTAGCCAAGATAGCTCCGCCCACCTGCATGTTTGCAAGGTTTGCTAGCTAGATTAGCACGGCGGCATGGCAGCAGCTTGCTTTCATGGCCGCTCTCAAGCCCACCATCGCTCGAGCGAAGGCCAGGCAGCTTGCTTGCTCGCCGTGAATCACGCTGACGAGCCAGCCTCGCCAACCTGCAAGGCGGAGGCTGGCGGCGTCGGCCCGTCCAGCAGAGCGGCGGCCAACTCGCTCATCACTGGCGCCACCGACGAACACACATCAGTACTGTTTGAAGTAATGTTCAGGAAAAATAATGATTTGAGGGGGGAATAACAGGATAGAAGGTCACATGTGGGTCCCTCGTGTCAACGATCAAACAAAATGTGTTGGTTTAAGCTGCCTCGTCAACACGGACGTGTGGGCCAACCCAGTCATAAATGGGTTTAAATGAACCTAATCGGTAGGAGTACTAGGTAGTAGTTTTTGGCGTGGATTAAGAAATTTTGGGTATGTTTTTGCTATTTTTTGTACAATAGATTCTTCCTAGGGCTGGTTGAAAGTGGTAGTTTTTTGTTAAATACTCTACATATTGTAAGTAGGAGTGAAAGTTAAGCTTTGGAAGCCAATAAGCAAGGCTAGTTACATAGTGCATATGTGTACATGATTGAAAGTAAATATCAACCATGAGTGACTAATATCTTGATGGAAAACTCGAAACTATGGAATACTAGGAAAAAATGCATGGTTGGAAATACTAGCAATGTTCATGTCCGTTGCAACGAATCATAATTAGAATAATACTTATTCACAAACTTGGTACAAAACACCCTAATTTTGATATACATATGTCACGAGAGATATATTATGTTTCAATTATAATATATTCCTTGGGCTGTTTTGGTGAGGTCAGGGAGGGATGTGGTTGGTTTTAAGATACTAATTATGGGTTTTTCTACAAATTGGTAGACAAGTGGGATGTTGGTGAGAAAAGGCAACAACTTACCTCACAATCGTTAGATGTAGATCTAATGGTCAGAAACCACGGATGGCAGACACACCCAAGATCACCAACTTAGTCTTGTGTAGGAGTATTAGCAAGATCCGTGCATTGCACGGAACATCAAGATGCATTTTTATAAAAACACTTGTTGTGATTGACCCTCATGGAGTAATCCCATGTGTAAAACTAATGATATCTCGAGAAATATGAGATAAGGTGAAGAGGAGTGGGGTGCGGTGGTGGTTGGTGGTCGGACTGAGCGGAGGCATGGGGATTGACGACGCCGGCAGCGGCCACCAGGCCAGTTTGTTCTAGAGGCTTCCTTTCTTAATTGCTCAATAATGAGGTTTGTTGGAGATAAGGATGAACGAGGGAAGGCCTTGTCTGCAAATGTGGAGAGGGGTGCGGGTATCTTTTAGTTTAATTTCCATCCGTCAGATATAGATCGGACGGTCTATATTGCAAGATGGCACATGTACCATCATCACCAACTCGGCTTTTTATAAAAGAATAAATATAAGTATGGAGATACAAACGTATTATCAATACTTGCTTCCATAAACTAGCATCTACATTCTATTCAACGCCTCAGCATGTGGGGCCTTAGCACAATGACTTCTTGACTATGTAAAACAAAGATTTTCCAGTCGCCAACAAGGAGGGGGTGACGGCGGCGCGCTTTTTGGCTTGCTCTAGTCCTAGTAGTCATACTAGGTGGTCTAAGCACGTGTAGATTTATTCTTTTTCACGTCTCGTGTTCGCCGTACTGCCATGACTGTTGATGAGTAGACGGTAAGTTATTCACGGGGAAACCCTTGTTGAGCGTGTTTGAGAGAGAGAGAGAGAGAGAGAGAGAGAGAGAGAGAGAGAGAGAGAGTGTGTGCAATATGTTAGAGACCGAGGCAATGATAACAGATTCTTTGTGTCTATGTGTGTGGAGGATAGAGAGAGATATGTACATGGGGCTTTGTGTTGTGTAACCTGGAGACACATATACATAATTAGAGAGTGAGTGTGTGAGATACACATGCGGACATGGGGAGAGATGAGGATCTAGATAAATGGGTGTTTGTGCATGTCTGTGTGTGTTTGTGCACGTGTTTGTGTGTGACAGGGAGAGAGTGTATGTGGAGTAGAGAGACCACTGATGATGTAAACCTAGTATAAGGGAAGAGGGAATGGTGTGACATGTGTAGTAGCGAGATATCACGGGTGCGGGCGGGGGGAGCAGACTATTTGGAAGAGACATCGAGTGTGTGGGGGGGAGAGGGCTGTGAGAGAGAGAGAGAGAGAGAGAGAGAGAGAGAGAGAGAGAGAGAGGGTGAGAGGGGTCATTTGTGTCCATAAATGGCGTATAGATAGGGAGACAATGTTGATGTTGTCCGAAATTGGCCTATGAATGGAGACGCAAGGGAAGCGAGTCATCGTGTGTGTGATAGGGACTTAATGAGAGATCTAGAATAGATGGTGTAGAGAACAATGTGCGAAATCGAGAACGATTATACATTAGGGAGCTATGCAAAGAGTCACGACATATATGTATATAGGGAAGGAGCTGGGGCAGGTCCTCATGTGGGAGAGATAGAAAGAGGAGAGTGGTGCACAAGGAGACAAAGTGTGCTTGTTTGTAGTGGGGGTGGTGTGTGAGGTGAGTGCGTGAGAACCACATAACTAGGGAGATAGACGTTTGGGGGCGACGTTTTGTGTGTATGGGAAATATACACTCTACATAGTGCGTGTGCTTGGGTAAGAGAGATAGCGGGAGACCTAGAGAGTGAGGGAAGAGATGTGTGCATGCCTGAGAGACAAAGTGATAGAGACCTATGTTGGGGTCCGGACTTTACAAGAGAGAGGGGTGTTAATGTGCTCGTGTGTTGGTGTCTGGGGAGAGAACGACTTCTCTCTCTCTCTCTCTCTGTGTGTGTGTGTATGTGGTGGGGGGTTGACTTCAGATAAAGAGTGAGGTGTCTATATTTGGGGGACTTTAGCGTAATTGAGATATTGTGCACTCTTGGTTGATCAATTTGTTTCACAGTTTGTACTATGAGATAATGATACTTTTGAACATGCGTGATATACCTTGATGTACCAGAATTACAAACCTAAGATTGGAATTTTGGAATTCGACTCCATCATTAGCTTTTGTAATTCATTTAAACGGAGGTACATTTTTTAAGCCAGGATTTCGTGATTTCAAATTCATATATCAAACCTAGAGATATACACATACAGGCATGTTCAAACTTTATAATCATTCACTTTATTCATACACATACACGTTTTTGCTTTTGTCATCATATTTAGGATAAACACATTTCGAATTTCATTTGAATTGGACCGTATGATGGTATTTGCTTGTAGTAGCTCAATGATCCATATTTGAATTGAATGGACAATCTAAGTTTCGAGTTGGAGACGTTGATTTTCAAAACTTGCACATTTTTTGCGTGCAAAACAAACAAATTGTCGGCCATGATATCATAGTCGGTCGTACGAGAGCAGAATACTTATAATTTTAGGTGCCAAAAGCTTTCAAACTTCCCATTCACATCGAAATATCACGCGCCCGGAAGTTTAGCCCTGCGATATTCCTGTTTTACCCCTGCCACATGAACGGAAGAGGGATGCTTTGATAACTCCATTGTTTCCCCCTCTTTGCCCCCAACATTCTTCCCCAGAGCCCCTCCCCTTCCCCTCCCGGACCCCCCAACCACGGCAAGCCGCCGAATCTAGTCCTCCGCCGCAGCGGTAGACCTCACACCCCGCCGTATCTACCTTCCGCACCTTGGAACCACCAACTGCCAACTCACCACTTCACCAGAGCCGCTTCAGCGACTGGCTTGTCCACCGCTCCAGATCTCCTTGACCGCCATCATGGTCCACCGCACCGGATCTGCTTAATCGGCGCCCTCGTCCACCACAGCGTAGGCCCTTCACTGACTTCCTCGTCCGCCCCTTCACTGGCCCTTCATACAAGCCCTCGTGCGCGGCAACAGATCCGCCTCACCGAAAGCACTGTACAACGCGCCCGCCGAAGCCTTCGTCCACTGCACCAGACCCGCTCCACGGACGCCATATTCAACTCCACCGGCCCTGCTTTACCGACGCCGCAGCCTCATCAGGTTATTTCGATTTGTACTCCTTCGGTTTTTTTCTTTATCGTGCAACTGTTCACTTACCACAGATGAGCTTTCTTGTATGTCGACAGGCGCCGCAACCATAGCACCGGAGCCGCTTCAGCGACGGCGACAGCCGGCCCAAACTCAACCGCAACACGAGCACCATCGACGATCCTTAGCTATCAAGTATGACAACGATACCCATACGCCGCTGAGAACCAGGTACTATTATCCAAGGGCCGGCGCCTACGTTCACTTTCCTAGCATAAGCACCGCACCTTTGAATTTCTTGAGGCATCATTCAGTTTTTCATGAGACGTGTTATTTCTGTTTTTGCACCAGTAGGGCAATACTTACGCAATGAACATGTTACATGTGCTAAATTACATACCAAAGGCACATATAGTTAATATGCTTTAGTTTTGTTACGATGCCACTGTTGGTTCCATCGATCGCTTAATGTTCTCTATGCTTAATTACACATCAGCAAACTAGCATGTGGTTTCGCTGCTTTTTGTTCGTTTTACCCTACATTTTACGATGCTAGCTATTACATCACCGCTCCGAGCCTCTGTTCATTACTTGTTTGTGTGTTCTTGATCTTCCCAAGTTGCATGACTAATTTGATGCTTCTATTAATTATGGAGCTGCCAACCCCATCAAGCAAAATATTTGTTCTTTTGGGGCTGGCACCTCGAACAAGCATAAAAATAGAGGGAAACGGATATATTGTCGTGTATGCACACACCCTTCTTTCATTAGTTTAGATGAACCATTGATGATCAATTCGGACCAGTGCATGTGATTAAAATTAATTTTACCTAAATAGATGGTGCAGAATAAACTATAACAACTAGATTTGCAACCACGGGATGTTGACGATATTTTCAAAGAACATTGCAACAGCAGCTAGGCTTCACAGCAACATATGGTAAGCCAATGTGTTTTAGTACATGTGAAATGTAATGCGAGTGGGCTGCTTTCTTGGCTTGTGCCCTCAATGTGTAATCCTACCGAATTACAAATAGTTCAGTTGTCTACTTTGCTGTATTGCTTGATTCAAATGCTTGTTTGTTGTTACGCTATACCTGAGTTGGCCAATATGTCAGCAGTGTCTGTTGTACTATCGTAAAGAAATGCATGCCTGTTTCATTTGAGTCCTTAACTTTTCCTCTCAACTTCACCACAAGACTGTCTTCGTAGTTTGTATGAGGCCACACTGTTAAGTGCTTTCTCAGATTATTTCAACTGCTTAGATGCCTTGGCAACTTAAATATAGCGGTTGTACACTCCCTTTCAACTAGGGATGTCAACTGGGTCCCGTTTAATCCCGATTAAAGTCCACTAGTGGTATGATAGTTCAAAAGAGTTTTTGTTTTTTGAGGAAAATGAACTAAGGAGGTAGTAAAAACTAACTAGATGGGACTGGCGGATGTCGTTTATTTGCCACTTACATCCCTAGTTTCATCTTACCATTTTAATTTCTTTTCGGCTGATGTTGCTTCGAACCATTTAAATATAGTTTGCCATGCTCGGCAATAATTCGTCCGTCGTTTACCATGTAAGCTTCTCGCTGGATCATACGATAACTATCTCTTACTTATGTCCGGTGAAACCTTTCAGGATGCCGTTCACACTAGGACGCAATGTACAACCCCAGAATCTATTTGTGGAAGCAGTGCGCCATCCATGTTACCAGATGGTAGCAGTTCAGAGGCAACACCGCCGGAGAGCAGTTTGAGCACAGATATTATAGTGCTTGAGGCTATACTAGAGGCAGAAAGAGATGGTGTGGCTGCCATGAATGAGGTAATCTTTATCTTGAGGCTGGAAATTACGGAATTAGCGGCACGCATTATGCAGGCAACCCAAGAATTGGAGGAAGTAAGAATGTTGCATTTGAAGATGGAGGAGGTCCATTGTTTACGCTATCTGAAGCCCAAGGTAATCCCGGTTCTTCTTTAGATACCAGTTGAAATTGTCATTAGATTATTGTACTTGCATGTTGTGTCATGTCTCTGAATGGATTATGTTGCAAGACCCCCTATCTTGTCCGGAATTCCATGTTATCCATGTGTTGTAATGATCCGAACTTTTTAGGCGAGGTAATCCTCAGTACTTGTATGATTGACATAAGGTCAACTGTTTTTCGTGTGAGCATATTGTATTGGATGAAATAACTGTTTGAATCAGAGTGTATCCAACCTACTGAATTCGAAGATCACGGCATTTCTAAATCATAATCATATATAAATGTGGAATGAATCTTTGTTGTGGTGTTGAAGAAATAAATAACAAAACGTATAATTATCTGTGGATATTCATAATCGAATACAAATTGGATTTGAATTTAGTTTGCCAGGTCCCAGGGCAAACGTGAATGCCAATTCTCCCAAGTTTTGAACGAAGCGGCTAAACACCCACTGTAATTTGTGGGCTGCCCGAAGCAAGTGTTTGCGAGATGGAAATTACTGTCTACCCCTGACACTTGACATCCTTATCGATCGGATTTACACTGCTGTCGATAGGGGTAGACTAGTAACTTCAATCAGACGTGACACGACGGCCTCTGAGCCCATTCAGACACGGTGGGCGCCAAACGTGGGCGGCAAAACACATTTGATTCAACCTCGTTCGAAAGACATGTGTCTCTTCGTCCATTTCCCCATTCATACACGGTGGGCAGCAAAACAAACTCTCCTCGTCCGAAATTGATGTAGGCTAATATTTTAAATAGGGGCAGATGTGTAACTTCCATCAGACGTGACACAACCGCCCTACCTGTCAGACCCGTTCATATACAGAGGCGCCAACCGTGGTGCAAAACACCCTCTCCTCGCCCAAATAGTTACCGCAAATATTTGGGAGATGCGAGATTACCGTCCTATCCCCAACCGACGCGATGTTCGAAATTTTAAATGGGGATAAGTTCAGTAACTTTCCCCATTTCGAGAAGCGTCCCAAAGTTTGAGATCCCCCTCCTCCATTTCCCCATTCATACACCGTCGGCGACACGACAACCTCCGCCTGCGCCAGCCTCCTCCGTCCGCCACCCGTCCTCCACCTTGCCGGAGCCGCTACCCCTACCCGTCGCCCTTTGGAAGAGATGGACGTCTCTCATCCATGGCGCTGGACCAGATCCTTTCATCGCCTCCTCTCGCTTCATCGGCGCCGTTGTCCACCTTGCCGTTGCCGCTCCTCGACCGCCTCGCCCACGGCAACAGGATATATCCCCGACCCGCCGTCGCCTTCTAAAGTCTTCTTCCCCGCCGCCGACAGCCATCGCACCCGCAGCACCCTCAACGTATCAGCATAGGCCTACACGGTGTCGCAAGAGAGGTGGTACTCTTCCATATGTGCTTAAGTTATTGATCTCACCCGGAAAATAGATCATAATTTGTTTACTGTACTTTTCTTGTCCGTACCAAATCGTAGTGGCTAGTTGAAAGCAAACATTGGTTGCGAAGTAGCTTTGTCCGGTTTGCACCTTCATATCCGCCATGGCACGGGCACTATACTCGTAAAGCTTATGGTTTCCCTCCTTTATATTCACTACCATCATCGTAGGTGCTTTGTGTCGTGCTAGCACTGCTCCACAATACCTCAACCCAAAGCTTACGTGTTGAAATACGAATCTGATATGATGCTCATATCACTAAAACAGAGAACGTTTAATTGGTCACCTAATGTTTATATTCGTTTCAAAAAGCATGTGCGCCACCCACTGGTCCAGCTAGTTCCACTTTCCTGATTTTTCTCTTGATTCTTAGGGTTTTCCCCTTTCATCTACTCTACTATGATCTGCGTAGATGCTTTTTGTTGTACTAGCATTACTCCACCCTTCAAGCTAAACAAAACAACACTCAGAATTCGAAAGCTTAGTTGTTCAAATATGATTGTGATATGATACTGATATTAGTTAACCGACACATTTAATTGGTTAGCTAAAGGTCCCACTTGAGTTTCCAAATGCATGTCGCGACATATAGAGAGACAGCATAATTGCATTTCTTTGTCACTTGTTGACCGTACTTTCTTGTCCATACCAAATCTTAGTTGTTATTTCAAAGCAAACATCGGTTGCTAACTACCCTTTGCGCGGTTTGCAGGTTCAGATCTGCCATCCCACTGCCACGGACAACATTGTACTCATCATGCTTATGTTTGCCCCATTTTATGATGACCACAATCAGCCTATGTGGTTCGTGTCGTAATAGCACTGCTCCACCCATCAAGCTAAACAAGCTTAGTTGTACAAATTCATATATGATATTATTACTAATATTAGTAAAACTGAGAGATGTTTAATTGGTGAGCTAAATGTTCCTACTTTAGTTTCGAAATGCATGTGAGCCACATATGGAGAGACCGGAAAGAATAGAATTTCTCTGTGCGCTCTGGTTCATCATGGGTGGCCAACCGACATTGTATTGAAAGACTTGTAATATCTTCAATCTGCTTGCTCTTCTGCTCTTCTTTAAGATGATACTCTTCTCTTGCGGTTGACTGGTCAGGTTGAGTTGTTCTCCCTTAGTATATTTTGAATCTGTCAGGTCAGGTTGACTTGTTCTTCTTTACTATATGTTGAAGCTATCATCTGTGAAGTGTCATCACTTCTGGAGCTCTCATATTTTGAGTAGTAGGCCACATTATATTAATGCACACAACAAATTACAGCATGCATGGCATCTTTTAAAAGAATTGCAGAGATAGCACAAGGGGTTTACAGGAGGCAAGATTGGATTAGAATCATACGCATTACAAAGAAAATCTCACTTGTTATTATGTTTTCATGCATGTCAGATATTGAACATTATCAAAAATGAATATGAGAATGGGCGCACGAGAGGAATATTGCGGAATGATCCACTAGCTAACAAACTTGTTATGGTGGAGGATGGCCTATCTTATTCACCAATCAAGGTGCTTGCTCTAGCTTTGCAAAGTTGTATTGGTCGCACATATTTTGCATCTGACCTCTTGCATTACTTATACTTTGTTACACCATCTGCTTGGTGTAAGCATGATATATGATTGTATGCCATACCTATCCATTTTATGTACCTATTCCATGTCTCGTCACACTATGTTTTTCCAGTAAAATGTTGTTCTTTCATAATAGATGTCCAAAAGGAAGAGGGTGAGTGCAGATACTCAAGGAGTACAAACTAGGTATTTGGAAAAGGTAGTGATACATTAAATCAGATAGATCAAGAGCCACGAAAACACAGCCCAACTGCACCACACTTTACCCCTACTCCAGTGGCCAAACCCCAATTAGAACTGCTGGGAGCCCAGCGTCAGGTACTGTCTATGATATCAATTCAAAATTTGAACTCCTAAATTTCTGCTTGTGCCTTACCTTCTCTCTTGTATGAAAACTAATTTCAGATGAATCTCCTTGCTCAAAGGATCATACAATCTCAAAACAATAATGGGCTCTGCATTGCTCTTATCAGTACCTCTCTCCCTTTTGCCTTGTAACGCTGTACGTAATTAATTGCTATTTGATTATGTATCATTAGTCTGCACCCGAGCTTCATTATCCTCTGTTTCTTCCAATATTATTTGATCTATATTTACTCTTTGCAAAATGTAGAATAATGGCAATGCTTATAAAGAATTTTCTTTGGGGAATTTATTGAATTATCCTTCCATCAACATGGAGAAGGGCTTTGTCCAGCCCGTGTTAACATGTAATGTAAGTTCATCCTTCTCAAGCCTTCGAAGTTTGTTCTAGTATAGATTTGGATAGGCATCATTTCCTCCACTGTTGTTTGCTTTGTTGTTTACATCTGATTGGATGTTTGCAACAACTATCAGTTTCAAATTGTAGTTGTAAAAACATGTTCCTTATGCAGAATAGATCTATTTATTTGCTTATATAATTGTGAAACCTATTACGTGTCTCCTTGTTTCTCTTTCAGAGTCGTATCTCTTACGTCAGGCAGAACTTTAGGGAAGATAGTGAGCCAAACCATCTTGTGGACAGCGAGATGACCCCAAGGTCGTGTCTTGATGAAGACAGTGAGTTGAAGCTACTCACCAGCAGGTGTGAGACATCCTCTGTGCAGTCCCTGCCTCAATCAGTTCGACTTCTTTAGTCTCAACTTAAAGCGGAAAGGCTTGCTTCAGCTCAGCTCTAACTTGAAGTCAAAGATGCAATGAAGATGTCAGAGGACTGGCGTGCGCACCATCAAGCCTTAAATCTAGTGTTGATGCATCTATCATTGACACAACTGAGGTCTACTCAGCTTCTTCAGCTGTTTGGGGGGCCCTTCCTGGCCAGGCCTAGTGCCTTCTAAAGTGCTCTCAGTTTTGTATATTCTTTTGTCGGCGCGTTTATTTGCACTGGTGGCGAACTTTGATGCCCAATGGATGTAATATGTGATAGCCGTGATAGCCTATCGTAAGTTGCTTGCTTATTTATTTCCGTGTTGTCTTGTTTATTTGTTTGCTCGTAGTCATTGCAGTTCTTTTTCCACGGTTTGCTAGTGGCTGCAATAACCTATTTTTAAAAACTAGGCTACAATAACCATGGGCTAATATTTACTGTAGTGACACTGGGCCTCCTACAGGCCGTAGAAATAGTGGGCATTCTACGGGCCATAGAAACAATGGGCCTTCTATGGGCCGTAGAAACAATGGGCCTTCTACGGGTCGTATCATCAATGGGCCTTATACGGGCAGTATGATAACATGGGCCAATAACAGGCCGCATTATGGCCGTAAACGGGCTAGAGTTGGAATCGTCCGTTCATGGGCCGACCCTAACGGGCCATTGTTAATAGGTTGTATTTTATGACGCTATGAAAATGGCCCAACGTATTAACGGACCACAAACAGGCCGATTGTAACCACGGGCTGAATTTGGCCCACAAGCAGAAAATGATAGTAACGGGTCGTAAGTAAACGAATGCTGGAAATGAGCCCAAGAATAAATGGGCTCTGAGAAGGCCGAAAGATAACATGGGCTGGAAACGGCCCAACGAAATAACGAGCCGTTAATGGGTATAAAGTGATACACTGTTCATTACGGGCTAGTTTCACCACGGACCATTAATGGGTGTAAAGTGATACACTGTTCATTACGGGCCAGTTTCACCACGCGTCGTTAATAGGCCAAGAGTTACATAGGGCCTCATATGGGCCGAAAGACGTCATGGGCCATACATGGGCCAGAAGTGAAAACGTGTTGGAATCATATTGGGTGGCCCAGATGACGCTACTGGGCCTAATTCGGATAGGGCGTAACGGGCCTTGGGTTAGCGGGTTGTAAATGGGCTATATGCTAACAGGCCGTTAACAGGCTTTCCATGGGCCGGCCCGCCACATTTTGACCAAGTCAAACGGGCCGGCCTTTTCACAGGAATGGACCTCTGTTGGGTCGTGCCACGTGTCGACGTATCATAGGTGCCTTCCGTCCAATGAGTGGATGACATCTGTCCCAACAATGAGCAGACACGTGTTTCCTCCAGCCAATGATGATTTTACACGTGGAAAATCCCCATTGGTTGGGGCTCTTAACGGGTTATCGGATCCAAAACCCGATCCGATAGCTTAACGGCGTTCCGTTACGGTGGATGCCACGGTCGGTCACCCTTGACGAAAAGCACTTACGGACGCGCGATTTATCGTCATGGAAGTGGACACTTCCGTGATGATAATTTTGGTAATGTCATGGAACACTTCTATGACAGCACAGGTATGACTATCTTGATTTTGTCATAAAATTGTCATGGATGTACATGCATGACAAAAAACGCGACCTACTGTGAAAAACACGTATCATCACGGAAGTGTATTTTTTTTGTAGTGTCAGAGGGGTATTAAATAGCATAATGGATCTGAACATATAATCTTCCACCAAATAAACCTTATAGTAATCAACTACAAGATGTAATCAACACTACTAGTCACCCACAAGTACCAATCTAAGGTTCCGGTACAAAGATTGAACACAAGAGATGAACTAGGGTTTGAGAGTAGATGGTGTTGTTGAAGATGTTGATGGAGATTGTCGTCCCAAAGATGGGAGAGTTATTGGTGATGACAATGACGATGATTTCCCCCTCTGGGAGGGAAGTTCCCCTGGCAAAATCGCTCCGCCGGAGGGCAAAAGTGCTCCTGCCAAGTTCCGCCTCGAGACGGCAGCCCTTCATCCCGAAAGTCCTCTCCTGATTTTTTCTAGGTCAAAATGACTTATATACCAAAAGATGGGCACCGGAGATGGGCCGTGGAGGGCACAACCCACCATGGCGTGCCTGGGGGCCCTGGCACGCCCAAGTGGGTTGTGCCCACCTAGTGGGTCCCCTCTGGTGGGTCCCCTCTGGTAGTTATTGACCCCAATAATTCTTAAATATTCCATAAAAATTCTTTGTGAAGTTTCAGCTCATTTGGAGATGTGCAGAATAGGTAACTCTAACGTAGCTTTTTCAGGTCTAGAATTCAAGCTGCCAGTATTCTCCCTCTTCGTGAGAACCTTGCATATTATGAGAGAAAAGGGATTAGAAATACTCCGAAAAGCATTATTATGCATAAAAGTATTATAAATAACAGTTGGAAATCATGATGCAAAATTGACGTATCACGAGTGCGTGAGGGGGAGATTTATATAGGGGAATGCCGTGGAGGAGGGGTTGAGCACAAGATTTGGTCGATCCCGAGGGGATTTGTTGCCACGATGGTGCGCTCCAGCGAAAGAAGGAGGAGGAGGAAGAAAGGATCTGGTCGGCCACTTGCTCCCATCTGTCGGCGAGGGTGAGTGAAAAGGAAAGCGAGCGGTGGCCGGTCGCGAAAGGATTCGAGACAACGCGTGCTGGAGCACGCCGTGGGGAGAGAGAGAAGTGGGTCGGTCTGCTAGTGTGGGCTAAGGAGGCTTCGACCATATTTTTTTAGAAAAACAAGTTTTCCTTTAACATAAAAATAGGGAAGAAAGGCTAAAGAAATAGAACAAAAACTAATATAGGCATATAATTCATAAACATTTCAGAAAAAGAAATCCTAAAACATGGACTATTTTTCAAGTCCAAATAAACTCCACAAAAATTCGAATAATGCAAACAATGCTTCTGTTGCATTTAAAATTCAAGTAAAATTATTTTGAGATACCAAAATAATTTAACATTCATTTTCTCCACTTTTCTATTGCACGGAATCACTTAACCCTATTTTCCATATATTTCATTTTTGCAGAAAAATAATTTGAATAAAAACCAAATAACTCATAATTGGGTTTGAATTTGAATTTCAAACCACTTTCAAATCTTTTCTTTTTTTTCCTTGTCCAAATATATTTCAAATGTGTGTGAAATTTGAAGTGTCATGTTCTTTCTCTCATTTTGAATAACTTTCAGAGAATTTGATATTTGGAAATTCAAATAACTCCAAAATTACTTTCAAAAATGACTCTTTGAAACCTCCAACTCTCTTTCTTGTAATTTGAAGAAGTCATTTTATTTTCTCCCATGAAACTCATTGAGTGGCATGAAGTTCCTAGTTTTAAAATATTTCAAATCATTTTCAAATCCGTTTTTCATCTCTTTCAATGGAAGAAGTCATATCATCTTCACTCTAGGATTTTGCGATGAAATGAATTTGAATTCATTTAGGTCAAAGTACAAAGTGAAAGTTTGGGAAAGTCATTTCATTCCCTCTCATTCAACTTTCAAAAACTTTCAATTTTCACTCAATTTCACACAATCAATCACATCACAATCGAACACTCAAAGTTATTTATTTAATTTAACATTCCAAAATTTAGAATTTTGGAATGTTACATACACCACTCCAATCACCATATCATCATTGCTACTAATAATTCTTGCAATCAAGTATTTGTCGTAGGTGTTGTTTAATTAACAACTCAACTGCTAAACCTTATAAATATTCTTTGGCTCCCATTGCGCCGAATCAATAATTTCGGTTGTAATACTTCTCTCCTAGACTGTTGCGATCTCCAATGTGTGTGGGTCATCACCTCCCCTCCATTCTTTATCTCGAACATTTTTCTGCCTTCCACATATGTTTAATATTTCCACTAGAAGTGGCATGCTTCTTTAGTTTATTTTGTTGCTCTTTAGTTCTAGTATGCTCATTCCTGCTGAATACTATGTTTCCGAGTAGAATTTTTATAATCTCCTAAACCCCTATAACCGGTTCTAATATGCTCATTCCCGTAACAAATTCATCACCAGTAGAACCACACAGTTAGCACACCACTAACCATCGGGCGTAGCTCAAAGTGAATGTTAGACAGTATAGCTTCTGTATTTACACGTGTATATTGTAACGTTGTATACCACCTCATTATATATATCTGATAGGCCAACCCTAGAGGGTTGTGCCGGTTCCCCCCCAAACCTATTGTCTTACATGGTATCACGCTAGGTTACGTTCGCTTCCGCTAAACCCTAATACCCGACACCGCCGCCGCCACCGTCATCACCGCCACCGCTCCCGATCACGCCGCCGCCATGTCGAGCGCCACCACGTCTGGTTCCACCACCGCAGGATTCCTGCAGGCCTCCCTCACGGTGCTGCTGTCCCTCCCGCTGGACGCTGCTGTTGCGCCATCCCCGCTCGTGACATGGAGCGTTGGCTCCTTCTTCTCGACTCCTCCAGTGGCCTCGTGGTTCGGGCGCAAGCTTGTGGTGCACACCGCTGCTGCGTCGTCTGCCTCTCCTGCCACGGGTGTTGTCCCGTCGCTACCGCCGCTAGCGCCCGAGTCTACCTTGATGGCGGGGATGTCGGTGTCGGGCCCGGTTGCGGTGCCATCTGCCCCCACACCCTTTGTTCCTCCGGTCGTGTCTCTGGTCCCGTTGACGGCCTCTATGGTGTCCTCACCCCAGGCTGTCTCCTCGATGGGATCTTTGTCGCCGCCGCCGTTTCACTTTGTCCACCTCATCACCATCAAGTTGCCGTCGGACAACTACATCTTCTGGCGTGCGCAGGATCTTCCGCTCCTTGGGAGCCATTATCTGCTCAGCTACGTCGACGGCTCTCCCTTGCCCCCGCATTGGTGGACAGCATGGACGGTCCAGTCTATAATCCGGCTCACCGTGTTTGGACTGGGCAGGACCAGGCGAACCTCTCCTCCATCCAGGGGTCGCTCTCTCCGGCTGTCACTGGGCTTGTTGTGTTCGCCAAGATGTCTCATGAGGCACGGACCATACTCGAGCGCTCGTTTGCGATGCAGTCTCTAGCTCATGTCTCTGCGCTCTGCCGTCAGCTTGGCAAGTGCGAGAAGCTTGACTCCACGGCCACAGAGTTATACAACAAGGTCAAGGGCCTTGCTGACACGTTGGCCTCCATTGGACAGCCGCTCACCGACTTCGAGTTCAACTCCTTCATCGTCAACGGGCTCGACGAGGAGTATGATGCTTTGGTCGAGATCATCAACGAGCGGGGCAACTCGACTCCCATGGCGGCACATGAGGGCTACTCCCGCATTCTCCTCACCAAACAGCGTGTCGAGGCGCGACAATCCAAGGCTAGTTGCTACCTCTGGAGCACAACGTTGGATTTCCCCGAAGAGGAGAGGATGATGCAGCAAAGTAGCGTAAGTATTTCCCTCAGTTTTTGAGAACCAAGGTATCAATCCAGTAGGAGACCACACACAAGTCCCTCGTACCTACACAAAACGATAGCTACTCACAACCAACGCGATTAGGGGTTGTCAATCCCTTCATGGTCACTTACGAGAGTGAGATCTGATAGAGATGATAAATAATATTTTTGGTATTTTTGATAGATAGATGCAAAGTAAAAATTAAAAAAGCAAAGTAAAAGCAAAGCAAGTAAATAAAGCGATAGAGATTGATATGATGAGAATAGATCCGGGGGCCATAGGTTTCACTAGTGGCTTCTCTCAAGAGCATAGGTATTCTACGGTGGGTGAACAAATTATTGTTGAGCAATTGACAGAACTGAGCATAATTATGAGTATATCTTGGCAATGATCATGTATATAGGCATCACGTCCAAGACAAGTAGATCGAAACGATTCTGCCTCTACTACTATTACTCCACTCATCGACCGCTATCCAGCATGCATCTAGAGTATTAAGTTAAAAATAGAGTAACGCTTTAAGCAAGATGACATGATGTAGAGGGATAAATTCATGCAATATGATAAAAAACCATCTTGTTATCCTTGATGGCAACAATACAATACGTGCCTTGCAACCCTTTCTGTCACTCAGTAAGGACACCGCAAGATTGAACCCAAAGCTAAGCACTTCTCCCATTGCAAGAACTACCAATCTAGTTGTCCAAACCAAAAAGGATAATTCGAAGAGACTTGCAAAGATAACTCAATCATACATAAAAGAATTCAGAGAAGATTCAAATATTTTCCATAGATAATACTGGATCATAAACCCACAATTCATCGATCTCAACAAACACACCGCAAAAAGAAGATTACATCGAATAGATCTCCATGAGAGAGGGAGAGAACATTGTATTGAGATCCAAAAGGAGAGAAGAAGCCATCTAGCTACTAGCTATGGACCCGAAGGTCTGAAGTAAACTACTCACACTTCATCGGAGGGGCTATGGTGTTGATGTAGAAGCCCTCTGTGGTGGATGCCCCCTCCGGAGGAGCTCCGGAACAGGCCCCAAGATGGGATCTCGTGGATACAGAAGGTTGCGGCGGTGGAATTAGGTCTTTGGCTCCTGTTCTGATCGTTTGGGGATACGTAGGTATATATAGGAGGAAGGAGTACGTCGGTCGAGCAACAAGGGGCCCACGATGTAGGGGGGCACGCCCACGGGGGCGCCCTCCACCCTCATGACCGCCTCTGGCACTTCTTGGAGTAGGGTCCAAGTCTCCTGGATCACGTTCGGTGAGAAAATCACGTTCCCGAAGGTTTCATTCCGCTTGGACTCCGTTTGATATTCCGTTTCTTCGAAACACTGAAATAGGCAAAAACAGCAATTCTGGGCTGGGCCTCCGGTTAATAGGTTAGTCCCAAAAATAATATAAAAGTGAAAAATAAAGCCCAATATAGTCCAAAACCGTAGATAAAGTAGCATGGAGCAATCAAAAATTATAGATACGTTGGAGACGTATCAGGCATCCCTGACCTTAATTCCTGCTCATCCTCGAGTAGGTAAATGATAAAAAAAGAATTTTTGATGCGGAGTGATACTTTGGCATAATTTCAATGTAAATCTTCTTAATTGTGATATGGATATTTAGATCCGAAAGATTCAAGAGAAAAGTTCATATTGACATAAAAAATAATAATACTTCAAGCATACTAATCAAAGCAATCATGTCTTCTCAAAATAACATGGCCAAAGAAAGTTATCCCTACAAAATCATATAGTGTGGCTATGCTCCATCTTCCCCACATAAAATATTTAAATCATGCACAACCCCGATGACAAGCCAAGCAATTGTTTCATACTTATGACATTCTCAAAACTTTTTCAATCTTCACGCAATACATGAGCGTGAGCCATGGATATAACACTATATGTGGAATAGAAGGGTGGTTGTGGAGAAGACAAAAAGAGGGAAGATAGTCTCACATCAACTAGGCGTATCAATGGGCTATGGAGATGCCCATCAATAGATATCAATGTGAGTGAGTAGGGATTGCCATGCAACGGATGCACTAGAGCTATAAGTATATGAAAGCTCTACAAAAGAAACTAAGTGGGTGTGCATCCAACTCGCTTGCTCACGAAGACCTAAGGCATTTTGAGGAAGCCCATCTTTGGAATATACAAGCCAAGTTCTATAATGAAAAATTCCCACTAGTATATGAAAGTGACAAAATGAGAGACTCTCTATCATGAAGATCTTGGTGCTACTTTGAAGCACAAGTGTTCTAAAAGGATAGTAGCATTGTCCCTTCTCTCTTTTTCTCTCATTTTTTATTTGGGCCTTTCTCTCTCTTTTTTATGGCCTCTTTTTTCGTCCGGAGTCTCATCCCGACTTGTGGGGGAATCATAGTCTCCATCATCCTTTCCTCACTTGGGACAATGCTCTAATAATGATGATCATCACACTTTTTTATTTTTCTTACAACTCAACAATTACAACTCGATACTTAGAACAAAGTATGACTCTATATGAATGCCTCCGGCGGTGTACCGGGATATGCAATGAATCATGAGTGACATGTATGAAAGAATTATGAACGGTGGCCTTGCCACAAATACGATGTCAACTACATGATTATGCTAGCAATATGACAATGATGGAGCGTGTCATAATAAACGGAACGGTGGAAAGTTGCATGGCAATATATCTCAGAATGGCTATGGAAATGCCATGATAGGTAGGTATGGTGGCTGTTTTGAGGAAGGTATATGGTGGGTGTATGATACCGGCGAAAAGTGCGCGGTATTAGAGAGGCTAGCAAAGGTGGAGGGATGGGAAAAAAAGTGTGTATAATCCATGGACTGAACATTAGTCATAAAGAACTCATATACTTGTTGCAAAAATCTAGAAGTTATCAAAGAAAAGTATTACGCGCATGCTCCTAGGGGGATAGATTGGTAGGAAAAGACCATCGCTCGTCCCCGACCGCCACTCATAAGGAAGACAATCAATAAATAAATCATGCTCCGAGTTCATCACATGACGGTTCACCATACGTGCATGCTACGGGAATCACAAACTTCAACACAAGTATTCTTTGAATTCACAACTACTTAACTAGCATGACTCTAATATCACCATCTTCATATCTCAAAACAATTATCAAGCATCAAACTTATCTTAGTATTCAATGCACTCAAAATAAAGTTTCACATATCCTTAACACCAAGAATATTAACATTAAGCGAATTACCATGCTATTAATGACTCTCAAAATAATCTAAGTGAAGCATGAGAGATCAATAGTTTCTTTAAAACAAATCCACAACCGTGCTCTAAAAGATATAAGTGAAGCACTGGAGCAAAAATTATCAAGCTCAAAAGATATAAGTGAAGCACTATGAGCAAAACTATCAAGCTCAAAAGATATAAGTGAAGCACGTAGAGTATTCTAACAAATTCCAATTCATGTATGACTCTCTCAAAAGGTGTGTACAGCAAGGATGATTGTGGTAGACTAACAAGCAAAGACGCAAATGATACAAGACGCTCCAAGCAAAAGACATATCATGTGGTGAATAAAAATATAGCTCCAAGTAAATTACCGATGAAAGTGGACGAAAGAGGGGATGCCTTCCGGGGCATCCCCAAGCTTTGACTTTTTGGTGTCCTTGGATTATCTTGGGGGTGCCATGGCCATCCCCAAGCTTAGGCTCTTGCCACTCCTTGTTCCATAATCCATCAAAAGAATTCACCCAAAACTTGAAAACTTCACAACACAAAACTCAACAGAAATCTCGTGAGCTCCGTTAGAGAAAGAAAACAAAGAACTACTTAAGGTACTGTATTCCAACTCAGTCTTTATTTATATTGGTGTTAAACCTACTGTATTCCAACTTCTCTATAGTTTATAAACTATTTTACCAGCCATAGATTCATCAAAATAAGCAAACATCACACGTAAAACAGAATTTGTCAAAAACAGAACAGTCTGTAGTAATCTGTAACTAACGCAAACTTCTGGAACTCTAAATATTCTACAAAAATAGGAAGTCCTAGAAAATTTGTTTATTGAACAGAAGCAAAAAGAATGAACGAAAAATCACGTTCCTGTGATTTAACAAAATTATATTCGTGCGCGCAAAGTTTCTGTTTTTCAGCAGAATCAAATCAACTATCATTGTAGGTTATCCTATAGGTTCTACTTGGCACAAACACTAATTAAAACATAAAACCACATCCAAATAGAAGGTAGATGGATTATTTATTCCTAAACAGAAGCAAAAACAAAAACACAAATAAAATTGGGTTGCCTCCCAACAAGCGCTATCGTTTAACGCCCCTAGCTAGGCATAAAAGCAAGTATAGATCTAGGTATTGCCATCTTTGGTAGGCAATCCATAAGTGGCTCTCATGATAGATTCATATGGTAATTTTATTTTCTTTCTAGGGAAGTGTTCCATACCCTTCTTTAAGGGAAATTGGAATCTAATATTTCTTTCCTTCATATCAATAATTGCACCAATCGTTCTAAGGAAAGGTCTACCAAGAATAATAGGACATGAAGGATTGCAATCTATATCAAGAACGATAAAATCTACGGGCACATAATTACTATTTGCAACAATAAGAACATCATTAATTCTTCCCATAGGCTTTTTAATAGTGGAATCCACAAGATGCAAGTTTAGAGAGCTATCATCAAAATCACGGAAAACTAGCAAATCACATAAAGTTTTGGGAATAGTAGAGACACTAGCACCCAAATCACACAAAGCATGAAACTCATAATCTTTAATTTTAATTTTAATAGTAGGTTCCCACTCATCATAGAGTTTTCTAGGGATAGAAACTTTCAACTCAAGTTTTTCTTCATAAGATTGCATCAAGGCATCAACAATGTGTTTGGTAAAGGCCTTATTTTGACTATAAGCATGAGGAGAATCTAGCACGGATTGCAACAAGGAAATACAACCAATCAAAGAGCAATTTTCATAATTAAATTCCGTGAGATCCAAAATAGTGGGTTTAGCAACCTCTAGGTTTTTATTTCTTTCAATCCCACTTTCATCAATTTCATCATCAAGATCTAGAAACTCCGAATTCTTAGAACGCCTTCTAGGTAAAGGAAGATCATATTCAGTTTCATCAAGATCCATATTGCAAAACAAAGATTTAATGGGGGATACATCAATAACTTTTAGATCTTCATCTTGATTTTCATAGGAATTGGAAGAACACGCTTTAATAAAGGCATCTTTGGAAGCACGCATCCTAGCGGTTCTTTCCTTGCACTCATCAATGGAAATTCTCATGGCTTTGAGGGACTCATTGATATCATGCTTAGGAGGAATAGATCTAAGCTTTAAAGAATCAAGTTCAAGAGTAATTCTATCAACGTTCCTAGCCAAATCATCAACTTTAAGCAATTTCTCTTCGAGCAAAGCATTAAAATTCTTTTGTGAATTCATAAACTCTTTAACACTACTCTCAAATTCAGAGGGCATCTTATTAAAATTTCCATAAGAGTTGTTGTAGGAATTTCCACAATTATTAGAAGGATTGCTAGGATAAGGCCTAGGATTAAAATTCCCTCTATACGCGTTGTTTCCAAAACTATTCCTACCAACAAAATTCACATCCATAGATTCATTACTATTCTCAAGCAAAGTAGACAAAGGCATATCATTGGGATCAAGAGGAGTATTTTTAGGAGCAAACATCTTCATAAGTTCATCCATCTTTTCACTCAAAACATTGATTTCTTCTATAGCATGCACTTTTTTACTAGAAGATCTTTCGGTGTGCCATTGAGAATAATTAGCCATAATATTATCAAGCAATTTTGTAGCATCTCCTAACGTAATTTCCATAAACGTGCCTCCCGCGGCCGAGTCTAAAAGATTTCTAGAAGCAAAATTCAATCCAGCATAAATTTTTTGTATGATCATCCATAAATTCAAACCATGAGTAGGGCAATTGCGAAGCATCAATTTAATTCTTTCCCAAGATTGGGAAACATGCTCATGATCAAGTTGTTTAAAATTCATAATATCGTTCCTAAGAGTGATGATCTTAGCGGGAGGAAAATACTTAGAGATAAAAGCATCTTTGCACTTGTTCCAAGAATCAATACTATTTTTAGGCAAAGATGAAAACCAAACTTTAGCACGATCTCTAAGTGAAAACGGAAATAACTTCAATTTGACAATATTGTTATCCGTATCTTTCTTCTTTTGCATATCACACAAATCAACAAAATTATTTAGATGAGTAGCGGCATCTTCACTAGAAAGGCCGTGAATTGATCTTTCATAACAAGATTCAAAGAAAGCGGTATTGATTTCACAAGACTCATCATTATTAAGAGGAGCAATCGGATTACTAAGGAAATCATTATTATTGGTATTCGAGAAGTCACACAATTTGGTATTATCTTGCGCCATGGCAACAAGTAATCCAACACACAAGCAAACAGAAAGGCAACTGGAAAAAGGCAGACGGGAAAGAGAGGAGGAGATTGGGAAAGAGAGGGCAAATAAAATGGCAAGGGTGAAGTGGGGGAGAGGAAAACGAGAGGCAAATGGCAAATAATGTAATGCGAGAGATAGGGATTGCGATGGGTACTTGGTATAGTTGACTTGCTTGCGTGAGCCTCCCCGGCAACGGCGCCAGAAATTCTTCTTGCTACCTCTTGAGCACTGCGTTGGATTTCCCCGAAGAGGAGAGGATGATGCAGCAAAGTAGTGTAAGTATTTCCCTAAGTTTTTGAGAACCAAGGTATCAATCCAGTAGGAGACCACGCACAAGTCCCTCGTACCTACACAAAACGATAGCTACTCGCAACCAACGCGATTAGGGGTTGTCAATCCCTTCACGGTCACTTACGAGAGTGAGATCTGATAGAGATGATAAATAATATTTTTGGTGTTTTTGATAGATAGATGCAAAGTAAAAAGTAAAAAGCAAAGTAAAAGCAAAGCAAGTAAATAAACCGATAGAGATTGATATGATGAGAATAGACCTG
This sequence comes from Aegilops speltoides, assembly GCA_021437245.1. Lineage (NCBI taxonomy): Eukaryota > Viridiplantae > Streptophyta > Magnoliopsida > Poales > Poaceae > Aegilops > Aegilops speltoides. Next base: position 456,470,435 of record CM038142.1, read on the forward strand.
GGGGCCATAGGTTTCACTAGTGGCTTCTCTCAAGAGCATAGGTATTCTATGGTGGGTGAACAAATTACTGTTGAGCAATTGACAGAATTGAGCATAATTATGAGTATATCTAGGCAATGATCATGTATATAGGCATCACGTCCAAGACAAGTAGATCGAAACGATTCTGCATCTACTACTATTACTCCACTCATCGACCGCTATCCAGCATGCATCTAGAGTATTAAGTTAAAAACAGAGTAACGCTTTAAGCAAGATGACATGATTTAGAGGGATAAATTCATGCAATATGATAAAAAAACATCTTGTTATCCTTGATGGCAACAATACAATACGTGCCTTGCAACCCTTTCTGTCACTCGGTCAGGACACCGCAAGATTGAACCCAAAGCTAAGCACTTCTCCCATTGCAAGAACTACCAATCTAGTTGGCCAAACCAAAAAGGATAATTCGAAGAGACTTGCAAAGATAACTCAATCATACATAAAAGAATTCAGAGAAGATTCAAATATTTTCTATAGATAATACTGGATCATAAACCCACAATTCATCGGTCTCAACAAACACACCGCAAAAAGAAGATTACATCGAATAGATCTCCACGAGAGAGGGGAGAACGTTGTATTGAGATCCAAAAAGAGAGAAGAAGCCATCTAGCTACTAGCTATGGACCCGGAGGTTTGAAGTAAACTACTCACACTTCATCAGAGGGGCTATGGTGTTGATGTAGAAGCCCTCCATGGTGGATGCCCCTCCCGTGAGCTCCTAACAAGCCCCAAGATGGGATCTCGTGGATCTGAGAAGGTTGCGGCGGTGGAATTAGGTTTTTGGCTCCTGTTCTGATCATTTGGGGATACGTAGGTATATATAGGAGGAAGGAGTACGTCGGTGGAGCAACAGGGGCCCATGAGGTAGGGGCGTGCCTGGGCGCGCCTCCACCTCGTGACCGCCTGCACTTCTTGGAGTAGGGTCCAAGTCTCCTGGATCACGTTCGGTGAGAAAATCACGTTCCCGAAGGTTTCATTCCGTTTGGACTCCGTTTGATATTCCGTTTCTTCGAAACACTGAAATAGGCAAAAAACAGCAATTCTGGGCTGGGCCTCCGGTTAATAGGTTAGTCCCAAAAATAATATAAAAGTGGAAAATAAAGCCCAATATAGTCCAAAATAGTACTCCCTCCGTCCCAAAATAAGTGACTCAAGTTTGTACTAACTTTGTACTAAAGCTAGTACAAAGTTGAGTCACTTATTTTGGGACGGAGGGAGTAGATAAAGTAGCATGAAGCAATCAAAAATTATAGATACGTTGGAGACGTATCACCAGTCACGGCTCCCTCTCTGCGAACGCCGCCACTAAGGGTGGCCGCAACTCGTCCAAGGGGCCGCCCCCTGCTTCGTCTTCGCCATCTTCGGCTCCCCTCATGTCCTCAACCCTATCAGGGGCCGGTGGTCGACGCGTGTGTCAGCTGTGTGGCATTGAGGGGCAATGGGCCTCCAAGTGTCACAAACGCTTCCAGCGGAGTTTTCTTGGTCTTGCCAATGACGGCAAGGACACACACAACTTTGCCCATCAGGTCGCCATGGCGGATCGTCCGGCCGTAAAAGCAACAGGGACACACTCAGTCCTACTCCATCGATCCCCACTGGTATATGGACTCTGGGGCGACGGAGCACCTGATGAGCGAGCTGGGGAAGCTTTACACTCGTGAACCCTATCATGGCTCCGTCAAGATCCACACCGCCAATGGAGCAGGTATGCACATTTCTCATATTGGTCAAGCATCTCTTCTCACTAGACATGCCAATAGGAGTCTTCAGCTTTGCAATGTTCTTAGAGTTCCATCTGTGACACGTAATCTTCTTTCAGTTCCTAAACTCACACGTGATAATAATGTGCTTTGTGAATTTCATCCTTTTTATCTTTTTATTAATGATCGGGGCACGAGGGACATTCTTCTTAGTGGGCGGCTGTGCCAGGGCCTCTACCGTCTGGAGCATCCTGGCATCGCTCGCGTTTTCAGTGGAGTTCGGGTATCTCCGTCACAGTGGCATGCTCGTCTTGGTCACCCGGCCACACCTATTGTCCGTCATGTTTTGCGTCATCATGAGCTTCCCAGTGTGTCCAGTAATAAAGATGTAGCAGTGTGTGATGCTTGTCAGCAGGGAAAGAGTCATCAACTTCCTTTTTCAGAGTCCATTCGTGAGGTGAAACATCCTTTAGAACTTGTGTTTTCAGATGTATGGGGTCCTGCTCAAACTTCTGCCAGTGGCCACAGTTATTATATCAGTTTCGTTATTGCTTATAGTCGCTTTACCTGGCTTTATCTTACTAAACGTAAATATGATGATGTGTTTGACATTTTTGTTCAGTTTCAAAAACATGTTGAACGCCTTCTCAAGCACAAAATTGTTCATGTCCAGTCGGACTGGGGCGGCGAGTATCGCAACCTCAACTCCTTCTTTCAGTCGCTCGGGATCGCTCACCGTTTAGCATGTCCACATACACATCAGCAGAATGGTTCAGTATAACGTAAGCATCATCACATTGTTGAAGCTGGTCTTACTCTTTTGGCCCATGCATCTGTCCCGTTTAGGTTTTGGAGTGATGCTTTCACCACTGCATGTTTTCTCATCAACCGTACTCCCACTCGTGTTTTGAACATGAATACTTCCATTGAAGTTCTCCTTAATGAACAACCCGATTACACCTTCTTCAAAGTTTTTGGGTGTGCTTGCTGTCCGCATCTCCGTCCATATAACAAGCGCAAGCTTGAGTTTCGTTCCAAGAAGTGTGTTTTTCTTGGCTATAGCTCTCTTCATAAAGGATATAAATGTCTTCATGTTCCCACTAATCGTGTCTATATATCCAGGGATGTCGTGTTTGATGAGCATGTTTTTCCCTTTGCCAAGCTTCCTATGTCCACCGCTGAACCACCATCAATGCATTCATCCTCTATTGCCTCTGACCAATTTGATGATGTTGCATATTCTCCTATATTGCTTCCTAACCATGGTGCATGCACTCGACGTGGGGCTCGCTCGGAGATTATAGAGGCGTCGTCGCCTCCTTCGTCGGTCTCACCAGTGGCTCATGACGATCGTGTTGAGCTTCTGCATGGCCTCGGTCACCGTGCCCATGCATGTTCGGCCGACCATCCAGCGACGCCGTGTGCCTCGGCGCCTCTGGCCTTTGGGCCGTCCGCCTTGACGCCCCTGGCCTTTCAGCCGCCTGCCTTGGCACCTCTGACTTCTGGGCCGGCCTCGCCCTCTCGGCCTGCCACGCCGGCTTCATCGTCACCTCGGCTGCCATGCCGGCCTTGCCTGGGCCGCGCTCTCCTGGCTAAGGCTCGCTCTCGCCTATGCTAACTGAGGCGTATCCATCGCTGGCTGCGGCGTCTCCGTCACCATTGCCCAGTCCCATGTCGACTAAGCCCTCTCCGGCCCCTGTGGCTCCCGCGGTTCCTCAACGACCACATATGCGGAGCCGCAGTGGCGTTTTTCAGCCCAAGCAACGTACCGATGGTACAGTTGCCTTGTTAGCTGCATGCATGACTACTGCCCTTGCAGATCGAGCCGCGCACGTATCAAGCTGCTATGCGCATTCCTCATTGGAGAGAGGCCATGGAGCAGGAGTATCAAGCTCTTGTTCACAATCAGACATGGACTCTTGTTCCTCCACTATCATGGGTTAATGTCATTGATTCTAAATGGGGTTTCAAAGTGAAGAGGCATTCTGATGGGTCCATTGAGCGCTACAAAGCTCGTCTTGTTCGTGGTTTTCGACAGCGTTTTGGTCTTGACTATGAAGACACCTTCAGTCCAGTGGTCAAGCCTACTACCATCAAGCTTCTTCTCTCACTTGCTGTTACTCGAGGTTGGTTTCTTCGTCAGCTTGATGTTCAAAATGCCTTCCTCCATGGTGTGTTGGAGGAGGAGGTCTATATGCGCCAGCCTCCGGGTTTTTCTGATCAGGATCGTCCTGATCATCTTTCTCGTCTGTCCAAGGCACTTTATGGTCTGAAGCAAGCTCCCCGTGCTTGGCATGCTCGTCTTGCAATGGCCCTTCGTGCTCATGGTTTTGCATCATCAACGGCTGACTCCTCACTATTTCTTCTACAGAGGCATGAGGTTACTATGTACTTGTTGGTCTATGTGGATGATATTATTTTGGTCAGCTCCTCTCAATCGGCTACTACTGCTCTTGTTCGCTCGCTCGATGCTGATTTTGCGGTCAAGGACCTTGGGAAGCTTCACTACTTCCTTGATGTGGAGGTTACTTCTTGGGCCGATGGTCTTGTTATGACGCAGAAGAAGTACTCCTGAAAGTGCAACTATCCCTAGGTGGTTTTGGTAATTCCTAAAAACATATAGCTCATTGAGCTAATGCTATTTCAAGTTAAATATTTCAGGAAAGCTCAATGATTGGCATGACATGGATGAGAAAAGTTGACCCCTCAAAATGCTAAGGACAAAAGGATTGGCTCAAGCTCAAGCTCAAGACTCTACATCTTCTATTTTAGTGATCCAAGATCACATTGAGTCTATAGGAAAAGCCAATACTATCAAGGAGGGATGAGGTGTTGCTTAATGAGGCTCTTGCTCAAAATGCTTAGTGATATGCTCCAAGGCCCTCAACTACTTTCTCACATCCACATATGACCTAAACCAAAAGTCAAACTTGGCCCCACCGATTCTTTCTATCCGGCGCCACCGAGTTCAGATGTCATAGCCACTGCCACAAACCCTAAGCAAATCAGTCTCACCGATAGGGATCTCGGTCTCACCGAGATGGGGTTGCAATCTCTCTGTTTCCCTTCGTAATGTTTCGGTCCCACTGAGATGAGCGATCGGTCCCACCGAGATTGCAATGTAAACTCTCTGTTTCCCTTTCGTAACATTCCAGTCTCACCGAAATGAGCGAAGCGGTCCCACCGAGTTTACCTAACCAACCCTCTGGTTAGCTTATTACCAAAATCGGTCTCACCGAGTTTGTGTAATCAGTCTCACCGAAATTAAGTTATGCCCTAACCCAAACCATATCGGTCCTACCGAGTTACATGTCGGTCCCACCGAAAATCCTAACGACAACTAGATTTGCTGAATCGGTCAGACCGAGTTTATCAATTCGGTCCCACCGAGATTGGCAAGTTGTGTGTAACGGTTAGATTTTGTGTGGAGGCTATATGTACCCCTCCACCTCCTCTTCATTCGTGGAGAGAGCCATCAGAACGAACCTACACTTCCAACTTACATTTCCTGAGAGAGAACCACCTACACTTGTGTTGAGGCCAAGATATTCCATTCCTACCATATGAATCTTGATCTCTAGCCTTCCCCAAGTTGTTTTCCACTCAAATCTTCTTTCCACCAAATCCAAATCATGTGAGAGAGAGTTGAGTGTTGGGGAGACTATCATTTGAAGCACAAGAGCAAGGAGTTGAACCAAGGAGTTTGTAAGGGCAATGAGATCGCCTACTTCGTGAAGATCTACCGCTAGTGAGGCAAGTCTTTCGTGGGCGACGACCATGGTGGGATAGACAAGGTTGCTTCTTTGTGGACCCTTCATGGGTGGAGCCCTCCATGGACTCGTGCAGCCGTTACCCTTCGTGGGTTGAAGTCTCCATCAACATGGAGGTACGATAGCACCACCTATCGGAACCACGACAAAAACATTCGTGTCTCCTATTGCGTTTGAATTCTCCAAACCCTTCCCTTTACATTCTTGCAAGTTGCATGCTTTACTTTCCGCTGCTCATATATTCTTTGCATGCTTGCTTGAATTGTGTGAAGATTGCTTGACTTGTCCAAAGTTGCTAAAATCTGCCAAGAATTAAAATTGGGAAAATGATAAGTTTTTATTTTGTCAAGTAGTCTAATCGCCCCCCTCTAGACATACTTTCGATCCTATAACTCCTTAGATTTGTTGCAGCGGGCTGGGATGCTTAAGTGCAAACTGACGACTACACCCATGTCTACCACTGACAAGCTCATCTTTGTTGATGGTGCGCGCCTTCTTCTGGCCGATGCGACGAGTCAGAGTATTGTTGGTGGTCTTGATGATTTGCGATCACACGGCCGGACATCTCTTTTGCTGTTAACCGAGTCTGCCAGTATCTGCAGTCACCCCGTGATACTCATTGGTATGCTGTTAAGCGTATCTTACGCTACATTCGATTCACGGTGCCTCATGGATTGCATATTCGACCGAACTCCTCTGGATGTCTCTCAGCATATTCTGATGCAGATTGGGCTGGCAATCCGGATGACAGGCGATCTACGGGGGGTTATGATGTGTTATTTGGCTCTAATCTAATCGCCTGGAGTGCTCGGAAACAGGCCACTGTCTCATGTAGCAGTACTGAAGCTGAGTATAAAGTTGTTGCCAATGCCACTTCGGAGATTATCTGGGTACAGTCGTTGCTTCGGGAATTGGGTATATCCCAACCACAGTCTCCTGTCCTTTGGTGTGATAACATCGGTGCTACATACCTCTCTGCAAATCCGGTATTCCATGCCCGAATGAAACACATTGAAGTTAACTATCACTTTGTGCGTGAACGTGTCTCTCAGAAGCAACTACAGATCAAGTTCATCTCTTCCAAGGATCAACTTGCAGACATCTTCACCAAGCCATTGCCTTTACCATAGTTTGAGGCTTGCAGGCGCAATCTTACCCTTATAGATTCTTTAGGAAGTGGCTAAGATTGAAGGAGGGTGTTAGACAATATAGCTTCTGTATTTACACGTGTATATTGTAACGTTGTATACCATCTCATTATATATATGTGATAGGCCATCCCTAGAGGGATGTGCCGGTTTCCCCCCAAAACCTATTGTCTTACAGTGCACTAGCAGCAACCTCCAGATGTTACTGAGACCATGTATATACATGGCCAACTAGAGCACCCCTTCTAGACCTGCCCTAGGCGACGACACCGCCGGAGAGCAAGAAAGGTGCGAAGAGCGAGAAAGGAGAGCGATCCTTTACGTCCGTGAGACCAATTTATACGCGAAATTTTAATTATTTTAGGGGATAATAGTTCAACTCATGCCTTTTGAAACTTATTAGTCTTTCTACTTTTTTATTTTTTGCGAGAAGTTCAAAACATACTAGTCAAAGAGTTATTCACATTTATGTACTCCACAATCCAAGTTTTCAAATACTAACAAATAGCTCGAAAAGGATGTCAAGAACGACATAAACCGAAACAGCAAAAACATGATTCCAAAAAAGGGAAACACCTAACACACACATGGTTTAGTTATTATTACAACCACTTGAGCTAGGAAGCAGTCACGCAGCCGGCGCTCAAACATGCACCACTTTACGCATACCACCCTCAAGTTGATCCCGTCTCGCCGTCCTACCCCGAACAAGAACCAACCTTCACATAAAAGGGCCCCACCCGTTCTGCTTCATCTATAAGACAGAGCTCCCCCACACCAGTCTTCGCCTAGACTCTTCGTCTCCGTCCTGCACCTTTTTCTTCTCTGGCAAGCCTGTGCCTGTGCGCGTCGCGCCGTTTTGGGTTTCATCTCCCGCCCTTTCTTCCTCCTCCCTGCTCCGGCCAAGTGCTGGAACCAAGAGAAGGCGATGGGGGCGGCGGCGGAGGAGCAGTAGCAGGGGGGAGGGGATGGGGTGGGCTTCAAGGTGGCTCCGCGGGCTGCTTGGCGGCGGCAAGAAGGCCGGCCCCGCCTCCGGCGACCACAAGCCGGAGAGGGAGAAGAAGCGCTGGGGCTTCGGCAAGTCCTTCCGGGAGAAGGACCCGGTGCGGCCGCCGACGCCGCCGGTGCAGCGGGCGGCGACGCCCCGCCGCACCTACGCGGCGTCGGATGACGGCGGCGACGAGCAGAACAAGCGCGCTATCGCCGTGGCGGCGGCGACGGCGGCGGTGGCCGAGGCCGCCGTTGCCGCGGCGCAGGCGGCCGCCGCCGTGGTGCGGCTGACCAGCAGCGGGCGGTGCCCGCCGGCCGGGGCGAAGCACGAGGAGTGGGCGGCCGTCCGGATCCAGGCCGCTTTCCGTGGCTACCTGGTAAGCTCCTCCCCTCCGTCCTTTCGGCTCTAATTCCTTTCCTTTACACTCCAAAATCCACTTTCTGTAGGCCAAGTTTCTGAAAATTACGGGTGTAAAGCGAAAAAGGCTTCACATTTTTGTTAGTACAAAATTTTCGGATTTTTGCCTCCGGAAAGAAATTCCCGTGCCCGTGTGGCCGTGTATGCAAGCTAGCCGCCCACGTTGTTCATCTGCTCTGCCATTCCCATGTCTTTACTGCCGCTTCGTCTCTGAGCTCTGAGCTTCTTTTATGGAAGCAAGGCATGGGCGTCGCGGCTTTAACTTCGCTATCCCCTTCTCAAGAACAAGGGAGCCACTTCTTTTTTGCCGTTTGCACAATGCTACTCTGTTACTGTTCTTGGAAGCTGCTGGTAGTGCGGTAGTAGTAATGGCGGAGGTGGTTGGCATGTCAACCTCCGGCCTACAACGCAGAGATGCCCATGGTTATGTTGTGGACGGGACCACTGCTGATTAAACCTCTCCATGCTTGTCGTTGCGTGTCAAGGCGAGGCGCGCACTGAAGGCGCTCCGCGGGCTGGTGAAGCTGCAGGCGCTGGTCCGCGGCAACATCGTCCGGCGGCAGGCGGCCGAGACGCTCCGGTGCATGCAGGCGCTCGTCAGCGTGCAGTCCCGCGCGCGCGCCAGCCGCGTCACCCGCTCCCGCCAGGCCGCGGCACACCCGGTAATTTCAAATACCCGCCATTTCTTGCCAAGTGCATGCCATGCAAGTAATTTCCCATGTCCTCGGCGCGTTCTTATGGCTTTCCGGCTTTCCACTGCAGGGGGCGACGACGCCGGAGAAGTACGAGCAGGCGGCATACGATGGCGCGCTCAGGCACGGCCGCTCTGGCTCACTCAAGGTATCCCTTCCTTGCTCTCTTTGTTGCGGTATATGCGTTTGTGGAATTTTCAATGGCCGTGGTGACTGACAATGGCGCCGGTGTATGCAGGGAGGGTCGTCAAAGACACCGGGCGGCGAGAGGATGAGCCGGGAGAGGTCAGAATCTTGCGGGAGGAACTGGCTGGATCGGTGGGTGGAGGAGAGGTACATGGATGACGAGAAGAACGCCAAGATTCTCGAGGTGGACCCCGGCAAGCCAGGCCGGCACGCTTCCAAGAGGCGAAGCGGCAGCGGCGGCCACCACCACCAGTCGTCGTGCTCGACCAGGACATCAGAGCAGAACAGCCGGAGCTACGCGACGATGCCGGACTCGCCGTCCAGGGACTCGACGACGGCGCAGCAGTCCGTGCCCAGCCCGTCGTCGGTGGGCATGGGCATGGGCGCGGGGGAGGCCCTGAGCCCGCTGCGCCTGCCCGCGGACCTGGCGGCGGAGCTGTACGAGAGCCCGCAGTTCTTCTCGGCGACGTCGCGGCCGGGGAGCTCGAAGCGGGGTGCCTTCTTCACGCCGACCAAGAGCGAGTGCGCGCGCAGCCTCTTCGGCGGCTACTCCGACTACCCCAACTATATGTCCAACACGGAGTCGTTCCGGGCCAAGGCGCGGTCGCAGAGCGCGCCGAAGCAGCGGCCGCTGTACGAGAAGTCCGGGTCCCTCCGGAAGGCGTCGGCGCACGCCTTCGCGCCGGCGGCGGGGCAGAGGTCGTCGGCGTCCCTGCACGCCAAGTTCACCAATAAGGCGTACCCTGGCTCCGGCAGGCTGGACCGGCTGGGCATGCCTGTCAAGTACTGAAACCCTGCTGCCATGTGACCAGTGTTGAGAAGTTGCGGTCAGTGTGTGTAGCGACAGTTTGTTAGGTTTGAGCTCCTTTTGTGGTGCTATTACCGTCAGAAAGTACTTTCCTGTTATTGACTGTGACTTGTTAAGTGTAAGTTGCTACTACTGGTGTTCCCGCGAAAAAAAGTGTAAGTTGCTAGTAATCACCCAAAGTTTGTGTGAACTGTGTCAAGATCGTATGCACTATAGGCAATCTTCTATCGTGCACGGATGGAATAGGATTTGGGTGCATGGCAAAGGCAGCAAGTCACGGGCTCACGGTGGCAACAGGGGCCTTGTTTAGTGTAGTACGGTTCACTGTGACATTAGCCAGAGGCGTGGCCTGCCTGCCGCCTGCGCGCTGTGTCAGCGGGTGGACCGTTTGGTATGTCTGTTGAGGCCCGGGGCCTATCTGCATCCGATGAGCTGCTCGCTGCTACCTGTGTTAATTAAAGCAGCTAGCTGTCCCGTAGCCACTGGATCTACATGCATAGGCCGGGGCAAAACCCAGTTCCATTTGGCTTCGACTAACCACCGCCTTCTATAGTAAACAAGGCAGCATTCCGTGATCCTCTTGCTAATAGGACACGGGAATGTGCTAAATCTGCACTCCCTGCAAGCGGAGCCTGGCGAGAGTAAACTAATCACGGCCTAACCCGTCCTCACACGCGCGTCGGCGTGCAGATGACGCAATGACAGCGCCGAAACTCCGAATGGCGGACGGACGGACGGTGCACGCGGTACGGCACAGCGATCTCCGAGCGGAATGGTTTTGAAGTCTTCGCGGGCGTTTCGGGAGGTGAGCAGGGGAGGGTTTCGCCGCGTGATGTTGAGAGACGGGCGACGTCGGTGAGTGCCGGCGAGGCGACGCCTCTGTGCTGTGCGGACTTTTCCAAGACCATTGCCATTTGAGACTAGTCAGAGTGAGAGTAACTTTAAAAGTAACATCGAGTTCAACTCAACAAATTTGCTTATATGACAATGAGTTAATTAAGGAAGAGGGGGTTTGAGTAATTTCGCTAGTCACTGTAACATCACATATCCAATGCAATATGAGTCTATAACCTAATAAATAAAACTTTGCATAACACAGCATTTATGTTACTACCCATAATAAAGGTAGTAATATAGTCTAGGATATGTGTATGTTACTAGTGTATGTTACTCTCCATTGTGGCCAGTCTGATCATATACTAGTACTCCTACTATACTGGCGGTGCTGAATTATTAGACAAGTGGTATTGGCCGGGTGGCGCTGCTGGGGACGGCACGCACCAGCTTCGGCCCCGTTCCGCCCGCCGCCCGTATTGTCTAGTATAGTGCCGTCCTCGTCTCCCGGCTTTCGGCTCGTTTCATAATGGACGCACAAATGGAGGCAAACAGCGAGTACTAGCGAGTTGTCAAGGAGTTCTTTTTTACGAAAGGAGTTGTCAAGGAGTTCGTCATCGGACAGGGGGTGTGTTCCATCTCGTGTTTGGGTTTGACAGTGGATTTCGATCGACGTACTTCTGGCATCTAGTTGATGTCCCTGTCCACCGGCATAGTATGCCACTGTGGCTGTGAACCCAGCGATTGCGATTACTCACAAGAAATTGTCTGGCTGTCTCCGTACTACTAGCATGACCTTGATCCATGACTCGGTGATTAAATACTAGTAAGACCCAACGTTTAAAAAGTCAATTTTAATTCTCATCAGCAAATCCGAAAAATGAAATTTTCGTTGGAACTAGGGACATGCTAACTGAAGAAAATAAAAGGAAGTTGTGAAGCGTGTCGATGAGATTCCTGATGGGCAGAACGTACCTTCCGAAAAAGAATGTACTGTACCGGACGCACCAAAGGGAAACAGAGCCTCGGTGCTGATCTTAGACGCTAGTTCCGTTTAACTACGGCCATGCTTGGCCTACAGAGCTGTTGGGTGGTCACTGGTCACGGCCCAAATAGTTTTGTTGCCATTCTTCAACAGCAATCGAGCTACGCTCCTATAGCATCCATACAGTCGATGGTACGCTGTACCTTCCTCCAAGCTGTCAGTCCCTTTGCTGTGCTGTGCGAATGCTAGCTAGCTCCTTCAGAGTTGCCCGTGCCCTGCATAAGAATTCCATCCTGTGGTACGTACGTTCTAATTAAGCTGGATTTGGTGCCTGCGCCAATAATTTAAGCGCCCATGCACGGTAGCTAGAGAAGGGGCTGATGTCTCCAGCCGATCCATGGGGACCATGGAAGTTCTTGGAGATGCTGTACGCCACTGGCCGGGTGGCTGTGCAGTGTTATGATCCGAGCAGCGGTGACAGCTCCGTCGCTCCAACCGCCTCCCTCGGTTGACGTTTTGGGGACGGTGGGCAGGCGTTGAGACGAAGGCAAAGACTGTTTATTGACGGGTCATGCCTTCGTAGTGCCTTTTCTGGGCCAATCATATGGCTGTTTTCGACGCAAGAATATTCGTGTTTTACCGGTCCTAATGATGATCGGTGGCCATGTTTGCTGATTAGCGCTAGTGTGGCCACCGAACTGTTCCTGGTTGCGTGGCACTCTTTGGACTGCATTACATTTTAAAGATACCAGTACAACATAAGGAAATACCAAGGAAGGGCATAAACCCCCTTGGCACAGTCGGCGTTTCTTTGATTCAAATAATTCTCGAAATAAGTTTGGAGGATTCTAATCCTAAGGAATTTTTTCTATGTGGGTAGTTTGATTTATAGGATTCCACACTACTGGAATTTTTTCTTAGGATTCATTTGCACTAGATCACATACGAAACTTTGCATCCACTCCAACCTCTTCAAAGAATCTTCGCCTTCCATGTCCACAGTTAAATACCCTTATAATCCTGTAAAATTCAAGGTGACATGAAACTCCATTCCTACGTTTATTCTTTCCATGTGTTTTGGAAATCCCGCGATTCAAAGAGGCCCTTATAGCATCTACAACCGGACTTAGCAAATCCGACCCCTTGAACGCGTCCGCGGACAGTGACCGTTCACACCTTAAATAATCCACTCCACGAACGGATACCTCAAATCCATACTATTACATGCAACGCAAACCAATCTTTCAGCGGAGCTGGTCCAGCTCCGCCATGCTCATGTCCGGCGGTCGGCTGCGCCCCTCGGAGTGTTGGTCTGGTCGCTGACTAGGTAGAGTAGGACATGGGACACGAGCCGGCTCACGGGAGTCAAGGCGCCACCGTTTCTCATGCCTTACTCTTCCTCGTCGGAGCTCTGAACCCTAATGGTGCCAGTGGATATCAGATCGATAATGGATTGTCCTGGGATGAGCCGACGACATCCGCCACGATGCGGCTACGGCCTCGAGACTGGTGCACCATACGGGCAACCAAAGTATAACTGGAATGCACTTGGTTATCTCCCACGTGCAAGATTATTCTTAGTGACAGGGATCATGTGCAGCTGAACCCGCGACTGTAACGTAGAGGATCTACAACTGTACGTAGCTAATCCGTCTATAGAGTTGCCGGTCACCCAAAAATGCCCTTGTCCGTGACTGTGTACCTCATATCCGCCGCCATTCATGCTATCCATGCAACGTGAAAGAAATTACGTTGATACCACCATACGAAATATAGAGACTGTCGGTGTCAAAAACGGCGGATCTCGGGTAGGGGGTCCCGAACTGTGCGTCTAGGCGGATGGTAACAGGAGACAAGGGACACGATGTTTTACCTGTGTTGGGCCCTCTCGATGGAGGTAAAACCCTACTCCTGCTTGATTGATATTGATGATATGGGTAGTACAAGAGTAGATCTACCACAAGATCAGAGAGGCTAAACCCTAGAAGCTAGCCTATGGTATGATTGTTGTTCGACCTACGAACTAAAACCCTCCGGTTTATATAAACAACGAAGAGGGTTAGGGTTACACAGAGTCGGTTACAATGGTAGGAGATCTACATATCCGTATCGCCAAGCTTGCCTTCCACGCCAAGGAAAGTCCCATCCGGACATGGGATGAAGTCTTCAATCTTGTATCTTCATAGTCCAGGAGTCCGGCCGAAGATGATAGTTCGGCTATCCGGACACCCCCTAGTCCGGGACTCCCTCAGTAGCCCCTGAACCAGGCTTCAATGACGATGAGTCCGGCGCGCATATTGTCTTCGGCATTGCAAGGCGGGTTCCTCCTCCGGATACCTCATAGAAGATTTTGAACACAAGGATAGTGTCCGGCTCTGCAAAATAAGTTCCACATACCATTGTAGAGAGAATAATATTTACACAAATTCAATCTGCTGACGTATTCCCTGGCGTGACATCACACCACGGCCAAGCCTTTATTCGAATCGTTTTTACTGTTCCACCTCAGCGCGTTTAGCGAGGCAGTTTCCTTGGCACGTCTTGTCAAAGCAGAGATCGTGTCCCCTTATTCTGGGATTCTCATCAATACGGGCGTGGGTAACCCAACCGTGCCCGTTGGCATGTCTCCTCTATTGAAGGCGAGTCCCGAACGGGTCACGGGGGAGACTCTTGGTACTCGACCTCTTTATAAAGAGACCAAGGCTCCACTCCCTTCTTTCAATCTCAATCGAATCCGCCCCTCGCCTCGAGTTCCAACACCCAAAGCTCCAGATTCAGGCGCTTCGGACCTTCGATGATGTTTGGCTCCGACCTGCAAGGCCGGTGGATGCCTTCCTCCGTTACGGAAGAAGACATGCTAAAGCTAAGAGATGCCAGGTATTTAACCGGCGAAATTTCGCATAGGATGCCTACCCAAGGGCAGGTTATTCCCACTCCCAAGCCTGGTGAAAGCGTGGTGTTCGCGTCTCACTTCCTTCAGGGGCTAAGCTTCCCGACGGACCCCTTCGTGAGGGGGCTCATGTTTTACTATGGGTTGGAATTTCACGACTTGGATTCGGAGTCCATTCTCCACATCTCATCGTTCATCGTCGTGTGCGAAGCCTTCCTCCGTATTACCCCTCACTTCAGATTGTGGCTCAAGACCTTCAAAGTGGAGCCGAAGATGATCAAGGGGCAACAGGCAGAGTGCGGAGGGGTTGTTATAAGCAAGAATGCTGATGCTCCGTGGCCCGAGGGCTCTTTTCAAGAGGAGCTCAGTTTATGGCAACAAGAGTAGTTTTATATCACAGCTTCGAGGGGCACCAAATGGGTGGCGCCGCCTGCCTTTCGCTCGGGTCCTCCACCGCTGCTGGCGTCATGGGTCAATAAAGGGCTTGACTGGGGGCCGTCCAAGGACGTGCCCTTGCTGCAGGGTCGCATTCGAGACCTCCTAGAGAGAGAGAGATCACTTTGGTCGTAGTAGCGCAGGTGATGCTGATTCGTCGCATCCTGCCCTGTAGACGTCGCCCCCTCCGCCTGTGGGAATTTAACCCGGAGGGAGCACGAGCTCTCCAACATTTTATGGGCGCGACGCCCGTGGAGATGTACAAGCTTTTCTTCGGAGCACAAGAGATGTGTCCGGACTTGACCGAGGACGCAGGTCTGAGCTGCAATCGCCCGGATACTCAAGTAAGTAGCCCTGTACCCGGACACAATATTCTATATTTATCACAAACTTGCCCTCTAAAACAGTTGTCCCTTGAACAGGAGTGGATAGTGAAAGCAAAGTTAATCAGGTGTCCGGCCCCCGTCCCTGAGAACACGCTGGATCCCGTGTTAACCAGGATGCTGGAAGTTGCGCCTTCGGAAGAAGGTGAAGGGGGGAACAAGGAAGCCACCGCCTCCGCGAAGGAGGCTGCCAGGAAAGGAGGGATCGAGAATCCCTCCATCCAAGGGAAGAAGAGGACCGCCTCTGAAGACCCGGAGATCATGGTCTCAAAGCGGGGGAAGAAATCTTCGACAGAGGGTCCGGCGCCGAGAGATACCTCGGCCGCATTATGCCCCCAAGGGGATCAGCCCTCCACCGAGCCGTAAGTAAAAAGGGGAGTTTTTATTAAAATAAAGGATATCCCTACCCTATTTCTGATAACCGAAATTTTACGTTGTAGTTCGGATCCCAGCCCTTCTCAGCAGAGCTCATCTTCGGGGGATCTTCGTCCGGAGATGATAGAGAGCGAAACGCCTCCCCCTGCCGTACCATCTTACGAGGCGGGCAGCCCTGAGGTGTCGTCACAGAGGGTTTCTCCAAGTCCGGCAGGGCCGGAAGGTAGTCATATGTCCCCTCAAAGCCCTCCGCGTCCGGCCTTAAAAAAAGGCCATCGGACGAGTCCGGCACCATATGGTGTACGGTCGGAGGAGCTAAATGATCTGCTCGGGCGAGCGTTTATCTCAGAAGA
The DNA here is from genome assembly GCA_021437245.1 of Aegilops speltoides. NCBI lineage: Eukaryota > Viridiplantae > Streptophyta > Magnoliopsida > Poales > Poaceae > Aegilops > Aegilops speltoides. The sequence goes on from CM038142.1 coordinate 456,486,450, forward strand.
TCACCGTGCGTTAATGAGTACGGTGATTGAAAGGATTTCATCCGCTGAGAGCGGATTGCATGAAGCCGTCAGAAGTTTACCGACAGGTTTTGAGGTACGCAAAATGATGTACCTTCGACGATTCCGCATATAAAATGCGCCCTGTGTAGATAGTAGCCCCTGAGGCTCGGTGTGTTGTCAAAAATGACAGCGCGCCGAGCATCATAATCCCAGGTATAATGTGTCGCCCTTCCTATGCAGGTGGCGAAGGTTCCGGTGGCTGGCCGGACTGATGAATTTGCCGAACTAAAGCGGCAACTTGACGTGGCGGATGTCGACATCGCGCTTGTCAATAGTCGACTTGACGAGTCACAAGGTATGCAATTTCCCCGTGGACACCTGGTAAGGGAGCTTGACGCCCTTGCCTTACAACCAGTATGCTTGACGCAGATGGTGCCGCTGCCATGGAGAACCTGCAGGCAGAGCTCGCCCAAGCCAAGGAGCAGGCCAGAAAGAGTGACGCGGCTGCCTTAAAGGTGGCCAAAGAGCTAAAAGCCGAACAGGCTGCTCACTGCCGAAGCAAGAAGGAGATGGCCGACATGGCCGTGGGGTTGAAGAATGCTGCCAACCGCTGCAAGCATCTTGAAAAAGAAGATCGGGCGGTACGAGAGGACCTGAAGAAGGCCATTTGCCGAGGCCAAGGATGCTCGCTCTGCAAAGAGAGCTATGAAGGAGGAGTTGCGTCGGGCCGGAGATATCACGGCTGGAAAGCCCTTTCTGCTGCGGAGGAAATTTCTGGACCCTAATTATGCTCAGTTGGACCGGCTGTGGAGTGCGGAAGATGCTTATCTGGACTTGGCGGCAAGTGCGGCGGATGCGGCCGAACACTTCCGAGATCAAGAGGATCACGAAACGGGAAAGGTTTTTTGGTCGCAGTTCCATAATCCAGAGCACCCACTTCCATTAACCAATCGCTTGGCCGAATGGGCGGAGCTGAATAGGTTATCCGGACTTGCCATGAAGGATGTCGTGAGTCTTTTGTGGCCGAAGAGGCCTGAGCCGAAGAGTTATTTTGGCTTGGTGCGATGCCGCATATCAATGCAATGAGGAGGTCGGCATGCATAGAGGGTGCGTGGATGGCTCTTGCCCGTGTCAAGACATACTGGGCGGAGATGAAGGCCACCGATGTTGCCACCCAAGATTCGGACGGAAGCCGAGTACCTGTCGAGCACTATTTTCAGGAAGTTCTGCCGGGCGCTCGTTTAATAGAGACGCAGTGCTCGAAGGATATTATATTCGAATAACATGTATTATTGTGAAACAATGTTTCGATGAAATATGGAAGCTTTTTATACTTGTGCTTTCAAGAATTAAAATACCTCCTATGCGGCCGTTAATGTATATGTGTATATAACCTGAAAGATGGCAGTCTTCGGCTTCAGCCCCCACGCATATAATGCGGGGGTGTTTGCAAAAGGCGCATTTTCACACTTAATCCAACGTCTTGGTCCTATAAAGGAGGTGGTAGCGTAGCAAACTAGGCAACCGGACTATAATGCTTTATCACTTTCACTTAGCCATAGGAGTTTGAGAATGGGGCTACTATATAGCCCCTAGGGGCACCGCGCTCACCCGAATTCGGGACGCATATGTGCCTGACCGGAAAACGGCCCTTCGTCAATGCGGAGGAATCCTATAGATTCCGGCGGGTCATCGAGTGGTTGACCAGTCTCACTCTCACGCTATATCATGGCGATCGGCCGCTTTCATCGAGGTGCTCTTTGGCGAACCGGGCACAATCACAGTAGTTCTCCTGGTGCCGCGTTAGACGATAGAGCGGAACGTAAGGCAACAAAACACAGGAGCCGGGCAAACCCAACATTTGACCAAAGACATGATTCGGAGCTGATTCATATAAGGCCTAACTCGAGACGCCGAACAGTCCCTAAGGTATTCGGTCTTTATGAAAACAGGCCGAACAACGCCCTTGGTAATAAGCCCCTGGTGTCCAGGTACGCGCAAAATTCTGACGTGGCCTATACCAAAACGCCAGCCTCCTCCTCGGTTATAGTAGGAAACCAAGGGATGTGTATCAACAAGAGACAGTAAAAAAGGTTTACACAGGGTCTTAATCTGAAAAGAATCCTTGCAACGGGTCCCTGCTGCACGTCTGCACCTGTGTCTCCGTTGTGCCGTATCCTGGACGGGTGTCGCACGGTGTTCATCTGTAAAAGAGAGGAACTTAGTTGAAAAAGATCGTGCAAGAATATACGTTATATTTAATAAACAAAGTACATTTCAAAAAATGAATAAAATTGAGCTTTATTGTCTCTTGTTGTATATGCGCGGAGCCCCTTGTGCGGGGGTGTGTGGCTGGTAGGCCCCTGTATGTTTACGCCGGACTCGTCTAACCGTGTCCGAGGTCTGAACGACCTATTTAGGTGCTTGGATTAGTGAAGCCGGTTTAGTGTGTAGATGTCGAGGCAGTCACACAATCTTCCGCGCTCGAGGAACACTCGATATTTCCCTTTAAGGAGATGATGCCTCGTGGACCGGGCATTTTAAGTGCGAGGGATGCATAATGCGGTATTGCGTTAAAGCGGGCGAAAGCTTCGCGCCCCAGTAGTGCTTGATAGCTACTTGTAAATGGGGCGAGGTGGAAGGTTAACTTTTCGCGGCAGAAGTTGTCAGGTGAGCCGAACACAACTTCTAGCAATAGAGAGCCCGTACAATAGGCATATCGGCATGGCATTACCCTTGAAAGGAAGTGTTGCTATGACGAATTTTGGTTGGGCCTATCCCCATTTTGCGGATTGTGTCCTGATATAGCAGGTTTAGATCACTGCCACCGTCCATTAGGACTTGTGTAAATTGGAGTCCGTCGATTATCGGATCTAATATCAAGGCAATCCATCCTGCATTCCGGATACTTCTAGAGTAATCCTGATGGTCGAAGGTGATTGGTTTTGACAACCAATGGCGGGACTCCTCTGGGATAGGCCGTATGGCGCGTATCTCTATGGGCGCTGTTCTGTTTTTTCCTTTTGTCACGTAAAGTGAGTTTACTATTTTGACTTCTTGTGAGAAGTTCTTTTGTTTTCCGGTGCTTTGCTTGTGGGGTTCGTCATCGTCCTCGCTTGGCGTGTCGAGCCCCTTGTGTTCGGCGTTGAGTTTGCCGGACTGCTTGAAGACCCAACAATCTCTGTGGGTATGACTTGCAGGCTTCCCGGGGGTACTGTGGATTTGGCATACCTTGTCCAAGATTCTGTTTAAGTTAGATAGCTCGTCCCTGTTATCCTTAGGGGGGCAGTTTTTTATGATTCTGCCGTGAGCTTTTGAATCCGGCGTTGACTGCCTTACTCTTCGGGTTGTTGCCCTTGGTCCGGCGCTGGTCCTTGCTGCGTCGCGGTTTCCCGTTTCCATCCCTAACTTCGGATGTACTTGGGTCATTGATCGTGATCTTGCCAGCCAGCTATCCTCTCCGCGCAAAAGCGGGTCATGAGGCTTGTTAATGCGGCCATTGTTCTTGGCTTTTCTTGCCGAGGTGTCCGGCGAGCCATTCGTCTCGAGACGTTGTGTTTGAAAGCTGCTAAGGCTTCAGGTCCGGACAATCGACTATTTGGTTCTTTTTAGTAAGGAATCTGTTCCAGAATTTTCGGGCTGACTCTCCGAGTTGTTGAGTTATGTGACTTAAATCATCTGCATCCGGAGGTCGGACATAGGTCCCTTGAAAATTTGCCCGAAAAGCATCCTCGAGCTCTTCCCAACTTCCAATGGTGTTTTCGGGGAGGCTTTTGAGCCAATGCCGGGCTGGCTCTTTGAGCTTGAGGGGTAAGTATTTTATGGCGTGGAGGTCATCTCCTCTGGCCATGTGTATGTGGAGGATGTAATCCTCAATCCACACTCCAGGGTCTATTGTTCCATCATATGCCTCTATGTTTACGGGCTTGAATCCCGCTGGAAATTCATGATCCAGAACCTCATCGGTGAAACATAGGGGATGTGCGGCACCCCTATATTTAGGTGTACCGTAATATTCGGATACTTGACGTGTTTCATTGCTTACTAGAGCTTGCTTTCTTGGCCCGTAGATGGATCTAACTGGGCCATCTTTTTGATGCGAATCTGTGTGCAGATCGCGTGCCGGCTTGTGTGCGGCGCCGTTGCTGCTCTATATTTGCCATGGGGTCGTCTATCCGACCGGGTGGTATCCTTGTTCTTTGATTGTGGTGGCTCTACGGCCTCCTCATCAAATTCTGGCAGTAGTTTTCGCTTCGGATAGCTCTTTGTTCGGCGACTGTCGCCGTATTTGTCTGCGGTGTCGAGTACTTTGCTCCATCTGATTCTGAGCGCATCTTCCGCTGTTTTGAGCTTCGCCGCTTTTTGAGCTACGTGCGATGGCGACGAGCCTTTTGTGGAGGTTCTTCTCCTCCGGTAACTTGTTCGGCGTGAGATCGTCCGGACTGTTATCTTCGCCGGGGACGGGTTGTTTATCCGGATTGTCCTGTTCGGACGGTTGCTCGATAGCATGTTCGTCGTCCACCGGTTCGCCCTGCTCTATGGCTGGGTCTGTATGGCTGCGTTCTGTGTCGAGGCGGGATTTTGAGCGTCGCTTACGTCGCCGTTTTGACTGCTTTTCGACGGAATGATCCCTCGTGGCGTCCCGTTGTTCCTCGCCGTCACTTCCTTTCGGTGTGTCCACCATGTATACATCATGAGATGAGGTGGCTGTCCAGTTCCCTATAGATGCTGGTTCATGTTTGTCTTCTACATCGTCGTCCATACTGTCGATGTCTTCGGAATCGAAGTCGGGCACATCGTTTAAAGTTTCGACAGTGGCTACGAAGTGGGTGGTGGGTGGGCTTCAATTTCTTCGTCGTCGCATCCCAACCTTCCCGACCATAGTCCGCCAGACTCTCCGAGAGAGAGAGATTTTAGTGAATTTAGGATGTCGCCAAAGGGCGTCTTTGAAAGATGTCCGCAGCAGATGAACTCCATGATCGGCGCCAATCGGATTCAATTGGCGGGCGGCAGGTTGAGTCCGGAGAGGAGTCCGGCACTGGAGTCACGAGCCGCAAAGGCGAGAGATGATGTTCAGCTCAATTGCCGAGAGATCGCAGCCCCGAGGCGGTGTCCACCACCCATCCTCGATCGGCGCGATCGGCTCGAGCTAAGGGTCGGAGCGGACACTTGTGCGACCTCGTGGCACTTGTCCGCAGCAGAGCTTGATCATGCCCATCGTGATGAAAGGGCGCGCTGGCTGTGGCTCGAACCCGCCGAAGATCAAGTCTCCGCGGACGTCGGTCGTATAGTTTAAACTTCCAAATCTGACCTGATGGCCAGGGGCGTAGCTTTCAATCTGCTCCAGATGGTCAAGCGAATTGGCTCGCAGTGCAAAGCCGCCGAATACGAAGATCTGTCCGGGGAGAAAAGTCTCACCCTGGACCGCATCATTGTTGATGATCGGAGGAGCCATCGGGCCTAAAGATGACGACACAGAGGAGCTCTCAATGAAAGCACCAATGTCGGTGTCAAAACCGGCGGATCACGAGTAGGGGGTCCCGAACTGTGCGTCTAGGCTGATGGTAACAGGAGACAAGGGACACGATGTTTTTACCCAGGTTCGGGCCCTCTCGATGGAGGTAAAACCCTACTCCTGCTTGATTGATATTGATGATATGGGTAGTACAAGAGTAGATCTACCATGAGATCCGAGAGGCTAAACCCTAGAAGCTAGCCTATGGTATGATTGTTGTTCGTCCTACGGACTAAAACCCTCCGGTTTATATAAGCACCGAAGAGGGTTAGGGTTACACAGAGTCGGTTACAATGGTAGGAGATCTACATATCCGTATCGCCAAGCTTGCCTTCCACGCCAAGGAAAGTCCCATCCGGACACGGGACGAAGTCTTCAATCTTGTATCTTCATAGTCCAGGAGTCCGGCCGAAGATGATAGTTCAGCTATCTGGACACCCCCTAGTCCGGGACTCCCTCTGAGACAAAAGAGGCATAGATTAATAGTGCAAATGGACATAGCCTCACAGTTCATTGAACAAGAAGAGGCAATTGATCGCCAGCAAACAGACATAGATTTCCACTAAAATAACTAAATCCTTAAAGGGAGACGGACAGAGCGTTGATTCATGATTTTCTCGCCCGTCCCTTGCCCTTGCAGTCACCGGGGAGGAGGGTGAGAGAGTGAGGTAGGGTTTGTTTCAAGCGGAGATTTTCACTGGGGACGGAGTTGAGTCTGTGATGGCCCGCAAGTGCACATGGTCTAGTTGTAGCCTTTCTAAAGTAAGAATATCGATAGCATAGAGAGCACATGAATCAGCCTTTGTCTTTTGTAGTGGTTTAAATTATAATGCCAACAGGTTAGTTGCGATCCATAGCAAAGGGAAACGAAAGTTTGAAACATTTGGATGATTGCTGCGAACAAGGAAATAAATCACAAGCGCAAAGTAAAGGAGCGCGAGACGTGAGTAACGGTTGTTGAAATCGATATGACTAAAGCGTTCCCATGAAGTCTGGATTCCCCAGTGGTACGTGTCTAACACGACCGATGCCTATGTGTAATTCTAATTCAGATTCCTAAGTCACTTTATATGTTTCTACAAGTAGACAGAGCCAAGTGTAGATACGTGGATACATGCAGCAGCCCCCTATCCCATATGCCACCGCCATTCATCCCCTTTCCGGTTACCAAATGGTAGTTAAGGTTTTCCCCGCTGCTTCCAGTCGTATAAAAAGAAAGGAATAGGGATCCATATCTTTATCTCATGACCTGAGGGCTTCTTGTTGTTGGTTGCATTCCACTAGCTTGCTTTCCGTCCTGCCTTTGCCGGAGGCATAGGTTGAGCTTTAGCAATAGCAGACAGTTAGGGAACCCAGTGGACGGGGCTAAGATAGTCTCCGTTTGTCCCCTATTACAATGTATGTATGTGAATGAGGGAGATAATCACTGTTACCACCGCCCTCCGCTTCCCTCCTTTGCACCAATAGTAATAACCATCCATCCAAAAGACGCATGTTTTGGATGGCCGACTTTACCAACATCAAGAAGATTACTAATATAAACATATAAAGAGGCTCACGAATCTCATTATCATTCAATCGCGAACATAATAAAGTTCCTCCATATACCTGAGAGCTAGGGAAACTACTCGCACTTGGAAGGTACAAACATCACCTGATGAATTATGATGAACATGGTGGTAGCGTCATAGTAATACAAAAGTTAATCCACAGTGGCTAAGAGATGGCGATAGGGCGGTGATGATGCCCTCTCGAGGCGGTGATGCAGCGGCAAAGTCCCTGGATCAATGCCCACTTTGAAATCCTTCTGAAGGCTAGGGTTCTTCGTTTTGGATGTGTTTCTTGTCGCTAGGCTAGGGTTCTTCGTTCTGGATGCCCAGACGCATGCGCGGGCACTACTCAAATATCCTTCTGTGCATCAGAACTCCTCATAGTTGAAATTTTAAAACCATACTAAGCATGCAAAAGCAACATCTACATACTACGCAAATCAAGTAAAACTACACTACAATACTCGTTGTTGTCGGAGATGTCCACGATTCCGTGGCGAGCTCCGGGTGCATGGGCGGCAGACGCCACTCCGGCTCCTGCGCTGCCCAAGATTTGGGCTGAATATGATGGGTGCCGGTCAGTCCAAAAGTTTGAGGCCCGTTTGAGACGTTTGTTTAAATCACTTTTTGTACTGCTCAATTCTCGGGCCATCTGGCCGGACGTTTGAGGCGCCCGGCTATAGAAGTTTTGATACAGAGAGTGTGGCTGCTTATTTTTCAACGTGGTTTTCTTCTCCGGCAAGGTCCAGCATGCCAAAATAAATGACCAGCACTTTGAAAATTTTCAGGCGGCTGAGAAATAGCAAAACCGTATAAAAAACCATACGGATACCGGTTGTCTTTTTTTAAGCTTGTTCATCGCCCACTGTCCTAAATTCGTTCGTCGTGGGTACGTTTACACGTGCACGCTAGCCCCGAATGGCACGAGCGAATTGCATGTTCCTTGAAGTACATAAACATGAACAGTATATGGTTACAGCGCCCTTATTTTTAACCTATCGCCGACCCGCTGCGCGACACTGTGGAACACGCGCGTCGACCCACGGGCGGCCGCTGCTGCTGTGGCCAAGCATGGCTCTCCCTGCACACCGCAACGACACATGACACGATCGTGGCGTTGTACGCCGAACAGGCGACCGGGTTCACGAGCTCCACGAGCACATGGCCTACGTATCTCGGCCCCGCGCTCTGAAACTGAGCCGTCGATCGAGCAGACGCGGCAACGGCCATCCCGGATCGCGATCCGGCCGGGAGACGACGAATCTATCTCTCTATACCCGACCGATGGATCACGTGCGGCAGTCGGTACACTCGTCCATGCCGCCGGCCAGGGCCGCTGCTTCTATTTACCTTGTGCTGCCTCCGGCTGGCGTCCAGTTCCAGGAAGCGCGCCAGGCCAGCATGTGCGCCTACGCGGAGGCTTGGAAGAAAAGATGACTCGCAAGGTGCTGGGCGGTGCTTGTCCGTGGCCAGATGCCAAGGCCTGTCGTCTCTTCTCTGCCGCCGCTCTGCGTCGTGCGTCCCGTTCCATGCGTCTGTTCGGCCGCGCCTACCGCTACAGTTGCAGGCGGGCGGATGGCTTGTTGCGTTTCTCGGTTTGGTTTTGAGTGCCTTGCTCGTCTCGAGAAGGGCGGGGCTCGTGGTTGTCCGTGTTTTCTCGCCGTGATTGATTGAATGATTGATCCGCCTTGACACGAGCATGGGTCATCTACGGACACAAGCGGCATCCTTCGATTTTTCTCATCTTCAATTCATTTTTACCGTGTGGACTGCAAGGGTGAGACGATGAGTACAGTTGACACTGCATGGCGCCCTTGCTAGTGCGTGACGATGGAGCGGGGCGAGTAGTACAATAATTGACGCACACGAGTCCGAGTCCGGCCGGCCCGGGCGTGTGAGATGGCGCGCTGGCAAGCAGATTAGCCTGGAGCAGCATCTGGCTCTCGCTCTCGGGTCGGCCAGATCCGAACAATGGCACCGAGATCGCCCAAGCGGCGGGCAACGATCTTGTGGGTCGTCATCACCCACGCGGACAGGGCGACACAGGTGACGCACGGATGGCGGGAACGAAGATGCTCGCACGTGACGCGCCATGCGGCGCAGGAGCTCCGTACGTCACGTGATCTCTATTGCGTGGCGCTGGGGGTGGCTACAAGCTATAGCTAGAAGCGAAATTGTGGATTGGATTTATGACGAAATTAAATCACAGAACGAATCGTCCGTAAACTATTTCACGCGCCGACCTTTTTGTGACGACGCCCGACACGACGGCGCCACACTTGTCTGCAACGCCTCGTAGTAGGCGCCACACGGCCAACGCCGCACCCGTGTGTTCGAAAATTACTAAGTCGATTGTGCGGCCGAGAGCTAAGCGCCACACTATCTGATCAGCGCCTAGCTCCGGCGTTCAGACTAGTGCAGCGCCTGAGAGCTAGGCGCCACGGGTCAGCCGCGTGAAATAGTTTCACGGACAGTTCATTTTGTGATTTGATTTCGTGTACAGGTCAAATCCGTCAAATTTGCCATAGCTAGGCCTATGCGGCCATGTCCATGGCTATCCTATCCTATCTGGAGTAGTACGTGCGACGGGGTGACGCTGGTGCTTTGACTACAGGGGCACGACGCGACGGCGCCCTTTAAAGGCTATCCATCTACTACCACACGCGGCGGGGGTTCATGTTGGACAGGTCTGGCCCGTGCATCGTAGTGCATCTGTGCATGTTCACGGCCATGTCTACGCTCTGTACGGCTTCATGTAGAGTACGTACACTCAGGTTGTACCGTGCGGCGGGAATCTTGGGGATGGAGTGACGGATCGACATGCCGGGACGAGAGACGACCAGGCGCCGAGGAGACACGGCTGCTTCACGACGTTTCGGCGCGATCGTTTTTCTTTGCAGTACGGACAGAGGTTAAAGAGTGGAATACAGCGTGCACGGTCGACTCAGTCACTCAGACGCTACAATTGATCCGACTAATTGTGCAGTTGGATGTTGGCTTGGCGACGAGATATGACTGTGAGCGCCGGGGTGCTCTTGTGGTCTTGTAGTAGATAGTCCTCGCACGAGCTTTCTCTTTCATTGATTTCACGACATAACTTCGATGCGATATGATATACTACTACTTGTCCTTCAGTAGTTCAAGTGGTCGCTGTATACCCCTCGACAAAATATAGTTCACGGCATCACGTGAGGGCAGTAAGTGTGCCTAACCGGCGAACAAGGTCCGCCCGTTCACACTCTGTCCTTGGACTCGGTCGGAGAAGATAGCCAGCACACCCACACCGTGGACATCTGAACATGGAAACTGAGCGTGCACCGCGTCCGCGGGCGGGTTGCCGAGCAGAGTATTAGTAAGCCAGTACTACCACATACTATCAACAACAAATGGCACATGGTCAGAGCTAAACTATTATCAAGGCGTCCTTAAACGCATGCACTTTTCAGGGGAGCACAGCACATGCGCGGCAACATCCAGGTAACAAGTCCGAACACGGTGACGGCACATGGCGAGGCAGTCAACAAATGCAAATGCAGTGCAGGTGTGGAAGGAGATGTGTAGTCAAACTCAGGAGATCCGCTTGCCCCACCCCCGCGGATGTTTCGCGGCAAATCCTGCTATGCTTGACCGCGGTCCACCTTGGCCAACGTAGCGTGTATGTACGCATGCACGTGCATTCGCCGGTCACCGCCTCGTCGGCCAAGAGAAACGAAACGGCGCGTTCAAACGTTGGCTAGAAGTTTTTTATTTTTGAGTAATCCGCACCCTTTTATTAAACGCTCAAACATAATGGGATACAGATAATGTCGGGCATAATGCTAAGCCACACGTGGCGCCCGGGACTAAGAGAAGCAGCTGCCCTTGCCAAGGCATGGGCCTCTCCATTGTACTTTCTATTTTCATGAATAAAACTAAGAGGAAAGTATCGTTTTCCCCCTGAAATCCTTTCTAATGGACCAATTTCCCCCTCAACTCTAATACCGGATCAATCAGCCCCTCAAATCTTTAAAACCGGATCAATTCCCCCTATGGTGGTTTTGGACTTGATTTTGAGTGGTTTGGACCCAGACCGTGCACTTCTCGCTGACTGGACTCATTGACTAGGCTGACTGTGCTCCGAGGCGCTGGCATGGCGGACGCCTACTCTTGGTCCTCCAAGCAGAGTTACAAGACCGGCTACGTCTGGCACGGCTCACCGCCAACGATCCCGTGCACCTGCCAGCGGCGTCGAGTACATGCTCAAGGGCTCCGAGCTGCTCCGCCTCCTTCCCGCGCCAGCCTACCCGCGCGACGCCTTCGCCTGCTCATCCTCGTCCTCCTCCACCTCGAGTTGCCAGGCCGGGAACGAGAACAAGCTGCCCAAAGCGGCCATTAGCAGGGCTCACGGCCGGCGCAAGAACTAGAGCTCCTTCAACCTCGACCAGTACTGGGTGGCCGCCGCGTGCAGCGGCGCCAGGGTGAACGCGGCCACGCAGACCGGCGAGAAAATGCGACCGGCACCGGGGCCCCGAGCCGTCTCTGCCGCAACAGCCTATGACCGAGCTTGGAGCCGACAAGATCTCGTCGTCGCCGTCGTCCAACAACCCCGACACGCTGGAGACGCTCATCAAAATGATGCCCGCAAGGCTGCCACCTCGAACACCATCGCCGCTTGCCGGAGGAAGAGGATGCAAGCCTGGCACAAGGGTGTGATCGCGGGCGGCCGGATGCGCGCGTCGACGATGCTGATGCAGCTCATCTTCTACGGCGGCCAAGCGGGGCACCGGTCCGGGTGGTGTGAGGCACACAGAGCGGTTCCCTTGCGGGCGGTTGGACCTGAGCAGCGGCACGATGTTGTAGGTATCGGGTGGGAGTACATCAGCGGCAGCCTGGTGGAGACCAAGAAGACGACGAGCGGCGAGCATGCCGGCCACGGAGGCGAGCTCGACGCACTGAAGCAGTCATCTCCACCCAAACTATTATGAAGCGAAGTGCACGGTCAATCCAGAGAAATGCATGGTATGGGTGAAAACCACTCTAAATCAAGTCTGAAACCACCTTAGGGGAGAATTGATCCGGTTTTACAGATTTGAGGGGCTGATTGATCCAGTATTAGAGTTGAGGGGGAAATTGGTCCATTGCAGAGGATTTCAGGGGGAAAACGATACTTTCCTCTAAAACTAATATCGCTAAAAAGCCTACTCTGATGCTTTATGTCCTGTAAGATAGGGTAATATCTGCATGGAACTTCCTCCCGTAAATTCGTTACAACCTCAAGGCAGTCAGTTGCAACACAAACGGATCGGAACTGAAGATCGGCAGCAAGTGAGAGAGCTTCGTTGCATGCTTCGGCTTCAAGGATTGTCGGGTCGAGGCGGCCTTCATGAATGATCGCCGAAACGTTGGCTAGAAGTGAAAGATGATATGGGATATGGGCCGAAGCCCAGTCTACATTGGGCTAGTTCTGCCTACTTAAAGGGCCGGGAAAGATTCTCCCAGAACCAAACTGGCCTCCAATTCCTGAAAAAAGAAAAGACAAGCAGGCCTCCAATCCCTAAAAAAAAAAAGACAAACAGGCCTCCAGAAGCACCTAAAACTCAGGAACCGCATGGGCTTGTCCTGCCCATGAAACCAACTTAGGTACATATTGTGTGGTGTACAATTGAAACGTTGGCACCAGCAAAATAAACACCCAACTAAGCAACAATGATTAGGGGGTTTACAAGTGGGTAATATACTAATATTGGGATCAGACTTCTAAGAGGTCCAAATAAGTGGATACAACTTGGGGGTGTGAGTAGCAACAGGTTTTACATTTTAAGAAGGAGAAACTTCATGGTTGAATGCAATCAAATTAAACAGTTCAGATCAAGATTTACTCTTTCTAATTTCAACATCGGCCAAAATTATCCTGCGTTTATATTATCATAGAAACAAAATCTTCAAGAATAAGGACTATGAACGAGCCTCTGAAGATTTGAAAGGTAAACACAAATCGGCGTATTATGAAACTAAATTGTGGGAAACGGGAGTCATATAACATATATGCCTGCATATGCCCATCATTTTCCTAGCTTTCTACTACAAAAAAAGAGTAAGCTTAGAATTAGAATTGGTGAAATGAGAAGGTCCAAGCATCTGCCTAATCAACTACACCAAGAAGAAATTAAATTCAACGACTACAACAGTGACTAAATCTATAAATGTTAGGTGTAATGAGCTTCAACACAGTCAGCAGCACAACACAGAATTGGTGTAGCACAACACAGTAGCCAACGTTTCGGCGAATGGTTATATGCACCTAACATGGTTTTTTTCACTGTTTGTTCCAGGCAATCAATAATGCAGGCAGATAATTATTATCGGTGAAAAAAACCATGTTAGGTGCATATAACCATGGTTTTAACCAATTCACTGTTTGAACCAATTATCTGCCTGGAACAAACAGTGAATTGGTGCATAATTGTAAGCAGTTTGTTCCAGGCAATCAACCATGGTTTTAACCAATTCACTGTTTGTTCCAGGCAATCAATAATCTATAAATGTTAGGTGCATATAACCATGGTTTTTTTCACTGTTTGTTCCAGGCAACCATTAATGCAGGCAGATAATTGGTGTAATCACAATCAACTACAGAATTGCATCGATATCAACACAACTAACTGCTTACAATTCTAATGCCAAGGGAAGAACATGCGCAGGTAACTACAGCGGCACATATTTGACCCAAAATAATCTAAGAGCCGGAGAAATAAAAGTTACAGTACAAAAGAACAAAGGCGTACCAAGTTTTAGGATAACTGAGGAGGGACGCTGACGCCCGAGTGCATCTCGATTCCACTCAGCTCCACACCCCCGCGTTGCCTCTTGGCCTTCTTCTTGTCAACGTCGCTGCGGGCGTGGTTCTTTTTGCACTTGCTGGCACCACAAGAAGGATGCCCCTGCACCGTCGCGCCACTCTGCGACTCGACGGGGCTCTTGAAATCTGCACTTACGGGCAATAAGAAAGAAGAGATTATCAAGATCGTTTGTTCGTGTGTGTATGTAAGAAACGACCTGTCGGGGGTAAGATCGTGTGTGTATGTAAGCTACGCACCAGTATTGGTGGGATTGCCGCTGCCGCCGCCGCCGCCGCCGACCCCGACTTCGGCGCTGCGGAAGCGGAGACGGTATTCCTCTTCTAGAGCGAAGTTCTCTTTGATCTGACGTTTGGTAGACTCAGACATCAAGGCCCATTCAGCTTCGGGGATGTCCCAGTCGGCCGGAAGTACGAAGCTATCTTCTCCCTCCATTGACGACAGCGGCGGATTCCAGATTGGGGATCAAGAATTGGGGAGGATTGGACGTTATTCCTGTTAGTCTTTTTCCTTTTGAACTTAAGTAGTATCTTTTTTCAGTTTTGACCCTTTAAAAAAAATTGAACTTCCTCTATTTTTTTTTTGAGGGAGAACTTCCTCTATTTCATAATGTAGTGCATACAATTTTTTTAGTAAAGTCAAACTTTGCAAACTTTAATCCAGATTATAGAGAAAATTATTTATATCTACAATATCAAATATAAAACATGAAACTAGAGCTTATGATGAATGTAATGATATATGTTTGTCATTCTAGATGTAAATGTTTTCTCTACAAATTTGATCAAAGTTTGTGAGGCTTGACTTTTCAAAAAATCTATACGCACTACATTATCAAACGGAGGGAGTACTTACTCTTTTTACTCCGCGCTTTAGATTTGTGTCAAGTCAAATTTTAAAGTTTGACCAAATTTATATTAAATAAATATCAACATCTACAATACCAAATATATATACTATGAAACTACATTTCATAATGAATCTAACAATATTGATTTGGCATTCTGAATGTTGATATTTTTTTATAAGTTTGGTCAAAGTAGAGATGCTTTTACTTAGCACAAAACTTATATGGAAGTTAAAAAGGACCGAATGGAGTATTTAAATAGCTAGGCCCCGCTACTAGATTTCATGCGTGCATCCGCATCACCTTAATTATTTATTTATAGCTATCTGATCAAAATTGTATGACCTTAGTGTCATACATGTATTCATAAGTTACACCTCTTGTGTTAATCTATCCATGTAAACCATTCCACTTTATTAAGTCATGCGTGTGATTCCTCGCATATTATTTGTGAGCATGCTTCTAGAGAGACTAATTGTGTCGCCTATGATTTAACAAACTAGCTAGAAGTAAGGTGTGTGGGGGTGGATGGAAGGTTCACCAGTAGAGATTGTTGATACTGTTGTAAAATATAATATGATGATCACCTTGCAATAAGAGTACTTTGATGTAAAAAAAACCATGCCACTTTATTAAGTCATGCATGCATTTTTCCCCGGGGAATTAATTCATGAATGTTAGACACAATTTAGATTTTTGCGCTAATATTTGTGTAGTCATGAACCGTATACGTGTTGGACCCTTGGAGCAAGAATATATAGTTTATACTTTAAACATTTGTTAAAAGATGATGTCACATTATGTGATTTCAAAAGGTTTCTCTTTTTATGCATCATTCTGTCACTAGGTTTTGTTGTTTACAAAACACAAAAGAAGAATGTTGTTATATTTGTATTTTCATTAACGTTACTTTTTAAGCACTTATTAATGCATTTGTTTTAACACAGTTCCGCGGCAACGTGTGGGGATTCATCTAGTTAAGTTTTAAATACACCAAACCATAATGACTAGGTTCTACAAGATAAACGTTTCTCCATGTTTTTTGGCAAATAATCGTGTCTATGATTGTTTTTAACCACATTCACAGTAAACTAGCAAAACGGTCCATGAGCTGCGACGGGAAAAATAATCATAAGCTCGAATGGCCATGATCATTTTTTGCCGCATCACCAAGATACATTACCACTCTCATTATCGTGAAATCGTGAACAATTTTTGAAAACCATGAACACATCTGAAATCATGAACATTTTTAGAAATTTCTTAAAAAATTATGAAAATTTTATACTATTTGCAAAAAATCTAAATCGTGAACATTTTTTAAAACATTTTAATTCAATAGACGGACGTTTCTAGAATCGATGGTTTTTTTTAGAAATTGGAGGAACAATTTTTGAAACTCATGAACATTTTTTTCATTTAACAAATATTTTTAAAATGCATGATCAATTTTTGAATCAGTGAGTATTTTATGAATCAATAAACTAACTTGTAAGTCATGAATATTTTTAAATTTTTAGAATATTTTTCAATTCGTGAACATTTTCTGAATTGGAGAAATTTGGTTCAATTTCATTAACATTTTATCATACATGAACTTTTTTAAAAAATCATGCACATTTATTAATTTCCTGAACATCTGTTTTCAAAATTTTGGAACATTTTTTGAATATGTGAACAGCTTAGAAAAGCAGCAAACATTTTCTGAATCCACAAACATTTATGAATTATCAAATATTTTATTTCAAAATTCTTGTTTTTTAAATTTTTGGACCTTTTTTGAAGTCCCAAATTATTTAAAATAGAAAAATGAAGATGAAAAAGGAAAATCAAAAATAAAGAACAAAAAATAAAAAAACAGGCCACCTAGACATGGGTCGGCCCAAAGAGGTGCGCTATGCCTTTTCCCAACTTTCGGAGCACGGTATAGAAGATTCCTACTGCATGGGCCCGACCCAAGCAGGGATTCCCTGGGTGAAACGCTTTTCATCACTTACATGTGGCATCGGTGGGTAATATTTTGCGGGCGTACTTTCATGTGGGTGAAACGCTTTAAGGTGCCACATGTGGCATCACTTTAAGGTGCAACTTTGATTCGATGACGTACCTCCAGAAGCAATAGCCCTTTACTACTAGGTATAAACTTTTCATAAAAGATACTGATTGGCGGATTAAGACGTTTTGAGCCTGTTTATGACATGGTCTTGCCCCAGCCCCTCACCTTGTGCTCTAAGCGCTAGGCGTTGCAGATCGAGCTCGCACCGTGTCGAGCTCTACTAGGAAGTTCGGCTTTCACCAGTGCGCCCCCGTCTGCCAGCTCATGCAGAACCTGTCCCGGCCCACCAGGTTGGCCGTGTTGAAGCCGCCGACATACCTCGTCATATGAGAAGCACTTGCACTCTGTCTTCTGTTACAGTGACAACTCCACCTTCGGCATCGCGCGCGCCCTCGACTACATCTGCGGGCGCGAGGGCCCAGGGAGAGGGAGAGTGAGAGGGAGCAACTTCTTAAACAGCCGCTGCTCCGTGATTGTATCAGCCAGTTTTACACATGCGAAATACTAGGGTTAAACTTGAAGAGCCTAGCATGTACAGACATGGCATCGTAACACAGGAGACCGAAAGGTCAAACATGAGTCATATAGTAGATATGACCAAAATGGAGATGTTCACCATTGATGACAACTCCATCTCACGTGATGATTGGAAACGGGTTAGTTGATATGGATCATGTAACACTTAGACAACTTGAGGGAAGTTGATTTAGGTGGGAGTTCACTTGTAATTTGATGAGCTGAACCAATTATCATGAACTTAGTCTTATTGTGTTTGCAAATTATGTTGTAGATCAATAGCTCGCGCTTTACCTCCCTGTTTTAATACGTTCCTAGAGAAAGGCAAAGTCCTGTGCGCACTTGTCTTGTTTTCGCATATTCAACTGCCAAGTTTGATCCTCAGTCTCACTCACATACATTAATATGGGCGTATGCTATAACATTAGGATCTATTAGTAGCACATCGATAAAACACATATGTACTATATTATTTGAGCTTAGAACCATCATAGGCAGTGATA
Source organism: Aegilops speltoides (assembly GCA_021437245.1). Classification (NCBI taxonomy): domain Eukaryota; kingdom Viridiplantae; phylum Streptophyta; class Magnoliopsida; order Poales; family Poaceae; genus Aegilops; species Aegilops speltoides. Next base: position 456,504,273 of record CM038142.1, read on the forward strand.
CATCTAATGAGGATTTGTACGACTCTCCCATGGAGCATAGTGCATTACAGTTAATTCAAAAGCAAAGACGAGCTAACATAAAGTGCTTCAATTTGGCTGAACAAAGGGACCCCATGAGGCCGCGACTAAGGAACCAAATAAAAAGAACACCTTTCAGAGTCCTCCAGAGGCTTGGCATCTTCCATTTCCACATCAGAATCATGATGCCTTTCATCAAAATTCTTTTGTTATTCATCGTGATGTACCCAACACAAATGCAACTTAGCCAATATATGATGACTGATAGGTGCTAGCATGCTACTTCTGAAACCATAACTACAGCCAATAAGCATTAGTGATCACATCTAAAGCTAATACCAAGATACCAACATTTTTCCCACATAGGCAGTATGTTATCTTTGCCCCTTTGAAATGCTATAATGCAAACCAGGTTATTTCAGTTCTATATAAATTAAACACTTACAGAAAATACGAATGTCATTATACCACACAACTGGTTGGAGATGAAAAATTAATTGTTCTCATTGGATCTAATTTTTTTTATTTGTGGCCTAGACTTGCACAGGTACTCAAATTCCCAGAATCGACTTGTAGAAGCAACTTTGACTACCAATGAAGCAACTACAAGAAATCACAGATCATTATAAATATAAAGGATTCAGGAAGTAGAAGCTAGTTATCTAATTAGGCTCCATAGACTTCCATTCTATTCCCCTTCGCCACAAAAAACTTTAACAAAATAGTAACAGATATATCTCATATGCTTTGCAAAACAGAAACTAAAATGCTGCATATGACATATAGGATATGGATGTTGCATTTTTTCAAAATACATGGTAAATGTTCAGTTATATGCATTCTCAATCTGTCTTGCAGCATTGATGGAAGTCAAGATGCTAACCCTGACTCCCTGGCTTCCCCGCATGAGATGCCGCCTCCGCCTCACAGGGTCCGCCTCGGCGACCACCTGCCCTGGATCTATGGTGCAGGGATGGAGTAGCAGGAGGGACTGGCGGCCAGGGATCGGGGGCCCCTAGCGCCGCCCGAGGGGAGGCGACGCAAGGGACGTGGGAGCGTCTTTTTTCTAATCAAAGGCTCAGAAGACATACCCTATATCAAGGATACTGTGAATTCATAACCACGGCTCAGTTGAATTTGAGTAGTCTAATAAAGCTTAATGCGGAAACAATCAAACAACCACCAAACTGAACGAGCTTTGAATGAATAAAATAATTCCTGAACAAATTATACACTATATGATTAAAATTAAAATTCTGGTAGGTCAGAACCTCTTCTATAGACAAAAAGGCCATTTGATATTTTTGGTAGTCAAATGATTCAGTACAATATAGCTCCATTTGTTAAGCATTAGAAAAACATGTACAACAATGGCAATCAAGTGAGCCTAACTTCCTGCAATGAGGTAACACTGGAACAATGCTACCATGATCTACTCTTAAGTCTTTCACCATCACTGTATACTGAATACTGGGAAAAAGCTACCATGATCTACTCCAAGTCTTTCACCATCACTGTATATTAAATAAAATATATTAATGAGGAAAAGGAAAATTAGAAAACCTTTTGTAATAGGGAACCATCAACACATCTTTGGGTACAAACACTGTTTATAGGAAATCCATACCATATCATGGATTCTGCATAAGAAACAAAAGATAAACAATTAAATTGAAGTGCAATTAGAAATGTGTGCATGGGGGTAAGGAGGGGGCATTCAAAGTACTATTATGTACCTTGTTCTCCTCGGCACCAAAGTTTGACAAGCACTTCTGTATGACATGTTTACCATTAAGGTCATTGATAAGATGTATGAAGCCTGGTTGTAGGGCCGAAACAATGAGCACTATCTGCTTCCTGACCTTAACAATCTCTATCAATTTCTGAACTACCCTTGTCCTGAAACATATCACAACCAAATCAGCACCAATCATTTGACTTATCTAGACAAGGACTGGCAATTACATCAGGGTGATACAAATACAACTGAACCAATACAGGAGAAATCAGTTATCAGTCCTATCAATGCCGGAGCTATGCATGCCTGGGAAACAAATGTGTGTTTAATTTCTATACACACTCGATAGTACTGGGATCGTTGCCTGAGTGGAGGTACTCTTTGAAAGCTTGTGAAACAAAGAGGCAAAACCAAGGAGTTATTTATGTAGTGAGATAACACCAAGGTCCAGCCAGTGCATTTATAAATATTGATCCTAACAACCTGCTTCCTATCTGTAAGAACAGTAACCTTATTGTATACTAAAATAACATGTAACATAATTCGTCGCCTTGAATTAATTGATGAACTTGTTGTTGATGTACTCCCTCCGGTCCTTTTTACTCTGCATATTAGGTTTGTCTGAAGTCAATCTCATCCAACTTTGACCAAGTTTATATAAAAAATTATAGACATTCACATAACAACACCAATATCATTAGATTCATCTTGGGATATATTTTCATATTATATTTATTAAATATTATAGATGCTAATAATTTTTAATATAAATTTGGTCAAACTTAGCAAAGTTTGACTTTCGGCAAAACCAATGTGCAGAGTAAAAAGGACCGGAGGGAGTACTTGCACACAAACCACCCAATCGTTCAAACCGGTGGCAAAGAGGGAGTTCATCGGATCATCGTAAGGCAGGTCCTACAGAGGCAGTAAGCACGATTCATGGATTATATGTGTAGTCCGTACTGGAGGTCGACGGAGATGCGTCTAGAGAGATGCATATTAGGCAGAAACTTGCCTGCCATGTTTACATATAGTGGGATCTATGCTTGGTGGCATCACTGTTGTTGTTTTCTGATTAATACACGTCCCATCAAATACATATTACCATTCCAGCTTCTGTGCAGACCACCTGATGATATATCGAAGTGAGTTCACTCATGATGTATGGTTTGATGCACTCTACTTGAAACATAATACATGCCAATACGTTGGTAAAGTCAATACCTCAATGATAAAAACATGATACTTGCTACCAGAACCAGGTTCTGAGTTTTAGCATTTTAGCATGGGTAAAAATGGCAATAGGGCCTGGGTTTCTACAGAAGCTACAGGGGACATTATGCAGCAGATTATAGATGTTTTGCAGTATGTGCTCGCCTACATGTTAACTTATTAGCACTGTACAATTCAGAATATTTTTTCAGTTTATCAATACAAATATATTAAAAATTTAGATGCTCGCTTATAATGGCAACAATACTACATACTTTTAACTCTGCTCCTGATGCTCCGTTCATCTTCTCAGCAAAAAATTTCAGACCAATGCCAGGCATCAAGTTCATTTTCCTCGAATGAATCTTCAAAATATCACCACGGGACTGAAAGAATAGATAATTCAGACTTAGCACTGATATGAGCAAGCAATATTAAATTAATTATGGTGAGTACTGCATCACTTACATCTGCATTAGGATTTGTAAATTCGATCTTCCTATCAATACGACCAGGCCTCAGAAGAGCTTCATCCAATATGTCTATCCTATTCGTTGCCATAAGAACCTTAATTTTGTTCGATGCTTCAAAACCATCAAGTTGTTTCAGAAGCTCAAGCATAGTACGATGAACCTCGCTATCACCGTTGACAGATCCCGACTCCATTGTAGCAGATCCAATAGAGTCTATTTCATTCATAAATATAATGGATGGTGCATGCTCCCTATCAAATTCAGACCAAATGTGTTAGCCTCTGGTATAAATATATTATATAATGCAAGATCCTTTTACAGGGAATCGTTTCAAAATTTGACTGAAATGGTTTCCCGAAAAAGAATTCTGACAGGTAGATAGTAAAAATTTGAATGCAACACTGACGGATAAGGTTTACCTAGCCATCACAAAGAGTTCACGAACCATCCGGGAAACCTCTCCAATATACTTCTGAACCAACCCAGAACCTGACACCCTGATGCATTGGTGTGATGAGCAAATGCACGAGCAAGTAACGTTTTCCCTGTACCTGGAGGCCCGTAAAGAAGAACACCCTGAAAAAGCAAGGATAACTATTTACCACAGAATAACTGGCTGAATCAATTGCCATGTAAAATGCAAATTGGTACACAAACTCGAACATGTGGTTGGGCAATTCCGAGAATCTCAAACAGCTCAGGATGCTTAATGGTAAGCTCAATCACCTGAAAATTAAGTTGTTAAGCCAGAGCAGAAAGGGAGAGAGAGGCGAAGGGGGGAGAAGGACTGACAGAAGCTCACCTTGACACCAGCCATCCCTCGATGACGCTTCCCTGCAGATCCATAACACAGATGCTCCTTGTCCTTATCGTCAACCTCTCCTCTACCCATGAGGCATCCGCCGCCTGGGTCTCCGGCCTCGTTGCTCCACCCCCACCATGGACCTCTTGGACCTCCCCTCATCAGCCAATCCGGTGGAAGGGGATCAGCGAAAAGGAGCACGGCGGCAAGGCGCCTCTGAAGTGTGCGTTATCCTTCTGCGTCAAGGATGAAGACGATACTTCCGAGAGGAAGAGTAGGCGGGCAGCGCGGCATAAGAGACGGCGGAGGGAATGGGGATTTTTTTTCCTTTCTTTCTGATGAACCCTAGCCTAGATAGCTTTCTCACCTTGGGGACGGGTGCATCGGCGAGACGGCGGCAGGTAGGAGGCGGCGGTGGGGCGGCGGCGCATGTACAGGGGAGGAGAGGCGACATGGGGGAGGGGTGGCGGCGCTGGAGTGGGAGGAGGAGGCGCTCGAGGCGGAGGGCTCGGGTGAGAAGATTTCGCTCGACAGGTTTTCCGTTCTTTCCCTTTTTATTTTTACCCCTATTTTTTTCTTGCCCCCAACCAATGCTTTCGACGTGGCACGCACGAGAGATCACTCCTTGCGCCACCGTTACAGGGTTGTATTATGCGGACTAGGTCCATAGTCTGAGGATTATCCTCACTGCTGCACAAAAGGCTTTTGTCCTTAATGCACCGCTCGGTGTGCCAACCCCTCTAGCATCGTCTATGGATGTTGTGAACGTCTGGCCGGTATGTTCTGATGACTACTCAATGGTTCAGTGCGTCATACTTTACGGCTTAGAAATCAGGGCCCCAAAGACATTTTGAACGCCACGGAGCATATGAGATGTTCCAAGAGCTGAAATTGGTATTTCAAGCACATGCCAGTGTTGAGAGGTATAAGACCTCAGACAAGGTATTTGCCTGCAAGATGAAAGAGAACAACTCAATTAGTGAGCATGTAATTAGAGTGTTTGGGTGCTACAGTTGCTTGAATCGAGTGGGAGTTAATCTTCCAGATAAGACAACGGTTGACAAAGTTTTCCAGTCACTGCCACCAAGCCAGAAGGGTTTTGTCGGATTTAGGGTTCCGGCAAAACCCTTGAGGTTCGAACATTGGGGTGCGCACGAAGATTTCCCCCTACCGAATCTCGCCCTCAGCCTCGCCGCGATCTCTAAGCTTAGCTCGATGAACTCACAACACAAGAGACACAAGATATATACTGGTTCGGGCCACCGTTGTGGTGTAATACCCTACTCTAGTGTGGTGGTGGTGGATTGCCTCTTGGGCTGATTATGAACAATACAAGGGAAGAACAGCCTCCTGAGGAGAGGTGTTCTTGTGCTTGGTGGGTGCGAAGATGAACCGAGCTCGTTCCCGTCTCCGATCTCGATCTCGATCTGTTCCCCTCCTACTGTGGTGGCTAGTCCTATTTATAGAGGCCCTGGTCCTCTCCCCAAATATTGAGCGGGAAGGGATCCAACAACGGCCAATTTGAAAGGGGACAGCTAGTACAAGCTATCCTGACTAAAGGTGGTCTTCGCCTGTCAGGACGCCGTCTTGCCGTCGTCTTGGGCTCCACGATGTCATCCGTCCTGCCGTCCTACTGGTCTTGGTCTTGTTGCATCGATATGGAAACCTTTGCCTAATGCCTCCGTAACCCGCGCCTGTGCTTGCCCCCTTAGCACCAAAGGGGAAACATGGACACTGCACGCGCTGGCGCCCGCCTGGCCTTGGTCGTCATGGCTTGCATCACGAGAACCTCACGAGGTACCTGTTGCCTTGATCTCTCCGTCCCCTCGTGAGCCTGCCTGGTGAGGCCACTCCTGAGGAGGCCTTGTGTCGTCCGCCTCGCGAGGCTTGGCCCCTCGCGAGGGTCTTGAGTGCCCATCGACGAAGACAGCAGCCATCTTGAGCCATGGTGGAGCCACGCCGTGGGTCGCAAGCGAGCAAGTCTGGGACCCCGTTCCCGAACGCCGACAAGAGCCCTCGCCCAAGGCGCGCTCGGACTTGGCTTAGCAGCGAAGCCAAAGGGCAAGTGCAGAGCGCTGCAAGCCCCAACAGCCTGCGGCCTTGGTCGACATGTGGCGACTGATTGGACGTGGGCGTCTCCGCTTCCCCACGCTGTCCCAATATCCGCCTGGCTAGGCGGCCACGACACCCTACACAGTTATTTCCTCCTCGCAGGCGGCGTGTTTCCTATCCTTCCTTCCTTCTCGAGCCCCTGCCTTTGCTTCCAATCTGACTCGAGCTCAGTCCCCTCCATTGCCATGGTGCAGCCTCGCACGGAGAAAGGGAAGAAGCCTCTGTCCTCAGCCAATCCGCCCCTGACAATCGAGCCCGCCGTCGACCGATCGCGGGTGCTCAACCGGGAGGCCATGGGCAAGGCCCGCCCTGCGCTCGCTTCCAGCTTCAACGAGTGGGGAGGGACGGTGGCTTGGCCTGTGTCCCGGGCCTCCATTGACAGGACATACACTGAGGTTCGGTTCTTCGTTGACGCCCTGTGGGCTGGCCTGGTTCCCCCTTTCTCCGCCTTCTTCAACGCAGTGCTTTCCCATTACCAGATTCACATGTTGCACCTTGATCCCCAATCCTTTGCCCTTCTCGCCGTCTTCGCCTTTGTTTGCGAGGCCATGGTGGGCATTGCTCCTTCCGTTGCCCTTTTGCGCCATTTCTTCTTGCTGCATCTGACCGACCCCTTGCAGTGCTCGGGGTGCCTGAGCTTCCAGGCTGTGGCAGAGATGGACGCCTCGGGGATTGATTTTGATCTCCCGCTGTCCATGAGCGGGTTTCGGATGCGGTGGGTGTACGTGGATGTTGGAGTGCGCAGCCCCCTGATCTCGCTTCCGTCATCGCCCGCCATCCCCAACTCCGGTTGGGGCCACAAGAAGCTCGCGAGCTCTCGCCTTTCCTTCGTCTAGCTCCGGTTGAAGAGGTTGAGAGACCTTGGCATGACTGCGCCCCAGGTGGTGATGGAGTTCCTCCGGCGTTGCATTGCCCCTCTCCAACGTCATTCCCGGCAGATGTGGGCCCTGGCCGGTGACCAGGATCACATGAGGCTTCTGGAGTCAGGGCTCTCGCTCGAAGCGCAAAGTACGGTGGTTGAAGTCTTGACTGGCAACCCCTCGCCACGCGATATGCCGCAAGGGGGTTGTCTCTTGTATCTCTGCCCGAATAGGGTTGAGTTCGCGGGGCAGATGCCTTCCTTCGTTGAATGGGGGCTGCGTTCGTTCGGCCTTGTGGGGCCTCGTGAGAATCCTGTCGTCGTGGCTCCCCTCCTTGCCTCCGGCATCGACCTTTCCCCAAGAGTGGACGCAGGGAGGCAAGCATCGCTTGAGGCCAGAGGCGCAAGTGTCGAGGTGCCGACACCGCTCGAGGTTCCCGAGGAGCCATCCTCTAGAACCCGTGAGGCTCGCCCTGAGGCGGTCGTTGAGGGAGAGATGCAGTCTGCGGCTCCTGAGGCCGAAGCTCCTGAGACCTCGACAAGCCAGCATGAGGCGGAGCCTGATTGCTCTTCCCAGCTTGGTGCTCCTGAGGTCGACCGCCTGGGTGCCTCTCCAGCCGCGCCCCGCGCTGGCCTCCATGTCCAATGCCTTGGCCGGTTCCGTGTGGACTTCGCTGCGCTCCGTAAGAGGAAGGAGTCTTCGAGCTGCAGTGGTGGCACCATCCGGCCGTTGAAACATAGGAAGTACATCACCATAGACGGCTAAGTACCTTATCCTTGTAATTCCCCGATCGCTGCTTCCCTTCCTGACTATGGCTCTTCAGGATCCCTCCTACCAAGCCCGCGGAGTCTCTCGAGAAGCAGCCTCCTCTGGCCTTGCCTTCATCGCTAGCCTTGAGCACCCCAAGCCTCCACGCCGCCCCTGGCGTGGGGTCAGCTGGAGAAGCAAGCCTGCCTGCAAGGTGCCTTGAGCCCGTGCCCTTGCCGCCTTTCCTTCGCAACCTTGCCTTGAGCGCGGGCAGCCTACCCAGTGCTCCTCCTCTGGTCGTGGACAGCTGCTGGTTGGTGTCAATCCTGGGCTCCTCTTGAAGTGGCAAGCCTGCGCCGGTCCGGGTCCCTTGCGGGGCCTGGCCAGCGACCGTGGGGGCGCCAGCCCCAGCCCCCTGCCGAGAGGGGCGAACCGCTTCAGATCCTGCCGATGGCGCTTGCGCCGGGGGATGACATCAGCCGCGCGCTCAAGTTTGCGCGCGAATAAAGCGTCGTCCGCCACGAGTTCTTCCCAAAGGCGATGGAAGCGATGGGCCGGCTTGGTGGAGAACTTGCGGATGTAGACACGCGCCTTGAAGCCGAGGGCCTACGGCTGATCGAGGAGCGACATAAGTTGAAGGTGGCCATCAACCTCGGGCGCCACCAGCGCGAGCTTGACAATACTAAGACCGAGGCGTCTCTTGCGACCTCGCGTGAGACCTGCTCCCGGGCTTTGGAGGAGGCCTGGGAAGCAGACCGTCGTCGCGAGATTGCAGAGAAGCGCGCATGGGAGCTCCATGCCTGGAGCGCTTCCTTGGAGCAGCAGGTGGAGTCGCGCCAAGCCGCCCCTGCGTCGTTGAGGGGGACGCATGTCGAGGAGGGGGAGGTCCTGAAGCATGAAGAAGCGCTGACGCTGGAGGCCGCCGAGCGCAATCTTGAGCTTGAGCGGTTAGAGACGAGGGAGCGCCAGGTTACCCAAGTGGAAGACGTCGTTGGCACGCGCGAGGCCCGGGACCAGGAAGAGGTCAACCGCCGCGTGGCCGAGGCTCGCGCAGAACTTGCGAGCAGGTATGACTTGAATCTGAAGCTGGTTGAAGCCGAGGTTGCGGGCAGGACTGCCGCCCTTAGGTCCAGGTTAGCTAAAGCGGAACGGCGCACGGAGGCCGCCGCAGCCGCCCTGGTCTTGGCGCAGGCCGAGCTGGCCTCTGCTACGTCTCGAGCTTGCGTTGGTTTTCCCCGAAGAGGAGAGGATGATGCAGCACAGTAGCGTAAGTATTTCCCTCAGTTTTTGAGAACCAATGTATCAATCCAAGAGGAGGTCACGCAAGTCCTCGTGACTGCACAACACGATAGCAACTCGCAACCAACGGTTAGGGGTTGTCAATCCCTTTGTCGGTGTCAAAACCGGCAGATCTCGGGTAGGGTCCCGAACTGTGCGTCTAGGTGGATGGTAACAGAGACGAGGGACACGTTGTTTTACCTGTGTTTGGGCCCTCTCGATGGAGGTAAAACCCTCACGCCCCGCTTGATTAATATTGATGATATGGGTAGTACAAGAGTGGATCTACCACGAGATCAAGGAGGCTAAACCCTAAAGCTAGCCTATGGTATGATTGTTGTAATGTATGTTGTGTCCTACGGACTAAAGCCCTCCGGTTTATATAGACACCGGAGGAGGCTAGGGTTACACAGAGTCGGTTACAATGGTAGGAGATCTACATATCCGTATAGCCAAGCTTGCCTTCCACGCCAAGGAAAGTCCCATCCGGACATGGGACGGAGTCTTCAATCTTGTATCTTCGTAGTCTTGGATTCCGGCGGACGATGATAGTCCGGCTGTCCGGACACCCCCTAGTCCAGGACTCCCTCAGTAGCCCCCGAACCAGGCTTCAATGACGATAAGTCCAGCGCGTATATAGTCTTCGGTGTTGCAAGGCGGGTTCTCCCTTCAAGTTCCATGTACCTGCCGAACAGTGTCCGGCTTTATGATAAATACTGTGTTTCTCGGCTTCTACGCCCAATAATGGCCTTTTTTCACGCGTCGCACGAATGCGAAAAGCCAGGGTGTCCTTTATGTTTCACCCCCTAGTCGTGCGAGTCGTCCGCCTACAAAAGAGGCAAAAATCCAGATCCAAACCACACCATCTTCCTCCCGCGAATATTTCATCGGAGCGCCCTTGACCTAAAAATCCATTCCATCATGGACCGCCGACGCGCTCCTCTTCTCGCGCCCGGCCCACCACCGGGGATTGGAGGAGGTGCTCTGTTCGCACAACGAGCTAGTGAAGCTCCAAGCGGGGATATCTCCCTCCGGCCTTCATGGTCCCGGTCCGAGCCGGGCTGGTTACTTATCAAGGTGGGAGGCAAGCGGAGGCTACCCCGAGCCCCAATAAAGGGGAGCGAGTATGCTTCGTCCCCTATCTGATAAGGGGACTCGGATTCCCAATACATCCGTTCCTCCGCGGGCTCCTGGAGTTCTACGGACTCCAGCTTCACCACCTCACGCCCGCCTCTGTCCTGCATATCGTGGCCTACGTAGCTCTTTGCGAGCTATTCCTGGGCATTGAGCCCCATTTTGCATTGTAGAAGAGGCTATTCTGCCTCGTACCCCATTCTCACAAGGGGTCCATATATCAAGTGGGCGGCGCCGAAATATGGCGCATTGCCGGGACCGGATACCCATCCGTACTCCTAAGAAGGCGTCCAAGACGGCCTTCGTAATGGTTTTATAGGCGGCGCTCACGCCGGACCCAATCCGGATTGGCCTCCGGAGTTTAGTGCTGCTCCTTTGAAGAACGATCATTGGCGCCCACGGAGCCCCCGATTGGAGGAAGACAAGAGCGTCCATTACTTGATGGGCCGAATAAGATTACTGGCCCATTTCGGGTTGACCATGATTGGAATCATGGCAACATGCATCATGCGGGGGGTACAGCCATTGCAATACAGAGGCCACCCCATGTGGGATTTCAACGGGGAAGACGATGCCACCCGTCACGGCCGCGAAGGGCCGAATTCGACCGAGGACCTGGTGGGGATCCTGTCCAGCCTGTACAAGGGGAAGAAGGAGGACTTCCTTCAAACGAACCCTTTGAATGGGTTTTCCATGAACAACCCAAGAGGATGGGTAAGCCAACACTTTCAAGGGCTCAACCCATGCTTTCGAAGTTTAGGCTTCTTACATTGTGTCTTCGGCGCAGGATCTACGCCGGACTGTGGGGGACATGGTAAGTCCCGCTCCGCAACCCGAGGATCCGGAGAGATCCCTGGATCCGGCCTCCGAAGAGGATCCGGACATAAAGGTGGAGCTGATCGACGGGTGTTTCACCAGCTCAAGATGGATAATGCTTTGGTCGCCATTACGGCGGACTACCCCGGATCAGATCCGCTTCCGGTGTGATCGTGACCGAGGCCCGGACACCATTATCTCTTCCTTGCCCATTTCTGACCTTCGCGAACGACGGTATTTTATAGGAAGCGCCTTCAAGGCGGGAAGCCGAGCCCGCGACGGCTGACCAACAAAGGTCGGCCCGGACCAGCAGGCGGAAAAGGAGCGCGGCACGGACTGAAATGTCACTGCAAAGGTATAGCTCGTATTTGAATTTTCAGAGCGACGTTCCTAGGAAGCGTCTGAGTGCTCATGATCTTTATAGGAGAAAAGCGCCACGGATCAAGGGCGCGGAATTTGCCGATCCAACCTATGCCGGCCAGGCTCCAGCGCCCGGCCTGGAGGGGGAGGCAAGCACAAGACGCGAACCGGATCCTCCTCCAACGGAGGACACCGACAGACTGTCCGCCACCAAGTCTGAGGTGGAGAGCGCCATGAACCATAGGCGCCGCCGGATAGTGTTTCGTGAAGCGTGCTTCTCCCCTGAGGCATTGGACGCCTTTAACGCAGGGGACGCGCATCTCCGTGCCGCTCAAGATGGTTTTACCAGAGCCACGGAGCAGTATGTAAAAGACATACGGGTAAGGGAATTTTAATGGTTATATACACCAGTAGCCCCCGAGACTTAAAGTAGTTATGTCAACTGATTTAAGGATCAATTGAAACGCAGGCTCTTACCGAGAAGAATGCCCAGCTGTCTCAGGAGCTGCAAGAATGCAAGGCCCAACTAGAGGCCGCACTTGCTGCCGCAGAGGAGGAGGCGAGACCCCTCCTGGTAACACATTTTTATTAATAAATATAATACTGTGCGGCGTGCGCGTAAGTCTAATAGTGACATTGCGGTGCCGCCAACAAGATCCGGATAGGCAGGATTATCGCGCCGACTAAAGGCCGCGAGAGGGTCTTGAATAAGGTGCAGCAAGAAAGGAACAAGCTCCAGATGCCCACACCCAGCTCGGGAAGAGCTGAAGGTGTTCGGGCCGAGCTGTCCGGCTCGTTAATGAGACCGAGCGCTTCGACGCCGCATCTATAGTAGTGCTTGAGCGAACTCCTTTGAAAAGAAGAGTTCGGCGAGGAAGTCAATTGACAAATTATGTCTTGTAGGTATACTCACCGGTCGCCCCGCGAAGGAGATGCTCGTATCAACGGGTGATCAGCTTCCCGAGCTATTGCAGCTGCTCGAACGAGTTCGGCAGGCAATGAGCAGCGTCGTCCAGGCTTTATGGCCAGCTCTCCCCCTACCCGAGGGCCTTGAGGATCTTGCGGAGAAGCTTCAGGGAGGGCGGCAGCGCTTCCGTTTATGGAAGATTTCGGCCTGCCGCCAAGGTGCCAGGGAGGCCTGTGTCAGGACCCCGACTCAATGCCACATCGATCTAGCATGTAACACTTCATATCACTTTGCGGCCTCACGCACGGTATCCCCACGGGTGTCGCCTTACCTTTGCCGGGACCGCTTGCGCCTTTTGGCACACGATATGATAGTGTCGCTAGCATCCATATGATAAGGAGCCCGGCCGACATGGCTAGTCGTAAACCCAAAGTGGCACAAACTTACAGGACAAGCATCCATGACCCAAAGATCGAACGTGTCGGTCATCACGAGTGAATCCAGGCTGTAGCACTGGGCTAACAGACTCGGTGAACTGGCCAGAAGGGCTAACAGACTCCGGTATTCATCGCGTGACATTTCCCGGGACGGATACAGAACGAAGAAGGACACATGCCGGCCAGCCTAAGTGTTCCGGAGCGGTAGCAAGCTACCGAGGCTCAAATGGAAACACTAGGAGACATTTCCGTAAGAGAGGCTACTAAAGATAAACAACTAGATAGTCGATCCCACACATAGCAATACACATTACACGACGCATAACATGCAAGTATGTGCTGTATAACATGGCATCACAAAGATAACTCAACAACTCATATAGATAAAGGCTCAAGAGCCATCATAGCATTTATTGCAAACAGGGTCACAAGACCCATCATACAGAGCATACAAGCAACAAGCGGAAGCATTACATGTCCGGGTACAGACATCTACAAATGAAAAAGGTCAAGAGCGACTATCTACAACATCCGATCAAGATCGTAGCTGAGGTACAAGCTACTCGTCAAGTCCACGAGAACACTAGTAAGACCAAGTCTCATTTGCAAAAACATAAATAAAGCACCATGAGTACAAAGGTACTCAAAGAAGACTTACATCAGATCCTATCATACATGCACTTGTATCAAGAGGGTAATGTGGGGTTTAGTTGCGACAAGCCAGCTTTGACTCTGTGGCTATCCCTGTTTCACGACTACGAGAACTTCTTTGAGGTGATATAGGCACACGAGTCCACTAATCACCACACAATACACTACTATGGATTCATCCCGCCTCTCACGAGAAGACCATCCATAGTACTCACACTTTCCTTGAGCATTTTAGAGTATCCACTTCAAGTTGTCTATGTACCATGTAAGCATCCAAGAAGTCCATATCCATGGACCCGCTATTCAATAGATCATGTTAACCTGCGCAGGGTGTACTTCTTCACACACGCCTCGCCACTTACCACCATGTACACGTCGTGTATCTCGGCAACCTTCAAGCGGAAGCTTTGGCGAGGAGTCGGCCACGACCGACTAACTGACAAGACCCTAGCCTGGGTTTATCGCCTATTCGGTTCTATCCGCAAGGAGATCCGCCGGGTGTCGCCACGGCCCCAAACGATGTGTGCAGGGTTCCCGAGCCCACCATCCGGTGCCACTCGGTACACACCAGCCACGTGTGCCTAGTCTGTCCCAAGCCCACCCTGCCGGGTGCCACTTGGTAGAAAAATAGCACTACCTACAAACACGTAAACTAGTTGCGACTCACGGACAGAGATCAAGTCGGTTAATAAGTCGAGAGGGCTTGGGCGCCTGAGCCCAATGTGTGGTAGTATCGAGTCATTGGACAACATACATAGAACTCAGTGCTTAAGGACGGTTCCAGTGAGACAACCCACCATGTACTCCTACATGGCCTCTCACCGCTACCTTTACCAAATCGTGTTCACACATTCACTCTCAGCATCAGAACATAGAGCATTGTACTCCAATTCATTCCTGATGAATCAGACCTGACACAACTCTAAGCAATAGCAGGCATAGCATGGTAGGATCACAACATGGCTCAATCAACTCCTACACATGCTAGTGGGTTTTAACTAATTACTGTGGCAATGACAGGTCATGCAGAGGAATGGGTTCAACTACCGCAAAGACAAAGTAGCGTATGAATCGTTGTTGTCCTAATGCAATAACCGAGAGCAGGAGCGAGAGAGTAGGATTTTATCGAATGAACAAGGGGTTTGCTTGCTGGTAGATCAACAGGAAGGCATCGCTTCATAGACAGTACTGAACGGTCTCCGGAGCAAGACCTATCGAGAAGGAACGGTGCCAACAATCAATACACAAGCATATGCAACAATATGATGCATGAACATGGCATGAAGATGTGATGCTGTTTGAGCTAATGCAACTAGTATTCATTTGGTTTGAAGTCCATTTGAACCCTAAGCTCAAATGCAATTCTAAATTAAGTCTCTTAATATGCCATAATGTGTTTCCTCATATCCAGCATGTATAAGTTGGTTTGTCATGCATGAAACCAGTACAGATGGAAAGATTGCATTTTTCTGATAATTTTTCATATATAAATTATTTCAACTGAGCTACGGTTGAATTTCTATGAATTTCGAAGTTTAAATCATTTTCCGAATTTCCGATTTATTTTAATTCGAGAAATATATATTGCGCCAAAGATGACGTCAAGACGACGGCAGCAGTCAACTGTGGTGACTAGGGTCAAACCGACGTGTGGGGTCCACACGTCGGCGTCACGCTTAGTTAACAGGGGTTATTTGCTTAATAAAGGATTAAGGGCCGGGCCCACTATCGATGAAACAACTAATTTAAGCGAAGTTAATTAGCGCTAACTAAACTAATACCTAAACTAAACAGGGCATGGCCCACGCGCTGCTGACCACGGGGGTCAAACCCTGTGTCAAACAAGTCAAACCCGCCGGCGGTTAGTCATTGGCGAGGTCCGCGCGCATTTGTGTGCCGGGTTTCTCTGGTGGTGCTCAAATGGCGCGCGGCTAGGCGCGTTGGAGAGCTAGCTCGATGGCGCGTCGGGCGGTGGCCGTGGCTGGGCCTGGGGTGGCCGAAATCGGCGGCGGCGAGCTCGGCTGCGGCCGCCGGAGTTCGGTCGTGCACGGAAACGCGTTTGGAGCTCGAAGACGAGCGAAGCAAAGCGCTAGGGATGCTCTTCGGGGCCTTACGGGTGTGTTGGACTCGCCGGGGTGACCAAATGGTCACCGGAGCTGCGTCGACGGCGAGCTCGGCGGCGGCGGAGGTTCGGCCATGGTGGACAAAGGACTACGGCGTGCGGGTGACCAAGCGGAGAGGGGGAAACGGTGGCGGAGCTCACCGCGGTTGCAGCGGGCGTCGAAGCGGCCTCGGGGACGCACTGGAGACGGCGGGGCGGCGATGGGGATCCACGGCGGCCGGCGATGAAGAAGACGACGATGGCGACTCTCCAGGGCTTCCCGCGTCTTGCGGCTTGGCGGAGAGGACGAGGACGACGGCGCGGAGCTCGGGGACGGCTCAGATGCTCTCGAGGGGCGCGGTGGCTACGGCTACGGCGAGCGGCGGCGACGGGCACGTTCGGTCGTCGCGCGAGAGAGCGAGGGAGAGGAGGAAAAGGGCACGGGAGAGTGAGAGGGTTCCGGGGTGCGTGGCGACGTGCGGCGCATCCAGGCGAGGAGGGAGAGGGCAGGCAGAGAGAGAGGTGGCGTGGCGCTGGCGCTGGCGGTGTGCGTCGGGCACGCGCCTGTCCTCGGGCGAGAGGATGTGGACGATCAAGGCGTCGGCCACTGGCTGGGCCGGACTCTTTGGGCACTGGCTTCCAGGGAGGTAAGCGCCATGTAAGTTTCCCTTTTTATTTTGTTTTCTATTTTCTGTAATTTGTTTTGATTTAGTTTAAAATACTAAATCATTTTATTTACTTATGCCAATTTTTGCAGGAGCTAGTTATATTATTCTAGAGCTCCTTAATAAATGACATAATTTTTGGACATATATTATATATATAACATATATATATCCAAGGCAAAATAATTACTGGATTAATTCCAAATGCCCAAAATAAATACTTATGAGCTCTTAAAAATATGGGTTTGATTTTTATCTTTGTCCAATATTTTCAGAGGGCAACATGAGCATTTTCTTGGACCCTTTTGGAGAATTTTTTATTTGGGGCATTTTAGAGATGATTCTGAGGGTTTCTCAAATCCTCATTTCAAATTTAAATGAAATTTAGACATGATGCACAATGACTAGCTAGTCTAGGTCATACCAGACTAGGGACGTGACAGCCTGGGCCATGGTGAAGACGCGTTACAAGAAGGCGGATCCCAACCACATGGCCGAAGTTGGACCGGTGGGGCCCGATAGGAAGGAGATCCCTGTGAGTTTAGTATACAACCAAGTAGAGTTGGCTGCCAAATTTTCCCAACGGGACTGTAAGTTAGACAGCCTGTTAGACGGGATTGAGGAGGAATACAATCAATAGTTTTGATGATGTATGTTTTCCTTTAAAGTGACATGTGAAATGCCTTCTAGCCGGATTGTAGATCGTTTGTCTTTGCCGACCTTTTCACTTCAACCTCGGGACCCTAAAGTCCGGAGTGTGTCCGAATACCTTCTTGGTTAAGAAACAACCGGGGTATGCATGGAGACCAAGCGTAGGGGTCATTAGTGCTTTATCAGACAAGTGCCCAACTAGTTATGTTATATTACATGGTTAGTAAGAAACATCTTCCGAGAGAATAGTTCAGATTAAGGGTTCCTTTTCTGGGCGGCATGCCCTAAAGTGCATGTACTGATCATGAAAAAGCAGTAAAAACATCCGGGGCGGATAAATGAGTAGCTAAGTAAAAATCATCTTTAAGTCACCGACCGAATATTCCCTTAAGAACGCTAGCTTTCGGCTTCACCTACCGAGGTACACATCCGCCGACCCAGCAAGAATAATCGCAGAGGTGCTCCTTTACCTCCTAGCCGAACAATCGGGAATGTAGGGGTAAGCACAGGAGCCAGGCAACCCAGCTTGGCCAAAACTTAAGTCATATCGATGCATATAATGGTGAGTAAAAGGTACATGTGGAAGCTTGACACATGTGTTGGGCATGAAACCCTTAAAATTGAACTTCTGTAAAAGAAGCCCCCAGGTATAATGAGTGTATGTGAATAATGCGAAAGTAGGCCCTTAGGGGCTTTTTAGTAAAAAGGTTATGAAAAGAGAAACAAAAGACAACCGAAGTGTAAAAAGTTGGACGGGGGAAGGGGACAAACTCTTAGTCCAGCGCTAGGCATAGAATCTTCGGAGGCGGGCTGCGTTCCATGGGTTCGGCTCGAGTCGGTTATCCGACGCATTTCGTAGACGGTACGCTCCGCCGGTCAGGACTTGATCGATAATGAAGGGCCCCTCCCATTTGGGCTTGAGCTTGTCCTTTTTCTTGTCTGGTAGGCGTAGAACTAATTCACCAACGTTGTAAGTCTTGGCCCGTACTTATCTACTTTGATATCTTTGGGCCTGTTGCTGATAGAATGCGGAACGAGCCTTGGCGACGTCGCGTTCTTCCTCCAATGTGTCCAAGCTGTCCTGCCGATCCAGCTCGGCCTCTCTTTCTTCGTACATGCGCACTCGAGGTGAGTCATGAATAATGTCGCAGGCAAGACCGCCTCGTGCCGTAGACCATAAAGAATGGTGTGAATCCGTAGTGCGGTTAGGCGTTGTCCGCAGCCCCGTGAGTACGGAGTCGAGCTCCTCGACCCAAAGGCGTGTCGATTTAGTAAGTGACCGCACTAGTCCGGGTTTAATGCCGCCATTATTAGACCATTTGCTCGTTCCACTTGACCGTTGGTTTGAGGGTGATAAACTGAAGCGTAGTCGAGCTTGATGCCCATATTTTTGCACCATGACTTAACCTCGTCGGCCATGAAGTTCGTGCCGTTGTAGGTGATGATGCCGTGGGGGACTCCGTAGCGGTGTACCACCCCGGATATAAAGTCTATCACTGGTCCGGACTCTGCCGTTTTGACCGGTTTGGCCTCTATCCATTTGGTGAATTTATCCACCATGACCAATAGGTACCTTTGCTTGTGGGTTCCCCCTTTAAGGGGTCCGACCATATCAAGGCCCCGGACCGCGAACGACTAGGTAATGGGTATAGTTTTGAGGGCGGTGGGCGGCATGTGGCTCTGATTAACAAAGAGCTGACAACCAATGCATCTCTGGACTAAGTCCTGGGCATCTGCCTGGGCCGTCGGCCAATAAAATCCTGTACGGAATGCCTTTCCTACAAGGGCCCGGGCTGCTGCGTGGTGTCCGCCTAGTCCGACATGAATTTCTGCCAGGAGGTTTCGCCCTTCCTCTTCGGAGATACACCTTTGAAGGACTCCGGTTGTGCTTTTCTTATAAAGTTCTCCTCATGGACCTTGTAGGCTTTCGATCACGGACTATGCAATGGGCCTCGCTTTGGTCTTCGGAAGTTCCTGCCTAAGCAAGTAGGCTAGGAATGGTTTTGTCCACGGGCGATTCGCCATTATGACATGGGCTGAAGGTGTTATGTCATCGGCTGAATCGCCGATTGCCGGTTTTTTCCGGTTTGTCACTTCGGGTTCCTCTTCCCATAGTACGGATGGCTTGAAGAGCTGTTCCAGAAGATATTTGAGGACAACATCACGTTTCGCACCGATGCGTGCAAGACGTCGGCGCTTGGTTATTATCTCGCTATGTGATGGAATTCGAGTCCTTCAAACCGAAATGACATTTTAGGACAGCGCTGCGATATGCTGCCATTTTTGGATCCTTGGCGCCAAAGTCTCGCTTATTTGGGATATTGCAAGGTTTGAATCTCGCACCTCTAGGCGTTGATGCCCATGGAGATCGCCATCCGGAGACCATGTAACAGGCCTCAGACTCGGCTGCGTTGTTGGAGTCCGTGTACATTATTTGAAGTACATATTGGATCAGATCTCCGGTTGGGGACGCTAATACGACGCCAAATTTCATCCGCCAACATTTTAGAGCCGTTAAATGCATAGTCCGGTTGAGTATGCGCCGCACTTTTAGGGAGTTCGCCGGTCCATTCGGCGACAAAGTCAGCCAAAACTTGTGACTCTATAGCTCACGAGGTTTGTAAGTTATATCGAATGGTAAGAGCTCAATGGCCCATTTTGCAATCCTTCCCGCTGCGTCGCGGTTATTTATAATGTCATTGAGTGGTACTTGGAGGCCATGTTATCGAACACTCTTGAAAGTAGTGTCTGAGCTTCCGGATGCCATGAACACGTGACACGCTATCTTTCGATAGTGTGGGTAACGGACTTGCAGGGGTTAACACAAAGGATACATAATACATCGGTTTTTGAAGAGGGAATTTGTGCCCTTCGCTCTCGCTCGACGACGCAGTACCGCGCTTACAACTTGATGCATTGCTGTGATGTATAACAACATTGGTTCGCCTAAAGTTGGGCGCAGCCAGACCGGATTTGTTGCCAATATGGCATTTATTTCTTCGAGTCCGGCGGTGGCAGATCCGCCCACTGGTGTTCGTGCGCCGAGGAGGCGATAGAGGGCAACACCTTTTCTCCTAGTCGGGAGATAAAGCGGCTTAGAGCTGCCACGCATCCTCGTTAATTTTTTTATTTGTTTGAGGTCTTTTGGAATGTCCAACTGTGATGTGAGCTCGGATTTTAGCCGGTTTGCTTCGATTCCTCTCTGTGATACAATGAAGCCCAACAGCTTTTCCTACTGGTACCAAAACACATTTTTCCGGTTCACTTGATGTCATATGCTCGAGGTTGTCGAACGTGAGCCTCAAATCGCCTACTAGAGTTTCGACGAGTTTTGTTTTGACGACTACATCGCTCTCACGATGCCTCGATCGCTTTGTCGATCTGGGTAGCCGTGCATGTTTGAATCATGCGCCGATATGTTGCCCGGCGTTTTTAAGTCGAAGGGCATCATGTTGAAGCGTAATGGTCCGTAAGGAGTGATGAATGCCGCTATGCTTGGTCTGCTTCGCCATCTTGATTTGATGGTAGCCGAGTATGCGCCGAGGAAGCACAATGAATCGTGTCTCGCGGTAGCATCGATAATTTGGTCGATGCAAGGGAGAGGGAAGGGATCCTTTGGGCAAGCCTTATTGAGGTCTTTAAAATCGGCTACGAGGCGCCATGATTTGTCCTTCTTGGTACCATTTCCATTTGCTAGCCAATCCGGATGTTTGATATCTCCGATGAATCCGCTTCCAATAGTTTGGCTAGCTCTTCTCCCATTGCCTCGTATTTTGGGTTCGGAAAATCGTCAAGAGCCTATTTGACTGCTCTTAAATCCTTTTAGGATGTTTAGGCTGTGTTTCGCCAACTGCGTGGGATTCGGGCATATCCGAAGGATGCCAAAGTAAAATGTCCCAATTTTCCCGAAGAATTCGCACAAAGGCGCGCCTACTGGGTTCAATTGTGCCCCAATGGAGGCCGTTTTGTTGGGTCCGTTGGATGGACCTGGAATTTTGTTATTTCATCTGCTGGTTTGAAGGAGGTGGACTTGGATCTTTTATCGAGTATCACATCGTCCTTGTTCACCGTAGAGCGCAGCTTGGTGAGTTCTTCTGCTGCTAAGGCTTCGGATAGTGCCTCGAGGGCTAGTGCGGCTGTCTTGTTTTCGGCGCGGAGTGCTATGTCCGGATCACTAGCGAGAGTGATTATTCCGCCGTGCCCAGGCATTTTGAGCTTCATGTACCCGTAATGAGGAACTGCTTGAAAAATTGTGCTCGTCCTAATATAGCGTGATATCCGCTGCTGAACGGGGCCACTTGGAACGTGACTTCTTCGGATTCAGAATGGTCCGGCGAAATAACACCACATTGAGTGTGATTTTTCCGGCAGCGCGCTTCCGGCTAGGGATTATTCCTCAAGGTTGTGCTGCTTCGCCAATACGGCTCCAATCGATTTCCATTTTTCGCAGAGTTTCCTCGTAAATGAGGTTTAGTCCGCCGCCACCATCCATGAGGACTTTTGTTAGTCGAAGCCGCCCACTATGGGACTAAGCACCGCAGTGGCCGGGCGCCCGCTGTTCGAATTTAGGCTCACAACGGGCGTTGAAGGTAATAGCTGTGTTGCTCCATGGTTTTTTGTTGCTACTTGGTAGACTTCGCGAGTCCACGGGTTGTTCGTTTTGATATTGTTTGATGCGAAGGTCTCAAGACCGCTGATACCGATCGGTGTTGTTGGGGTGGTTTTTCGGGCTAGAAGCTCCTCGCCACTTTTGGCCACCTACCGTAATACCCAACATGCTCGAAGGTTATGTGTTGGGACGGCTCCTCTGTACTATGAAGTTTACAGGGTCCATTGAGCCATCCCTCCAAAGACGGTTCCGCGTCTTTATTGGGTTTTTGCTTTTTCGCTTTTGCATCCGGGGCCCGAGTGTAAGGCACCCTTTTGTTGCGGACTAGGGTTGGGCCGGATTATCCCAAAATTGGTTTTCGGTTTTCCGAACTCTCCATCGCACAAGATTTTTTGTACTATGGACGCCAGATCGCGAAGCGTGTAATTTTACGACGATCGATGGCGCTCAATATTCCTTGTCCGCAATTATTGCGTAAGATTGAGATTATGTTTTCCTCTCGGCAGTCCTTTATCCTATCCATAACCAGGAGGAATCGCCCAAGAGTGATGTCTTCGCTTCAGCCGGCTCTTGCCGATTAGAGATAGATCGATATGTCCTGGCGGGTGGGTGGACTAAAGTCCGGATCCCTACCCATCTTGGGGCTTAAAGGCCGAGGAGTTCCCGAATTCGGAAGCTTGGGTTGCATGGTTTTAAATTCAATGCTCGATCGAAGTCCGTCCCTCCACGGAAATCCGGCATGGAGGGTTCGGGAATCCGGATGTGACTAGTTTTCAATATAGGCGAAGAGTTGCCAGATGTTCTCTACCACCGCGACGTGGTGGGTGGCCCGGTGAGAGTTAATTTCTCTCGATCGGTTTTAAGCCCAATCTGATTGTAGTCCAGAAGCGACTCCTGTGGCGGCGATGCGATCCAAGAGCTCGTTAACGATGAGAGCTCTATTGATCCAACCGCCGGCAGATTTCGAAATGACGCGAAGATTGCTTCCGACGACTTGAGAAGTCATTGTCGAAGCGGTGGCGGACAAGCGGTCATAAGAAAACCACCTAGCCGGATAGTTTGGCGGTGGTCGAGGCTCCTTTATAAAAACGCCGCCTTTGAAGACGGGTGGAGGCATCCTTCCTATCGGTGACGACACGAGGAACTCTCAATGAAAGCACCAATGTCGTTGTCAAACCGCGGATCTCGGTAGGGGGTCCCAAAGCGTGCGCCTAGGTGGATGGTAACAGAGACGAGGGACACGTTGTTTTACCTGTGTTCGGGCCCTCTCGATGGAGGTAAAACCCTATGTCCTGCTTGATTAATATTGATGATATGGGTAGTACAAGAGTGGATCTACCACGAGATCAAGGAGGCTAAACCCTAAAGCTAGCCTATGGTATGATTGTTGTAATGTATGTTGTGTCCACGGACTAAAGCCCTCCGGTTTATATAGACACCGGAGGAGGCTAGGGTTACACAGAGTCGGTTACAATGGTAGGAGATCTACATATCCGTATCGCCAAGCATGCCTTCCACGCCAAGGAAAGTCCCATCCGGACACGGGACGGAGTCTTCAATCTTGTATCTTCGTAGTCTTGGAGTCCGGCGGACGATGATAGTCCGGCTGTCCGGACACCCCCTAGTCCAGGACTCCCTCACCCTTCATGGTCACTTACGAGAGTGAGATCTGATAGAGATAATATTTTTGGTATTTTTGGTATAAAGATGCAAAGTAAAATGGTAAAAGGCAAAGCAAGTAAATAAAGTGATGGAGATTGATATGATGAGAATAGACCCGGGGGCCATAGGTTTCACTAGTGGCTTCTCTCAAGAGCATAAGTATTCTACGGTGGGTGAACAAATTACTGTTGAGCAATTGATAGAATCGAGCATAGTTATGAGGTTATCTAGGTATGATCATGTATATAGGCATCACGTCCGTGACAAGTAGATCAAACGATTCTCAAGATCTACTACTATTACTCCACTCATCGACCGCTATCCAGCATGCATCTAGAGTATTAAGTTAAAAACAGAGTAACGCCTTGAGCAAGATGACATGATGTAGAGGAATAAATTCATGCAATATGATAAATACCCCATCTTGTTACCCTCGATGGCAACAATACAATATGTGCCTCGCAACTCTTTCTATCACTGAGTAAGGACACCGCAAGATTGAACCCAAAGCCATGCACTTCTCCCATTGCAAGAACTACCAATCTAGTTGGCCAAACCAAACGGATAATTCGAAGAGACTTGCAAAGATAACTCAATCATACATAAAAGAATTCAGAGAAGAATCAAATATTTTCCATAGATAAGTTGGATCAGAAACCCACAATTCATCGGTCTCAACAAACACACCACAAAAGGAAGATTACATCAGATAGATCTCCACGAGAGAGGGGGAGAACATTGTATTGAGATCCAAAAAGAGAGAAGAAGCCATCTAGCTACTAGCTATGGACCCGAATGTCTCAAGTAAACTACTCACACTTCATCGGAGGGGCTATGGTGATGATGTAGAAGCCCTCCGTGGTGGATGCCCTCCCATGGAGCTCGAACAGCCCCAAGATGGGATCTCATGGATACGTGAAGGTTGCGGCGGTGGAATTAGGTTTTGGCTCCTTCTCCGTCTATTGGGGATACATAGGTATATATAGGAGGAAGGAGTACGTCGGTGGAGCCGAGGGGCCCACGAGGTAGGGGGCGTGTCGGGGGCTCCACCTCGTGACCTCCTCGAAAGCTTCTTGGAGTAGGGTCCAAGTCTCCGGATCACGCTCGTGAGAAAATCACGCTCCCGAAGGTTTCATTCCGTTTGGACTCCGCTTGATATTCCGCTTCTTCAAACATCAAATAGGCAAAAAACAACAATTCAGGCTGGGCCTCCGGTTAATAGGTTAGTCCCAAAAATAATATAAAAGTGGAAAATAAAGCCCAATATAGTCCAAAATAGTAGATAAAGTAGCATGGAGCAATAAAAAATTATAGATACCTTGGAGACGTATCAAGCATCCCCAAGCTTAATTCCTGCTCGTCCTCGAGTAGGTAAATGATAAAAAAGAATTTTTGATGCGTAGTGATACTTTGGCATAATTTCAATGTAAATCTTCTTAATCATGGTATGCATATTCAGATCCGAAAGATTCAAGATAAAAGTTCATATTGGCATGGAAATAATAATACTTCAAGCATACTAATCAAAGCAATTATGTCATCTCAAAATAACATAGCCAAAGAAAGTTCATCCCGACAAAATCATATAGTTAGGCCATGCTTCATTTTCGTCACACAAAGATGTTCCCAACTTCTATACCCCCGATGACAAGCCAAGAAATTGTTTCATACTTTTTAACGCGCTTCAGCTTTTTCAACCCTCACGCAATATATGAGTGCAAGCCATGGATATAGCACTATAGGTGGAATAGAATATGATGATGAATTTGTGTGGAGAAGACAAAAAAGGAGAAAGTCTCACATTGACGAGGCTAATCAACGGGCTATGGAGATGCCCATCAATTGATGTCAACATGAGGAGTAGGGATTGCCATGCAACGGATGCACTAGAGCTATGAATGCTCAACAAAAGAAAACTAGTGGGTGTGCATCCAACTCGCTTGCTCTCGAAGACCTAGGGCATTTTGAGGAAGCCCATCATTGGAATATACAAGCCAAGTTCTATAATGAAAAATTCCCACTAGTATGAACAAGATAATTTATGAGACTCACTACATGAAAAACATGGTGCTACTTTGAAGCACAAATATATGAGACTCACTACATGAAGAACAAGGTGCTACTTTGAAGCACAAGTGTGGTAAAAGGATAGTAACATTGCCCCTTCTCTGTTTTTCTCTCATTTTTTATTTTTATTTTTGGTGGGCTTCTTTGGCCTCTTTTTTTATTTGGGCTTCTTTGGCCTCTTTTTTTGTAAAGTCTGGAGTCTCATCCCGACTTGTGGGGGAATCATTGTCTCCATCATCCTTGAGGGAGTCCTGGACTAGGGGGTGTCCGGACAGCCGGACTATCATCGTCCGCCGGACTCCAAGACTACGAAGGTACAAGATTGAAGACTCCGTCCCGTGTTCGGATGGGACTTTGCTTGGCGTGGAAGGCAAGCTTGGCGATACGGATATGTAGATCTCCTACCATTGTAACCGACTCTGTGTAACCCTAGCCTCCTCCAGTGTCTATATAAACCGGAGGGCTTTAGTCCGAGGACACAACATACATTACAACAATCATACCATAGGCTAGCTTTAGGGTTTAGCCTCCTTGATCTCGTGGTAGATCCACTCTTGTACTACCCATATCATCAATATTAATTAACAGACGAGGGTTTTACCTCCATCGAGAGGGCCCGAACTCGGGTAAAACATCGTGTCCTCGCCTCCCGTTACCATCCGCCTAGACGCACGATTCGGGACCCCTACCCGAGATCCGCTAGTTTTGACATCGACATTGGTGCTTTCATTGAGAGTTCCTCTATGTCGTCGCCGATAGGCTCGATGGCATCTTCAACCAACAACGCTGTCCGTGGTGAGACTTTTCTCCCTGACAGATCTTCAGATTCGGCGGCTTCAAGATCATGGGCTAATTCGCTGGCCACCGGAGCAGATCGAAGCTACGCCCCGCCGTCAGTCGATTCGAAGTCTAAACTTCACGGTCGACGCCCACGGAGACTTGATCTTCGACGGCTCGAGCCACGCCAAGCGCGCCAAGACTGTTACGATGGGCACGATCTACTCGCCACGAACAAAGCCTTTGGTGGCCGCGACACGAATCCGCTTCGCTTTTAGTCCGGAGCCGATCGCCAGACGAGGATCGTGGATGAACACCACCGGGGCTCCAACTTCCACGGTGATGGAGCCGAACACTAATCTTGTCCCCGCGAACTCATGATTCCGAGGTGCCGGACTCTTGCCGGACCAACCTCTCACGCCCCTACCAATCGATTCGGATTGGGCGCCGTTATGGAATTCACCGCCATGACATCTTCCAACACTCGCCTTTGGCGACATCCTAAATTCACTAAAGCATCTCTCGTTATCGGGAGAGTCTGGCCGACTATGGCCGTGATGGTTGGGATACGACGACGAAGAAATTCAGAGCCCACCCACCACCCACTTTGTAGCCACCGCCGATTTATCTAACCGACATGCTAGACTATGATCGCAAAGACATCGACACCATGGACGACGATGCCGGAGACGAACAGGAACAAGCGCCTATAGGGCACGGGAAGACCACCTCGTCATATGACATATATATGGTGGATACCCCAAAAGAGAGCGATAACGAGGACCAACGGGCCGCGACAGAAGATAACCCTGCCGATAAACAACCAAAACGGCGGCGCAGACGCCGCCCTAAGTCCCGCCTCGACAACAACAATGCTCCTAAGGACCCCGCAATAAAGCAGGGCACACAAGTGGACGATTTAACATGCAGATAAGCCACCGTCCTAACAGATTTAGTCGATAATCAGTCCAGTTCGCGAAACGACATACCAGACGATCTCATGCCGGACACGCCACGAGGGTAAAACCTTCGAAAAGACTCGTCAACACTGCAAGAAGCTTGAAGAAGGAAAAGCGGAAGCTCAAAACAGAGGAGGACACACTCAGAATGAGGTGGAGCAAAGTGCTCAAAACCGCAGATAAATACGGCAATGGCCACCAATCAAAGAGCTACCCAAGCGCAAGTCGCTACTGAGACCGACGAGGAGGCCATAGAGCCCCACAACCAAAAAACAAAGAGGCTGCCTGGTTGGATAGACGGCCGATGATCGCCAAATTTGAAAGCGGCAAGACATAAACCAACTAATGAACTCCGAAAGGCAGATGGCCCAGCCAGTCCATCTACGGCCAAAGAAGAAGGCCCAGAAGCAAGGCAACACGTCAAGTGTACGAAGATAGTGGCACACCCAAATACAGGGCGCCAGATACCCACTATGTTTAATCGATGAGGTGCTGGACCACTAATTCAAAGCAGGATTTAAACCCATAAACATAGAGGCCTACGATGGAGCAAATGCACTCGGAGTCTGGATAGAAGATTATATACTACATATACACATGGCCGAGGAGATGACCTCCACGCCATAAAATACCTACCCTCAAGCTCAAAGGGCCAGCCCGTCATTGGCTTAAAAGCCTCCCGAGAAAAAACACTGTGGGAGTTGGGAAGAGCTCGAGGACGCGTTTAGAGCAAATTTTCAAGGGACCTATGTCCGCCCTTCGGATGCAGATGATCTAAGTCATATAACCCAACAGCCCGGAGAGTCAGCGCGCAAATTTTGGAACAGGTTCCTCACCAAAAAGAACCAAATAGTTGACTATCCGGATGCCGAAGCCTTAGCAGCTTTTAAACACAATGTCCGAGACGAATGACTTGCTAGACACCTCGGGCAAGAGAAACCGAGGACAATGTCCGCGCTAACAAGCCTTATGACCCGCTTCTGTGCGGGAGAGGATAGCTGGCTACAAGATGCAGCACCAGCGACCCAAGTACATGTAACGCCCTCGATGCGGCTATATCTCCCACGTGTCGAAGCACGACTTAGAGGCATAACCGCATGGAAAGCAATGTCGCAAGTGAGGTAATCTTCACACAACCCAAGTAATACATAAGGGAAAGAGATACATAGTTGGCTTACAATCGCCACTTCACACAATTACATGAATAAAGCATTACATCATCCAGATACAAACAAGGTCCGACTACGGAACTAAAATAAAAGAAGAACCCCAAATGCATAAAAGTCCCCGATCGACCCTAACCGGGTTCCACTATCGATCAACTAGAACGAAACAACACAAAGGGCAAGATCTTCATCGAGCTCCTCCTTGAGCATGGTTGCGCCATCCGCCGGTAACATAGGCACCGCAAACTGGTTTTGAAGTATCCGTGAGCCACGAGGACTCAAGAATCCCATTACCATGGGTATCAAGACTAGCAAAGCTTAATGGGAAAGGAATGGGTAAAGTGGTGAGGTTGCAGCAGTGGCTAAGCATGATATGGTGGCTAACATACGCAAAGAAGAGCGAGAAGAGAACAAGCGGAACGGTCGTGAAGCTAGCAATGATCAAGAGGTGATCCTGAACACCTACTTACATCAAACATAACACAGAAACCGTGTTCACTTACCGGACTCCGCCGAGAAGAGACCATCATGGCTACACACTCGATTGATGCGTTTTAATTCAGATCAGGTGTCAAGTTATCTACAACCGGACATTAACAAATTCCCATCTGCCACATAACCGCGGGCACGGCTCTCGAAAGTTTAAACCCTGCAGGGGTGTCCCAACTTAGCCCATGACAAGCTCTCGCGATCAACGGCGAATAGACCTTCTCCCAAGACACTCCGATCGACTCGGTATCCCGACATCAAGACATTTCGACAATGGTAAAACAAGACCAGCAAAGCCGCCCGAATGTGCCGACAAACCCGATAGGAGCTGCACATATCTCGCTCGTGGCACACCGGATTGTCCAAACTTCCGGTAGGCCAGCCCAGAGTTGCCCCTCGGTACACCGGCGGTCGACGGTTTGGACCAACACTCACGACGAGCACCGCCCGGGGCGTAAAATAAGATGACCTCGAGAGAGCGACTCCCAAGGGAAAAATAGGTGGTGGTGAGGCAAATGGTAAAAGTCAATGTTGGGCCTCTTTGGACAAGTTTTATTCAAAGCGAAATGTCGGGGTCCCATAAATCACCCGACGCGTTAGGAACGCAAAATCCGGGAACATAACACCGTATGACGGAAACTAGGGCGGCAAGAGTGGAACAAAACACTGCATAAGGCCGAGCCTTCCACCCTTTACCAAATATATAGATGCATTAATAAAATAAGAGATATTGTGATATCCCAACATAAACCCTGTCCACCATGGAGAAATCTTCAACTTCACCTGCAACTAGCAACGCTATAAGAGGGGCTGAGCAAAGCGGTAACATAGCCAAACAACGGTTTGCATAGGAAAGGTGTCAAAGGTTAGGGGTTCATGGCAATATGGGATGGCTTGATAAACAGGCAATAGGTAGCGCAGCATAGCGATAGAGTGAAGCAACTAGCATAGCAATGATAGTAGTGAGATCCAAGGTAGTGGTCATCTTGCCTGAAATCCCGCTAGGAAGAAGAACGAGTCCACGAAGAAGACGAACGGATGGAGCCGAACCAATCGTAGACGAACGAATCCTCACGATCGCAACGAAACAGGAACTAACAAGAAGAAGCACACAACATAGGTAAACACACCACACATGAACAAGGCATGATGCACAACAAGCATGATACATGACCAAGCTACATGAAGCTACTCATGGCAAGAGATGATGCAAACAAGAACAACACATCAAGGCAAGTTTAAATGAGGCCGGGGACAACATATAACAATTCCGGTAAGTCCTCATATGCAAATTTCGAAATTAGTCCAGAACTGAATAAACCTTATGTTCAAGTTGTTAAACAGCAAGTTAAGATGCACCAAGATGATCTACACGAAATTCTAGTCAAGTTACATATAAAGTTCATTAGATTCGGAGCTACGGCCTAGAAGATATGAGCAAAACAAGTTAAACATGGCATTGATGCAAAATGCACCCAAACATCAAGCAAACACACCAAAACAAGGATGCAACATGATAATATGAAACTACATGCAAAAACAAGCAAGTTTCATATAGAGCACACTCAAAACGGAGCAACGGTGCAACACACACACACACTATACAAGTCATAGCAACAATCTGTCCATAACAGCAACTAGGCATCTTAGAAGCATCAAAACAATATGCTACAGCACCCCAACATAAGAACAAAAGGCATGGGCATGAAGTACAAGTAAAGCATAACAAAACATGAACACTGAGCTATCTCCAGAAACAACTAGAACATGCTCAAAAACACATGGAGATATTGCAAATAATAACAGTTTCAGACTTTAGCAATAATAACATCAGGTTGCAATGTTTAGAGCTATCAAACAACATGTTACATGAACTTATCATGGCAAGCAAAGGCATGGCATGAATCTACTAATTGCATAGTTCAAAAGACCCTTACTGATCATGAGCCAAAAAGGATCAGAAAATATGATGGCACCCATGTAAACATGGCAAGTTATATTACAGATTCATACATGGCAGGAACAACAATAAGTAGGCATGTTCGTGAGCTTGAACCACTCACCACAGAGCAATACATGGCATGGCAAGGCAACCAACAGTAAGAAGGCATGTTTATGAAGCTAAGTATGGCAAGAGCAAGGTCATAGGGTGCATGGATCACTAGGAAAACACATGGGAACAAGTGAACTTAATGTTAACACGCTGACAGCAACATTTTCAAGCAACTTTAGAGCAAGATTACAACATGTTCCAGCAGGCTATAATTGCAACCAAAGGCATGAATGGATAGAGCATGACATGTAGATCAAAACATGTTTATAGAGCATCTCCAGATTATGCATAGAATGATTAGTAGAAGCATGTTAACATAGCAACAAAATATAACAGAATCTGTCAGGAAAACCACAACAGCAACTACCCTACTTAGCAAGCTTGATACACTCAGCACACAACTCACAAAAATACATGGTTGACACCCCTGGAAAGATGGCATGGTATAGTTCAACATTCATGTAGACATCAACCTCATAGGATGCACACATCAATCATGACAAAAATGATAAAACAGCAAGTTATAATAGCCAAAGAGATTAACATCAACATGCACTCTTCCAACAGCATTTCGGGCATCAAGATGAGCTCAAATGAAAATGATGCAATGGAATGAAATGATCTACTCGTCGAGACGAACAATTTGACATATTATACGCACGAAACGGACCTACGGATGCAGAGATGTGATGCAATGAATATGGCATGTTTATGACAAAAATCTGGGACTTAGAAGAATTCGAGGTCAACCTCATAGCACGGATATCGAGGCGGCGGCGGATCTCGCCGGATCCGCGGCGCCGGCGGCCGGAATTTTCGGGAACGGGGCTGGGGAGCTCGGAGGAGCTCGCCGGAGGAGGGGCCCGGCCGGATCTGGTGTGGAGGGGAGGAGGCCGGGCGCGAGGAGTTTCTGCGGCGGGCGGTTATGGCGGGTTTCGCGGCGACGAGGCCGGATTCGCTGGCGCGACGGCGCTGGGCGGTAGGAGACGGCGAGGGCGCGAAGGCCTGCCGGGAGCAGGGGGAGGCGCGGCCGGCCGATGGAGGCGGGCGGGCGGGGGCGACGGGCCGAGGCGGCGCGGCCGGCGGAGTAAGCGCGGCTGGCGCTGGCGGCGGCCGGGCGGCGGCGCTTAACGGGCGGCGGCGGCGGAGGCGGACGGGCCGCTGGTGCGGGCGGCGGCGGCGGCCGATCGGGCATGCGCGGGCTCGCAATGGGCCTCGCTGGCTTTCGGCGGCGCGCTAGACGGGCGGCGTGACGTGGCGGCGCAGGAGTGGCCGAGGCGACGGAGGAGGTGACGGGCGCGCCCGATTGGTCGGTGACGCGGCCGGCGGACGTGTCCGGCCGGGGGCGGACGCGTCCGGCGGCGGAAAGGGAAAAGCTAGGGTTAGGGGGGATTTTCATCCGAGAATTTGGAAGGGGGAGGCATATTTATAGGTAGAGGGAGCTAGGAGAGTCCAAATGAGGAGCGGTTTTCGGCCACACAATCGTGATCGAATGACCGAGAGCATGGAGGGGAGTTTGCTGGGTTTTGGGCCACTTTGGAAGGGGTGTTGGGCTGCAACACAAAGAAGGGGTTTACGGTTACCCGGTTAACCGTTGGAGTACCAAACGACCTCCAAATGGCACGAAACTTGACAGCGGTTCACGGTGCTAAACCAAGGCCGCTTGGCAAACCTCGGGCCATTCCGAGAAAGTTTAACACCCGCTCACAACAGGAGAGAAGAAGGGGACGCCGGATGACATAGGAGTGCCGGATTGCAAAACGGACAACGGAGAAAATGCTCGGATGCATGAGACGAACATGTATGCAAAATGAAATGCACATGATGACATGATAAAATGCAAATGATGACATGGCAAAGTGCCACACGCAAGCAAATGACATGGCAACGACGGCGAATAACTGGCGGACATCTCGCGACGGATCCGGGCGCTATAACACTCCACCACTACGAGAGGATCTCGTCCCGAGATCTAGGATGGCACCGGAGGGAAAACGGAAGAGGAAGATAAGAGGTAAACTAAGTTGCTTCTTCGACAAAATAGTGAAACCAAAGAACCTTGAGAGGTTGAACAAATTAAAAGAAAGAGTACAACAGAGATGAACGAGATTGCAAGCAGACCGGTAGAAAAAATAAACAAGGAGTATTACGAGAATTTGAAGGTTGAAAGACATGGAAATAAGAGCTTCACGAACGAAAAGAATATGACCACATCGGTATAATGAGATAGCCAAGGAACAAGAATGGCAGAATTTGGACAGCACTCCGGTAGAAAAGAGAAGAAAACTTGATGAGATGAAAAGATATCGAAGAGATGATACAACACTCCGGTTAAATGGATAAGAATGAAAAGAACACGATGCTCACAATTCGAGATGATGAGTGAAAAGAGCAACATCACAATGCCTCCGGAAGAAAGAATAGAAGATAGATCATAGGA
This sequence comes from Aegilops speltoides, assembly GCA_021437245.1. Taxonomy (NCBI): domain Eukaryota; kingdom Viridiplantae; phylum Streptophyta; class Magnoliopsida; order Poales; family Poaceae; genus Aegilops; species Aegilops speltoides. The sequence continues at coordinate 456,537,457 of CM038142.1, forward strand.
ATAACAGAATGTAGGAGAAAATGACAACTTCTGCCACAAATGAGCTTGGAAATCATCCTTGCAAAGAAGAATCGAACGGAGATGTTGGAAAATCAACAACGAGAAGCACAAGCTTGTTATGGGCTTATGGAAAACATCTCGAGATTATGAGGTGAAAAATGCCACTAACAAAGACCATTGATTTGAGTGAGAGCACCAAAGAGATGAAAAACTGCTTTCGCCGAGAGGATAGGAGAAAACTTGGATCATTGATAAACACCATAATAGCAACATTCCTTAGGGAAGGCTTTAGGTGAACTCTTTACCAAGATAACTCCAACGAAGAGATTGATGGATTTAAATACCTCATTCTTGACAACATATGAATCATGAAACATGAAGGAAATTGTCAAGAGTGACATAACACCATCTCAAAAGATAAGATAGAAGGAATTGCACTTCGGAATGCAGGAAGAAGAATATTTGAACTTCTCAAAACAAAACAAGTGTTGGGCACCCTGTTTAATTTTGAGTATAGCTTGGCGGATCATAACTTCGAGCGAAATCTTGAAGAACAATTGAAGAATGAAAAGAATCCTTGACAAAGCACCATGTAGAGCCTCCATGAAGAACTCCGGTAATAAAAGGATGATAAAAAGAAAGGGAAGTTGAAAAACACAAGGTGAAGCCTTGCAATGATTTAGATGGAGCTTCGCGAATATATAACCGAGAGAACTTGGAACTCCGAAAAAGAAGGATGAGCAATTGAAACCAAGAATTTCTTGATGAACCTCCGGAATAAGGAAAATGACTTTACTCGATGAAACAAGAATAAGAATTACATTATGCTTATCCCTCATCAATTAAATTGATGACCCACAATGGATTTGGCATGCCACTTATTCTCGTAGAAAGGATTAAGATAGATATGGCACAAGCTTGGGAAGGTCTTCAACGAACCACCGGTAGGATTGGAAAGAACGAATGAATTAAATGATAACGAAAGAGGTGAAATCTTGAACGAACCACCGTAAGAATTGAAAATGAACGTTGCAAAGGCTCCATTCACCGGGAAGAATTGGAAAACGAATGAAGATACTTGAGGGGATTCAGATACATGAGAACGAAGAGATCATGAACCGATAAGAGGTTATTTGAACGATGCACCGGTAAGATTTAGAGAACGATAACAGGAATGATGCCTCCGGTGAAAAGAAATAGAAATCAACTCCTGACATACTCCGGATGGTTAAGAAAGAATATCTGACAAACGGGATAATATGAGAGGATAACATGAAGCTAGAACCATGAATCTTCAAGAGAATGGACCAAGATTTAAGAGAAACTCTTCTTTGGTCTTCAAATGATGAGAATGACAACGAGAGACACCACCAAGAATTATTGAGGCACTCCGGAATGAAAATTAGAAAGGTTGAACCAACGATGAAAATAATTTGGAAGATCTTGGAGAAAAGCATTTGACTGATGATAGATCATTCTTACGTCAACTTTGCAATGAATTTGGGAATAGCGCCGGGAAAATTAGAAGAGTCAGGTAAGATCCTGGGAAAAGACCTGTGGGTTAGGGCCCACTCAAAAGAACACCGTTGAAAAGATTTAAAAGAGATGTTGCACCGGTTGAATTAAATGACTTGAATGAGATACCAATCTCGAAAGAGCTTGAACGAATGCAGAGTGGAAACATGAATCTTCGAGATATCTTGAGCACTCCGGAATAACAAATAGCGAGAAGTAGAATGATAATGAGGTGCACCGGTATGAGAAGACATTGAAATGAGGAAAAAGGTATGATCAACACCGAAAGCTTGAATTGGATCCACCAGAGAAGAAAAAAGAACGACAGATGATGAACTTGAAACTATTGAGCATCTTCATGGGAAATCACCGGATAAGAACATTGAAAGAAAAGAATGAAGAGACTTCACATGAATAAATGGATACTTGATTAAGAAATCTGTGTCCTTGAAGAAGAAAGGGTGGGTGGGCGGGAAAAACAAAGGCAACTTGGAGACGGATGAAACAAACACCGTTGAGAAGAAATGATAATTGGTCTTGCTGATGTTGAAGTGATCGGATCCACTTGAAAAGAAACACGCCGGTTGAAAAGGATTGACATGACAATATCAATGATCAAAAGGATTAGTATTCACATAGCAATATGAGAACACCGTTTGACAGGTATGGAATCAACATTTGCCATTGAAGCAACTCGAATACCACAAATTAAACAAAACAAAGGATTTGGCTTGCAGAATAAGCTGGAACAAATATATGATAGAGATTTACCCAATCCCATATCATGCATTTGTCGGAAAGATATTCTAGGAGCTACTTGAATTCCCACCTATAAAACTCCCGAAACTTTCTGGTTATGCAATCTGGTGTTGGGGATACAAGGGAAGCAATATATCTCACCCAAACTAACAATACCTACATCCAAGTCAGATCCATCCGTCAACACATAACCAAGAAACCTTCGAAATCGTGGTACCTCAACCTTCAAAAGCATCCGTTATACGAGTCATGGCAATACTCCGTACTCACCTCAAGATCGGGTTATCGGGTTATCTCACCAACAACCGCATAAAAGAGATTTTCGATGTCGGTGTACTAAACTCGTATTCCAGAATCGCAACGGTAAAATTATGACGACAACACCTCGAGCTCAACTCCCGTGACACTTCCACTAAACCCCGACAGAGGCACCAAGACAATGTTCTCATCATAAAACCATCGAACGATTCCAAGATACCCGCGTGATCCTAAAATTTTTTAGTGAAATTTGAGAAGAGAAGAGTCGAACTCTCACGTCGGAGACCTCACCAGAGCGATTTAAGGACCGAGGAGTAAAAAGAATTCCTAACTCTCCGATATATATAATCCTAAATGACTCAAAACATTTTTCTAGACACAACTCGCCTGCTAAAAACGATCAAGAAGTGGGGCTCTTAAGGTCGGGGAAGGCTCTGATTACCAACTTGTAACGCCCTCGATGCGGCAATATCTCCGACGTGTCGAAGCACGACTTAGAGGCATAACCGCATGGAAAGCAATGTCGCAAGTGAGGTAATCTTCACACAACCCAAGTAATACATAAGGGAAAGAGATACATAGTTGGCTTACAATCGCCACTTCACACAATTACATGAATAAAGCATTACATCATCCAGATACAAACAAGGTCCGACTACGGAACCAAAATAAAAGAAGAACCCCAAATGCGACAAAAGTCCCCGATCGACCCCAACTGGGTTCCACTACTGATCAACTAGAACGAAACAACACAAAGGGCAAGATCTTCATCGAGCTCCTCCTTGAGCATGGTTGCGTCATCTGCTCGGTAACATAGGCACCGCAAACTGGTTTTGAAGTATCCGTGAGCCACGAGGACTCAAGAATCCCATTACCATGGGTATCAAGACTAGCAAAGCTTAATGGGAAAGGAATGGGTAAAGTGGTGAGGTTGCAGCAGCGGCTAAGCATGATATGGTGGCTAACATACGCAAAGAAGAGCGAGAAGAGAACAAGCGGAACGGTCGTGAAGCTAGCAATGATCAAGAGGTGATCCCGAACACCTACTTACGCCAAACATAACACGAAACCGTGTTCACTTCCGGACTCCACCGAGAAGAGACCATCACGGCTACACACTCGGTTGATGCGCTTTAATTCGGATCGGTGTCAAGTTATCTACAACCGACATTAACAAATTCCCATCAGCCACATAACCGCGGGCACGGCTCTCGAAAGTTTAAACCCCGCAGGGTGTCCCAACTTAGCCCATGACAAGCTCTCGCGATCAACGAAGGAATAGACCTTCTCCCAAGACACTCCGATCGACTCGGTATCCCAGACATCAAGACATTTCGACAATGGTAAAACAAGACCAGCAAAGCCGCCCGAATGTGCCGACAAACCCGATAGGAGCTGCACATATCTCGCTCTCGTGGCACACCGGATTGTCCAAACTTCCGTAGGCCAGCCCAGAGTTGCCCTCGGTACACCGGCGGCTGACGGTTTGGACCAACACTCACGACGAGCACTGGCCCGGGGGCGTAAAAATAAGATGACCCTCGAGAGAGCGACTCCCAAGGGAAAAATAGGTGGTGGTGAGGCAAATGGTAAAAGTCAATGTTGGGCCTTGCTGGACAAGTTTTATTCAAAGCGAAATGTCAGGGGGGTCCCATAAATCACCCGACCGCGTTAGGAACGCAAAATCCGGGAACATAACACGGTATGACGGAAACTAGGCGGCAAGAGTGGAACAAAACACTGCATAAGGCCGAGCCTTCCACCCTTTACCAAATATATAGATGCATTAATAAAATAAGAGATATTGTGATATCCCAACATAAACCCTGTCCACCATGGAGAAATCTTCAACTTCACCTGCAACTAGCAACGCTATAAGAGGGGTTGAGCAAAGCGGTAACATAGCCAAACAACGGTTTGCACAGGAAAGGTGTCAAAGGTTAGGGGTTCATGGCAATATGGGATGGCTTGATAAACAGGTAATAGGTAGCGCAGCATAGCGATAGAGCGAAGCAACTAGCATAGCAATGATAGTAGTGAGATCCAAGGTAGCGGTCATCTTGCCTGAAATCCCGCTAGGAAGAAGAACGAGTCCATGAAGAAGACGAACGGATGGAGCCGAACCAATCGTAGACGAACGAATCCTCACGATCGCAACGAAACAGGAACTAACTAGAAGAAGCACACAACATAGGTAAACACACCACACATGAACAAGGCATGATGCACAACAAGCATGATACATGACCAAGCTACATGAAGCTACTCATGGCAAGAGATGATGCAAACAAGAACAACACATCAAGGCAAGTTTAAATGAGGCCGGGACAACATATAACAATTCGGTAAGTCCTCATATGCAAATTTCGAAATTAGTCCAGAACTGAATAAACCTTATGTTCAAGTTGTTAAACAGCAAGTTAAGATGCACCAAGATGATCTACACGAAATTCTAGTCAAGTTACATATAAAGTTCATTAGATTCGGAGCTACGGCCTAGAAGATATGAGCAAAACAAGTTAAACATGGCATTGATGCAAAATGCACCCAAACATCAAGCAAACACACCAAAACAAGGATACAACATGATAATATGAAACTACATGCAAAAACAAGCAAGTTTCATATAGAGCACACTCAAAACGGAGCAACGGTGCAACACACACACACACTATACAAGTCATAGCAACAATCTGTCCATAACAGCAACTAGGCATCTTACAAGCATCAAAACAATATGCTACAACACCCCAACATAAGAACAAAAGGCATGGGCATGAAGTACACGTAAAGCATAACAAAACATGAACACTGAGCTATCTCCAGAAACAATTAGAACATGCTCAAAAACACATGGAGATATTGCAAATAATAACAGTTTCAGACTTTAGCAGTAATAACATCAGGTTGCAATGTTTAGAGCTATCAAACAACATGTTACATGAACTTATCATGGCAAGCAAAGGCATGGCATGAATCTACTAATTGCATAGTTCAAAAGACCCTTACTGATCATGAGCCAAAAAGGATCAGAAAATATGATGGCACCCATGTAAACATGGCAAGTTATATTACAGATTCATACATGGCAGGAACATCAATAAGTAGGCATGTTCGTGAGCTTGAACCACTCACCACAGAGCAATAAATGGCATGGCAAGGCAACCAACATTAAGAAGGCATGTTTATGAAGCTAAGCATGGCAAGAGCAAGGTCATAGGGTGCATGGATCACTAGGAAAACACATGGGAACAAGTGAACTTAATGTTAACAGGCTGACAGCAACATTTTCAAGCAACTTTAGAGCAAGATTACAACATGTTCCAGCAGGCTATAATTGCAACCAAAGGCATGAATGGATATAGCATTGCATGTAGATCAAAACATGTTTATAGAGCATCTCCAGATTATGCATAGAATGATTAGTAGAAGCATGTTAACATAGCAACAAAATATAACAGAATCTGTCAGGAAAACCACAACAGCAACTACCCTACTTGGCAAGCTTGATACACTCAGCACACAACTCAAAAAAATACATGGTTAACACCCCTGGAAAGATGGCATGTCATATTTCAACATTCATGTAGACATCAACCTCATAGGATGCACACATCAATCATGGCAAAAATGATAAAACAACAAGTTATAACAGTTTCAGCAGATTAACATCAACATGCACTCTTCCAACAGCATTTCGGGCATCAAGATGAGCTCAAATGAAAATGATGCAATGGAATGAAATGATCTACTCGCCGAGACGAACAATTTGACATATTATACGCATGAAACGGACCTACGGATGCAGAGATGTGATGCAATGAATATGACATGTTTATGACAAAAATCTGGGACTTGGAAGAATTCGAGGTCAACCTCATAGCACGGATATCGAGGCGGCGGCGGATCTCGCCGGATCCGCGGCGCCGGCGGCCGGAATTTTCGGGAACGGGGCCGGGGAGCTCGGAGGAGCTCTCCGGAGGAGGGGCCCGGCCGGATCTGGTGTGGAGGGGAGGAGGCCGGGCGGTGAGGAGCTCCGGCGGGCGGTTATGGCGGGTCGCCGTGACGAGGCCGATTCTCCGGGCGCGACGGCTGGGGCGGCGGAGGGGCATGTGGAGGCGCGAAGGCCGGCGGGGAGCAGGGGAGGCGCAATGCCCGATGGAGGCGGCGGGCGGCGGCGACGGGGCTGAGGCGGCGGTGGCGGCGGAGCAAGCGCTCGGCGGGCGCTGGCGGCGAAGCGCCGGTGGCGGCGCTTAACGGCGGGCCTCTGTGGGTGCGGGCGGCGGCGGCCGCCGATCAAGGCTGTGGGCCCTGCTGGGGGCCCATGGCCGGCGGCGCTATTTGGACGGGCGGCGTGACGGGCGGCGCAGAGTGGCCGAGGCAGCGGAGAAGGTGACGTGGCGCGCCCCGATTAGCCGGGGTGACGCGGCCGGCGGACGTGTCCGGCCGGGGGCGGACGCGTCCGGCGGCGGAGAGGGAAAAGCTAGAGTTAGGGGGGATTTTCATCCGCGAATTTGGAAGGGGGAGGCATATTTATAGGTAGAGGGAGCTAGGATAGTCCAAATGAGGAGCGGTTTTCGGCCACGCGATCGTGATCGAACGACCGAGAGCATGGAGGGGAGTTTGCTGGGTTTTGGGCCACTTTGAAAGGGGTGTTGGGCTGCAACACAAAGAAGGGGTTTACGGTTACCCGGTTAACCGTTGGAGTACCAAACGACCTCCAAATGGCACGAAACTTGACAGGCGGTCTACCGGTGCTAAACCAAGGCCGCTTGGCAAACCTCGGGCCATTCCGAGAAAGTTTAACACCCGCTCACAACAGGAGAGAAGAAGGGGACGCCGGATGAAATAGGAGTGCCGGATTGCAAAACGGACAACGGAGAAAATGCTCGGATGCATGAGACGAACATGTATGCAAAATGAAATGCACATGATGACATGATAAAATGAAAATGATGACATGGCAAAGTGCCACACGCAAGCAAATGACATGGCAATGACGGCGAATAACTGGCGGACATCTGGCGCATCGGATCCGGGGCGTTACAGTACATCAGAGATAAGAGATGGAAAAGGAAAATCACAGCGCAGAAAAGAGCAGCGCCAGAATAAAGAGAAAAGCCCAAAGTGCACGGCAGTCAACGCCGGATTCAAAAGCTCGCGGCCAAACAACAAAACACCGCCTCTTAAGGATCACAATGATGAGTTGTCCAACTTAAATAAGATTTTGGGTCGGATATGTCAAATCCACAAGACTTCTAAGGCCCGCAAACCATACCCATCGAGATTGTTGGGTTTTCAAACAGTCCGCCGACTAAACGCCGAACACAGGGGCTCGACGATCAAGCTTAAGACGATAAACCCCACCAGCAGAAAGCACCGAAAACAAAAGACTTTCCCACAAGAGGTCAAAGCATAAACTCACTTCATGTGATAATACGGAAAAATAGTGCAACACCTTCTAAAAGAGCCTCAGACGGTCCAACCCAGCAGACCATAGAAATTGGATATCACAACCAATCACTTTCGACCACCGGATTATTCCGAGTTGCTCAAATGCAGTGACTAACTGCTTACGATATTGGATCCCATTATCAACGGACTACAATTTACTAAAGTCCCGATGGACGGAGGCAGCGACCTAAACCCGCCAGATTCAAATACACCGCAAGTTGGGGATAGACCCTACTAAATTCGACACAGCCGCACTTCCTTTAAAGGAGTGACGCCAGCCCTTACGCCAAGTGCACATGCTCCCTATTACTAGAAGTCGGTTCGATCACCGAACAACTTTCGACGCGAAAAACTAATCTTTCATATCGCCCCATTTAAAAGTGGATATCAAGCACTCACGGGACAAAAGGCTTTTGCCCTTTTCAACGCCATACCGCAGACACGCTGCCTCTTACACTCAAGATGCCGGTCCACGAGGCATCATTTCAGGCGAGGGTCACTTAAAGACCCGGACACGGATAGACGAAGTCCGGCATCGAGAGGCTAGGGGCTCCCTAGCCAACACCCTTCACAAGGGGGCTGCAAGATAAACAACCGCGGGTTCATACAAACCCCGCTTTACTTATTTATATTTCTTCTTTCACACATACCTTTTTCGCACGAGTTGTTTTCAAACTAAAGTTCTTCTCTTTCTACAGATGAACAACGTGCATACCCGTCCAGGATAACGGCACAACGGAGACACAGGCGCAGACGTGCAGTAGGGACCCGTTGCGAGGATTCTTTTCAGATTAAGACCCTGCGTAAACCTTTTTTACTGTCTCTTGTTGCTATTCTTCCTTGGTTTCTTCCTATAACCAAAGCGGAGCCTGGCGTTTTGGCATCGGCCGCGTCAGAGGACCATGCCCGTACCTGGACCCTAGGGGCTTAGGGCATTGTTCTGCCCACTATTATAAAGACCAACACCTTAGGGAGTGTTCGCGCCTCGAGAGTTAGGCATTATATGCATCAGCTCCAATCATGTCTTTGGTCAAATGTTGGGTTTGCCCGGCTCTGTGTTTTGCTGCCTTACGCTCAGATCATCGGCTAACGCGGCACTGTGGAGAACTATCGCGACAGTGCCCCGCTCGGCCGGGCGAGCACCTCAAGAGAGAAAGCTGAAAACTAATCATCATGATATAGCGAGAGACTGGTCAACCACTTGATCGACTACCGGAATGTTTAGAATTTCGCTGACGAAGGACCGCTTTCCGGTCAGCACACACGCCCTTCAACTCGGAGAAGTGCGGTGCCCCAAGGGCTATATCGTAGCCCCACCTCGAACTCCACTTGCTAAGTGAAAGTGATAAAGCATTATAGTCCGGCTTGCCTCGCTTGCTACGCTACCACCTCCTTAACAGACCGAGACGCCGGATTAAGTGTGAAAACACGCTATTTTTGTAACACCCCGCACCTTGTGCTCGGGGCCAAGTCAAGATCGCAATCTTTCGGGTTATACAAATGTATACGTAAACGCCGCAGAAGGAGAAATTTTACTACTTGGGACGCACAAGTATAAAAAGCAGTTATAGCATAATCATTGTTTTACAAGCTAAAACGTTCATTTGAACGTGACATTCTTTGAGCACTGCGACTCTATTACACGAGCGCCACACATAACTTCCCCAAAATAGTGCTCGGCGGGTAACCGGCTTTCGTCCGAACCCTGGGCGGCAATAGAGGTGGCATCCATCTCTATCCAATATGTCTTCACACGGGCAAGGGCCATCCGTGCGCCTTCGATGCAGGCCGACCGCTTCATCTCCTTGATATGCGGCACCGCTCCAAGAAATTGCTGCAATAAGCCGAAGTAACTCATCGCCTTGGGCCTCTCTAGCCAGACATGAGCCACGATGTCAGTCATGGCAAGTCCGGACAATCTATTCAGCTCGGCCCATTCGGCCAACCGATCGGTCAACGGACGTGAAGGATCCGGACTATGGAATTGAGACCAAAATAGCTCTTCCGCCTTGTGATCCTTCTGGCTCCGGAAGTGCTCAACGGCATCAGCCGCACTTGACGCTAAGTCCATATACGGATCCTCCGGACTCCATACCGCCAAGTTGAGCATACTTTTGATCCAGTAAACCAGCGACGCAGCAGAAAAGGCTTGCCAGCCACGATATCTCCTACCTGGCGCAGCTCCTCCTGCATGGTTCAGATTGCGTAACGGGCATCCTTGACTCGGCGGTGGCCTTCCCTGTGTCTTCCCGCCCGATAAGCGCCTTTTCAAGAGCCTCATTGCGGTCGGCATCATCTTTTAATTTTGCGCCAATTCGCCATCTCTTCCTCGCTAGGGCAAGCAGTGCAGCCTTTTCGGCTTTCAACTCCTCGCCGCCTCTAGGCAGCGCGTCACACTCCTTTGGGCTTGCTCCTTAGATTGAGCAAGTTCGCCCAAGGCTCTCCACAGCAGCAAAGACCGCTCAGATCACAACATATAATTTATCGAGGAGGGCTTTCACCCCTTAATAAAGCGACTGCGGAGAACTCATTTACCTTGCGACTCATCAAGTCACCGGTTGACAAGTGCGATGTCCGCATCCGCCATGTCAAGTTGCCGCATTAACTCGGCAACTCCACTAGTCCGGCTAGCCTCTGACTATCCGCCACCGCATAGGAACGATTTACATTCATTACTTGCGATTTTGATCCTCTAAGACGCTATCGCTTTCGACAACCTACCGAGTCTCGGGGCTACTATCTATACAGGCGACTTTTACGCAAAACTGTCAAAAAGAGGGTACGCCATTCTCGCACCTCAAATCCCGCCAACAAACTCAGAGCGGCATTATGCAATCCGCCTCGGCGGATGAAATCCTTCCAATCACCATACGATCAAAGCACGGTGATCTTCCGAGATGGACGCCTCTCAAGCAGATTCTTCGATTCTCCGCCGGATACTAGTAGGCGCGAACTCTCCGCCCCTCCGGACTCGGGATACCTCCGTGACGATACTTCAGCTCGCTCGCTTTATCCGACGGCAGTAGTGACGGAGGCGTTTCGCTCTCCATCATATCCTAAGAAGGTTCCCAAGACGAACTCATCCGAGAAGGCCGCAAACCAACTGCAAGATAAAAATTTTGGTTACCCATGAAGCACAAATGGAGGTATTTTCTTACTAATAAACTCCCTTTTCATACTCACGGCTCGCTGGAGGGCTGATCCTTTGGCGATGATTGTACGTCCGGATTCTCCCCGGACGCCGGACCCCCCGGTGAAGATTTCTTCCCCCGTTTAGTGGCTTTGGCCTCCGGATCTTTGGAGGCGGTCCTCTTCTCCCCCCTGGAAGGAGGGATTTTTGATTCCCCCCTCTTCAGACGCCCCTTTGGGCGAAATAATAGCTCCTCTATTTTCCCCATCGCCCTTCTATGGGCGCGACCTCCAACATTCTCGACCAAAGATGGGCTCCAAAGGCGGTCTCGGAGGGGAGCCGACACCTTATCGCCTTCGATCGCGCTACCCACTCCTGTGAAGAGTAATGGGTCAGAGGCGAACTCTAGAAAAGCAGATAAATGTAACGTCCGGACTCGAGCTATTTACCCGAGCATCCGGCGACAGCTTAGGCTCTGCGCCCTCGGTCAATTCGGACACGCCACCGCGTCCAAAGAACAACTTGTACATCTCCACGGGTGTCGCACCCATGAAGTGTTGGAGAATTCGGGTCCCTCCGGATTGAACTCCCATAAACGGAGAGGACGGCGCTTGCAGGCGTAAGACGCCGATTAGCATAACTTGCATCACCACGACCAGATTGATCTCCTCGCTTGGAGGTCTCGAATCCGCCTCGCAATAAGGGCACGCCTTCTGACGGCCCCCGCTGAGCCCTTGGTTGACCCACGACATCACCGGCATGGAGGTCCCGGCGGAATGAAGGCAGCGGCTTTTGCTTTGCCCTTCGAGCGGTGATATAGAACCACCCGCTGCCACAGTCCGAGTTCCTCTTGAAGGAACCTCGGCCACGGGCATCGGCCCTTCGCTTATGGCCGCCCACCAAGACTCCGCTTGACGCCCCGATCATCTTCGCCCACATTGAAGGTCTTCACCACAGCGAAGTGGGGAGTGACGCGGAGGAAGGCTTCGCAGACGATAATGAATGCGGAGATATGGAGGATGGACCGAGCCAAGTCGTGAAAATCCAGCCCGTAGTAGAACATGAGCCCTCTCACGAAGGGGTCCGCTGGAAGCCTAAACCCCGACGGAGGTGGGATACGAAGACAACGTACTCACCGGGCTCGAGCGGGCACGGCCAGCCCTTGGGCAGCAACTTGTGCGAAATCTCGTGAGGATGTACTTGGCCTCACGCAGCTTTAACACGCCCTCCTCCGCGGACGGAGGAGGGCATCCACCGACCTTGGAGGTCGGAGCCGACATGGTTGAGAATCCAAGCGCCAACTGGGGCCTGGGTGTTGGAACTGGGACCGAGAAGGAGATTTGATGCGAGATTGAAGAAAAAGAACGATCCTTGGTCCTCTTATAAAGGGGAAAAATACCAAGAGTCGTCTCCGTGGCCGTTCGGGATTCACCTTCAATAGGGGAGGCGTGGAGATGGGCACGGTTGGGTTACCCACGCACGTATTGATAAGGATCCCGGAATAAGGGGAACACGATCTCTGCTTCGACAAGACGTGCCAAGGAAACCGCTTTGCTAAACGTGCTGAGGTGGTATAATAAAAAACGATTCAAACAAAGGCTTGGTAGCGGTGTGATGTCATGCCGCATAATATGTCAGCAGATTGGACTAGTGTACATTTTATTCTCTCTACGGTGGAATGTGGAATTTATTTGCAGAGGCGGACGCTATCCTGGTGTTCATGATCTTCTCTGGATTATTCAAGGGAGGAACCCACCTTGCAATGCCGAACATTATGCACGCCGGACTTATCGCCATTGAAGCCCGGTTCAGGGCTACCGAGGAGTCTCGACTAGGGGTGTCCGGACAGCGGACTATCATCGTCCCACGGACTCCAAGACTACGAAGGTACAAGATTGAAGACTCTATCCCGTGTCCGGATGGGACTTTCCTTGGCATGGAAGGCAAGCTTGGCGATACGGATATGTAGATCTCCTACCATTGTAACCGACTCTGTGTAACCCAAGCCTCCTCCGGTGTCTATATAAACCGGAGGGCTTTAGTCCGTAGGTGTCGGTGTACTAAGGTAGGGGGGTACCTCAGTACCCCAACTTGTGCACGGGCAGTCGCAGCTCCCCGCAGCTGGATACACCAAATGCTTGCCGGAGACCATTCCTGCTCCATATCCAGCCATTCACGAACAAAGTGTACGAGACAGAAGCTCGAGACCCCGGCAAGAGGAGCTTGCCGGGAAGGCCGTTCCAGGCTCAAGACTACATCACAGAAGACACGCCTCGGCGCTATACGCGTCCCGGCGAGGGCCCGGGGAGCGACAAGTTACAAGCCCGACAAGCTCCCGGGACCGGCAAGATCAAGACCCCGGCAAGGTGCTTGCCGGGAGAGCCGCGCTGTGTGCCCGCACTCCAGCCCATCCGCCCACGCGTCGCCTTAAGCCCTTCCAGAGACGCTGGCGGATGGTCAGGCTGCATGAGGGTGCGGTGGCACTCCACGGTGGTGGCTCCATCGCCGTGGCAAACGGAGACGCAAGGGCGGAGCTTTTGGGGTCGACGGCGACGGCATTTAATGCTCTTGTCCCCTCTGTCAAAAGTAGGTAGAATCCATTGCTCAAGCAATCGTAGCTGCACTGTTCTCAAGACTGCTACAACTACCACCTCTTTACGCTTTTACCCCGCCTCCCACGCTGACACTGCCGGTGACCCTTGCCCTATAAAAGGAGGCCCATGCACAACGAGAGGGGTTCGGAGGTTGGAATCTGGGCAACTCTAGCGCTGGGGTTCGCTAGTTGGGTTCACTCAACACCACACCACCATACGCCGCATTCTTGAGCAAGATCAAATACAACACAAAGCAGCAAGAGGGTTTTACGCGACCATCGCGCCCGGCCGGGTAAAATCCTCACAAGACGCTCGATCCGCTCTCCGCGCATCCTCCGCCCGCATCAACACACGGCGGCCGCCCCGCCCCATAGGTGTCGCGCCCATCGCGCCCGACATCTTTGGCGCCGGTAGAAGCGCCGAGGTTGTGCGGACTGATCCGGCGTCGCCGCCGCGTTTTTCATCAACCTCTCCAATTTCGTCAGCAACTTCATCGACAACTGCGCCATGGCCCCGAAGACGAGGGCCTCAAGGGTTGCAGACCCGTCTGCGTCTCACCCGCCGCCACCGGAGCCAGCGGTGGGCGGAGGAGACGCCGTCGATAGGGTGGACACCGGCGAGGGCACTCGCGGCGCCACCAGATCCAGGGACAGGACGGATGACCGCGCCTCGGTCTCCGTGGATCCACGTCCATCTCAGTGCACGACAACCCAGCAGCGCCGTGCCATAAGACGTGGTGCTCGCACGCTGGGGCAAGAACATGCCGGAGGCTCGCGGGATGCTCCGGACTGCCGTCCATGCAAGAGCAAAGCGAAAGTGCCAGGGCAGGACTCTGCTCCTCCTATCGCTACTAGGAGTCCGAGCATATCCTGTTCCTCGCGCCGCCCGCTCCCGCTCCCCCTCCGAGCCGGCAAGCGCATCTCCCTGGAGTGTTACGCTGTCGTCGAGAACGCGCCATCGAGCTCCAGGTCCAGCAAGGACAGCTCTGGTGCTCACTCCGACAAGCGCCGCTCCTCGGAGCGCTCTAAGCCCGGCGAGGACAGCTCTGGTGCTCGTTCCGGCAAACGCACCTCTCCGGAGTGCTGCGCCGCCGTCGAGGACGCGCCGTTGGGCTCCACCAGCGAGTGCAAAGGAGCGAGAAAAAGAAAAGCTAAGTTGCTCGAGCTTTCGTGCAGAGCACTCTTTAATTCCATGCTTTTTTATGTTATGTCCCTCGCACATTCGTCCTTTGTACGCTAAACCTGCGCGCGGAGGAGCTCGCTGTGAATGGTCGCACCTTACTTTGCTTCAACACGCCAACGAAGTTAAGAGTGAGCCGCGACCAGCTTCGCGCCTCGCTTCGTTCGAGTCTGCCAAGAAGTTAAGCTGCCGCGACTAGACGCTGCAAGGTTGCTTGTCGGAAGCAACACCAGCCAAAGAAGGCTGCTGATGTTCCGCGACTCAGCAAGTGTGTTAAGCACCGCAAGTTCCCTAGAAGCGAGGGTAAAACGCACAAAGGATGTAGAGTAGAGGGTGTAACGTGGCAAGCCCTGCCGTGAGATGTCCTCCGATGAGAGACTTGTGCGCGAGAGGAGCCGAAGTCGTGGCCCGATTATGCATTTGTTTTGTTTCCGAGTCCGCTCAACAAACACAAGTGTGCTGCCGCACTTTATCTTGCTTTCGAGCCTGCTCAGCAAGTTAAGCGCCGAATCGCCCGACAAGGTTGTTTGCCGGAAGCGACACCGCCCGCCGGGCTGTCCCGCTTCGGCAAGCGTGTTCGCCCGACAAGCTCCCCAAGAGCGAGAGTACAAACATCTGAAGGGCAAGGCACGGCATCGTATTGCATAGTCAAGATTTATATACACATACATATACATGAAGCAGCTTGCATATCTACCTCACTGTTTTCATGACTGAAATTGCAGCAACAAGGAGGAACCGAAGATCACACCAAGACTGAGGCCCGGCAAGCTGTGGTCGCCGGGCCGCGGGTGCCAAGGTTCTTCCTCGGCGAGCCAACCTCACTGGGGCTGCGAGCACCAAGATTCGCCTCCGCAAGACAGAGTTGCTGGGGCTGCAGACGATAAGTTTTTCATCCTCGTCATGCATCCTCTCATGGACCGGAGATGCGGGCTGCGCTTTTGACGAGCGTGTCTTGTAAAACCCGTGACGTGGAGGAGCCGAGTCGTGGCCCGATTATGCATTTGTTTTGTTTCCGAGTCCGCTCAACGAACACAAGTGTGCTGCTGCACCTTATCTTGCTTTCGAGCACCTTTCAGCAAGTTAAGCGTCCGAATCGCCCGGCAAGGTTGCTTGCCGGAAGCAACACCGCCAGCTGGGCTGTCCCAAGACTCGCAAGCGTGTTCGCCCGGCAAGCTCCCCGATAACGTAAGAACACACAAGGCACGCAACAAGTAAAAGACTCATCCCGCAAGCTTTCCCTCTTTTCATTAAAAACATCCTAGCATAGTACAAGTCCATAGAGGATGAAAACATGATAGAGAGGATTACAAGTTCTTAAATGCAGCTAATGCCCGAGGGCTTACAAATTAAAAGATAAGGTGCCCGTGATCCCTCTCCTGTTTCTCTGTTCAGGAGTTCAGGAGGTAGGTCAAGGAGCTCCCGGCAAGATAAGCCCGCCGGGGGAGGAGGCCCGGCAAGAGGAGCTTGTCGGGGAAGGGCGAAAGGAGCGCCTAGGAGAGCGTGGCGGTGACGCCGCCGTGCCCCAGGAGCTGCGCAAGGTGACGGGCATGGGGAACGCATCCCCGGAGAGCCACGGGCGCCAGAAGACACCAAGAGAACCGGGCCGCCAGAGCTTGGCGGAGACGCAGGCGCCGGAGGCAGAGCTTGAAGACGGGTGGTGGGACATCGCACGAGGGCACCTCGCCCAGATTCGATTTAACGGCCTTGCCGTCACTCCCCCTCTTCCTCTTCCGCAGCCTCCCACGCCACCGCCAAGAAGACGGCCCCGGAGTTGGAAGGCCGGGCGACCCAGAGATGGGGTCGCCGGTGGCCTTGAGGCAGCGGTGTCCGACGCCTAGTCGGGCCCGCCATCCCCTCGCCGCCGCTGTCGCTCTCCTCCTCGTCACTCGCCGGGAGGAGCCTTCGCTATCCGAGGAGCTGTCCACACAGCAGCGCATCGGGTCCCGTAGTCGCCAAGACCTTGACGGCGAGAAGGTCACCATCCATTAACTTAAAATGGAGGGTGAACCCGCCGTCAAGCTATGGATCCGGCGAACGCCTTCCACCCTCGGTCGAAGAACATCACGCAGGGGCTGGGGACACGACACTCACCCGAAAGTGCCGCTGATCCCGCAGCCCTCGCGCGCAACTCCATCACGCGGGTGGATCCGCCCCATGGCGCCCATGAACGGGCCGGCAGCCGAGGCGGCGACGAGGCGCCGGCGAAGCTTGATGAAGAACTCCTGGGGGTCATCTCCGGTGTGGACCGCACCGTGGTCGAGACGCCGGGAGACGGGAGGCACCTCACCACGACCGCCTCTCCCCGACCGCCTCAGCCACGCCTGCCTCGCCCACGGCCACGCCTCCCTCTCCCTCTCGGAGCGGCTCCGCCGTCAGGGAGCAGGATGGGAGTGGTGCGCTGCCTAGAAGCGACCCTCGCTGCCACCGCCGAAGAACCAGGTTCCCTCCTTCCATGGCGGCAAGAAGAATGTAAGATGAAGACGAAGGGAGAAGAGGATGAGTGCGGCCATTGTGCTCCCCTTCCGCCTTTTTTAAAAGGGGCGAGGTGGGGCTCAACCGCCCTTCGACCAATCAGAAGCGAGAAGGCCAGAGGAGCGGGCCGACTCGCTTTCTCCACCGTGACGGCTCGGTCTCCCACCTTCGCCGCCCACGACCCCGTGCATGAGGGCTGCGTGGCAAAAAGCGGAGCCGAGCGACGGGTGAGGCGACCCCGCCTCGCACCACGATCACGGGTGGATGCCTTAAAGGCTGCATGCGCGCCGCCACGCCTCCCACGACGCCGCAATCGACGCGTGCCGTTCACGGGAGGGATGGCGGCAGATGCGTAGCACTTCGCGACGCCGGGGCGATGTGCCCTGCAGATTGCTTTTGGGCCTCGCCCAACAGCGCTTCGGCACCGTGTGTGGCCCAGCCCGGGGCTCTGTCGGTGTATTAAGGTAGGGGGTACCTCAAGACCTCAACTTGTGCATCGGCGGTCGCAGCTCCCCGCATGTTGGATCCACCAAATGCTTGCCGGAGACCATTCTGCTCCATATCCAGCCATTCACGAACAAAGTGTACGAGATGAAAGCTCGAGACCCGGCAAGAGGAGCTTGCCGGAAGGCCGCTCTGTGCTCAAGACTACATCACGAAGACACGCCGGCGCTTATACGCCCCGACGAGGGCCCGGGAGCGACAAGTTACAAGCCCGACAAGCTCCCTGCCCGCAAGATCAAGACCCGGCAAGGTGCTTGCCGGAGAGCTGCCGCTGTGCTCCCGACTCCAGCCCATCCGCCCACGCGCCGCCTTAAGCCCTCTCCAGAGACGCGTGGCGGATGGTCGTGCTGCATGAGGGTGCGGTGGCACTCCACGGTGGTGGCTCCATCGCCGTGGCAAACGGAGACGCAAGGGCGGAGCTTTTGGGGTCGACGGCGACGGCATTTAATGCTCTTGTCCCTCTCGTCAAAAGTAGGTAGAATCCATTGCTCAAGCAATCGTAGCTGCACTGCTCTCGCGACCGTTACAACTACCACCTCTTTACGTTTTACCCCGCTCTCCCACGCTGACACTGTCGGTGACCCCTTGCCCTATAAAAGGAGGCCCATGCACAACGTAGAGGGGGTTCGGAGGTTGGAATCCTGGGCAACTCTAGCGCCTGGGGTTCGGCTAGTTGGGTTCACTCAACACCACACCACCATACGCTCGCATTCTTGAGCAAGATCAAATACAACACAAAGCAGCAGTAGGGTTTTACGCGACCATCGCGCCCAAGCCGGGTAAAATCCTCACAAGATCGCCTCGATCTGCTCTCCGCGCATCCTCCGCCCTCGTACCGAACTCACGAAGGGGCCTCGCCCGGCCCCATAGGTGTCGCGCCCCATCGCGCCCGACAGTAGGACACAACATACATTACAACAATCATACCATAGGCTAGCTTTAGGGTTTAGCCTCCTTGATCTCGTGGTAGATCCACTCTTGTACTACCCATATCATCAATATTAATCAAGCAGGACGTAGGGTTTTACCTCCATCGAGAGGGCCCGAACCTGGGTAGAACATCGTGTCCCTCGTCTCCTATTACCATCCGCCTAGACGCACAGTTCGGGACCCCCTACCCGAGATCCGCTGGTTTTGACACCGACAATCCTTTTCCTCACCGGGGCAATGCTCTAATAATGATGATCATCACACTTTCATTACAACAACTTGATATTACAACTCAAAACTAGAACAAGATATGACTCTATATGAATGCCTCCGGCGGTGTACCGGGATGGTGCAATGAATCAAGAGTGACATGTATGAAAAACAATGCGTGGTGGCTTTGCCACAAATACGATGTCAACTACATGATCATGCAATGGCAATATGACAAAAGTAAAGTATGTCATGATGAACTGAACGGTGGAAAGTTGCATGGCAATATATCTCGGAATGGCTATGGAAATGCCATAATAGGTAGGTATGGTGGCTGTTTTGAGGAAGATATAAGGAGGTTTACGTGTGAAAGAGCGTATCATATCACGGGGTTTGCATGTACCGACGAAGTTTGCACCAACTCTCAAGGTGAGAAAGGGCAATGCACGGTACCGTAGAGGCTAGCAAATGCGGAAAGGTAAAAGTGCGTATAATCCATGGACTCACATTAGTCATAAAGAACTCATATACTTATTGCAAAAGTTTATTAGCCCTCAAAGCAAAGTACTACTACGCATGCCCCTAGAGGGATAGATTGGTATGAAAAGACCATCGCTCGTCCCCGACCGCCACTCATAAGGGTGCACAAGCCAGGTACACTTCATGCTTCAAATTTGTTACACAACTTTACCCATACGTGCATGCTACGGGACTTACAAACTTCAACACAAGTATTTCTCAAATTCACAACTACTCAACTAGCACGACTTTGATATTATTACCTCCATATATTAAAACAATTATTAAGCATTAAATTTATCTTAGTATTCAATTCACTCAAAAGAAAATTTCACGTATCTCGAACACTAAGTATATTAACATTAAGCAAATTACCATGCTATTAATGACTCTCAAAATAATCTAAGTGAAGCATGAGAGATCAAGTTTCTTTAAAACAAATCCACCACCATGCTCTAAAAGATCTAAGTGAAGCACTAGAGCAAAAATTATCACGCTCAAAAGATATAAGTGAAGCACATAGAGTAAAACTATCAAGCTCAAAAGATATAAGTGAAGCACATAGAGTATTCTAACAAATTCCAAATCATGTATGTCTCTCTCAAAAGGTGTGTACAGCAAGGATGATTGTGGTAGACTAACAAGCAAAGACACAAATAATACAAGACGCTCCAAGCAAAACACATATCATGTTGGTGAATAAAAATATAGCTCCAAGTAAATTACCGATGGAAGTGGACGAAAGAGGGGATGCCTTCCGGGGCATCCCCAAGCTTTGACTTTTTGGTGTCCTTGGATTATATTGGGGGTGCCATGGTAATCCCCAAGCTTAGGCTCTTGCCACTCCTTGTTCCATAATCCATCAAAAGAATTCAGCCAAAACTTGAAAACTTCACAACACAAAACTCAACAGAAATCTCGTGAGCTCCGTTAGAGAAAGAAAACAAAAGACTACTTCAAGGTACTGTAATGAACTCATTCTTTATTTATATTGGTGTTAAACCTACTGTATTCCAACTTCTCTATGGTTTATAAACTAATTTACTAGCCATAAATTCATCAAAATAAGCAAACAACACACGAAAAACAGAATCTGTCAAAAACAGAACAGTATGTAGTAATATGTAACTAACGCATATTTCTGTAATTCTAAAAATTCTACCAAAATAGGAAGTCCTGGAATTTTTATTTATTTATTAGCATAAAAAAGAATCAACGCAAAAGCACTCTCAGTAAAAAATGACAACTAATCTCGTGAGCGCTAAGGTTTCTGTTTTTCAGCAGAATCAAATCAACTATCATCGTAGATTATCCTATAGGTCCTACTTGGCACAAACACTAATTAAAACATAAAAACACATCCAACCAGAAGGTATATGAATTATTTATTCCTAAACAGAACCAAAAACAAAAAACAGAAAATAAAATTGGGTTGCCTCCCAACAAGCGCTATCGTTTAATGCCCCTAGCTAGGCATAAAAGCAAGGATAAATCTAAGTATTGCCATATTTGGTAGGCAATCCATAAGTGGCTCTCATGATAGATTCATATGGTAATTTTATTTTCTTTCTAGGAAAGTGTTCCATGCCCTTCTTTAAGGGAAATTGGAATCTAATATTCCCTTCCTTCATATCAATAATTGCACCTATCGTTCTAAGGAAAGGTCTACCAAGAATAATAGGACATGAAGGACTGCAATCTATATCTAGAACGATAAAATCTACGGGCACATAATTACTATTTGCAATAATAAGAACATCATTAATTCTTCCCATAGGTTTTTTAATAGTGGAATCCGCAAGATGCAAGTTTAGAGAGCAATCATCAAAGTCACGGAAATCTAGCAAATCACACAAAGCTTTGGGGATAGTAGAGACACTAGCACCCAAATCACACAAAGCATGAAACTCATAATCTTTAATTTTAATTTTAATGGTAGGTTCCCACTCATGATGGAGTTTTCTAGGGATGGAAACTTTCAACTCAAGCTTTTCTTCATAGGATTGCATCAAGGCATCAACAATGTGTTCGGTAAAGGCCTTATTTTGACTATAAGCATGCGGAGAATTTAACATGGATTGCAACAAGGAAATACAATCAATCAAAGAGCAATTTTCATAATTAAATTCCTTGAGATCCAAAATAGTAGGTTTAGCAACATCACGGTTTCTATTTATTTCAATCCTACTTTCATCAATTTCATCATCAAGATCTAGAAACTCAGAATTCTTAGAATGCCTTCTAGGTAAGGGAAGATCATATTCAGATTCATCAAGATTCATATTGCAAAACAAAGATTTAATGGGGGACACATCAATAACTTTTAGATCTTCATCTTGATTTTCATAGGGATTAGAAGAACACGCTTTAATAAAGGCATCTTTGGAAGCACGCATCCTAGCGGTTCTTTCTTTGCACTCGTCAATGGAAATTCTCATAGCTTTGAGAGACTCATTGATATCATGCTTAGGAGGAATAGATCTAAGCTTTAAAGAATCGATTTCAAGAGAAATTCTATGAACGTTCCTAGCTAAATCATCAACTTTAAGCAATTTCTCTTCAAGCAAAGCATTAAAATTCTTTTGTGAATTCATAAACTCTTTAACACTACTCTCAAAATCAAAGGGCATCTTATTAAAATTTCCATAAGAGTTGTTGTAGGAATTTCCATAATTGTTAGAAGGATTGCTAGGAAAAGGCCTAGGATTAAAATTCCCTCTATAAGCGTTGTTACCAAAACTATTCCTACCAAAAAAATTCACATCCATAGATTCATTATTATTCTCAAGCAAAGTAGATAAAGGCATATCATTAGGATCAAGATGAGTATTTTTAGGAGCAAACATCTTCATAAGTTCATCCATCTTTTCACTCAAAACATTGATTTCTCTATAGCATGCACTTTTTTACTAGAAGATCATTCGGTGTGCCATTGAGAATAATTAGCCATAATATTATCAAGCAATTTGGTAGCATCCCTAACGTAATTTCCATAAAAGTGCCTCCATGTCAATCTAAAAGATTTCTAGAAGCAAAATTCAATCCGTCATAAAATTTTTGTATGATCATCCATAAATTCAAACCATGAGTAGGGCAATTGCGAAGCATTAATTTCATTCTTTCCCAAGATTGGGCAACATGCTCATGATCAAGTTGTTTAAAATTCATGATATCATTCCTAAGAGTGATAATCTTAGCGGGAGGAAAATACTTAGAGATAAAAGCATCTTTGCACTTGTTCCAAGAATCAATACTATTTTTGGCAAAGATGAAAACCAAACTTTAGCATGATCTCTAAGTGAAAACGGAAATAACTTCAATTTGACAATATTGTTATCCGTATCTTTTTTCTTTTGGATATCACACAAATCAACAAAATTGTTTAGATGAGTAGCGGCATCTTCACTAGGAAGGCATCTTCACTAGGAAGGCCGGCGAATTGATCTTTCATAACAAGATTCAGCAAAGCGGTATTGATTTCACAACACTCATCATTATTAAGAGGAGCAATTGGATTACTAAGGAAATCATTATTATTGGTATTCGAGAAATCACACAATTTGGTATTATCTTGCGCCATGGCAACAAGTAATCCAACACACAAGCAAACAGGAAGGCAAAGGGAAAAAGAGAACGAGATTGGGAAAGAGAAGGCGAATAAAACGGCAAGGGTGAAGTGGGGGAGAGGAAAACGAGAGGCAAATGGCAAATAATGTAGTGCGAGAGATAGGGATTGCGATGGGTACTTGGTATGTTGACTTCTGCGTAAGCCTCCTTGGCAACGGCGCCATAAATTCTTCTTGCTACGTCTCGAGCTTGCGTTGGTTTTCCTCGAAGAGGAGAGGATGATGCAGCATAGTAGCGTAAGTATTTCCCTCGGTTTTTGAGAACCAAGGTATCAATCCAGTAGGAGGTCACGCGCAAGTCCCTCGTACCTGCACAACACGATAGCAACTCGCAACCAACGCTTAGGGGTTGTCAATCCCTTCACAGTCACTTACGAGAGTGAGATCTGATAGAGATAATATTTTTGGTATTTTTGGTATAAAGATGCAAAGTAAAAAGGTAAAAGGCAAAGCAAGTAAATAAAGTGATGGAGATTGATATTATGAGAATAGACCCGGGGGCCATAGGTTTCCCTAGTGGCTTCTCTCAAGAGCATAAGTATTCTACGGTGGGTGAACAAATTACTGTTGAGCAATTGATAGAATCGAGCATAGTTATGAGGTTATCTAGGTATGATCATGTATATAGGCATCACGTCTGTGACAAGTAGATCAAACGATTCAAGCATCTACTACTATTACTCCACTCATCGACCGCTATCCAAAGATGCATCTAGAGTATTAAGTTAAAATAGAGTAACGCATTAAGCAAGATGACATGATGTAGAGGAATAAATTCATGCAATATGATAAATACCCCATCTTGTTATCCTCGATGGAAACAATACAATACGTGCCTTGCAACTCTTTACTCCATGAGTAAGGACAACGCAAGATTGAACCCAAAGCCATGCACTTCTCCCATTGCAAGAACTACCAATCTAGTGGCCAAACCAAATGGATAATTAGAAGAGACTTGCAAAGATAACTCAATCATACATAAAAGAATTCAGAGAAGAATCAAATATTTTCCATAGATAAGTTGGATCATAAACCCACAATTCATTGGTCTCAACAAACACACCGCAAAAAGAAGATTACATCGAATAGATCTCCACGAGAGAGGGGAGAACATTGTATTGAGATCCAAAAGAGAGAAGAAGCCATCTAGCTACTAGCTATGGACCCAAGGTCTGAAGTAAACTACTCACACTTCATCGGAGGGGCTATGGTGATGATGTAGAAGCCCTCCATGGTGGATGCCCTCCCGTGAGCTCTAATGTGCCCCAAGATGGGATCTCGTGGATACGTAAGGTTGCAGCGGTGGAATTAGGTTTTAGGTTTTGGCCCTTCTCGGTCTATTGGGGATACATAGGTATATATAGGAGGAAGGAGTATGTCGGTGGAGCTCCGAGGGGCCCACGAGGTAGGGGGCGCCCACCTCGTGACCTCCTCGGAAGCTTCTGGAGTAGGGTCCAAGTCTCTGGATCACGCTCGTGAGAAAATCACGTTCCAAGGTTTCATTCCGTTTTGACTCCGCTCGATATTCCATTTCTTCAAACACCAAATAGGCAAAAAAAGCAATTCGGGCTAGGCCTCCGGTTAATAGGTTAGTCCCAAAATAATATAAAATTGGAAAATAAAGCCCAATATAGTCCAAAACAGAGATAAAGTACCATGGAGCAATCAAAATTATAGATACGTTGGAGACGATCGCCTCCGCCACGCCGAGCTGCTTCCTCTTCAAGAGTGTGTTGCCAACGCCGAGTCCATCACGACGGAACAGGAGGAAGTGCTCCAACGGCGGGCATTGAGTGCATGCACGCCCGATGCTCCAGATTCGTGAACAGGCCAACATGGCCCTGGGCAAAATCTATGACGAGAACGCCCCGCATCCCCATGCGACCGACTACGCCGGTCATCTCCGCTTCTTTACTGACGTGGTGACGCGCCTGAAGAACTGCTCTAAGGGAGCTCACCAGCTTGTTGAGGAGAGGAGCCACAGCCTACTCGGGCGCGAGTTTTCTCGCGTCTTCAGCCATCTTCAGAACACCTACCCCGACTTTGACTTTGACGCCGCCATCGCCTCGGTGCCCGAGGCCATCCGGGGCAACCTGGTGCGATGGGTGGAGGATAACATGGATGCGCTTGTTAGGGCCTTTGTTTCCAACGATGACAGGGTGGTAGTTGCGGCGGACGAAGGCGGCGTGGTCGATGATGGTGACGGCGGTGTCGGTGATGGTGATGGTGATGCCAGTGACAGCGCTAGCGGTTCCAGCGATGCATCTGGAGGCGACCCGGGGGACGCGGCGAGCGATATGTATGACTGATCCCGTGTTTCACTGTTGTTTATCATACATACAGAAGCTCGGGCGCGCCCCAAAGGTTGTAAGAGCATTTTGGGAGGGGATGCCCTGCCACGCCTCGAGCTTATGCTGGTTTTCCCCAAGAGGAGAGGATGATGCAGACAAGAGCATAAGTATTTCCCTCGGTTTGTGAGAACCAAGGTATCAATCCAAGAGGAGGTCACACGCAAGTCCTCAGACGCACAACACGATAGCAACTCGCAACCAACGCTTAGGGGTTGTCAATCCCTTCACGGTCACTTAGAGTGAGATCTCGATAGAGATAATATTTTTGGTATTTTTGGTATAAAGATGCAAAGTAAAAAGATAAAAGGCAAAGAAAGTAAATAAAGTGATGGAGATTGATATGATGAGAATAGACCCGGGGGCCATAGGTTTCACTAGTGGCTTCTCTCAAGAGCATAATTATTCTACTGGGTGAACAAATTCTGTTGAGCAATTGATAGAATCGAGCATAGTTATAAGGTTATCTAGGTATGATCATGTATATAAGCATCACGTCTGTGACAAGTAGATCGAAACAATTCGATCTACTACTATTGCTCCACTCATCGACCGCTATCCAGCATGCATCTAGAGTATTAAGTTAAAAACAGAGTAACGCCTTAAGCAAGATGACATGATGTAGAGGAATAAATTCATGCAATATGATAAATACCCCATCTTGTTATTCTCGATGGCAACAATACAATACATGCCTTGCAACTCTTTACACCGAGTAAGGACACCGCAAGATTGAACCCAAAGCCATGCACTTCTCCCATTGCAAGAACTACCAATCTAGTCACAAACCAAATGGATAATTCAAGAGACTTGCAAAGATAACTCAATCATACATAAAAGAATTCAGAGAAGAATCAAATATTTTCCATAGAAAAGTTGGATCATAAACCCACAATTCATCGGTCTCAACAAACACACCGCAAAAAGAAGATTACATCGAATAGATCTCCACGAGAGAGGGGAGAACATTGTATTGAGATCCAAAAGAGAGAAGAAGCCATCTAGCTACTAGCTATGGACCCAAGGTCTCAAGTAAACTACTCACACTTCATCGGAGGGGCTATGTTGATGACGAGAAGCCCTCCGTGGTGGATGCCCTCCTCCGGAGCTCGAACAGCCCCAAGATGGGATCTCGTGGATCTGTAAGGTTGCAGCGGTGGAATTAGGTTTTAGGTTTTGGCCCTTCTCGGGTCTATTGGGGATACATAGGTATATATAGGAGGAAGGAGTATGTCGGTGGAGCTCGAGGGGCCCACGAGGTAGGGGCGCCCACCCTCGTGACCTCCTCGGAAGCTTCTTGGAGTAGGGTCCAAGTCTCCGGATCACGCTCGTGAGAAAATCACGCTCGAAGGTTTCATTCCGCTTGGACTCGCTCGATATTCCATTTCTTCAAACACGAAATAGGCAAAAACAACAATTTCGGGCTGGGCCTCCGGTTAATAGGTTAGTCCCAAAATAATATAAAAGTGGAAAATAAAGCCCAATATAGTCCAAAACAAGAGATAAAGTAGCATGGAGCAATCAAAATTATAGATACGTTGAGACGATCGCCTCCGCCCAGGCCGAGCTGCTTCCTCTTCAAGAGTAAAGTTGCCAATGTCGAGTCCAAAGACGACGAACAGGAGGAAGTGCTCCAACGGCGGGCGTTGAGTGCATGCACGCCCGATGCTCCAGACCTCGTGAACAGGCCAACATGGCCTCGGCAAAATCTATGACGAGAACGCCCGATCCCCATGCGATCGACTACGCCGGTCATCTCCGCTTTTATCGACGTGGTGACGCGCTCAAGAATCTGCTCTAAGGGAGCTCACCAGCTTGTTGAGGAGAGAGCCAGCCACCTACTCGGGCGCGAAGTTTTCGCTTCACCATCTTCGTAACACCTACCCCGACTTTGACTTTGACGCCGCCATCGCCTCGGTGCCCGAGGCCATCCGGGGCAACCTGGTGCGATGGGTGGAGGATAACATGGATGCGCTTGTTAGGGCCTTTGCTTCCAACGATGACAGGGTGGTAGTTGCGGCGGACGAAGGCGGCGTGGTCGATGATGGTGACGGCGGTGTCGGTGATGGTGATGGTGATGCCAGTGACAGCGCCAGCGGTTCCAGCGATGCATCAGGAGGCGACCCGGGGGACGCGGTGAGCGATATGTATGACTGATCCCGTGTTTCACTGTTGTTTATCCTACATCTGAAGCTCGGCGCAGCTTATGCTGGTTTTCCCAAGAGGAGAGGATGATGCCCATAAGTATTTTGAGAACCAAGGTATCAATCCAAGAGGAGGTCACACGCAAGTCCCTCGTACTGCACAACACGATAGCAACTCGCAACCAACGCTTAGGGGTTGTCAATCCCTTCACGATCACTTACTTAGAGTGAGATCGATAGAGATAATATTTTTGGTATTTTTGGTATAAAGATGCAAAGTAAAAAGGTAAAAGGCAAAGCAAGTAAATAAAGTGATGGAGATTGATATTATGAGAATAGACCCGGGGGCCATAGGTTTCCCTAGTGGCTTCTCTCAAGAGCATAAGTATTCTACGGTGGGTGAACAAATTACTGTTGAGCAATTGATAGAATCGAGCATAGTTATGAGGTTATCTAGGTATGATCATGTATATAGGCATCACGTCCGTGACAAGTAGATCAAACGATTCTCGCATCTACTACTATTACTCCACTCATCGACCGCTATCCAAAGATGCATCTAGAGTATTAAGTTAAAAATAGAGTAACGCCTTAAGCAAGATGACATGATGTAGAGGAATAAATTCATGCAATATGATAAATACCCCATCTTGTTATCCTCGATGGAAACAATACAATACGTGCCTTGCAACTCTTTCTGTCACTGAGTAAGGACAACGCAAGATTGAACCCAAAGCCATGCACTTCTCCCATTGCAAGAACTACCAATCTAGTTGGCCAAACCAAATGGATAATTAGAAGAGACTTGCAAAGATAACTCAATCATACATAAAAGAATTCAGAGAAGAATCAAATATTTTCCATAGATAAGTTGGATCATAAACCCACAATTCATTGGTCTCAACAAACACACCGCAAAAAGAAGATTACATCGAATAGATCTCCACGAGAGAGGGGGAGAACATTGTATTGAGATCCAAAAAGAGAGAAGAAGCCATCTAGCTACTAGCTATGGACCCGAAGGTCTGAAGTAAACTACTCACACTTCATCGGAGGGGCTATGGTGATGATGTAGAAGCCCTCCATGGTGGATGCCCTCCCCGTGAGCTCCTAACAGCCCCAAGATGGGATCTCGTGGATCTGTAAGGTTGTGGCGGTGGAATTAAGGTTTTGGCTCCTTCTCGGGTCTATTGGGGATACATAGGTATATATAGGAGGAAGGAGTATGTCGGTGGAGCTCGAGGGGCCCACGAGGTAGAGGCGCGCCTCCACCTCGTGACCTCCTCGGAAGCTTCTTGGAGTAGGGTCCAAGTCTCTGGATCACTCGGTGAGAAAATCACGTTCCCGAAGGTTTCATTCCGTTTGGACTCCGTTCGATATTCCATTTCTTCGAAACACTGAAATAGGCAAAAAACAGCAATTCTGGGCTAGGCCTCCGGTTAATAGGTTAGTCCCAAAAATAATATAAAATTGGAAAATAAAGCCCAATATAGTCCAAAACAGTAGATAAAGTACCATGGAGCAATCAAAATTATAGATACGTTGGAGACGTATCAGCCTCCGCCCGCGCCGAGCTGCTTCCTCTTCAGTAGCAGGTTGCCAACGTCGAGTCCATCACGCATCGGAACAGGGAGGAAGTGCTCCAACGGCGGGCATTGGAGTGCATGCACGCCCCGATGCTCCAGGACCTCAGGAACAGGGCCAACATGGCCCTGGGCAAAATCTATGACGAGAACGCCCCGCATCCCCATGCGACCGACTACGCCGGTCATCTCCGCTTCTTTACTGACGTGGTGACGCGCCTGAAGAACTGCTCTAAGGGAGCTCACCAGCTTGTTGAGGAGAGGAGCCACAGCCTACTCGGCGCGAAGTTTTTCGCGTCTTCACCATCTTGAACACCTACCCGACTTTGACTTTGGCGCCGCCATCGCCTCGGTGCGAGGCCATCCGGCAACCTGGTGCGATGGGTGGAGGATAACATGGATGCGCTTATTAGGGCCTTTGTTTCAACGATGACAGGGTGGTAGTTGCGGCGGACGAAGGCGGCGTGGTCGATGATGGTGACGGCGGTGTCGGTGATGGTGATGGTGATGCCAGTGACAGCGCTAGCGGTTCCAGCGATGCATCTGGAGGCGACCCGGGGGACGCGGCGAGCGATATGTATGACTGATCCCGTGTTTCACTGTTGTTTATCATACATACAGAAGCTCGGGCGCGCCCCAAAGGTTGTAAGAGCATTTTGGGAGGGGATGCCCTGCTACGTCTCGAGCTTGCGTTGGTTTTCCCCGAAGAGGAGAGGATGATGCAGCACAGTAGCATAAGTATTTCCCTCAGTTTGTGAGAACCAAGGTATCAATCCAGTAGGAGGTCACACGCAAGTCCCTCGTACCTGCACAACACGATAGCAACTCGCAACCAACGCTTAGGGGTTGTCAATCCCTTCACGGTCACTTACGAGAGTGAGATCTGATAGAGATAATATTTTTGGTATTTTTGGTATAAAGATGCAAAGTAAAAAGATAAAAGGCAAAGAAAGTAAATAAAGTGATGGAGATTGATATGATGAGAATAGACCCGGGGGCCATAGGTTTCACTAGTGGCTTCTCTCAAGAGCATAATTATTCTACGGTGGGTGAACAAATTACTGTTGAGCAATTGATAGAATCGAGCATAGTTATAAGGTTATCTAGGTATGATCATGTATATAAGCATCACGTCTGTGACAAGTAGATCGAAACAATTCTGCATCTACTACTATTGCTCCACTCATCGACCGCTATCCAGCATGCATCTAGAGTATTAAGTTAAAAACAGAGTAACGCCTTAAGCAAGATGACATGATGTAGAGGAATAAATTCATGCAATATGATAAATACCCCATCTTGTTATTCTCGATGGCAACAATACAATACATGCCTTGCAACTCTTTACATCCTTTGAGTAAGGACACCGCAAGATTGAACCCAAAGCCATGCACTTCTCCCATTGCAAGAACTACCAATCTAGTTGGCCAAACCAAATGGATAATTCGAAGAGACTTGCAAAGATAACTCAATCATACATAAAAGAATTCAGAGAAGAATCAAATATTTTCCATAGAAAAGTTGGATCATAAACCCACAATTCATCGGTCTCAACAAACACACCGCAAAAAGAAGATTACATCGAATAGATCTCCACGAGAGAGGGGAGAACATTGTATTGAGATCCAAAAGAGAGAAGAAGCCATCTAGCTACTAGCTATGGACCAAGGTGCAAGTAAACTACTCACACTTCATCGGAGGGGCTATGTTGATGACGTAGAAGCCCTCCGTGGTGGATGCCCTCTCCGGCGGAGCTCTGGAACAGGCCCCAAGATGGGATCTCGTGGATACAGAAGGTTGCAGCGGTGGAATTAGGTTTTTAGGTTTTTGGCTCCTTCTCGGGTCTATTGGGGATACATAGGTATATATAGGAGGAAGGAGTATGTCGGTGGAGCTCCGAGGGGCCCACGAGGTAGGGGGGGCGCCCTCCACCCTCGTGACCTCCTCGGAAGCTTCTTGGAGTAGGGTCCAAGTCTCCTGGATCACGTTCGGTGAGAAAATCACGTTCCCGAAGGTTTCATTCCGTTTGGACTCCGTTCGATATTCCATTTCTTCGAAACACTGAAATAGGCAAAAAACAACAATTCTGGGCTGGGCCTCCGGTTAATAGGTTAGTCCCAAAAATAATATAAAAGTGGAAAATAAAGCCCAATATAGTCCAAAACAGTAGATAAAGTAGCATGGAGCAATCAAAATTATAGATACGTTGGAGACGTATCAGCCTCCGCCCGCGCCGAGCTGCTTCCTCTTCAGTAGCAGGTTGCCAATGTCGAGTCCAGCACGCATCGGAACAGGGAGGAAGTGCTCCAACGGCGGGCGTTGGAGTGCATGCACGCCCCGATGCTCCAGGACCTCAGGAACAGGGCCAACATGGCCCTGGGCAAAATCTATGACGAGAACGCCCCGCATCCCCATGCGACCGACTACGCCGGTCATCTCCGCTTCTTTACTGACGTGGTGACGCGCCTGAAGAACTGCTCTAAGGGAGCTCACCAGCTTGTTGAGGAGAGGAGCCACAGCCTACTCGGGCGCGAGTTTTCTCGCGTCTTCAGCCATCTTCAGAACACCTACCCCGACTTTGACTTTGACGCCGCCATCGCCTCGGTGCCCGAGGCCATCCGGGCAACACGGTGCGATGGGTGGAGGATAACATGGATGCGCTTGTTAGGGCCTTTGCTTCCAACGATGACAGGGTGGTAGTTGCGGCGGACGAAGGCGGCGTGGTCGATGATGGTGACGGCGGTGTCGGTGATGGTGATGGTGATGCGATGATGGCGCCAATGTTCCAATGATGCATCAGGAGGCGACCCGGGGGACGCGGTGAGCGATATGTATGACTGATCCCGTGTTTCACTGTTGTTTATCCTACATACAGAAGCTCGGGCGCACCCCAAAGGTTGTAAGAGCATTTTGGGAGGGGATGCCCTGCTACGTCTCGAGCTTGCGTTGGTTTTCCCCGAAGAGGAGAGGATGATGCAGCACAGTAGCATAAGTATTTCCCTCAGTTTGTGAGAACCAAGGTATCAATCCAGTAGGAGGTCACACGCAAGTCCCTCGTACCTGCACAACACGATAGCAACTCGCAACCAACGCTTAGGGGTTGTCAATCCCTTCACGATCACTTACGAGAGTGAGATCTGATAGAGATAATATTTTTGGTATTTTTGGTATAAAGATGCAAAGTAAAAAGGTAAAAGGCAAATCAAGTAAATAAAGTGATGGAGATTGATATGATGAGAATAGACCCGGGGGCCATAGGTTTCACTAGTGGCTTCTCTCAAGAGCATAATTATTCTACGGTGGGTGAACAAATTACTGTTGAGCAATTGATAGAATCGAGCATAGTTATAAGGTTATCTAGGTATGATCATGTATATAGGCATCAGGTCCGTGACAAGTAGATCGAAACAATTCTGCATCTACTACTATTGCTCCACTCATCGACCGCTATCCAGCATGCATCTAGAGTATTAAGTTAAAAACAGAGTAACACCTTAAGCAAGATGACATGATGTAGAGGAATAAATTCATGCAATATGATAAATACCCCATCTTGTTATTCTCGATGGCAACAATACAATACATGCCTTGCAACTCTTTCTGTCACTGAGTAAGGACACCGCAAGATTGAACCCAAAGCCATGCACTTCTCCAATTGCAAGAACTACCAATCTAGTTGGCCAAACCAAATGGATAATTCGAAGAGACTTGCGAAGATAACTCAATCATACATAAAAGAATTCAAAGAAGAATCAAATATTTTCCATAGATAAGTTGGATCATAAACCCACAATTCATCGGTCTCAACAAACACACCGCAAAAAGAAGATTACATCGAATAGATCTCCACGAGAGAGGGGGAGAACATTGTATTGAGATCCAAAAAGAGAGAAGAAGCCATCTAGCTACTAGCTATGGACCCGAAGGTCTGAAGTAAACTACTCACACTTCATCGGAGGGGCTATGGTGATGATGTAGAAGCCCTCCGTGGTGGATGCCCTCTCCGGCGGAGCTCCGGAACAGGCCCCAAGATGGGATCTCTTGGATACAGAAGGTTGTGGCGGTGGAATTAAGTTTTTGACTCCTTCTCTGGTCTATTGGGGATACGTAGGTATATATAGGAGGAAGGAGTACGTCGGTGGAGCTCCGAGGGGCCCACAAGGTAGGGGGGCGCGCCCAGGGGGGCGCCCTCCACCATCATGACCTCCTCGGAAGCTTCTTGGAGTAGGGTCCAAGTCTCCTGGATCACGTTCCCGAAGGTTTCTCCGTTTGGACTCCGTTTGATATTCTGTTTCTTCGAAACACTGAAATAGGCAAAAAAACAACAATTCTGGGCTCGGCCTCCGGTTAATAGGTTAGTCCCAAAAATAATATAAAAGTGGAAAATAAAGCCCAATATAGTCCAAAACAGTAGATAAAGTAGCATGGAGCAAACAAAAATTATAGATACGTTGGAGACGTATCATGCTCCTCATGTAAAAAGATTGCCGTCTCTATGCTTTCAGGGGTGATGCTGAATATATGCTTCTATGAGCCTACAGGCCCTGCGGCGAGCTTGCTGTTGTAATTTACCTTTAGACAGGACAAGTCCTGAACCGGCTCGTGAGGTCATGAGTTTCCGAGGGTCTCCTGAGGGACCTGCCGAGCCGGTTGAGAGGGCCTCATGAGAGCAAGTGCCGGCCGTAGTATGGCATGCGTGCAGCGTACGTGCGCTTCACCCAGCCCCGCCCTCGAGGAGCTCGCGAGGGGGAGGCAGCTGGTGCAAACTCCAAATTAAGACAGGAACCAGAACGCAAGAAATCACACGAACGAGAAAAGTCACCCTTCCTGCACACACAAATGAAAATTCAACTCCAACTTAAATCCGAAGCAAGGAAGCACGACTACAGAAAGGGAGTCAAAAAGCAAATGGCCGCGTCCGGTGCCTAGTCTAGTCTTCATGTCTTCTCATCAGCGCGGAGCTAAGTGCTGCCACTGGGCATGGGAGGGAGCCCCCCAGGCCCAAGGGCGGCACTCCTGAGGCTCTGGGATGTGTACAACCCCACTCATTATTACGTGAGAGTGTCACGGGCGGTGAGCTTCACAGGCATGAGCCTTACTTCATATCGCCAGATGAGGGCCCTGCCTTGCGCCACCCTCGACCACCATTGGCGGCGACTGGAAACCAGGACAACGCCAAGGGGCAAAGGGGACGCCAGCAACGCCCTCGGCGACCACGGGTCCTCTGCTAGGGGTAGGCTTTGCAGCACCTCCCGGGCAGAGGGCCTACCTCCGGGGGACGCCTTGCTCCGTGCACCGTGGGAAGGGGCCTTGCTCCTGGCCCCTCTCCTGCAGCCCCCAGTGCGCTCCTCCTGGTGGAAGGGAGGCTGCCGAGCTGGGGCAGCCGTCCGCTGCTGTGACCTGACCCTCCTGCGACTCATGGTTAGCATAAGCTTGTTCCTGAGAAATTAGTGGTACCTGGTAGCTGCTGCTGCCGGCCCTATTGGTGAGGCTCCCTTGAGGCTCCTGGAAGGGCTCGGCTTCAGGTATCTCTTCCTCCCAACCTAGCCCGAGGAACGAGCCAGGGTCGTCTTCCAGCGCGTACTCCCGATCCACCATGCGGAGCACGTAAGCCTCCGAAGCCGCCGCCTCGATGACTTCACCGTAGTGCCCCACACTCCATGTTACCCGGCCTAGCGCGCCGTCTTGAGGATGGTAGGGCAACGGCCCACCCGGGCTGGCCAGGCTACCCAGCGGTCGGTGCTGGTCATCGGGTCGCCAGACATTGGACTCGCGAAGGGACGGCGGGCTAACTGGCGGAAGGAAAGCTCCAGCACACCTACCTGGCGTGCCAAATGTTGGATTTAGGGTTCCGGCAAAACCCTTGAGGTTAGAACACTAGGGTGCGCACGGAGATTTCCCCTACCGAATCTCGCCCTTAGCCTCGCCGCGATCTCTAAGCTTAGCTCGATGAACTCACAACACAAGAGACACAAGATTTATACTGGTTCGGGCCACCGTTGTGGTGTAATACCCTACTCCAGTGTGGTGGTGGTGCATTGCCTCTTGGGTTGATGATGAACAGTACAAGGGAAGAACAGCCTCCTGAGGAGAGGTGTTCTTGTGCTTGGTGGGTGCGAAGATGAACTGAGTTCGTTCCTGTCTCTGATCTCGATCTCGATCTGTCCCCCTCCTACTGTGGTGGCTAGTCCTATTTATAGAGGCCCTGGTCCTCTCCCCAAATATTGAGCGGGAATGGATCCAACAACGGCCAATTTGAAAGGGGATAGCTAGTATAAGCCATCCTGACTAAAGGTGGTCTTCGCCTGTCAAAGGCGCTGGTGGTGACGCCGTCTTGGGCTCCACGATGACCTCCGTCCTGCCGTCCTGTTGGTCTTGGTCTTGTTGCACCAATATGGAAACCTTTGCCTGATGCCTCGGTACCCCGCGCCTGCGCTTGCCCCCTTAGCACCAAAGGGGAAACAAGGACACTACGTGCGCTGGCACCCGCCTAGCCTCGGTTGTCATGGCCTGCGTCACGGGAACCTCACGAGGTACCCCTTGCCTTGATCTCTCCATCCCCTTGCGAGCCTGGCTGGTGAGGCCACTCCTGAGGAGGCCTTGTGTCGTCTGCCTCGCAAGGGTCTTGAGTGTCGGCTGACGAAGACGGGCCATACTGGGCCACTAGTGGAGCCACGCCGTGGGCCGAAGGCAGGCAAGTCTGGGGACCCCCATTCCCAGAACGCCGACAAGTTTTTTGTGTCGGGGAACGTAGCATGCAATTTCAAAAAAAATCCTATGCTCAAACAAGATCTATCTAGGAGATGCATAGCAACGAGAAGGGGAGAGTGTGTCTACATACCCTTGTAGACCGAAAATGGTAGCGTTTGACAACGCGGTTGTTGTAGTCGAACTTCTTCTAGCTCCGACCGATCAAGTACCGAACGTACGGCACCTCCGAGTTCTACACACATTCAGCTCAATGACATCCCTTGTCCTCTTGATCCAGCAAAGGTGTTGAGGAAGTAGATGAGTTCCATTAGCATGACGACATGGTGACGGTGATGGTGATGTGATTCGTGCAGGGCTTCGCCTAAGCACCGCGAGAATATGACCGGGGGTGTAAACTGTGGAGGGGGGTGCCGCACATGGCTAACAGTTGATATTGTGTGTTCTAGGCGCCCCCTCTCCACATATCTATAGGTGGGAGGGGGAGGGGAGTAGCAAGGGTGCGCCCCAAGTAGGAGGAATCCTACTTGGGGTCCTCCCCAATTTGGCCCCCCTTCCATATTTGCCGGAGGGGGAAAAGGGAAGAGGAAGGAGAGAAGGAAAGGGGGGGGATCCCCTCTTTCCCTTCTCCCACTCGGCCATCTTCCTTGGGGGGGCGCCACCCCCTGTGAGCTGTTGTGGTCCCCTCTTATGGCCCATATGGCCTATATCTTTCCCCCGGGGGGTTCCGGTAACCCCTCCGATATGTACCCGGTACACTTCAGAACACTTTTGGTGTCCGAATACTATCATACTATATATCAATCTTTACCTCTCGACCAATTCGAGACTCCTCGTCATTTCTGTGATCTCATCCGGGACTCGGAACAACATTTGGTCACCAAATCACATAACTCATGTAATACAATATCGTTAGCGAACGTTAAGCATGTGGACCCTATGGGTTCGAGAACTATGTAGACATGACCGAGACACCTCTCCGGTCAATAACAAATAGTGGAACTTGGATGCTCATATTGTCTCCCACATATTCTACGAAGATCTTTATCAGTCGAACCGTTATGACAACATACGTTATTCCCTTTGTTCATCGGTATGTTACTTGCCCGAGATTCGATCGTCGGTATCTTCATACCTAGTTCAATCTCGTTACCGACAAGTCTCTTTACTCATTTTCTAATAAATCATCCTGCAACTAAGTCATTAGTCACTTTGCCTGCAAGACTTCTTATGATGTGTATTACCAAGAGGGCCCAGAGATACCTCTCCGATCTATGCCAACCCAACAAACACCTTCGGAGATACCTGTAGAGCATCTTTATAATCACCCAGTTACGTTGCGACGTTTGATAGCTGTAGCAACCATGATCCGAATGGACCAAAGACTCTGTGCTGAAGTGTCATTCCTAGATCGGTCATGCTGACACACACAATACTCGAGGAATTATAACAGATTCAATCACACACTTATTACATCAAGTCCTCATAAAGAGTATGATTACAAAAAATATTATGGCTGAAGGCCATCTAAGCTAAATAACTGCAGAAGCTTCAAAGGTAAATGAGTCCACCAACTCCAACGGCATAACTGAGTGCAAGACAATGACCTATCGCACCTTATTCATCGTCTGAGTAGTCTGCAACATGAGACGTTGCATCCGTGTAGGTCAGCACAGTGAATATGCTGGCAGAATTACACTGTAAAGCAATGAAATGCAAGAACTACATCTCCATGCAATATTTGGCTAGTGGAGGCTCTAAGTTTATGATTTTGCATAAAGCTAGTTTTTCCCTACAACAAAGGAATAAATTTATTTAACTACTCCCAAGTTGTTCCAATATTTGAGAAGGTTCCCCCAACTCAAATCCCAATTAAACAAGCATCATCATTAAACCCAATTCAATTATTTAAAGAGTGATGAGATTAACAATAATATCCAATTCCAGATACTCAAGATGTCCATAACCGGGGACACGGCTAACCATGATTAGTTTATACACTCTGCAGAGGTTGCGCACTTTTCCCCACAAGACTCGACCGCATCCATGATTGGATGATTGAGACATAGTCTTTCTGAAGCATTAACTCTCTACTCTGGGCACACCGGTACACCTACTTTCCCTCTACATCTGCTAGTCCACCTCTTCGAGAGCTCATACAACTTACTCAACTATGCCAGAGCCCATAATGGCTTGTGGCTGCACACGGAAGTTTCTAGGCATGAAATATCATAAGATCCCTTTGAGCCTGGGTGGCGAACCAAGGAAAATCACACATATACCCGGATTAATAACTCTCATAACTTCCATGTGAATCACGATCCAATCCCCGTCTACGAGCACGATAAGCAATACTAGAGCATAGCGTATATTCCTGGGGTGATCAAAAGGTATTAGGTTACTTCCTCAAATACTACAACCAAACCACATGTTCCCAATCCTACTCATGCAAATATTTGAGGAGCAATACTAATACATAGTAAAAACTGGGTATAGAAGAGTATGATCAAAGTGTAACTTGCCTTGCTGACGATCTGCAAACTCTAGGGATTCTTGTAACAAGCTTCGCACTTCGGGTAATCTAGCATAGACAAACAGTAGCATACATAAGCAATCACTCAAACGAAACAACGAGAAAAACGAGAAAAGATCCGAATCAAACGCGAAACAAACAAATGTCTAAACTTAACAGAAAGCAAAACCTAATAGCATTATTAACATGTGGATTAGATCTTAACAGTAGGTACAAGTGATTAGCTACGATTCACAAAAAGAAACAACTCAAACGGAGAAACGAAACTCGAGATACGAACGAAACAAGATCATTTACTAATCTGAACTAAACTCAAATTTTAAAGTGTCAAAATCATGTTCAAATTGCTTAACTAGAAAGAAGAGATCGCAACAAAGATTTAGGCGCTGGTTTCATCTAATTTGGACAAATGAGCAAAAAGTTATGCTAGATTTAAGATCAGGGGCTAAATCACAATAAAACTTATTCGCGGATAGGTCCCTTGTCGAAAATAAAACTAAAAAGAAAAATCTAACGCGCGAACGTTTGTTAATAGAACTAATCGAATGAAAACTGTTCTCTAACCGATCTAAACGAACGAACGTTCGTTATTTAAACTAACCGGTCTAAAAAAATAAACCGACAAAACCTAAAAACAACGGGTTGGGTTTCGGTGGTTTTACCGGTTCTCGAAAAAAATGGCGGCGGCGGCTGCGGTGGATCTGACGGCGGCAGCATCGGGCAAGGCGGCGATGGCGGTGCAGCACAGGCGACATCGGCTAACAAAGAAGAAGAAGCAAAGCGGCAAAGAAGCGAGGTTCGGCACGACAATGAGCGATGAGGAGGAGAAACGGGAGGGCGACGGAGGCTTATAAAGGGGTCCTAGGGCTCTCCAACTTGGAGAAGGGGTCGCCGGGGCGGGGCGGCTCCGGACTCCAGCGAAGGCTGTTGCGGCGGCGCGGGCCGGCTCGGATGGGCCGGTTGGGTTTCGGCCCAGTCGGTCCGGAACATTTTTTTATAATAATTTTGCCGCGAAAGAAAAATCCTAATAAAATATAAGAAAAATTCTAAAAATCCCAGAAATAATTTCATCGTCCAAACCTAATATTTCGGACAAGATGTACATTTTTCTGGACTAATATGCATTTTTCAGAAATGCAAGTTTTCTCTAATTCAAATAAAATAGCAAATAAAATAATAATTTGATTTTAAAATTTCTTCTCCAATATTTCTCTTTTGTTGAGGAAGTCCTATTATCTTCTATCATTTATTTTTATTATTGGAAATAATTGGAGAGAAAATATTAAAATCAAATTGATCCTCTTTTCAAATTTGAAATAAATTCAAATAAGATTTTTTTGGAACCTCCAACTCTCTCCTTGGGTCCTTGAGTTGCTTAAGGTTTCTAGGATAACAACAACGTGCAAATAAATTATGATATGCATATGATGATCTATGTATAACATCCGAATTGAAAATTGGGATGTTACAAGCCTACCCCCCTTAAGATGAATCTCGCCCTCGAGATTCGGGTTGGTCAGCAAAAAGGTTTGGGTGGTCCTTGCGAAGATCTTATTCTCGCTCCGAGGTGGCTTCCTCTTCGGTATGGTGGCTCCACTGAACTTTGCAAGACTTGATAACCTTGCTGCGAGTAACTAGGCTAGAAAACTCGAGAATCTTGACTGGCTTCTCTTCATAGGTCAGATCACTATCCAACTGATTTGCTTCGAGTGGTACTGTATCTCTCAGAGGAATGTCGGCCATCTCTGCGTGGCACTTCTTCAGCTGGGAAACGTGAAACACATCATGAACTCCTGACAATCCTTCAAGTAATTCTAACTTGTACGCAACTTCTCCCATGCATTCCAAAACTCTATATGGTCCCACAAAACATGGTGCTAGCTTTCCCTTGACTCCAAAACACTTAACTCCTTGAAGTGGGGACACACAAAGATATCCTCGGTCTCCGACTTCCTAAACTATCTCCTTGCGTTTCGTATCCGCATAACTCTTTTGAGTAGACTGGGCTACCTTGAGTCTGTCTCAAATCAACTTAACCTTCTCCTCAGATTCTTCGATTAAGTCTGGTTCGAACAACCGACGATCTCCAATTTCATCCCATGATAACGGTGTCCTGCACCTCCTTCCGTACAAGGCTTCGAAAGGGGCCATCTTCAAACTGGCTTGATAACTGTTGTTATAACAGAACTCTGCATAGGGCAAATTTTCATCCCAACTAGATCCATAATCTAGTGCACAAGCTCTCAACATGTCCTCCAGAATCTGATTGACTCTCTCGGTCTGTCCATCTGTGTGTGGATGAAAGGCTGTACTAAACTCTAGCCTGGTACCCAAAGTTTCGTGCAACTGATTCCAAAACTTTGAAGTAAATTGTGTTCCTCTATCTGATACAATGGTCCTCGGAACTCCATGCAGACATACAGTCCTGGTCATGTATATCTTCGCCAACTTAGCGCTCGTATAAGTTGTCTTCACCGGGATGAAATGGGCTACTTTTGTCAGGCGATCAACTACAACCCGATAGAGTCATAGCCTGAACGAGGCCTGGGTAATCCAATGATAAAATCCATGCCAAGTTTATCCCACTTCCATTCGGATATCGGCAATGGCTGTAGCAATCCTGCTGGCTTCTGATGCTCTGCCTTAACTCTCTAACATACATCACATACTGCTACATACTCGGCAATATCCTTCTTCATTCCTGTCAACCAGAAACTTTCCTTCAAATCCATATACATCTTAGTGTTGTCTGGGTGAATCAAGTAAGGCGAATCATGAGCCTCCTGAAGAATCAACTTCCTGATCTCCGGGTCATTAGGCACATAAATACGATCCTCAAACCATAAAGTGTCGTGCTCATCCTCATGAAATCCCTTAGCATTTCCTTTACTCATCCTTTCTTTTATCTCAGCAATCTCCTTGTCCGTCTTCCGGGCTTCCCTAATCTTACCCAATAAATTGGACTGAATTTCCAATGCTGCAACATATCCTCTCAGAACTATCTCCAAGCAAAGCTCTCGAAGGTCATTTGCTAACTCCTTAGTTAATCCTCCGGTTATGAGCGTGTTAACATAACTCTTGCGGCTCAACGCACCTGCTACGACATTGGCCTTTCCTGGATGATAATGTAACCTCATGTCATAATCCTTTATGAGCTCCAACCATCTCCTTTGCCTGAGGTTCAACTCCTTCTGCGTGAAGATGTATTTCAAACTTTTATGACCCGCGTAAACATCATGAAGGTTATCGATGAGAAAATGTCTCCATGTCTTGAAGGCATGCACTATGGCTGCTAGCTCCAAATCATGCATAGCATAATTCAACTCATGAGGTCGAAGCTGTCGTGAGGCATATGAAACAACTCTTCTTCCTGCATAAGCACTCCTCCAAGTCCTTGACGTGAAGCGTCGCAATACACTTGGAAATCCTCATGTTGGTCTGGGAGAATCAGCACTGGGGCTGTAACCAAACATTTCTTCAACTCCTGAAAACTGGCCTCACCATCCTCAGTCCATTTAAACTAGGTGTCCTTCTTCAATAACTCCATCATGGGCTTTGCAATCTTGGAAAAAATCTCAATAAATCTTCGGTAATAACCTGCGAGTCTAAGAAAACTTCTGATCTCTCTCACTGAGGTGGGTGCCAACCATTTAGTGACAGAAGCAACCTTGGTAGGGTCTAATGCTATTCCTTCTCCGGAAATAACATGTCCAAGAAATCCAACTTCCTTTAACCAAAACTCACATTTGCTGAACTTGGCATACAATTGATGTTCTCTGAGCTTCTCAAGAACCAAACACAAATGCTCCTTATGTTCCTCTTCATTCTTCAAGTAGACCAAGATGTCATCAATGAACACCACAACGAACTTATCCAAAAACTCCATGAACACGTTGTTAATCATACTCATGAAATAGGCAGGGGCGTTAGTCAAACCAAATGACATAACTGTATACTCATATAGCCCATACCTCGTGGTAAAAGCTGTCTCAAGTATATCCTGCTCTCGGATCTTCAACTGGTGATAACCTGATCGCAGATCGATCTTGGAGAAAACTTTCGCTCCTTGCAGCTGGTCAAACAAATCATTGATCATCGGCACAGGGTATTTATTCTTGATCGTCACCTTATTCAACGCACGATAATCAACAACCATCCTCAAAGATCCATCCTTCTTCTCCACTAGAAGCACTGGGGCTCCCCAAGATGATGAACTTGGTCAGATGTAACCTTTCTCCAGCAACTCCTTTATCTGCTTCTTGATTTCCTCTAGATCCTTTGCGAGCATCCGATACGGTCTCTTGGATATTGGTCCGGTGCCTGGCAATAACTCAATCAAAAACTCAATGTCCCGACCCGGTGGCATGCCTGGTAACTCCTTTGAAAATATGTCGGGATAATCCTTCACCATTGGTACTTCCTCCTGTACAACTCCTGATAAGGAAATCACATGAGTCCTCCTTGGTGCATGCCTGGATACATACTTGATCCTCTTTCCTTCTGGGGGGATGAGAAGAATTGATTTACTAGCGCAATCGATGTTTCCCTCAAACTTGGATAGCCAATCCATGCCTAGTATCACATCCAATCCTTGTGACTCCAGAACAATCAGGTCGGTGGGGAAAACAATTCTACCTATGGTTACTGGCAACTGATAGCATCCCCTACTAGCCATATACTCTTCTCCTGGGGAACTTACTAACATAGGTGACTTACGGGCTACTATTGACAATTTATACTTGTCCACAAATCCCCTTGATATGAATGAATGTGATGCACCCGTATCGAAAAGAACAATTGTTGTAAATGCATTAATCAAAAACTTACCGATAACTGCGTCGGGTTGATCCTCAATCTCCTCCACACTAACATGATTCACATGACCTTTGGTGAAGGGGTTGGGCTTCTTTGTAGAACCTCCATTGCCATTTCCATTATTGGCTTCAGGACAATCATTAGCATAATGTCCAGTCTTCTGACACTTGAAACAAGTAATGTGGCTCAGATCCCTCTTGGCTGGTGTTGAGCTATTGGAACGGTTCTGACTGCTGCTTCCTGCATTCCCATTGCCATTCTTGGGGCCACTATGGTTGTGCGAACTTGCTTTGTTGTGCGTGTGTCCTCCATGGTTATGCCCTCCATGGTTATGAGTATGTCCTCCCGAGTACGAGGAATAGTGGGGCTTATATCGAGCTCCAGAAGTGTTCCTCCCCTGTCCATACTTCCTCTTGCGATTGCCAATCTATTGCTGCTTGCCTTCTATCATGAGGGCCTTCTCTACCAACTCCTGGTAGTTGTTGAATGTTGCCACCATCAACTGCATGCTCATCTCATCATTGAGTCCCTCAAGAAACTTCTCCTGCTTGGCGGCATCTATCGCCACGTCATCTGGGGCATAGCGTGCTAACTTGCTAAACTCATCCACATACCATCCCACTATATGGCCTCCTTGGCGCAAGTTGCGAAACTCACGCTTCTTCATGCTCATAGCTTTAACTGAAACATGGGAGGTGTGGAAAGCTTGCTGAAACTGATCCCATGTAACTGTATCAATGGGGTAAGTGGCGGTGAAATTCTCCCACCAAGATGCTG
This sequence comes from Aegilops speltoides, assembly GCA_021437245.1. Lineage (NCBI taxonomy): Eukaryota > Viridiplantae > Streptophyta > Magnoliopsida > Poales > Poaceae > Aegilops > Aegilops speltoides. Next base: position 456,581,518 of record CM038142.1, read on the forward strand.
CGGGTCCATCAAGCTGATGTGCTGCAAAGCGCACTCTCTTTGCATATGTGCATCCTGCAGTGGTCAACTCTCTTCCAATCTTGCAGAGCCAATCATCAGCAACAATCGGCTCGGTGCTACTAGAGAACACCGGCAGATTCAACCTCCGAAAGCGGGCTAGGTTGTCAACAAAGGTTGGTGGAGGTGGGTTGTTGTTGTTGCTGTTGTTATTGCCTTGGTTCTGGTTCTGAACTTGCATCTGCATCAAGGCATTCTGCTGCTGGATCAACTGAGTGAGCTCTGGTGGGAACACGAATCCATTGTCACGTCTCGGAGGCATCTGATGGGTTTAGAAGGGGTGAGAAAAGAGAATAGAATAAGGTCTAAGAGAGAATCACTACCCATATGCTCATGAGACAAACACAATCAATTCACTTCATTTAATAGCGCACGAGGTTCACACAAATGATCTAAACTACGGTTACAAACTCGATCAATGCTAACTACTTGGAAGAATACTACTAGTAACATGGTGGTCGTCTAGAAATTTTGATCATAGGAAGACTCCATGATATCTGCTCTAGCATCGTCAACGTAGTCGTCATCACTGTCATTATTTGCATCACTATTCATGTCTGTGTCGTCCAAGACGATGTAGTCCTCCGAACGGATTTCCTTTGTTGTTTCTCGCTTATGACTCTCCACTGGTAGTCCTAGCTTCCTCTTCAGATCTTCATGCTTCTCCAGTAGTACGCCAATTTCTTCCTCATATCCATCGCGTGTAAACTTGAGTTCCTCTTCTAGCTTGTTGATCTTCTTCATTAGCTTCTTGATCTTCTTCATGTTGAAGCACAATTGATTCTATTGTCGGCGAATATGATCACCCATCTCCTGAATGTAAGCTGCAATTGATCCATCCTTCCTGGTACGAATTGATATGTCTCCGTCGTATCTACTTTTCCAAACACTTTTGCCCTTGTTTTGGACTCTAACTTGTATGATTTGAATGGAACTAACCCGGACTGATGCTGTTTTCAGCAGAATTGCCATGGTGTTGTTTTATGTGCAGAAGACAAAAGTTCTCGGAATGACACAAACTCCAGGAATATCTTAGAATAAATAATAAAAATCCTCACCAAAGATGAAGACCAGGGGCCCACACCACGTCCACGAGGTGGGGCGCGCCCCCCCGGCGCGCCCCTACCTCGTGGGCCCCCTGGTGGCCCTCCGACGCCAACTCCAACTCCATATATTGGCTTTCGGGAGAAAAAATCGAGAGAAAGTTTCATCGCGTTTTACGATTCGGAGCCGCCAAGCCCTAATCTCTCGGGAGGCTGATCTGGAGTCCGCTCGAGGCTTCGGAGAGGGGATTCGTCGCCGTCGTCATCATCAACCATCCTCCATCACCAATTTCATGATTCTCACCGCCGTGCGTGAGTAATTGCATCGTAGGCTTGCTGGACGGTGATGGGTTGGATGAGATTTATCATGTAATCGAGTTAGTTTTGTTAGGGTTTGATCCCTAGTATCCATTATGTTATGAGATTGATGTTGCTATGACTTTGCTATGCTTAATGCTTGTCACTAGGGCCCGAGTGCCATGATTTCAGATCTGAACCTATTATGTTTTCATGAATATATGTGTGTTCTAGATCCTATCTTGCAAGTCTATAGTAACCTACTATGTGTTATGATCCGCAACCCAAGTGACAATAATCGGGACCACTCCGGTGATGACCATAGTTTGAGGAGTTCATGTATTCACTATGTGCTAATGCTTTGTTCCGTTCTCTATTAAAAGGAGGCCTTAATATCCCTTAGTTTCCAATAGGACCCGCTGCCACGGAGGGTAGGACAAAAGATGTCATGCAAGTTCTTTTCCATAAGCACGTATGACTATATACGGAATACATGCCTACATTACATTGATGAACTGGAGCTAGTTACGTGTCACCCTATGTTATGATGTTACATGATGAACCACATCCGCATAATTATCCATCGCTAATCCGGTGCCTACGAAGTTTTCCATATCTGGTTCTCGCTATATCTTTGTTCCGTTACTCTTGTTATAATCACTACAAAATACCAAAAACATTACTTTTGTTTGTCTTTACTTTGTTACCGTTACCACCACTATCATATTACTTTGCTACTAAACACTTTACTGCAGATATTAAGTTTCCAGGTGTGGTTGAATTGACAACTCAGCTACTAATACTTGAGAATATTCTTTGGCTCCCCTTGTGTCGAATCAACAAATTTGGGTTGAATTCTCTACCCTCGAAAACTGTTGCGATCCCCTATAGTTGTGGGTTATCAAGACCTTTTTCTAGTGCCGTTGCCGGGGAGCACAACTCTATTCTTTGAGTCACTTGGGATTTATATCTGCTGGACACTATGAAGAAACTGAAAGATGATCGAACTACTATTTTGCCCTCAACTACGAGGGGAGGTAAGGGATTGCCATCTAGCCTTGCACTAGATTCTCCTTCTGTTATGAGTAAGTTTGCGACACCTAAACCTACTACTACTATTGATTATGATATGTCGCATGTTATTGATGATACCACTTCTGCTATGCATGATACTTATGATGAAACTACTTCTATGCTTGATACTACTGTGCCACTTGGTGAATATCTTGATGAGCAAATTGCTAGGTCTAGAGAAAGATAAATTATTGAACCTGAACACGATGATGTGAGTGATGATGAACCTATTCCTGCTATTCCTGAGGGTTACCTTTTTAATGTTGAATCTATTGAAGCTGTTCTTGCTTGCCAGGATAGTCTTAAACGTAAGAGGTTGCTAATTAAGTGGAGTAAAGAATCTTTTAGAGGTAGGATGAGACCCGACCCTGCTTTTGCTACTTCACCTATCTGTGTTCCTGATCAGGATTATTATGATTTTTCTGTCGATCCAGATATAATTACTTTGGTTGAATCTGATCCTTTTTATGGCTATGAATCTGAAACTGTTGTGGCACATCTTTGTAAGTTAGATGATATAGCTGGCCTGTTTACTACAATCAGAGATCGCGCCACCTTTATTTACTCAAAATATTTCCGTTCTCATTAAAGGGTGTGCTAAGAAATGGTTTAATTCTCTTGATCCTGGTTGTGTGCAAAGTCCCCGGGATATGATTTATCACTTCTTTGCTAAATATTTCACTGCTCATAAGAAACAAGCTGCTTTGAGGGAAATATACAATTTTGTGCAAATTGAAGAAGAGAATCTCCCACAAGCTTGGGGGAGGCTTCTCAAGTTACTTAATGCTTTGCGTGATCATCCTCTTAAGAAACCTGAAATATTTGATATCTTTTATAATGGACTAACTGATGCTTCCAGAGATTACCTGGATAGCTGTGCTGGTTCTCTTTTCAGGGAAAGAACACCGGATGACGCTGGAATTTTATTGAATAATATGTTGGCAAATGAAAAAATAATTGGGCACCTCCTGAGCCAACTCCTGAGCCAACTCTTGAGCCAACTCCTGTGCTAGCTCCTGAGCCAATTACTAAGCCTATTCCTAAACCAACTCTGAGGAAGAGAGGTGTTCTATTTCTCAGTCCCGAAGATATGCAAGAGGCAAAGAAATCTATGAAAGAAAAAGGTATTAAAGCTGAAGATGTTAAGAATTTTACCTCCTATTGAAGAAATACATGGTCTTAATTTACACTTTGTTGAAGAAGTATATGATCTCGATTACTTATTTATCAAGAACCTCCCGATATCCCGACACGGTAGTAAAGGTAAATTCTCTCTATAGATATGATAAAGTGAAGTTCCTCCTACTAAAATTGCTAGTCGATTGCTTGGATGAGTTTGATGACTTTATGTTTAAGCAAGATGACTTTAATGCTTATTTTGGTAGACAATTAAAACAGAATACCTTTATGATTAAACGCTTGAGTGATTATATGGCTGATATTAGAGGTGAACTTAAACTTGTTAGCAAACATGCTTCTATGGTTACCACTCAAGTAGAACAAGTACTTAAAGCTCAGAAAGAAGCGCTTGATGAAATGAATAGTAACAAAAATGATTATGCTGTTAGAGTGGCTACTAGAACTAGTAGAATGACTCAGGAACCTTTGTATCCTGAAGGCCATCCTAAGAGAATCGAGCAAGATTCTCAGAGAAACAATATTGATGTACCTAGTTCTTCTAAGAGGAAGAAAACGAAAAATGATGGGACTGTGCAAACTTCTAGTGAACCTATTGCTGAACCACCTGATAATCCAAATGATATCTCTGTTTTTGATGCTGAAACTCAATCGGGCGATGAACATGAACCTAGTGATAATGTTAATGATAATGTTCATGTTGATGCTCAACCTAGTAATGATAATGTTGTAGAAGTTGAACCTGCTGTTGATCTTGGTAACCCACAATCAAAGAATCAATGTTATGATAAAAGAGATTTTGTTGCTAGGAAACATGGTAAAGAAAGGGAACCATGGGTTTAGAAACCCCTGCCTTTTCCTCCTAAACCATCCAAGAAAAAGGATGATGAGGATTTTGAGCGCTTTGCTGAAATGATTAGACCCATCTTTTTGCGTATGCGATTAACGGATGTGCTCAAAACAAATCCTTATGCTAAGTATATGAAGGATATTATTACTAATAAAAGAAAGATACCTGAAGCTGAAATTTCCACCATGCTTGCTAATTACACTTTTAAGGGTGGAATACCGAAGAAACTTGGAGATCCAGGAGTACCTACTATACCATGCTCCATTAAAAGAAATTATGTTAAAACTGCTTTATGTGATCTTGGAGCCGGTGTTAGTGTTATGCCTCTCTCTTTATATCGTAGACTTGACTTGAATAAGTTGACACCTACTAAAATATCTTTGCAAATGGCTGATAAATCAACTGCTATAATTGCCGGTATTTGTGAGGATGTGCTGTTGAAGTTCTAACGTTACTATTTTAACGGACTTTGTTATTCTTGATATTCCCGAGGATGATAGTATGTCTATTATTCTTGGAAGACCTTTCGTTAATCTCATAGGGCTGTTATTGATTGCAACAAAGGCAATGTCACTTTTCATGTTAATGGTAATGAGCATACGGTACACTTTCCGAGGAAACAACCTCAAGTTTATAGCATCAACTCTATTGGAAAAACCCCATCGATTATATTTGGAGGTTTTGAATTTCCTCTCCCTACTGTCAAGAAAAAGTATGATATTCTTATTGTTGGGAATTTTCATATCCCCGTTGAGGTAACTTAGTGTCATTCGAAATTTCTCCGGCTCCGTGATTATTCGGAATGAGTTTGTTAACAAGACTTGATCAACCTTGTTAGTGGGTTCATTTGGACGGTCACGAGATGGATGAAACTAGAAGCACAACCTTCTGTACCCTTTTTATATTTTCTATTATTTAGTAGAAATAAAGTAAAATAGTATTTTTCTTTCTGTTTCCTGACTTATCCGTGCAATATAAAAATATCCCAAAAATAAAAGTCCTCAGAATGCCATGCCAATTTAATATGATTTTTTCAGGAATATTTGAGAATTTACTGTGCAAAAATTACCACGGGGGGAGCTGCCACCTGGCCACGAGGGTGGAGGGCGCGCCCTACCACCCTGAGCGCGCCCCCTGCCTCATGGGCCCACGGTGGCCCTCTTCCACTTATTCCTGCACCCATCTTCTTCTTCTGCCTCACACAAACACGAAAAACCAACTCAAGCACGAGTTCCAGCCCCCGTTGCTGTGATTTTCGATCTCCTTGCTCAAAGCACCTCTTGCAAAACTGCTTGGGGAGATTGTTCCTTGGTATGTGACTCCTCCATTGGTCCAATTAATTTTTGTTCTAGTGCTTTATTCATTGCAAATTTGTGCTGCATAGGTGACCATGTTCTTGAGCTTGCATGTCAAATTTATATGGTTCCAAGTAGTTCCAATGCTTTTTATAGGCTCTAGGCACTTATGGGAGTTATTGCTATCAATTTTATTGAAGTTGGTTCACTTTTATTTGAAGTTACTAAAAATTTCAGATTGTTTCAGAAATAATGAAGAAATTTTTGAGGGGTTCGTCGAGCCGAAGCTCCAAGGAAAAACAAAAGGAAGAAGAACAGAAGCACAAATTTAATTTGCCTCGCACCGCGGAGGTCCGGCCGTGTGAATGGCCCTCCGATGGCTTCCTGAGGAGAGCCAGGATTTATGATGATTTCTATATATTGATTGAGAACGCTGGCCTCCCCAACTTCCTCCGCGACCAACGTCATCAGTATCTCTTACTCACAAATACTTTTGTGCAAAACTTCTACTTTTCCCCTAAGAAATCACCTCCATCAGCAGAGTTTCATTTATATGACGTTGTTAAAAAGATGACATTAGCTGAATTCTGTGAGGTCTGCAGAATGCCCTTTGAGGGCACCTTAGATGAACCCCACCGTAATGAAGTAGAAGCTTTTATTAACACTATCACGGTGGGAGAAACCAGGAAGATTTCTGACGCAAGGATAACTAGCATACATTATCCTGTTTTACGCTACTTTGCCTTATTTGATAGTCACTGCTTGATTGGACGCGGGAACTGTGGGAACCTTAGTATTCCTGATATTATTATTTTGCTCCATGGTTTATACCGCGATAACTCTGTTAGTATGGGTGGAATTATTGTTAGACGGTTAAGTCTGAACCGTACTAAGGGCCCCATCTTTGGAGGCATTTATGCTTCGCGCCTAGCTGAACATTTTGAAATACCTATTAGGCATGCGGAGAAAGAAGAAACAGCGATGCCCCATGCTTATTTAGATTACAAGAGTATGATAGCACATGATTTTCTTGTTAAGAGTCGCGATGGGGAGCTTAAATATAAATTATACTTTGATAAACATCACCCTGAAACTATTACTTTGCCTGCTCCTTCTTTGTTTAACTTGTATGCAGAGCCTCACATTGTTCCATGGTCGGCCATTCAAGCCTATCAGAACCCTGCACCAGCCCCAGAGCAGGAGCCACAAGATGAGCCTCGACGACTATCTGTTTATTCTTGGGATCCAGAGGAGGCTGCCAGCCAGTGGCAGTCAGAGTCTTCTTCGTCACACTACGACCCCAGCTTCACCTACGGATATCCGCCAGGCCATCCCTGGCAATAGATCAACTTAGGACAAAAGCCTAAGTTTGGGGGAGTACGTATTTCCCACCGACATTACATTCATGTTCACACACACTCATTGCTAGATGTCGGTGCTCATACTTTTTCACTGTAATACCCATGCTAGTTTATCTTCTTTTTCCTGCTTTCTTCTTGTGTGTTTGATAACCCTTAAGAAAAACCAAAAAAAAATTAGTAGTAGTTTATTTCTTTGCTGTAGTAATTAAAAAGAAAACCCAAAAATATTTCTCGTTCTTCTTTTACTTGTTGGGAGCTTTCCCGTGTAAATAGTTTTTATTTTCTTTCCTTTCTTTGGGGGTCGAGAAGACCATATTGAAAATGCTTAGTGGCTCTTATATGCACGATTGTTTATTTAACTTAGAGCCCATATTACTTGTCTTCTCTTGAGTTGAATGCTTGCAGATTCCAGCTTAGTCCAATGCACGTGCACTCTTATTATTATACACACCGTTCGGTCGTGCAAGTGAAAGGCAATAATGATGATATATGATGGACTTATTGAGAAGAGAAAAGCTGGTATGAACTCGACCTCTTTTGTTTTTGTAAATATGATGATTCATCATTCCTGATTCACCTATTATGAAGTAAACATATTTGCAATGACATTTAGAGATTATAGTTGCTTGTGCCATGCTTGATTAGCTATGAGTTATAATGGTTTACCTTGCGTGCCAACATGCTATTAGAATGATTATGATATGGTATGATGGGATGGTATCCTCCTTTAAATGCATTGAGTGACTCGACTTGGCACATGTTCACGCATGTAGTTGAATCCAATCAACATAGCCTTCATGATATTTATGTTCATGGTGGATTATATCCTACTCCTTCTTGTACTCGGTGTGAATTTATTTTAATGCATGTTTACGACTGTTGTCGCTCTCTCAGTTGGTCGCTTCTTAGTCTTTTGCTAGCCTTCACTTGTACTAGGCGGCAATACTGCTTGTGCATCCAAACTCCTTAAACCCCAAAGTTATTCCATATGAGTCCACCATACCTTCCTATATCCGGTATTTACCTGCCGTTCCAAGTTAATTTGTATGTGCCAAACTCTAAACCTTCAAATAAACATTCTGTTTTGCATGCTCGAATATCTCATGTGTCAACTAGAGCTGCCCTTATCTTCTGTGTTAGGCGGGTTAATCTCAAGAGGAGTGGACTCCGCTCCTCATTCACGAGAAAATGGCTGGTATTCGGGGTGCCCAGTCCCATGATTTATGCAAACTAAATCAAAATAACTGCAAACAAAACTCCCCTTGGGACCCGTTGAATGTTGGAGGCACTCGTTGTTTCGAGTAAGCCATGGATTGATGCTTGTGGAGGAAGGGGAGTATAAACTTTACCATTCTGTTTGGGAACCGCCTATAATGTGTTTAGCATGGAAGATATTGTCGTCTTTTAGTTGTTATGTTGACAATGAAAGTATGCCGCTCAAAATATAATTTATCTCTATTTCAAAACCGAGCTCTAGCACCTCTACAAATCCCCGCTTCCCTCTGCGAAGGGCCCATCTATTTACTTTTATGTTGAGTCATCACTCTTCTTATTAAAAAGCACCCGCTGGAGAGCACACTATCGTTTGCATTCATTATTATTGGTTTATATTGGGTATGACTTGACTGGATCTCTTTTACCATGAATTACAATGTTTAGTCAGTCCTTGATCTTTAAAGGTGCTCTGCATTTATGTTTTGCGGTCTCAGAAAGGGTTAGCGAGATACCATTTTGTTATATCATGTTATGATTATTTTGAGAAAGTGTTGTCACCCGAGTTTTATTATTATGGCTCGCTAGCTGATTATGCTATTGATATGAGTAATTGTGAGACCTACGTGTTATTGTGAGTATGGTTAGTTCGTAATAATTGCTGAGACTTGAATGTCTGGCTTTTCATGTTTACAACAACAAGAGCAAACAGAGTTTGTAAAAGTTTTTCCTTTTCTCTTTCAGTTTGTCAACTGAATTGCTTGAGGACAAGCAAGGGTTTAAGCTTGGGGGAGTTGATACGTCTCAGTCGTATCTACTTTTTGAAACAGTTTTGCCCTTGTTTTGGACTCTTACTTGTATGATTCGAATGGAACTAATATGGACTGACACTGTTTTCAGCAGAATTGCCATGGTGTTGTTTTATGTGCAGAAAACAAAAGTTCTCGGAATGACCTGAAACTCCACGGAATATCTTAGAATAAATAATAAAAAATCCTCGCCAAAGATGAAGACCAGGGGGCCCACACCCTGTCCACGAGGGTCAGGGCGCGCCCCTCCCCCTGGGCGCACCCCCCTACCTCGTGGCCCCCTGGTGGCCCTCTGACGCCAACTCCAACTCCATATATTGGCTTTCGGGGAGAAAAAATCAAAGAGAAAGTTTCATCGCGTTTTACGATACGGAGCCGCCGCCAAGCGCTAATCTCTCTCGGGAGGGCTAATCTGGAGTCCGTTCGGGGCTCCGGAGAGGGGGATTCGTCGCTGTCGTCATCATCAACCATCCTCCATCACCAATTTCATGATGCTCACCGCCGTGCGTGAGTAATTGCATCGTAGGCTTGCTGGACGGTGATGGGTTGGATGAGATTTATCATGTAATCGAGTTAGTTTTGTTAGGGTTTGATCCCTAGTATCCATTATGTTCTGAGATTGATGTTGCTATGACTTTGCTATGCTTAATGCTTGTCACTAGGGCCCGAGTGCCATGATTTCAGATCTGAACCTATTATGTTTTCAGGAATAATGTGTGTTCTAGATCCTATCTTGCAAGTCTATAGTCACCTACTATGTGTTATGATCCGACAACCCCGAAGTGACATTAATCGGGACCACTCTCGGTGATGACCATAGTTTGAGGAGTTCATGTATTCACTATGTGCTAATGCTTTGTTCCGGTTCTCTATTAAAAGGAGGCCTTAATATCCCTTAGTTTCCAATAGGACCCCGCTGCCACGGGAGGGTAGGACAAAAGATGTCATGCAAGTTCTTTATCATAAGCACGTATGACTATATACGGAATACATGCCTACATTACATTGATGAACTGGAGCTAGTTACGTGTCACCTGTGTTATGATGTTACATGATGAACCACATCCGCATAATTATCCATCGCTAATCCGGTGCCTACGAAGTTTTCCATATCTTGGTTCTCGCTTATTTTTTCGTTACTCTTGTTATAATCACTACAAAATACCAAAAACATTACTTTTGCTATCTTTACTTTGTTACCGTTACCACCACTATCATATTACTTTGCTACTAAACACTTTGCTGCAGATATTAAGTTTCCAGGTGTGGTTGAATTGACAACTCAGCTGCTAATACTTGAGAATATTCTTTGGCTCCCCTTGTGTCGAATCAACAAATTTGGGTTGAATACTCTACCCTCGAAAACTGTTGCGATCCCCTATACTTGTGGGTTATCACGAATCATCTCCCATTCTTCATCTGGGCGGCCGCATATTTGGTAGATAGTGTTCTTCGGCTCCTTGTGATACACGTCACATATGCGTCCAAAAGTGATGTGGGCTGCCATGCTTTTTCCCAAACTCCAGCTTGGTGCATCCAGGTAGAAATTAATAGGCTCCATTGTTGGCGTGGACGTCCTCCTAGGTACCCAGACTTTGTTCTTCCAACACTCCTCTTCTGGTACAGTTGTAGAGAAAGTCCCAGTGAAGTTTGGTAGTCTGATGTTCAGGTACTTAGTGACTTCCTTCAAGTGTTGTCTGAAAGGGGTGTGGTCATCCGGCTGAGTGAACTTGTTCCTGGGGTGCGCCATCTATAGAGTAGAAATAGAGGAGAATTAGAAATGAGCAGAGAAGAGAATTCCTGTGGGTTATTCTAGTGGCCGCATCCTACAGTCAGCGTGTGCTCTGATACCATCTTGTAGCGACCACGATTCGAATGGACTGAAGTCTCTATGCTTAAGTGTCATCCCTGGATTGATAATGCTGACACACACAGTACTCGAGGAATTACAACAGAGTTCAATCACACACTTATTACTTCGAGTCCTCATAATGAGTATGATTACAAAGTATATTATGTCTGAAGTCCATCTAAACTAAATAATTGCGGAAGCTTCGAAGGTAAATGAGTCCATCAACTCCAACGGCATAACTGAGTGCAAGACAATGACATATAGCACCTTATTCATCGTCTGAGTAGTCTGCAACATGAGACGTTGTAGCCGTGTAGGTCAGCACATTGAATATGCTGGCAGAGTTACACTGTAAAGCAATGAAATGCAAGAACTACATCTACATGCAATATTTGGCTGGTGGAGGCTCTAAGTTTATGATTTTGCGTAAAGCTAGTTTTTCCATACAACAAAGGAATAAATTTATTTAACTACTCCCAAGTTGTTCCAATATTTGGGAAGGTCCCCCCAACTAAAATCCCAATTAAACAAGTATCATCATTAAGCCCAATTCATTTATTTAAAGAGTGATGAGATCAACAATAATATCCAATTTTAGATACTCAAGATGTCCATAACCGGGGACATGGCTAACCATGATTAGTTTATACACTTTGCAGAGGTTGCGCACTTTTCCCCATAAGACTCGACCGCATCCATGATCAGATGATTGAGACATAGTCTTTCTGAAGCATTAACTCTCTACTCCGAGTAGACCGATACACCTACTTTCCCTCTACATCTACTAGTCCACCTCTTCGAGAGCTCATACAACTTACTCAACTATGCCAGAGCCCATAATGGCTTGTGGCTGCACACGGAAGTTTCTAGGCATGAAATATCATATGATCCCTTTGAGCCTGGGTGGCGAACCGAGGAAAAATCACACGGATACCTCGGGATTTCCCTTAATGGACAACACTGGTTTCTCCAGGTGCCCAACCAATCCACCCAGATGTGTATTAAAGTTGCCACCTTAATGTTATCCAAGATTAATAACTCTCATAACTTCCATGTGAATCACGATCCAATCCCCGTTTACGAGCATGGCTAAGCAATAATAGAGCATAGTGTATATTCATGGGGTGATCAAAAGGTATTAGGTTCCTATCTCAAGTACTACAACCAAACCATATGTTCCCAATCCTACTCATGCAAATATTTGAGGAGCAATACTAATGTTGGGGAACATAGTAATTTCAAAAAATTTCCTACGCACACGCAAGATCATGGTGATGGCGTAGCAACGAGAGGGGAGAGTGTCGTCCACGTACCCTCGTAGACCGTAAGCGGAAGCGTTATGACAACGCGGTTGATGTAGTCCCCGGGCTGAGTGTCGTCCAAGCACCGAACGTACGGTACCTCCGAGTTTAGCACACGTTCAGCTCGATGACGATCCCCGGGCTCCGATCCAGCAAAGCTTCGGGGATGAGTTCCGACAGCACGACGGCGTGGTGACGATGATGATGTTGTATGCGCAGCAGGCTTCGCCTAAACTCCGCGACGATATGACCGAGGTGGAATATGGTGGAGGGGGCACAAGACACGGCTAAGGAACGATCCGTAGATCAACTTGTGTGTTCTAGGTGCCCCCTGCCCGTATATAAAGGAGCAGGGGGAGGAGGCGGCCGACCAAGGAGGCGCGCCAAGGGGAGTCCTACTCCCACCGGGAGTAGGACTCCTTCTCTTCCTAGTTGGAGTAGGAGAAGGGGAAGGAGGAGGAAGAGGAAAGGAAGGGGGCCGCCCCCTCTCCTTGTCCTATTCGGACTAGGGAGGGAGGGGCGGCCCACCTCTTGCCTCCTCTACTTTTTCTCCTTATGGCCCATGTAGGCCCAATAACCCCGGGAGGGTTCCAGTAACCCGGTACTCCCAACAAAATGCCGATTTCACCGGAACACTTCCGATGTCCAAATATAGGCTTCCAATATATCAATCTTTATGTCTCGACCATTTCGAGACTCCTCGTCATGTCCGTGATCACATCCGGACTCAACAAACTTTGGTACATCAAAACTTATAAACTCATAATAAAACTGTCATCGTAACGTTAGCGTGCGGACCCTACGGGTTCGAGAACTATGTAGACATGACCTAGAACTATTCTCGTCAATAACCAATAGCGGAACCTGGATGCCCATATTGGTTCCTACATATTCTACTGAAGATTTTATCGGTCAAACCGCATAACAACATACGTTGTTCCTTTGTCATCGGTATGTTACTTGCCCGAGATTCGATCGTCGGTATCCAATACCTAGTTCAATCTCGTTACGCAAGTCTCTTTACTCGTTACGTAATGCATCATCCCGTAACCAACTCATTGGTCACGTTGCTTGCAAGGCTTATAGTGATGTGCATTACCGAGAGGGCCAGAGATACCTCTCAGACAATCGGAGTGATAAAACCTAATCTCGAAATACGCCAACTCAACATGTACCTTCGGAGACACTGTAGTACTCCTTTATAATCACCCGATTACGTTGTGACGTTTGGTAGTACCCAAAGTGTTCCTCCGTAAACGGGAGTTGCATAATCTCATAGTTACAGGAACATGTATAAGTCATGAAGAAAGCAATAGCAATATACTAAACGATCAAGTGCTAGGCTAACGGAATGGGTCATGTCAATCATATCATTCTCCTAATGATGTGATGCCATTAATCAAATGACAACACATGTCTATGGTTAGGAAACATAACCATCTTTGATTAATGAGCTAGTCAAATAGAGGCATACTAGTGACTATATGTTTGTCTATGTATTCACACATGTATCATGTTTCCGGTTAATACAATTCTAGCATGAATAATAAACATTTATCATGATATGAGGAAATAACTAATAACTTTATTATTGCCTCTAGGGCATATTTCCTTCAGTCTCCCACTTGCACTAGAGTCAATAATCTAGATTACATAGTAATGATTCTAACACCCATGGAGTCTTGGTGCTGATCATGTTTTGCTCATGAGAGAGGCTTAGTCAATGGGTCTGCAACATTTAGATCCATATGTATCTTGCAAATTTCTATGTCTCCCACTTGGACTTGGTCCCGGATGGAATTGAAGCGTCTCTTGATGTGCTTGGTCCTCTTGTGAAATCTGGATTCCTTTGCCAAGGCAATTGCACCAGTATTGTCACAGAAGATCTTCATTGGCCCCGATGCACTAGGTATGACACCTAGATCGGAAATGAACTCCTTCATCCAGACTCCTTCATTTGCTGCTTCCATAGCAGCTATGTACTCCGCTTCACATGTAGATCCCGCCACGACGCTTTGTTTAGAACTGCACCAACTTACAGCTCCACTGTTTAATGAAAATACGTATGCGGTTTGCGACTTAGAATCGTCCGGATCAGTGTCAAAGCTTGCATCAACGTAACCATTTACGACTAGCTCTTTGTCACCTCCATATACGAGAAACATATCCTTAGTCCTTTTCAGGTATTTCAGGATGTTCTTGACCGATGTCCAGTGATCCACTCCTGGATTACTTTGGTACCTTCCTGCCAAGCTTATTGCTAAGCATACGTCAGTTGTGGTACACAACATTGCATACATGATAGAGCCTATGGCTGAAGCATAGGGAACATCTTTCATTTTCTCTCTATCTTCTGTTGTGGTCGGACATTGAGTTTGACTCAACTTCACACCTTGAAGCACAGGCAAGAACCCTTTCTTTGCTCGATCCGCTTTGAACTTTTTCAAAATTTTATCAAGGTATGTGCTTTGTGAAAGTCCTATTAAGCGCCTTGATCTATCTCTATAAATCTTGATGCCCAATATGTAAGCAGCTTCACCGAGGTCTTTCATTGAAAAACTTTTATTCAAGTATCCTTTATGCTATCCAGAATTCTATATCATTTCCAATTAATAATATGTCATCTACATATAATATCGTAAATGCTCTGAGCTCCCACTCACTTTCTTGTAAATCTGAGCTTCTCCAAAAGTCTCATATAAAACCATATGCTTTGATCACACTATCAAAGCGTTTATTCCAACTCCGAGATGCTTGCACCAGTCCATAAATGGATCGCTGGAGCTTGCACACTTTGTTAGCACTTTTGGATCAACAAAACCTTACGGCTGCATCATATACAACTCTTCTTCCGTAAATCCATTCAAGAATGCAGTTTGACATCCATTTGCCGATTTCATAATCATGAAATGCAGCAATAGCTAACATGATTCGGACGGACTTAAGCATCGCCACTGGTGAGAAAGTCTCATCGTAGTCAACCCCTTGAACTTGTCGAAAACCTTTCGCAACAAGTCGAGCTTTATAAACGATTACATTACCATCGCGTCGATCTTCTTATTAAAGATCCATTTATTCTCAATGGCTTGCCGATCATCGGGCAAGTCAACCAAAGTCCATACTTTGTTCTCATACATGGATCCCATCTCGATTTCATGGCCTCTAGCCATTTTGCGGAATCTGGGCTCATCATCGCTTCCTCATAGTTTGTAGGTTCATCATGGTCAAGTAACATGACTTCCAGAATAGGATTACCGTACCACTCTAGTGCGGATCTTACTCTGGTAGACCTATGAGGTTCAGTAGAAACTTGATCTGAAGTTTTATGATCAATATCATTAGCTTCCTCACTAATTGGTGTAGTTGTCACAGGTGATTAGCTACGATTAGCTACGATTCACAAAAAGAAACAACTCAAACAGAGAAACGAAACTTGAGATACAAACGAAACAAGATCATTTACTAATCTGAAATAAACTCAAATTTTAAAGTGTCAAAATCATGTTCAAGTTGGTTAACTATAAAGAAGAGAACGTATCGAAGATTTCGGCGCTGGTGTCATCTAATTTGGACAAACGAGCAAAAAGTCACACTAGTTTTAAAATCAGGGGCTAAATCGCAATAAAACTTATTCATGGATAGGTCCCTCGCCGAAAATAAAACTAAAAAGAAAAATCTAACGCGCGGACGTTCATTAACAGAATTAATCAAACGAAAATCATTCGCTAACGGATCTAAACAAACGAATGTTCGTTATTTAAACTAACCGGTCTAAAAAAATAAACCGAGAAAACCTAAAAAAAGGTTTGGGTTTCGGTGGTTTTGCCGGTTCTCGAAAAAAAACGGCGGCGGTGGCGGCGGCGGATCTGATGGCGGTAGCGGTGGGCAAGGCGTCGGCGGCGACTCTGGATGGCGGCGGCGCGGCACGGGCGGCAGCGGTTAAGAACAGCAGTGGCGGCGCAACAACATGTGGCGCGGGCGATGGCTGGGTTCGGCGTTGGCGGCGGGGCGATGAGGAGGAGAAACGGGAGGGCGGTGGCGGCTTATAAAGGGGCCCCCGGGGCTCTCCGACTTGGAGAAGGGGTCGCCCGGGCGGGGCGGCTCCGGACTCCGGCGGAGTCCACCTCCCGCACGGCGGCGGAGGCGGTTGTGGCGGCACGGGCCGGCTCGGATGGGCCGGCCGGGGTTTCGGCCTAGTCGGTGTGGAACATTTTTTATAATTATTTCACCATGAAAGAAAAATCCTAATAAAATATTAAAAAAATCTAAAAATTCCAGAAATAATTTTCATTGTCCAAACCTAATATTTAGGACAAGATGAACATTTTTCTGGACTAAAATGCAATTTTAAAAAATGCAAGTTTTCTCTAATTCAAATAAAATAGCAAATAAAATGCAAATAAAATAATAATTTCTTCTCCAATATTTCTCTTTTGTTGAAGAAGTCATATTATCTTCTCTCATTTATTTTTAGTATTGGAAATAATTATAGAGAAAAATATTAAAATCAAATTGATCCTCTTTTCAAATTTGAAATAAATTCAAAACATGAATTTTGTGAAACCTCCAACTCTCTCCTTGGGTCCTTGAGTTGCTTAAGGTTTCTAGGATCACAACAACATGCAAATAAATTATGATATGCATATGATGATCTATGTATAACATCCAAATTGAAAATCGGGATGTTACAATAGCACACAAGGCATTCCTCCGGTATTCGGGAGTGGCATAATCTCATAGTCGAAGAAATATGTATTTGACATGAAGAAAGCAATAGCAATAACTTAACGATCAATATGCTATGGTAACGGATGGGTCTTGTCCATCATATCATTCTCCTAATGATCTGATCTTGTTCATCAAATGACAACACATGTATATGGTTAGGAAACTTAACCATCTTTGATTAACGAGCTAGTCTAGTAGAGGCTTACTAGGGACATGGCCCATCTGTCTCCTAGGTGGTCGCAACCTGCCTTGTTGCTTCGCCACAAAGTAACAATCATGGGGCTGCCGGGAACCCAGGTCCACCACTACCTGGGTGGAACCACCTGCCCCTTTAGCCCCCATCTCCAAACAGTAACATAAGTAATGTAAAAGTATGTAGTATATGCACTCGTGATCACCTCCTGAAGTGATCACGGCCTAGTAGTATAGGATGGCAGACGAACAAGAGTGTAAGGCCATTGATGATAAACTAGCAACCTGTACTAAGCATGTAGGATTGCAGGTAAAGGTAACAACAGAAGTAACAAGGATAGGCTATGCAGCAGAATAGGTTCATTTAAAAGCAGTAGCAGCTACACTACGCTAATGCAAGCAGTAGAGGGAGAGAGTAGGCGATATCCAGATGAACAAGGGGGGTTTGCTTGCCTGGAAGCTTGGCAGAGAAGGAAGGGTCGCTGATACGTCTCCAACGTATCTATAATTTTTGATTGCTCTATGCTACTTTATCTACAGTTTTGGACTATATTGGGCTTTATTTTCCACTTTTATATTATTTTTGGGACTAACCTATTAACCGGAGGCCCAGCCCAGAATTGCTGTTTTTTGCCTATTTCAGTGTTTCGAAGAAACGGAATATCAAACGGAGTCCAAATAGAATGAAACCTTCGGGAACGTGATTTTCTCACCGAACGTGATCCAGGAGACTTTGACCCTACTCCAAGAAGCTTTCGAGGAGGTCACGAGGGTGGAGGGCGCGCCCCCTTGGGCGCGCCCCCCTACCTTGTGGGCCCCTCGGAGCTCCACCGATGTACTCCTTCCTCCTATACATACCTATGTATCCCCAATAGACCAGAGAGGGAGCCAAAAACCTAATTCCACCGCCGCAACCTTCTGTATCCACGAGATCCCATCTTGGGGCCTGTTCCGGAGCTCGGCCGGAGAGGGCATCCACCATGGAGGGCTTCTACATCATCACCATAGCCCCTCCGATGAAGTGTGAGTAGTTTACTTCAGACCTTCGGGTCCATAGCTAGTAGGTAGATGGCTTCTTCTCTCTTTTTGGATCTCAATACAATGTTCTCCCCCTCTCTCGTGGAGATCTATTCGATGTAATCTTCTTTTTGCGGTGTGTTTGTTGAGACCGATGAATTATGGGTTTATGATCCAACTTATCTATGGAAAATATTTGATTCTTCTCTGAATTCTTTTATGTATGATTGAGTTATCTTTGCAAGTCTCTTTGAATTATCCGTTTGGTTTGGCCAACTAGATTGGTAGTTCTTGCAATGGGTGAAGTGCATGGCTTTGGGTTCAATCTTGCGGTGTCCTTACTCAGTGATAGAAAGAGTTGCAAGGCACGTATTGTATTGTTGCCATCGAGGATAACAAGATGGGGTATTTATCATATTGCATGAATTTATTCCTCTACATCATGTCATCTTGCTTAAGGCGTTACTCTGTTTTTAACTTAATACTCTAGATGCATGCTGGATAGCGGTCGATGAGTGGAGTAATAGTAGTAGATGCAGAATCGTTTCGATCTACTTGTCACGCACGTGATGCCTATATACATGATCATACCTAGATAACCTCATAACTATGCTCGATTCTAACAATTGCTCAACAGTAATTTGTTCACCCACCGTAGAATACTTATGCTCTTGAGAGAAGCCACTAGTGAAACCTATGGCCCCCGGGTCTATTCTCATCATATCAATCTCCATCACTTTATTTACTTGCTTTGCCTTTTACCTTTTTACTTTGCATCTTTATACCAAAAATACCAAAAATATTATCTCTATCAGATCTCACTCTCATAAGTGACCGTGAAGGGATTGACAACCCCTAAGCGTTGGTTGCGAGTTGCTATCGTGTTGTGCAGGTACGAGGGACTTGCGTGTGACCTCCTACTAGATTGATACCTTGGTTCTCAAAAACTGAGGGAAATACTTATGCTACTATGCTGCATCATCCTCTCCTCTTTGGGGAAAGCCAACGCAAGCTCGAGACATAGCAAGAAGAATTTCTGGCGCCGTTGCCGGGGAGGCTTACGCAAAAGTCAACATACCAAGTACCCATCGCAATCCCTATCTCTCGCATTACATTATTTGCCATTTGCCTCTCGTTTTCCTCTCCCCCACTTCACCCTTGCCATTTTATTCGCCTTCTCTTTCCCAATCTCCTTCTCCTTTTCCCTTTGCCTTTTGTTTGCTCGTGTGTTAGTTTGCTTGCTTGTCATCATGACTAGTCCCTTATCTACTCCTATGTCTCCCGAGTTTGAAGTTCTTCACTTCAAGCAAAGGCAAGGAGAAACCTTAAAAGATGCTTGGTATAGGATGATGGAATCTTATCCTAAATGCACCCTAGAGGTGAACTATAGAATCCCTTTTCGGAATTTTTATGTTGGGTTAAATATAGCATATAGACAAATCCTGGATTGCATTGCCAAGGGAAATTTCATTGAAATTGATCCCAGTATTGTGCATGAAATTATAGAGAGAATAGTGGGAACACCACCCCAAAAAGAAGGATCTAACCAGGAAGAAACCCAAATGTTTGAAAAGATTTGTGAAGCAACAAAATTTTTACAAAAGTCTCTTGATCCTCTTAAAAATATTGGCGGAAATCTTAACCGTATGAATACGTTGATTACTCTTTGCAATAAACGGTTGGATTCTTTAGATCTAAAAATTTCCGAGTATGACGGGAGGAGGAAAGAACCCCCCGGATTAGAACATGACTCCACTAAAAAATTAAAAACCCAAGATGGCAATACCTAGATCTATCCTTGCTTATATGCCTAGCTAGGGGCGTTAAACGATAGCGCTTGTTGGGAGACAACCCAATTTTATTTTGTGTTTTTTGTTTTTGGTTCTGTTTAGGAATAAATAATCCATCTACCTTCTGTTTGGATGTGTTTTTATGTTTTAATTAGTGTTTGTGCCAAGTAGGACCTATAGGATAACCTACGATGATAATTGATTTGATTCTGCTGAAAAACAGAAACCTTAGCGCTCACGAGATTAGTAGTCAATTTTTACTGGAGAGTGATTTTGCGTTAATTATTTTTGCTGCTGATCAATAAACAAATTTTACAGAACTTACTATTTTGGTAGATGTTTTAGAATTCCAGAAGTTTGCGTTAGTTACAGATTACTACAGACTGTTCTGTTTTTGACAGATTCTGTTTTTCGTGTGTTGTTTGCTTATTTTGATGAATCTATGGCTAGTAAATTAGTTTATAAACCATAGAGAAGTTGGAATACCGTAGGTTTAACACCAATATAAATAAATAATGAGTTCATTACAGTACCTTGAAGTAGTCTTTTGTTTTCTTTCTCTAACGGAGCTCACGAGATTTCTGTTGTGTTTTGTGTTGTGAACTTTTCAAGTTTTGGGTGAATTCTTTTGATGGATTATGGAACAAGGAGTGGAAAGAGCCTAAGCTTGGGGATGCCCATGGCACCCCCAAGATAATCCAAGGACACCAAAAAGTCAAAGCTTGGGGATGCCCCGGAAGGCATTCCCTCTTTCGTCCACTTCCATCGGTAATTTACTTGGAGCTATATTTTTATTCACCAACATGATATGTGTTTTGCTTGGAGCGTCTTGTATTATTTATGTCTTTGCTTGTTAGTCTAGCACAATCATCCTTGCTGTACACACCTTTTGAGAGAGCCATACATGATTTGGAATTTGTTAGAATACTCTATGTGCTTCACTTATATCTTTTGAGCTTGATAGTTTTACTCTATGTGCTTCACTTATATCTTTTGAGCGTGATAATTTTTGCTCTAGTGCTTCACTTAGATCTTTTAGAGCACGGTGGTGGATTTGTTTTAAAGAAACTTGATCTCTCGTGCTTCACTTAGATTATTTTGAGAGTCATTAATAGCATGGTAGTTTGCTTAATGTTAATATACTTAGTGTTCAAAATATGTGAAACTTTCTTTTGAGTGAATTGAATACTAAGATAAATTTAATGCTTAATAATTGTTTTAAGATATGGAGGTAATAATATCAAAGTCGTGCTAGTTGACTAGTTGTGAATTTGAGAAATACTTGTGTTGAAGTTTGTAAGTCCCGTAGCATGCACGTATGGGTAAAGTTGTGTAACAAATTTGAAGCATGAAGTGTACCTGGCTTGTGCATCCTTATGAGTGGCGGTCGGGGACGAGCGATGGTCTTTTCCTACCAATCTATCCCCCTAGGAGCATGCGTAGTAGTACTTTGCTTCAAGGGCTAATAAACTTTTGCAATAAGTATATGAGTTCCTTATGACTAATGTGAGTCCATGGATTATACGCACTTTTACCTTTCCGCATTTGCTAGCCTCTTCGGTACTGTGCATTGCCCTTTCTCACCTTGAGAGTTGGTGCAAACTTCGCCGGTACATCCAAACCCCGTGATATGATACGCTCTTTCACACATAAACCTCCTTATATCTTCCTCAAAACAGCCACCATACCTACCTATTATGGCATTTCCATAGCCATTCCGAGATATATTGCCATGCAACTTTCCACCGTTCCGTTCATCATGACATACTTTACTTTTGTCATATTGCCATTGCATGATCATGTAGTTGACATCGTATTTGTGGCAAAGCCACCACGTATTATTTTTCGTACATGTCACTCTTGATTCATTGCACCATCCCGGTACACCGCCGGAGGCATTCATATAGAGTCATATCTTGTTCTAGTTTCGAGTTGTAATATCAAGTTGTTGTAATGAAAGTGTGATGATCATCATTATTAGAGCATTGCCCCAGTGAGGAAAAGGATGATGGAGACAATGATTCCCCCACAAGTCGGGATGAGACTCCGGACTTTACAAAAAAAAAAGGCCAAAGAAGCCCAAATAAAAAAAGAGGCCAAAGAAGCCCACCAAAAAAATGAGAGAAAAAGAGAGAAGGGGCAATGTTACTATCCTTTTACCACACTGGTGCTTCAAAGTAGCACCTTGTTCTTCATGTAGTGAGTCTCGTTATTTGTGCTTCAAAGTAGCACCACGTTTTTCATGTAGTGAGTCTCATAAATTATCTTGTTCATACTAGTGGGAATTTTTCATTATAGAACTTGGCTTGTATATTCCAATGATGGGCTTCCTCAAAATGCCCTAGGTCTTCGTGAGCAAGTGAGTTGGATGTACACCCACTAGTTTTCTTTTGTTGAGCATTCATAGCTCTAGTGCATCCGTTGCATGGCAATCCCTACTCCTCATGTTGACATCAATTGATGGGCATCTCCATAGCCCGTTAATTAGCCTTGTCAATGTGAGACTTTCTCCTTTTTTGTCTTCTCCACACAATCCCATCATCATATTCTATTCCACCTATAGTGCTATATCCATGGCTTGCACTCATATATTGCGTGAGGGTTGAAAAAGCTGAAGCGCGTTAAAAAGTATGAAACAATTGCTTGGCTTGTCATCGGGGGTATAGAAGTTGGGAACATCTTTGTCTGACGAAAATGAAGCATGGCCTAACTATATGATTTTGTAGGGCTGGACTTTCTTTGGCTATGTTATTTTGAGATGACATAATTGTTCTGGTTAGTATGCTTGAAGTATTATTATTTCTATGCCAATATGAACTTTTATCTTGAATCTTTCAGATCTGAATATTCATACCATGATTAAGAAGATTTACATTGAAATTATGCCAAAGTATCACTCCGCATCAAAATTCTTTTTTATCATTTACCTACTCGAGGACGAGCAGGAATTGAGCTTGGGGATGCTTGATACGTCTCCAAGGTATCTATAATTTTTGATTGCTCCATGCTACTTTATCTACTGTTTTGGACTATATTGGGCTTTATTTTCCACTTTTATATTATTTTTGGGACTAACCTTTTAACCGGAGGCCCAACCCAGAATTGCTGTTTTTTTTGCCTATTTCAGTGTTTCGAAGAAACAAAATATCAAACGGAGTCCAAACGGAATGAAACCTTGGGGAACGTGATTTTCTCACCGAACGTGATCCAGGAGACTTGGACCCTACTCCAAGAAGCTTCCGAGGAGGTCACGAGGGTGGAGGGCGCGCCCCCCTACATCGTGGGCCCCTCGGAGCTCCACCGACATACTCCTTCCTCCTATATATACCTACGTATCCCCTATAGACCAGAGAAGGAGCCAAAAACCTAATTCCACCGCCGCAACCTTCTGTATCCACGAGATCCCATCTTGGGGCCTGTTCCGGAGTTTCACCGGAGAGGGCATCCACCATGGAGGGCTTCTACATCATCACCATAGCCCCTCCGATGAAGTGTGAGTAGTTTACTTCAGACCTTCGGGTCCATAGCTAGTAGCTAGATGGCTTCTTCTCTCTTTTTGGATCTCAATACAATGTTCTCCCCCTCTCTCATGGAGATCTATTCGATGTAATCTTCTTTTTGTGGTGTGTTTGTTGAGACCGATGAATTGTGGGTTTATGATCCAACTTATCTATGGAAAATATTTGATTCTTCTCTGAATTCTTTTATGTATGATTGAGTTATCTTTGAAAGTCTCTTCTAATTATCCGTTTGGTTTGGCCAACTAGATTGGTAGTTCTTGCAATGGGAGAAGTGCATGTCTTTAGGTTCAATCTTGCGGTGTCCTTACTCAGTGAAAGAAAGAGTTGCAAGGCACGTATTGTATTGTTGCCATCGAGGATAACAAGATGGGGTATTTATCATATTGCATGAATTTATTCCTCTACATCATGTCATCTTGCTTAAGGCATTACTCTGTTTTAAACTTAATACTCTAGATGCATGCTGGATAGCGGTCGATGAATGGAGTAATAGTAGTAGATGCAGAATCGTTTTGATCTACTTGTCACGGACGTGATGCCTATATACATGATCATACCTAGATAACCTCATAACTATGCTCGGTTCTATCAATTGCTCAACAGTAATTTGTTCACCCACCGTAGAATACTTATGCTCTTGAGAGAAGCCACTAGTGAAACCTATGGCCCCCGGGTCTATTCTCATCGTATCAATCTCCATCACTTTATTTACTTGCTTTGCCTTTTACCTTTTTACTTTGCATCTTTATACCAAAAATACCAAAAATATTATCTCTATCGATCTCACTCTCGTAAGTGATTTGTGAAGGATTGACAAGCCCTAAGCGTTGGTTGCGAGTTGCTATCATGTTGTGCAGGTACGAGGGACTTGCGCGTGACCTCCTACTGGATTGATACCTTGGTTCTCAAAAACCGAGGGAAATACTTACGCTACTGTGCTGCATCATCCTATCCTCTTCGGGGAAAACCAACGCAAGCTCGAGACGTAGCAGTCACCAACACCGTAGTCGATCGAGGCAGCAACGATGTTAGTCTCGTAGTCTACCGGAGAGAAGAGGGAATAAAAATTAATACAATGCAAACAGATGCATGGCAATGCATGACATGACATATAACGGTGCTAGGTGTGCTCTAACGCGGTACTACGCGATACTGGTGAAGGGGGAATCTTTCGGGAAAGTATTCCCGGTGTCAGGCATTTTTGAACTGATGAAATGGAGGGGGACTGTTGCATGTTTGCTATGCTAGGGATGTGTGGCGGATGAACGGATTGCGTATTCGGATTCGTCTTGTTGTTCTGAGCAACTTTCATGTGTAAAGTATTTTCATCCGAGTTACGAATTATTTTATATTAATTTTCAAAGTTTTAGTTCATTTCCTGAAATTATTTTAATTTGAAAATGAATTTATTGCATCATCCTGACGTCATCCTGGAGTCAGCAGTCAACCCAGCCAGTCCAGGTCAAACCTGACGGCTGGGCCCCACCTGTCATACGCAGTGGACTACTCAGAGTTCAATCTAATCTAATTTTAGCTAATTAAGCAATTGTGCGCACTAGTCAGTGACTAATTATCTATATTAATTAAATTAACTAATTTAATTAGTTTATAGGGTGGGTCCACTGGTCAGCTGCTGGGACCGGCCGAGTCAGCAAGCTGACCATGGTCAACTGGGCCAGCCGGGCCCCTGAGGCCACCAGGCAGTGACCGAGGTGGGCCCTGTGGCAGGCCACGTTGGCGGGCGACGGAGGTTCATCGCCGGCGACCGAAAATGCAGAGGTGCGCGGACCTCACCGGAATCACGCCACGGTGCATGTAAGGGGGCGCAGGTGGGTTCTTTTGAACGCCCGCGCCATGGCGCATTGAAAGGCAGCGGTGGTTTGGCCGGAGGAGGACCGCAACGTCGGCAGAGGCGAGCGGGGCGGATGCCGGGGCTCGGGAAAGCCCTAAGGAGGGGCTGCAGGGCACGGTTCGCCGGGGTGCTAGGTGTGTTCGAACGCATGCAACAGCGCGCGTCGAGTGGCGGTGGTCACAGGCACGGGGGTGGTCGGAGTGGAGCGGTGTGTTGAGGTCGGGCGGTGGCTGGAATCGGAGATCGATGGGGACGGGGCTAGGGGCAGCGAGGAGTTGCACTCGAGAGTGCTACGGTGTCGTAGTGGCGCAGGGAGCACGGTTACGCGGTCGGACGCGAGTCGCGCGTGCGATGACCGCGACGGCGAGCTCGACGGCGGAGCCGTAGCTCGGCAATGGTGGTGCATCACACACGACTAGCTATGACATGGAAATGAAGTAAGGATGGGGAGAAGAAGGGGGTGGCACTCATTGAGCGGCACACGAAAGGCCTGCAGGGAGCAGGAGCGCAGAGGCGAGGCGGAATCCGATGCGGTGGAGCTCGATGTTTGGAGGTTGAAGACGACCTCGTCCACGACGCTGCGAAGGCACTGAGCTCAAACCAATGGGTGGGGACGACGAGGTGGGCGACGAGGGAGCTCGATGACACATTAGCGTGGTGCGGGAAGGACGGTGGCCACGGCTACGTGACGGCCACGTCCATGGGAGCGCTCGGATGGGGCAGATCTGAGGACAGAGGGGGAGGCGGAGATCTGGGAGGAGATGGGGTGGTGAGTGGGAGAGGGAACTATGGAGCCGCGGCGCTGGCGGCCTTATCCCACCGGCGGGGACGGCGAGGGGGTGCGACGGGGACGCGCCCCTGTTCATAGCGCAGTCGGAGGGACAGGGCGCGTGGAAAGGAGACGACAAGGTGGGACGGGGGAGTGGGCCTGCTCGGTTGGGTCGGTTGGGCTGGCCGGCTGGGCCGTTTGGCCCAGTTGGCTGGGGGTCCTTTTCTTTCTCTTCCTATTTTATTTCTTTCTTTACTTTTTGTTTATCTTTCTTTTACTGTTTCATATTGAATTTTAGTTTTGTGAAATACAAAAAATGATCCCTAAATAAGTATTACCACTAAACCCACTGCCACAAAAAGTTTAACCCCGAGATAAAATAGTTTAACATTTTATTAATTATAGAAAAACATTTAAATATTTGTTTTCACTGCTGTTTTATTCACCTTAGAGTATTTAAACATTTTATAAAAGTGGGGTTTCTTCACGACAATTACCTATGCATTATTTGGCACAACCCGAACATTTTAGTTTTAAAGTTTGAAAACTTTTGAAGTTTGCCTTTAATTCAGTTTTGAATTTGAATGGTTTTGAACTAATGCGAGATTATCAGCAGTAACCAAGGTGACGTAGCATCATTATCAGAGGTTCACTGTAGCTTAATTATCTGCGTGTTACATGGTATTTACAAGATTATGCTTGTTGGTCCTTGTGTGGCGTTCCACGGCTGGCTGCTAGCACGCAAAGGTGAAGACAATGCTCGATCGGGTGAGAACCCAAGCTCATTCATAGCCTCGCTTCACCCCCTCCCTCCCTCCTCTCCCGTCTCCTTCTCCCTCCCATCCCAAACCAGCCGCCGCCCACCCTGACGCCGATCACCTTTCCCCCAATCCCAGTGCCGCCTCCACCCTCTCTCCATATATAGGCACCCACCGCTACCTTATATCACGTTCTCGAGAAGGTCAGGTGGAGGCCAGATCCGCCACGCAAGGTCAGGTAGAGGCCAGATCCGCCACGCCATGGAGATTGAGCGCATGCACTGCTACCTCTTGAGTTTGCGTTTGTGTTTCCCTTAAAGAGGAAAGGGTGATGCAACAAAGTAGAGTAAGTATTTCCCTCAGTTTGAGAACCAAGATATCAATCCAGTAGGAGACAAAGCACAAATCACCGAATACTTGCACAAACAATCAAACAAACTTGCACCCAACACGATAAAGGGGTTGTCAATCCCTTCACGGTTACTTGCAAAAGTGAGATCTGATAGAGATCGATAAATGGTAAAGTAAAGATTTCTGGTATTTTTGGTTTATAGATCGCAAAGTAAAAGATTGCAAAATAATAGATTGGAAACTAATATGATGGAAAAGAGACCAAGGGGCCATAGATTTCACTAGTGGCTTCTCTCAAAGTAGCAAATAGTACGGTGGGTGAACAAATTACTGCCAAGGAATTGATAGAAGAGCGCATAATTATGACAACATCAAAGGCAATGATCCTGAACATACGCATGACATCTGTGTCAAGTAGACCTAAAAAATTCTGCACTACTACTATTACTCCACACATCGACCGCTATCAAGCATGCATCTAGAGTATTAATTTCATAAAGAACGGAGCAACACATTAAGTAGGATGACATGGTGTAGAGGAATTAACTCAAGCAATATTATGAAAACCCCGTCTTTTTATCCTCGATGCCAACAATACAATACGTGCCTTGCTGCCTCTACTGTCACTGGGAAAGGACACCACAAGATTGAACCCAAAGCTAAGCACTTCTCCCATTGCAAGAAAAACAAATCTAGTAGACCAAACTAAACCAATAATTCGAAGAGACTTGCAAAGATATCAAATCATGCATAAAAGAATTCTAAGAATATTCAAATAATATTCATAGATAATCTGATCATAAATCCACAATTCATCAGATCTCGGCAAACACACCACAAAAGAGCATTACATCAAATAGATCTCCAAGAACATCGAGGAGACACATGGTATTGAGAATCAAAGAGAGAGAAGAAGCCATCAAGCTACTAGCTATGGACCTGTAG
This sequence comes from Aegilops speltoides, assembly GCA_021437245.1. Lineage (NCBI taxonomy): Eukaryota > Viridiplantae > Streptophyta > Magnoliopsida > Poales > Poaceae > Aegilops > Aegilops speltoides. The sequence continues at coordinate 456,609,729 of CM038142.1, forward strand.
GTCTGTGGTAAACTACTCACGCTTCATCGGAAGGGCAATGGTGTTGATGTAGAAGCCCTCCATGATCGAATCCCCCTCCGACTAGACGTCGGAAAAGGTACCTAGATGGGATCTGATGGGTATAGAAGGTTGCGGTGGTGGAAAAGTGTTTTATGGCTCCCCCTGATGGTTTGGGGGTATAAGAGTATATATGGGCGAAAGAATTAGGTCAGGAGAGCCATGAGGGACCGACAAGACAGGAGGGCGCGCCCTCCACCCTTGTAGCCACCTCGTGGCTCCTCCGACTTCATCTCCAAGTCTCCTGGTTTGCTTCTGGTCCAAGAAAGATCATCGCAAAAGTTTTATTCCATTTGGACTCCGTTTGGTATTCCTTTTCTGCGAAACTCAAAAACAGGAAAAACAGAAACTGGCACTAGGCTCTAGCTTAATAGGTTTGTCCCAAAAATAATATAAAATAGCATATTAATGCATATAAAACATCCAAAATAGATAATATAATAGCATGGAACAATAAAAAATTATAGATACGTTGGAGACGTATCAAGCATCCCCAAGCTTAATTCCTGCTCGTCCTTGAGTAGATAAATGATAAAAACAGAATTTTTGATCTGGAATGCTACCTAACATATTTATCAATGTAATCTTCTTTATTGTGGCATGAATGTTCAGTTCCATAAGATTCAAAACAAAAGTTTAATATTGACATAAAACAATAATACTTCAAGCATACTAATAAGGCAATCATGTCTTCTCAAAATAACATGGCCAAAGAAAGATATCCTTACAAAATCATATAGTCTGGCTATTCTCCATCTTCATTACACAAAATATTTAAATCATGCACAACCCCGATGACAAGCCAAACAATTTTTCCATACTTTTGATGTTCTAAAACTTTTTCAACTTTCACACAATACATGAGCGTGAGCCATGGATATAGCACTATGTTGGAAGAGAATATGGTGGTTGTGGAGAAGACAAAATGAGGGAGATAGTCTCACATCAACTAGGCGTATCAACGGGCTATGGAGATGCCCATCAATAGATATCAATGTGAGTGAGTGGGGATTGCCATGCAACGGATGCACTAGAGATATAAGTGTATGAAAGCTCAAAAAGAAACTATGCGGGTGTGCATCCAACTCGCTTGCTCATGAAGACCTGGGGCAATTTGAGGAAGCCCATCATTGGAATATTCAAGCCAAGTTCTATAATGAAAAATTCCCACTAGTATATGAAAGTGATATCATAGGAGACTCTCTATCATGAAGATCATGGTGCTACTTTGAAGCACAAGCGTGGAAAAAGGATAGTAACATTGCCCCTTCTCTCTTTTTCTCTCATTTTTTCTTTTCTTTTTTTGGTCCTTTCTCATTTTTTTGGCCTCTTGTTTTTTATATTTTTTCCGGAGTCTCATCCTGACTTGTAGGGGAATCATAGTCACTAACATCCTTTCATCACTGGGACAATGCTCTAATAATGAAGATCATCACACTTTTATTTACTTACAACTCAAAAAATTACAACTCGATATTTAGAACAAAATATGACTCTCTATGAATGCCTCCGGTGGTGTACCGGGATGTGCAATGAATCAAGAGCGACATGTATGAAAGAATTATGAAAGGTGGCTTTGGCACAAATATGATGTCGACTACATGATCATGCAAAGCAATATGACAATGATGATGCGTGTCATAATAAACGGAACGGTGGAAATTTGGATGGCAATATTATCTCCAAATGGCTATGGAACTGCCATAATAGGTAGGTATGGTGGCTGTTTTGAGGAAGGTATATGGTGGGTGTATGGTACCGGTAAAATTTGTGCGGCACAATAGAGGCTAGTAATGGTGGAAGGGTGAGAGTGTGTATAATTCATGGACTCAACATTAGTCATAAAGAACTCATATACTTATTGCAAAAATTTATCAGTTATCAAAACGAAATATTACGCGCATGATCCTAGGTGGATAGATTGGTATGAAAGGACCATTACTCATCCCCGACCGCCACTCATAAGGAAGACAATAAAAAAATAAATCATGCTCTGACTTCATCACATAACGGTTCACCATACCTTCATGCTACGGGAATAACAAACTTTAACACAAGTATTTCTCAAATTCACAACTACTCACTAGCATGACTCTAATATCACCATCTTCATATCTCAAAACAATCGTAAAGAACCAAACTTCTCATAGTATTCAATGCACTTTATAAGAAAGTTTTTATTATATCCTTCTTGGATGCCTATCATATTAGGACTAAATTTATAACCAAAGCAAATTACCATTATGTTCTAGAGACTCTCAAAATAATATAAGTCTAGCATGAGAGTTCATCAATTTCTATAAAATGAAGCCACAGTCGTGCTATAAAAAGATATAAGTGAAGCACTAGAGCAAAATTGCCTAGCTCAAAAGATATAAGTGAAGCACATAGAGTATTCTAATAAATCATGATTCATGCATGTCTCTTCCAAAAGGTGTGTACAGCAAGGATGATTGTGGCAAACTAAAAATCAAAGACTCAAATCATACAAGACGCTCCAAGCAAAACACATGTCATGTGGTGAATAAAAATATAGCCTCAAGTAAAGTTACCGATAAATGAAGACGAAAGAGGGGGTACCATCCGGGGCATCCCCAAGCTTAGTTGCTTGGTTGTCCTTGAATATTACCTTGGGGTACCTTGGGAATCCCCAATCTTAATATCTTGCCTCTCCTTATTCCATAGTCCATAAAATCCTTACCCAAAACTGGAAAACTTCACAACACAAACTCAACAGAAAATCTTATAAGCTCCGTTAGTATAATAAAATAAAACACCACTCTAAGGTACTGTTGTGAACTCATTCTATATTTATATTGGTGTAATATCTATTGTATTCCAACTTTTCCATGGTTCATACCCCCCGGTACTACCCATAGATTCATCAAAATAAGCAAACAACACATAGAAAACAGAATCTGTCAAAAATAGAACAGTCTGTAGTAATCTGTAACTCTCAAATACTTCTGTAACTCCAAAAATTCTGAAAATTTAGGACGACCAGGGAAATTTGTGCAGCAACCCAGAGAAAAAAGAATCAGATCAAAAGCATGTTGCAATAAAATCCTGCAAATTATTTACTGGGCAAAAAAGTTTCTGTTTTTTAGCAGGATCAACACAACTATCACCGTAAGCTATCCTGAAGGTTTAACTTGGCACAAACACTAATTAAAACACAAAACCACATCTAACTGGAGGCTAGATGAATTATTAATACTAAACAGGAGCAAAAATAAAATTGGGTTGCCTCCCAACAAGCGCTATTATTTAACACCCTTAGCTAGGCATAAAACACGAATAGATCTAGGTATTGTCATAATAATGATAAGGCAAATCTCGAAAGCACATCTCATACTCTCTACGTTCAACAGCAAGTTTTCTTTGTGGCAAGCAAAAGTAATCAAAAGAGATAAATTTAATGGGATAGAAATCCCCAAGATCAAGCTCGGGAGGAATTGATTCCTCCTATGGCCCTTCATATTGTATAACCAACTCATCATTATTCAAGAGAGAAACCCAACCCATTGTATTTAATAGCCAAATCATCATTAAGCTCAGAAATCCTATCAACTAGAACATCGGTAGGGACCCTCTTTCTTAAATTTTCATTATAAGCAACATGATCTAGGGATCGTAAATGAATTATGTACTCTTGGTTAAAGAGAATTGCCTCATGGGAGGACGACCATGTCTACCTTATAATACGCAAAAATTTCACTAGCTTCTTTTATTATAAATCTAAACTCATGTGCTAGAAAGATGGTAGCTGCGCGCTTAATAGAAGAATGCTCAATATTAGAAAACTCTAGAAAAATCCTTTGTATGGATGGATGCATGTGAACAAATTGTCTTCCAAGTTCAACCACGAGCAAGGATATAGCATCCGCAAGACTACTAGTTTTATAGAGAATAGATCCACCCATCATGGGTAACACAGCGACACAAGTAAAGAAATCTTGAATAACCCCTTCTCCAATAATATTGCCGCAACCAAGCGTTTTAGTGTGCAAAATAGTAGATTCTTCATGAGGATTAGTATTACCAAAAGCATCATAGTTTCCCTCATTGTTACTACTATCTTTTTTAGCGATAACCTCCTCAGATTCAGACATGATGGCAACAAACCAATCTAGCGATCTTAGCAAACCGAAAGCAAACGAAGAAGACGAATGGAAGAGGGGCGAAGAAAAGGCAAATCATTCAAAAATCATTTTAGAGGTGGGGGAGAGGAAAATAAGAGGTGAATGGTGAATAATGTAATGCAAGAGATGAGAGTTTATGATGGGTACTTGGTATGGCTTGACTTGGTGTAGATCTCCCCGGCAACGGCGCCAGAAATTCTTCTTACTACCTCTTGAGCTTGCGTTGGTTATTCCCTTGAAGAGGAAAGGGTGATGCAGCAAAGTAGAGTAAGTATTTCCCTCAGTTTGAGAACCAAGGTATCAATCCAGTAGGAGACAACGCACAAGTCACTGAATACTTGCACAAACAATCAAACAAACTTGCACCCAACATGATAAAGGGGTTGTCAATCCCTTCACGGTTACTTGCAAAAGTGAGATCTGATAGAGATAGATAAATGGTAAAGTAAATATTTTTGGTATTTTTGGTTTATAGATCGGAAAGTGAAAGATTGCAAAATAGTAGATCGGAAACAAATATGATGGAAAAGAGAACTTATATGATGGAAAAGAGACCCGGGGGCCATAGGTTTCACTAGTGGCTTCTCTTAAGATAGCAAATAGTACGGTGGGTGAACAAATTACTGCCAAGGAATTGATAGAAGAGCGCATAATTATGACGATATCTAAGGCAATGATCATGAACATAGGCATCACGTCTATGTCAAGTAGACCGAACACGATTCTGTGTTTACTATTATTACTCCATACATCGACCGCTATCCAGCATGCATCTAGAGTATTAAGTTCATAAAGAACGGAGTAATGCATTAAGTAAAATGACATGATGTAGAGGAATTAACACAAGCAATATGATGAAAAACCCATTTTTTATCCTCGATGGCAACAATACAATACGTGCCTTGCTGCCCCTACTGTCACTGGGAAAGGACACTGCAAGATTGAACCCAAAGCTAAGCACTTCTCCTATTGCAAGAAAACCAATCTAGTAGGCCAAACTAAATCGATAATTCGAAGAGACTTGCAAAGATATGAAATCATGCATAAAATAATTCAGAGAAGATTCAAATAATATTCATAGATAATCTGATCATAAATCCACAATTCATCGGATCTCGGCAAACACACTGCAAAAGAGTTTTACATCAAATAGGTGTTCAAGAACATCGAGGAGAACATGGTATTGAGAATCAAAGAGAGAGAAGAAGCCATCAAGCTTCTAGCTATGGACCCGTAGGTCTGTGGTAAACTACTCACGCTTCATTAGAAGGGTAATGGTGTTGATTTAAAAGCCCTCCATGATCGAATCCCGCTCCGGCAAGACGCCAGAAAAGGTACCTGGATGGGATCTCACGGGTACAGACGGTTGCGGCGGTGGAAAAGTGTTTTCGTGGCTCCCTCTAATGGTTTTGGGGTATAAGAGTATATATGGGCGAAAGAATTAGGTCAGGAGACCCATGAGTGGCCCACAAGATAGGGGGCGCGCCCTACCCCTTGGGCATGCCCTCCACCCTTGTGGCCGTCTCGTGGCTCCTCCGACTTCATCTCCAAGTCTCCTGGTTTGCTTCTGGTCCAAGAAAGATCACCGCAAAAGTTTTATTCCGTTTGGTATTCCTTTTCTGCGAAACTCAAAAACAGGCAAAAAACAGAAACTGGCATCGGGCTCTAGGTTAGTAGGTTAGTCCCAAAAATAATATAAAATAGCATATTAATGCATATAAAATATTCAAAACAGATAATATAATAGCATGGAATAATCAAAAATTATAGATTCGTTGGAGTTGTATCAGGCACAGGCCGACGGTGGATTTTCTGCTCGCCTCCTCTCTTCGCCGACGGTGGTATGATAGGAATCACATCCCTCCTCCTCCTCCTCCTCTTCTTTCTCCCTCTGACCCCCGTCTCATCTCTTCCCTATAGATAGGTTTGTAGACAGGAGGTGCAGCGGCTGGACTGCCACAAGAAAGGAAGCTCGCTGCTGGTTTGCTTCTTCTTCTCCACCGGTGGTTAAGGAGAGGAGAGGAGCTGATGTCATGGAAGGTACACTCCCCTCTCCTCTCACTATCTCTCTCTCTCTCTCTATACCATCTAGTTGCTTAATTTTTTCTTCCCAATCCAAACAGGAGCATCTGATGCGTGTGTGCGTGTGTGTTGTTTGGGATGCCCTCCCCAAGAAAGATGGATGCATTAGGGGATTGGTTGATGATTCCTTCTTCCTCTTTTCTTTGTCTCAGCATCTGGTGCGTGCCAAAGTACTTCTTTTTTGGGGGTTTAGTTTATATATGTGTGTGCAATCAGGGAGATGTATGTATGTATGTATGGATGGATGCGCTGCTTACCACTGGAAGGAATAAAGTTCCTTCCTTATTGAATTTGACCAATGAATCAACCTTCCTCTAGATCAAGCAGAGAATGAATGAATTTGCAACTTCTCATTAAAAATTAATTAATGGCCAACTTCTTTGAGATTTATTATTTTGGTCAATGAATTTTTATATGAATCAATCATACTGTCAATTGGTTTCTTACTCAAGCCTGCCTACAGAACTGACTACTGCTTTGTCGCATATGAGTTTGCAAATGAAAGGGCGCTTCCTGAGGTGACCTCTGCCATGTGACGACAGTGGATGATAGCATTGGCTACAAAACCGCAATGTTGAGGTCCGTTCCTCGCCTCTGTGGCCATCGAGCCCAAAGTTATGTATGTCACGCTAGGGTTGTTCACTTGCTATGTACAAGAATTGCTCTTGTCATGTGTTTTGTTTCCTTGTTGGACATGTTGCTACGGTTTATGTGGTGCTTACTTGTATGGTAAATCATTTGGGGGTAGCTAGATATAAACCTGTTTGTTGTTGTTTGATGCTCTTGCGTGTGGTGATGTCTACTACACAACTTGTTCCTGTAGACTCGTGTTGGGCCTCCAAGCACAGAGTTTTGTAGGACAGTAGCAATTTTCCCTCAAGTGGATGACCCAAGGTTTATCAATCCGTGGGAGGCGTAGGATGAAGATGGTCTATCTCAAACAACCCTGCAACCAAATAACAAAGAGTCTCTTGTGTCCCCAACATACCCAATACAATGGAAAATTGTATAGGTGCACTAGTTCAGCGAAGAGATGTTGATAAAAGTGTAATATGGATGGTAGAAATATATTTTTATAATCTGAATACATAAAAATAGCAAGGTAGCAAACGATAAAAGTGAGCACAAACGGTATTGCAATGCTTGAAAATGAGGCCTAGGGTCCATACTTTTGCTAGTGAAATCTCTCAATAATGCTAATCTAATTGGATCATATAACCATCCCTCGATGTGTGATGAAGAATAAGAAGAAATTATTTGTAGGGTATGAAACCACCTTAAAGTTATTCTTTCTGTTCGATCTATTGAAGAGTTCGTACTAAAATAACACAAAGTTATTCTTTCCGTTCGATCTATCCAAGAGTTCGTACTAAAATAACACCATATGATACGCATCAACCAACTCTAATGTCACCTAGATACTCCAATGTCACCACAGGTATCCATGAGTTAATTATATGATACACATCAAACAATTTCAGATTCATAATACTTGATCCAACACAAAGAACCTCAAAGAGTGCCCCAAGATTTCTACCTGAGTAACAAGGACAAAACCATGCATCAACCCCTATGCATAGATTACCCCAATGTCATCTCACGAATCTGCGAGTTGAGTACCAAAACATATATCAAGTGGATCAATATAATACCCCATTGTCACCATGGTTATTCATATGCAAGACATATATCAAGTGCTCTCAAATCCATAAAGATATTCAATCCGATAAGAATAAAATCTCAAAGGGAAAACTCAATTCATCAAAACAAGATAGAGAGGGAGAAACACCAAGTGATCCAACTATATTAACAAAACCCATGATAAATCAAGATCGTGCCATCTCAAGAACACGAGAGAGAAAGAGAGAGAGATTAAACACATAGCTACTGGTACAAACCCTCAGCCCCGAGGGTGGACTACTCCCTCCTCATCATGGTGGCCGTCGGGATGATGAAGATGGCCTCCGGTGATGATCTCCCCCTCCGGCAGGGTGCTGGAACAGGGTCCAGATTGGTTTTCGTGGATACAGAGGCTTGCGGCAGCGGAACTTCCGATCTATGGTTACCCTGAGGGTTTTTGGAATATTTGGCAATTTATAGGGCGAGGAGGCGGTGCAAGAGGTCACCGAGGGGGCACAAACCCCTGGGTGCAGCTAGGTGGGTTGTGCCCACCTCAGGCCTCCCCTCTGGTACTTTTTAGCCCATCCTGGGTCTTTTGGTCCAAAAAAATTCTCCAAAAATTTTCGCTGCGTTTGGACTCTGTTATATTTGATACATCTCCAATGTATCTATAATTTTTTATTGTTCCATGCTATTATATTATCTATTTTTGATGTTTTATATGCATTAATATGCTATTTTATATTATTTTTGGGACTAACCTATTAACCTAGAGTCGAGTGCCAGTTTCTGTTTTTTACTTTTTGAGCTCTACAGAGAAGGAATACCAAACGGAGTCCAAACGGAATAAAACCTTCGCAATGATTTTTCTTGGACCAGAAGACACCCAGGAGACTTGGAGATCAAGTCGGAAGATCCACGAGGCGGCCACAAGGGGGGAGGGAACGCCCAGGGGGTAGGGCGCGCCCCTTGCCTTGTGGCCCCCTCGTGACTCCCCTGACTGAATTCTTCGTCCTATATATTCACATATATCCCCAACCCACCAAGAGCATCCACGAAAACACTTTTCCACCACCGCTACCTTCTGTTCCCGTGAGATCCCATCTAGGGGCCTTTTCCGGCATCCTGCCGTAGGTGGGTTCGACCATGGAGGGCTTCTACATCAACTCTATTGCCTTCTGATGAAGCGTGAGTAGTTTACCACAGACCTATGGGTCCATATCTAGTAGCTAGATAGCTTCTTCTCTCTCTTTGATTCTCAATACCATGTTCTCCTCGATGTTCTTGGAGATCTATCCGATGTAATCTTCTTTTTCAGAGTGTTTGTCGAGATCCGATGAATTGTGGATTTATGATCAGCTTATCTATGAATATAATTTTAATCTTCTCTGAATTCTTATATGCATGATTTGATATCTTTTGTAATTCTCTTCGAACTATCGGTTTAGTATGGCCAACTAGATTGGTTTTTCTTGCAATGGGAGAAGTGCTTAGCTTTGGGTTCAATCTTGCGGTGTCCTTTCCCAGTGATAGTAGGGGCAACAAGGCACATATTGTATTGTTGCCAGCGAGGATAAAAAGATGGGGTTTACATCATATTGCTTGAGTTTATTCCTCTACATCATGTCACCTTACTTAATGCGTTACTCTATTCTTCATGAACTTAATACTCTAGATGCAGGTAGGAGCCGGTCGATGTGTGGAGTAATAGTAGTAGATGCGGGCAGGAGTCGGTCTACTTGACATGGACGTGATGCCTATATAGCATAATCATTGCCTTGGATATCTTCATAACTTTGTGCTTTTATATCAGTTGCTCGACAGTAATTTGTTCACCCACCGTATTATTTGCTATCTTGAGAGAAGCCACTAGTGAAAACTATGGCCCCGGGTCTATTTTCCATCATATAAGTTTCCGATCTACTATTTTGCATTCTTTTACTTTCCGATCTATAAACCAAAAAACCCAAAAATATTTTTCCTTTTGTTTATCTATCTCTATTAGATATCACTTTTGCAAGTGACCATGAAGGGATTGACAAATCCTTTATCGCATTGGGTGCAAGTTTATTTGATTTTTTGTGCAGGTATTGGTGATTTGTGCGTTGTCTCCTACTGGATTGATACCTTAGTACTCTAACTGAGGGAAATACTTTTCTCTACTTTGCTGCACCACCCTTTCCTCTTCAAGGGAAAAACCAATGCAAGCTCAAGAAGTAGCAGTACTGATTTCCTGCGAGGTAAAGGGTGTGTTTGGTTAATGCCCAAGGTTGCCCCACCAAAGCATTGGCTAGTAAAATATAAGTTGAGGTTTTGGTTGCCCATGATTTGGCCAAAATTGGCAAGAAAAATGAACTAGAGTTGGCTAGAGTTCCTTGGCATGCCAAAAATTGTAACATCCAAAAATTCTAAATTTTGGAATGTTATATTAAATAGATAGTTTTGATTGCTCGTGTGATATGCTGTGTGAAACTGAGTGAATTTTGTAACTTTTTGAAAGTTAAATGAGAGGGAATGAAATGACTTTCCCTAAACTTTCACCTTGCATTTATGATCTCCTTGAATTCAAATTCTTTTCATCACAAAACTCTAGAGAGAAGATGACATGACTTCGTCCATTTAAATAAATGAAAAGGGTTTTGAAAATATTTGAATTTCATTTGGAAATATTTTCAAATTCAGAAACTTTAAGCAACTCAATGATTTTCATGAGAAAAGATAAAATGACTTCTTCAAAACATATGAAATATGAGTTGGGAGTTTAAAAGAAATCCAAATTAAAGTCCCTTTGAAAATTATTTTCAATTTGGACTTATTTGGGTTTTATTCAAATTATTTTTCTCCAAAAATAAAATATATGAAAATTAGGGTAAAATGATTCCCTATAGTAGAAAATGGAGGGAAATAAATTTGAAATCATTTTGGTATTTTGAAAATGATTTTAATTGGATTTTAGTGTAACAGTAGCACTCTTTGCTTTATTTGAATATTTGTGGATTTTATTGAAGCTAGAAAAATGTTCATGTTGAAGAAAAATCTTTTTCTGAAATTTTTGATATATAATATGCCTATGTTATATTTTTATTTTATTTGCATTTATTTATTTTTTTGCTGTGTGCAAATTGTTTTTTAACTTTTGACCGACCGAACTGGGGCTGCCCACCAGCCGGGCAAAGCCACGGCCCCCCCCCCTTGCCCATGCCGCCGCCAAGACCGAGTGGGACTCCTCCACAGACGCCGCCGCCGTGTCGGCCTCGGCGTTCGAGCCGTGCCACCGCCGCACCTACTTGCCCCTCGCCCAAGCATCGCCGCCAGATTCCCGCTTATAAAGCCCGCCGCCAAGACCCTCTCTTTTTCGATCGCAAGAACTCAGACTCGCGGAGTTCAAAAACTCCGATGAGATCTGCCGCTGCCGCCGTCGGTTGCCGTCGCCACCCGCGCTGCTGCCTCTCGCCACCTGCGTTGCTGCCTCGCGTCGCGCCGCCGCCCTCGCACTCCACAGCCGCGCCGCCGTCGAACACCGTCATTGCCTTAGCCCGCAGACACCGCCTGCCTCGCTGTCGTCGCGCCATCGCCGGAGAGCCACCGGAAACCGCCGCCACTGGTTTTCTGCCGAAGATCGCCAAACCGCCGGACCGGTATAAAACCGAACCCTAGATCGGTTATTTTTGGTTTTCCCAGTTTTTCTTTAAAACACGGTTTTCTTTTTAAGTCTAGTTATTTAACGAATGTTTTATGTTTAGATCTCTTTAGCGAACGGTTTTCATTAATTAGCGTTCGGCAGCGAACGTGCGCTCGGTAGAGTTTTTCTTTTTCTTTCTAATTTCAGCCAGGGACCCATCCATGAATATTTTATTTACAGATCAGCCTCTGGACTTCAAACACTCACAACTTTTACGTCGTTTATCCAAACTCAACGAAACCAACGCCTACTTCTTCATCATGATCCCCTCTATCTAGATAACCAACTTAAACATGTTTTTGAAAGCTTAAAATTTGAATTAAATGGTTTTGTATTTGAACTTCGTTTGATCGTAACTTGAGTTTTATAACTCTGTTTAAGTTGATTCTTTTTGCAAATCGAAGCTCTTGACCTAAACTTTCTGATAAGGCCAAATTCACTTAACTTTGGTACTGTTAGAAATTATTTTCTGTTGCAAGAGTTATTTGCTTGGTTTCGAAGCTTTCTGATTTTTTTCTTCGTTCTTTCCGATCTTTTGAGTGATTGCTTACGTGTGGTTACTATTGCTTGCTTACGATAGATTGAACGGAGTGTGACGAATAGAACTATAGGGAGTTGAGTGCGAAGGTTCTTCATCAACAGTACAGGCAAGTTCACACTTTGATCATATCCCTTTATTACCCAGTTTTTATGCATTAGTTCAACCCTCAAACATTGCATGAGTAGGACTTGATAATATGTGGGTATTTGGGAACTAGTTGATGAGGTAGGAACCTATTGTATTATATTTAAATCCCTTGGGAGTTACTACGTTATGCTTATACTACTATGCTATGCTCGTAGACGTGGTTTGGTTTGAGTGATTCATGACAGATGTGAGAGTATTATTATTGGTTAACTCAAGGTGGCTACTTTAATACACATCTGGGTGGAATGGTTGGGGGAACCCTGGAGTACCCAGTGGTTTGCCTGGGCACCTGGAGAACCCAGTGCTTTCCCAAGGGAATCCCGGCGGACCAATGTGATTACCCTATGGAATGCCACCCAGGCTCAAAGGGATCATAAGATTATTCATGCTAGAAACTTCCGTGTGCAGCCACAAGCCATTATGGGCTCTGGCATAGTTGAGTAAGTTGCGTGAGCTCTCGAAGAGGTGGACTAGAAGATGTAGGGGGATTGTAGGTGTACCGGTCCGCCCGGAGTAGAGGGTAAATGTTTCTGAAAGACTGTGTCTCGGTCATTCATTTCTCGAACACCATGTAGTGCGAGAAATCCAACGGAGGAGATCGAGTCTTGTGGGGAAAAGTGCGCAAACCTCTACAGAGTGTACAAACTAATCATGGGTAGCCGTGTCCCCGGTTATGGACATCTTGAGTATCTGGTTCTTGGATTATCATGTTGATCTCATCATGTTACTTAAATAATTTGTTGGGTTGATGATTATTAATTTGGGATTGAGTTGGAGGAACCTTCTGATAACCCACAGGTATAGGGTATCGCAATAGTTTTCGAGGGTAGAGTATTCAACCCAAATTTATTGATTCGACACAAGGGGAGCCAAAGAATATTCTCAAGTATTAGCAGTTGAGTTGTCAATTAAACCACACCTGGATAACTTAGTATCTGCAGCAAGGTATCTAGTAGCAAAGTAGTATGATAGTAATGGTAACAGTGGCAAAAGTAACGATAGCAGTTTTGTAGTGATTGTAACAGTAGCAATGGAAAAGTAAATAAGCGAAGCACAATATGTGAAAAGCTCGTAGGCAATGGATCATTGATGGATAATTATGTCGGATGCGATTCCTCATATAATAGCTATAACATAGGGTGACACAGAACTAGCTCCAGTTCATCAATGTAATGTAGGCATGTATTCTGAATATAGTCATACGTGCTTATGGAAAAGAACTTGCATGACATCTTTTGTCCTACCCTCCCGTGGCAGCGGGGTCCTAGTGGAAACTAAGGGATATTAAGGCCTCCTTTTAATAGAGTACCGGACCAAAGCATTAACACATAGTGAATACATGAACTCCTCAAACTACGGTCATCACCGAGAAGTATCTCAATTATTGTCACTTCGGGGTTGTCGGATCATAACACATAATAGGTGACTATAGACTTGCAATATAGGATCAAGAACACACATATATTCATGAAAACATAATAGGTTCAGATCTGAAATCATGGCACTTGGGCCCTAGTGACAAGCATTAAGCATAGCAAAGTCATAGCAACATCAATCTCAGAACATAGTGGATACTAGGGATCAAACCCTAACAAATCTAACTTGATTACGTGGTAAATCTCATCCAACCCATCACCGTCCAGCAAGCCTACGATGAAATTACTCACGCACGGCGGTGAGCATCATGAAATTGGTGATGGAGGATAGTTGTTGACGAAGACGGCGACGAATCCCCCTTTCCGGAGCCCCGAACGGACTCCGAATCAGCCCTCCTGAGAGAGATTAGGGCTTGGCGGAGGCTCCGTATCGTAAAACACGATGAAACTTTCTCTTTGATTTTTTTCTCCGTAAAACGGAATATATAGAGTTGGAGTTGAGGTCGGTGTAGCATCAGGGGGCCCACGAGAGAGGGGGCGCGCCCCCACCCTCGTGGACAGGGTGTGGGCCCCTGGCTTTGATTCTTTCGCCAATATTTTTTATATTTCCAAAAGTTATCTCCATGGATTTTCAGGCCATTCCGAGAACTTTTGTTTTCTGCACAATAAACAACACCATGGCAGTTGTGCTGAAAACAACGTCAGTCTGGGTTAGTTTCATTCAAATCATGCAAGTTAGAATCCAAAACAAGGGCAAAAGTGTTTGGAAAAGTAGATACGTTCGAGACGTATCAAGTCCCCCAAGCTTAAACCTTCACTTATCTTCAAGCAATTCAGTTTATAAACTGAAAGTGATAAGAAAAACTTTTACAAACTCTATTTGCTCTTGTTGTGTTAAATATGCAAAGCCAGCATTCAAGTTTTCAGCAAAGATTATGAACTAACCCTATTCACAATAACACTTAGGTCTCATGTTTACTCATTCAATGGCATAATCAACTAGCGAGCAATAATAATAAATCTCGGATGACAACAATTTCTCAAAACAATCATAATATGATATAACAAGATGGTATCTCTCTAGCCATTTCTCATACCGCAAAACATAAATGCAGAGCACCTTTAAAGATCAAGGACTGACTAAATATTGTAATTCATGGTAAAAGAGATCTAGTCAAGTCATACCCAATATAAACTAATTGTGATGAATGCAAATGTTAGTATGCTCTCCAGCGGGTGATTTTTAATAAGAGGGTGATGACTGAACATAAAAGTAAATAGATAGGCCCTTCGCAGAGGGAAGCAGGGATTTGTAGAGGTGCCAAAGCTCGATTTTAAAATAGAGATGAATAACATTTTGAGGGGTCTACTTTCACTGTCAACGCAACAACTGTGAGATGGCGATATCTTCCGTGCTACATACATTATAGGCGGTTTCCAAACAGAATGGTAAATTTATACTCCCCCACCACCAACAAACATCAATCCATGTCTTGCTCGAAACAATGAGTGCCTCCAACTAGCAACAGCCCTGGGGGAGTTTTGTTTTAATTATTTTGATTTGCTTTGATCTTTTTGATCATGGGACTGGTGAGGGAGTCCTAGACTAGGGGGTGTCCGGACAGCCGGACTATCATCGTCAGCCGGACTCCAAGACTATGAAGATACAAGATTGAATACTTCATCCCGTGTCCGGATGGGACTTTCCTTGGCGTGGAAGGCAAGCTTGGCGATACGGATATGTAGATCTCCTACCATTGTAACCGACTCTTTGTAACCCTAGCCCTCCCCGGTGTCTATATAAACCGGAGGGTTTTAGTCCGTAGGACAACAACCATTACAACAATAATACCATAGGCTAGCTTCTAGGGTTTAGCCTCCTTGATCTCGTGGTAGATCTACTCTTGTACTACCCATATCATCAATATCAATCAAGTAGGAGTAGGGTTTTACCTCCATCGAGAGGGCCCGAACCTGGGTAAAAACATCGTGTCCCTTGTCTCCTGTTACCATCCGCCTAGACGCACAGTTCGGGACCCCGTACCCTAGATCCGCCGGTTTTGACACCGACATTGGTGCTTTCATTGAGAGTTCCTCTGTGCCGTCACCGATAGGAAGGATGCCTATTCCTGTCTTCAAGGATGGTATCTTCGCCAAAGGAGCCTTGGCCGCCGGCCAAACTATCCGGCTAGGTGGTTTTCTCAAGACCGCCTGTCCGGCCATCGCTTCGACAATGACCTCTCGGGTCGTCAAAAGCAATCTTCACATCAGCTCAGAATTCGCTGAGCGGCTGGATCCGATAGAGCTCTCGTCCGTAAACGAGCTCTTGGATCGCATCACCGCCCTGGGAGTCGCTACAGACTACAATCAGATTGGGCTTAAAACCGATCTGAGAGAGATTAACTCTCCCCAGGTCACCCACCACGTTGCAGTAGTAGAGGAACAACGTGGCGACTCTTCTCCTGTATTGAAAACTAGTTATATCCGGGCTCCCGAACCCTCCATACCGGATTCCCGCGGAGGGGCGGACTTCGATCAAGCACTGAACCTAAAGTCAGGCATCGGAGCGGAGTCGTTGGACAACATCCAGCAATCCAAGCTTCCGAATTTGGAAACTCCTCGGCCCTTGAGCCTCGAGATGGGTGGGGTTCCGGACTTAATTCCACCCACCCGCCCAGACATATGTGATCTATCTCTAATCCGGCAAGAGCCCGCTGAAACAGTACATCATTACTGGGCCAGATTCCTCCTGGTCATGAACAGGATAAAGGACTGCCGAGAGGAGAACGCAATCTCAATCTTTTGCAATAATTGCACGGACAAGGGAATCTTGAACGCCATCAGCCGTCGTGAAGTTACACGCTTCACCGACCTGGCGTCCATAGTACGAAAGTACTGTGCGATGGAGAGTTTCCGGAAAACCGAAAATAAATTTTGGGACAATCCGGCCCTGAATACAACCCTAGTCCGCAACAAAAGGGTGCATTACACTCAGGCACCGGGAACAAAAACCAAAAAGCACAAACCCCATAAAGGGCACGGAACCGTACTGGAGGGATGGCTTAGCGGACCTCAGAAACTCACAAGATGAGGGCGCCACCCCAACACATAACCTTCAAGCATGTTGGATATTACGGCAGGTGGCCAAAAGTGGCGAGGAGCTTCTAGCCCCGGAACACCACTCCGACAATACTGGTACGGTATCAACAGTCTTCGAGACTTTCGCATCAAATAACATGCGGAAATGAACAATCCACAGCCTCGCCGAAGTCTACCAAGTAGCAACAACAAATCCATGGAGCCAGCGACGAACCTAAATTCCGAACAGCCCGAGCACCAGCCGCATTGGTCCTTAGTCCAATAGTGGATGGCTTTCGACTCACCAAGGTACTCATGGATGGCGGCAGCGGATTAAACCTCATCTACGAGGAAACTCTTCAAAAAATGGAAATAGACTGGAGCCGCATTGAGCGAAGTAGCACAACCTTCAGAGGAATAATCCCTAGCCGGGAAGCGCGCTGCACCGGAAAAATCACACTCGATGTGGTATTCGGCACGCCGGACAATTACAGGTCCGAAGAAGTCACGTTCCAAGTGGCCCCGTTCAACAGCGGATATCACGCTATATTAGGACGGGAGGCATTCACAATTTTTCAAGCCGTACCCCATTACGGGTACATGAAGCTTAAAATGCCTGGGCCCGGTGGAATAATCACTCTCGTAAGTGATCCGGACATAGCACTCCGCACCGAAAACAAGACAGCCGCATTAGCCCTGGAGGCACTATCCGAAGCCCTAGCGGCATAAGAACTCACCGTGCTGCGCTCTACGGTGAATAGGGACGATGTGATACTCGATAAGAGATCCAAGTCCACCTCCTTTAAACCAGCGGACGAAATAGTAAAATTCCAGGTCCATCCAACGGACCCGACAAAGACGGCCTCCATCGGGGCACAGTTGAACCCTGATGTAGACGCCGCACTGCGAGAATTCCGTCGGGAAAATTGGGGCATTTTCGCTTGGCACCCTTAAGATATGCCGGGAATCCCACGCAGATTGGCAGAGCATAGCCTAAATATCCTAAAAGGATTTAAGCCAGTCAAACAGGCTCTTCGACGATTTTCCGAACCCAAAAGACAGGCAATGGGAGAAGAACTAGCCAAACTATTGGAAGCCGGATTCATTAGAGACATCAAACATCCAGACTGGCTAGCAAACCTGGTAATGGTACCAAAGAAGGACAAATCCTGGCGCCTATGTGTCGATTTTAAAGACCTCAACAAGGCCTGCCCAAAGGATCCCTTCCCCCTCCCCCGCATCGACCAAATAATCGATGCTACCGCAGGGCACGATTCATTGTGCTTCCTGGACGCATACTCTGGCTACCATCAAATTAAGATGGCGGAAGCGGACCAAGCCGCAACGGCATTCATTACTCCATATGGACCATTCTGCTTCAACACGATGCCCTTCGGACTTAAAAACGCCGGCGCAACATATCAGCGCATGATTCAGACATGTCTGGCCATCCAGATCGGCAAAATAGTAGAGGCATACGTAGACAACGTAGTCGTCAAAACCAAACACGTCGAAACTCTAGTAGACAATTTGAGGCTCACATTCGAGAACCTCCGAGCATATGACATCAAGCTGAATCCGGAGAAATGCGTTTTCGGCGTACCAGCCGGAAAGCTCCTGGGCTTCATTGTATCCGGTAGAGGAATCAAAGCGAACCCGCCTAAGATCCGAGCTCTGTCACAGCTGGATATTCCAAAAGACCTCAAACAGATACAAAAATTGATTGGATGTGTGGCGGCTCTAAGCCGCTTTATCTCCCGTTTGGGAGAAAAGGCATTACCCCTCTATTGCCTCCTCAGACGCACCGAACACTTCAAGTGGACGGATGCTGCCACTGCCGGACTCGAAGAAATAAAAGCCAGATTGGCAACAAATCCGGTCCTGGCAGCGCCTAACCTGGGCGAACCAATGTTGTTATACATCGCGGCAACACATCAAGTTGTAAGCGCGGTACTCGTTGTAGAACGAGAGACAGAAGGGCATAAATTCCCTCTTCAAAAACCAGTGTACTACGTATCCACTGTTTTAACTCCCTGCAAGTCCCGTTACCCGCACTATCAAAAGATAGCGTATGCGGTGTTCATGGCATCCCGGAAGCTCCGACACTACTTTCAAGAGTGTTCGATAACAGTGGCCTCTGAAGTACCCCTAAATGACATTATAAACAACCGCGACGCGACAGGCAGAATTGCAAAATGGGCCATCGAGCTCTTACCATTCGATATAACTTACAAACCTCGGCGAGCTATAAAGTCGCAAGTTTTGGCTGACTTTGTCGCTGAGTGGACCGAAGCCGAACTCCCTAAAGAGTACGACGCATACTCCAATTGGATTATGCGCTTTGACGGCTCAAAAATGTTGGCCGGATTGGGGGCTGGCGTCATATTGACGTCCCCAACCGGGGACACAGTCCAATACGTACTTCAGATAATGTACACGGACTCCAACAACGCAGCCGAGTACGAGGCCCTCTTACATGGCCTCGGGATGGCAATCTCCACGGGCATTCAACGCCTAGAGGTGTGCGGGGACTCAAACCTCGCAATATCCCAAGTAAATGGAGACTTTGACGCCAAGGATCCGAAAATGGCAGCCTATGGTAACGCTGTCCTTAAAATGTCAGCTCGGTTCGAAGGACTTGAATTCCACCACGTAGCCAGGGATAATAACCAAGCGGCCGACGTATTGGCACGCATCGGTGCAAAACTTGACGCGGTCCCCCCAAACATCTTCCTGGAACTGCTGTTTAAGCCCTCTGTACTATGGGAAGAGGAGTCCGGAAATAACAAACCGGAAGCAGCCGCACCAACCGACACAGAGCAATCCGACATAATCGGCGATTCAGCCGATGAAATAACACCTTCAGCCCACGACATAATGGCAGTAATCACCCCGTGGACAGAGCCATTCCTAGCCTACTTGCTTAGGCAGGAACTCCCCGAAGACCAAAATGAGGCCCGCTGCATAGTTCGGCGATCCAAAGCCTACAAGGTCCATGAGGGAGAACTCTATAAGAAAAGCACAACCGGAGTCCTTCAAAGGTGTATATCCGAAGAGGAAGGGCGAAACCTTCTGGCTGAAATTCATGCCGGACTTGGCGGACACCACGCCGCAGCTCGGCCCTTGTAGGAAAGGCATTCCAGACAGATTTTATTGGCCGACGGCCCGGCAGATGCTCGGGACTTAGTCCAAAGATGCGTTGGTTGTCGCTCTTTGCTAATCGAGCCATATGCCACCCACCGCCTCAAAACTATACCCATTACCGCCGTTCATGTCCGGGGCTTGACATGGTTGGACCCCTTAAAGGGGAACCCACAAGCAAAGGTACCTATTGGTCATGGTGGATAAATTCACCAAATGGATAGAGGCCAAGCCGTTAAAACGGCAGAGTCCGGACCAGTGATAGACTTCATATCCGGGGTAGTACATCGTTATGGTGTCCCCACAAAGATCATCACCGATAACGGCACGAATTTCACGGCCGACGAGGTTAAATCATGGTGCAAAAATATGGGCATTAAGCTCGATTACGCTTCATCTATCATCCTCAAACCAACAATCAAGTGGAACGAGCAAATGGTCTAATAATGAGCGCATCAAACCCGCACTAGTGCGGTCACTTACGAAATCGACACGACCGGTAGAGGAGCTCGACCAGACTGGGGCTGCGGACAACACCCAACCGCATTTCTGGATTCACACCATTTTCTATGGTATACGGCGCAGAGGCAGTTCAACCCTGCGACATCATTCATGACTCACCTCGAGTGTGCATGTACAAAGAAAGAGAAGCCGAGCTGGATCGGTAGGACAGCTTGGACGCATTGGAGGAGGAACGCAACGTCGCCAAGGCTCGTTCCGCATTCTATCAGCAGCAGGCTCAAAGATATCAAAGCAGAGAAGCACGGGCCAAGACTTACAACGTTGGCGAAATAGTTCTACGCCTGCCGGACAAGAAAAAGGACAAGCTTAAGCCCAAATGGGAAGGCCCCTTCATCATCGATCAAGTATTGACCGGCGGAGCGTACCGTCTACGAAATGCGTCGGACAACTGACTCGAGCCGAACCCATGGAACGCAGCCCGCCTCCGAAGATTCTATGCCTAGCGCCGGACTAAGAGTTCGTCCCCTTCCCCCGTCCAAATTTTTACACTTCAGCTGTCTTTTGTTTCTCTTTCTTCTCTCACCCCTTTTCCTAAAAAGCCCTTAAAGGCCTACTTGCGCATTGTTCGCACACACTTGATGTGCCTTCCGCACTCATTATACGTGGGGGCTTCTTTACCAGAAGCTTAATTATAAGGGCTTCATGCCCAGCACATGTGTCAAGCTTCCACATGTACCTTTTATTCACCATTATATGCATCGATATGACTTAAGTTTTGGCCAAGCTAGGTTGCCTGGCTCCTGTTCTTACCCCAACGTTCCCGATTGTTCGGCTAGGAGGTAAAGGGAGCACCTCTGTGATTGTTATTACCGGCTCAGCCGGATGTGTACCTTAGACTGGGTGAAGCCGAAAGCTAGCGTTCTTAAGGGAATATTCGGTCGGTGACTTGAAAGATGATTTTTTACCTACTTATTTATCTGCCCCCAGATGTTTTCTGCTCTTTTCACAGTCCGGACATGCACTTTAGGGCATGCCTCCCAGGGAAAGGAACCCTTAACGGAACTATTCTCCCTGGAAGATGTTTCTTACTAACCATGTAATATAACATAACTAGTTGGGCACTTGTATGATAAAGCACTAATGACCCCTACGCTGGTCTCCATGCATGCCCGGTTGTACCAGAATCGAGAAGGTATTCGGACACACTCCGGACTCTAGGGTCCCGACGTTGAAGCTTAAAAGGTCGGCAAAGACAAACAATCTACAATCCGCTAGAAGGCATTTTACATGTCATTTTAAAATACATTGTCAAATCGACCGATCAGATTCCTCCTCAATCCCGCCTAACAGGCTGTCTATTTACTGATCCGTTGGGAAAATTTAGCGCCAACTCTACTTGGCGATACTAAACTCACAGGGATCTCCTTCCCATCGGGCCCCACAAGTCCGACCTCGGCCATGTGATTGGGATCCGCCTTCTTGTACCGCGTCTTCACCATGGCCCAGGCCTCCCTGGCAGGCCGAAATCTTCCATAAATGGAAGCACTGCCGCACTCCCTGAAGCTTCTCCTCAAGCTCCCCAAGGCCCTTGGGTAGGGAGAGGGTTGGCCATAAAGCCTGGACGACGCCGCTCATTGCCTACCGAACTCGTTCGAGCAGCTGCAACAGCTCGGGAAGTTGATCACCCGTTGATACGGGCATCTCCTCCGCAGGACGACCTGTGAGTATACCTACAGACATATTTTGTCAATTGACTTCCTCGCCGAACTCTTCTTTTCAAAGGAGTTCGCTCAAGCACTTACTATAGATGCCGCGACGAAGCCGCTGATTCTCCTTAACAGAGCCAGACAGCTCGGCCCGAACACCTTTCAGCTCTTCTCCGAGCTGGGCGTGGGCATCCTGGAGCTTGTTCCTTTCCTGCTGCACCTTATTCAGCACCCTCTCGCCGGCCTTTAGCTGGCGCAGTAGTTCTTGCATGTCCGGATCTTGTCCGACAGCACCTGCAATGTCATTATTAGACTTGCGCGCATGCCGCACACCACTTATCTTTTTAAAATAATGTGTTACCAGGAGGGGTCTCTGTGTTTCCTCCTGCGGCAGAAAGTGCGGCCTCGAGTTGGGCCTTACACTGTTGCAGCTCCTGAGACAGTCGGGTATTCTTCTCTGTAAGATCCTGCGTTTCAAATGATCCTTAAATCAGTTAATATAACTACTTTAAGTCTCGGGGGCTACTGGCATATACAACTATTAGATTCTCTTACCCGTATGTCTTTTACATACTGCTCCGTGGCTCTGGTCAAACCATCTTGAGCAGCACGGAGGTGCACGTCCCCCGCGTTAAAGGCATTCAACACCTCAGGGGAGAAGCACGCGTCACGAAAAACCGTTCGGCGGCGCCTGTGGTTCATGGCGCTGTCCACCTCAGACTTGGTGGCGGACAGTCTGTCGGCATCCTCCGTTGGAGGAGTATCCGGCTCGCGCCTTGCGCCTCCCCTCCGCACCAGTCTTTGGAGCTTGGCCGGTAGAGGCTGGGTTGGCAACCTCTACGCCCGCAGTTCGGCGGGCGCTTTTTCTCCTACAAAAGTCATGAGCATTCAAACGCTTCCTAGCAACGTTGCTCTAAATAACGAACCGTGAGCTATACCTTTGCGGTGACGTTTCAATCCGCGCCGCGCTCCTCTTCTGCCTACTGGGCTGGACTGACCCCTGTTGGTCAGCCGCCGTGGGCTCGGCTTCCCGCCTTGAAGGCGCCTCCTGCAAAGCACCATCGTATACGATGGTCAGAAATGAGCAAGGAAGAAATAATGGTGTCAGGACTTCGGTCGCAATCACCTGGGAAGCCGGATATAGTCCGGGGTAGTCAGCCGTAATGGCGAGTAAAGCATTGTCCATGCTGAGTTGGTGGAACACCCCGTCGATTAACTCCACCTTTATGTCCGGGTCCTCTTCTGAGGCCGTATCCTGGTATCTCTCCGGATCCTCGGGTTGCGGAGTTGGACTAAGCATGCCCTCCACAACCCGACGCAGCTCCTGCATCGAAAGCATAATATAAGAAACTTAAACTTTGAAAACATGGGTCGGGCACACAAAGTGTTCGCTTACCCAATGCCGCGGGTTATTCATGGAGAACCCATTCAACTGGGTCGTCTGGAGGAAATCCTCCTTCTCCCCCTTGTACAGGCCGGACAGGATCTTCGCCAGGTCTTCGGCCGATCCCGACCCTTTGTGGCCATGGCGGGTGGCATCGTCCTCCCCGTTGAAATCCCACATAGGGTGGGCCCTGTATTGCAGCGGCTGCACCCCCCGCATAACGCACGTCGCCATGACTCCAATCATGGTCAACCCAGAATGGGCCAGTAACCTTATCCGGCCCATCAAATGATGGACGCTCTTGTCTTCCTCCAGCTGGGGGCTCCGTGGGCGCCAGCTAAGGCGTTTCTTCAAAGGAGCATTATGAACTCCGGAGGCCGATCCGAACAGGTCCCGCAGCGAGCGCCTTCTATGTAAAACCATTACGAGGGCCGTCTTGGACGCCTTCTTAGGGGTTCGGATAGATATCCGTCCCGCGATGCGCCATATTTCGCACCACCCACTTGATATATGGACCCCTCGTGAGAGTGGGGTACAAAGCGAACAACCTCTTCCACGGCGCAAAATGGGGCTCGACGCCGAAATAGCTCAAGAAGAGCTACGTAACCCGCAATGTGCGAGGATAGAGGCAGCGTGAGGTGATGGAGCTGGAGTCCGTAGAACTCCAGGAGCCCGCGGAGGAACGGATGTATAGGAAATCCGAGCCCCCTTATCAGATAGAGGATGAAGCATAACCGCTCCCCTTTGTTGGGACTTGGGGTAGCCTCCGCTTGCTTCCCACCTTTATAGGTGGCCAGCCCAGCTCGAACCGGAACCACGAAGGCCGGAGGGAGATATCCCTCCGCTTGGAGCGTCACCAGCTCGTTGTGCGAAACAGAACATCTCCTCCAATCTCCTGGCAGAGGGCTGGGAGCGCGAGAAGAGGAGCCGCGTCGACGGTCCTTGGTGGAATGGATTCTTGGTGAGAAGCGCTCCAATGAGTACTCGCGGAAGGAAGATGGTGTGATTTGGATCTGGATTCTTGCCTCTCTTATAGGCAGATTATTTGCACAGCTAAGGGGTAAAACACAAAAGATACCCTGACTTTTCGCATTCGTGCGACTCGTGGAAGAAGGCCATTATTGGGCGTGGAAGCCAAGAAGCGCGACATTGATAAGGAAGCCGGACACTGTTCGGCAGGTACATGGAACTTAAAGGAGAACCCGCCTTGCAATGCCGAAGACTACATACGTGCTGGACTTATCGTCATTGAAGCCTGGTTCGGGGGCTACTGAGGGAGTCCTGGACTAGGGGGTGTCCGGACAGCCGGACTATCATCGTCAGCCGGACTCCAAGACTATGAAGATACAAGATTGAAGACTTCGTTCCCTGTCCGGATGGGACTTTCCTTGGCGTGGAAGGCAAGCTTGGCAATACGGATATGTAGATCTCCTACCATTGTAACCGACTCTGTGTAACCCTAGCCCTCCCCGGTGTCTATATAAACCGGAGGGTTTTAGTCCGTAGGACAACAACCATTACAACAATCATACCATAGGCTAGCTTCTAGGGTTTAGCCTCCTTGATCTCGTGGTAGATCTACTCTTGTACTACCCATATCATCAATATCAATCAAGCAGGAGTAGGGTTTTACCTCCATCGAGAGGGCCCAAACCTGGGTAAAAACATCGTGTCCCTTGTCTCCTGTTACCATCCGCCTAGACGCACAGTTCGGGACCCCCTACCCGAGATCCGCCGGTTTTGACACCGACAACTGGCATCCCGGTTACCAGCCATTTTCTCGTGAATGAGGAGCGGAGTCCACTCCCCTTGAGAATAACCCACCTAGCATGGAAGATACAGACATCCCTAGTTGAAACATGAGCTGCTCAAGCATACAAAACAGAATTTCATTTGAAGATTTGGAGTTTGGCACATACAAATTTACTTTGAACGGCAGGTAAATACTGCATATAGGAAGGTATGGTGGACCCATATGGAATAACTTTGGGGTTTATGGACTTTGGATGCACAAGAAGTATTCCCGCTTAGTACAGGTGAAGGCTAGCAAAAGACTGGGAAGCGACCAACTGAGAGAGCGACAACAGTCATGAACATGCATTAAAATTAATCTACACCAGGTGCAAGCATGGGTAGGATATAATCCACCATGAGCATAAATATTGTGAAGGCTATGTTGATTGGATTCAACTACATGCGTGAACATGTGCCAAGTCAAGTCACTCGAATCATTCAAAGGAGGATACCATCCCATCATACCACATCATAACCGTTTTAATAGCATGTTGGCACGCAAGGTAAATCATTATAAGCTCCTAGCTAATTAAGCATGGCATAAATAACTATAATCTCTAAATGTCATTGCAAACATGTTTATTCATAATAGGCTGAATCAGGAACGATGAACTCACCATATTTACAAAAACAAAAGAGGTCGAGTTCATACCAGCTTCTCTCATCTCAATCAGGCCATCATATATCGTCATCATTGCCTTTCACTTGCACGACCGAACGGTGTGTATAATAATAATAGTGCACGTGCATTGGACTAAGCTGGAATCTACAAGCATTCAATTCGAGAGACAAGACAAGGTAATATGGGCTCTAGGTTAAATCAACAATCATGCATATGAGAGCCACTAATTTTTTTTATTATGGTCTTCTACTCTTGACCCCCAAATGAAAGAAAAGAAATAAAACTATTTACACGAGAAAGCTCCCAACAAGTAAAAGAAGAACGAGAAATCTTTATGGGTTTTATTTTTAATATTACTAGTACAAGCATGGAAATTACACTAACTAATTTTTTTTGGTTTTCTAAGGTTTATCAAACACACAGGAAGAAAGCTAGAAAAAGGAATTAAACTAGCATGGATAATACAATGAAAGAGTATGAGCACCGACAACTAGAATAGTGTGTGAACATGAATGTAAAGTCGGTGAGAAATACGTACTCCCGCAAGCTTAGGCTTTTGGCCTAAGTTGGTCTAATGCCAAGGATAGCATGGCTGATATCCGAAGTTATAACCGTGGTCGTACTGAGATAGCAGCCAATGCCTCCTGAGCTGCGGCATGTTGGCGAGATGCCTCCGCTCTCCTCTCGTGTTCGGCTGCTTCCTCCCTGGTAACAACATATCTTCGTTTTGCCTGGTAATCAAAAAGGGAAGGAGCAGGGAGAGTAACATGGACAGCGCGACGTCTGTCAAAGATTAGTCGATACTGGAGGAATTGCTTGTTCCTCACAAGAAAACGGTGCCTGACCATATCGTCAAAAATCTAAATAAGCAGCAGGTAGCTCAATATCACCCTCACGTGGGGGTATACCAAGATAATTAGCAACACGGGTCGCATAAATCCCTCCAAATAAATCTCCAGATATACCATTATTATGCAACCTACGTGCAACTATTGGCCCCAAGTTATAATCTTTATTACCTAATATAGCACTCTTGAGGACACAAAGATCAGGGACACACATGTGACATGCTTCATCTTTACCATTAATGCATCTACCAATGAAGACTACAAAATAATGTATAGCAGGAAAATGAATGCTCCCTATGGTAGCTTGTGCTATGTCCCTGGATTCTCCCACAATGATACTAGCAAGAAAATCTTTATATTCAGATTTTTGGGGTTCGTGAACATTGCCCCACTGCGGGAGTTTGCAAGTAGTAGTAAAATCTTCTAGGTCCATGGTATAAGATTCATCATAAATACCAAACAGGATATTCTGAGAATTACGCGAAGATGTGAATTTAAATCTTCTCACGAATGAATCAGTCAATTGGTAGTACTGATGACACTTATCTTGTATGAAGCCCTCAAGATCGGCATTACGCACATATGCGTCAAATTCATCCTTGATGCATGCATTAACCATAAACTCTTCTGATGGCCACTCACAAGCCTGCACTTCTGCTTCCCTTGGTGGTTCATCGTCTTGCTCGCGCATAGCACACCTAGGTCCTCTCTTTGTTGAGGAACCACCTTGGTACATTCTCTTGGACATATTTCTTTCCTCTGAAAAATTCCTAAAATTTTTAGTAACTTCAAAATAAAAGTGAATAAAACTAAACAAGATTGATAGCAACTACTCCCACAAGTGCCTAGAGCCTACATCATGCATTAGAATTACTTGGGACCTCATAAATTTGACATGCAAGCTCAAGAACAGGGTCACCTATGCAGAAAAAATTTGCAATGAATAAAGCACTAGAACAAAAACTAATTAGACCAATGGAGGAGTCACATCCCAAGCAACAATCTCCCAAAGCAGTTTTGTGAATGGAGCTTTGAGCAAGGAGATCAAAAATCGTAGCAAAATGAGATAGAACTCGTGCTTGAGCTGGATGGGGAATTTTTTGGGAGGAAGATGGAGTGTGTGGGTGCAGGAATAAGTGGAGGGGGGCCACCGTGGGCCCATGAGACAGGGGGGCGCGTCCAGGGGGTGTGGGCGCGCCCTCCATGCTCGTGGCCAGGTGCTTGCCCCCTGCTGTATTCTCAGTGCCTAAAATCCTTAAGTATTCCATAAAAATCATACTAAATTTGCAGTGCATTTGGAGCACTTTTATTTTCGGGATATTTTTTTATTGCACGGATAAGAAAATAGACAGATAATACTATTTTTGCTTTATTTATTCTAAATAACAGAAAGTAAAAAGAGGGTACAGAAGGTTGTGCCTTCTAGTTTCATCCAGCTCATGATCATCAAAATGAATTCACTAACAAGGTTGATCAAGTCTTGTTAACAACTCATTTTGAATAACATGGAATCGGAGAAATTTCGAATAACACTAGGTTACCTCAACGGGGATATGAACATCCCCAACAATAAGAATATCATACTTTTTCTTGGCAATAGGAAGAGGAAATTCAAAACCTCCAATAATGATAGTTGGAATTTTTCCAATAGAATTGATGATGTGAACTTGAGGTTGTTTCCTCGGAAAGTGTATCGTATGCTCATTACCATTAAAATGAAAAGTGACATTGCCTTTGTTGCAATCAATAACAGCCCCTGCAGTATTCAAAAAGGGTCTACCAAGGATAATCAACATACTATCATCCTCGGGAGTATCAAGAATAACAAAGACCGTTAAGATAGTGACATTTGCAACCACAACAGGCACATCCTCACAAATACCGATAGGTATAGCGGTTGATTTATTAGCCATTTGCAAAGATATTTCAGTAGGTGTCAACTTATTCAATTCAAGTCTACGATATAAGGAGAGAGGCATAACACTAACACCGGCTCCAAGATCACATAAAGCAGTTTTAACATAGTTTCTTTTAATGGAGCATGGTATAGTTGTTACCCCTGGATCTCCAAGTTTCTTAGGTATTCCACCTTTAAAAGTGTAATTAGCAAGCATGGTGGAAATTTCAGCTTCCGGTATCTTTCTTTTATTTGTAATGATATCCTTCATATATTTAGCATAAGGATTTACTTTAAGCATACCAGTTAAGCTCATACGTAAGAAGATAGGTCTAATCATTTCAGCGAAGCGCTCAAAATCCTCATCATCCTTTGTCTTGGATGGTTTGGGAGGAAAGGCATGGGTTTCTGAACCCATGGTTCTCTTTCTTTACCGTGCTTCCTAGCAACAAGATCTCTTTTGTCATAACATTGAGTCTTTGATTGTGGGTTATCAAGATCAGCAGCAGGTTCAATCTCTACATCATTATTATTGCTAGGTTGAGCATCAACATGAACATTATCATTAACATTATCACTAGGTTCATGTTCATCACCTAATTGTGTTTCAGCATCATAAATAGAAATATGATTGGGATTCTCAGGTGTGTCTAAAACAGGTTCACAAGAAGCATGCAAAGTCCTATCGTTTTTCTTTTTCTTCTTTTTAGAAGAACTAGGTGCCTCTAAATTCTTTCTCTGAGAATCCTGCTCGATTCTCTTAGGGTGGCCTTCAGGATACAAAGGTTCCTGAGTCATTCTACCAGTTCTAGTAGCCACTCTAATAGCAAAATCATGTTTATTATTTAATTCATCAAGCAAATCACATTGAGCTTTAAGTACTTGTTCTGTTTGAGTGGTAACCATAGGAGCATATTTGCTAATGAGTTTAAGTTCACCTTTAACTCTAGCCATATAATCACTCAAGCGTCCAATCTCGAAAGCATTATTCTTTAATTCTCTACCAACATAAGCATTGAAACTTTTGTCTAGCCATAAAGTCATCAAATTCATCTAAGCATGGGCTATGAAATTTAGTAGACGGGATCTCAACTTTATCATATCTACAGAGAGAATTTAACTTTACTACCTGCGTCGGGTTATCAAGACAATGTGTTTCTTCATAAGGCGGTATATTAAGACCATGTATTTCTTCAATAGGAGGTGATGTCTACTACACAACCTTCTTCTTGTAGATGTTGTTGGGCCTCCAAGTGCAGAGGTTTGTAGGACGGTAGCAAATTTCCCTCAAGTGGATGACCTAAGGTTTATCAATCCGTAGGAGGCGTAGGATGAAGACGGTCTCTCTCAATCAACCCTACAACCAAATAACCAAGAGTCTCTTGTGTCCCCAACACACCCAATACAATGGTAAATTGTATAGGTGCACTAGTTCGGCGAAGAGATGGTGATACAAGTGCAATATGGATGGTAGATATAAGTTTTTGTAATCTGAAATTATAAAAACAGCAAGGTAACTAATGATAAAAGTGAGCGTAAACGGTATTGCAATGGTAGGAAACAAGGCCTAGGGTTCATACTTTCACTAGTGCAAGTTCTCTCAACAATAATAACATAGATAGATCATATAACAATCCCTCAACATGCAACAAAGAGTCACTCCAAAGCCACTAATAGCGGAGAACAAAGGAAGAGATTATGGTAGGGTACGAAACCACCTCAAAGGTATTCTTTCGGATCAATCTATTCAAGAGTTCGTACTAGAATAACACCTTAAGACACAAATCAACCAAAACCCTAATGTCACCAAGATACTCCATTGTCACCCAAGTATTCGTGGGCATGATTATACGATATGCATCACACAATCTCAGATTGATCTATTCAACCAACACAAAGTACTTCAAAGAGTGCCCCAAAGTTTCTACCGGAGAGTCAAGAAGAAAACGTGTGCCAACCCCTATGCATAGGTTCATGGGCGGAACCCGCAAGTTGTTCACCAAAACATACATCAAGTGGCACGTGATATCCCATTGTCACCACAGATAAGCATGGCAAGACATACATCAAGTGTTCTCAAATCATTAAAGACTCAATCCGACAAGATAACTTCAAGAGGAAAACTCAATTCATCACAAGAGAGTAGAGGGGGAGAAACATCATAAGTTCCAACTATAATAGCAAAGCTCACAATACATCAAAATCGTGCCATAGAGAGAACATGAGAGAGAGAGATCAAACACATAGCAACTGGTACATACCCTCAGCCCCGAGGGTGAACTACTCCATCCTCGTCATGGAGAGCGCCGGGATGATGAAGATGGCCACCTGTGATGGATTCCCCCTCCGGCAGGGTGCCAAAACAGGCTCCCGAGAGGTTTTTGGTGGCTATAGAGGCTTGCGATGGCGGAACTCCCGATCTATCTTCGTCCTCGATGTTTTTAGGGTACATGGACTTATATAAGCGAAAGAAGTCGGTCGGGGAGCCTCGAGGTGCCCAGGAGACAGGGGGCGCGCCCAGGGGGTGGGCGCGCCCTCCTATCTCCTGGCTTCCTCGAACCTTCCCTGGCTTGAACTCCAAGTCTCCCGGATCATATCCTTTCCAAAAATCATGCTCCCGATGGTTTCATTCTGTTTGGACTCCGTTTGATATTCCATTTCTTCAAAATACTGAAACAGGCAATAAACAGCAATATGGGCTGGGCCTCTGTTTGGTTATTCCCAAAAGTAATATAAAAGTGTATAATAAAGCCCGTAATCATTCAAAACAGATAATAAAATAGCATGAATGCTTCATAAATTATAGATACGTTGGAGACGTATCAGCATCCCCAAGCTTAATTCCTGCTCGTCCTCGAGTAGGTAAATGATAAAAGAAAGAATTTATGAAGTATGAATGCTAGATGGTGCACAAGTTTGATCAATGATAATTTCAATCACCTTTTCTAGCATGATTATATGTCATAACAGTAGTTCATCTCATAAAACTCCTCACGAACAAGTAACAAGCAATTCACGTGTTGAAAGCATAGACCATAAACTAGCAAACTTCATTCTTAGTCATCAAACAATTACAACTCATCTTATTTTCAGGAAGGGTCTATGTCAGAGCTTTGATTTAGCAAACTTCACATACTCAACTATCATATAGTCTTCCACAATTGCTAACACTCACGCAATACTAATGGTTATGGAGTTTTAATCGGACACTTAGAAAGATAGGGCCTTATAGTGTTGCCTCCCAACGTATTCACCTTTGGGTGATGTCAACAATAATAATTCATGCTAACTTACATCCAATTGGATATATATATATATCAGGATCTTTCCAACACGAGGTGCTTGCCAAAGGATAAAATGAAAAAGGGAAAGGTGAAGATCACCTTGACTCTTGCATAAATGTAAAAGATAGGCCCTTCGCAGAGGGAAGCAGGGATTTGCAGAGGTGCCAGAGCTCAATTTTGACATAGAGATAAATAATTTTGAGAGGTATGATCTCATTGTCAACATAACAACCAAGAGTTCCCAATATCTTCCATACTACGTACATTAAAGGCGGTTCCCAAACAGAATGGTAAACATTTTTACTCCCCCTCCACCAACAATCATCAATCCATGGCTTGCCCGAAACAACGGGTGCCTCCAACTAACATCAAACCTGGGGGAGTTTTGTTTGCAATTATTTTTGATTTGATTTTGATCTTTTGATCATGGGACTGGGCATCCCGATTACCAGCCATTTTTCTCGTGCATGATGAGCGGAGTCCACTCATCTTGAGAATAACCCACATAGCATGGAAGATACTGACAACCCCTAGTTGCTACATGAGCGCGGGCGTACAAAACAGATCATTATTTGAAGGTTTAGAGTTTGGCACATGCAAATTTACTTGGAACGGTAGGTAAATACTACATATAGGTAGGTATGGTGGACACTCATGGCAAAAACTAGGTTTAAGGATATTTGGAAGCACAAGTAGTATCTCTACTTGGTGCAAGTAATTTGGCTAGCATGAGGGGGAAAGGCAAGCTCAACATGTTTGAATGATCCGTGACAATATACTTTAACTGAGATGTGAGAGAACATAACCCATTACGTTGTCTTCCTTGTCCAACATCAAATTTTTTGCATGACATACTTAATGAGTGCTCACAATTATAAAAGATGTCTAGGATAGTATATTTATATGTGAAATCTCTCTTCCTTTAAATATTTTTTCATGAATTGTTCAAATGGCCAATACAATGCTTGCTAACCTTCAACCTCTACTTCTTAGATGTTAAGTCATTACTCCCCATGGGATAAGCAAATGAGACATATATAATTTCAGATTTATGACAATCAACTCATTCAACCATTTACTCATAGGATATAAGTAAAGCACACGAGTAAATGAAAAACTACTCCAAAAAGATATAAGTGAAGATCGATGAGTAGGTAAATAATTGTGTAACTATGCGAAGACTCTCTCCCATTTAAGAATTTCAGATCTTGGTATTTCATTCAAAAGGCAAGCAAAGCAAAATAAAATGACATTGCAAGGATAGCAAATCTCATGTGAAGAAGCAAAAGCGTAGGTTCAACCGATACTAACCGATAGTTGTTGAAGAAGAAAGGTGGGATGCCGAGACTTCTTGAAACATTATCTTGGGGTTCCTTGGGCATCCCCAAGCTTGAGCTTTTGTGTCTCCTTAATTCCTCTCATATCATGGTTTCTCTTTTTATCAAAAGCTTCATCCACACCAAACTCAACAAGAACTCGTGAGATAGGTTAGTATAAACCAATGCAAAACCTTATCATTTTCTACTGTAACAAATCACTAAAATTATTATTCAAAATTGCATACTAACGCCTCAGCATATTTAATACTCCTATCCTCAAATAGAATCATTAAACAAGCAAACATATGCAAACAACGCAAACATAACAACAATCTGCCAAAACAGTATAGTCTGTAAAGAATGCAAGATTCATCATACTCCCCTAAATCCAAAAATTATGTGAAAAATACTATGCTGTAGAAGTTTTATCAGAGCTCAATATTCAAAAAGTTTCAACATTATACCATTCTCTGAGTTTTCTAGGGAATTTTTGCAACAGCGGTAAACTTTCTGTTTTCAAACAGCAACATGTATACTAGCAAAATAAGCATGACAAAGGCTATCCTTGAAATTTTTATTGAAAATATAGATGCAAAACATTATTCTAAATAACAGCAAGAAAAACTAAGAAAATAAAATGACGCTCCAAGCAAAACACATATCATGTGGTGAATAAAAATATAGCTCCAAGTAAAGTTTACCGATGAATGAAGACGAAAGAGGGGATGCCATCCGGGGCATCCCCAAGCTTAGGCTCTTGGTTGTCCTTGAATATTACCTTGGTGTGCCTTGGGAATCCCCAAGCTTAGGCTCTTGCCACTCCTTATTCCATAGTCCATTGAATTTTTACCCAAAACGTGAAAACTCCACAACACAAAACTCAACAGAAAACTCGTAAGCTCCGTTAGTATAAGAAAATAAAACCACCACTTAGGTACTGTAATGAACTCATTCTAAATTCATATTGGTGTAATATCTACAGTATCCAACTTTTCTATGGTTCATACCCTCCGATACTACTCACAGATTCATCAAAATAAGCAAACAACACATAGAAGACAGAATCTGTCAGAAACAGAACAGGCTGTAGTACTCTGTATCAAACGTATACTTATGGAACTCCAAAAATCCTACCAAATTAGGAAGTCCTAAGAAATTTGTGTACCAATCCATATCAAAAAGAATCAGATAATAAGAACGTTTCTGTAAATTCAAAAAAAACTAATTTACTGGGTGCAAAAGTTTCTGATTTTCTGGAGGATCAAGACAACTATCATCGTAAGCTATCCTAAAGGTCTTACTTGGCACTTTATTGAAACAAAAGCTATAAAACATGAATACTACAGTAGCATAATCATGTGGACACACAAAAACAGTAAGGATAAATATTGGGTTGTCTCCCAACAAGCACTTTCTTTAATGCCTTTCTAGCTAGGCATGATGGTGACAATGATCCTCACATAAAAGATAAGAATTGAAACATAACGGGAGCATCATGAAGCATATGACTAGCACATTTAAGTCTAACCCTCTTCCTATGCATAGGGATTTTGTGAGCAAACAACTTATGGGAACAATAATCAACTAGCATAGGAAGGCAAAACAAGCATAACTTCAAGATTTTAAGCACATAGAGAGGAAACTTGTCATTATTGCAATTCCTACAAGCATATGTTCCTCCCTCATAATAATTTTCAGTAGCATCATGAATGTATTCAACAATATAACCAGCACCTAAAGCATTCTTTTCATGATCTACAAGCATAGAAAATTTACTACTCTCCACATAAGCAAATTTCTTCTCATGAATAGTAGTGGGAGGAAATTCAACAAAATAATTATCATGTGAGGCATAATCCAATTGAAAACTAAAATCATGATGACAAGTTTCATGGTTATCATTATTCTTAATAGCATACAAGTCATCACAATAATCATCATAGATATCAACTTTGTTCTCATAATCAATTGGACCCTCTTCCGAAATAGTGGATTCATCACTAAATAAAGTCATGATCTCTCCAAATCCACTTTCATCAATATAATAATCATAAATAGGAGGCATGCTTTCATCATAATAAATTTGCTCATCAAAACTTGGGGGACAAAGAATATCATCTTCATCAAACATAGCTTCCCCAAGCCTGTGGCTTTGCATATCATTAGCATCATGGATATTCAAGGAATTTATACTAACAACATTGCACATGCTCATCATTCAAAGATCTAGTACCAAACATTCTAAAGATTTCTTCTTCTAGCACTTGAGCACAATTTTCCTTTTCATCATTCTCATGAAAGATATTAAAAAGATGAAGCGTATGAGAAAAACTCAATTCCATTTTTTTGTAGTTTTTCTTTTATGAACTAAACTAGTGATAAAACAAGAAACAAAAAGATTCGAGTGAAAGATCTAAAGATATTCATTCAAGCACTCACCTCCCCGGCAACGGCGCCAGAAAACAGCTTGATGTCTACTACACAACTTTCTTCTTGTAGACGTTGTTGGGCCTCCAAGTGCAGAGGTTTGTAGGACAGTAGCAAATTTCCCTCAAGTGGATGACCTAAGGTTTAGCAATCCATAGGAGGCGTAGGATGAAGATGGTCTCTCTCAAACAATCCTGCAACCAAATAACAAAGAGTCTCTTGTGTCCCCAACACACCCAATACAATGGTAAATTGTATAGGTGCACTAGTTCAGCGAAGAGATGGTGATACAAGTGCAATATGGATGGTAGATATAAGTTTTTGTAATATGAAATTATAAAAACAGCAAGGTAACTAATGATACAAGTGAGCGTAAACGGTATTGCAATGGTAGGAAACAAGGCCTAGGGTTCATACTTGCACTAGTGCAAGTTCTCTCAACAATAATAACATAGATAGATCATATAACAATCCTCAACATGCAACAAAGAGTCACTCCAAAGCCACTAATAGAGGAGAACAAATGAAGAGATTATGGTAGGGTACGAAACCACCTCAAAGTTATTCTTTCGGATCAATCTATTCAAGAGTTCATACTAGAATAACACCTTAAGACACAAATCAACCAAAACCCTAATGTCACCTAGATACTCCATTGTCACCTCAAGTATCCGTGGGCATGATTATACGATATGCATCACACAATATCAGATTCATCTATTCAACCAACACAAAGTACTTCAAAGAGTGTCCCAAAGTTTCTACTGGAGTGTCAAGACGAAAATGTGTGCCAACCCCTATGCATAGGTTCATGGGCGGAACCCGCAAGTTGATCACCAAAACATACATCAAGTGGCACGTGATATTCCATTGTCACCACAGATAAGCACGGCAAGACATACATCAAGTGTTCTCAGATCATTAAAGACTCAATTCGATAAGATAACTTCAAGAGGAAAAATCAATTCATCACAAGAGAGTAGAGGGGGAGAAACATCATAAGATCCAACTATAATAGCAAAGCTCGCAATACATCAAGATCGTGCCATAGAGAGAACATGAGAGAGAGATATCAAACACATAGCTACTAGTACATACCCTCAGCCCCGAGGGTGAACTACTCCCTCCTCGTCATGGAGAGCGCCGGGATGATGAAGATGACCACCGGTGATGGATTCCCCCTCCGGCAGGGTGCCAGAACGGGCTCCCGAGAGGTTTTTGGTGGCTACAGAGGCTTGCGGTGGCGGAACTCCCGATCTATCTTCGTCCTTGATGTTTTTAGGGTGGGGGAACCTCGAGGGGCCTAGGAGACGGGGGGCGCGCCCAGGGGGGTGGGCGCACCCTCCTATCTCCTGGCTTCCTTGAACCTTCCCTGGCTTGAACTCCAAGTCTCCCGGATCATATCCTTTCCAAAAAATCACGCTCCCGAAGGTTTCATTCCGTTTTGACTCCGTTTGATATTCATTTTCTTCGAAATACTGAAACAGGCAATAAAACAACAATATGGGCTGGGCCTCCGATTAATAGGTTAGTCCCAAAAGTAATATAAAAGTGTATAAAAAGCCCGTAATCATTCAAAACAGATAATAAAATAGCATGAATGCTTCATAAATTATAGATACGTTTGAGACGTATCAGGAGGTAAATTCTTAACATCTCCAGCTTCAATACCTTTTTCTTTCATTGATTTCTTTGCCTCTTGCATATCTTTAGGACTGAGAAATCGAACGCCCCTCTTCTTCGGAGTGGGTTTAGTAATAGGCTCAGGAGTTGGCTTAATTGGCTCAGGAATTGCCTCGCGAATTGGCTCAGGAAGAGTCCAATTATTTTCATTTGTCAACATATTATTCAATAGTAATTCAGCTTGGTCGACTGTTCTTTCCCTGAATACACAACTAGCACAACTATCCAAGTAGCCCTTGGAAGCATCGGTTAGTTCATTATAAAAGATATCAAGTATTTCATTTTTCTTAAGAGGATGATCAGGCAAAGCATTAAGTAATCGGAGAAGCCTCCCCCAAGCTTGTGGGAGACTGTCTTCTTCGATTTGCACAAAATTATATATTTCCCGCAAGGCAGCTTGTTTCTTATTAGCAGGGACATATTTAGCAAAGAAGTAATAAATCATATCCTGGGGACTACACACACAACCAGGATCAAGAGAATTAAACCAAGTTTTAGCATCATCCTTTAATGAGAATGGAAATATCTTAAGGATATAATACTAGCAAGACTTCTCATCATTAGTAAACAAGGTGGCTATATCATTCAACTTGGTAAGGTGTGCCACAACAGTTTCGGATTCATAGCCATAAAAAGGATCAGATTCAACCAAAGTAATTATTTTAGGATCAACAGAGAATTCATAATCCTTATCAGTAACACAGATAGGTGAAGTAGAAAAAGCGGGGTCAGGTTTCATTCTAGCATTAAGAGATTGTTGCTTCCATTTAGCTAATAACTTCATAAGATCATATCTATCATTGCAAGCAAAAATAGCTCTAGCAACTTCTTCATCCATAACATAACCCTCGGGAACAACAGGCAATTCATAATTAGGGGGAGAACCTTCATCATCACTATCATCAATAATTTCATGTTCAATAATTTCATTCTCTCTAACCCTAGCAAGTTGTTCATCAAGATATTCACCTAATGGCACAGTAGTACCAAGCATAGAAGTAGTTTCATCATAAGTATCATGCATAGCAGAAGTGGCATCATCAATAACATGTGACATATCAGAATTCATAGCAGTAGCAGGTTTAGGTGTCGCAAGCTTACTCATAACAGAAGGAGAATCCCAGAGCTAGATGGCAGTTCCTTACCTCCCCTCGTAGTTGAGGGAAAATTCTTAGTTATTGCGTCTTTCAAGTTCTTCATAGTGATCAACAGATATAAATCCCAAGTGACTCAAATAATAGAGCTATGCTCCCCCACAACGGCGCCAGAAATTGGTCTTGATAACCCACAAGTATAGGGGATCGCAACAGTTTTCAAGGGTAGAGTATTCAACCCAAATTTATTGATTCGACACAAGCGGAGCCAAAGAAAATTCTCAAGTATTAGCAGTTAAGTTGTCAATTCAACCACACCTGGATAACTTAGTATCCGCAGCAAGGTATTTAGTAGTAAAGTAGTATGATAGTAATGGTAACAGTGGCAGAAGTAACGATAGCAGTTTTGTAGTGATTGTAACAGTAGCAACGAAAAAGTAAATAAGCGAAGCACAATATGTGAAAAGCTCATAGGCAATGGATCAGTGATGGATAAATATGTCGGATGTGATTCCTCATGTAATAGCTATAACATAGGGTGACACAGAAC
The DNA here is from genome assembly GCA_021437245.1 of Aegilops speltoides. Lineage (NCBI taxonomy): Eukaryota > Viridiplantae > Streptophyta > Magnoliopsida > Poales > Poaceae > Aegilops > Aegilops speltoides. Next base: position 456,648,665 of record CM038142.1, read on the forward strand.
TAGCTCCAGTTCATCAATGTAATGTAGGCATGTATTCCAAATATAGTCATACGTGCTTATGGGAAAGAACATGCATGACATCTTTTGTACTACCCTGCCGTGGCAGCAGGGTCCTAGTGGAAACTAAGGGATATTAAGGCCTCCTTTTAATAGAGTACGGACCAAAGCATTAACAGATAGTGAATACATGAACTCCTCAAACTACCGTCATCACCGAGAAGTATCCCGATTATTGTCACTTCGGGGTTGTCGGATCAGAACACATAATAGGTGACTATAGACTTGCAAGATAGGATCAAGAACACACATATATTCATGAAAACATAATAGGTTCAGATCTGAAATCATGGCACTCGGTCCCTAGTGACAAGCATTAAGCATAGCAAAGTCATAGAAACATCAATCTCAGAACATAGTGGATACTAGGGATCAAACCCTAACAAAACTAACTTGATTACATGGTAAATCTCATCCAACCCATCACCGTCCAGCAAGCATATGATGGAATTACTCATGCACGGCGGTGAGCATCATGAAATTGGTGATGGAGGATGGTTGATGATGACGACAGCGACGAATCCCCCTCTCCGGAGCCCCGAACGGACTCCAAATTAGCCCTTCCGAGAGAGATTAGGGCTTGGCGGTGGCTCCGTATCGTAAAATGCGATGAAACTTTCTCTCTGATTTTTCTCTCCGTGAAACGGAATATATAGAGTTGGAATTGAGGTCGGTGGAGCATCAGGGGGCCCACGAGACTTTGTAGTTAAATAAAATTTATTCCTTTGTTGTAGGGAAAACTGGCTTTACGCAAAAATAAACTTAGAGCTTTCCACCAGCCAAATATGCATGTAGTGATAGCTATTGTTCATCATTTACCCTATCGTGTGAATTTGCCAGTACATTCAATGTACTGACCTACATGGCTGCAACGTCTCATGTTGTAGGAGACGAGTAAGTGATGCGTTAAGGTTACGATTTCTACACTCAACTTTGCCATTGGTGTTGATGGGAATCCACAACCTTGTTATTTCTTTCGCTATATGGATTGAGGTAATAGTATCTACGTTACTTTGTACATGTGATTTACCTCTATTATAAATCCTCGAGTACTGTGTGTGTCCGCATACCGATCCAGGGATGACACTTAAGCACAGAGACTTGTCCATTTGAGGTCGGGTCGCTACAAAAATTGACAACCATCCAAAGAAAGACCAATCTTTGGGTCATGACCAAAATTTTGGTAGGGTACACTTTGGCCACAATCCAAACATACCCAAAAGACTAGCAAAAAACAACAACTAGCACTGGGCACTATGTCCATAGTTAGTCTCAAAAAATTATATAAAGTTGCTATATGATTGCAAAACATCCAAGAATGATAACATAACATCATGGAACAATAAAAAAATTATAGATACATTGGACACGTATCAGCATCCCCAAGCTTAATTTCTACTCGTCCTCAAGTAGGTAAATGATAAAGACAGAATTTTTGATTTGAATGTTGCCTAACATGTTCCTCACATATTCTTTTCTTTTGTAGCATGGACATTTGGAATTTTATATGGTTCAAAGCAATAGTCTAGTTTTGACATGAAGATCTCAATACTCAAGCATATCAACAAGCAACCATGTCTTTCAAAATATCAACACTAAAAGAAGTTATCCCTAGCCCATCATGCTCAATCATTGATCCATTCATGAAACACACTCGCGTATTAGCTACATCCAATGCTCAAGCACGACCATAGTGTCCCTTAGTTGGTGCTTTATAGGAGAAGATGGAGACTTGAATAATTTTTTTTGCATAAAGTAAATAGATAGGCCCTTCACGGAGGGAAGTAGGGATTTGTAGAGGTGCCAGAACTCAAAGCTTAAATTGAGAGATAAAAACATTTTGAGAGGCATACTTTTCCTGTCAACGAAAACGACTGAGTAATTTGTAACACTTTCCATGCTATATATATATCATAGGCGGTTCCCAAATAGAAAATAAAGTGTATTCCTTTTTCCACCATTCTTTCACAATCCATGGCTAGCCGTATCCATGGGTGCCCTCCATACCAACACTTTCCAAGGAATTTATTATTTGACAACATGAAGTAAATTCATTTTCATTTCGGGACTGGACATCCCTAATACCTTTGCTGTATTCTCGTGCAATGACAAGTGAATAAACACTCACCTTGAGAAAAACAAATCTAAGATGGAAAATATTGGCCACCCCATGCCGCTTCATGAGCGGTACGAGCACACGAAAAGGAAATTTATTTTTAAAATTAGAGATGGCACATACAAATTTGCTTAGAATGACATGGCAATATGACACGGAAATACCGCATATAGGTAGGTATGGTGGACTTATTTGGCACAACTTGGTTTAAGGAGTTGGGATGCATAAGTAGTATTCTCACTTAGTACAAATGGAGGCTAGCAAAAGATTGAGAAGCATCCAACCAAGAAGCGAAAAATCACATAAGAGGGCATCAAGCATAACTAACACCGAATAATGCACCATAAGTAGGATATAATTTCATTCCACAACTATTGACTTTCGTGCTTGCATAGGGAATCACAAATCTTAACACCAATATTCTTAATGAAGCATAATTACTCATCAACATAACTCACATGTCACCATCATCTTCTCGCAAAACTATTACAAAGAATCAAGTTTATTCTGTCCAATGATATTCATGAAAGGATTTATTATATCCGTCTTGAATATCTATCGCTTTGGGACTAGTTTCATATGTTGCATTTGCTTTTTGACAAGCTCAAACAAATTTAACTGAAGAACATGAGCATAAAAATTTTCATCTCTCCAAATAATATAAGTGAAGCATGAGAGAATTGACAAACTACTCCAAAAAGATATAAGTGAAGATCAAATGAGTAGTTAAGTAAATGGGTAGCTATTTGAAGATATCTTATTTAAAAGTTTCAGATCTAAGTATTTTATTAAAACAACAAGAAAAACAAATAAAATGACATCCCAAGGATAGCACACATCATGTGAAGAAGCAAAAAACTTAGGCTCAATCGATACTAACCGATAATTGTTGAAGAAGAAAGGTGGGCTGCCTACCGGGGCATCCCCAAGCTTAGATGCTTGAGACTTCTTGAAATATTGACTCGGGATGCCTTGGGCATCCCCAAGCTTGAGATTTTGTGTCTCCTTAATTTCTTTTATATCACGGTTTCCCTAAATCTCAAAAACTTAATCCCCACAAAACTCAACAAGAACTCGTGAGATAAGTTAGTATAAATCAATGCATAACCTTATCATTCTCTGCTATAGCAAATAGCCAAAATTATAATTTAACATTGCATACTAAAAGCCTCTGCATATTTAATACTCCTATCCTCAAATAGAATCATTAAACAAGCGAACATATGCAAACATAACAGCAATCTGTCTAAATAGAACAGTCTGTAAAGAGTGCAATATTCATCATACTTCCCTAACTCCAAAAATTCTGAAAAATTACCACACTGTAGAAAATTTATTATATCTTACTATGCAAAAAAATCATATACTTGGGGTGCCTTTTATCACATTCTGACTTTTCTAGAGAATTTTTGCAACAGTGATAAACTTTCTATTTTTAAACAGGAACTCATATCTGTACTACCTAAAAGAACTGTAACGTTCCGTTTCCCCTCTTACGTCGCCGTTTCGTCCGACCTCGCACGTCCCGCACCAACGCTTCGGCCACCATTTATCTTTTGGTGCATCTCCGATTTATTTTTGTCTCACTCCCACTCCTGGTCCCATAGGACGCAGCCCACGCACCCAGTCGATCGCTACCCACGTCTCCCTGCCTCCCAACCTAGGGTTCCCAAACACCGCCCTCCGCCGCGTGTTCCTCCGCTACTCTTCCCCACGCGTCGCGTCGTGGGCACCATCGCCGTTTGCCTTTCCTACCCAATCGCTTGCCGTGACGAGTCACGCTGCCTCCTCCATCCCCGTCGCCTTCCGACGGCCGAAGATAACCGCAACGCCGATGAGTGAGGGTGTGGTGCCGTCGGATCAGAGACACCGGTCGGTGGCGACGATGACAGCGGCCGAGGGCCGACAACCTGCGGGGATTAGCGGGATAGGAGGGCACGCGGTAGGCAGCAGCGCACAATATCCATGTTCAGAAGCGGCGGTTTGGTGGTGACAACAGATGAAAGCATCAGTGGTGGGTTTCGGTTCCTGGCTTCCTGCACTGCTTGACTTCAGTTAAGTACTGCCACCGTGCTACTTCTTATGTGACGGTACTACTACTACTGCAGCGACAGCCAATGAGGTAGAATCGTGGCTGCAACTTGGCGAGTTAAGTAGTGGCTTAACTGAACCTGCAATCTTGCAAGAACTGTTATTGATTGTTTGATGACCAAGCTGTCATTTGTTAATTTTGATTATACCTTCATTCTCTTTTTTTATTATACCTCTAAAAAAATATTAATCTGCGAGTATTTCCTACAGAGATCAAGTAGAACTAATCTACCAAATTCAGATAAGTCCGTGCAATAGTGTGTCACTATTTGAAGTACATTTCTCTCTTATAATATATAACCAACCATAGAAAGAGTGAGTCCATTAGGTTTTCCTGTGATAAAATGGCCTGAAGAAAATTTCACAAGAACAAAAGAATGGCATCTCCGATTTCACAAGAACGCTTCGGCTGCCGTTTTTTTGTGCATCTCCGATTTATTTCCGTCTTGATGATTACAATTTCAATTTGTTATTCCAGTCTAGCTCAGGTGTTTTGTAGACTTTCAGAAATATCTATTCTTGAACTTCACTGTAGTGGGCTTCCTTCTCAGAAAAATAGTCTTTGAATGGCTATTGGAAAACAATAACATTTACAGTTCCTAAAAAGTGAAATTACTTGCAAAATGCAGTTGCATGCAAGAATTGCTCTTTAACTTTAAGTGACAAAATGCAGTTGCATGCAACAACTTTAGATTTGTTTTTTCTCTCTTTCGAGTTCCCTAAAGAATTACTTTGAGTAATGCTTATGTGACCCCAAACTCAAAATTGTACCAATGCAAAAATGAATTACTTTGATCAGTATTTGCAAAAAAAAGAATTACTTTGATCAGGGAAGAGGAGGCAGTGAGGGGAGTGAGCATGGCGACGGGTCTCTGGGGCGTTCTCTTGCACGGGGATATGAAGCTGGAGTAATCCAAGACCAGGGATGTCCTCATTGCTCTTAGGAAGGATACTACATCTTTCAGTCGTTTACTCTTACCACTCAATCACGGTTTGCTATCACTCCAGGTGAGAACTGAGATTTGCAATTTTGCTCATCTTCCTAATGTTGCTCGGATAGTGGCCAAGATGGGACATTTTATCTTCCTAACGTTACCGATTAAAAGTAAAGATGGGACATTTTATCAGTTGGCACGGATGAGAGTGACCAAGTCAGAGAGAGAGGTTTGCTATAACTTGTATCTGAGCTAACATCATTTGATTTAATTGTTGCTTCTGATCAAGCGTTCGGGACTAGCCTACAGCCAGGAAAGAACCTGAACCCCAAGGTTAGGGCATGCTGTCTATTTCCCCATTTATTATTTTTTGGGGAATTTTGATAAGGTGGTGCAGGTCGTTGAGGTGATATGTGAGTTGGATAGGCTGGTATGTAATTGGTTTGGCAGCGCCTCGTGGTCTAATCTCCGTTCTTGTTTGCTTCAAGTACGCATGGTTGTGGTGGTATTTGCATTCCAGAAGTGGGTTTCTTGCTTCATGAGATTTCGCTTAGTTTCTATTTTTGTATTTCAGAGTGACGTAGAGGGGATGATTAATAACACCACGATGATCGCGAACCCTGAGGGTCGTTAACTGCTGCTACATAAGATACATTGATCTTTCACGTTAAGTCTTGCACATAAGAAAAATCCAGGCGGCGGTTTCACGTATATGATTGTTCAGATGATGAGATAGGCAGTTTCATGAATTAGACATGTGCATGTATAAACAATACCAGCAAAGTCAATATCCTTGGTTTTGGTGTAATTTCTTCATGAATCTTGACCATATATTTTACCAGATGCATTACTTTGTTTCCTAGAAACTCTACTCTTAGCTATTGGTTGTTGAGACACCAGCTTCATTAGCTTTCTTTACCAAAGACTGCTTTTGTTTCATATTCATGCATAAACTTCTCTTAGTATATATTTTTAATTCTCTATATATATATCCCCTTGCAATGAAATGTGATTAATTATATTTTTCAAAATACTCAGACTTCTTGTACTAAAATGATTCTGTTGTATTAAAAATTACCTTGTTACTCAAATTCCATGATGCTGTACTAATTTTTGCCTTGTTATTGTGGTACTAAAGTTTAACTATTCACTAGGAAGGAGGGGTTCAGTGTTGAAAAAAGAACAGAGAGAATGGTGCTGATCAGGAGAAGTTAACTCAAAATCCAAGATGTGACCTTCACATAACTCACAAACTTAACCACTATTTGATTCTTGGTAGCATTGCACGGGACGCATAACATCCAGTTGTATAACTGTATAAGTAGGGTGTACATGATACCTATGTTCTTCTTTGTTAACTTGTTCGTTGAATATTTTTCTTGCGGGATAAGCATCCGATCTATTCATCATCTTTTAAGACAGTACAAAGAACACCAGAAGTAAAAAAAAATCACATCTAGGTCCGTAGACTGCCTAGCAACGACTTGCTCACTTAATTAATTTGTTTAAATTATATAGGATGACATTTTATTCTATTTTTTTATAAAGGATGCTTTATCAGAATTCATTTTTTAGGGAATGCCATCATGGCTTACTTTATTAATCAAATAAGCACAGTTACATCGTTCACGAGATATTCAGTATTTACTTATATCAGAATTCAGTTACTGGTTTTAAAGTAGTTGCTTAGATTTGGGGACAAAGAGTGATTTACTTGTATAAAAGGCTCGGCGATGTTGCACTAAAATAATTCATCTTACGTGCATGTGCATCCTCCCAAATATATATATTTATCACAGTTAATGTTGAATCACTACTATAATATTTATGAACCCGTTGCAACGCATGGGCAATTTCCTAGTACTTGCAAAATAAGCATAGCAAAGACTATCCTTGCCACTTTTTAGAAATAAAAGATGCAAAACATTATCTAAATAACAGCAAGCAAATCCTAAAAAAAATAAAATTGCGCCCCAACCAAAACTCATATCATGTGACAAATGAAAATATAGCCCCAAGTAAGGTTACCGATAATGTTGAAGAGGAAAGAGGGGATGCCTTCCGGGGCATCCCCAAGTTTCTTGGGTCTTCCTTGATTATTAACTTGGGGTGCCTTGGGCATCCCCAAGTTTAGGGTCTTGTCACTCCTTATTATCTTCATATCAATATCTTACCCAAAGCTTGAAAACTTCAATCACACAAACTTAACAGAACTTCGTGAGATAGGTTAGTATGATAAAGACAGATCATTCACTCTGGTACTGTCAAATACAAGATTCATAATTGTTCTCACACAATGCCTACTATATCATATCATTTCTTCAATTTATATTGATCAATATAAACCATAGAAACTAGAAAACAAGCAAACTATGCATTGAAAACAGAATCTGTCAAAAACAGAATAGTCTGTAATGATATGGACAACTACCATACTTCTGCTACTCCAAAAGTTCTAAAAAAATAGCAAAATGTAGAGAATTCTATATAAATAATATGTAAAAAAGTCAGATCAAAATCTCATTCCAGTGAATTTTGAAAATTCCTAGACTGAGCGTAAAAGTTTTTGTTTTTAGACAGAATCAAGTCAACTATCATCCACGCTATCCCAAAGGCTTTACTTGGTACTTCATTGAAACAAAAGCTATAAAATATGATTACTAAAGTAGCTTAATGATGTGAACACACAAAAACAGTAAGTAAAAGTGTTGGGTAGTCTACAAACAAGCGCTTTTCTTTAATGCCTTTTAGCTAGGCATGACGATTTCAATGATGCTTGCCTAAAAGTAAAGAATTGAAATATGAAAAAGAGCATCATGAATCACATGGCAAGCACACTTAAGCCTAACCCACTTCCTATGCATAGGTATTTTGTGAGCAAACAATTTATGGGAACAATAATCAACTAGCATAGGAAGGCAAAACAAGTATAACTTCAAAATTTTCAACATATAGAGGGGAAACTTGATAGTATTGCAATACCTACAAGCATATGTTCCTCTCTCATAATAATTTTCAGTAGCATCATGAATGAATTCACCAATATAGCTATCACATAAAGAATTCTTTTCATGATCCACAAGCATATAATTTTTATTACTCCCCACATGAGCAAATTTCTTCTCATCCATAATAGTGGTGGGAGCAAACTCAACAAAGTAACTATCCTGAGATTGAAAATTAAAATCATGATGACAAATTTCGTGGTTATCATTATTCAGTATAGCATACATGTCATCACCATAATCATAATAGATAGGAGGCATGCTTTCATCTAATAAATTTTCTCATCAAAACTTGGGGGACTAAAATATCATCTTCATCAAACATAGCATCCCCAAGCTTATGGCTTTGCATATCACTAGCATCATGGATATTCAAAGAATTCATACTAGCAACATTGCAATCATACTCATCATTCAAAGATTTTATGTCAAACATTTTTATTGAATTCTTCTTCTATCAAAATTGAGCATAATTTTCCTTTCCATCATTTTCATGAAAGGCATTATAAAGATGAATAATATGATGCAACCTTAAATCCATTTTTTAGTTTTCTTTTTATAAACCAAACTAGTGATAAAACAACAAACTAAAAGATTCAACTGCAAGATCTAAAGCTATACCTTCATGCACTCACCTCCCCGGCAACAGCACCAGAAAAGACTTTGATGTCTACTGCACAACTTGTTCTTGTAGACTCGTGTTGGGCCTCCAAGCGTAGAGTTTTGTAGGACAGTAGCAAATTTCCCAGAAGTGCATGACCTAAGGTTTATCAATCCGTGGGAGGCGTAGGATGAAGATGTTCTCTTTCAAACAACCCTTCAACCAAATAACAAAGAGTTTCTTGTGTCCCTAACACACCCAATACAATGGCAAATTGTATAGGTGCACTAGTTCGGCAAGGAGATGGTGATAAAAGTGTGATATGGATGGTAGAAATATATTTTTATAATCTAAATAAATAAAAACAGCAAGGTAGTGAATGATAAAAGTGAGCACAAACAGTATTGCAATGCTTGAAAATGAGGCCTAGGGTCCGTACTTTTGCTAGTGCAATCTCTCAACAATACTAATCTAACTGGATCATATGACCATCCCTCAATGTGCAATGAAGAATCACTCCAAAGTTCTTATCTAGCCAAGAACATAAGAGAAATTGTTTGTAGGGTACGAAACCACCTTAAAGTTATTCTTTCCATTCGACCTATTCAAAAGTTCGTACCAAAATAACACAATGCTATTCTTTCCGTTCGATCTATCCAAGAATTCATACTAAAATAACACCGTATGATACACATCAACCAACTCTAATGTCACCTAGATACTCCAATGTCACCACTAGTATCCATGAGTTCATTATACGATACGCGTCAAACAATTTCAGGTTCATAATACTCGATCCAACAGAAAGAACCTCAAAGAGTGCCCCAAGGTTTCTACCGGAGAAACAAGGATGAAAACATGCATCAACCCTATGCATAGATTACCCCAATGTTGGGAATCCGCGAGTTGAGTACCAAAACATATATCAAGTGAATCAATATAATACCCCATTATAGTTGGATCATATGATGTTTCTGCCCCTCTATCTTATAGTAATGGATTGAGTTTTCCCTTTGAAGTTATCATATCAGATTGAGTCTTTAAGGATTTGAGAACCCTTGATGTATGTCTTGCATGTGCTTATCTGTGGTGACAATGGGATATTCATGTGATCTACTTGATGTATGTTTTGGTGATCAACTTGCGGGTTCAATGACCTTGTGAACTTATGCATAGGGGTTGGCACACGTTTTCATCTTGACTCTCAAGTAGAAACTTTGGGGCACTCTTTGAAGTTCTTTGTGTTGGTTGAATAGATGAATCTGAGATTGTGTGATGCATATCGTGTAATCATACCCGCGGATACTTGTGGTGACATTGGAGTATCTAGGTGACATTAGGGTTTTGGTTGATTCGTGTCTTAAGGTGTTATTTTACTACGAACTCTAGGGCTGTTTGTGACACTTATAGGATTAGCCTAATGGATTGATCGAAAGAATAACTTTGAGGTGGTTTCGTACCCTAAACTAGTCTCTTCATTTGTTCTCTGCTATTAGTGACTTTGGAGTGACTCTTTGTTGCATGTTGAGGGATTGTTGAGAGAACTTTCACTAGTGAAAGTATGACCCTTAGTCCTTGTTTCGAAGCATTGCAATACCGTTCTCGCTCACTTTTATTACTTACTACCTTGCTATTTTTATATTTTCAGATTACAAAAACCTATATCTACCATCCATATTGCACTTGTATCACCATCTCTTCACTGAACTATTGCACCTATACAATTTACCATTGTATTGGGTGTGTTGGGGACACAAGAGACTCTTTGTTATTTGGTTGCAGGGTTGTTTGCGAGAGACCATCTTCATCCTACGCCTCCCACGGATTGATAAATCTTAGGTCATCCACTTGAGGGGAATTTGCTATTGTCCTACAAACCTCTGCACTTGGAGGCCCAACAACGTCTACAAGAAGAAGGTTGTGTAGTAGACATCATGTAAGCATAAGGGTACAAATGACTTTAGTTAGCTTTCTATTGTTTTCAACTTGTCATTCCTACAATATTTTGATGTGGATCCTAGGTTTTTAGTTTTTTTGTTTTCTTCTATTTTGGATGAAATTATTGTTCTATTGACGAATGTTTTTTCCTTCTCTTCACAAATCAGGGATAAGCTTATTGTCCTGGTTATATGGCCCGTGTGCAATGAAACATGCATCTCTTCTTTTCTACTGCTTGGAGATGCTTCCAAAATTATTATACCATGATTTGCTCTAATTTTATCAACACAATGGTGGAAATCAAATTTATTTACTTTAGATCCTGTCATTTCTCCCTGATCATTAGTTTGTGTGACTTGATGATCTAAACCTAGTGTCTTTTTTTCATAAACCAGGCATTAGAAGTTTGGAGAGATGGTGGCTTGAGATATTTGCTTGACTGATTAGTTCCAATCAAGGTAAATCACAACTCAAAAGCTTAAGTAGCTTTGCAGGTGTTCAACCTACATTATACTAATTTACTCGGCTTTCATAGAAGATAAAGGTTTATTTTGTTTTGTTCATACGACCTATTTCGACTTCTGAGTTCAATTTGCAGCTCTTTGTACTTCAGAGTGTATACCGCACTTCACGACAAGGAAAGCAAAGAGAAGAATGACACTGAGGACTAAAAGGTATTATATGCTTTCTAAATCAGAATGGACTGTAGTTTATTACTTTCCTAACATAAAGTTAGATAGAATATTATGGTTGTTTGGGCCATCATGTAAATTTTTTTACTTCATTTTACATATGCACCTTCAAGAATAATGGTTGTATCCATCATATCTAACAAAGATTTAGGAACGACAACAATTCTGAATAATCCAACAGGGAGGCCACATTTGTGTTGTGAGGCCTCTTCTTGGTAGCTGATGCTTGCTTCATGTCGGATATAAGATGTTTTTGTACATTATTGTGAGGCCTCTTTTTGAAAGTTTTTGGGACAGTTTGACATGCATGTAAATCACTACGGGTTTACTATTCAACTGAAAGCTTGGGCCGATCCTAATTTTTGGTACATACTATTCTATATCACTACGGGTTTATTATTGCGCTCTTCCGTTTCGTTGCCCCCGGTTAGGTAAAATATCTAGCACATGCGTGTGATAGATATGTAGTCGATGGTGTATGCCTTGGTTGTGGTGCTTTGATGCTTTAAACTTTTTTAGAAGTGCTTCTCGTATTATAGTTGTTGGTGTTGCTATATCATATCTCTGAAATCTAACTGGTTGTTATTTGTGGTGCTTTTCAGATGAGTGCTCATGCTAATGTTTGTGTTGAAAAGGCTCCACTTCTTGATTATATTGGGATTGAATTGTGATCCATGTCATTTTCCCTTTCAGGTTTGTTCTAACTGATTTTTCTCCTTCTTTTCTATCATTGTTTTTATGCTTCATGCCCTTCGTTGGAAAAAACAATGGTTCATACCCTTTGTGGGGATTCTCGTTGTTGTATATGATACATATTTTCCAAGGAATAACTAAAGTATTTGCATTCTTTTACATGTCGTCGTGTGCCTATTCAATGCCATTGTACCATCTTACTGACTTGGATTCTGCTACTCTCATCAGGCCAAGGTTTTGATCCTAAACCTTGGTTGACAGGCCAGAATCTTAGTTAGACCCACTTCGTTTAGTTCTTTAGATGTAGGTTGTAGCTAGCTTTAGATTAACAATCTGCAAACAATGCTCATGCTTCTTACATCCCCCCGGACTAATATAAGGCATACATCCTTTTCTCTGTGATGCGCTACTAAACCATGTGTGTTTAACAAAGCATGTCATCTTATTTCAGTTAACCGATGATGTAATTATGCATGCCTTTTAAACGCTACACATGTTATATGAATTAAATTTGGATTGTGTCAACGTCCATTGTAAGATATGTAGGGTTAAATATCGGCATATAGGTTACGTAGTTCTTTGTTGGGCTGTGAACACCTTAGCTATTGCAACATCATATACACTTGATGCGCAATTGCATATATTCTTGCTATAATCTGTTCTAACAAATGATGTTGCTTCCTAATTTTTTGCAATAAGAATATGGTCTGGTAGATATTTTTTTATGTTTCTCTCATTCTCTGGTTTGGTTTCGGACTCAGCTGTATTCAAGGTTGTCTTACAACAAATGCATCTTTAGGGACCTTAAGTTTCATCTACAAAGAGAAGCCGCCGATGCTTGTGTTGATTGTTCAATCAATCAAGATATAAACTTATGCAATTGGAGTCCCATTGCTACCATTGCCCGTGACCATGATGCAAGCATTCACTCTACCATTGCCTGTGGGCTGAGATTTTTTTCGCTTATACCCTATACCAATTTTCTTATTTTTGTATGTGTGTTGGCATATCGTAGTCCGGTTTGAGTTTTTGTAAGCTTGCTGAAGTCCTATTGATTGTGTTCCTGCACCTCAACCTGATGATCCAAGTGTCGTCTCCTGATGCATACTTGAATTATCTTTGAATTATGTGTCTTTGGCTACTGAGGGCCTAATGGAAACTTTGAATTGTTTTATGGGTAAACTCGAGTTCTTTTATGAAAGTTCTCCAAGGATAGGTGATGATCATGTATATGTGGCTGGATGAGGTAGGGCCAGGGGATGCGGCAAGCCACACTTCCATTTTTCAAATGCTCAAGTATGTGTATATGCATGGTTTGTAAAACTTTTTGCAATAATAGCACGTATATTTGTATGGCTTGTGATTCTTTGTTATAAAGAAGATAAGACACGTGCTAGCCATCGACATGTTTAGCGTATTAGGTATATCATATAAGTGTATCTAAGAAATTTTTGATGTTTTATGAGGATTGATAAAAGTAATGGTTTATGTCATGGACCTACTATGAATGATCATATGGATTATGTTGGATTTGGTTCCGATGTGCATATGCTTTTTGATCTTCCTTTGGCCAGTCGATTTTATCCATTGTATGAATATTTTGTGTCTTTATGGTGAGAAAAAAAACTAACAGTAACATTTAGACTTCTTCTTGTATTCTCACTTGACTTTTGTGCCACTAAAAAATATTTGGGTATGAAGCTCTGCCCATAAACCTGGATTTAAGTGATTGGCGGTGGCCTCTGGGTTCCATGAAGAAGGCTATCTATCTAAAATAGTTAATTATATTGTTTACTCCTATGCTTTGTTAAAGTAGCATAAACTAGTTACAGTGAACAATCTTTGTACAACGTACTAAACGCTGATGTGTTTAGTATAGAAAAATGCACCATTGGCATGTAATGAACTATAGCACTATGGATACCATGACATTTTTAGTATATAAAATTGCTCCATTGGCATGTAATGAACTATAGCACTATGGATGATTTTGTTTTTTGAACCTACAGAATATGAACCATGTCTTGCTAGGTTGGATATGGTTGGGAGAGAGGTGCGACAACCTGTAATTCCAATTTTTCTTGGGTCATATGTAACGTTTTGGTGTGTTGTACCGCACTGAAATTATACCCTATGTTTATATTTTATATGCAATGCTTTAATTGCTTTGCTTTTGGAGGCTCCATCAGAATAAAGGCATCATAGTTGTCTACACTTTCTATCTTGAGGCGCCATCAGAAGAGGCATCATAGTTTATATAAAACTTTCTTGCGTCAATTCATAGATAATGATTCGTGTATGGCACTGTACCGAACCAATGTCAATTTTTTTATATTTGTAATGCTCCAATGATGATTGTATTATCGGATTGGATGTGATTGTACCCGGTAGTGGTGCTGCCGGGTGCGGCAAGCCACACTTCCTACCTAGTCTATAGTATGACATAGAGAGTTGCAAAGTACACACAGATCTGAATGTTGTAGACATGTTGACTAAGACCTCTCTCACAAGTAGAACATGATCAAGTCCCAGAACTGATATGGTGTTAATCACATGGAGATGTGAACTAGATTACTCACTCTACTACAAGTGGGAGACTATTGGAAATATACCGTAGAGGCAATAATAAAACAGTTATTATCATATTTCTCGTTCATGATAAATGTTTATTATTCATGCTTGAATTGTATTGACCGAAAAATTAAATACATGTGTGAGTAAATAAACTACACCGTGTCCCTAGTAAGACTCTACCATACTTTCATGTGTGAGTAAATTGATAACGGGATCACATCATGAGGAGAATGATGTGATGGACAAGACCCAACTGTAAGCTTAGCATCATATCATTTAGTTATTTGCTACAACTTTCATCATGTCAAGTATCTGTTCCTTAGACCATGAGATCGTGCAACTCCCTGACACCGGAGGAATACTTAGTGTGTATCCAAACATCACTTCATAATTGGGTGTAAAGGTGCTCTACAGGTATCTCTAAAGGTGTTTGTTGGGTTGGCACGGATCGAGAATGGGATTTGTCGCTCCGTGTGACGGAGAGATATCTCCGGGCCCTCTCGGTAATACAACATCATAAGAAGCTTCATGTGACTAATGAGTTTAGTCACATGATCTTATATTATGGAATGAGTAAAGAGACTTGCCGATAACGAGACTTAACTAGGTATGGAGATACCGACGATCGAATCTTAGGCAAGTAACATATCGCCGGACAAATGGAATTGCATACGGGATTGACTGAATCCTTGACATCGTGGTTCAACCGATACAGATCTTTGTGGTATATGTAGGAACCAATATAGGCATCTAGGTCCCGTCGTTGGTTATTGACCGGAGAGGTATCTCGGTCATGTCTACATGATTCTCGAACATGTAGGGTCAGCACGCTTAACGTTCGATAACGCTAGAGTAGTATTGGGATATGTGCTTTCGTAACCGAATGTTGTTCGGAGTCTTGGATGAGATCCCGGACATCACGAGGAGCTACCAAATGGTCTGGAGGTAAAGACTCATATATAGGAAGTCATGTTTTGGTTACCGAAAAGTTTCGGGCATTATCGGTATTGTATCGGGAGTGCCGAAAGGGGTCTGAGGGTCCACCTGCCCCGAGGGCCACATGGGCTATAGGGGGTGCCCTGGCCTACATGGGCCAGGGGCACCATCCCCAAGGGGCCCATGCACCTGGAACAAGGAAAAGGGGAAGAGTCCTAAGGGGGGAAGGCACCCCCTAGGTGCCTTGGGGAGGGAGGATTCCTCCCTAGGCCGGCGCCCCCTCCCTTGGAGGAGGGGCCAAGGTTGCGCCTCAACCCTCCCCATTTCCTCCTATAAATAGTGGGGCAGAGGGAGGGGATGGACACACCAAATTCCACACCCCTAAGGCAACCCTAACTCTCCCAAACCTCCGTTTTCTCGTTGGATTGTTGGTTCCGACAGCGTTTGGCGAAGCCCTGCCGGGATTGCACCACCACCATCTCCACCATGCCGTCGTGATGGTTGAGATCCCATCTACTTCTCCTCTCTTGCTTGCTGGATCAAGAAGGAGGAGACGTCGTTGAGCCGCACGTGTGCTGAACGCGGAGGTGTCGTCCGTTCGGCGCTAGATCGGATTGGATCGTGACTAGATCGCGAAGAGTACAACTACATCAACTGCATTATATACGCTTCCGCTTTCGATCTACAAGGGTATGTAGACACCCCCCCCCTCTCATTGCTATGCATCTCCTAGATTAGATCTTGGGTGTTTTGTATGATTTTTTTATTTTCATGCTTCGTTCCCATCAGAGAACCCCACACATCTCCATCAAAACTTAGAAGAGAGATTTTGAAGGGAAGGAGTTCACTTAGATCTATTCCAATCATCGCCACATCACAACGCCCTTCATTCATCTACATCATCACCTTAGAGAGAGATCAATTCCAACTTGTAAACTAGGGTTTGTAACTCCATTCGTACTTTGTCAGAGATTGATCGGATCAATCATTCATCCTATTATGGTAACTTGCAATATTATGGATATGACGTCCCTTCATCTTTGTGTTTGTTGGATATTCCCCTCTCGTGCGTGAATAACCCTCGATAGACATGGAACATGTAGGAAAGTGGTGAGATTTAATTGTGCCTAGGACCCTCCACATCACACTGCTGCGAGGCCACTGTCGGTGTCAAAACCGGCGGATCTCGTGTAGGGGGTCCCGAACTGTGCGTCTAAGGCTAATGGTAATAGGAGGCGGGGGGGACACGCTGTTTACCCAGGTTCGGGCCCTCTCTATGGAGGTAATACCCTACTTCCTGCTTGATTGATCTTGATTATATGAGTATTACAAGAGTTGATCTACCACGAGAACGTAGAGGCTAAACCCTAGAAGCTAGCCTATGATTCTGATTGTTGTTGTCCTACGGACTAAACCCTCCAATTTATATAGACACTGGAGGGGGCTAGGGTTACACAGAGTCGGTTACAGAGAAGGAAATCTACATATCCGAATTGCCAAGCTTTCCTTCCACGCGAAGGAGAGTCCTACCCGGACACGGGACGAAGTCTTCAATATTGTATCTTCATAGTCCAGCAGTCCGGCATAGGCATATAGTCCGACTGTCCGAGGACCCCCTAATCCAGGACTCCCTCAATAGCCCTTGAACCAGGCTTCAGTGACGATGAGTCCGGTGATAAGTCTCCAACGTATCTATAATTTTTGATTGCTCCATGCTACTTTATCTACTGTTTTGGACTATATTGGGCTTTGTTTTCCACTTTTATATTATTTTTGGGACTAACCTATTAACCGGAGGCCAAGTCCAGAATTGTTGTTTTTTGCCTATTTCAGTATTTCGAAGAAACGGAATATCAAACAGAGTCCAAACGGAATGAAACCTTCGGGAACGTGATTTCTCATCAGATAAGATCCAGGAGACTTGGACCCTCCGTCAAGAAAGCCACGAGGCGGTCACAAGGGTGGAGGGTGCGCCCTCCCCCCGGGCGCGCCCCCTGCCTCGTGGGCCCCTCGGAGCTCCACCGACGTACTCCTTCCTCCTATATATACCTATGTATCCCCGTATGATCAGAACAGGAGCCAAAAACCTAATTACACCACCGCAACCTTTCAGATCCACGAGATCCCATCTTGGGGCCTGTTAGGAGCTCCACGGAGGGGGGCATCCACCACGGAGGGCTTCTACATCATCACCATAGCCCTCCAATGAAGTGTGAGTAGTTTACTTGAGACCTTGGTCCATAGCTAGTAGCTAGATGGCTTCTTCTCTCTTTTGGATCTCAATACAATGTTCTCCCCTCTCTCGTGGAGATCTATTCGATGTAATCTTCTTTTTGCGGTGTGTTTGTTGAGACCGATGAATTGTGGGTTTATGATCCAACTTATCTATGGAAAATATTTGATTCTTCTCTGAATTCTTTTATGTATGATTGAGTTATCTTTGCAAGTCTCTTCAATTATCCGCTTGGTTTGGCCAACTAGATTGGTAGTTCTTGTAATGGGAGAAGTGCATGGCTTTGGGTTCAATCTTGCGGTGTCCTTACTCAAAGGATGTAAAGAGTTGCAAGGCATGTATTGTATTGTTGCCATCGAGGATAACAAGATGGGGTATTTATCATATTGCATGAATTTATTCCTCTACATCATGTCATCTTGCTTAAGGCGTTACTCTATTTTTAACTTAATACTCTAGATGCATGCTGGATAGCGGTCGACGAGTGGAGTAATAGTAGTAGATGCAGAATCGTTTCGATCTACTTGTCACGGACGTGATGCCTATATACATTATCATTGCCTAGATATACTCATAACTATGCTCAATTCTATCAATTGCTCAACAGTAATTTGTTCACCCACCGTAGAATATCTATGCTCTTGAGAGAAGCCACTAGTGAAACCTATGGCCCCCGGGTCTATTCTCATCATATTAAGCTATATCACTTTATTTACATGCTTTGTTTTTACTTTGCCTTTACTTTTTACTTTGCATCTTTATACCAAAAATACCAAAAATATTATCTCTATCAGATCTCACTCTCGTAAGTGACCGTGAAGGGATTGACAACCCCTAAGCGTTGGTTACGAGTTGCTATCGTGTTGTGCAGGTCACGAGGGACTTGCGTGACCTCCTCATGGATTGATACCTTGGTTCTCAAAAACCGAGGGAAATACTTACGCCATCTTGTGCTGCATCACCCCTCCTCTTCGGGAAAACCAACGCAAGCTCGAGACGTAGCAAGAAGGATTTCTGGCGCTGTTGCCGGGGAAGGCTTACGCAAAAGTCAACATACCAAGTACCCATCACAATCCCTATCTCTCGCATTACATTATCTGCCATTTGCCTCTCGTTTTTCTCTCCCCCACTTCACCCTTGCCGTTTTATTCGCCCTCTTTTTTTTCGTTCGCCTTCTTCCCATATGTATCTTTGTTTGTGTTTCCTTGTGCCTTCTATATGCTTGCATCTTCGCTCGCTGAAAATCTATTGATATGGGTCCACTTAAAGTGTTCTACTTGGATCATCTTGATCCCTATGTGTCGTCTTTGAAACCCCAACTAGCTTAGTTGAGGGCAAATCTTTAGATGAGCATGCTTGTTATGTGCGACACCGTATATCTGAAAAAGGGAAACTATTATGGAGTCAAATTCAATGTTTGCAATACTATGCTTGGAATTTATGTTGGGAATATGATTTTACTTGTTGTTCTAAAAACCCTAAAAAACACCTTCCCTACCAATGTGAGTTTAATAAAAATGAAATCTTATCTTCTTATGCAAGGGGTGTTTACAGTTACTATGATATCGAACAAATTGAAGAATTTGTTGCTTTTAAGGGTGCTTATGAAGTTGCTTCTTTGATTGAAAAGTATGATATTACTCTCTACGAATCTAAAAATTTTACATACTTAAATATTGCTATGAAAATTATGCTCATAATGTCTGTGTCAAAGAATTTATTGAGAGAATGACCGCTGCTTTGGAAGGAAATAATGATATGCATGAATCTGTAGATAATGATGATTCCGATGATTTGATTGAAATATCCCTTGATGAACATGATGCTTGCTATCCTTGTGGCCATGATGCCAATATTTATGAAGACGAATTTACTATAGTTCCGTATGATAAACATGAGATCGTTGCTATTGCACCCATACTTGCTAGTTCCTTTGATAAAAAGCATGATTGCAATGATTTTACTATAAGTTCTCTTGATGACAATTATGCTAATAATATGCAAAACCCTAAGCTTGGGGATGCTAGTTTTGCTATGTCCTTGTCGGGGGGAAACTGCCCGCCACGAACACCTATGGGACCGGAGCCCCTTGTCTGTGCGGTACGAGGGCGGAGGGAGCACGGAGAGCAGATCGTAGCGAGCACGCGGGCGGTTTTTACCCAGGTTCGCGGTGTGGACGCAGAAACCCTACTCCTGCCTTGGTTTGTATTGAGCTCGGGAGCTTGAAGATCTACAAGATGGCAGCTACACCGAGCGAGAGTTGTCAAGGTTTGAATCGAACCCCTCCACGTTGTGCATGGGCCTCCTTTTATAGTGCAAGGGTCACCGACAGTGTCAACGAGGAGAAAGGGGTAAAATGTAAAAGAGGTGGTAGTTGGAGCAGTCTTGGGAACAGTGGAGCTACGGTCGTGAGCAGTGGTTGCTACCTACTTTGTGAGGGGGGGACAAGGGCATTTAATGCCGTCGCCGTCGACCCCAAAAGCTCCGCCCTTGTGTCTCCGTCGCCACGGCGATGGATCCACCACCGTGAAGTGCCACCGTGTCCCCAGGCTGCACAGCCATCCGCCACGCGCCCCTGGAAAGGCCCTGTGCACGTGGGCTGATGAGCTGGGAGCGGGCACACTGGCGCAATTCTCGGCAAGCACCTTGCCGGGTCTTGACCTTGCGGACCCGGAGCTTGCGGGCTCTGAACTTGTCGCTCCCGGGCCCTCGCCGGACGCATATAGCGCCGAGGCGTGTCTTCTATGATGTAATCTTCTAGTCTTCCCGGCGAGCTCCTCTTGCGGGGCCTTGCGTGAGTGATGTAACCTTGAGCACGAGCGGCCTTCCGGCAAACTCCGCTTGCCGGGTCTCGATCTTCATCTTGTATACTTCGTTTTGAATGGTTTGATATGGAGCGGGAAGGTCTTGGCGAGCACGTGGTAAACCCCGCCGCTGAAGCTGCAACTGCCGTGCTGGTACGTTGGGGTACCGAGGTACCCTACCTTAGTACACCGACAGAGCCCCGGCTCGGGCCACACGCGGTGCCGAAAGCGCTGTTGGGCCAGCCCAAATAAAGGCTGCGGGCACACGTGCCCACGGCGCGCCGAATCCACTTCCGCATCTGCCGCATCCCCCCGTAACGGCACGCGTCGATTGCAGCGTCGTGGGATGGGACGTGCCCACGTTCTTTTAATGGAAAGAGCGAAACGCCCCCCACTTCCCCATAAAAGCAGAGGAAGCAGGAGCGGTTCCCCTCCTTTCGCTCTCATTGCATCTTCTTCCTCTTCCAGAGATCCCCTTTGTGCTCCGCCTCCAAACCTCCGCCGCCGCCGCCTGCATCTCCAGCGCCGCCGGGCTCTTTTCGCCCCTTCCTCCGCCGCCTCTGCCATGGCCCCGAAGACCGAGAAGGCGAAGGCGGAGAAGGCCAAGAAGGAGAAGTCGGAGCAAGCGGCGAGGCTCACCGAGTACCGGAAGCGGAACCTCGTCTTCCCGCCGAAGCTCAGCGCGCGGGAGCTCTGGAACAAGTATTACTTGTTCTGGTCCAAAGGAACCAAAGCGCTCCCCCGCACTCGAGCTCATCCGGCCGCCGCCAAGGACAACTATCCCGGCGGGTACTATTTCTTCGCAGCCTTCTTCCACTGCGGTCTTTGCCCTCCTTTTTCTGAATTCTTCTATGACGTCATGCACACCTACGGCTTCCATCTTCTTGACTTCACCCCCAACGCCATCCTTACCATGGCGGTTTTCGCACACATGTGCGAAAACTACATAGGAATTCATCCCAACGTAGCGCTGTTTAGGCATTTCTTCACTCCTAGAGTAGAGGCTGGCGCCCCCTCTCCGGAGGGATATCTTGGGTTTTAAATGCACAAGAAGGAGTCTTACTTGCCGGGAGCTCGCGGCAAGTGGGAAGAGTGGCGTCTTGGCCGAGTCTTGGATCGTTGAAGACGAGCCGCAGCACTTCACCGCGCCGCGACAACTCCTATCGCGGCGCGGCAGGACCGGAGCGAGCTGGATCCGGATGACGTCAAGCTCAACATCGCCCTCATCCGGATTCTTCGTCTTCGAGTAGCAAAGTTGTGCTGTCGCAGGCGTAGGTGCAGACTTCCTCCGCCGCCCCGACGCCCCTCTCCAAGACAGAAAAGGCCGCCTGTGAGTATGTCAACGCAGCGGATATAATGAGGCTGCGCCCGGGCTAAACTTCAACTTCACGTCGCTGGAGCTGAAGGGATGGTCAGGAACTGTTTGGCACGACCCGCCCACCCGGAATGGTTCGAAGTCCCGGGAGTGGTGCCCTCCGCAGCAAAGCACAGCCGGGGGCGATCTCCGCGCCATGATGCCGCGGCGACTTCGCGCGGCGTGGACCGCACATGGATTCCGCCCAAGCCAATAGGCGTCCTCGGCTTCTTCGACAACCTTGAGGAGGTGGCGAAGAACAAGGACGAGACCGGGGCTGACACGGGACACCACGGACCGGAGATAGCGTACATCGCTTCGGGTTGAAGAGGCAGCCGCAGCCGCAGCGGCAGGAGAGTTCGCTACACGCCCGAGGAGGCAGAGGCTGTGGAAGCGCCCCGCCAAGCGGAGGAGGCGGAGATCCGCAGATCTCTGCAGCTTCCTCCCGACGAGCTCGCGGGGTCCCTCGTTGAGGCACTCCGGGATCCCCGGAATCGTGGCCGAGGCCGCGGCAAGGGGTGACGCTGCCGGAGGGAACAGAGGCGCCGCAGGAAGCGAATGCGCCGGAGGGAGCGGAGGCGCCAGAGGGAAAGGGGCCGCAGCGCAGGGCGCTGGGCCCAGCGAGCCAGCCGGCGAGGAGGAGGAGGAGGACGCCGAGGCCGCCGAGGACGCCGGCGGGTCCACGGATCTCTACGCCGACGACCTCTCCTCGTCGTCGGAGACCTCCCCGCCCCGGGCAAGCCCTAGGCGTTCTCCACTGAAGCGCCTCCGCAAGGCGGCGACGGGAGCGAGGGCGCAGGCCCCCCGGCAACAACCAGCTCGCCGGGCAGCGCAAGCTTCCCGGGGAAGCCAAGCTGCGCCGAGGACCGCCAAGCGCCCGAGGGAGTCTTCGCCTCCCGCTCCTCGCGCCGACGCGCCCCAGGTGGAGTATGACTTCTCCGCCTTGAGCGAAGACGACGAGGAGGAAGGAGTAAGTATCCGAGATCTTCATCTTCTCAAATTCGCCTTGATTATTGTTGAAGCTAATCTTGTTTCTTGCTTTGATTTCGAGGACCTTGGCCCCAGCGTGAAGAGGGCCAAGGTGCCCGTGGTCGGTCGCAGACGACTTCGCCCGCTGCCGGCGGCGACCGGGATGTGCCGGATCAAGCTTGCGGACCCAGCTGTTCGAGGAGCAGCCCAGCGCAGCCCCCAGCAGAAGTCCTGGGTTCTCGCACTTTCGCTTCACGGGCGTGTTTGAAGATCTTGGTCTTGTACTAACGCCTTGATGTTTTTGTCTTGACTCGTGCAGAGGCGGAGCCACAGCTGCAGGGGCGTCCGGAGGTCGCCCCCGAGGAGCCGCAGGCCCCACCGTCCCCGCCAAGGTCGAACTCCCCGGCAAGGGAGAGCACTCCGCCAAGGGCGGGTACTCCGCCGAGGGCGAGCACCCCGCCAAGAGCGAGCAGCCCGGCGAGGGCGGCCACTCCGCCAAGGCAGAGCTCCCCGGCGAGGGAGCCCGCCGCTGACGACGTCCGCCAAGGTAGGTTCTGCAACTTTGTCTTCTTGGCGTTGTCTCTTTTTGGATATTTGCTTGAACTTCTTTTGCTTTTTCTTCTTCTTCTAGATCTTCCTCCCCCCGAGCATATGGAGACGGAAGTCGTCATTGTTGAGGAGGGGGGCGCGCAGGGCGGCGGCGGCGACGCCCCTGTCGCCGAGAATCTGGCGGAGCTGCCGAGCCAGCTGCCAAGAAGAGATCGCTCCGGCTGCGGACGCTTGTGCCGGAGAGGAGGACGGCGATCGCACCGCCAGCCCGAGGCGGCGGGAGCAACGAAATCTTGCGCCGGTCGCCGACCCCTCCGCCGGAGAGGAGCAGTCCGGCTACTACTTGAAAGCCCCCAACGGCGTCTTCATCCAGGTGTCGTGGGGCTCTTCGTCGCGAGCTCCCGCGGAGGGCGAGGCCTTTGATGGGGAGGTCCTCGCCTCCGCGGGCTTGAAGATCGTCAAGGGGCCCGGCGGGAGCAACGGGCCCAAGGAGGAGAAGCTGCTTCACCAGCTCCTGGCCCTTTACCGGGCCAGGCAGGCGAAGCTCGCTTCCCGGGAGGCCCTCGCCGCCAAGGCCGCCGAGGAGATGGAGAAGCGTGCGGCGGAGCTCAGCGCCGCCAACCAGGCTGCCCTCCGCGAGGTGGCGGAAGAGCGTGAGCGGCTCGCCGGGGAGTATCAAGAGTGGTTGCTGGAGAAGGCCGAGGCCGAAGAGCAGCAGCGGCTCGCCGGGGTGGAGCTTTCCCGGCGAGAAGGAGAACTCGCCCAACTGAAGGTCAACCTCGACTCCCACGAGGAAGACCTTGCCGCCGGGAGCAGGCCCTTGGCGGGGCCGAAGGAGGCGAAAGCCATGCTGCCGCGGAGACCGCCAAGGAGGAGCTTGCCGCCAAGGTCGCGCAGCTGGAGGAGTCGCCAAGGCGGCGTGGAGAAGGTCGCCGCGCCAACACGGAGCGCGAGAAGGACGCCCACACCAACTCGAACTCAGTGTGTGTCTTTCCAAGAAGGGCGACGAGTTGAAGGCCGCCAAGGACTCCATCGAGGATCTTGAGCTGAAAGTCTCGCTGTTGAGGGACTCGCTTGACGCCGCCCGGGATCGGAGACCAAGTTGAAGGAGGAGCTCCGCAAGGAGCGAACCTTGGTGGACAGCGCCAACAAAGCAGCCGAGCACTTCCGCCCGTGCCGTCGAGCTATGGACCGAGGACTTGGTATCTTAGCGTCCGACATTGACCAGGAGCTCTTTGGCTGAAGTGGAGCATCTCATCTACTCCCGGATCCAAATCTCCCCCCGCCAAGCTCAGCCTCTTCTTCGGGATCGCGCGGCCCTTGCAAATCTGCGGAAGAAGATCCTCAAGAACTCGCCGAGGAGACTCGCCGGCTGTGTACGGGAACCATGGAGCGTGTCCGACGAAGATCGTATACCGCAATCCGGCATAAACCTCACCAACGTTCTTCGCAGCTTGCGGCCGACGCAAACATGGAGGCTCAAGGAGCAGGTCGCCCACATCATTGCTAAAGTGAACAAGATCTCTGTGGTGGAGGGCGACCGCGTAGACTAGGCCTCCTTTATCTTTATCTCTTTTTGTTGCTGCATAGGGTGTTATGAACTCATTAGTCATCGCGACAAGTTATTCCTTGTAAGATATTATCTTTATTTTGATCAATAGATGCAGTGTTATCTCCCTTGTTTTGATCCTCAACTTTGTATGCTTCAACCCCACGCTTTAGGGAACTTGCGGCAAGGGGCCCTTGCATGAAAGTCTTGAGTCTTGAACTCAAGCAGCCTCATGGCCAAGGTCTTACCGGCAAGCAACCTTGCATGACTAGTCGCAACGCACTTAGCTTGCTGAGCGGACTCGAAAACGAAACAAAGGCGCGACACTTGTCGCAGCTCACTTAAATCGCTGAGCGTGCTCGAAAACAAGATAAGGGTGCGGCTATCCACGGTAGGTTCCTCCGCCGCCTGGTTTTCCATACAAAGTGTGGTTGTTCAAGGAAGGCAACTTAAAATTTTAAAATTTTGAACTGCTCAAATTCTAATAACTTAGCTTTCGTGATCTGTGTGTTCTCCGGCAAGCTTCTCTTTCTTGAACAGCACTTGGTTCATCCTCCATTTCCTTCCCCCCCGGCAAACTTGTGCGCGAGGAACGTTCCTTCTGCTTAAGAGGCAAGGAAAGAGAAGAGGGAAACAAGTATATGGCCTTTCGGCGTGCTATTGCTTACCGGATATGTGTGTCGCACAAGAGATGCCAAATAACACATGCAAATAGCAAAGAAAAGCATGGGAAAGGCAACTAGCGCAAAACACAGAAACTTTACTGATGCACGGGGTCTGCGCCCGGCTTTGTACAAAGGGTTACATGCAACAGCGGCAAAGCTTGTACAAAAGAACCCTTGCCGGAAAGCTTTCCCGGCAAGCGCCCTTGCGCCAATGTGGTGGCCGCATATGCCTCCGTGCATTTCGCCAGCACTTCATCCATCTTCCCGGAGATGCACTTCATCGACACCATTGAGCCTTCTTACATGACAGCTCGTTATCCACGAACTGGTACATACTTGATTGTCTGGTTATCTTTCTATTTCTTCCGGTCGTCGGGAAGTTCTCCAGTTTGCAAAAAACGGACGATCTGCTGCGCCCACGCCGGAGCATGGGGCTCAACGGCAAGGACTAAAGGCATGAGGGCCGCTGCGGGAACCTCAGCTTCTACGGCAAGAACCTCTGGCTCTGCCGGAGCTGAAGGTCCCCCGGCAAGCTCGCCGGGGCGAGGCTTGTCGGGAACACTTGCTTCAACTGTACAGATCCGAGGATCTGCAGGAGCAAACTGTTCCTCAGCGTTCTAGTCGTTGATCTTGGGGACCTTGGCGGCGGCCTCAGGGAGACCCGCCGGCAAGTAGTCGCCGGAGACCAACTTTCTCTTCTTGGACTGCCCAATTGATGGCGTGACGGATGGTTGAGTCAGCTTGAGCAAGAAGGTCCCCGGTTCCACGGGTAACTTCATCGAAGCACACTTTGAAAGGCCATCTGCGATTTCATTCTGAGCTCTCGGGACGTGCTCCATCTGCAAACCTTCAAAGCGCTCCTCAAGCTTCCTCACTTCATCGACATAAGCTTCCATCAAAGGGCTCGATAGCTCTTGTTAACTTGCCGGACCTGGCGAGAATCTCCCCGACAATCAACTTCCTCGATCCCAAGTTCGGCGCAATCCCGAGGCCGCGAGCAAACCTTCATATTCAGCGGTGTTGTTTGTCGCTTGCTCCTTGGGAAGTGCATCCGATAACATACTTGAGGTGCTCTCCGGTGGGCGCGATGAGTACCACGCCGGCACAGGCGCCTTGCAGCGAGAAGGCACCATCAAAGTACATTACCCATTCACTTGTCGCTTCTTGTACGGGTGTACTTGTTTCTTGGACTTCTTCGTCGGGCGTTGGGGTCCACTCTGCTATAAATTCTGCCAAAGCTCGGCTCTGTATGGTTGAAGTACTTTCAAACTTGAGTCCAAAGCTCGACAGCCCAAAGGCCCACTCAACGATCCTGCCTGTTGCTTCCGGGTTGTGCAATATTCTCTTCATGAAAGCGAGTGACCACTGTTATCTCGTGTGCTCGAAGTAATGGCGTTAGCTTTTCGAGGCCATGAGGAGGCCGAAAAGCAATTTTGCACACCGAGTATCTTGATCTAGCCCCTGGAGAAGGGAACTTACAAAATACACTGGCGCTGCACCATCTTCTTCCGCACCTCATCCTGCTCTGCGTAGAGTTGTCCTTGTCGGGGCAGAGCTTGTCTGAGCAGCCCCCGCTTGTCATTGGACTCGCTTGCCGGTGGTGTAGCCTCCTCGTCGGACTCCTCTCCGCTATTAACGCAGCACTAACCACCTGGTTGGTTGCCGCTAGGTACAGCAGACAACTTCTCCCGTGGTCTAGGTGCGACAAGTATTGGGGTGGAGGATAGGTACCGTTCAAATCTGCAGTGCGCCTCCGCTTCCGAGTCCACTTCATGGGACCTGCCTTCTTCAAGATTTTGAAGAAAGGTAGGCGCTCTCAGACTTTGAAATGAACCTACCGAGGGCAGCCACACAACCCGCAAGCCTTTCGACATCCTTGACTCGCTCGGGCTTCGATCGCTCAATGGCTTTGATCTTGTCGGGTTGGCTTCAATCCCCTCTCAGGACAGAAAGAACCCGAGAAGTTTGCGGAGGGAACTCCAAAGACGCACTTCTCGGGGTTCAACTTAAGTCTGTATCTTCTTGCAGGTTCTCAAACGTCTCTTCCAAATCTTGAATCAACGTATCCTTGCTCTTGCTCTTCACCACGATATCATCCATGTAAGCCTCTACATTTCGTGGATCTGTGGCTCAAAAGCGATATACACTACCCTTGCAAATGTTGATCCTGCATTCTTCAGTCCAAATGGCATGCGATGAAGCAATAAGTGCCACATGGAGTGATAAATGCGATCTTCTCTTCATCCTCTTTGGCCATAAAGATCTGGTGATAGCCTGAGTATGCATCAAGAAAGCGAGTAGCTCACATCCGCAATGGAGTCAACAATCTGGTCAATGCGCGGCAAGGGAATGGATCCTTGGGACATGCTTTATTCACATCGGTGAAGTCTATACACAGCCTCCATTTCCGCTGGTTTTGCGCCTGACGACCGGGTTTGCTAACCACGCCGGATGGATCACACCTCTAACTAGGCTTGCTGCCTCTAGCTTCTTGATTTCTTCGTTGATGAATTCTTGGCGCCCACGGCTTGCTTCCTCACTTTTTGCTTGATGGGTCACAGACGAGGGCAAACAGCAAGCTTGTGCTCAATCACCTTCCAGGAACACCGGGATGTCGATGGTTGCCATGCAAACACATCGACATTCGCCCGCAGGAAGGCAACGAGCGTCTTTCCTATTTGTTGTCAAGTGTGGCGCGATGGTGAAGGTACCACCGATGCCGCCCTCCTTGGCGGACACCTTCTTGGTTGCGGCGGAGCGCCATTCCTTTTACTCTTGCGGTGGAGCTCGACGGGACGTCCTCGACGGCAGCGCAAAGACTCAAGAGGTGCGGTTGCGGAGTGGGCCCGAGCACTTGCCGGACTTGGTCTTCGTCTTCTTCCCCCCGGGAGCTTCAGCGGCAAGTGTATTCTTGTCGGCCGCAGCTGCCGCATCCCGGTAGATCTTGTCGGCGCAGATAAGCGCATCCTTCTTGTCGCCGTGGACAGTGATGACGCTTATCGGCCCCGGCATCTTGAGTACGTTGTAAGCATAATGGGAAGCTGCCATGAACTTGGCGAGGGCCGGACGGCCGAGTATTCCATTGTATGGCAACGGAATATCGGCGACGTCGAAAGTGATGCGCTCAGTCCTGAAATTGAGCTCCCCGCCAAAGGTCACCGGCAGAGTGATCTTTCCCTTGGGCTTGCTCCGTCCCGGTTTGATTCCTTGGAAAGAACCGGTCTCTTCGAGCTCGCCATCTGAAATTTGGAGTTTCTTGATCACAGCAGAGGAGATCAAGTTCAGCCCGGCCCCGCCGTCAACCAACATTTTGGTGACCTTGAGGTTGCGGATGGTGGGCGAGACCAGCATCGGCAAGCACCCGACCGCGGTGGTGCGGTCAGGGTGATCCTCGAGATCAAAAATGATGGGCGTCTTTGGACCATTTGAGGAGCTCTTGCGACTCCACGGGCGGCTCCGCTGCATTCACCTCACGCACCCTTGCTTTGGCTGGCGGTGGGAGGTGTCAGAGGCGCCACCGCCGACGCACAGGACCTCCGTGGCCTTCGGAACTCCTGCTCGCTGTTATCCTCATCCTCCATGTCTTCGCCATCGTCTTCTTCATCCTTGTCGCGGCCCGGGAGGTCGATCACCTTGCCGCTGCTTGGCCCTGCCACAAGGCGTCCTCCCGCCATTGAACAGCCGCTTACTCGGTTCTCCTCCGCCACCTTGGGCCTTCTCCTTGTCGCGCCTCGTACTCAGCTCTTTGCTGCTCGACGAGATACTCGACGCGCTTGCAGTTGGAGAGATCGTGGCCCTTGGTGCGGTGGATTTTGCAGTATTGCTTGTCGGATCCGTCCTGCTTGTCGGCTGCCGCTACAGGGGCAGGCTCCTTGCCCGAGCCGCCAGCCTGTGTTTGCTTGGCGGGAGCCTCCTTGCCGGACTTCTCGACGGCAAGCACCTCTTTCTTGTTCTTCTTTTGGTTGTTCCGCCGCCGTCTCTTCTTTGCCGGGGCGGCGTCGTCACTGTCGCTTCCTCCTGCGCCGGCATCCTCCCCGGGGAGTCTCCTCCCTCTTCAGCGGCTTGCGACTTATCGGCTAGAGCATAGAGCTCACGACATCCCGAATCTTGGTCATCGCCATCTCTTCACGCATGCGGGCGGTTACGCGACGTTCTGGTGGAACGCGCCGATAACCGTGGCAGGGTGGACATCAGGATGTTGTGCTGCACACGGTGAAGCGTTGGATATACTTGCGCAGGATTCTCCTTCCTTACGGGCCAAAATGTGGAGATCGCTCTCCTGGCCGTGGGGTTTGTGGCCGCCAGTGAAGGCGCCAACAAACTGATGGCAAAGGTCTGCCCAAGAAGAAATGGAGCCTTCCGGCAAGTGCATAAGCCAAGAACGAACGTTCGGCTTAAGCACGCAGCGGAAGTAGTTCGCCAGAATCTTTCGTCCACGCCCGCAGCTTGCACGCGATGGTGTAGACACCGAGGAATTCCGAGGTGCGCCTTGCCGTCGTACTTCTCCGGCACGTCGGGCTTGAAATTCTTCATGCTGGAGCCACCGACGCGCCGCAGCTTTCGCGGGTGAACGCAGGCAGCTCGCCGCAGACGGCAAGTCGCACGTTCACCGGCGCGCGCGACGTCGACAGCGTTCCCAGCTCTGGTCGATTGTCGCCGAAGCTTCGGGCGGCGCTCGATGTGGTCCGAAGCGTCTTCTTGTCGCCCGGTCGCCGAGGACTGGCGTTGATCCCGACGAGCCCGCGGATCCGACGATGCCGTGGAGCCGTCGTCGGTGTTGTTCCGGCGGGGCGGCGTCTTTCGCTTCTGCGGCGAGGAGTGTACGGTGGTTGCACCCCCGGCGGTCTTGTCGCCGTCGGCCTTCGTCTTCTAAGCTTGCCGCGGCCGCGAGGTCGCCGGCTGCTGTGAAGAGTCGTTGTTGGCGAAGGCGATCAGGCTCTGGATGGTAGCCCTCCAGTCTTCGGCCTTGTCCGCCGCTAGAGGGAAGTCGAGGAGCAGTTGCGCCCTTGCGAGCGCTTCTGCCGGAGTGGAGGGGAGCGGATGCGAGCGGTGCGAGGAGCGGGATATGCTCGGACTCCTAACAACGTTAGAAGGAGCAGGGTCCTGCCCCGGTGCCTTCGCTTTTCTTGTGACCGGACGGTGGCCCGAAGCATCCCGCGAGCCTCCGGTGTGTCCTTGCCCCAACAGGCGGATACCACCTCCCGTAGTACGGCGCTGCTGGGTTGTCGTGTGCTGAGATGGACGCGGCGTGTCCACGGAGACCGAGGCGCGGTCATCCGTCTTGTCCTTGATTGGTGGCGCCATGAGTGTCCTCGCCCGGCGACCATTTTTCCGACGGCGTCTCCTCCGCCCACCGTTGGCTCCGGTGGCGGCGGATGGACGCAGACGGGCTCGCAACCTCGAAGCCTTCCTCTTGGGCCATGGCGCAATTGTTGATGAAGTTGTTGATGAAACTGGAGAGGTTGACGAAGAAAACGTGCCAGCGTGAACGCCGGATCGTACGCACAACCTCGACGCCCTACCGGGCGCGCCAAAGATGTCGGGGAAATCGCCCGCCAAGAACACCTATGGGACCGGAGCCCTTGTCATGCAGGCGGTACGAGGCGGAGGGAGCACGGAGAGCAGATCGAGCGAGCACGCTGGGTTTTACCAGGTTCGGGCCGCGGTGGACGCAGAAACCCTACTCCTGCCTTGGTTTGTATTGAGCTCGGGAGCTTGAAGATCTCTGATGAGCAGCTACACCGAGCGCGAGAGTTGTCAAGGTTTCGAACCGAACCCCCTCCACGTTGTGCATGGGCCTCCTTTTATAGTGCAAGGGGTCACCGACAGGTGTCAACGTAGGAGAAAGGGGTAAAAATGTAAAAGAGGTGGTAGTTGGAACAGTGCGGAACGGTGGAGCTACGGTCGTGAAAAGTGGTTGCTACCTACTTTTTGTGATGGGGACAAGGGCATTTAATGCCCGTCGCCGTCGAAAAGCTCCCGCCCTTGTGTCTCCGTCTGCCACGGCGATGGATCCACCACCGTGAAGTGCCACCGTGTCCCCCAGGCTGCACAGCCATCCGCCACGCGTCCCTGGAAAGGCCCCAGGGCGACGCGTGGGCTGATGAGCTGGAGCGCGGGCACACAGCGCAATTCTCCCGGCAAGCACCTTGCCGGGTCTTTGACCTGCCGGACCCAGGGAGCTTGCCGGGCTCTGTAACTTGTCGCTCCCGGGCCCTCGCCGGGACGCATATAGCGCCGAGGCATGTCTTCTATGATGTAATCTTCTAGTCTTCCTGGCGAGCTCCTCTTGCCAGGGCCTTGCGTGAGT
Source organism: Aegilops speltoides (assembly GCA_021437245.1). Lineage (NCBI taxonomy): Eukaryota > Viridiplantae > Streptophyta > Magnoliopsida > Poales > Poaceae > Aegilops > Aegilops speltoides. The sequence goes on from CM038142.1 coordinate 456,680,736, forward strand.
GATGTAACCTTGAGCCTGGAACGGCCTTCCCGGCAAACTCCGCTTGCCGGGGTCTCGATCTTCTGTCTTGTATACTTCGTTTTTGAATGGTTTGATATGGAGCAGGAAGGTCTTCGGCGAGCACGTAGTAAACCCCCGCTGAAGTCTGAATCGCCTGCAGTAAGTTGGGGTACTGAGGTACCCCTACCTTAGTACACCGACAGTCCTCTACATGTTGCAATGATCATGATTGGGGTGATTCTTCTTATGATCTTGAAAATTTATTTAATCCCCATGATGAATATGAGATTGATAATAGTGTTTGCAATAATATTGAAGGTGGGTTTGGAAAAGTGTCAACTTTAGATCCCACATATCTGGATAATGTTCAATCTTATGAAGTTTTTGATAAAAGTGGGTTTACAGAGGTCATGACTTTAGTTAATGTTAATCCCACTATTTTGGAAGAGTGTCAACTTTGCATACATGTGGATCGTGTTAAGAATATGTTTTGTGATATCTATATTGTTGAATTTGCTTATGATCCTACATCTAATTATTATGAGAGAGGAAAATATGGTTGTAGAAGTTTTCATGTTACTAAATTACCTCTCTTCATGTTGAGATTGCTATCATCTCTTTGTTCTTCCTTGCATATGCTAGTTTTTGCTTGCCTTGATAATTTGTTTGCTTACAAGATGCCTATGCATAGGAAGTATGCTAGACTTAAGTGTGTTTGTCACATGTTTTATGATGCTCTCTTTGTGCTTCAATTCCTATCTTTCATGTGAGCATCATCATAATCTCAATGCCTAGCTAGAGGCGTTAAACGATAGCACTTGTTGGGAGGCAACCCAATTTTATTTTGTGTTTTTTGTTTTTGGTTCTGTTTAGGAATAAATAATCCATCTACCTTCTGTTTGGATGTGGTTTTATGTTTTAATTAGTGTTTGTGCCAAGTAAGACCTATAGGATAACCTACGATGATAGTTGATTCTGCTGAAAAACAGAAACTTTGCACGCACGAATTTAGTTATGATAAATCAGAGGAACGTGATTTTGCGTTGATTCATTTTTCTTATGATCAACAAACAAATTGTCCAGGACTTCCTATTTTTGTAGAATTTTTAGAGTTCCAGAAGTTTGCGTTAGTTACAGATTACTATAGACTGTTCTGGTTTTGACAGATTCTGTTTTTCGTGTGTTGTTTGCTTATTTTGATGAATCTATGGCTAGTAAATTAGTTTATAAACCATAGAGAAGTTGGAATACAGTAGGTTTAACACCAATATAAATAAAGAATGAGTTCATTACAGTACCTTGAAGTAGTGTTTTGTTTTCTTTCTCTAACGGAGCTCACGAGATTTCTGTTGAGTTTTGTGTTGTGAAGTTTTCAAGTTTTGGGTGAATTCTTTTGATGGATTATGGAACAAGGAGTGGCAAGAGCCTAAGCTTGGGGATGCCCATGGCACCCCCAAGATAATCCAAGGACACCAAAATAGTCAAAGCTTGGGGATGCCCCAGAAGGCATCCCCTCTTTCATCCACTTCCATCGGTAATTTACTTGGAGCTATATTTTTATTCACCAACATGATATGTGTTTTGCTTGGAGCGTCTTGTATTATTTGTGTCTTTGCTTGTTAGTTTACCACAATCATCCTTGCTGTATACACCTTTTGAGAGAGCCATACATGATTTGGAATTTGTTAGAATACTCTATGTGCTTCACTTATATCTTTTGAGCTTGATAGCTTTGCTCTATGTGCTTCACTTATATCTTTAGAGCGTGATAATTTTCGCTCTAGTGCTTCACTTAGATCTTTTAGAGCACGGTGGTGGATTTGTTTTAAAGAAACTTGATCTCTCATGCTTCACTTAGATTATTTTGAGGGTCTTTAATAGCATGGTAATTTGCTTAATGTTAATATACTTGGTATTCAAGATATGTGAAACTTTCTTTTGAGTGCGTTGAATACTAAGATAAGTTTGATGCTTGATAATTGTTTTGAGATATGGAGGTGATAATATAAAAGTCGTGCTAGTTGGGTGATTATGAATTTGAGAAATACTTGTGTTGAAGTTAGCAAATCCCGTAGCATGCACGTATGGTTAAAGTTATGTAACAAATTTGAAACATGAAGTGTACCTGGCTTGTGCATCCTTATGAGTGGCGGTCGGGGACGAGCGACGGTCTTTTCCTACCAATCTATCCCTCTAAGAGCATGCACATAGTGCTTGGTTTTTGATGACTTCTAAATTTTTGCAATAAGTATATGAGTTCTTTTGACTAATGTTGAGTCCATGTATTATACACACTTTTACCTTTCCACCATTGCTAGCCTCTTCGGTACCGAGCATTGCCCTTTCTCACCTTGAGAGTTGGTGCAAGCTTCGCCGGTGCATCCAAACCCCGTGATACGATACGCTCTATCACACATAAACCTCCTTATATCTTCCTCAAAACAGCCACCATACCTACCTATCATGGCATTTCCATAGCCATTCCAAGATATATTGCCATGCAACTTCCACCATCATCATCGTGACATGCATTACTTTTGTCATATTGCCATTGCATGATCTTGTAGTTGACATCGTATTTGTGGCAAAGCCACCATGCATTATTTTCCATACATGTCACTTTTGATTCATTGCACCATCCTGCACATCACGGAGGCATTCATATAGAGTCATATCTTGTTCTAAGTTTCGAGTTGTAATCCTTGTGTTGTAATCAATAGAAGTGTGATGATCATCATTATTAGAGCATTGCCCAAAAAAAGAAAAAAAAGAAAAGAAAGGCCAAAATAAAAAAAGAAAGGCCCAAAAAAAAGAAAAAAAAGGGGCAATGCTACTATCTCTTTTTCCACACTTGTGCTTCAAAGTAGCACCTTGTTCTTCATGTAGTGAGTCTCATATATTGTGCTTCAAAGTAGCACCATGTTTTCCATATAGTGAGTCTCATAAGTAGTCTTGTTTATACTAGTGGGAATTTTTCATTATAGAACTTGGCTTGTATATTCCTACGATGGGCTTCCTCAAATGCCCTAGGTCTTCGTGAGCAAGCGAGTTGGATGCACACCCAGTAGTTTTCTTTTGTTGAGCATTCATAGCTCTAGTGCATCCGTTGCATGGCAATCCCTACTCGCTCACATCGATATCTATTGATGGGCATCTCCATAGCCCATTGATACGCCTAGTTGGTGTGAGACTTTCTCCTTTTTTGTCTTCTCCACACAATCCCCATCATCATATTCTATTCCACCCATAGTGCTATATCCATGGCTGACGCTCATGTATTGCCTGAAGGTTGAAAAAGTTTGAGATTATTTAAGTATGAAACAATTGCTTGGCTTGTCATCAGGGGTATAGAAGTTGGGAACATCTTTGTGTGACGAAAATAAAGCATAGCCTAACTATATGATATTGTAGGGATGAACTTTCTTTTGCCATGTTATTTTGAGAAGACATGATTACTTTGATTAGTATGCTTGAAGTATTATTTTTGTGTCAATATGAACTTTTGTCTTGAATCTTTCGGATCTGAATATTCATACCATGATTAAGAAGACTTACATTGAAATTATGCCAAAGTATCACTCCGCATCAAAAATTCTTTTTTATCATTTACCTACTCGAGGACGAGCAGGAATTAAGCTTGGGGATGCTTAATACGTCTCCAACGTATCTATAATTTTTGATTGCTCCATGCTACTTTATCTACTGTTTTGGACTATATTGGGCTTTATTTTCCACTTCTATATTATTTTTGGGACTAACCTATTAACCAGAGGCCCACCCGTAATTGTTGTTTTTCCTATTTCAGATTTCAAGAAACGGAATATCAAACGGAGTCCAAACGGAATGAAACCTTCGGGAACGTGATTTCTCATCAGATAAGATCCAGGAGACTTGGACCCTCCGTCAACAAAGCCACGAGGCGGTCACGAGGTGGAGGTGCGCCTCCCCCAGGCGCGCCGCCTCGTGGGCCCCTGAGCTCCACCGACGTACTCCTTCCTCCTATATATACCACGTATCCCCAGATGATCGAACAGGAGCCAAAACCTAATTCCACCGCCGCAACCTTCTCAGATCCACGAGATCCCATCTTGGGGCCTGTTAGGAGCTCACGAGGGGGCATCCACCACGGAGGGCTTCTACATCATCACCATAGCCCTCCAATGAAGTGTGAGTAGTTTACTTCAGACCTTCGGGTCCATAGCTAGTAGCTAGATGGCTTCTTCTCTCTTTTGGATCTCAATACAATGTTCTCCCCTCTCGTGGAGATCTATTCGATGTAATCTTCTTTTTGCGGTGTGTTTGTTGAGACCGATGAATTGTGGGTTTATGATCCAACTTATCTATGGAAAATATTTGATTCTTCTCTGAATTCTTTTATGTATGATTGAGTTATCTTTGCAAGTCTCTTCGAATTATCCGTTTGGTTTGGCCAACTAGATTGGTAGTTCTTGCAATGGGATAAGTGCATGGCTTTGGGTTCAATCTTGCGGTGTCCTTACTCAGTGAAAGAAAGAGTTGCAAGGCACGTATTGTATAGTTGCCATCGAGGATAACAAGATGGGGTATTTATCATATTGCATGAATTTATTCATCTACATCATGTCATCTTGCTTAAGGCGTTACTCTGTTTTTAACTTAATACTCTAGATGCATGTTGGATAACGGTTGACGAGTGGAGTAATAGTAGTAGATGCAGAATCGTTTCGATCTACTTGTCACGGACGTGATGCCTATATACATGATCATTGCCTGGATATACTCATAACTATGCTCAATTCTATCAATTGCTCAACAGTAATTTGTTCACCCACCGTAGAATATCTATGCTCTTGAGAGAAGCCACTAGTGAAACCTATGGCCCTTGGGTCTATTCTCATCATATTAATCTATATCACTTTATTTACTTGCTTTGTTTTTACTTTGCCTTTACTTTTTACTTTGCATCTTTATACCAAAAATACCAAAAATATTATCTCTATCAGATCTCACTCTCGTAAGTGACCGTGAAGGGATGACAACCCCTAAGCGTTGGTTGCGAGTTGCTATCGTGTTGTGCAGGTACGAGGGACTTGCGCATGACCTCCTACTGGATTGATACCTTGGTTCTCAAAAACTGAGGGAAATACTTACGCTACTGTGCTGCATCACCCCCTCCTCTTCGGGGAAAACCAACGCAAGCTCGAGACGTAGCATCCGGCGTGCAAATTGTCTTCGGCATTGCAAGGCAGGTTCTTCTCCAAATTCTCCAGAGTACATGTTGTTGTGGAATTAACACGTCAGATGTCCTTAGTTTGAGGACTTAGTCGTGAGGCCAACGCATCTATGTGGTAGCTTGAGAGGGGTTGAGCGGAATCGAGAGACGCAACACAAGACAAGGGTTTAGACAGCTTCGAGCCCGGGGAAACATCATCCGGTAACAACCCTACATGGTGTTTGTGTTGGGGAACGTAGTAATTTCAAAAATTTCCCTACGCACACGCAAGATCATGGTGATGTATAGCAACGAGAGGGGAGAGTGTTGTCTACATACCCTTGTAGACCCGAAGCGGAAGCGATCACAACGTAGAGGAAGTAGTCGACGTTCTCCTCGCGATCCGACCGATCCGGCGCCGTTACTCGGCGCCCCGAGTTCTTGACACACGTACAGCTCGATGACGTCCCTCGTACTCGATCCAGCCGAGTGTCGAGGAGAGTTCCACAAGACGACGGCGTGGTGACGATCTTGATGTTTCACGGCAAGAGGCTTCGCCTAAGCTTCAGGACAGTATAACCGAGGTGGAATATGGTGGAGGGGGCACCGACACGGCAAAGGAACGATCTAAAGATCAACTTGTGTGTTCATAGGTGCCCCCTGCCCCGTGATATAAAGGAGCCGGGGGAGGGGGCGGCGGCCAAGGAGGGCGCTGCAGGAGTCCTACTCCTCTGGGAGTAGGATTCCCCCAATCCTAGTCCAACTAGGATTCCCGGAGGGGGGGAAAGAGAGAGAGGGGGGCCGGCCCCTTCTCCTAGTCCTAATAGGACTAGGGAAGGGGAGCGCGCAGCCCTCTTGGGCTGCCCCTTCTCCTTTCCACCAAGGCCCATAGTGGCCCATTTACCTCCCGGGGGGTTCCGGTAAACTCCCGTTTTCGCCCGGAACCATTCCGAACTCCAAACATAGGCTTCCAATATATCAATCTTTATGTCTCGACCATTCCGAGACTCCTCGTCATGTCCGTGATCACATCCGGGACTCGAACTCCTTGGTACATCAAAATACATAAACTCATAATAACCGCCATCGAAACCTTAAGCGTGCGGACCCTACGGTTCGAGAACAATGTAGACATGACCTAGAACCATTCACGGTCAATAACCAACAGCGGGACCTGGATGCCCATATTGGTTCCTACATATTCTACGAAGATCTTTATCGGTCGACCGCATAACAACATCGTTGTTCCTTTGTCATCGGTATGTTACTTGCCCGAGATTCGATCGTCGGTATCCAATACCTAGTTCAATCTCGTTACTACGCAAGTCTCTTTACTCGTTCCGTAATACATCATCTCACAACTAACTCATTAGTTGTAGTGCTTGCAAGGCTTGATGATGTGCATTACCGAGAGGGCCAGAGATACCTCTCCGACTATCGGAGTGACAAAACCTAATCTCAAATACGCCAACCCAACATCGCCTTTGGAGACACTGTAGTACTCCTTTATAATCACCCGATTACGTTGTGACGTTTGGTAGCACCAAAGTGTTCCTCCGTAAACGGAGTTGCATAATCTCATAGTTACAGGAACATGTATAAGTCATGGATAAAAGCAGTAGCAACATACTAAACGATCGTGTGCTAAGCTAAGGGAATGGGTCATGTCAATCGATCATTCTACTAATGATGTGACCTCATTAATCAAATAACAACTCCTTTGTTCATGGTTAGGAAACATAACCATCTTTGATTAACAAGCTAGTCTAGTAGAGGCATACTAGTGACATCTTGTTTTGTCTATGCATTCACACATGTATCATGTTTTCGCTTAATACAATTCTAGCATGAATGATAAACATTTATCATGAAATAAGGAAATAAATAATAACTTTATTATTGCCTCTAGGGCATATTTCCTTGATCTCCCACTTGCACTAGAGTCAATAATCTAGATTACATAGTAATGATTCTAACACCCATGGAGTCTTGGTGCTGATCATGTTTTGCTCGTGGAAGAGGCTTAGTCAACGGTCTCGCAACATTCAGATCCGTATGTATCTTGCAAATCTCTATGTCTCCGGCCCGACTAAGTCCGGATGGAATTGAAGCGCCTCTTGATGTGCTTGGTCCTCTTGTGAAATCTGGATTCCTTTGCTAAGGCAATTGCTCCAAGATTGTCACGAAGATTTTCATTGGACCCGATGCACTAGGTATGACACCTAGATCGGATATGAACTCCTTCATCCGACTCCTTCATTAGCTGCTTCGAAGCTGCTATGTATTCCGCTTCACATGTAGATCCCGCCACGACGCTTTGTTTAGAACTGCACCAACCGACAGCTCCTCCGCTTAGTGTAAATCGTATCCGGTTTGCGATTTAGAATCGTCCGGATCGGTGTCAAAGCTTGCATCAACGTAACTGCCACGATGAGCTCTTTGTCACCTCCATATCGAGAAACATATCCTTAGTCCTTTTCGGTATTCGGGATGTTCTTGACCGCTGTCGATGATCCACTCTGGATTACTTTGGTACCTCCTGCTAGGCTTATAGCAAGGCACACATCGGTCTGGTACACAGCATTGCATACATGATAGAGCCTATGGCTGAAGCATAGGAACATCTTTCATTTCTCTCTATCTTCTGCAGTGGTGGGCATTGAGTCCGACTCAACTTCACACCTTGTAACACGTGCAAGAACCCTTTCTTTGCTTGATCCATTTTGAACTTCTTCAAAACTTTGTCAAGGTATGTGCTTTGTGAAAGTCCAATTAAGCGCCTTGATCTATCTCTATAGATCTTGATGCCCAATATGTAAGCAGCTTCACCGAGGTCTTTCATTGAAAAACTCTTATTCAAGTATCCCTTTATGCTATCCAGAAATTCTATATCATTTCCGATCAGCAATATGTCATCCACATATAAGATCGAAATGCTCTGAGCTCCCACTCACTTTCTTGTAAATACAGGCTTCTCCAAAAGTGCTGTACAAACCCAAATGCTTTGATCACACTATCAAAGCGTTTATTCCAACTCGAGATGCTTGCACCAGTCCATATATGGATCGCTGGAGCTTGCACACTTTGTTAGCTCCTTTGGATCGATAAAACCTTCGGTTGCATCATATACAACTCTTCTTCCGTAAATCCATTCAGAATGCGTCTTTACATCCATTTGCCAAATTTCATAATCATAAAATGTGGCAATCGCTAACATGATTCGGACGGACTTAAGCATCGCTACTGGTGAGAAGGTCTCATCGTAGTCAATCCCTTGAACTTGTCGAAAACCTTTTGCGACAAGTCGAGCTTTATAGACGATAACATTACCGTCGCGTCGGTCTTCTTCTTGAAGATCCACTTGTTTTCTATTGCTTGCCTACCCTCGGGCAAGTCAACCAAAGTCCACACTTTGTTTTCATACATGGATCCCATCTCGATTTCATGGCCTCAAGCCATTTTATGAATCTGGGCTCACCATCGCTTCTTCATAGTTCGTAGGTTCATCATGATCTAGTAGCATGACTTCCGAACAGGATTACCGTACCACTCAAGTGCGGATCTTACTCTGGTTGATCTACGAGGTTCTGCAATAACTTGATGCGGAGTTTCATGATCAACATCATTAACTTCCTCACTACTTGGTGTAGATGTCTCGTAAACTGGTTTCTGCGACGTACTACTTTCAAGTAAGGGAGAAGGTACTATTACCTCATCAAGTTCCACTTTCCTCCCACTCACTTCTTTCGAGAGAAACTCCTTCTCTAAAAGGATCCATTCTTAGCAACGAATGTCTTGCCTTCGGATCTGTGATAGAAGGTGTACCCAAGCTGTCTCCTTTGGGTATCCTATGAAGACACATTTCGATTTGGGTTCGAGCTTATCGGGTTGAAGCTTTTTCACATAAGCATCGCATCCCCAAACTTTAAGAAACGACAACTTTGGTTTCTTGCCAAACCATAGTTCATAAGGTGTCGTCTCAACGGATTTTGACGGTGTTCTATTCAGTGTGAATGCGGCCGTCTCTAGAGCATAACCCCAAAACGATAGCGGTAAATCTGAAGAGACATCATAGATCGTACCATATCTAGTAAAGCACGATTCGACGTTCGGACACACCATTACGTTGTGGTGTTCGGGTGGCGTGAGTTGCGAAACTATTCCGCATTGTTTCAAATGTAGACCAAACTCGTAACTCAAATATTCACCTCCACGATCAGATCGTAGAAACTTAATTTTCTTGTTACGATGATTTTCAACTTCACTCTGAAATTCTTTGAACTTTTCAAACGTTTCAGACTTATGTTTCATTAAGTAGATATACCCATATCGCTTAAGTCATCTGTGAAGGTGAGAAAATAACGATATCCGCCACGAGCCTCAACATTCATCGGACCACATACATCAGTATGTATGATTTCCAACAAATCTGTTGCTCTCTCCATAGTACCGAGAACGGTGTTCTAGTCATCTTGCCCATGAGGCACGGTTCATAAGTGCCAAGTGATTCATAATCAAGTGACTCCAAAAGTCCATCAAGATGGAGTTTCTTCATGCGCTTTACACCGATATGACCTAAACGGCAAGTGCCACAAATAAGTTGCACTTTCATTATCAACTCTGCATCTTTTGGTTTCAACATTATGAATATGTGTATCACTACTATCGAGATTCATCAAAATAGACCATTCCTCAAGGGTGCATGACCATAAAAGATATTACTCATATAAATAGAACAACCATTATTCTCTCGATTTAAATGAATAACCGTCTCGCATCAAACAAGATCCAGATATAATGTTCATGCTCAACGCAGCACCAAATAACAATTATTTAGGTCTAAAACTAATCCGAAGGTAGATGTAGAGGTAGCGTGCCGACCGCGATCACATCGACTTTGGAACCATTTCCCACGCGCATCGTCACCTCGTCCTTTGCGAGTTAAGCAATCCGTAGTCCTGCTTGAGTTGCAAATATTAGCAATGTAACCAGATATCAAATACCAGTGCTACTACGAGCTCTAGTAAGGTACACATCAATAACATGTATATCACATATACCTTTGTTCACCTTGCCATCCTTCTTATCCGCCAAATACTTGGGGCAGTTCCGCTTCAAAGGACCGATCGCTTGCGGTAGAAGCACTCAGTTTCAGGTTTAGGGCCAGACTTGGGTTTCTTCTCTGAGCAAACAACTTGCTTGCTGTTCTTCTTGAGATTTCCTTCTTCTTCCCTTTGCCTTTCTTCTTGAAACTAGTGGTCTTATTGACCATCAACACTTGATGCTCCTTCTTGATTTCTACCTCCGCAGCCTTTAGCATTGCGAAGAGCTCTGCATAGTCTTTACTAACCCTTGCATATTATAGTTCATCACGAAGCCTTTGTAGCTTGGTGGCGTGATTGAGAATTCATCAATGACACAATCATCCGGAAGATTAACTCCCAATTGTGTCAAGTGATTGTAGTACCGGACATTACGAGTATATGCTCACTAATGAACTATTCTCCTCCATCTTGCAGCTATAGAACTTATTGGAGACTTCATATCTCTCAATCCGGGCATTACTTTGGAATATTAACTTCAACTCTGGAACATCTCATATGCTCCATGACGTTCAAAACGTCGTTGAAGTCCCGGTTCTAAGCCGTAAAGCATGGCACATTGAACTATAGAGTAGTCATCACTTTGCTCGCCAGACGTTCATAACATCTGCAGTTGCATTAGCAAGAGTCTGGCACCTAGCGGTGCATCCAGGGCGTAGCTCTTACGTGCAGCAATGAGGATGATCCTCAAATTACGGACCCATCCGTGTAATTGCTACCATCATCTTTCAACTTTGCTTTCTCAAGGAACGCATTAAAATTCAACGGAACAACAAAGACGAGCCATCTATCTACAATCAAACATAAACAAGCAAGATACTATCAGTACTAAGTTCATGATAAATTTAAGTTCAATTAATCATATTACTTAAGAACTCCCACTTAGAAAGACATCTCTAGTCATCCAAGTGATCGTGATCCAAATCAACTAAACCATAACCGATCATCACGTGAAATGGAGTAGTTTTCAATGGTGAACATCTTATGTTGATCATATCTACTATATGATTCACGCCGACCTTTCGGTCTCCGTGTTCCGAGGCCATATCTGCATATGCTAGGCTCGTCAAGTATAACCGAGTATTCTGCGTGTGCAAAACTGGCTTGCACCCGTTGTAGATGGACGAGAGCTTATCACACCCGATCATCACGCGGTGTGCAGGCACGATTTAACTTTGGCAACGGTGCATACTCGGGAGAACACTTCTTGATAATTTAGTGAGAGATCATCTTATAATGCTACCGTCAATCAAAGCAAGATAAGATGCATAAAAGGATAAACATCACATGCAAATCAATATAAGTGATATGATATGGTCATCATCATCTTGTGCTTCACGATCTCCATCTTGCAGCACCACCATGATCACCATCGCCACCGGCGCGACACCTTGATCTCCATCGTAGCATCGTTGTCGCCTCGCCAAACTTATGCTTCTACGACTATCGCTACCGCTTAGTGATAAAGTAAAGCATTACGAAGCGATTGCATTGCATACAATAAAGCGACAACCATATGGCTCCACCGATTGCCGATAACCGGTTACAAAACATGATCATCTCATACAATAAAATATAGCATCACGTCTTGACCATATCACATCACAACATGCCTGCAAAAACAAGTTAGACGTCCTCTACTTTGTTGTTGCAAGTTTTACGTGGCTGCTACGGGCTTAAGCAAGAACCAGTCTCACCCACGCATCAAAACCACAACGATATTTCGTCAAATAGACTCGTTTAACCTTCTCAAGGACCGGGCGTAGCCACACTCGGTTCAACTAAAGTGAGAGAGCAGACACCCACCGGTCACCTTTAAGCAACGAGTGCTCGTGGCGGTGAAACCAGTCTCGCGTAAGCGCACGCGTAATGTCGGTCCAGGCCGCTTCATCTCACAATACCGCTGAACCAAAGTATGACATGCTGGTAGGTAGTATGACTTGTATCGCCCACAACTCACTTGTGTTCTACTCGTGCAAAACATCAAACCATAGAAAAACCTAGGCTCGGATGCCTTTGTTGGGGAACGTAGTAATTTCAAAAATTTCCCACGCACACGCAAGATCATGGTGATGTATAGCAACGAGAGGGGAGAGTGTTGTCTACATACCCTTGTAGACCCGGCGAAGCGATCACAACGTAGAGGAAGTAGTCGACGTTCTCCTCGCGATCCGACCGATCCGGCGCCGTTACTCGGCGCCCCGAGTTCTTGACACACGACAGCTCGATGGCGTCCCTCGTACTCGATCCAGCCGAGTGTCGAGGAGAGTTCCACAAGACGACGGCGTGGTGACGATCTTGATGTTTCACCGGCGCAGGCTTCGCCTAAGCTTCGCGACGGTATAACCGAGGTGGAATATGGTGGAGGGGGGCACCGCACACGGCAAAGGAACGATCTAAAGATCAACTTGTGTGTTCATAGGTGCCCCCCTGCCCCCGTATATAAAGGAGCCAGGGGGGGGGGCGGCCAGGAGGGGCATGCAGGAGTCCTACTCCTCTGGGAGTAGGATTCCCCCAATCCTAGTCCAACTAGGATTCCGGAGGGGAAAGAGAGAGAGAGGCGGCCCTTCTCCTAGTCCTAATAGGACTAGGGAAGGGGAGGCGCAGCCCTCTTGGGCTGCCCCTTCTCCTTTCCACCAAGGCCCATAGTGGCCCATTTACCTCCCGGGGGGTTCCAGTAACCTCCGTTTTGCCCGGAACCATTCGAACTCCAAACATAGGCTTCCAATATATCAATCTTTATGTCTCGACCATTCCGAGACTCCTCGTCATGTCCGTGATCACATCCGGACTCGAACTCCTTGGTACATCAAAATACATAAACTCATAATAACTGTCATCGAAACCTTAAGCGTGCGGACCCTACGGTTCGAGAACAATGTAGACATGACCTAGAACCATTCACGGTCAATAACCAACAGCGGGACCTGGATGCCCATATTGGTTCCTACATATTCTACGAAGATCTTTATCGGTCGACCGCATAACAACATCGTTGTTCCTTTGTCATCGGTATGTTACTTGCCCGAGATTCGATCGTCGGTATCCAATACCTAGTTCAATCTCGTTACCGCAAGTCTCTTTACTCGTCCGTAATACATCATCTCACAACTAACTCATTAGTTGTAGTGCTTGCAAGGCTTCAGTGATGTGCATTACCGAGAGGGCCAGAGATACCTCTCCGACTATCGGAGTGACAAAACCTAATCTCGAAATACGCCAACCCAACATCGCCTTTGGAGACACCTGTAGTACTCCTTTATAATCACCCGATTACGTTGTGACGTTTGGTAGCACCAAAGTGTTCCTCCGTAAGCAGGAGTTGCATAATCTCATAGTTACGGGAACATGTATAAGTCATGGATAAAAGCAGTAGCAGCATACTAAACGATCGTGTGCTAAGCTAAGGGAATGGGTCATGTCAATCAGATCATTCTACTAATGATGTGACCTCATTAATCAAATAACAACTCCTTTGTTCATGGTTAGGAAACATAACCATCTTTGATTAACAAGCTAGTCTAGTAGAGGCATACTAGTGACATCTTGTTTTGTCTATGCATTCACACATGTATCATGTTTCCTGTTTAATACAATTCTAGCATGAATGATAAACATTTATCATGAAATAAGGAAATAAATAATAACTTTATTATTGCCTCTAGGGCATATTTCCTTCAGTTTGAGGCTAGATCTCATTATCATCATGAGGGAGTCGCCGTAAACCGGCTCTCCTCTAGTTGTGTCTAGCCTTAGAGATTGTTTCTTGCTTGCTTGTCCTCTTTGGGGAGCCCTGCCCCTCCTTATATATGTTGAAGGGGCGGGTTACATGACTAGTCCTAGTAGGATTAGGATTACTCTATTACAATTGGAGTCCTAGTCTTGCTTCCTTTGTAGAAAAATATTCCTTGTGCTTTCCTCATAAACCGGCCCACCATAGCATGATCCGGCCTTCCATAAACCGCCCGTTGGGCCACCAGGTCTTGTTGCTCCTCTGACCCGCCTGCCGGATTACCAATGAATCTTAAACCGCCAGGTCCAAGTGGGTTGCCGGTGAATTGCCAAACTCTAGCCGGGCCATACATCCGGCGGTTTATACCGTGGGGTATATCCCCGACATTAGCCCCCGGTTTAATTTGGATTCATCCATGTTAAACTGATCTGCAACATAAACATACGAACAAAGTTGTCAGGTTGTGCTCCGGTTAAAATATTCTTATAAACCGGCACTTGATCATCCTTAAATCCTTGTCATTTCTTTCTTCTGAAAAATCCGAGTAAATATACCAGCTTCATTTGCTTGCAGAAGATATTTTGTAAATAAAGAATCCATTTGAATCGGCCTTCAATGCTCTGACTTGACAAAAATATTAGTCTCTGAAATATTCAACTGATATCCAGCCGGCTTGAAGATGTAAAACTTGCCGGTTTATGATTACCACTATTGTCGGGTTATAAAAACTTATAATTCCGGTTCATGATTGTTGCCAACGCCGGTTCATGTTTATTGATGATGCCGGGTCAATCCGGTTTGCTCAAAACAGAGAATTTGAAAATAGTTCTTCGATAATAATATAATACCTATAGCCCCCAAGTCTTGAGCAGAACAAAGTGATGGCTTAAGACTTGCTTCAATATAAATACTGCCACTTAAGAAGAAATCCATGTTGTTCATCCCAGTCACTTAGTAAAAACTGAATACTCCATATTATGTAGCCCCCAAGTGCGGGTTGTCATGCTTGCAAAGAACTCGAACTTGTAATTGTCTTATACTCATAAAAACTTCAACCAGTGTAGCCCCCAAGGGCCGGGTCATTATGCAATAATGAGCAGGGACTTTGTAGGTATAATCATGTAGATTTGAGTAACGATGCGTAGCCCCCAAGGGCCAGCTCAATAAGATAATATTAAGCTGGGACTTGATATATACTTCAATGAGAATAACATCATATGATGTAACCCCCATCATGGGACTTGAATCCACATCCGCAGGGTTAAGAGCCTTCTGCTTTACCAACTGAGCAGTGGACCCTTCAATATAATGAATAAAAAGCTTTGTACCTTGAATTGTTGACAGGAACAATTGGTAGCCCTCAAGGGCCGGCTCATTACAATGTGATGAGTCGGGTCTTCACTAAGGTGAGCAAACAATGACTTTGCGTTAGCCCCCAAGTGTCATGGTGCATGCTTGTAGCGACATGAGACTTGTGTATTTGATGTAATCTCAACTTAAATAATGTAGCCCCCAAGTGCCGGGTCGTAAGCATGCAGCGACTCGGGACTATTCCCTCCATTGTAGAATAAATCATATCCATTGATAAAATAATAGCCTTTGCGCTGAAGCGACTTTGAAAACCTCAGTCATAATATTGGTTATTGATAACCATAATAAAAATCCAGCCATGTTGGCTATTAAAGATTTGAATAAAATACCCAATGATTTATAAGCGCATGATTCCAATGGCGCAATCCAAATATATACTGGCGACTTATAGTCCAAAGCCAGGTCAGGTTAATAAACACCGGATAATTTATCATCATACTGGCGACTTATAGTCCAAAGCCAGGCCGGGTTAATAAACACCGGTGATTTGTAATTATGCTTTATTCAACTTGTTTCTGTGACATTGAATCACATCATTCATTTACCAACTTTTTGTAGTAAGGGTGATAACCCGAATCTTGAGTATGATAACTCCCCTCATATTTTGTTGGTTTGTAATAAAACCGTGCCGCATTGTAATAAACACCGGATGATCATCCTGGCGACTTATAGTCAATGCTAGTCCATACTGAAAGATGTCGGTTCACCATTGATTATATGCTTAACAGCTAATAACGTAAGCCATACCGGGTTAAGAAACACCGGGTTGAGATGAAGACATATAGTCTGGCCGGGTTGAGAGACGTTGGTTTACCTTAAAAGTTGATCAATAAAGATAAAACTTGTAAAAGCAAAAGCAAATAAAACTTGTAGTCGAGGCTTTTCGAGGGCTGCCAGGCCCAAATTCGAGGCTTTTCATGGGCTGCCAGGCCGCTGAGTTAAACCATTTGACAAAGCCTTTTAAGATGGGCCTCCAACTAACCAATCGTCGTTTTAACTTTGACAAGTTCAGGGTCTGTATAAGAGTAACTTGTCAAACGTTCGGCTGGTCATGCCAGGATTACCTGGATAGGAGTGGCTTACTTGATGAAGGCAGGTTAACCCGGGGTTTTAGGTTAATACACCAGGCTTCCAAGCTGTGGGTCGATACCCAATTACAAGGGTCCTTTCAAACTCTTTGTTACTTTACACAAAGAGCCCCCAAGTAACTTTGTGAGCTGTGCTCAATGGGTGCCTATGTTTGAGTTGTGCTTTTAGCAACAATACTCTCTTTGGCCCCTTGGGTGTGAAGCTCCCAATCTATGTTGTGGTGTGACAACCGGATTAATGGATAGGACTCCGCTTTGTCAGCTGAAGCCCCCATGTGATATATTTCTGAGCTATGCTCGTCGGGTGCCTATGTTTGAGTTGTGATGTGCAACAAACTCTCTTTGGCCCCTTATGATAATATTGGCTTGATAGCTGCATCAAGAGGGTAGTAACACTATGTTCTCTTTGGTGAACGCACCTATGTTTGAACAGGAAGCCCCCAAGTGATCATATGAAGATGAGCCCATAAGGCAGGATACCCATGTTTGAACCGCGTGTCAGGGCAGCAGGTCCTCTTCGGCAACCCTTAACTTTTTGCAAGAGAAATTTTTTTCTTGAACCGGGATCTTGAACCGGATATTGAGAGCTTCGAAGCTTTATGGGAGACATCTTTCCCTTAAACCGGATTGTAAACCGGAATCTTCATTTTAGCCGGAATTTTTTTGACGGCCTTTAGACTCGAACTTGCGAGAAGTTAATTCCTTTTTGAACCGGAGATTCTTAAACCGGTTTTGAGAGCTTCAGAGATTTGTGGAAGATAGATTTCCCTTGAGCCGGATTTTGAACCGGAATCCTTCATTTGAGCCGGAAATTTTCTAACGGCCTTTAAATTTTCACCAATACGGCGGTAGCCTCCGGGACCGGGTTATCTTTCCCTCCAACATCCTGGGGTTCTGAAATTCACTGAAAAACCGGCAACATTTGCTGAGTCGTATCATTATAGCCCCCAAGTCTCAAGGCGACTCGAGGAGTTGGCTTGAGATTCTCCATATTTGACCGTGATATAAACCGGCATAACTTGTATATCATTGGTGTTAATAGCACGACGTGAATCCACAGAAGGTTGAGGTGACTGCGGCGGGTTATAAATGATCCCGTATGAGCCGTGTCAGCAACTCGGCCAATGGTTCCTTCCAACTGGCGATTTGAAGTTAATCAAACTGTAGTGATGGCGACTTATGCGCCCGCCCATTGAGCCACCCAGTGGAGACGGCGGTTGATAGTATATGATAATTTGCCTCCATTTTGTTGAAAGAAAAAAACCGGGCTACCCAAGCTGTGACTTCCTCATACTCAATAAACAGCTCATGCAGACAGGTGCGGCCCGGTATGTTGATGTATACCAGGCCGCGAGAGACGGATGACAAGGACGACCGCAGCATCAAAGGCAACTCGGACAGATGAGTCGGCCACGGCATTGTAAGTCGGTGCAGATGGGGGAAATCGGCCGTATGCTGATGTAGACCGGACTGCGGGGGACGGCAGCCTAGGCACGTGTTATTGGGTAATTTGTACGGTCCTGAAGAGTTGACACGAACTTGATCGCGATATAAACCGGCATGGGTTATCCAATAGCTCAGCGATATAATAATCCCTTTTTGTGATAGACAATTTTTCCTGCATTGGAAAACTTGCAAGCCAGAGTATTTGCTCTTTTTAAAGAAAGTAATATATAATATGAAAATATAGTGGATGGATTTCACCTGATATGTTAGCCAGAAAATATCTACTGCGGAGTTGATGATCACCGTGGTGAAGCTGAAATCAATCATGGACAAGTCGGCCATACGAGCAGACGGATGAACTGGCCACGGCGTTGTAAACCGGTGCGGACGAACAAGTTGTCCTCCGTGTTGTAAACCGGCGCGGGCGCATGAACCGGTTGCCAGGGCGGACGGGCGAGTCGTCCGTGGTGTTGTAAGGTGGTGCAGACGGGCGAGTCGGCCGGCGCGTTGATATAAACCGGACCGTGAGTACGCGTGTCCGTGAATGGCATAAAAATTGTCCTGTGTAAAAATACTACAGGACAGAGTAATTGTTCTTTGACAAGAAACAAAAAGTGTTTAATACATAAATTTAAATGAATACCACTTGATGTTTGGACGGACAGTAAAACCACCGCAGCATCAGAAGCGGCTTCGGAGTGATGAGTCGGTCACGGCCTTGTAAGCCGGCACAGACGAGCCAGTTGTCCTCCGCGTTATAAACCGGTGCGGACGCGTGAGCCAGCGGCGAGGGCGGACGGGCGAGTCGTCCGTGGCGTTTGTAAGGTGGCGCGGACGGGCAAGTTGGCCGGCGCGTTGATGTAAACCGGACCGCGATACGCGTGGCCGTGAAACTACGCGGCACAACCGAACGTGCCTCCGTGGTATAATACCGCCCCTTTTTCTTTTAATAGCCATCTTGCATAAAAATATTACAAGCCAGAGTAACTGTTGTTGAATGAATTAACATGTATTGATAAAATACATTGGAGGGATAACACCCGATTCGCCCGGACAACAGAGGAGACGCCTGCGTGGGAGGCCGTGTGGGTAATGGCACAAGGTAAGGTGCCGGTCCAGTCTGCGGCCAGTGGCAGCAGAGACACTCGCGAGCAAAGGCCAAGTCCTTCTCTGAATTGTGGATCTTTTTTTACCAATCCTGTTCGAGCCCTTCTCCAGGTCGTAGCTGCTCCTCCTTTTTTTTCACGCGTTCACGCAATTGTAGTCAGCCAATCCAATAATTTCCTTTCTTTTCCCGATCTACTAGTACTCAAACAATACTATCCTTTTTTACAGTACTAGTGGAAGCGCTTGGGGGCTCTTTGGATTTGACTCGGGCTTCAGGCCAGAAAAAGTAGTGATAATGACTGATTTGACGTATCTGCTTCACGTGCACTACTACTTGAAGCAGCACCTTTCCTTCGATCTTTGCTCCATGCTCGTGGAAGTAGCAGTAACCACGTACACTGATGGTAGAAATCACATATTTGACCTGAGGCCGAAATCAAATCACAAACTGACCTGCTTTAAAAAAATCACTCTGCTGATCCTTTAGTGTGGCGCCCGACAGCTAGGCGCCGCACCCTACAGTGCAACACCCTTCTCTTAGGCGTCGCAGATCCAGCCAGCGTGGCAGCCCTGGTCCAGTTCCGGCCCCACAGACAGCAGTGCAGCGCCTAAGGCTAGGGCGCCGCACTATGTATAGTGTCGCGCCCGTGTCTTAGGCGCTGCACGTTGACTTAGGCCGCATCGGGCCAGCCCCTCCCAGGCAGTTCTTCCACCTCTGAGAAGTTGCTCTCTGTACAGAGAGCGGCGGCGGCGCCCCCTTTGAATCCCCCCACATCCCCTCTCAGATCTGAAGTTTTGAGGCCTCGATTCGATCCCCAATCCCTCCTAGTATATAAACTCCTCCGTTCCCTTTCTTTTCCTCCGTAAAATCGTTGCAATTTTAGGGATTTGCCCAAGATTAGGTGGAACCTTAGATTTGCTTGGTCTGGATCTTTGTTTGTCCAAGATTGTGTGTTGTGATGGAGGATGTGTAGTCATATCCGGTAGTATATGATTCTTGTTAGTGAAACCTAGATTGTTTATTTTTTTAGATATATATGAGATGCCTAGTTTTGTAGATAATTATGAGATGTTGAGTTTTGTAGCTATATGTGAGATGTTGAGTTTTTTTAGATATATATTAGATGTTGAGTTTATTTGAATATGAGATGTTGATTTATTTGAACACATATGTCATACAAGATATATATGAGAATTTACAATCATTTATTCATTGTGTGAGAAGGAGATGTTGAGATTCTTGTATATGAATACATATGAGATGTTTAGATGAACACATATGAAATGTTGAGTGTTTACCGATATTTGAGATGAACTCATATATGTTTATTGTTTGAAATTTGTAAGGATGGTTTGGCTTCTGGACGATGTCTATGACGTGCAACACCGGGCCTACATGATGCGCGAGAAGGAGAAGGTAATAACTAGTAATCTAAATATTTTGCAAATTTGCCTTTAGTTGAAATTTACATGCCCTAATATTTGTCATTACTTGTTTTTTGCAGAAGCTTGAACCTTTGAAGATTCGGTATCATGGGGTCTCTGGTCCTGCCATGCCTTACGATGAGCGGTACACACCGTACATCAAGCAGGCAGGACTACTCCCGTGGATTCTGTTGGTCAGCCGGTCCACGCCGAATCTGAACGCTCCACTGGTGTCCGCTCTTGTTGATCGGTGGAGGCCGGAGATGCATAGTTCCATCGCCGGACTGGGGAGATGACCGTGACGCTCGAGGATGTCTCGTTGATCACCGGTCTTGCTATCGACGGGAGGCCTCTCTGTATGAGCACCGATACTGATGGGTAGCACGAGCAGGTGATTGCTGTTATCGGTATGGCTCCTACCGAGGCTGAGGCTGATGTAGAGGAGGGAGAAGAGAAGAAGAAGAGGGAAAGGAAAGCAGCCGGAGCTGCTTTCACGTGGATTCAAAATAACTTTGCGACATGCCCTCCGGATGCCACTGATGATGTGATCCAGACACATGCTCGTGTGTATATGTGGTACGTTGTGTCGAGGACTTTGTTTCCTGAATCCACTGGCAAGAACGCTCCGTGGATGTGGCTGAAGGCGTTGACCATCTTCGATAGCAAATGGAGCTGGGGTTCAGCGACTCTTGCCTACTTACCGACAGGTAGTTGGTCTATTTTGTGATCAACTCATTTCTTCATTAGCAATGCAAGCTTGCTGTCAAGTTAACATTGTTTTTCTTTCATATGTAGCTGGACGAAGCGTGTTGCAGGATCACAGATAGTGCAGGCATTGGTGGTAATCTGCTTCTACTTTCTGTATGGAGCTGGGAGCATCTGCCTGTTGGACGCCCGAAGAGCGTCAGGTTTGATCCTTGGTATGCAGATGAACATGACGAATTACGGCGCCCCACGTGGGCTTACAAGTGGGATATCGTTTACGAGATGACGAACAATGTCAATCTCATGTACCAAAAGTACATTGCCGAGTTGGACACGATTACGCCTGAGCAGGTAAGGAGGTCATTACTTCAGTCCTTTCTCATGCTTGCTTGAAAAATAGTCATCAAATTTGCATTGTTGCCCTGTTTCATAGGTGGTATGGCAGCCATATGGCACGGGTGAGAGCTTGGGGTACACCGAGGAGTTCGCCTCAACCCGATGTGCTTATGGATAAGGATCTTCGGCTTATGCGGTGCCCACTGATATGCAACTGGGCGGTTGAGTTTCATTTGCCGCATCGCGTGTATCGTCAGTTTGGTCTGTTCCAGCCTCACCCGCCGGATTGGGTGGACACGGACAAAGCACTTCATAGGTAAGAGAGCATGTCTATGTATTGTCTAAGCATCGGCACTCCTTTTGATTGTGCTAATGTTTGGTTTTATACCACGCAGGTTGGACAGAAGAAGGCAGCGGAAGATAAAGGACTGGGACAAGCATCATGCTCCGTATGTTACCCACTTCCAGCTTTCTGTGGAGCAAGCTCGTAGCCCTGCACGCGCCCCGCTTCGTGAGCACAACCCACTTGCTTTTGATAACTACGTACGATGGTTTATTGGAACTACTTGAGTTGAGATATGCCCGCCGGCATATAATGAGGATATTCTTGAGGAACCGTAAACTTTGAGGATCTAGCAAAGGGGAAGTACAATAGAGATGTCAGGCAAGGGCAAGGAGTCCCCGCTGTTCCGGTGATTAACTATGTGGTAAAGTGTAACCTTCTTTACTTTCCCGTTGACCATATTACACATGTTTCAATGGCTAATGCATTCATTCTTTCTCATCCGCAGCGCATCGAGATCAAGAAAGCAGCTGATGAGAGCTAGTCTATTCTGGAGAAGACACCGGTTGGAAACGGCAATGATGATGGTTCACTACGAGCATTCCTCAAGGTACATATCGCATTCACTATGAGAGCCAGTCTATGTTGCAAAGTTTGATATCTTACACACTTGTTCATGTTACAGTGTTAGGCCAAGAAGTTAAGGTGGTTATCGAACCTTCTCAGTTGCCGTGATCCTGAATATGATGAACCATCTGCCTCTAGGTCTGGTACACCATCAGACCCCGCATCTCACCATCAGGGGGACGATGTGAGTTCCTCATATGCTTATATGGATGATGAGGGCGCGATCACCCAAGAGGTATGACTAATCCTTTAGATGTGATTCTCACTTGATTTAGACACCGGGCTTCACCATATTGTTTGATTGTGTGATAGGGCCATGAGCTTGATGATGACATGATTTTGGCGGACCACTCCCAGTTATCATTGTTCTCCACCTCAACCAAAGCGAAAGCCAAAGGCAACACCCGGTTATTGGCATCACTTGCTATTGCAACCAATAAAGTGCCCTTGTATTGTCCGGTCAAGAACGTGCCATCAATGGTGATGACGGGTCGACAATGCTCAAAAGCCCTCACGCATTGCTCAAAGGCCCAAAATGCACGGCCAAATACTCAGACGGTCCTCCCGTTATGAATCAATGTTTGGTGCACATGAGGCTCAACCATGTGAACCATGCCTGGGTTTGTGGCGGCCATAGCTAACAACAACCTAGGGAGTCGGTTGTATGCTTCCTCCCAATTGCCATACAACATCTTGAATGTGGCTTGCTTCACCTTCCATGCCTTGCAATACTTCACCTTGTAATGAAAGATGGCTTTCACAAGGTCAATGACACTCTTGATTCTCATTATTGGAAGTGTGGATATTTGGTTGATAACCTGTAAGCAATGAACTCGGACGTGAGTTGTCTGTGTTGTTGGTACACAAGCTTGCCATCCGCATTCTTGTGCCGGCACATGTGAGTTGGTAGACAACTCACTATGCTCCAAGTGGGACCTCCTTTCCATGGCCTTGCACGCACAATCCATGGACATGTTGGCACTTCACATTTGACCGTGTAACGCACATTCACGTCCGAGTTGGCCACTTTATGTGGACGATAATGTGTAACCGAGTAGTTGTCGAGCCACATCTTCAATTCCAAGAAGGATTGAAACTCACAACCGGGATATATCCTGTTCTTGCCGCCTTCCAAATCACGGTGAGAACTTGGCCTAGCTCCAAGAGATATGAATTTGCCACCATCCACAACGGCTTCATCCGCGAGACTATGATCCTTGAACAATGGTGTCTTGTGATCCCGCCCGAATACCTTCTTGAATGCTTGGGCCTCCTTCGGCGTGAACCCCTCCTCATCAACTTCTTCATCGGGACCATCATCATCCGAGTCCGATGCATATGCATGGGAAGAAGGGATGGATTGGTCCATTGTCTCTTGCACATGATATTGGTCGAGATCACCCACATTGTTGTCATGGAGATCAACTTCGTTGTCATCCTCCTCGTACTCATCATTCTCCTCTTGAAAAGCTTCATTTTGGTTGTTTGGAGTCGGGCTCAATGTTGGCCAATCTTGTTGCGTGAAATGAGGTTCACTCATTTGATCTTGGTTCATGGGTGGGGGAGTGCTAGCAACCAACGGGGAGGGGTTCTGGTTCAAGTCTAAATTCAAAGTAGAGTCAACCTTCTTGGAGGCAAATAACTCAAGAGCCTTGTCTAGAGATTCGGCAACCGTCTCCTTGTATGCAACCCAACGTTGCTCGGAGTTCACACGCATTGTCTTCCAACAGATGTGCATTCCAAAACCAACATTATGCCTTCCCTCGAACTCAACAACGTCACTTGGGTCCATCCAATTCAAATCTTTCCTCACTTGTTCCAAAAGCTCAGCATAGCTAGGACTACTCTCAAACACCATGTCAAGCTCATCCGGGTCCGTCTGAACATTGCCTTTCAAAAATGCCTCTTTATCCACATGATTAACATAAACACATGTTCTCCCCATCCCTACAATAATCAAAAACACACATATATCAAGTAAGTACATAACAAAAATATTTGCACACATATGCCCTAACATATATATGAATTAATAACCCTAACCCCCACATAACAATTACCACAACCCTAACCATAGCATAACCCTAACACCAACATCAAACACACATAACCCTAACCCTAGCATACTATGGAAGCCTAACCAACCCAAATTAGCAAAGAAACATAACATGATTCAACACAAATTTGCAAATCCAAGCCAAAACTAGGGTTTCCCCAAAGTAGCAAGATTTGAGCAAATGTGACAATTCCTATGGATGAAAACAAGGGGATCGGAGGATATTACCTTAAGGGAGGGGTTGGCTTCGAAATCCACTGTCAAATACTCCGGATTTGCAAGATTTGAGAAGGATTTGAGAGGGGGGAGAGGGGAAGAGAGGAGGGGCGCAAGTCTATGGGTTTGGGTTGGGTGGGGGTGTGTGGGGTGGGGGTGGGAGGGGAGAGAGGGTGGGGCCAGCCCAAGTGGAATACAGACTGTGCAGCACCCAAGAGCTAGGCGCTGCACATTACAGGTGTGGCGCCTAAGCCTTAGGCGCTGCAGTGCTGTCTGTGGGGCCGCAACTGGACCAGGGCTGCCATGCTGGCAGGAGGTGCGACGCCTAAGCCAGAGGCGCTACATAGTATTGTGCGGCGCCCAGCTGTCGGGCGCCACACGAAAGCGTCAGCAGAGCGAAATTTTTTCGGAAGCAGGTCAGTTTGTGATTTGATTTCGCCCTCAGGTCAAATATGTGATTTCTGCCTACACTAATACGCCTTCGGACTTGATATGAGCGCCCGGATGATTGTTTCTCAGATCCAACTTGTACTAGTAGCACTTGGTCCTTTTAAAAAGTTGGCAGCAAGCCTAGGGTGCCACGTCATGCAATAGTGATGCTCTGAGTTGGGTTTGGACTCGGACGATAGAACCGTCAAAGTCTTTCGGTCTCGGCGAGTTGTACGTCGTATCGATTGATTTCACATGCAAGATTTCGACCCTCAGCGACAACGGAAATTAATCCAGGCCCGACGGATCATCTGGTGGTGTGCGCTGGCACATAAATGCGACCCTAATTTTTTCCTTTGATCTTTAAATCTTGTATACGTCGCTTTGACTGTTTGTTGATGATGTTGTCTTCTGCGCCGACTTCTTTTTCATCCAGAAAATTGCGAACTTCTTGATACTTTTAGAGAAATCCCTTCAAGAACTCAACTCCACCGTGCGCAGGCCCCACGGTGGGCGCCAACTGTCGTGGAATTAACACGTCAGATGTCCTTAGTGTGAGGACTTAGTCGCGAGGCCAACGCATCTATGTGGTAGCTTGAGATGGGTTGAGCGGAATCAAGAGACACAACACAAGACAAGGGTTTAGACAGCTTCGGGCCCCGGGAAACATCATTCGGTAACAACCCTACATGCTGTTTGAGGCTAGATCTCACTATCATCACGAGGGAGTCGTCGTAAACCGGCTCTCCTCTAGTTGTGTCTAGCACTAGAGATTGTTTATTGCTTGCTTGTCCTCTTTGGGGAGCCCTGCCCCTCCTTATATATGTTGAAGGGTCGGGTTACATGACTAGTCCTAGTAGGATTAGGATTACTCTATTACAAGTGGAGTCCTAGTCTTGCTTCCTTTGTAGAAAAATATTCCTTGTGCTTTCCTCATAAACCGGCCCACCATAGCGTGATCCGGCCTTCCATAAACCGCCCGTTGGGCCACCAGGTCTTATCGCTCCTCTGACCCGCCTGCTGGATTACCAATGAATCTTAAGCCGCCAGGTCCAAGTGGGTTGCCGGTGAATTGCCAAACTCTAGTCGGGCCATACATCCGGCGGTTTATACCGCGGGGTATATCCCCGACACCTGTTGTAACGAGCAGTGTTCGGCTTCCCATTAATGTTGCACTCATCGGCTTCTGTACCTTAATAATGGCAGTCTCCACGTGTCGAGCGAATACGAGAAGTCGGGGCATTTTTACACTTACCACCCCGACCATGTAAGTAAATTGTCTATTAAAGAGACGGGGATCCTCGGATCCAAATCACACCATCTTCCCCAAGCGAGGATTCATCAAAGCGCGCCCGAAAAAACCATCCCATCATGGACGGCCACCGCAGCTCCTCCTCTCGCTCCCATAGCGCTAAGCCAGGTGATTGGGAGAAGTGTACAGTATCCCACGGCCAATTAGTGGAGTTGCAGTCTCCCACATGCATATCTTGTCCTCGTCCGAGCCGGATTAGCTACTTTTGACAGCGGGGAGCAAGCGAAGAGTTTTCTCAACCCATCCAGGGGGAAGCGAGTATGCCTTGTCCCTTACTTGCTAAGGGGCATCGGATTTCCAATCCATCCGTTCCTCCGCGGGCTCCTGGAGTATTATGGCCTCCAGCTGCACAACTTCACTCCTGCCTCCATCCGGCACATCGCAGGTTATGTCACCCTTTGTGAGCTATTTCTGGGCTGCGAAGCTCATTTCGAACTATGGAAAAGGTTGTTCTGCCTCGCCCCTCGCAATCAGGAGGGATCAATATACCAAGTGGGCGGAGCCGAAATATGGCGCATCGCCGGGACCGGATACCTATCCGGCACTCCGAAGAAGACATCCGAAGACTGGCCTTCTGAGTGGTTTTATATAGAGGACGTCTGCCTTCCTGACCTATCCAGATGGGTCTTCCCGAGTTCACAAATGCCCCATTGAAGAAACGCTGTACCCGACGTCCCTGGAGCCCCCAGGAGGAAGATAGCAGAGAGGTCCTTCAACTGATGGGCAGGATAAAAACGCTAGCCAAATCTGGGTTGACAATAATCGAGGTTATGTCAATATGCATAATGCGGGGGGTGCAGCCACTCCAGTATCGGGGGCATCCGATGTGGCACTTCAATGGAGAAGACGATGCCACCCACTGCGGTCGGAAAGGTCCGGACTCCGCCATCGCTCTGGCGAAAATATTGTCTGATTTGTATAAAGGAGAAGAAGAGGAGTTCATCCGTATTAAGCCATGGGATGGATTTTCCATGTACAACCCCCCTAGCTGGGTGAGTTGCCATCTTTTACTCAACTCTATTCATTCCCGCAGTCTTTCATCACAAATATTTACCTTGCTAGTCCATAACAGGAACTGCGAAAGGCTGTGAGGGAGGTCCACAGCCCGCCTCCACAGCCAGAGGACCACAACCGGGCCCTCGACCCCGGACTTGAAGAAGATCCGGACATATTTGTGGAGCTCGTCGATAGGATGTTTTACCAGGCAAGCTGTGACGGTGCCTTGGTGGCCATCATTGCCGACTATCCTGGCCTGCTCCCTGCATCATATGTAAGTAAAACTGGAGTCCTAACTTCCGAGAAGGATCCCTTCTTTATGCCTTACCCACCGCACATGTATTCCGCTTTATAGGGAAGGCCATCGGGGCGCTGTACCGAACCCGCGGCAAATCACCAACAAGGGGTGCCCAAGACGGGTAGGCTTAAAAGGAAGGCGGTCAGGACCGAGACGTCATCAAAGAGGTATGCTTTAAAACCTGCTCCGTGATTATCATCTTTAAAATATAACAATGTCCATTGTGCCCTGGCAGAAAGAGTACTCGCCGGACTGTCTACGGAGATCCTGCCGGCCACGCCTCTACCAGCCGGACTCCAGAATCGGCCTCAAGGATGGAGGCTAACATGGGGACAACGCCGGACGGTCCTCCTACAGAGGATGCGGTTAGAATATCTGCCACAAATTCCGAAGTGGAGAGTGCTATGAATCATCGGCGTCGGCGGGCCGCACTCCGCGACCCTAATTTCTCCGAAGAGGCGTTCAATGCCTTCAACTCGGGAGACGCGTACATCCGAGCTGCTCAAAATGGGCTTGCTAGAGCCATAGACCAGTATTTAAAAGATATATGGGTAAGCAAAATCTGATAATTATCTATATCAGTAGCCCCTGAGACTTGAAACAGTTGGCACAACTGATTTAAGGATCATTGTATGAATAGGTTCTTACAAAGAAGAATACCCATTTGTCTCAAGAGCTGGAGGAGTGTAAAGCCCAGCTAAGGGCCGCAGTTGCCGGAATGGAGGAATCCAAGAAGGCCTCATCTGGTAATATTTGTCTCATAATTACATGTACCAGTTGTTATTCGGCATGTTTGCAGATCTAACAATAGATTCCGCAGGCAATCCTGGAGTGAATCCGGAGATCCTACAAGAGGATGAACAACGAGCTCAACGGAAACTAGAGGTTGGCGAGCGCGTACTTACACGGGTCCGGCGAGAGAAAAACGATCTCCAGGATGCCAATACCCGGCTGGGCGTTGAATTAAAAGATGTTCGGTCCCAGCTTTCGGACTCCATGAAGGAGAACAGGAGGCTTCAACGCGACATTTTTAGTATGTGCTCAAACGAACCTTTATATAGTTCAGCGAAGAAACGGGCCTAACAGAGTTATGTCTGCAGGTATATTGACTGGTCGTCCTGAAGAGCAGATGCCAGGATCGTTAGGAGATCTTCTGCAAGAGCTTTCGCAACTTCACGAACAAGTTCGGCAGGTGATGCAGGGTATTGCCAAGGCCTTGTGGCCATCCGACTCCCTACCAGGAAGCATCGGGGAGCTTGTACAACTGCTCAAGGGAGCGCGGTGGCGCTTGCAATTATGGAAGATATCGGCCTGCCGACAAGGTGCGAGGGAAGCCTGGGCCATGGTAAAAAC
Organism: Aegilops speltoides; assembly: GCA_021437245.1. Taxonomy (NCBI): domain Eukaryota; kingdom Viridiplantae; phylum Streptophyta; class Magnoliopsida; order Poales; family Poaceae; genus Aegilops; species Aegilops speltoides. The sequence goes on from CM038142.1 coordinate 456,709,810, forward strand.
AAGGTACACAAAGGTTGATCCGAATCACATGGCCCTGGTCGGACCTATAGGGTCAGATGGGAAAGAGATTCCTGTTAGTCTGGTATATGACCAGGTAGTATTAGCCGCAAAGTATTCCCAACAGGATTGTAGGCTAGACAGCCTGTTGGCTGGCATAGAAGAAGTGTGTGGGTCTAAGTGACCGTGTACTTTAATTGACATATTCTGCCCCTAGCCGGATTGTAAATCATTTGTCATGGCAGACCTTTTCGCTTCAGCCTCCGGACCCGACAGTCCCAAGTTTTCCGAGTACCCGCTCAGTTATGTAAACCGGGGTACGCATGGAAACCAGGCGTAGGGGTCATTAGTGCTTGAACAGACAAGTACCCAACTAGCTATGTTATATTACATGGATAGTAAGAAACATCTTCCAGGGAGAATAGTTCCGTTAGGGGTTCCTTTCCCTGGGCACGCAGACATTAATGTGCATGTCCGAACTGCGAACAGAGACGCGGTATATGAAAAATCTGGGGGTTTGTATTGTAAGAGGTAAGAAACATCTTTAGTTCACCGACCGAATATTCCCTTAAGAACGCTAGCTTTCGGCTTCATCCAGTCTGAGGTACACGTCCGGCGTACCCGGCAGTAACAATCACAGAGGTGCTCCGTTATGCCCTAGCCGAACTAACGGGTACGCAGGGCATAAACATAGGAGCCAGGCAACCCATCTTGGCCAAAACTTAAGTCATATCGATGCATATAATGGTGAAGAAAAGGTACATATGGAAAAGCGACACATATGTAGTGGGCATGATGCCCTGAAGGTAATTATATTAAGCTTCTGTATAAGAAGCCCCCAGGTATAGTGAGCGCGCATAGCACGTCATGAGTGTGTAGTCGAGTCACACTTAAAGCTTCAGAGCCACGAAAGGAAAGAGAGAGCATATATATATAAATAATAATAATAAAAAGGCAGAGGGAAGGGGACGAACACAGAGTTCGGCGCTAGGCGTAAAATCTTTGGAGTCTGGCCGCGTTCCATGGGTTCGGCCCGAGTCGATTATCTGATGCATCACGCAGGCGGTACGCTCCTCCGGTGAGAACTTTCTCAATGATGAAGGGACCCTCCCACTTGGGTTTGAGCTTGTCCTTTTTCTTCTCCCATAGGCATAGAACGAGTTCGCCAACGTTATAAGTTTTGGCCCGTACTTCTCTGCTTTGATACCTGCGAGCCTGTTGCTAATAGAATGCGGAATGGGTTTTGGCAACGTCGCGCCCCTCCTCCAGGGCATCTAGACTGTCCTGCCGATCAAGCTCGGCTTCTCTCTCTTTGTACATGCGCACTCGAGGTGAGTCATGAATGATGTCATAGGGCAATACCGCCTCTGCACCGTACACCATGAAGAATGGTGTGTATCCGGTAGTGTGATTTGGCATGGTCCACATCCCCCATAGTACGGAGTCGAGCTCCTCGACCCAGTGCGTGTCTGATTCCTTCAAGGATCGCACTAGTCTGGGTTTGATGCCGCTCATAGTAAGACCATTTGCTCGTTCGACTTGACCGTTTGTTTGTGGGTGATAGACGGAGGCGTAATCGAGCTTAATGCCCATGTTGCCGCACCAAGTTTTCACCTCGTCGGCGGTGAAGTTGGAGCCATTGTCGGTGATGATGCTGTGGAGGAAACCGTATCGGTGTACAACCCCTGATATGAAGTCTATCACTGGTCCGGATTCGGCCGTTTTGACTGGTTTGGCCTCTATCCATTTGGTGAATTTATCCACAATGACCAACAAGTATTGTTTCTTATGGCTTCCACCTTTAAGGGGTCCGACCATATCGAGCCCCCAGACCGCAAAGGGCCAAGTTATGGGGATTGTTTGGATGGCGGTGGGTGGCATATGGCTTTGGTTAGTGAAGAGCTGGCAACCGACGCAATGTTGGACGAGGTCCTGTGCGTCTGCTCGGGCTGTCGGCCAATAAAAACCTATCCGGAAGGCCCTTCTTACAATGGCCCGAGCTGCGGCGTGGTGGCCGCCGAGTCCAGCATGAATTTCAGCCAATAGCCGCAGCCCCTCCTCTTCGGAGATACATCTTTGAAGTACTCCGGTAGCGCTTTTCTTATAAAGCTCTCCCTCGTGGACCTTGTAGGCTTTAGAGCGCCGCAAAATGCAACGTGCCTCATTTTGGTCCTCGGGGAGTTCTTCCCTATTTAGGTAGGCTAAGAAGGGTTCAGTCTAGGGGGCGATGACATCCATGATTACATGGGCCGAAGGTGTTATTTCAATGGCGGAGCCTCCGATTATGTCAGTGTGTTCGGTATCTGGGGTTGTGGCCGGATCCGGACTAGTATTGCCGGTCTCCCCTTGCCACACCACGGATGGCTTGAACAGCCTTTCCAAGAAGATGTTAGGTGGGACGGGTCGCGCTTAGCGCCGATGCGGGCAAGGATATCCGCCGCTTGATTGTTTTCCCGGACCACATGATGAAATTCGAGCCCCTCGAACCAAGCTGACATCTTGAGGACGGCATTGGGGTAAGCCGCCATTTTCGGGTCCTTGGCGTCAAAGTCTCCATTTATTTGTGATATTGCAAGGTTCGAATTCCCATGCACTTCTAGGCGTTGGATTCACATGGAGACTGCCATCCGAAGACTGCGGCAATGAGCCTCAGATTCGGCTGCATTGTTGGAGTCTCGTGTACGATTTGAGTATGATGGACTACATCTCCGTGGGAGATGTCAGACAACGCCTGTCGGTGTACTAAAGTAGGGGTACCTTAGTACCCGAACTTGTGCACGGTCGCAACACCCACTCGCCGGCAAGGCTTGCGGACGCCCGCCAAGGCCCTCCACCGTTCCTTGTTACTGCCATTCAAGAACAAAGTACCAACCAAGAAAACGAAGGCCCCGGCAAGGAGAGCTTGCCGGGAAGGCCAACCGAGGCATCATCAGAAGACTTGCCGCGGCGCCCTCGCGCTCCCCGGCAAGGCCCGACGACCGGCAAGCTTGCCGGCACGACAAGAGAAGGGCCGCAGCAAGGCACTTGCCGCGGCAAGGCTGCCACCCACACTCCAGCTCACCCAACGACGTGTCATCACAAGGCCATCCCAAGGGCACGTGGCGAGGCAATACGCAGCCATGCGGAGCAAGGTGGCAAACGAAGCTGACAGAGGCGCCGTCGTGGCAACCGGTGGCTCACTTAATGGTCACTCCTCCCACCTTTGTTGGCACTCAGACGGGCATTAAATGCCCTTGTCCCGCCGCCGAGTTAGGTAGGGCACTATTGTGCACCGTTGTACCAACCTGTGATTTTACCTTTCTACCCCTCTTCCCACGCTGCCACCGTGGATCCCCTTCGTGAGTATAAAAGGAGGCCCATGCACGAGAAGGGTTTGGTCCATTCGACACCCACAGCACCACCATACGCCGCATGCTTGAGCAAGATCAAATAACACACACGAAGCAGCAAGAGGGGTCTTATCTCTCCGGAGAGCCCCGGTTGGGTAAAATTGCCCGTCTCCCCTCGACGCTCGACCGATCCGCTCACAGACGACCCCCGCCCTCTTGTCGAACCGTAGGGGCCCCTAAGCCCCATAGGTGCTCGAGGCCACAGAGATACGCCCGACATCTTTGGCGCTGTAGGGGCGCCGAGGTCGTGAGCATCCGATCCGTCTCCCACGCTACATAAGCGCCATCGCCAACATGCCACCGAAGAAGAAGCCTTCGAGGTGGCCGCCTGCTTTACATCAATTCCACCACCACCACCGGAGCAAGCAGCGGTGGAGTGGACGCCGAGGAGGAGCGGGTGCCGGTGGGTCTCTGGTCGTCACCAGATCCAAGAACAAGGCCCGCAAGCATCGGGCGACGGCAGACGCCGCACCCTTCCCAGGAGGTGCAAGGTCAACAACGCCCGGTGTTTTAGCACCATGCTCGCGCTGGAGCAAGGCAAGCTGGTGGGTCGCGGACGCCGAGGTCAAGATGCATGCCCGCATGCCGGGCGCGAGTGAGGTGCGGTCGCCGACGAGGTGTTGCTCTCCCAATCCGCTGGGAGTCCGAGCATCCCGCCTCGCGCCGCCGCCGCCGCCGCCACCTAAGATAAAGAGAGGAAGCGCTGCCCGAGCCCAATCGCTTAGATTACCCTCCGCGCCGCACAAGATCGACGATCGGAGGATGGCCATATATAGCCTCATCGGCTTCGCTTAACGGCGATAAGCCCCGCGACGAAGCGCCGAGGCCCGCAAGAACGGCTCGTATTCGCTTCCGCAAGCTCGCTTTCCGGAGTGCTGCCATTGCCGAGGACGCGCCATCGAAGCTCGCCGCCGAGAGGGCAAAGAAAGTTGCTGCTTAAGAAGGCTAAGTCCGCAAGGACAGCTCGCGCCCACTCCGCAAGCGCACCTCCCGAGCGCCGCTGCCGCCGAGGACGCCCCATCGAGCTCCACCGCAAGTGCGAGAAGGCAAAGGCAGACCAACCAAAGGCTAAGCCCGCAAGAACGGCTCGTGTTCGCTTCCGCAAGCCTGCCTCTCCGGAGTGCTGCCATTGCCGAGGACGCGCTATCGAAGCTCGCCGCCAAGAGGGCAAAGAAAGTTGCTGCTTTGAACTTTGAGTTGTGCTCCCGAAAATCCGTGACTTTGTATGAAGAACCCGAGCGCTGAAGGGTCGAATCGTGGTTAGGAAGGCGCTGCCGATCCGCTTTCGAGTCCGCCGACGATAAAAGCACGCCGCAACCAGCCCGGCGAAGTTCTTATCACGGAGGCAACACCACCTGGGCGCTGATGCCCCGCGCCAGCAAGCGTGTTTGCGCCGGTGGGTTCCCCGAAAGCGTAAGGACGAGAAAATACAAGGGGGGAAGATCAGGGAAGAAGCACGGCCTCGACGGATTGCTGAAGACGGAAAAGCTAAGTAGCCCAAGTTTTTGTACAGAGCACTTCTTAGTCCCATGCTTTTTTACGTTATGTTCCTCGTGCGTTTGTCCTTTGTACGCAAGATCTGTGCGCGGAGGAGCCAACTCGTGGTTAAGTTGTGTCCTTGCTTTGTTTCCGAGTCCGCTCAACGATACAAGTACACTGCAACTGGCCCGAGAAGGTTTCTTGTCGGAAACAACACCGCCAGCGGGCTGCTGATGTCCCGTACTCAGCAAGTGTGTTAGCGCCGACAAGTTCCCCGAAGCGAGGGTAAAACGCATAAAGGATATAACGGGCAGAGGGCGAACGTAGTAAGCTCTTGCGTAAGGCGCCTTCGGATGAGAAACTTGTGCGCTGAGGAACTAACTCACGGCTGAGTCGCTGCCCTGATTTGTTTCCGAGTCCGCTAACAATTCAAGTGCACCGCAATCGCCCGAGAAGGTTTTTGTCGGAAACAACACCGCCATTGCTGCTGGCGTCCCGTACTCAGCAAGTGTGTTAGCGCCGCAAGTTCCCTATAAGCGAGAGTGTAAACATACGAAGGGCAAGGCATGGCATCGCTGCAGAGCCGCACCATGAAAGAATAGTTTATCAGCGCTCTCTCCGCTTGTTTTCGTGGCTATAATCGCAGCGACAAGGAGAAGCGAAGGCGCTACGGGGCGACGGCCCGCAAGCCTGTTTCTACCGGGGCTGCAAGTGCCGAAGCTCCTTCGCGACGGGCCGTGGTCCCCGGAGGCCGTATGCCGGGCGATAAGGGCAAGAAGGCACACCGCACCCGGATCTTGGTGGAGCCAGAGTTGCGAGGCTCATAAGGCCAAGATTCCTCCCCGACAAGCTAATGTCGCCGGGGCTGCGGAGTCGATAAGTTTTTCATCCTCGTCATGCATCCTCTTATGGACCGGGAAGGCGGGCTGCATCCTTGAACGAGCGTGTTTTGTAAAACCCGGCGCTGAGGAGCCGAGTCGCGGCCCGCTTCGCTTCTTTGGTTTGTTTCCGAGTCCGCCAACAAATACAAGCGCGCGAATCGCCCGGCAAGGTTGCTTGCGGAAGCAACACCGCCAATGCCGGCTGCTGATGTCCCGCAACAAGTGTGTTCGCTCGGCAAGTCCCCTAAAAGCGAGGGTGGGAGCGTATAAGGCACCAAATCAAGTAAAGGACTTAGTCCGCAAGCTGCCTCTTTTCATTAAAAACATCCTAGTTTAGTACAAGTCCATAGAGGATGAAAAACATGATAGAGAGGATTACAGATTTTAAATACAGCTAAGGCCCGAAGGCTTACAAATTAAAAGATAAGATGCCCGTAATCCTTCTCCTGTTTTTCTGTTCAGGAGGTAGGTCAAGGAGGCCCCGGCAAGAGAAGCTTGCCGGGGAGGGCAAAAGGGGTGCCTAGCAGAGCTACGGGCGCCAGAAGACACCAAGAGGGGTGGCGGCGGGTGAAATGACCTCGCCCTGCACCGTGATCACGGGGGTGGATGCCTTAAAGATCGCACGCGCCACCCACGCCTCCCACGACGCCGCAATCGACGCGCGGCTGCAAGTGGGGAGCGCGTGGACGCGGAGCCCGATTCGTGGCGGACCTGTGCCGCAGCGCGTTCGCAGATGCTTTTGGGCTCGCCCAACAACGCTGCACCGTATGGCTCCGTGCCGGGGCTCTGTCGGTGTATTTAAAGTAGGGTACCTTAGTACCCGAACTTGTGCACTGGTCGATCGCAGCACCTTCGCTGCAAGGCTTGCCGGACGCCCGCCAAGGCCCTCCACCGTTCCTTGTTACTGCCATTCAAGAACAAAGTACCAACCAAGAAAACGAAGGCCCCAGCAAGGAGAGCTTGCCGGGAAGGCCAACCGAGGCATCATCGGAAGACTTGCTGGCGGCGCCCTCGCTGCGCGGCAGCAAGCCCGGACGGTCGACAAGCTTGCCGCACGACAAGAGAAGGGTCATGACAAGGCACTTGCCGCGCAAGGCTGCCACCCACACTCCAGACACCCAACGACGCGGACGCCACAAGGCCATCCCAAGGGCACGTGGGCGTAGGCAATACGCAGCCATGCGGAGCAAGGTGGCAAACGGTTTACAGAGGCGCCGTTGTGGCAACCGTGGCTCACTTAACGGTCACTCCTCCCCGCATGTTGGCGACCAGACGGCATTAAATGCCCTTTTCCCTGCCGCCGAGAGTTAGGTAGGGCACCACAGTAATCGTTGTACCAACCTCGCGATTTTACCTTTCTACCCCTCTTCCCACGCCGCCACCTATGGATCCCCCTTTGAGTATAAAAGGAGGCCCATGCGCACGAGAAGGGGTTCGTCCATTCGACACCCACAAGACCACGACACGCCAGATGCTTGAGCAAGATCAAATAACACACACGGCAGCAGAGAGGGTCTTATCTCCCGAGAGCCGAAAGCTGGGTAAAATTGCCTGGCCTCCCCGTGACGCTCGACCTCGATCCGCTCTCACAGACGACCCGCCTCTTGCCGAATCCGTAAGGGGCCCCTAAGTGCCCCTATAGGTGCTCGAGGCCACAGAGATACGCCCGACACGCCCGGCCCTGCACCAGCCAAGATCTTAGAGCCGCCAAAGTGCATGATCCAATTGGAGTATGCGCCAGTACTCTTTAGGGAGTTCAGTCATTCATTCAAGCTGATTAAGTCACCAAGATTATGCACTTAATGGCTCGCCGTGATTTATATATGATGTCGAATGGGAGGAGCTCGATGGACCATGACGAGGATACAGACCCAGGGTAGGGTCATAGGCCTGACCTATATGCCCTACCCAAGGTCACTACCCTAGAAGATAAGAAGTCCAAGAGGCAACAAAGAACCCCCAGTCAAAGGTGTCGAGTGCAATACACTCGACCAATCATATCACTCGGGTACCCCTCCTACCTGTTGTCACTCGACCATATAATGAATCACTTGACCTACTGAAGGCCAGGAGTCACTCAGCACTGCAACGGTCAGACATTCACTCTGTAGTCTTTAAGGTCATTAATAGCACTTATGGCTGGCATTATCCGTTACGCCCCTACTTTATGTACATTAAGCCCCTTGTAATGGAGGATGGCTGGGGTCCTGGCGCACTCTATATAAGCCACCCCCTCCTCTAGGACAAGGGTTCGCACTCGTAACACACACACACATATAATCCAAATGACCGCCCCGAGCAATCGAGACGAGGGCTATTACTTCCTCCATGAAGGCTTGAACTCAGAATCTCGTGTACACCTTCACCATAGCTGAGATCTTGCCTCTCCATACTTATTCTTTCTACTATCGGGTACCTTAGGACCACGATAGTTGGCGCCCTTGTGGGGCAGGTGTCTTAGCGACTTGTTGGTGAAATTGCAATTTTTCGATCCCCATCATCATGGTTTCCGCGGTGGATTGGCCGAGGGGTCAGATCCATCTCGGCGTGCTCGTTTTCATCACCGACGAATACCGCTGGCCAGAAGCTCCCTTGACGTTGAGGCGCCTCGTCCGAGGGGCGACTTTTTCAGCGCGTGCGTCTGACAGTGTCCTTCTCCGGCAGCCGTCGATCCAGTATCGGTTAGCTCCCATGGTGTCTTCTCTCCCAGCTGTTCGCCGCCCCGAGCGATCTGGTCGGTCACAGCTTCAGCGGTGGGTGAAACACGCGGTGGCTCGTCATTCATCCACCCAGCAAGTTGAGGCAATCGAGCCATTTAAACCCTCTATGGCCTGTTCGACTGGCTCCGTTGAGACCGCATCCAAGTGCGATAGCAGCGACCCTGCGGCTGAAGTCTTGATGGTCGACGGACCACGTTGCCCACCTGGTATCCGCCGTGAAGACGGCGGGGATGGTGGCGGCGATCCGTCACGTGTCCACGAGGAGTACTATCCTGAACCCCTCTCTTCGCAGCAGAGGGAAGAACTTCGACGTCGCAACATGGATGCACTCCACACGCCCATCGTTGGAGAAACCCCCGAGGCTCGGGCCTTGAAGAGGTGCGCTTGGCTAACTTGGCTGAGCACACTCGACCGAGAACCTCAGGTAGACTCAACTCAGCGGCGTTTCTGGGAGCGGATCCTCGACTCAGGTCGTGACGCTTTTTCCACCTCCACCTAAGGTATACCGCACTCCGATTCAAAATCTCACAACTGTAGCCCGATTAGCAGAGTCAATTCAGCCTTCCCAGTTGGAGGCTGGAAGAGGTTTGATGCAGATCCGGGCCTTACTTCTGGCAGCAGGATAGCAGAACATAGTGGTGTCTCAGTCGCGGAATAGGATTTGTCGGTGTACTAGAGTAGGGGTACCTTAGTACCCCCGAACTTGTGCACGGGCAGTCGCAGCACCCCGCGGCAAGGCTTGCCGGGCGTCCGCCAAGACCCTCCGTCATTCCCATTTACCGCCATTCAAGAACAAAGTGTTAACTAAGAAGACAAGGCCCCGGCAAGAGAAGCTTGCCGGGTAGGACAAGACCCCGGCAAGAGGAGCTTGCCGGGAAAGACAAGACCCCGCAAGAGGAGCTTGCCGGGAAGGCCATCCAAGGCATTACAAGAGACTTGCCGCGACGCGCTGCGCGTCCTGGCAAGACCCGGCGAGCGGCAAGCTTGCGGGTGCAACAAGATAGAGACATGACAAGGTACTTGCTCAGCGGCCACCACTCTACTCATGCGCTCCGGCACATCCGGCGCACGTGTCGCCGCAGATCGCTCTGGTGCACGTGGCGGGTGGCTCTTGAGCCTAGCGGTGCGAGGTGGCAAGTGAAGGTGACTAGGAGGCCATCGTGGCGTCGGTGGCGCCCCTAACGGTCGCTTCTGCGACTTGTTGGGGGCACGGACGGGCATTAAATGCCCTTGTCCCCGCCGTCCGAGTTAGGTAGAGAACCTTTGTTGATAGTGGTTGTACCAACCCGCGTTTTACTCTTTACCCTCTTTCTACGTTGCACCATCGGTGACCCTTTAGCCTATAAAAGGAGGCCCATGCGCACGTAGAAAGGGTTCGGTTTGACTCATTGAGACCACAAGCATACCCACGCTGAAAGCAAGAACAAATACAAACACAAAG